>CM063519.1:3240000-5740000 GCA_032199755.1 Ambrosia artemisiifolia
TATAATATGTTTTTTTGGAAGGCGAATTTTCTATGTTGCGGCAGAGATCATCGCAACCCCCCATAAGGGGAGTCCCCTAGCCACTCTACAATGGTCAGACTATGTTGTCTTAACCGGGTCCACGCTGACGCGAGAGTGGCCGGCCCACAAGCGAGTCGAGGCTGCGCATAAGGGGCACTAAGGCTTCCACCCGGAAAATTTCCCGCCACCTGCCACTTGACAGATGTTGCACCCTCCACAAGAGGCAAGCCTCTCTGGAGTAAATGCACGGTAGTAGAAAACCGGGGGGGCATCAGAATCGAACCTGGCACCTGCAAGCAGGCTAGTTTCGACCATCACTTGGCAATACCCCCAAATGGAGCTTATGGGAATCGAACTCAAAATCTCCCAAAGGAGATTTGAGCTGACAACCATTGAGCCACAAGTGGGGGATTTTAAGTTTTAAATAAACTTCCAATATATTTAATTTATTATGTGTCACCGATGGGTACATTTATACCAGGCCACATCCATATTTGGTTACGACATTAATGTTTTGTTCAATCAATTTCGTCTATGCATATTTTCTATTTGGTGTCACAGTGCATTAGAGTAAATGTACTTACATGAACATGACCTTTACACGCGTAACACAATACGTATGTATATCAACAGTGATAAACCTACTAATTTTTTCACTGGTGTCCTAATTTGATGTGATAGCTAAAAACGAAAAATGTATTTCCGGAAAGAACTAACGAGTTATGATGATAAAAAAAATTAAAAAATAAGGAGTATATGATTCGAATCGGGGTTGTTCCCAACTAGACAAAGATATGTACAAATCCTACGATGTCTTCTTTTGTTTTGGGTCAGTTAGATTACACAGGGTTTGTCGTCCGGGATTCTAGCGGGTCACCTGATCCTTGCCCATATGTTGTTAACTGACTAAAAATTAATCGTATTCAAGATTTGGTTTAGATTCGGTTACCGAAGAATGAATCCCTGTTGTTGCTATTGTCAATTAAAATGGCAGTAGTCCGTTTGACACAATATTCATAGCCAAAAAATGAAATAAAGAAGTTGACACAATCTAAATGGGCCTACAAGTTATAGGCTTGTGTGTTGGTGGCATAAGGCCCATGCCATCGATGTTTATGGTAATTTCATATCTATATTTCTTTATTCACCTTTTTTTTTTGCTAAAATTTCTCTTTATCTACTAGGTAGAGATACATATATATTTAAAAAGTAAAGATGAAATACAAATAGACTTAACCTATTAAACAAAAGAAGTGAAGGGATTTTTTTTATTTTTTTTCGCATCTGCTTAAACATGTTTTTTAGATGAATAATATAAAAAAATAAAAAAAAATTATAACTACGTCATTAGAGCAATTACAGTACTTTACACTAGAGTAATTACATAATTACTCTACAACAGTAATTACGTAATTACTCTACACCAACATTTTTTTTAGATTTCAATACTAAAGTACATGTTTAACAATATGGAAAAAAAATCAAAAAATAAAATAATAAAATACCCTCCTTCACTTCTCACGTTATGGACTATTTGAAGAATAATAACCATTTCTATAAGAACCTTCCTCTAAATTTAAAATGATTTTAAAAAGTTAGTCAAAAAAACTTTGATTACTGAACGACTACAAAGAGATAGTAAATAAAAAAAAAATTAACCAGCATATTTAGATGTTCTAAAAAACTACTTTTCTCTGCTAAGAAAGATGAGGTCTTTGTCAAAACTAGGTGTTTTGGAAGAACAAAGAGTGAAAGTAGGTGGGCAAACAAAACAAGAGTGAAACTAGGTAGTTTGTTGATTCGATGAGCGGCATTCAACGTGATTTGCGTACCTGATCATTGTTTCTGAATGTTAATGCTCTTAACACTTTAAGCAGAAGATTGATCCATTGCCATCCTTATAGAAGGTCGCTGATCTATTGTCATCCCTTTAGGAAAGGCCGTTGATCCATAGTCATCCATTGATATCGATATCTCATTTATCTTAGCTTCACTTTGGACGTTGTTTGATTTGTGGTGATGCTCTTACATTGTAGAACACAAACCGGAAAATAATTATCCATATAACTCATATATAGATATATTTATTTGAGTCCAGAAAATAATGAAAATGCATTACATTAACCATTTTTCCAACATCCGGATACGATCTTAATAGCGATCTCAACAATATTCCTTAATCGCTCAATGAGCTTTTGGCTAACTGGAGCCTAGTAAGGACATATGATACTGAATCAAGAAAGCTCGCACAAAGACAAATAGGAATGCAGTGAGACTAGGGGTGTTCGTTCAACAAATCAAATTTCTAATATTCAAATCGAGTTATTTGAATTTTAATTTTGAAACTGGATTCGAATTCGATTAGTAAATTCAAATAAAATTCGATTTCAGTTTGAAATTTTGCACTAGATTTGGATTAATTGAATTTTAATTTAGCTTCAAGTTTCTAAGGCTAGGCGGTATACCTTGTGTGGGAGGCTCGTGACCTCACCAATACACCACCCCCTAGACCTTACACGTGAGGTGACCGTGGTGATCCTCACGTTCTTCATGGGCCTAATTTTGTTGATTGTGATGCACTTGACCGTTGCATAACGGTCAAAATTTTAGAATTAGGGGAAATATGGTTCATGTTTCGTTGGAGCCATGGCGGGGATATTTTGATCCAACTTTAAAAGCAGTCAAGTTTTAAAGATTATCCATAGCTTGGCGGGGAATACCAAAGGATGGTGATGTCTGCACATTGCAACCTCTGATATTACAGCCATGGCGAATGATCTTCTTGCTCCTTTTGTATACAGGTTTGAGCCTCCTTTTTTTTATTGATTATCTTTGTTTTGTAGAGTTTGATTATCTTTGTTTGGTAGAATTTGATCATCTATGATTTATAAAAATAAATTAAATAAGTTTTAGATAAAAAAAAGTTAAAAAAGCAAGGGGGGTGGAAGATAGTGGTTATCATACCATCAGGGGCGGATTTAAGAAGGCCCGTACGGGTTCAGGCGAACCCACTTGATTTTCGATATTTAGTAGAAATATATATAAAAAATGAACCATGAACCCATAAGAAAAAATGACATGAACCCATTGACAAAATCATGTGTGTGGCTCAATGTTTAATGTTTAAGTCTTCCACCTTTTAAATTGTAGGTTGTTGATTCAAAACCTGCTAGCGTTTTCTTTAATTAAATAAACCCATCCCTAAAATAGGGTTTTATTATGTTTTGTTTCATTCTAAACCAACCTAAAAACATACTGCCGCCCCTGTGCTCAGCATCTCACAATAATTAAGGTTTGATTTTTTTTTAAGTTCCAAGTTTTTATATTTTATTAAACTATCTAAGTTACATTTTAATTCAGAATATTCTACAAGTATGAGAATGTGAAAAATGGAGGATTGAGGAATATTTGTTGTTTGTTAATAATAGTGAATTTAAATTAGATAATTAGTGATGTTAATTTGTTGAAACGTGAATGTGATATATAGGTAATTAAGCCATAATGGTACAACGTAAAATACAAAAATTGGTTAGAATATAGTGTCAAAACGGATAATGTATTGCTTATATTGCTACTTGTTTAAGGAACGTGGACAAAACGAGGCATTTGTGAGTGATGGGGTATGGTGTTGGTATAGGATTGATGGATTTGCTACTCGTATTTTTATTATGTGTGTTTTTTTATTTCTAATGAAGATGTTTTTGTTATTGTATCACATTTTTATTATGTGATGAACCATACGTCGATACCCGACCCGAACCGTCGAACCGACCTGGAACTTTTTATGTCCAATTCGCCATTGACTAAAACAGCGAACCCACTGGAAAAAAATCATGTATCCGCCACTGCATACCATTGTGGAAAGTGATGAAGGGTAGTGGTAGAGGATGAAGTGATGTGGCGAAGACGTGGAAGATAGTGACGGTGATTAGGATGGTAGGAGAACAAAACCATACCCTATAGCCTAGATGATGGCTAAATTCTTTTACGAATTAGTTAATGTCCAAATGAACTTGAAACGGGACAAAGTAACATACTAAGTGAACTCGAAATTGAACATATAAACTCTAAGTTGACTGATCATTTTCGATGATGACTGTTCTCATGAGTGATAGTGTGGAAAAAACCCAAATGTTTGATCTTTAATGATTTTAGGGTAGCTATTTACACTCGATTGGTTATTACAAGTTAAAAAAGGGCATAATTTGAATTCGAATAAAAAACCATAAATTCGTGTTTTCGCCCACTTCGAAGGAATTCGATTCATAACACCTGTGATTGACTTAAATTCTTAAAAGAAGGAAATGCAAATAGCCAACCAGATTGGGCCAAAGAAGGCCTACAAAACTACAAACCATGTGGTCAAAGTTCCATACTTCCATCAAACAACAAACCATGTGGTCAAAGTTATATCCAACTACAAACCACGTGACCAAAGTTCTAGCCAACTATAAACCATGTGGCCAAAGTCAGGGGAAAGGATTGCTTGGGCCAGGGGTGGCCTTGGACCTCCTCGTTTTTTGGCGCAGTGGTATAAATTTACGGATTTTCATAGGTAATTAGGTCTGGTCCCCGCCGATTTGCACTACTAATCGAAAAAAATTGGACCCCCCATTCAAAAACCAAGCTTCGCTCCTGGCCAAAGTTGGAACCAAAACAAACTATATTCTCAAGGTTTGAACCAAGTGAATATGAATTTCTTTAAACCAGAATATTAATAACCTTTTCATTAATATTTAATAGTAAAATAAATAAATAAAAGCAATATATAAATGTGCCCTTTTCTTTAATGGCTACATGGCTATATTTATGTTATATCAATGTTATCCTAAACCATATCTTTTAATTTGTTCAATTACTAGCCAAAGAATCCTTCTTCAAAACCTTTGAAAGGCCACGGACGGTTGAAGGTGTAGTCCGGCAACAACCACCGATAAGTTTGGCTCCTGAATCGCGCCATCTTGTCGCTAAAACCTTAAACTTGTCATCATTAAAACACTTGGATGGCTACATAAGACAACAAAACATCATCAAAAACAAACATAATAATTAAAAACAGCTTAAAATTAACATCTTCATTTCTATGATCAAATAACTCACCATCCATCTTTTTGCAACACCATCCCAAATTTCACCACTATTCGGATAAACAACAATCACTTTCCTAGTCAACTCCTTAAACTTCTGAACAAGGCTATGAACAAACTGTGGCGGCGCACAGTTTATTCCAACAGCCGCTATTTTGCGGCTGGTGTTTATAACATCAAGGCAATCCACAAAGCTTTCTCCTGAAGGAGCATTGACACCATCCACAGAACTAAAACAAATCCAAGATGGGATTTCAACGTTTTCGTCTTCGAGTAATTCCACAATAGCCTATTAGATTAACAACTTTAGAAACTTGAATTTTAATAAAGATTTTATAAAATTTAAAAGGAAATGAGACAAATGATTACTTGAGTCTCAAGCTTATTTGGAATGGTTTCAAAAGCAAGCAGATCAGGACCAGCTGCAACAAGAACTTGCAGCCTGCGTCTATGGAAGTCTTTGAGTTTATTTACATCCACATTTTCTCCATAATTCCCACTGAAGGACAAAATGTATTAGATATATTTATAAAAATATATACACTAAATGTTTAATATCATTTTGTTGATTACCTGTATTCTGAACCATCTGCAAGATATGCACCATAGCTTCCAATGGAGGCTGCAACTAGAGCTCGATTGTACATATGATCATCGATTTTTTTCGCAGTTTCCCAGAAAACATCGCGAGCGTCCGTCGCTAATTTCACACTTTTTTCTAGTAGTTTTTCTCCTTGTTCAAGGGACAAGCCTCTGGATATGAATCCAGGAAGAGTAGCCTGAAAATAATAAAACCCCTTAAGATATTATGTATTATTAATATAATGTTACAAACAAACCTAACTAATACATTATATCTGTTATATTTATCACTAACGTGACAAATTTATTTTCTATTGAATAAAAAGATAAGAAAATGCACACCTGATAGGAAGAAGTTACAATAATATCAGCACCAGCTTCCAAATATTCCAAATGAACCTACATTTTCAAATCCATGACCTTCAATTGAATCCCAATTACAAAAACTAATGAATTAATATATATCGATAGTACGAAAAAAATCATGGGTCCGCCACTGGAAATAACGATGACCAAAATATTTTTTTTGCATTAATAGGAGAATTTGAATTTGAGAGAGTGTTTGTAGGGGTTGCATGGGATTTTTTATGAAAATGGGAAATCAACATATGGATCAGCGACCTTCAAAAAAGAAATTTGAAGGTCTCACATCCATTCAGCGACTTTCATTCAAAGTCGTTGATCCATTCAAAGACCTTCCTTGAATTCAATGTTGGCTCCTGTATATTTATAGCAGTTGTGAGACCTTGAATGAAGGTCGCTGAATGGATCAGCGACTTTGAATGAAGGTTGCTGAATGGATCAACGACTTTGAATGATGGTCGTTGAATGGATGTGAGACCTTCAAATTTCTTTTTTGAAGGTCGTTGATCCATATGGTGATCTACCCATTTCCAAAAAAAATCTCATGCAACCCCCGCAAACTCTCTCAAATTCAAATTCGCCTATTAATGCAAAAAATTCCCAAAAGAAATCTACGTTACCTTGGAGATAAGGTGGGGATTATTAATCAAGCAAAGCGCGCTCCACAGCGGATCCTTTATGGATGCGCCATGGAGCTCAAGTTGCGTGGCGAATCCGCCATCAATGACAGCGCACCCGCCGGCTTTTTCGATAAAATCTTCCAACAATCCTTGGCTGTTTTCGTCATAAGTAGGCTCAAAGACGACACCCATTGTTGTGAAAGTTTACACACGGTCGAGTTGGAATGGTGAAACAAGTTAAGTATATATAGGAATGTGGTGTGTAATAGAAGCAAGAAACAGGCTGTATGTATTTAAAGGCGTTATTAGCGGCACCGGCTGTATGGAGACGCGTATTTTAATTAGATTCTTACTTGGAGTCCACTTTGCCCTGTTTTTATATTCTATTCTTAATCACTGTTTTTTTCTATGTTACGACTACGAGGCCGGCTTATAAGACACAACAAATGTATTTGTTATACGTTATATATTTTATCTTTGAAATTCATTTAAATTAAAACCAACAAGTTTTATAAGTAGGAGACGGATAAACGGACTACAAGTTGCGCCACTACCCCCATTTTGAATAGAAAAACCCACTCAATTAAAAATAAAACTTGGGTCATTAGTCGCCGGGGAGTTACTTTGCACCACCTTTTGAACTCTCTCTAAGAACCGGATTGCTTCAGGGGCAAGACCTCAAAATGTGTCAAAGGCAAAGGGCATAAAGACGTCTTGGTTCTCCAGATAGGCAACTTTATGTTTGGCAACTTTCTTGTATTCTGCTTTCAAGACGGCTTGCCGTGCCACAAACCTAGAATCCCGAAGTCCCACTAACAGAGACCCCCCCCCCCCCCCTTAAGACCAACGCACGCATGTTTGCCCTATGCCCACCGAATATTTATTTTACTTTTTTTTAAGGATTTAGGGTGCAACTCAATAAACGGCTTAGTTGTTTTAGGCTTTTGTCAAAAGTTAAATCTAGTATATATTTATATATGGTTT
Source organism: Ambrosia artemisiifolia (assembly GCA_032199755.1). Classification (NCBI taxonomy): domain Eukaryota; kingdom Viridiplantae; phylum Streptophyta; class Magnoliopsida; order Asterales; family Asteraceae; genus Ambrosia; species Ambrosia artemisiifolia. The sequence continues at coordinate 3,247,658 of CM063519.1, forward strand.
TATTGTTTCTTTTGAGGTGGCACTTATATTCGTTATGTTATATTATATTATATCTTGCATGTGATTGGTGATTATTGGCTAACCAATAAAAATAAGTATGTGATATAAAATTTTAAATAAATTCGCTTCTTGTAAGGTAGTCTCTCCACTCGAATGAGCGTTTAATAATGAGAGTATCTAAGTGTTGGACAGTAACTATGGTAGTTGAGTTATTTGGCATGGGCATATGGGTGATGAATGTGTGACTAAGGCGCCATGAGAGGCTAGCTCAAGTGATAGAGACATTAGTCTTATAGAAAGGAGAGTCACATGTCTAAATCCCGGGCAAAGGTGTAATTTAGCCGTTAAAAAATGTGACTATCGCGACACAATCATTGACGACGTTCTCACTAAGTTTATTGAATGAAGGATTTAATGTTTTTGTATCGAGCTTTTGATTACCATGCATCTCGACTATTGACTTCTATTGTTTATTGTGTATCTTACAACAAGTTATGCAACAAGTTGTGTATCTATATTGGAGACAATTGAACCGTCGAACAAAAATGTGGCACGACTTTCTAATCACCACTTACATTTTTCTTGTATTTATTTGGAAATAATATCTTTTATATAAATAAATGGGTTAATTGCCAAAATCGTCCCTGTGGTTTGGGTCAAGTTGCTTAAATAGTACAAAATCTTTTTTTTTTCTCATCTGGACCCGTAAGGTTTTCATTCCTTGCCATTCCTGTCCTCCCCCTAACTCCATATATACCGTTGCTGTTAAGGCAAGGGCATTTTGTCCTTTCAGTTTTAAAACCTTTTCTCGCCATTTTCGTGCAGCCTCAATTCACCCTAAATCAACATAAAATCAAATCAATCCTAAAACCCCTTAGATGGTCAGTGATGGTGGACAGATGGTGAACCATGGTGGTGGGTCTATGGTGATGTTATGATGAACCGTAATGGTGGGTCTGTGGTGATGGTGAAGGTAACAGGCGGTTGAAGGATTATGGTTCGGATCATGTGAAAGTGATGGTCGTCGAAAGATGGTGGTTTGTGGTGGTTATAGGCGGTTTACAGTGGGTTGGTGAGGGAAGGTTAGCACACCCCGTGGTGGTGAAGACGTCAATGGAAAGGGTGGTGTGAAACTGATAGTGGTCATGGGTGTGCAATTGATGGTGGTGATGGTCAGGGGTGTTGATGTTGGTCAGATGGTGGTCGTCATGGGTGTTGATGTGGGCGTAGGTGTATGGGAATGGTGGTGGTTGCGACGAAGGAGAGGGGTGAAGGTGGTGATGGAATGTGGTTTTGTGCGATGATGTTTATGGGGTTTTACGTTGGTGATGGAAGTGGTGAACATTGGGTATGGCGGTGGTGAACAATGGCTGAGATGGGGGAGGGACGAAAATGACAAGAAAAAGGTTTAAACCTGAAAGGACAAAAAACCCCCAACTTAACGACAGTGGAATAGACAGAGTTAAGGGGAGAAGGGAAATGGCAAAGAATGTAAACCACAGGTCCCACATGAGAAAAAATTTTTGCACTATTTAAGCAATTTCACCTAAACCACATAAACGATTTAGCATATTTGGAATAAAATCAACTTTTAACTCACTAGTGTGTAAACTTGACATGATTTCCTAAGCAAGAAAATGAGTTTATTTGTTGTAGTATGAATGTGAAGAAATTGGTCCAAAGCTAAATGTGGCTAATTTGAATCACTCAATTGGATAACAAAATAGTAATAAAAAATTTGGATAGTAAATGCTGAATATAGCTTCATTCAACTGTCTCACCAACTTTTTTGCTCGGTCCCAACCACCATAATCTTGAGTCTACATTTGTAGTATGGGTGTGGTTTGACATCAAGCATTTGACATGGTGAATTGGTTGGTAGTATACATCATTTCTTAAAGAGTAATACTTTAATAATGTACTTTTAAAAAATCTCATTTTCTACAATAAATAAAAGTAGGCTAGATGTTAATTTTCATTAATATACATTATTATAGTTAACCTAAGCTTTCTTCTTAAATAGATCAAAACCTAACACGTTTAAAAAAAAAAACATTGTATGATGACTTGTAATGTTTTTATATACAGTGGGGACCCAAAAATAGTTTTCTGGGGGAGCGATGGATGGGTGGGTGGGTTTGGGGGGGGGGGGGGGGTCAAACGAATTTTTAAGTAGTACGATCAGGATTTTTGCCTACGAATTAATCTATTTTTTTTCTTTTAAGGGGGACACCCACCCGGCCACCCCTTAGAATGTAGATAGGTCCGCCACTGTTTATACACATCATTTCTTAAATAGTAATACTTTAATAATGCACTTTTAAAAAATCTCATTTTATATAATAAATAAAGCAGAAAGAATGTTAATTTAATTAATATACGTTATCATATTTTTTTTGAACGACGACTTTTTTTTTTGTTTGGCCGCTACAGTCAAATTGGAGAGCCATGTTGCCCCACTTTAGCCAAAACAAGTTGGCTTAACCAGGACCACGCTGGCTTCAAAGTTTGGCTTGGGCATTCCCCCAGGAAACCACACCGCCGGTTCACTACTAGAAAAAAGCTAAATTTGCGACAACAGTATCTGTCGCAAAATTGTGGGAAACAGGCTATAGTGACAATTTTGCGACAAACATAGGTGGTGACAAAATATACTGTCGCAGATTCCAGTATCCACAAATTTGCGACAGATTTTGTGACAAAGTTACTACAAAAATACGTCGTCACAGAATTTGCGACAACTTTGCCACAACAACGTTTTTATGGTTTTTTTACAACAATGCGACAAGTTTGTCACCAAATGCATTTTTTGGTAAATAATAATAATATTTACAAAAATAAATAAGCAAATAATTGATTATAGCATTTGCGACACACATGCGACAACAATTTGCGACAAAGTTGCGTCAAATCTGAAGACAAGTTTTGACGAAGTTTTGACAAAGTTGTGACAAGTCTTTTAATAAGTTGCTACAAAGTAGCGACACTTATAAGTTTTTTTTGTTCAATTATTGCGACTAAACTGCGACAAGATTATGCTACAGTTTTGCGACAACTGACTTTTTGGAAATTTTGCTTAAATTCTGAATAAAAATACAAAAAACAGCAAAAATGAAACTAAAAAACAAAATCTTTTAAATAAAAAACCTGTTTGGTTCTTGAAATAAACATAACAAGTATCCAAAATAAATGCATAGTTTTTACTACGAAATATCCTCAACATTTTAAAATAAAATAAAACATAACGAAGGTCATTTACTTTTTCCCGAATTTCTTAAACAATTCTTCCATGTTCTTTCGCCAAACCGCTTGCTCAGCCCGATCTTTTTCCCGCTCTCGTTCATGCTCAACACGTTCTTGTTCCCGCTCTTGTTGAAGTTGTTCAATACGGGCTTCTATGTTTTGTCGGGCCTCTCTTTCCTTTTCTAACTCAACTTGAACCTTTTCAAACTAAAATTTGTCAAAAAGATACAAAATTAATACATATTAACAAAAAAAACTATAACATATTAATCAATACATTAACCTAACGGGTATCCAAAAAACTTTACAATATCTAATAATCTTTATAAAAGACCTATAAACAATCGTATGTAAGCACAAATGCGTATACAAAGCCAAAGCCAAAGCCAAACCCAAACACATACACATACTTATAAAAATAATCCTAAGGGGTCGATCTAAAAAAAATATCCTTAAAAAAATCATATACACACATCCACATATACTTTTATTACAGACAGTGATGGGATCTAACTATACTTTTATTGATAATAAAAAAATACAAAATTATTCATGTGCTTTTGGAAGTGGGTGTATATCTGAAGTGCTCAACTTAACCCTATCTTTCAATAATCAAATCAAGCATCTATATTTGTCCCTCTAGTCATTCTTATATAGACTAGAGTAATTGTGAGTAATCTGGATTGAATTAATTAAATGAAAATAAAATGGAGTAGAGTTCTCAATATATAGGAAATAAGTTGGATAGAAACCTATTATGAGCCTATGGGCTAAACACAAAGAAACCCTAATGATAGAGCACTAATAACTATAAATAACAATAACTGATGAAATTATATTAATTGCCATTTAATCAAAGAAATATCATTACTGTCATGGGAGGTATAACAGACAGAGTCACAAAACTTGAGTGATCGATGATGTATTGACTAAGTTAACATAATACATCTAAGAAGCTAAATAATCAATATACAGCCTACATGAAATCAATGATTTTCCAAAACTGGACTGCCTAAACAAACCACACAATATAACAAAATTACAATGAGTTCCAAAACCGGTCCGACTAGCCCGGCAACATCAATGCCTAAACAAACCATGCAATGCAATATACTGACAATGATTTCCAAAACTTGTCCTACTGTCAACATCAATGCCTAAATAAATTTAAGAAAACAATAACAAAGATACCTCATGCGGCTGCTGGGGATCACCGTAGGACCCGCAAACCATGGAAGATGGTGTTCCGGTCACCACAAAAGATGGATCAGAAGATCCCACCCCGAACAACTGGCGACCCCGACACTCGGGATGTAGACTCTCCCACAGAGAAAAATCATCACGATCTGTTTTGTCCCCATGCAACTTTTCGAGTTGTTGACAGTATGAGATCTACAATTTAGCAAAACAAAGAACTAGATACTGCACAAACAGTTGACATAATTATTATGAATAAATAATAATAAAAATTTACTTACATATGAGCGTTTTGAACGCTCGGTAACAAACTCTAACTGTTCAAAGTCATTTTCATTAATCTCCCCATCCTGTAACATCTTTTTGCACTTCTTGGTGGCGTGGGTTTGGATAAATAGTTTCTTATATCCAACTTTTTTACCCTTTTCTTTTTCCTACATAAAAACAAGTAATGTAATCGATAAGTGCAAAATGTAAAAAAAAAAAGTTTCTAAATTTTATAACTATGATCAACGTACCATGTTCACCCGATGTTCATCAAACCCAATTGACCCACCCGTATGAAGACACACGTCATTTTTGCGGTTTTCTCTCCCCACTCTAGACTTGTTCTTCCATTTTTCAGTGTCCCAAGACTACATGGTAAAATATATATATAAAGAGAATTAAAAAATTAAGGAAAAGTAGTAAATTATATCCTTACCTTGCACATGCGTTTCCATTTCTCACGAGGTACTTTAGGAGGCGGATATTTGCACTGGATATCAAAATAGTCTTCATCATCCGGTATTATATACCCCACTTCCCTAGCTTTCAGTTTAGATTTTTTTCTAAATTTGCTCATCATGTCTCTAAATCGGCCCTTGAGCACGTTGATAAACACATCATATATAGCCTGGTCAGCTCGTGGGTCCCATCTATATTTAGTCTGTAAAAAAAATAAATTTAAGATAAAATTGTGATAAGAACCCAATTTGGAATACTCAATGAAGCAACTACATTTCTGATGGAGATTCAAACTGACTCGCTAAATCAAATCCAAGATTATCTCAGTGTCTAAATTAAGCAACTCTTTCAAAGGAAAATATAATAGAAAGTTGTTTCAAACGCTGATTAATGGGAAATATTCGAGCAATCTAGTTGTTTAGGATATAAATAAGCCTAGAGTCTTGTGTAGTCTCTTGTCTTAAGTTATTTTCTATATCTATTGTAAGCTTATGCTTTCCTATTTGTTTTATTGTTTAACTTAGCTGCTCACCATCTGAATTTCTATATCATGTATTCATGTTTACTAATTCAAACAGTAATAATAAAACTAGCTGATAAGCTCCTAATAAAATGTTAAAAGTTGTAGATTGATATACAATATAATAAATTCAAATAATTATAATACTTAGATAACTAACTAATAAATTACCCGAAAACGGTCAAACATACGCGTCCTCACGTTTTGTGGGACCTCTGTAAATGTGATCCAATCTCCATCAAGAAATTGCTCTAATATTTTTTTCACACTTCTTTGTACACTTGGCTTTGAAAACCTACAGTATTGAAATAACCAAATAAGTACATTTAAACATGAATAAACAATATATATTAAGATGTTAAAATTAGAAACATTACTTTTTTTTGTTTTTGTTGCATTGTATAAATTCTCTCCCATCATCATCACCGTCACCATCACCAATGTAACCACCACCTTCCCCACTACTACCGTCATCACCAGCATCACCATCATCACTACCGCCACCATCACCACTACCGCCACCATCACCAGAATTCTCATAGGAATCATCATTATCTTGAATACCAACATCAGGTAATGGCGTAGCGGTACGTAACAACCCAGCTAAATCAGCCATCCGATCACCTTCACCTACTTGGCTACAACTACCCGCTCCATTTCTACGAAATACAATTTTATCACCACCATTTGGAGGCTCTATCATTACATAAGGCCCATGCGTCCATACCTTATTTTTCTCAACAATTACTTTTTTAACGGAATGTTTTGGATCATTATGTCCCCCTTCAGCTCTCTGTCTTTCCACTAACATCACCGCCACCACGACTGCCACCACCACCATGAAGATTGTTCCCCCGAAAAACCATGCCAGAATCATTGCTTCCCCCTGCAACTTTCTTTGACTTTCCACCCTGAAAACCACCACCATCACTACCACCACCACTACCATGATCAGTATCCCGGAGAACAATGTCGCGCTCATTACGTCCCCTTACAACTTTCTTCAACTTTCCACCACGAAGACCACTGCCACCACCACAACCATGATTATCTTTACCACCATTCATAATGTTTACACCCTGCATTTAATAGAACAATGGTCAGATAGATAATATAAGATCAACAAACGCTATGATATGAAATAATATGCAATGTACATACCATCTAATAAATCTGAAATAATAATAAATATACAACAACAATATATTTTCCTAACAGTCATATTCATCTTCATCTGAATAGTGATCAGAATAAATCGTTTCAGCATCATCAGCATCAGCATCATCAGCATCAGCATCAGCATCAGCATCAGCATCAGCAACAGCATCAGCATCAGCATCAGCATCAGCATCAGCATCAGCATCAGCATCATGGAATGTATTGTGATCTAAGGGTTCACTCCTAGTTACGTTATCTGGTAGCTCAAAACGTTCATCAGTTTGAAGGAAATTATGTGACTCCATGTTTCCCTCGTTTGTGACATCAATTTCAGGTGCAGTGACTTCATAAATGTGTCGCTATTTTGTCTTGACAACTGCCCACAGATCTTTTGTATCACGTGTCACAGCAGGGTATGGTGTGTAAAACACCTGTTCCGCCTGTGATGCCAAGATAAATTGGTCATCACTTTTAAGTGTGGACTTGTGTCTGACATCAACCAACTTATTTTTGTTAACAACTACACCGTGTTTGTTATCAAACCATGTGCATTTGAACAATACAACAATTTGAGGCCCATTGCAATCATATTGGAGCTCTAGTATCTCATCCAATAAGCCGTAGTAGTCAGACTCTTCGGCGTTATACGTTTCCCCTCTTACACATACACCACAATTTGAGGTCACAAGTCCCTTACCATGCTTTCTCGTGTGGAACTTACAACCATTTACGAAGTATCCATTGTGTGATTGAGCGTAAATTGATGGTTCTTTTGCTAAAATTTCTAGATGTTGAGTGCTTCCATCAACTAAGCCATTCATTACCTACAATGAAGAGAACACACACAACGTTTGGTTAACAATGCACTAACATAAATGCTATTACTTAATATGCTTTACTTACATGATTTTCAAACCATTCGGCAAAGTGGTGATCTCTGAGAAGCAGTTCTGGCTCGCCCGGATACAATTGTGGTGCCACTTCATCGAACTTGTCGATGTAAGGGTAAACTTCTTCACAATTTAGAAGAACATAGGTGTGCGCTTTTTTAAGTTCTTCATCACTCAAACATCTCTGCTTTCCACCCTTTTGATATAATCGTCTCGATGGGACAACAAACACGCTTAGTTTAGAGCCTCCACTCGAAGAGTGGGAATGTTGTGGTGCAAAATTTCGTGGCTCTCGATTATGACGTGTCTCAATTGCCGGGTCAAAATATAAAGAACAATAGGTGGCAATTTCATTCATTAGGTGTTCCCTCACAATTGAACCCTAAACTTTTGACTTGTTTCTAATTCTTCTCTTTATTAAGCCAAGCTTCCTACATTTAGAAATATACGAAAATGTGTTAAAAATGTTTAACATAAGTTTTTTTTAAATAATTAATTATTACCTCTCATATTGATACATCCATCTGTATTGCACCGGGCCACCGAGAAGAGCTTGTTCGGCTAGATGTATGATAAGGTGCTCCATGGAATCAAAGAAACTAGGAGGGAATATCTTCTCCAATTTGCACATCGTTTGAACTATAGTGCGCTTCGTGTTAACCAAGTCATCTACATGTAACGTTCTTGAGCATAAGACCCGAAAGAACATGCACAACTCTGTTACAGCCTCATATGTCTCTTTTGAGACAAAACCTCTAATAGCAAGTGGAAGTAAGCGCTGCATAAACACATGACAGTCATGGCTTTTGAAGCTATGAAAAGTGTTGTCTTTCATGCTTATACAATTCCCTATGTTTGATGCATACCCGTCTCGAAATTTAAGCTTTTTCAACCATGTACATACTTGTTTAACATCATCTTTTTTCAAAGTGTAGTCTCCCTTATCTTTAATCATCTTTCCATTGTTACCACAAATGGGGTTTAAAAAAGGCCGATCACATATAAGCTCCATGTCTTGCCTTGCCTTGATACCGTCTTTGGATTTGTTGGTGCCCATAATTGTGTGAAACAGGTTGTCAAATACATTCTTCTCGATATGCATCACGTCGAGGTTGTGTCTGATTAATAACTTACTCCAATAAGGAAGTTCCCAAAAGATGCTTCTCTTTACCCAATTATGTGTAACCCCAAAACCAGACGGTTTTTCATAATGTTTACTACCATGGGGTTTACCATCATAAACAACGGGAAAATCTTTTATAACCTGCCATATTTCCTCTCCAGTTGGCTCTGGAATATCTCTTACGCGTGAAATCATTTTGTTTTTCCAAAAGTTGACCTTATCTTTCCGAATACAATGTTTTGCGGGAAGATGTTGTCTATGGCAGTCAAACCAACACGGTTTCCCTCCAAACTGAAGCTGGAATGAGCCCGATTTATTTGAGCAATATGGGCAAGCTAACTTACCATGTGTGCTCCACCCGGACAACATCGCATAAGCAGGGAAGTCACTAATTGTCCATAGCAATACGGCCTTCATTTGAAAATTGTTACGTCGATGGACATCTAATAAGTAACTTTCGGACCCCATTTATAGTTTCCTCCTCAATGTTCTTTGCGTGTTTGTATGCAAAATCCAAGAAATAATCAACACATTGTTGAAACTGTTGATTTATGGTACCATCGTTATTGGTTCTCATCCCGTACATCCATCCTCTATCCGAAGACATTTTCAGTGATCTCTATAACTAAACTTACACAAGTGTTAGAACATACATATATATAAAAGAATGAAACCTCAATTGTTAAAATCACCAACCTACAGGTTTATACCTGATACCTACACTAATGTAATTTAGCAATCAACTTTCAAGTTTCAAGTGATACTTTTTGATCAATGTTAATATTATTGTTAAAGATATCCAACTATAACGACACAATGTTTAAAGAAAATACCAAACCTAAAATTCTAAATTCACACTAAAATTTTCCAAGTTTTAGAGCTTATGGTTGAAAGAAACAAAGAAAAACTTACAAGACTAGAGTAAGCACAAGCTAGTTTGTGTAGATAGAATTCAAGCAACACCCTTAGTCAATTGTGTTACCTGCAACAATTATTTTGATGTCAATATGGGTGAAAGTTGTCAACAACATTTTAACTTACAAACAAATAATATAAATTTTTATGATAAAAACATGTAACACACCGATTGTAGATTTTGCTTAAGGTTAGAAGGTTATCAAAAATAGCTTTACCAGCTTAGCACATACAGATCAGGATATTCAACAAACAATAGATGATGCTGAAAAGGTTCTTCGACAGCTTTAAGGATTTGTTTGGTTGGTCGGTTGCTGGCTGCTGGATTCTAGCTTAACCAGTTTTTTTTTTCTAAGCACAATTCCCCTGATTTCAAACTGTTGTGCAGTTTTTTGTAGTGTAGTATGATTATTTGTAGTAAATTAGATGGTAGTTAGTATTGGTTTCTTGGATGTGAGGTTACTTTCTCAATTTAGAGCTTATATATCTAATTTAAGAGGTTAAGTTTTAGTAATGTAAAAGCTTAAATCATGGAACTTCAAATTCAGGTTGCTAGCTTCGGAGGCAACTTACTTGATCGTGGCATCCTAATCGTTTCTCTCACCCCTAAAGATGACCATGAGGGTCAAGTACAAATTGTTATTTTGCTTTGGAACGTGGGATTCCCGCCATTCTAAAAAATCATATATGTATGACTGTAGGTGCTTCTTTCTCGAATGCAGTGACGTAAGATTTTCTACTCTCCTGAATTCCTATTTTAATATTTATCTTATGAGACCTGAACTTTAGAAGCTGAATAGTGATCAAATAAATACAACGGCCTATGATGATTTGGTGGAAAAACAGAGTCAGCGACCATCTGAGCTAATGTCTGTGCTAACATAGCCTTTTAATCTATATATAGAATACTCATTCAACCTATCTGTTGAGATTAACTAAGAAGCTAGAATCAAAGCATGTGAGCTAAACAAGGAGTCAAAAATAATATTGACAAGAAACTGTACTGAAGTTGACTAATATAGGGAATTAAAACTAATGACCTAAGTTACCTGATATGCCCAAGGATGAAATCAGAATATGGTTGTTTAAAGAGAGAATGGTAGAGAAGTCATGCTGATACATTGTACAAGTACATTAACTAAACTAGTGTATGGCTGTATGCCAAATACCACTAGAGCAGTGTTGAAACATGGCTTCTTTATCCCCCATATCTTTCTACATTCCACATCAGTATTAAGATGAATATACATGCCACTCAATACCTTGTAGTACCTTAAATGCACAGACTGGCTTCTTTAACCACAACGGATATTTCATAAGTTAGTAGATTCTTATATCGAACCTAAAACTAGGCACTTTGGGCTTTTTAGTTTTATCATAAATGAGCTAGTAGATTCTTTAATCGAACCAATACAGTTAAACATACAATTGAACTTAATGATCAAAAAGGAATAAGTGAGCTCCATTACAACTTTACCGATAAAAACAGCAAGAAATTTTCAACAATGAATTCAACCGTATACCGGTTCATGCTTCTACATATATGTTATGTCCATGATGAGTTCAAAATTATGGCCTCAGAAGTCATCTCTAAATGACACTACTTATGAAAGAGGGGACCAGGGGAGTTAATTTTCCAAAAGCTCAAAATATAAAGCCAATTAACTTCCAAACACTACTACAAAAGCAAACATTTCCTTAATAACAAAAAAAGGGATAACCGTTAATAATATCAGAAAACAATGCTTAGGGGAGGCATGGTGGGCACAAGCGTACCTGAGATGCACCGATGTTGAAGGGTTTTCAACACAAGTATTGAGCAACGGAAACGAAACACCGGGTGACGAACGGATTTCAGCCCTCAAACGATGCAAACAACTGACGGCAGTTAATTGCGTGAAGATCTCTTGTGCGTAAATTTCTCTTTTGTTGATAGCGGGAATTTGTGTAGCGCCAAATAGAGTAGCGGGAAACTAATTTAGGGTTTTCAATTTGGGCTTTTGTACCTGAGAAAATAAATGTTTTAAGAAAAAATTACTTTAAGTAGGTCATGTTTGAAACCCACGACAAATTAAAAATATGTTAATAATTAAAATTTAATGATAAGGATAAGGTTGTAAATGATGCACAACAACTCGAAAGCTAATCGGATCGATCGGTAAAATGCTTGAACGAGCCGAGCTTTAACAACCCCGAGCCCCAGCTCAAGCTTGCAAAAATGACTCGTTTAGTTATTAAGCCCGAGTTCGAGCTTTTCATAAAAAGACCGTTTAGGCTCGCGAGCCTAAAGGAGCCCAAACAAATTTTATATTATTATTATTATTATTATTTTATTTATAGTATACCTACTATTTAATATTGGCGAGCTAAACTTTACCCGAGCTTTGGCTAGTTTAAGCTACCGAAACGAGTTCGAGCTGAGTTTTTAGCTCCTTTAAAATTGTTCTAAAATTATTTCGAGCCAAGCTCGAGTTCTTAGGTTTTACTTTCGAGCCGAGCTCGAGCTCAAAGTATTAGGTTCGAATCAAGCCGAGCTTGAGCTCAAGTTTCATAAAAGCATGATGAGCCGAGCGCGAGCCCAGTCAGGCTCGGGCTCATCTTGGCTCGTTTACACCCCTAGATAAGGACAATAACTGATTAACGGAAAATTTGTAAGACTCGATTTTAAATATAACTAGTGGTGTTAACCTTGTAATGTTCATCACGAAAGACTCTGCCAAAGCTGGATCCCCCCCCCCCCCCCCCCCCCCCAATATCCACATATCATAGGTAACCAAATACAGAGAAGTAATTATACCAAAACTCAAGTATGAACTATACCTTCAATAACCACACCTCTTTTTAAGAATAATTAAGAGTAATTACCTCTATGTAAGAACAAAATAACATAATTAATTAATTATACCAGAATACTTTATGAGTTGAGAACAATAAAACCTAACCTTTTTGGTTGTCGCCTTAACATTAAGCTCGATATACTTCGTCGGCAAACTCGCCAAAGCTCTAGGTCAGTCACCGGAGCACCTACACTTACTGAATCAACAATATCATTAGAATAATAACCGAAACCGTAGACTATAGGGCTATAGCAACATACAAGAGAAAACATGGGTTAGGTTGTGTTGTATAGATAGATGGACACGTTAGGTTGTGTTGTATAGATAGATGGACACGCGTCTCTAACTTGATGAGGAGGACATGACCGCCCAGATGAGCGAATGAAAGGGAAGCACCGCCACATTTTTAGTAATAAAATTAGCAGTTAAAAGGATGGCAAAAAAACCCAGCTACATGATTCGAACCCAGTCAACACGCCACACACAACAACACTCCCACCATTTGTACCATAACATTTTTTATTAACATCTTTAGAACCATTTTTATTTAAAGCCTTTTCAAAACGTAAAGGAGCACTATTCATGGGAGTTGTAAAATAAATATATAGGATAATTTATGTGAAAACACATATAAATATATATTGAACATTTAAAAAAAAATGTCAAACAGTTTTTAAGAGTCTATACACTAAGACAAAAACGTTTAAATTCTAAGTTTGTGATTTGATGACTTTTACATTGTGGTGCACAACTCCTGCGGCCACGTCTTCGTATCTCAGAGCTTTATCACATCATCATTTAATATCTTCAATTCAGATTCATTTTGTTTCTCCAAAAATTGATACAATCCACTCCTACCTTCTCCCGAAACCTTCCAATAAGCTCCAATTAGTACTTTTAAGCATCGTACAACTGTAATTCACCAACAATCTCAAAGTAACCATATTTTATGATATAAATCACTTAAAACACATAATTAAATGTATCTTAACATGGTAAAACACCTTCTCATTATTTTTAATTAAACAAAGTTGTGTCTTATGTAACCCAAAAAGTAAAATGTTGTTATATGCCTAAAAATATAGAGAAATGTGTTTTATGATAGTAGAAAACCATAAAGTAAATATTGATGTTAGTTACGATAAACCATAAAGTAAATATTGATGTTAGTTACGATGTTATCGATACCAGTTCGGATGATGTTCGATCAGTTAAACACCCACTCCCTATTCTTCCTACACTACACCAATCAATCAAATCACAACTTTTCACAATTTCCTCCAAATAGATCCGAACACCACCATAATGAAGGTAATTGTAGTCACAAATGTTACCCAGTTTATTGAGTTTTTATATATCATTATGATACTCGTTTTAAAGATAATAAATGCTCGCTTATATGGTGTGATTTTTTTTAAAAAAAAATATATATAACATCACAAGAAAAGGTTATGAACATTCTATTAATGGAGAAATATATCATAGAGAAAATATTGTCTTGGGTGGACAAGAATGTCCTAAATATTGTAGCCCCTTGTTTCTATGAATGGTTAAGATGACTAGTTAACTTTTCTACTATATTCCTATTATATTATAATCCTACAAATACAAATACGTGGGAAATTTGTTGCAACTTTTGATACTTTGCGACAAATTTCTCACAAAATCTTAAAATTGTCGCTAAATATTAAGAGTTGCCACACATTTGTCGCAAATCCTTTTCTTATTTAGCCATATTATTATGTAATAGTTTTAACAAGGAAAGTAATTTTTTGGATAATAAGTATTTGAGAGAAATTTGTCGTAAATTTTATTATTTTGTGACAAATTTCTCACAAAAACTTATTAAAATTAATTTTTGTCGGAAAGTTGTCGCAAAACTTCACAACTTGCAAAACACTTATGATAAAACTTCATTTTTTTATTTATTAGTTTATTTTATTTTTTAATATTAGAAAAATAACAACTTAGAATTAAGTTTTGTCATAAATTTGTCGCAAATATTATAAAGTTTGCGACAAACTTGCGACAACGTCATGTTAAGTGGCTAATTTGTCGGAACATTGTCGAAAATTCATGTGATTTTTTTTGTTGTCAAAAATCCGTCGCAAACTTGTAGCAAAGTTCGAGTTGTGGAAAATTTGTCGAAAATTTTTGTAGCAAAATTAGTCATTTTCTAGTAGTGGTTGTCACTTGACAGTCGTTGTGCAGTCACAAAAGAAGAACTTTCTGGCGTAACACACAGTGGGACGAAAACCCGGGTGGGTTCGGGATTCGAACTAATAACCTCATAAGGCCTAGCTCAAATCCTTCATTGCCATAATCCTCAAAAATGACACAAGTAGTTATCATAGTTAACTTGAGATTTCTTCTTCTTAACTAAATTAAAACGTTACATGTTTTTATATTTTTTTTAATAAGATGACTTGTAGTGTTTTTAATGCATAGTTATTTATATAAAGTTGTAGAAAAAAAACAAATAAGATATAATAATTCAAACCATAACTCCTTGGCTAATAATGGTTCATACTGCAATTTGACGAATATAACAAAATGTTAATTCCATTTTCACTGTCAATAACAAGGTTAATTCCAT
Organism: Ambrosia artemisiifolia; assembly: GCA_032199755.1. Lineage (NCBI taxonomy): Eukaryota > Viridiplantae > Streptophyta > Magnoliopsida > Asterales > Asteraceae > Ambrosia > Ambrosia artemisiifolia. The sequence continues at coordinate 3,262,863 of CM063519.1, forward strand.
TTTGATGGGAAAATAAGCCCATCTTTTTTTTTTTGATCGGCAAACTTCAACTTTATACCACACCCCAAAATATTTACAAGATTGTACCAAGCGAGACACTAGTTACAATCACATACAACACCCGTTTACATCACCTATTTAAGTATACAAACGCACACTTAAGTTGTAGGAAGATCAAGATACCATTAAATTACACACATTTCGACTAACACGTCATATGCCACGTCATTAGGGGCATAAAAAGTTATTCCATCGTTAGATTGAGATTGCATTTGATAACGAACCTAAAAGTTATGAGTGTCGTTGGCAATTGTTACTATAAATGTTATCGACCAAGGGAATATAATTTGAATTGGCCTAACTAAAAGTTGATGGTTATTTAACTCGGGCTTGTAACATACTTTTATCATACATGTTTTGACCTGTTATACATGGTCAAAACCATTACCATTCAATTTATTCCTTCTACCAAAGACTAAAGTAAGTCATAATAAGCATGAAAAATCTTACCAAACACCATGGTGGAGATGGAGTGAAAATTGCGAAATGAAGCATCCATGAAAGCAACATGGGGGTTGGTGAGTTGTGACTTTTCAGTAGCTTTGACTTTGAACTTGTCCAATACATGCTAAATCAAGTTTTGACAACAGGATTATATAGTTATAATTATAAATTACTTTTGTGCAATTGTGCAAATATATAATATGAAGGTATAAAATGCAACAGCTATTGTATTTACTTTTTCCCAATATATTAAAAAAATAGAAAGATGAACTTGGAATCTTGGATGATAGATTGATAGCCAATAATTTATAGTCCACCCGGCCATATACCTTAGCCCATTTAAACCATATACCTTAGCCCATTCAAACCATGTACCTTAGCCCATTCAAACCATGTACCACCAGCTTAAGTTATAAAGTTCCAGTCCATTTACCTTAGCCCATTCAAACCATGTTTCAATATGGGCTATGTAAATGTTAAACTTTTCTTTATGTTCCAATATGGACTAGAGTCTAGAGGTGCACTAATTGGTTAACCGGGTTTTACATACCGGTTTTTAGTTGAACATGTTATTGGTTGACTTGGTAAAAGTCGGTTAGCTCTCAATTTAGGGGTGCAAACGAGTCGAGTGAGCTCGACCATGCTCAAGCTCGGCTCGTTGGTAATTTCTCAAGTTTGAGCTCGGCTCGTTTATTATCTATTAATTAATATATTAAATAAAAATAATATAAGTAATAGTTCATTTAGGCTCGTGAGCTCGATAAGTGAAGCTCGAACTCGGGCTCGTTTACTAAACAACTTTAAACGAATGGTAAATAATATTAAATATTTAAAAAAAATACACTAAGCACGATAAGGCTCGACGAGCCTAATGAGCTTCACATTTCAGGCTCGAGCTCAATAAATAAACGAGCTTTGTTTTAGGCTCAAGCTCGACTCGAGCTCTATAAGGCTCGGCTCGTTTCGAGCTTTATACCGAGCCGAGCTCGAATAGCTCGCGAGCGGCTCGGCTCGTTTGCACCCCTAGCTCTCATTTTCAAATACACTAACTAAAAGAGTATAAAAAAGAGATAAATTGGACTGATAAAGTAAGCAAATATTACTCATGGTCGAGTCCAAAGAGAATCTGGGCCTTTAAAGCCATGATTGAGTATAGCTATATTTTGCCCAACAAAATACAGCAAGAAGATCAAAATAATCAAATATGTTGGGACCAATTACCCATCATCCTATAAGTTGTGTGCTCAGTGCCACAATATATTTTTCTTTATCTAACTACTCAACTTTCAGAATTGATAGTTCTAACCCCCTCTCAAATTTTTAAAGTTTCAAGTTTTATTTTGATGTACGTATTGATATAAATTTAGTTGCTATATGGTTTGATGTAAAAAAAAATCAGTAATGAGTCAGGTCAGATATAAAGTATTTTTTGTTCTTATTTTTATGTACTTTTTAGTTGGTTAACACTTGACGTAAATTTTCATATCGTTTTGGTCGTACAATTACTTCATACTTTAGTTTTTTTCTTCCGATTGCTAATGGTATCGTATTTAGGAATTGTCTTCCGGTTGCTACAGTAGCTACATTATTATTTTGTATCTAACCACTCAATTTTCAGCATTGACAGTTACAACCCCTCAACTTTTTAAAAACTTTGTAAAATGTTATTTTTACCCCCTCGAGTTATTAAAGTTTCAAGTTTTTTAATTTTTATGTACGATCAATATAAATTCAGGTTGACTTACGTTTTGACGTAAAAGTTTCCCGGAAAGGAGTCAAGTAAGTTATAATACGTTTTCGTTCTTATTTTTATGTATATTTTCAGTTGGTTTACATTTGATGTAAATTTCTATATCGTTTTGGTTGTATTACTACTTTAGTTTAGTTTTCTCTTTCGGTTGCTCATGGTACCGTATCTAAGTATCCTATTTCGGTTACTATGTCGAGTTTTCGTGTAATCGAAGTACATACGTATATGTTATTGATGGAGAGGCTAAAACCCGAGTGTTAATGTGATTAAAATGGTTCGTCTTATTGTATTTTGGATGATTATATAGCTTGAATAAGATAACTACGCGAATTCGTGGATTTGTAGGTTAAATACGAAGATTGGACGTGTTTTGGAGATAATTCATGGATTGGGCCTGAAGATTAAAATGGATAACATGAAAGAGGGTGGAAAAACGAAGATGTGGCCGCAAACAGTGAAGAAAACGAAGTTATAATGAAAATGTTATGAAGAAATCAAGTTTTGGTAGAAAGTTGTGAGAGGCGTAGCTTACGGAACTGTTGCTGATTGGAGTAGCTTACAGCAAACCCTTGGCTGATCACATCAGAATGTGCAGTAGCGTAGCCTATGGCTCTGGTGCTGATTGGCTTAGGCTATGACACTAGACTACGAGAAACTCATTAAAAGTCATAAAAATAGGGTTTTTAGCCACCATCCCACTCTAGCTTTTATTGGGACTTTTGGGGTGATTCTAGGAGCATATTATGGGATCTTTTCACCATTCTAACCACTCCAATCATCATTCTAACATCAAACATACAATCAAACATCAAGATTGAAGATCAAATCAAGAACATGAGAGGCTAATCTTTTCGTGGTTTCCTCCAAGTGGAGGATTCTTGTAAGTGGATAATTGTTTTTAGTTTTTCTTTGTATTTGAGATTAGCTATCTAAGCATCCGATGCTTTTTGCTTAGTGATTTATTAGTTTGATTGTAAACGGTTGATTTTTATCTAAAACCTAGTTTTGATTCTTTCAATTCCCGAGAGTTCTAGTAATTGGGATATATTAGATAGGGATTGGGTTTGGTAATTTTCAATTGATAACCATGTGATCACCTTTTGTTGTTTTGCAATCAAAGTACTTAGTCCTCGTTTATCACAATCAACTAATTAATTATCTTAATCATGTCTATTTCATTTTCTCAATAAAAACTAATTACTTGAAGCTACTTTGAATCTAAAACCTAGATGAATTACATTTTCTCCAATTGTTTACATCTTAATTTTTATTTTGTTTTCACAATCACTCTCAAACAACCGAATTTTACTTTTCTTGCAACTAGTTAATTAGTAATAAATTAAGTAAACCAAACACTTTCCACAGTACTCCTCGTGGTTCGACACATGACTTACCCTATCTAATAAAGTAATAAGGAACTGATTTTAATCTTAAAATAATAATATTTTTCATCTAGTTGGTATAAAAAGTTTTAAAATATTGATGTATTAGTGTATAGAAATAGTTTTCCTTAGATAAACGTAGAAATCCGACTGGAATCTAGCCATAATTTAACGAATTTGGCTAGAAACACTCCGGAATTTGGGAATTTAGCTGAAGTCTGTGTCTAAACAATCACCTGGAGAATTAAAGCGCAATTTCCTAAACTCAAAGCGCAAATACATCGCCTTGCTTAAAAAATAGCCCTAGACGTCGCGATGCGATATTAGCTTCTCACCGCATAGAAAGAAAAAAACTATATTTAGCACCATGATACAACCATGTGATCAAAGACTCTTAGCAATACAACACAACTCAAATTTGTTCTTCTAGTTATTTTAAGTAAGCTCCATTGTTTACTGAGCTTTTTTAAACGAATGATACTATAGATAAGGTAGAAATATAACCTCATTTAATCTTCTCATCTACCTCATCTAACTATATTTATAAAAATATTAAATCCTCACCTTCCCCTCCCTTCATATACCCTTCATATATTCACTTCTTCCAACATCCAAAACCCTCACCCCCACCCCACATTCATTTCATTAACAATGTGGAAGTCTGCCAAACAGTTTTATGACTATCTCATCAACCATGTCCCTCAACTTCTCATCATAACCCTAATCTTTGCAATCTCCATTCATACATTTCAACAATTCCCATACCATCTTCTTAACCATCTTTCTTTAGTCCACACACTCTATTTCACCTTGCTAATCATCTCCATTATCACATTCTACTTCTTGAACAAATCTCGAACCGTTTACCTCGTGGATTTCGCCTGTTTCAAGCCGCCTTCCAGTCTCCGAGTACCCTATGCCACCGCGTCTGAACACGCTCGTATCATCTTAGCCTCACAGCCCAAAAGCTTAGCTTTCCAAGTCAAGATCTTTGAAAGGTCTGGTTTGGGTGAAGAAACATGTTTACCTCATCCATTGCATTATCTTCCACCAAACCCTTATATGGTTGATGCTAGAGATGAATCCCAATTGGTCATTTTCTCAGCCATGGATTCATTGCTTCAAAAAACTGGAATCAACCCGAAAGATATCGATATCTTGATCGTAAACTGCAGTCTCTTTGCACCAACTCCTTCTCTTTCAGCCATGGTGGTTAACAAGTACAAAATGAGAAGTAATGTCAAGAGTTTTAACTTGTCGGGTATGGGTTGTAGCGCGGGTTTAATATCAATAGATTTCGCGAAACACTTACTCCAAGTCCACCCAGAGTCGAATGCGGTGGTGATTAGTACTGAAATAATCACCCCGAATTCTTACATAGGGAAAGAACGGTCAATGCTCCTCCCAAACTGTCTGTTCAGAATGGGAGGAGCAGCCGTTCTTTTGACCAATAAAAGGTCACAACGTAAGCATGCAAAGTATAGTCTTGTGCATGTTATTCGGACCCACAAAGGGTCCGAAGACAAATCTTACCGTTGTGTAACACAAGAAGAGGACAAAGAAGGTCATGTAGGGATAGCGTTAAACCTAGACCTAATGGTTATCGCAGCCAACTCATTAAAATCAAACATAAGCACGATCGGACCATTGGTTCTTCCTATATCCGAAAAACTCTTGTTCCTTTTCAATCTTTTAGCGAGAAAGATCCTTAAACTAGCTCGAAAACCCTACATTCCGGACTTTAAAAAGGCGTTTGATCATTTTTGTATACACGCGGGTGGACGGGCGGTTATTGACGAGCTTCAGAAGCATCTGAGGCTGTCTTCGGAGCACGTGGAAGCGTCGCGGATGACGTTGCACCGGTTTGGGAACACATCATCATCTTCATTGTGGTATGAGTTGGGTTATATAGAAGCAAAAGGAAGGATGAAGAAAGGAGATAGGGTGTGGCAAATAGGGTTTGGAAGTGGGTTCAAATGCAATAGTGCTGTTTGGGAATGTAATAAAGATATTGATGACCTTAAAAATGGTGGTGCATGGGTTGATTGCATTCATAGGTATCCAGTTAACGTGCCAGAAGTTGTGAAGCTTTGAGCTAGGGGCAAATTAATGTGTCATTTCGTTTTCGTACGTTTGGTTTAGACAAAAGTTTTAATAATAAAAGATTTAAGGTGTTTTATATCGTTTTAATTTAGATGAATGGACCCGGTCACAAGAGTATAGTGAGTGATAAAGAAAAAAATTAGCATGCAAACACACTAATTTAGATGCATGGACCCGGTCACAAGAGTATACAAGCCACTTAAGCGAATCGGCGCGAATCGGCATGAAACTCTTGTGTATAAGCACTTGGGTAGAGACCTTGTTTATGGGAGTGTTTATTTGTTAACTAACTACGGATAAACAACATTGCAAGTAGTGGCGGATCTAGACCAAGATTTCAGGGGTAACATTACATAATTTTAACGTGTAACGTAATACAAAACACGTAAAAGAAATTAAAAATACACTACGCCTAAAAAGTTGAGGGGTAACGGACGTTACCCCTTCTTACACTCTAGATCCGTCCCTGATTGCAAGCATCTTGTTCAACCGTTTACTTACGTGAACGTTTAGTAATATGTTAATTTAATTACAACGGTATGTGTAACTAAGTTTATATCCAAATATTGTGTGTTTAGAGATATGTAATTTAGGGTGGATCGGGTGCATGGTGGGTGATAGAATCACACCATCACACTATCACACCATATCACCATATGGTGTCATCTTATTTTTATCAGACTCCATCACAAAAAGGCGAGAGTGAAATGATATAATCACAATACATTAATTTTTTTTAAATAAAAATGCAACATTACATTAAATAAGAACCTATATTAATTGAAAAAAATTACTAGAAAAAATAAAATAAAATAAAAATGAAATAGTAAATTTAAGCGAGTGGTGGGTATGGATCCTCGAACACGATATCTAAACTACCTACGTGTTCCATTAGATCGTGTCGAAGTTGAAAGTGGGTTTCTTCATTTCTCAACTCAAAAAGAATATTATCATTAACGATTGCTGGTGTCGGAGGATCATTAATGTAATCCGAAGATATTGCACGCCCCTCTTCCATCAGTATCATATTGTGCAATATGATATACGCATACACAACACTCCTTATTTCCGCTTGATTAACCAAACGAATCGAGCAATCTATTATGTGCCATTTAGATTTCAATACACCAAACGCTCGTTCAACGTGCGATTCTTGTAGCTTCTTAAATAATATTTCTTTGTCGATTATCGGAAACGAATAAACTTTCACAAAACTGACCAGGTAGGGTAGATACCATCAGCAAGATAGAACCCACGTCCATATTGTCTCCCGCATGCCAAATCCATAAATCGTTCAACGCAACGATTTCGAGTATGATCGTCTGTTTTTATGGTCACATCTCATAAACTGCCCTCGCAAAACCGTCGGACAACTTCTCCATTCGATGTGGGTACAGTCGATACTCCTGACCATCCCGGGAAAATGCAATCTAGCTTCATGTGCGGCGTACAAACGTGTTATGTCGTGTCTAGTCGGTCTTCGTAGATACTCTTTATCATATAAAACAATAATAGCATTGCAAAAATAGTAAAGAGAAGCTTGAAGTTCTACTCGACATATTTAAATATTCATCAAATTCGTCAGGGATATTACTGGTAGCAAGTTGACGAATCGCAGATGTGCATTTTTGTATCGCCGTAAAACTCATCTTTCCCCTAGCATCATACCCTTCTTGAAACCATTCGTAGTTAGTTTCGATGTCTCCGACAATCTTTAAGTATAATTCCTTTGATAAACGGAATCGAGTTTTAAACATCGCGTCACTGTAATTTAGGTTTTCTACAAAGTAATCGTTCCACAACACTTCACTGGGTCTTGCATTTTTTGGGTTGTTTGATTGTTGGAGATATTATTTGATTGTTTGTGGTAATTTTGGTTGATAAAATGAGGTTATATAAAGGTGATGGGGCGGTGTTCGCGGCCATCACAGCGATCACGGGGTGGCCATCAGGGACCATCCTGTCCACCCTTACAAAGTGATTTTGAATGTCAGTCATTTAAATGATCCAACATGTAGTATCTATTGTAAGGGTTAAGGGTAAGGGTAAGGGTTTATGTGTTCGTTGAATCACAAATGATCGGTTTTAATTAGATGACCGTTATAAAGGATTGAAACCAAATTTAAAATGAAATTTCAACTTGTCGGTCATCACCGGTTTATCATACACAGTTCGTTACTTCGTTCACCTTTCACACTTGCACAACTGTGACTCATTGTTGCCTAGTTAGACGCATCATTGTAATTACTTTTGATGTCAGTTGTATAGAAACTCTCAAACCGTTTCTTCAAATCTCATGGTGTCAATATTTTCTAGATTACATCGATCATTTCCTCAGTATACACAACACCAGTACTAATATACTCAGTTAGCGGCGTAACTAGCTTGTTGTTAGTTTGCCTTCTGTTTCGATGAAATTTTCCTTATAAAATTAGTTATTAACTAAATGTACAATGACACACACACATATATATAAAAGATGGGTTCAAACAAGAACTTAGGGTATAGTTATACATTGTTAATTGTTTTAGGTTAGGTGCTGCCCGAAACTTTCCTACATATAAATGTGAAGTACATCAGTCTATTTCATATGTAAAGTTGATGTCTCATATTAGATTTGTCAACCCCGGGATGCTCCCGGGGTATAATCTAGTAATAATAATAAAAAAAACAATAAAAAGCAATGATTATTCAATGATTTATAAAGCCCCATAAAACCATCACCCACTACACACCCATTTCCATGTTTTACCGATTATTCACTGTCGTGCCTTCGGGCGGGTGGATAGTTGTGTTTTCCCTGAATTGGTGACCTGGAGTACCGGGTGCCCCATGGGTATCCTTAATTCGTCATAAAGGGATTCCCACAGGAGCCCGTAACGACTTTGTTGGCCTTTCAAAAATAAAACTACATACCTATTTCCGATAAAACTACATACACTAATGTTGTGTTCTCGAGTTTAATAAACGAACGAAAAGAAGAGAAAGTGAATTAAGGAGAGAAAAGAGATGCAGTGAAAAAGAAATACTTAATTAACTAGCATGTTCCCGAGTTGGAAGAAAAAAAAAGTGAGTGTCTTATGTTTAAAAAAACTGCGTAACACGAATTTTTCTTGACATCTTTCCCAATCTTTTATTTTCTTTCGTTAAATGAAACTCGGGAACACAGGGTAAGTATGTTGGGAAAAAGAGTCTTCATCTTGTGTTTGATCGCAAAACCTATTATTCCAATGCTGTTTTAGAGCTTGATTTCCAACAACTGTACACTCTATTATGGACATGAAAAAAACTGTTTTTTTTTACGTTACGATGAATCCATTAATAATATAATTATGTTTAATATGGAAACAAACTATAAAAGAACCATAGCTCATGAATATAAAATGACTATGCATGGGAAGTGTCAACAAGAATGGAACCAGAGTCTAATAGATGATAAAGAAACAAAGAACACTTTATTCTGATTAACTAATCTATTACAGACTCAATAAACCAAAGATAAAAACTCCAACAACTTCTGAATACAAAACCAGTAAACAAGAACTAGACTAGAACATAAGAACAAGCTCTTATTGAGATGAATAAGAGCAGAACTATGAAACCCTAATCGTTCTAAGTTGAGAGTACAGAGAAGATGAACTAACAAGACGACTAAACTCGTACAACGATCTCGAGAGTTGTTTATATAGCCAAGATATAGGCTCGGGTAGAAACACACCCGAGCCAATATCAACCGTTGGATATGATGAAACAAACACAACTCTAAATGATCACAACCGTTGATATGGTATGGTTATAGGTTAGTGGATTGCCAGCGTGGCAATCCACACTCGTTTATTAAAAACGACCAGGCCAGACATTTGGGCCAAACAAATTGACGAAGCCCAATCAGCAATCCAAGCCCATCTGCAATCTTTAACAGCTACAAGTCCAATCTACACTCGAGCCCAAAAGCAATCCTCTAATCCAGTTATTCATCCGGTCCAATCCAAACATGTAACATAACAACATAACATGTTTAAGTATAATGAAACTTATGATGATAATGATGAATAATTTTAACACCCCCCCTCAATTTGATTTACCTGGACCAAATGGGTCAAACAAGTGAAGTTGTCTACAAGCATTTATATGTTGATGAACTAAAAGACCTTTAGTAAAAACATCTGCCAATTGATTTTGAGATTCTATTTTTAAAGGTTTAATAACACCATTGGACACTAAATCTCTTAAGAAAAATAAATCAATGCCAAAATGTTTAGTTTTGTCATGAAAGACTGGATTGGCAGCTATAGCCAAAGCAGCACTATTATCACAATATAAACTAACAGGTAATTGAACAACAACATTTAGTTCACTCAATAGATCTTTTAACCATACAACTTCACATGCCACTGCACACATAGCCCTAAATTCTGCCTCAGCAGAAGACCTAGACACAGTGGGCTGTTTTTTACTTTTCCAGGTAATCAAATTGCTACCTAAGTATACACAAAATCCTGTTATAGACCTTCTAGTCTCTATACATTTTCCCCAATCAGAATCTGCATATGCATTCAGATTAAAACTGCCAGTTTTTGTAAAGTAGACACCTTTGCCAGGTGCCCCTTTAAGATACCTAAGTAACCTCATTGCAATTTTTAAATGACACTTATAAGGTTTATGCATATACTGACTAAGAAAATGTACAGTGTAGGCTATATCTGGCCTAGTGTGAGACAGATAAATCAATTTACCAACTAATTGTTGATAACCAGTGATATTGATCAGGGGTTTATCATCACTAGTTATCATATTATTGACAACATGACTAGGTTCAATGGGATTACCAACAGGTTTACAGCCTGTTAATCCATATTCAGCCAATAACTCAGAACAATATTTCCTCTGAGTTAAGCACAAGCCATCAGAATCTCTGATAACTTCTATTCCTAAAAAATACTTCAATTCACCAAGATCTTTGATTAAAAACTTAGTCTTAATAGCATGTTTAACCTTTTCAATCTCAATTTCAGAGTTACCAGTTATGATTATATCATCAACATATACCAATAAGACTATAAACACAGAATCACAGACCATAGTAAACATTGAAACATCAAATTTACTTTGAGTAAATCCAATTTCAAACAATGCAGCAACTAGCTTAGCATTCCACATTCTTGGGGCTTGTTTAAGCCCATACAAAGATTTATTTAGCTTACATACTTTATTATTAGTATCAGTATCAGTAAAGCCTTCAGGAATAGACATATATACATCTTCCAATAAATCTCCATACAAGAAAGCATTATTTATATCAAGCTGAAATAATTTCCAATCATTTTCAACAGCTAAAGAAATCACACATCTAATAGTAACAAGTTTAACCACAGGAGAGAAGGTCTCATCAAAATCTATCCCTTCTTTCTGACTAAACCCCTTAGCTACTAATCTGGCTTTAAACCTTTCTATCTCTCCATTTGCTTTATATTTAATTTTAAAAAATCCATTTACACCCTATTTTACTTCTACCCTTGGGTAAATCCACAATATCCCAAGTGTTGTTCCTATGAAGAGCCTCTAATTCCTCATTCATAGCTTTGATCCAGTTAGGATCTTTTGAAGCTTCTGAGTAATTCCTAGGCTCTACACTTTTATTTAAAACAGAAGCAAAACATTGATTTTCTAGTGAAAGATTAGAATAGTTAACAACTTTTTCAAAACCATATTTAACCTTTCCATCTACTATAAAATCTGTAAATCTTTTTGGAAATATAGACTCTCTACTAGACTTTCTCAACACTGATTCAGATTGTCTCTCAGTATCACCCTCAGAATGCAGGTTTATATCCTTTTCAGTACTCACACCCTCTGCCCTATCAGTTTCTAGACTAACACTACTAGGCTGCTGTTTGCCAATCTGTTTAGATTGCAAATTTTCAGCCATGCCTTTAGAGGTTCTGTCTACAGAACCTGATTGCTGAGACTGGTGTGTTCCTGATTCTAAATGTTCTGAACCCTGTTCAGAACTACCCTTTCCCTCATCATTGGGATCATCTACTCCCAAGATATCTGAATCTGTGTCTTCATAGAAGTCAAAAAAGTTTAAGTTTGTAACTTGTTTAAAAAGATTTGAGTCAAATTTTTCATAAACTGTTTTTTCCTTGAAAGGAAAGAAATTTTCAAAAAATTTAATATCTCTTGAGAAAAAAATAGTTTTACTATCTAAGCTAAAAACTTTATACCCTTTTTTCTCATAGGAATACCCTATAAAGACACACTTTTCACTTCTACTTTCAAGTTTATTTGACTCATTAAGGACTGTACAAAAACACAGACAACCAAATATCCTAAGATGGTCAAGGAAAGGTTCAAAACCATACATCAACTCATAAGGGGTCTTTCCAGCTAGCACAGAAGAGGGAGTCCTATTAATTAAATAGGCAGCAGTTAATATACACTCAGACCAAAACCGAACAGGTAAAGAACTATGAAACAATAAAGCCCTAGCAACATTTAGTAAGTGTCTATGTTTTCTCTCAACCACACCATTTTGTTGTGGTGTATAAGCACAAGTAGTCTGGTGAATGATCCCTTTAGAATTACAAAATTCTTTAAACTGTTTGTTTACAAACTCTGTACCATTATCAGATCTAAACACTTTAATTTTACTTTTGAATTGTGTATCAAGAATATTATAAAATGTTACAACATATTCAAAAACCTCAGTTTTATTTTTCATCATACATACCCAGACTGCCCTTGTGTAATCATCCACAATAGTGAGAAAATATTTATTCCCATCCCTATCAGGGACTTTATAAGGTCCCCATACATCTAAGTGAACTATATCACCTAAACACTTAGTTTTATGTTGGCTTAAAGGGAATGGTTCCCTGTGTTGCTTAGCTCTATGACATACTTCACATGGATCACTGTTATCAACTTTATTTAAGTTTAACTTTGTTTTTAACACATTAATAACTTGATCAGAAGGATGTCCTAGTCTAGCATGCCACAGTTCAAACAATTTCCTATTATCTAAACACACCTTATTAGACACACAAGCATTGCCACACATGTAAAGTCCATCCATTTGTTTACCAGTCACCAATGTTTTCCTGGTTGACAAATCCTGGATATAACAAGTATGTTCATCAAAACCTATGTACAACTTATTATCCCTGGCTAATTTATGGACAGACAACAAGTTGACAGAGTATTCAGGAACCACAAGTACATCTTGCAGAACAACACCATCAGCAAGATGTAAAGTTCCAATTTTAGTTACTAATGCAAAGGTGCCATTAGGGTGTTTAACTCTAATGTTTAATTGAGAAACATCAACAAAGTCACTTAAAAATTTTTCATTATTTACCATATGTTCATTGGCTCCTGAATCACATATCCACCCTATCCCTTTTAATATCCCATTACTACTAATGAAACAGTAAATATTAGAACTCACAGAAGAAGCACAGAATAAACTACCTGTAACATTACAATTCTGAGCAACATCACTAGGTTTCTCATTCAAAAAATTCATCAGCTTAGCAAGTTGTTCACTAGACAGAGATGGAATAGACAGATCAGTGTTATTAGTAGAATTATTAGCTACAACTGCCTTCTTGCCTGGATTCCCTTTGGACCTCATCCAAGTAGGGTATCCAATTATTTCAAAACATTTGTCCATAGTATGACCAGTCTTATTACAGTGAGTACATTTTAATGCAGGATTAGACTTAACATTTCTTTTACTGAAATCAACAGACTGATTTACTTTAGAAACAAAATTCACAGTCTGATTAGTTTTAGAACTGTTTGAAGAATTTCTGTGAGACTCTTCCCTAGATACTACTGCAAAGGCTTCCTTAACTGAAGGAAGACTATCCTTTGTAAGTAGATTTGTTCTAACACTTTGATAGCAGTCATCTAACCCCATTAAAAACTGCATAAGCTTAATCATATGACTGTAATTATTAAACTCTTTTGAAGCATCACAAACACAAGAAGGCAATTGTAGGATCTGATCAAGTTGTTTCCACATAACATTCAACTTATGATAATAATCAGCAACAGTTAAACTATTTTGTTTAAATGAGTTGATTTTTAGATGAAGATCAAATATAACTGACCCATCTATTTTATTATAAGTATCTTTTAAATCTTTCCATACTTCAGAAGCTAACTTGGAATATACTTGTCCTAAGTATAAATCTTCTGATATTGAATTCAGAATCCAAGTTAGAACAACTGAATTACATCTATCCCATTGTCTTATTAACACATCATCATCTTCAGGTTTAACACAACTACCATCAATGAATCCTAATTTGTTTTTAACTTGCAAAGCAAGAATCATAGCATTTGACCACACATTATAATTCTCAGTGCCCTTCAGTTTAATATTCACAATATTCAAATTAGCAGAATCACTAGCATGGAGATACAATGGATCACTAGCATCTAGTTTACTGATCAGTGTAATGTTACCAAGACGACCATCACCAGAATCACTACTAGAATCAGCCATAGTAAACAGAGACAAATATCACAGAAGAGATATAAAGCACAAGGTTAAAGAAAACAAAAAACAGTCTCAAGCACACAAAGACGAAGCCCTGTCAGTGTCAAGATATCAGGTTCATCACTCAAGGTGCCTGACCATGTCTTAACAGGGGAGTCTTATCTATAGATCTAGCACCCACAAGCACTCACAGATCACAATACTTGACAGACCACAAAAAATCACACAGATCAATCAAACAACTCAGACAACAGCAAATAGTTGAGCCAATACCGGTCCTCCTAACCCGGGCCTTGCTCCTAGACACAACTGACACAAGACAAAAAGAAACAAAAAACTAAAAGACAATAATGGAACGATCTCACCAGAAACTCGTAACTCAAAACCTTCACTTAGGGTTTTGAGTCAGAGAGCACGTAAGTAATCCACAACCACCTTTCAGCTTCAAGATCCTTTCCCAAACCCTAGATCTGATGGTTAACTTCAGATCAAGGGTTATCACTTGTGTTTTGAGAAGATCTTTCCTCTCCAGAGCAGATTAAACCCAGTCACTTCAAGTTCCAAGGCTAGATCACCAGATCAAAGATCCACAACTCAGAACTCTATCTACCAAGAAGACACTGATTACAGACACAATCTATAAACAAGATAGACCTGTAATCACGACTCCAAAGAGACACAGATCTATGAATAAAGATCTGATCTCAACAAACCCTAACTAACGGAAGCGACTAAAAAAGACAACCAGAGCTGAGCTCTGATACCATGTCAACAAGAATGGAACCAGAGTCTAATAGATGATAAAGAAACAAAGAACACTTTATTCTGATTAACTAATCTATTACAGACTCAATAAACCAAAGATAAAAACTCCAACAACTTCTGAATACAAAACCAGTAAACAAGAACTAGACTAGAACATAAGAACAAGCTCTTATTGAGATGAATAAGAGCAGAACTATGAAACCCTAATCGTTCTAAGTTGAGAGTACAGAGAAGATGAACTAACAAGACGACTAAACTCGTACAACGATCTCGAGAGTTGTTTATATAGCCAAGATATAGGCTCGGGTAGAAACACACCCGAGCCAATATCAACCGTTGGATATGATGAAACAAACACAACTCTAAATGATCACAACCGTTGATATGGTATGGTTATAGGTTAGTGGATTGCCAGCGTGGCAATCCACACTCGTTTATTAAAAACGACCAGGCCAGACATTTGGGCCAAACAAATTGACGAAGCCCAATCAGCAATCCAAGCCCATCTGCAATCTTTAACAGCTACAAGTCCAATCTACACTCGAGCCCAAAAGCAATCCTCTAATCCAGTTATTCATCCGGTCCAATCCAAACATGTAACATAACAACATAACATGTTTAAGTATAATGAAACTTATGATGATAATGATGAATAATTTTAACAGGAAGGATAAAACTTTGTGATGACACACAGTGAAGCCCATTAAGAGTCTAGTACGTAGGACCTTTGACCTGAAAAGAGTAATGTATATTACCAACCTACTATGACTATCTATGTGTTTCTGTTCAAATTTAATAACCTCAACTACAATGTATTTTTTCACTGTTTATCATTACATTTATACACGTATTTACTTGCAAATTATAAAATTCTATTATACGCATTATTTATTTGCAAATCTTTTACACATCATTTTGCTTTCATTCTATTATACAGCGATTATACAAATACAATCATGTGTACTATACGGGCTTACAACCTAGTATAACAATATAGCTAGCTATCGTATCATGCATACTGGTGGATTAGGAAGTCAATTTACAATAATGAATGTTAGTTGGGTTTGGAATTGGTCGCATGATCCGTTTTCTGTGCACTTAATAATGTTACAGCACTTAAAAGAAACTTAATGGGCTGTTGGAATTGGTCGCATGATCCGTTTTCTGAATGGCCGAATAGGGAGGCTGATCACAGCCGACGATTCGTTACGAAATGGAGTAAATGGGTCCCAAAGAAATGTAACATCTTTGTTTGGAGGGCGGAGATGAATTGCATACCGACTCTCATCGACTGACCCAGAGCTGGCCCAACGTTTTTGGAGGCCCTAAGCGTACTACAAAGTCGGGGCCCTTTTGAATTTAGTATAAGAAAACATCGATTTTAAAAGTAGTTACCTGAGTTTTGGTGTGAATTGTGATCTTGTAATTCACTGTATACGTCCTTCACAAGAAAACTGCACAACCAAAAGACATACTTAATTTCACATATATGTTAAATAAAACCAAGACAAAAAGTAGGTCTACACCTTGTTATTTCTCTTATATTCTCTTTTAAGCTGCAAAATTATAGTTGTCCAAACATTTTAGTAACAAAATCCTCCTCCTTTATTCGGGCTTGGGACCGGCAATTATAAACTAAAACGTTTATAGTTGGCGGAGTAAAAAAAAAATTTTCAACTTACATGTCTTATGTAAATATAGTATATGTTTAAATAAAATTAACCTTTCTAGCTTTAATTGATGCAAAATGTTTAATGAATGAATCGTAATCAAGTTCTTCTAAAAAATCCTTTTCAATCGACAGGTGACGTCTTGATGCGCGTGGTGACTTCCGAATGGCATGAGTGACCTCAGTGCATGAGTTGCGTACGCATGGCGTGTGACCCAGGTTCTGTATGCACAATTGCGTGGCGTGTCCGTACAATCCTGCAGATGACGTCTCGCTCCGATTTGGCGTGATGACGCAGAGTATATTGTCTCTGTATGTTTCCTTCTAATTGCATCTTCTTGTTTGGCCATCACTGAAAGGTTCTTGTTTCTTTCTCTTTCAACACAAAACCACAATAATCATTACAATCTAGACATGTACCCTCACGAATGCTCAAAAGTCAAAAGGGGTCGGCGGCGCAGCTTGTTGCCCGCCTACCTAACATCCTTATGTAATTTACTTGGTTAATGAAAATTAACAGAATAAAAAAAAATCTAGGCATGTATCCTCACGAATGCTCATATCAACCAAATCAAGATCACCCATCACAATTATTTTAACATATATTTCTCATTGATTGTTGTTATTCCTTTCAACATTGAGCTCATTCAATACTTGTACAAGTGCTTCGCTCCAAAAATTAGTATGCTTCACTGACAAGGGCAAAATCATAAGAAGAAATGCAAAACCACCTAAGTACTTAGCACTGCAGTCCAAATGGATGACTAGGTAAAATAGAACCACTGGGTGGCAGAGGTTAGGAAAGCACTAATGTTATAGAAAACGAGAGGTCATTACTTTGAGGGAAACAAAATCGATCTTAGGATCTAATTGAGAGACTTATTCGAGATATTTTACTCTCTCTAATGCTTTTTCATTACCGAACTTGTTCAAGATTTACAATGTTTGTGGGGGGGCTCGTCTCTAAGGAAAAGGTGCATCTAATCTATTACAATATTGTGGCATGTTGGTGACTTTGGAAGGCTCGAAACAACTAGATTTTCAACAACGTGCTTATCAATATTTCACATATTTGTCGAAATATTAAAACGTAAAGTTTTCTTTGGATTAAGCATCGCTCTAACTTTGGTATTTTGGATTGGTCTAGATTGAAAATGTTAGATGTTTAATTTTCCTTTTGTTGTTTTTTTGCCTGTTTTGAATTGATTGTCTACAGTTTTGCTTAGATCTTGATACTCTTATGATGCTAGTAAGCCCAATATCATTCTATCGGACTAAATGACATATTTTTTTGGATGATAACATTAATCCAATATAATATTAAAAACAAGTTACATTTGGACAGTGCGTAAACAGATAACAAGTTACGCCGCTATCAGATACATTTGTTTCTGTAAACATATAAAACTTCTATATCATCTTCTGATCAATTACATTAACAAACAATCAAGATATGCCAACATCAGTGAACTGAATTCATTACAACAAATTTTCCCTGACTAAAATACCCCTCAATTATATACCCACAAATTTCACCAAATCTATCCATTCCTTATGATTTCCTTATTCACATATCTTAAGATCATCATCCAATCGACTGAACTCCCCCAACAAAAACCCATTTTTATCAATCACAACCGAATCCAAAACATTTACATTTCTAATCTGTGACTCAAATTCTTCCTTCTTGGAATAATAAGCAGAGAGGGCGTCTTCATTGGTGGCATATTTGCCTAAAAAGACGCGGGTATTTGTAATCGGGTCTCGAATCCGAGCAACCCATCTGCCGTTTTTTCTCCAGACTCCTTTGTAGCGTTTGGTTGTGGGTTTTGTTTGGTTTGTTGTTGAGAGAATTGTTTCGGTTTCTTCTGGGTGGTCTTTATTGTTGTCGTTGTAGGCGTATATGATTGTGTGTTGTTCCTCCATTGGTTTGTGTTCTTCTTCTTCCCGCTCATTAATGTTGTTTGAATCCATATTAATGTGGTTTGAATCCATGTGAATGTTATTGAATCTTGACCAATGATGTTCGATAAAGACCAAGATGAATGAAAGAATTAAACAATGTTAAATGGGGTATAGGAATAAAAATAACAAGATGACGTAAGCATTCCGTTTGAAAAATATGAAAATTTGAAGTATGTTGTAAAACAACGACCTACTAGCAACATACAAAGTATAAGAACTATGAACAAAGATTGGAGGAAGATAGATAAAATAAAGATGTCTTATCATTGAGTGTGTCTAATACAATATACAAAGCCTCTATTTATAGGATCACACATTAATACAATGAGTAATGACAATTGGGAGTTAAGGATGTGGAGAGTCACCATATTATTGGTGCATTCATAATACTCCCCCTTGACTATCCACATAATGTAATAAAACAATACACAATTCTTATAATACGCTTGGTGATGCTGCATCGTTAAAAACCTTGCCAGGAAAACCCAGTGGGACAAAACCTCAGCTAAGGGAAAAAGAGTGCAGGGCGTATTACTCTTCCTGATACTTCTGGATCAGATATGTTGCCTCATTAAAAACCTTACTAAGAAAACCCGATGGGACAAAACTTAGTGAAGGGAAAAAGAGTGCAACGTGTCGAATACTCCCCCTCATTTTAATATGTATCATTTGAATGATGGTGTCGATCTTCTAAGAAAGTTGCTCAAAGTTTTGTAGTAAATAATTTGCGTTCTTGATCACTTGACGTGAAAATCTTTAAGTTGAATCATTGATGTATGATCTTCATTCCATAATTTTAGTCCCTGCTCTCGTAAGTGCAATTCTTTAAGTTTAACTAATGTTGCCTCCCCTCGTAAATAAATGTCACAAGATCAACAAATGTGATGTGTTATATTCCCTGCATCTACAAGACTAACCAAACTTGTTTGCATGGGTTAGTGAAATATAATCAAATATCACTCATACCTGAAGTATTTGTTTTAACTCATTTCGGTGTCCCCTGCTTGACATAGACTATATTATGATAATAAGTTCATGTGAAAAATATAATAATCATGCATAATTAGCAAGACATATACTAATGTCCATATATATTTAACTATGGTACTTCTAGAGTGAAAATCTCTACTTTGGTAGGAGATGAAATGAATAATTTTCCATATCAAGTAATTGGACAACCTTTAATGCACTTTAAATATGAGCTATGTCAATTGTAAAATGTCCCACCATCTTTTCAAGATATACTTTGATGGATTGGTAAACATATCATATATACTCGAATTATAGGTCAAGCAACAAGTGCACTATGTCAAGGACTTTCAAAAATCCCCCTTTTAAAAGTTCTACAGAGTCTCTCGATAATGCTCAGACATTATCACTGTAAACTGCGAGTGAACTTTTAAAAGAAAACTTTTGATACAAGCTGGATAATACAATCAAACTTATGTTGCTCTTTATTGGGATATCTCATGAGTTTTATAACACTCAACCCCTTATTTAGTCCATACATATTATATTACCTTTACATAATACTTCTTAAGGTATTGATATCAATGCTGCAGGCATCATCAATCCATCAAGAACTTTTCCATCTTGACCAATTACGCAAGTGCATTAACTCTTCAATTGGAAGAACAATAACATCTATTTCTCCAATATATATTGTACCATTCTTATACATTAAAGTATCATAATCACCAGGTTCAGTTTATAACCTGTGGTGTATTGGTGCACAATAATCACATCCTACGATGTTTCATATTACCTTTTAAGCACTCAGTTGCTTTAGGATATTCATGAGGAGTTCCACTTATATTCAATTCAATCATATAACAAACATAACTCAGAATTGAATCTATTTATTCTGATCATAACGTTCTCGAGAACTTACGTTACAAGATTTTGACACATTAAATCTTTCATCAGGTATTTTCATGTAAACTTTCAGTGTCAAGTAAATCATGATATTTATTAGACGCATTTCAATTCTCTCTTTGCATTACCAGACTAATAACATAATGAAAAATCATTGTATCCACCACTGGAGAATGCGTCTCCTCATAATCAATTATGGGTCTTTGCGAAATTCTTGTGCCACCAATTTTACCTTATATCATTTTCTTTTAAAACGTTGATTCGCACAAAAGACCTTTTTCGTATCTATATGTTTTACAACTTTTGTTGTATGGACTACTGGTCCAAAACTTTTCTTTTCAATAGAGAATTCAACTCTGCCGCATTTGCGTCTTTCCATTTAGGCCAATCATTTCTTTGTATTCATTCATAGGCAGATCTTAAATCTTGATCCTCATTTTAAGCGCTACATTACATAAAATTTATAACGACGTCGATTTTATTTCGATTCCATGCATTTCGTAGACATGATACTATATAACGAGATCTCTTTATTTTCAGGTACCTGAGGTTCTTCTGGAACCATCATGTCTAATGTCTCTTCAGGAGACCTTTTTACTATCACCTCGACTTGACCATCTTTCTTACTTGCTCCAATTTCGAGGATTTTTATTCTTGGAACCGACTAGTCTACCATGCTTCAGGCATGCCATAGATATATCACCAATGTATGGTTGCCCTTTCTGGGACACTAATTCAATTGGAGCACTAGCAGTTGATACATGTGACTTAGCTAGCCACTATATTTAGGTCAGTGAATACATCTGGTAATCAATTTATTCTTGTAAATGAATTATCCTTTGTAGTTTCAGTTAACACTTATTAATTTGAGGATCAACTGATAATTCATTTCATCTTTTCAACTGCTTTTTATCTCCCCCTCATGTTGGAAATATTGATTGTTAAAATAAAAATCAATCAATCAAATCGCACCTTTAACGACTCTAAGTACGTGGTTATCAATACTTATTCTTATCCAACATATATTCTCAACATTCTTTGAAGTCCCATCTGTTGTGCATTGTGGTGGATCAATTGCAAAATATATCGCACATTAAAACAATAGATGGGAAATGTTTGGTTCCTGACCGAAAATCAATTATAATGGGGAAATGTTAAATAACTTGTTGGCTTGATGTGGATTACTATTAGTCATGTATGACCACATGTACTTATATATAAACATGTACTTTTGCTCTCATGATTATTATCTTTGCAATAAAAATTAGATGTTTAGTGATCTTCTCACCAAAACACGTATTCTAATTATCATTACTAACTTGAGAATTAAATTCACAATTATAACCAAAATAAACATGCCACTCTGGAATAATATGCTTGCTATCTTATTAGCTAAGTCATAAATCACGCAAACTTCAGGTTGCGAACTTGATAACCATTTAGACGATGCATCGATTTTAAATACTAAGTGGTGTCATGTTAGGATATATGTATCCTTTATTCACTTCCAGAATATTTAGGGATACTCACCCTATATGGCAAATATATAATTTCACTTTTGAGCAAACATTACATGATATGTATAAGATGGAAGAATCCTTAAGTTCTTCATTATGTTCACATCATCATTGACTCGGTGTGGTCTTACCGGTCATGCCAACTAATTAAATAATTATGATCCATAAATTCCTAGTTTATGATCATATATGTATTACTTGCACATATGTAATACAACCGTAAGATATGAGAGTATGTATGAAATATTCAAACCATCATCTTATTATTAATCATGACCATCATTACAATTCTAAATGGTCAATCTCATCATTACAAATTTCTCAATTATCTCCCTGATCATTACCTTTACAATGATCAATATGTAGTCACATTCAATTTAGGGAATGGAGTATAAACAAAACAAGCTTCATAACTTTTCATTATTTACTCAATCACCAGAATATGAGATGATTTCAAACTTTTCATACTCTCTTAAGGATATGGTTACTTCAAATTATTAGACATGTTGCACTCTTGCTTGTCTAATACACGACAAGAAGTACGAGAGAATAATATATCACTCTTTCAAACATTCTTTATTATACACATGTTTCCCATATCTTATTTCTCGTGTAATTACTCCCTTAGTGTGCAACTTCTTGTGATCAATTTCAATATTAACATGTTGACCATATTATCAACATGACGATCTTTACAATTTCTTCATTTACCATGATCACGACTTTTATACAGATCATTGTATAATTATCACAATATTAACTTTTTCGATCTCATTAACTTGAGCATCGTAATCATTTCCTTAACCACCATGATCATGAATTTTACACGGATCATTATATCATCACATTCACTCCAATGAATGGATTATAACTACATAACTTTCATGGTGGCATCGTTATCCTTAATTATGTACATGGTCATGACTTTTACAATGATCATTATATCACATTCACTTCAGGGAATGAGATAGAATCCGAAAACATTCATGGATATTCATTCCTTTTTTTTGGACGGATATAAAGTCACTTCAAACCTTTCACCCAATTTTAATGACATTGCTACTTCAAGAGCATATTTGAGGTTTGACAAACAAACAAAAGTTGTTTTATCCAATTTCCGTCATATATAAACTTTTCTTCACATAACATCCATGGAGAAGTAATTATATGTCCAAGTCATATAATATTATCGGCCCAACATCTTACGGCCTTTTATAACATGATAATGTGATTCAAGGTGTATGACACTTTGGATGTCAAATGTAAATATTTCATGAGAGTGATAATAAACCATAACTTTGTTTTATTTAATCTGTTCAAAGCTAAATAAATGATAGCATATAAAATACAAGATAGTCAATTGTATACATAATCCAACATGTGATGTTCTAACATGTTACCAAATAAAAAAAGTGATGGTACAATCTTTGTGAAATAAAGTGTTTCATCATTTAAAAGAAAAACATATAATTTATGTATTAGTTTATCACGATATAGCCTTTTCATCATAAACATTTCAGATATCAAAATATAAGCATGAATTTAACATTCACAAAAATCCATAAAACTATATACAATTTCAACATTTTAGATACCATAATATAAAACAGTTATATGTTACCCATCTATTATGTGATTGTCATAATCTTGAAATAAGACAACTAAAGTCGTTATTAATAGTCTTGACGTCTTGTATCACAAAAAAAGCTATTAATGTTTTATCTTAAACCAAAAAAATTGAATCAACTTTATTAGCAACTAATGTCTCTTTAATCCCACATTGGTGTTTCATGATTAAGAGAAAAATAATATTATTATAATGACATATTAATAGCATATAATGACTATAAAACATACTTTATGATTATATTTAAAACACAAAGCGGTTTCAAAACAACATAACTAAAGATCAAATTGAATCACATCAACTTGAAAACACATATTTTGAAACACATGTTTCATAGAATTAATCATTTTATACTTCTAAAAGTAAACAAAAACAAGTTATGTTCAAAATTATAAGCATGGAAAATAAATATAGTGATGGTATACAATTTTGACCACGAAAAGTAACACACACGTAAATTAAGGAATAATAATCAAAACTGGGTTTAAGAACAACGGAAAAAATATATTCTTAATCTTTATAGGAAACTCAAATAATATAATAATAGATATCATTAACAAGGGTATACACTTGACTCTAATTAACTGAGGGGGAAAAACATATATAAACACAAAGAGATATGCCTGAGAATTGTTGATTAAATTTGAAAGAAATTTAGAAAGTCATTCGTTCAATATAGCTTATTATGAATATAGCTTATTATAAATTTTAACGAAACCCTCGTTGTATGAATGATAATATTGATTTTGCTTGAGAGAACGAGTAAATATAAATTAGTTGGATCATGTAAACTTACCATACGATAATATTATCTAACTCCAAAAGCAAGTCGTGCTGATAACGTGTTGTAAAACAACGACCTACTAGCAACATACAAAGTATAAGAACTATGAACAAAGATTGGAGGAAGATAGATAAAATAAAGATGTCTTATCATTGAGTGTGTCTAATACAATATACAAAGCCTCTATTTATAGGCTCACACATTAATACAATGAGTAATGACAATTGGGAGCTAAGGATGTGAAGAGTCACCATATTATTGGTGCATTCATAATAAAGTAGAATTTATTGTTTTCTTTGCCCAAAAGAAAAAAATATCGAATTCGTTGGAAAGGACATAAATGGTCTGGTCTTATGAGTCCATCTTGATATAATGAAAACCATTAGGCTCGTACTTGAATTGAATTACGAGTGTTATTCAATAATCTTAATAGAACATGTGCATACCGGTGATTATAATTACGTGGTCGTGGGTTCGAATTCTACGGATGGCGTTAATGAATAAATACTAGTCAGACCCTTGGGTAAGAACAAGCGTTCAACAGGAGAGTAGTAATTCTGATCACCGTGGAGGTTCCTGCAAAATAAAGACAACACCGTGAGTTTCGTTACAAGGAGGAAAGATTGTTTTTTTACTAACAATGTTACATATAGCTAGACCGTGTACGTTGCAACGATAGGCACGACAACTCAATTTGTAGGTAGAAACATTTATAGAAAAGTACATTGTGACGATATATTTGTAAATTTAAAAAAAAGATACATCTTAATTTAAAAAATATTGAAATTTATAAATGTGTAAAACCGTAGCGTATCTAATCCAAATATCTATAACTAGCTTTTATCCCGGGAGTGTCTCGGGGTTGAAAAATATAACCATTCTAATAATACTAATACTAATAGTAATAATTATTACTCTTGTAATTAAATAAATAAAAAAATAACTTTGCTATAAGGTGTCACCATGTGTCGCAGTGTTGCGCGATTATTTCTCCTAGCTTCTCTTGATGAAGTATACCTATCCATCTTTAGAAGAGTAAAATTTCAATGATAGCATGGCGATTGGGCAAAATTTCAACATTGTATATAAGAACCTGGTGGTAATTGTTGTTCTAGTGTCTATATTGGTGGTCTATTGTATGGTGTATGACTAGTTTCCCGCTAGCGTTGGTGAAATAAATTTTTTGTTGATCGTTCAAAAAAAAATGAATAACCTGAACATTTTGTGTTTTTTTCCTGTATGAACGAAACCCCATAAAAATAGTCGTTTTTTATTCTCCGTTTTTTATATAGCACTATGGTACTCGTTGGAAAGATAATAAAACGCTCGTTAATTTGGTGTAATTTTTTTCTTAAAAAAATTTCGTATATAAAAGATATTAACGTTTAAAAATGATGGGAGGAAACATTAGAGAGAAAAATCTAAATTTGTTTTTAAATTCTTAAAGAGATTAGGGTTAGATAAGTGTAGGAGAATAGATAAAAACAAAATAAAAAAATAAATTAAAAACTCTCACCTCAACATGCCTTCAAAGAAAGGTTGAGGCCTTCATTGAATGTCACCTCATCAATATTCAGTTCTTTTATTATAAGTTATAGATTAATTAAACTCTTTTAAAATAATCTTAATAAACAGTTCTAGAAAATCGTAATCTAAAATCACAAAAAAATTTTAATTAACTAAAATATTTTAATATTTGCTTAAAAATAATTAAAATAAAATGAAGGGACTGTATGGGAGGAAGGGGGTGGGGTGAGGAGTGAGGACCTGAGAATATGGATGAGCTTGGGACGTTATCGGTATCAACTGATACCGATCTTAAAAATACTGATCATGAAAACTCTCAAAACCTAATACCGATATCGATATGAAAAATATATGGTATGGTACCTGTATTTTACTTTAAAATATTGATCCCGTACCGATACCAAAAACATCTAAATGTGAGTATTAAAACTAATACGGAACACCCTCAGTTTGGTACCGGACCAGTTCAGAATTGGTATCAACTAGTTTTTTGCCGCCGCGCGTTGTGGCGGCCTGCGGTGGGTCGAACCGTGCAATAATACAGGAAGTGTAAACACAATGCGTAAAAGACAATTACTAAAAAGTGTAAAACACAAATTTTTTAACTCGATTTGGAACGAAATGTACGTCGAAATGTGAAGCAACTGGACGCGCACATAAAATAAGTACGGAAACGTAGTATATTTGCCATTACTCATTTTTCAAAAGAGAAAAAAAGTTTAAGTGAAATGTTAGGCTAATTCATATTTATAACAACAATATTAAGTATTTTACTATTTTATTATCCTATACCATAGAATAATTATTAGACTACCTGTTGTGAGCCGTGAGTGAGCTCCGGCGCGAGGGAGGTTTCATCCTGGTGCTCACCCCCAGCCACAACAGCCCCAAACGAACAACGGCGACGCGAGCACAGGCGACGGTGGTCGCGTGCATTAACGGGAGAGAGTGGTGTTTTGGTCGCGTCGGTGCTTACCCCAGCCATAACGGGGTCAAGTGATCGGGTTACTTGAGAGTGAAGTTTGTGGCTCGCGCCTGCTCGTTAGCGGCCGGTAACGGATAATCTTATGCATAAATGCGGAATATATAAGTTATATCGTTAAAAACTTGGTCATGGCATAAGTTTGGGATTCTTTTGAAAGTTCTTTTTACTTGGAATATAGATTATAAATGTTACTTAATGAATTAAATAAAATATTAATTTAGAATTAAAGAAAGCTGAAACAAATTATGAAAGTGGACAAAATATGAAAGTTGGATGAAGTTGAAAGTGCATTTGGTTGTTCAAAAACCGTTCATATATGTCTCTCTCTTCACCCAAACACCCACTCATCCATCCACCATTTCAAGAATCCTTCAAGCCTACTCTCTCTCTCTCTCTCCCAAACACCCACCTATCCACCACCATGCCGCCACCGTCATCGCCACGACAGCCACACCCACCACTGTCTGTCAACCTAAAGAACTCCACCGTAACGATCCATCACCTCACTCTCTTCTCTCTCTTGAAACTTTCTCTATTTTTTTTCTTTGTTTTAACTCCCTCTCTCTCTTTCTCCAGTGACCTTACCACCGCTACTGTAGCACCGACTATGGTGTTAGCGGGCACCTAGGTAGCGGCGGCGTACCCGCTGTGTACTTCTGCCTCGAGTATCCGGAAAGTCGCAGGAAGTTCGATGGTGGTGGTGAAGTAGCGAGCAGCGTCGTCTCCGCCGTGTTCTTTCATTTTTGGAGAGGCAGTTGCTGGTTCCGGCTGAAGTAGTCGGAAACCCACCTGCAATCGGTACCACCATTGGTTCTTTCCAAACCACCGAAGCGTAGAAGAAAGGATGATGCAAATAATTGTTAGGGGGCAGCTTGTCATTTGTTAAAAGAAGAGGGGTCGGTGGCGTAAAAAGCCACCGACATTGCAAAATAGGATAGAGATAATTTGGTATTCTGTATCCACGCCGGAGAAGCAAAAAATCCAAGTTCATAATCGTGTATAGTTGAAGGTATACGTTTCCGCCCTAATTTATTTATCACTTGATTTAACTTTTCTGCCTCTAATCCTTCATCACTTTCCACATTTCAACACTCTGCTCCTGTTTTGCATCTTCATGCTAATGCACAGACAGGCATGTGAAACCTTTTATTATTATTATTATTCTGGATGCATAATATGTGTAATTTTGGTGGAGTATGAAATGCTTACAGGGAAGAATAGGTTATTTCTTTTTATATAATTTATATGTCACATTTAGCATGAGTTTATATTGTCAAGTGATGTGCACTCTCTTTTGAAAGGAATAATAATACATTGAGCATACATAGTAGATGCTAGGTTTAGGTTTATATATGAAATACTTTTGTCTTTTGAATAATTGTAAGCTGCATTATATATTTAATTATTGGGTGGGTTCCTGCCTTTGCACAAGTTGTGAATTTAAAAAAAACAGTGAAGATTATAATTTGTTGTTGAATTTTGAGTAATATGTCAAAAGAGTTAGGTTTATAGCGAGTCGTTATCCCGGATAAGAAAAGGGTTATGATAATGAAGTTCGGAAAAGGCCTCAAATTTTTATCTTTCTTTAGGCCCCCAAAATGGTTGAGCTGCCCATGGTCAGTGGCAAATCTTGACCCGAAACTTCGGGGGGTCGGAAGTCATTTGTTTCGGGGCGTCGAAAACCAGTTTCGGGGGGTCAAAACCTTATATACCAAGAAATTTCTATACGAATACTATATAATCGGAACTTTTGAGCGAAAATTCGGGGGCCGCCCCCTCCCTCCCCTTAAAAGGATCGCCCCTGCCCATGGTGCATCTCCTGCACGTAGATATACATATCGTAGGGGTGCAAACGAGCCGAGCCCGAGCTCGACCATGCTCAAGCTCGATTGACTTATAAGAGCTCGAGCTCGGCTCGTTGACATATATGCGCATATGCATATACATATAGCGGAGGGTTAACCATAAATAAGGTGAGAAGTGTGCAAATCAATCTAGAACATTCATATGTGTGTATTTTTCTAAGATTCTAATGTGACTATTAAATTCATCATGGTTTTGTGAATGTGCTTGAACTGATATATGCATATGTGCAAATAAGTTTATGTGTGTATTCATATATAATTAACATCTGCACAAGCGAAGATATAGCGTAATTCTCTCATCTACGGTCTACGGGTGTATCAAACTTGTTACGAGGAAGAGAAATTAAAGGACTTAGTTAATTCCAGAGAGAAATCATTAATTTTATATAATTTATACTCTTCGTTTAAAATTTAATAATAAACGCATGACCGTTCAGGTTTGTTCTCACATTATTTGTGGATCTGCATTGAACCCTACCCTACTGTAGAACTTGACTTGTGTTTGCTTCTTTTGCCCTGTTAATTATCTGTTGGTGTACCATTTGTTTGGTATTTTGCTGGTATTATATCAGTACATGAACCAAATCAGATCATTAAGACTAGTGATAGATAGGCAGCTTAACAATTAGTTCAAGTTAGTTTTCTTACAACAACTTCTTGCCTGCGTCTCCATATCTGATTAATTTAACACCTAATAATTAGTAGGCTAGTATCAACCATCAAGGGGTGGCAAAGTGGTAAGCGCTACAGAGGTCTTAGTTTGACCCTTTTTTTCGTCTTTAACCATATTGAAGGCCACATGTCCAACACAAGTTGTGTTTCCCTAGATCTCATTGGTTAGCAGGGTATTCATGGGGTTCCGTCAGTTTACCATTAAACTTGGTTCTCTCGGTTACAAAAAAATATAAGGTCAAACCAAAGATTGTGAGTTTGTTCACAATATACCCCCCCCCCCCCCCCCCCCCCCCAATGATCTGTTTCATTAACACATTTGGCTCGCAGTAGTTATAGAAGATGCATTTTCAGGAAAGATTTCATCTTTGTTTCTCATGACTGTCATATTTGGTTACTTAACTCGTGAGCGGCTCATCTTGGAATTAATAATTATAAATTTATAATTGTTGATACCAGTATGATAAGTTGTGGATTTGCTTATCCTTAATGTCAACTACTTATATCCTTGATCATAGAGGTTTACACAGACTAGAAATTTTATTTGTATGTTCAAACAAATTTTCTTTCAACACGATGCTATCTTATGTTTTTATCACTAAGTAATCGTTTATAATTGCTTTTAATGCATTGCTCATTTATGAGGCTCGAAATATTTTGTCGGGACAAAGTGTTTGTGGGTCACGCTATCCAATCGATCCAAAGCCAATTTTGATTCACTCTTAAGCACCTGCCTGATTTAACCATCCATTGAAACTTTTAACCCATTTTGACCTTGTTACAAACTAACAGCTCTAGTAATTTCTAGGGATTTCATGTTTTGTTTATTGTCTTTCAGATTATCAAAGCTGTTTGAAAGCATTTTCCTTACGTAATTTGAACAGATATAGATGGAGGAACAATCGTTCTTTGACAAAATGATGATTAATCTCTGTTCCACCTGCAAGTATGTGTTACATAACTTACATTATTGTTCTTAAGCTGTTTAGTCTGGTATTTTTTAGTTACATTGATTTGTATCCTTATTTCATGTGATTGTCCTCGGCGCTCTTATTCCATAATCTATCTACAATATATGTACGATAAACTGTTTTTTGACCAGTTGTAAGTTACTAATTTTTCTAAACATAAAAGATTGTTTATTCGACTTTCTAAAGGTAGGATTGTATCTGATTCTAAAGAATCAAAAAACGAGATGTCTTCATGGACTATGTAGTGTGTATCACCTTGTTAGGCATCTATATTTGTCGATTCATACTCGACTTTTGGTCCCGTTCTTCAGTATATCAGGGGAATCCATAATGTTCCATCACAATATGATTTCTCATTGCTCCAACTTTCACTTCAATATGATTACGAATTTGCAAAATCGTAGGACCATCGTGATAATAATCGTTTTTTTCTCGAAAAAAAGTTACCTTTTAAGTCTCTGATATCGTATTATATTGCAATTATGATGTTACAGGTATTATACCGGATATCCGAAGGATCTTGGGCCATCAAGGGTAATCCATTTCACTTCAGAGCGTGAATTTATTCATCTGTTACATCAAGGTCACCCAGTGATTGTTGCATTCACCATCAAGTAAACTTTATGCCCTGTTTGTTTTTCCATATTTTTCTCTGTAATGAATACTTAGTTCAATCATCGATGGACTTGCTTTTGTTGTAGGAGTAACTATACCAAACATCTTGATAAAGTATTGGAAGAAGCTGCTGCTGAATGTTATCCTCAAATTAAATTTATGCGCGTAAGTTGGGTCTTGTGATATGAGATTATTAATTCATATATTGCAAATGCATCAGATGCTACAAACTAGAGGTGGTAGTTTCAACGTATTTATACTTATTAATGGGTCGTTGTGCCTTATCTCAAACGTGTCAATTTGAAAGATATAAGCCAAAATGGGGAACGCGTCCAATGGGTCAAACGGGTTGAAAGTCGCCCAAAGCCTATATTTGATGCATATAACCTCTTAAATTGGTTAAATTTGAATATTTAAATTGTAAATTTGTAAGAATATTGTTTTTGTAATCATGATTAAAACGGTAATTATTTTACATGGCTCTTCTTTGCGAGTATAATCTGTTATTTGACTCTTCATGATTCGCTGGTCATGTTGATGATGTGTTTCAGGTTGAGTGTCCAAAATATATTGGATTCTGTATGACGCGACAAAAAAAGGATTATCCATTTATAGAAATGTTTCATAGCCCTGAACAAGTAAGTTTTATACTATTCTTTATTGTTATCTGCATAGTCTTTATCTCAGTCTTAATGCTTCATCACAAATGTCATCACATACTCACGCATACAAGTTTCATTGATATATAATTCTTGACGCAAGTTCTTATTACCTCACGTAAGCCGTATATGAATTGGTAGGTTACTATCTTATTCTAGCTTTTTACCAAAAGCTAGAAAAGGCAATTCTAGAGCAATGTACTGCCTTCACTACACGGGCTACATTCTCTAAGGTGTGGTTTAGTTTTTGTTGGGTTAATCGGTTGGTTCATTGGGTCAAGCAAAATTAGAGTTGGGTTTAAATTGTTTAGTTGCATATCTCTAGGGGGGAATAAAGAAGTGTCAAAGTTGACCGAGTTCTATGCAAGTGTACGTTGGATGCTTACACACGTTGGGCATACGTGGTGATCATATTATATGCCTGTTCTTTAGGATAAGTTTGTTGTTTTTATGTTTTTGCATGGTCCACGTATGTACTCTAATTGGCTATATAAAGTCCTGTGTTTACTGAATAATACACAGCAAGTTTGCTTCATTTTTCTTTCATTACACAGTAACAAATTTTTCCTTCGGAGTGTTTATTCGTGAGTGTATTGAGTGGGCCTAAACCGATAGTTTTGTGTAAGTTGTAACAATTGTACATTCTTAATGAAATTTGTTGATTTGGTACAGACAAATAATCAAGGAAGGGCCTCTGATCCGAATGTTACAAAATATGCTGTCAAAGTTTTACCTGTGAGTTATTTGAACCTCTTTATCTTAAGCTTATGTTTTTCTCCATATGAAGAATGTTAAAAAGTTTTTCTAATAACAAACCCACTGCTTTTGCTTGTTTCTCGCATTTGTAAAAAAGATGACAAGACGTTAGTTACGTGTTCTATAATTCGCAACCCCCAAAAACACACACACAATTATGGCAATCCTTCTCCCTCAACTGCTGGTTTCTGGCAACCCACCATCTTCGTTCTTCCCTGTTCCCACCATAGCAATTTAGCATATTGCACCGCTGCCCCCTCCCTTAAACCCAGTGGCGGATCTAGAAATGAATTTTAGTAGTAACGTTTTTCATTTTAGTAGCAACGTTTTCCAAATTTCGTAAAAAAACAAAAATTTCCACTACGCGCGCGAAGTTGAGCAGCAACGGACGCAGCACCTAGTTATACACTAGGTCCGCCCCTGCTTAAACCCCTGCACAGTCTGAGACCCCACACCCAAATACCGATTCAAACAACCTGTCAAGTCTCTTATCATCTACTAGCCAAACTTTAACATAAATTAATCTGAAATTCTACATCACTTCCTTACACAAGGTAGCATGGCATGATGCACCTGATCCATAATCCAGGATTCAAATGGATATTCAACACTTCAAATCAAAGCATCATCGGGCGCTTCTTTGATGTTGTCAGCAACGTTCTTCACTAAACACAACCTAACAACACCAAGTACCTACCGATCATATAACAGGTCCCAATCTTTCTGATAGTGGTGCATGCAGTTTCTTTCTTCTCATACTAAGTAATCCTTGATATGTGTCTTATAGAAACCAAAATCGTACCATCAAATTATCATTCTTTCACTCTGCTGTCTTCTGCCTTTGCTTCCAAACCCAAATGCTCTAATTATCAGTTTGTAGAGAAACATGTGACGTAAGCAAACTCCCACAAACAAACTAAAGTGCATGAACAATAAATCACAAGCATATAACGTAGTCTACATCGACAATCCAACTAGAGAGATTTTATTATCATTATTATTTCTATTAAAAAGTTAATAGTAACTGCAGTACAATCAAAGGCCTCCCTCTTAGGACATTCCTTATTTAGGAGTCAAAACAGACCAAAGCCAATAAGCTATCTAGGACCTAAAGTACCCATGTTATTAAAAAAACTAATTTGTGTGCAGAAGCTTTGATAAGATCTTAAAACCACTTGTAAATGCTTTTTCAGTGTTTAGTTTCCTTCAAAAAGAATTAGTATGTTGTATTCATACTATATACAAATGCCTATACATGTGACATGCGTATCGCCATATGTATGTGTTTGATGCGCGTGTAGATGCACAAACGTATGCACACACACATTCACATAGATTGACGTATGTGCAACTAGACTTTATTTTCATGTCCATGTTCAGTCGAAATGTAAACTATGTAAGAAATCATTTATTTTGATAGCGTTTAGTGTAGGGTTGTACTGACAGTTGTTTTTTTTCTTACTTTCTTTCATGTAATTTCCAGTATAACTATGATGTCAGCGCATACGGGTTTAGAGAATTCTTTAAACGCCACAACATACAATCGTCCAATAACAAGTAAATTATCAGGCGCTCTGGTTGGTATTCAAGGATCTTTACCTTGCATACACATATCAGTAATACTTTGCTCGTTCGCATAATTTGACTTTTGGATTGGTCAAAAGGTTTGTAGAAGTCCAATAAAAGTCTTGTTTCGAGTCAACAGCCAATTGGTGCAGCCTGCAGGTCAGTTTTTGGATTCGTGTTTGCTCAGTATGTCAGATGGTTCAGAAAGTCTGTAGTTGAATCCATATATTATTACATTCACAACGCTCATCCTTGTCGATGGTTGTCTCTCCCACTTTCTCACCGTTGTTCTTCAGTGCAATGTCACATTGGAGAAAACGAAGAATTCATGTTTGTTCCGCAATATAACTTTTTGTGACGTACAGATGTTTGAAAATCATATATCCTCATGTTTTACTTAATCATGTGTGTTCCTCACTAATATCTTTGAGAGTACGTCAACGATCAACTAAGAGTTTATCGTAGAAGTTCATACACTTTTGAATCGGGGCTACTACCATTAGTGCACTATTCTCGACAAGAGCGGGGCCACTCCCGTACTAGTCTAAGAGAAGATGAAACCAGTGTCCCATAATCATTCGCATGAAGGATAGTTTAACCCACGAGATGCCGATTGAGGGCGACACTTAACTACACAAGGCTTCATAGGAATGCCCTGTGACATTTGTTCATCTTAAACAAATCTAGTACTTAGCTACTATATTTTTGTTAGAAATGATATCGTAAATTTATTTATACTAATAGGAATTTCAGATTGCGTATTTAATATCTACTTGTCAATGGGGTGTATAAGTCGCAATATATTCAACCTTATTAAAAAAAATCGTTACCAAAATTATATCAACGGTTTCATATCTTTCTTATTGTCGATCACTATTCTCATTGTTTATCACTAATTGAAAACAAGAAGAAAAAGGTAATACAAGGAAGAATAAATAATGAAATACAGTACAATAATTGTTATATTACACGGCAAAAACTATTTGGTAGTGTCCCTACCCCAATCGACGACTTGGTCTTTTTTTTTTCTGACCATTTCATACGTTTCCAACTAAAAAATATTAAATTTTAATGTGCTACCTTTATCATATTGTAAAGGAATGGATTGGTCCATTCTATTCTGAGTCTCTGTCTCTCATGTATGTATATAGAGTTTTCTGTAATTTTCCTTATGAATTTACTTTACTTTTTTCATAAATATATATGGATAAGGAATGGGATCGAGTGGTGTTTTTAGATAATTTTTTTAAGCTCAAAGGTTGGAATGAATATGAGGAATGAGATATGTCATATGAATGCTCTATTAAAACATAATTATATTAATTTGTAAAACGTGTTCTTTAGTGGTTTTGTAACAATATGTAGGAATAGGGTTCACTCTTTTATTAAAATAATAATAAAATAAATCTAATAACAATACTTTTGTTATTCTTAGGAAATATAAAAGTACAAAACCGTATACAAAACTAAATAAATAAAAGATACAAACAAAATGTACCGACTCTTGATTCAAGCGACTTCAACCGCATCATCTTCTACTAATCGTCTCTGCAAGAACAAAGAAATAGTTGATAGTTTTGGTTGAGGATCGTGTTTGACACGGGGCCCTTAAAACAGATTCCGCGCCTCCTCTCAGACGGTCTGTCTCCCAGGGTACAACAACCGGAACAGTAGTGTACTGCCGGAGATGGTCTTGAGCCCGAGATTACACCATGGTATTTGTGTTTGTAAAATAGGAAAAAGAAAGTTGTCAAATTTTGAGAGTACTCCTCTCAATTTTTGGAACCAAGATGTCGTGAGTTATGTGTAGAGAAGTTCAAGTCATGAGATTCATACATCTAAATATTTTGTGTATCTTCTCCTCTGTCAACAATGAACCTAGAGGTTCATATATATATTTAACATACACATAATGGCATAATGATGGCTCATTAATCTTATTTAGTATCAAATTAAATAAGATAATTAATCAACATTAATATAGGATTTAAGTGGTTTGACTAGAACGGTCTTTGGCCATTTAAGACACGAGTTGAAACCGTCCTTTTGACTGGGTCAACTATGCGTTGCGCCAGTTCACGAGACGCAGACCAGGGCACTGCGCATGCACTACCCGCGCGCGGACCTGAACACCTGGTTCCGTGCGCATGCGAACTAGTACGCGCGCCACTTGAAGTTACGGTTTTCGTCAACCTTCCGCCATGTACCAAACCATGCGCTCAAGGTCAAAAATACAAATGCGACTTTCAAGCGGCTCAAGCTAAACAATATACAAGGAGTGCTCCTCCTTATAAACCACTTTATGTTTTGTCATCCCACCAAAGTGGGACAAAACTCAATCCATTTTCTCATCTTTGGTTGTTCCAACCTACAACTTTCAAGCTTCGATATCTCATTCATCTTAGCTCTATTTTGGACATGGTTTGATTCGTTGTGATGCTCTCACAATATAGTACACAAACCCACAAATAATTATTTATATAACACATACATAAATATATTTATTTGAGTCCAAAATTAGTGAAAAACTCATTTTCACTACCATTTTTCCAACAATCCCCCACATGAATGGAGATCGAAAAAACACACAAATTACCGATGTAACCTCGACGGTTGAGTCTTGCATAGGATAGGTAGGTGTAACCCTTTGAACCTTCCCTTGTGAAGCATACTTAGCTTACTAGCTGTCAATATGAACTTGATGTCTTTGAATTGACGGCTGTTTGTGTAAACGACAATATACGTTCACACAAGACACCCCCTAGCCTGGCCATCCCCTCATTATCGTGTCCAATAATGGTCATGGAACACTTTCCTGGTTCTGCGGGAGCTCTAGAAATTGTGCCCACAATTTCATTCGAAGCGACCACACTTCTCTCCAACATAGGTGATTTTAAATCATTAAAAGCATTATGGTGTGTAATGATCTACACTAATCATTAAACCATATGTTATGCTTAACCTCTCAACAATGTCACTGGATATTATAGGAATGGACTAGGACGTATTTAAACACCCTTTTGTAGTTCAGGGGATATGTATATAACCATATATACTAGCTTATATATAAACATATATCTTAGCTATGCCCCCACAGTGACCACCCTTTGGTTCATGATTAAGTTTGCCTATTGAACCTAGATCTTGGGATCTCCAGTCAACTAGGTTAGGTTTCCCTCATGTCCCTTTTTCCATGGGCTTTAGTCTCATTCCATACAACTTCATCTCTAATCAACCATCAGGTTGTTGGATCCATTTTCAACTGAGATAAGTTGTTCTAATGTGTTCTTGACTCGCTGGTCAATTTAGCCATTTTGTCAATTCGTAAGGCTTATACCATGTGATCTAAACATAGATCTGGTTATGGTAGCAGGATAGGTAGGTGTTACCCTTTGAACCTTCCTTTTCGTCTTTAGAATGACGTGAAACTCAATTCATGGCTAAACACGTTTCTATGCCTTTGGTGATGTGATTCAAAGTTAGCTAGGCTTTGGATCTTATCAATTGGCATTTGAGTCCAATCAACTCGATGGACTCACTCCATTTCCAAATGCAAGCCACCCCCACATTTAAGTGTTATTGGATAATATCCAATGGGTGATGAAAGGTTCTCCCTTTCGTATGAAGTTTGAGAAACTTCTCAATACCATTTTTACATCCCCTACGGGTTGTTTCTTAAATGGCTCTTCCCCCCACATTGCTTGCACTTTGAATGTTTCATTAACAAGTATTAGTATAGCATGCTTTAGACTCCAATACTCTAGCATGTGAACAGAAGATGCATCATTCTGATTCTTCACAGCCTTAAGAGATAACGCACTATCTCTTTTAAACATTCACGTATTAGGTATCCACAATAATTAGAACTTGTTTTATCATTCCAAACCATCGGGTTTTAGGAATGTCTCAAAACCATAGTTAATTTTATCCATTAGGATCAAAAACTCATTTGCCCTTAATCTCCAAGGCTTCACCATTGACTCTTAAGAACTTAAACATAAGTCTTAATATAAGTCACTTTGATGAATATGTTCATCATCAACAAGATGAACAATACTAGTATAAAATCACTAAAGTCTTGAGATAAAGTCAATTAGATTGACACTCAATGACATAGCATTCACATATGCGCCTAAAGTGATATATACATTTCCATGTTGTTTTGTTAAAACCATGTATTGGGGAGGTCTCCAAAACTAAGGATAAATCCTCCACATAGGTCAAACAACATTGATGGTTGTAGAAACATCTACATATCCATAACTATTGTAAATGTCTTATAATAAATTTAGCGAAATTTATTAAAAGAGTTCACAATATTAACATATATTTCTTTCATATGTTATATACATTGAAAATTCACATTTGTGTATTTTCTTGTCGAAACTCTCAACATTAGATGACATACCTCGTTTCCATGTATTTAATCTCAATACACTTGCCACGTTCGTCATGATTCGCTCATCATGTTGTACGTTTGATGTTTGGTATGTGACTTATTACATAAGTCATGATCACAACCCGCTCATTGTGTTCTTGCAAGACACTCCTTGCATTACCCGTTAAAACATATATCCTTATTAAATTCGTCGAATTGTAAATCGTCGAAGAAAAAAAATACCACATTAATTTCTTTTTTATATATATCGTTTATTATATTTTAAATCACTTAAATATAAAAAAAATATAAACGATAATCCAAAAAATATATATAATACATAGCAAATGTATTTTAACGGATTCATAAGGATATATACACATCAAATCTCAAAGTGTTATTCTCTTCAACACTTTATCGTGTGACGAAATAATCGCACTTATATCGTCTTGTGGCATGTTTTGAAGTACTCCCTCAATACATTGTTCAAAACACCAAAGTTGTTTATAATTAACTACTCACAAGTAGTCGAACAAGTAGATATGTCAAAACGACATCGGATTGTTTTTCCTTTAAATAGTCTCTCAAGGCTATTATATGGTTCAAGATATGATACTTCTCATACGAACATCGAACCAATTGCAAAATCATGTTTTATTCGTTCAAAACATTTCTTGTTTTTGCATCTGTTTTAAAAATTAAACTATATTTGTTTATGCTTTGATTACAAATCAAGATCATAAACTCAAAATAGTTTTATTATTTAAAACTACATCTAACTCGCTCGTTAGACAATAAAATGATTACAAATCATCTTAATTATTTTATCATAGTTAACCCAATTCTAACCCGCTCGTTAGAAAATAAACGATTATAAATCGTTAAAATACATAAACGATTATAAATCGTTCAAGTACATGGTTGCTATGATAAATCTTTTCTAATTCACTCATTAGAAAATATACGTGTACCAAATATAAAATATTCGGTTTCAATAGGTCACCATTTCTAACATGCTTGTTAGAATACAAACGATTACGTTCATCGT
The DNA here is from genome assembly GCA_032199755.1 of Ambrosia artemisiifolia. NCBI lineage: Eukaryota > Viridiplantae > Streptophyta > Magnoliopsida > Asterales > Asteraceae > Ambrosia > Ambrosia artemisiifolia. Next base: position 3,302,355 of record CM063519.1, read on the forward strand.
TATATGGTGTTTGAGTATACAAACTAAACCGTTTCTAACACGCTCGTTAGAAATAAACGATTACCAAAATCGTTTCAAAACTTATTGGTTTATATATATACAACCATTTCTAACACGCCCGTTAGAAATAAACAAATACAGGACGGTTTAATATTTTATTGGCTCTTATAAAAATATAATAAGCCATTTCTAACATGCTCATTAGAAAATTAAACGTCTATGTTGTTTGTTTTTACAAAAGCATCAATTTCTAACACGCTCGTTAGAAAAAAATATAAGTTTAAAGTAACTTATGATTTTGTAAATAACCATTTCTAATGTGCTCATTAGATATGTTTTGACACGTTATTCTTTCAACGCCGTCGTTTCTAACATGCTCGTTAGAACTACATGTTTCAAAACTTGTTATATACATAACCAATTTCTAACACGCCCATTAGAAATCTAAATGTTCTAAACATTTTGAAACCAATAATATTTTACTAAAATAGTTACTTTCTAACACGCTCGTTAGAAAATACGCATGTTTTAAAACCTTATTATCTATAAAAATAATATTTCCAACTTGCTCGTTAGGAATTATAAAGGTCATAAAACTTATTATTTTAGAATAATAGTATTTCTAACACGCTCGTTAGAAAATATAAATGTTTTGAAACTTATTATTGTACAAAAATAATAATCATTTCTAACACGCTCGTTAGAAGTAAATGTGTTTCAATACATTCGATAAGAATCACTATTTCTCCAAATAATGATCTCTAACACGCTCGTTAGATCGAAAAACGTACACCAACGTTTCTATATGGGTTGCCAAAATATTTTCTAATACGCTCATTAGAAAATTATTTTACTAAGATTAATCTTTAACACGCTCGTTAGAAATAACCTCTAGCAAATATTTTTCAAGGGTTAACATATATTACGTCTTTTCTAATACGCTCACTAGAAAATTAGTATTTGAAACGTCTAAATACATGTTAATATTTGTTGATGCTTCGGATTATCTAAACCCGACACAAAAAACCCATGAAATCGAAAACTTGAATCAAACTACGTTTTGTAAGCACGGTATATCGGTTTAACGATTGTACTCCAATCATCACATTAAACCGACTTGTTGTACTACATATATATTTCCAAAAAAAAATATTTATTAGATTTTAACAAAATCCCAATTAATATTTTTATACTTTCGTGAACCCAAAAATCCTTAATAAGAAGGTTTTTAGATTGTATCGACAATCTACACGAAAGTCTGTTTTAAGATTGTAGGAATAGGGTTCACTCTTTTATTAAAATAATAATAAAATAAATCTAATAACAATACTTTTGTTATTCTTAGGAAATATAAAAGTACAAAACCGTATACAAAACTAAATAAATAAAAGATACAAACAAAATGTACCGACTCTTGATTCAAGCGACTTCAACCGCATCATCTTCTACTAATCGTCTCTGCAAGAACAAAGAAATAGTTGATAGTTTTGGTTGAGGATCGTGTTTGACACGGGGCCCTTAAAACAGATTCCGCGCCTCCTCTCAGACGGTCTGTCTCCCAGGGTACAACAACCGGAACAGTAGTGTACTGCCGGAGATGGTCTTGAGCCCGAGATTACACCATGGTATTTGTGTTTGTAAAATAGGAAAAAGAAAGTTGTCAAATTTTGAGAGTACTCCTCTCAATTTTTGGAACCAAGATGTCGTGAGTTATGTGTAGAGAAGTTCAAGTCATGAGATTCATACATCTAAATATTTTGTGTATCTTCTCCTCTGTCAACAATGAACCTAGAGGTTCATATATATATTTAACATACACATAATGGCATAATGATGGCTCATTAATCTTATTTAGTATCAAATTAAATAAGATAATTAATCAACATTAATATAGGATTTAAGTGGTTTGACTAGAACGGTCTTTGGCCATTTAAGACACGAGTTGAAACCGTCCTTTTGACTGGGTCAACTATGCGTTGCGCCAGTTCACGAGACGCAGACCAGGGCACTGCGCATGCACTACCCGCGCGCGGACCTGAACACCTGGTTCCGTGCGCATGCGAACTAGTACGCGCGCCACTTGAAGTTACGGTTTTCGTCAACCTTCCGCCATGTACCAAACCATGCGCTCAAGGTCAAAAATACAAATGCGACTTTCAAGCGGCTCAAGCTAAACAATATACAAGGAGTGCTCCTCCTTATAAACCACTTTATGTTTTGTCATCCCACCAAAGTGGGACAAAACTCAATCCATTTTCTCATCTTTGGTTGTTCCAACCTACAACTTTCAAGCTTCGATATCTCATTCATCTTAGCTCTATTTTGGACATGGTTTGATTCGTTGTGATGCTCTCACAATATAGTACACAAACCCACAAATAATTATTTATATAACACATACATAAATATATTTATTTGAGTCCAAAATTAGTGAAAAACTCATTTTCACTACCATTTTTCCAACACAATATAGTTATATATAGTGTTTAGGGTTGTTTAACGTTCAAAACTATGCAATTAGATGTAATGCTATAACAAATCAAAAACACTCTTATAAACATGCATATCATACCTCTAACACATGTATAGATTAGTCTAATTTGCAATCTATATTTTATTAGAAACTCCTTATGAAGCGAAGCTATCTTCGTAGCGTTTGTGGACCGGGATGAAGGTTATGTGAAAGGAGGGAGATTAGGCATGTATTGTGAGAGGATGGATGGAATCCGTTGCAGAGGAGGGTGAGAAGGACAAACAAGGTGACATGAAAGAGGATTGTTGCCAAGCCCTCGCTCAAGCAATGAATACAGTCTGACTGTCTAAGTGTAAAGATATGTCATAAATAAATAAGGAGGAAAGACATATTGATTATACTTAATAGATCATTATTTAATTTTCTATAATCACGTAAATTATAGAAATGGTGTAATTTCGATTTAATGTAATTTTGTACGTTTGTTTTTGGGTTTATTATTCCATCTTGGAATAATTGGCCTTGTTTTGAACGAAAGTTGATTAACAAAAAGGTCAATCACAGGTAAAAATAATATGATTTTCTACAATTACATCATTTTAATTAACTTTTATAATTTTAAAATATAAATTATCATACAATATTTCTAATTTATTTTAACTATCGCAAATGGGTCACTACACGTGAAGAAACAATTTTCGTCTTTGGTGTTCCCCAAATCTACATATCTTTCAATTATATAGTGTTCCAATTTGATAAGATGAGGTGCTCCCGCGTTGTCTCTCACTTATTGCCTTTCAATAAATGTACAATACATTCCAAAAATATATTTGTTAGATAAAAATGTTTGATTGATCAGAGAGTTTTTATATTTCTGTGTAAAACTTGTATATTTCAATGGTGAAAAAAGGGCCCAATAAATAGGAGTACAAGATACAATAATAAGGAAATATGGTTGGAAATAATGGGCTAATTGATTCTAACGGCTAAATGATTTGTATGCAATCTCTCAAATAAGGTAATGATGAGAAAAGGTTGATCCTTGATTTCTTTTTCTAACACGCCCCCTCAAGTTGAGTAGTGGGATCTCCGATACTCAACTTGTTAAGACAGCTACCGAAAAAACTTCCGTTGACGGCTTTGGTTAAAATGTCTGCGAGTTGATCTTTTGAGCGTACAAATGGAAGTTCTACAATCCCTGCTTCGAGTTTTTCTTTTATAAAATGTCTATCAATTTCTACGTGCTTTGTACGGTCGTGTTGAACAGGATTTTCTGAAATTTGTATGGCTGCTTTGTTATCACACATGATCTTACTAGGCTCAGTTTGTGGAAACCCAATCTCTGATAGAAGTTTGCGTACCCAAAGAACTTCTGCTAATCCTCGTGCAATGCCTCGGAATTCTGCTTCGGCGCTGGATAAGGCGACGACCTTTTGTTTTTTGCTTCTCCATGTTACTAAGTTTCCACCAACTAAAGTAAAGTACCCTGAAGTCGATCTTCGATCTTCTTTGTTTCCCGCCCAATCTGCGTCTGTATAGGCCTGAATCTTAAGGTGTTTATTTGGCTGAAACAATATACCACGACCTACAGTCCCTTTGAGGTATCTTATGATCCTTAGAACTGCATCCATGTGACTAACTTGAGGTCGGTGCATGAACTGACTGACAACTCCTACTGCATATGCAATATCAGGACGAGTATGCGAAAGGTATATAAGTTTGCCCACCAATCGTTGGTATTTTTCCTTGTCTGCTAATTCTTTTCCTTCTTCGGTACACAGTTTCTGGTTGGTCATCATAGGAGTATCAACTGGTTTACAGTCAATCATCCCTATTTCAGCTAGGAGGTCTAGGACATATTTCTTTTGGCATATGAAAATCCCTTGCTGAGACCTAAGGACTTCAATTCCAAGAAAGTACCTAAGCCTTCCTAAATCTTTCATTTCAAATTCGGTGAATAGATTTGTCCTTAACTTCTTTATTTCTTCTTCATCATTACCTGTAATAATCATATCATCAACGTATATAATTAAACAGGTTACAAATTTACCTCTTTGTTTAAGGAATAGTGTATGGTCAGAATTGCTTTGTCGGAAACCATATCCTTTCATTGCTAATGTAAATCTGCCAAACCAGGCCCGAGGGGATTGTTTAAGGCCATAAAGAGTTCTTTTTAACCTACACACTTCCTTGGTTTTGAAGTCCTTTGTGAATCCTGGGGGAGCCTCCATGTAAACTTCTTCTTTCAATTCTCCATGTAGGAATGCATTTGTAACGTCAAACTGATGAAGAGGCCATCCTTTGTTGGCAGCGATGGAGAAGAGAACGCGGATTGTGTCAATTTTAGCAACAGGGGAAAAGGTTTCGGAGTAGTCAATTCCATACGTTTGGGTGTAGCCTTTGGCTACGAGTCGAGCTTTATATCTTTCAATGGTCCCATCAGGTTTGTGTTTGATTGTAAAGACCCAACGGCAGCCTATCGGTTTCTTTCCTGGGGGAAGATCACATTTTTCCCATGTATTATTCCTTATGAGAGCTTTCATTTCTGTTTCCATAGCGTCTTTCCAATTTTTAGAATCCAGGGCTTGTTCTACCGAGGTTGGGATTTGTTCATTATAAAGGGAAGCGTTAAAGGCTTTGGCTTCCCTAGATAAATTACCATTGGCAATATTAGCCATGGGATATCTGGATGACTTTGCCTCTTTTTCTGGAGAGTACCGTTTTGGAGGGACCCCCCTATTGGCTCTTGGAGGTAGGACATATCTTTCAGTTATTTCTTCTTCAACATCTTGTTCCTCCTGTTCTTGTACCAGTTCTTCTTGTTCTTGTATTGGTTGTTCCTGCAAATTCTGTTCTAATGCTATCTCATTGTTGTCAGTTTCAGTGTTAGTTTCAGTATTTTGAGTTTCTTCTATCTGAGAGTGACTAACCTCAGTATCTGGACTAGGGAAATCTTGGTTAGTGGCACTAACGGTGGGAGAATCAGATTGTGAGGAAGTAAATGACTCATCTCGAGTACTGTGATTAACTTCTTCTGGCGAAGGAGTCCATTCTAGCCAACTCAGGGTGTCATATGCTTTCTCCCCCTGACCACTGTGTTGGGAGTTATAAAAGAATTTAGTTTCAAGAAAGTCACAATCAAGGGTAGTGTACATGTGTTGTCGCTTTGGACTATAACATCGGTATCCCTTTTGATCAATACCATAGCCAACAAATACACACTTCTCAGCACATGGGCCGAGTTTTCCCCTGTCATGTTTAGGTATATGAGCATAGACAGTGCATCCAAAGATCCGTGGTGGTAATGTAAGAGGAGGAGGGATTTTTGTAAAATTAGACAAAGCTTGGAGAGGAGTTTTCGAATCAAGGGCTTTAGTGGGAAGACGGTTGATTAAATACGTGGCAGTGGAGACTGCTTCGGGCCAAAAAAACGTAGGGACCTGAGATTCAATTAACAGAGCCCGTGTGATTTCTAAAAGAATACGATTTTTCCGTTCAACCGTGCCATTTTGTTCAGGGGTGTATGGGCACGTTTTTTGGTGGACAATACCTTTTTCTTGACAAAATTGTTTCATGGAACTGTTGATATACTCTCCTCCATTATCGGATCGAAGAATCTGAATATTAGTCTTAAACTGTGTTTGTATCATGGCATAAAAAATCATAAATTTCTCAAAAACCTCATTTTTGTGTTTTAAAAAATAAATCCATGCCATACGAGTGCAATCATCGATAAAAAGTACAAAAAAAACGAAAGTTTTGTCCCCCAATAACTTCAGCAGGTCCCCAAACATCAGAGTGAATAAGAGAAAAAGGTGAAGCAGCTTTTGTATTATTTAATTTATAAGTCTGTCTATGACTTTTAGCTAAAACGCAAGTTTCGCACTTAAAATTATTATTGGAAGGAAAAAGTTTTGGAAATAAAAGATGTGAATAACCAATAGAAGGGTGTCCTAATCTCCTATGCCAGAGCCAGGCTTCCCTATTTGTTGTTCCATGAGCAAGCATCACACTTCCTGGTTGAGTCACTTCATCTACATAGTACAATCCTGACCGTTCAGTGCCACGCCCAATGATCGTTCCCGTCCTGATATCTTGGAGAATACAAAAAGTTGGATGCATCAAGACGGTGCAATTTAACTCTTTTGTAACATGACTAATGGATAACAGTTTATGTGACAAGGACGGAACGTAAAGACAGTTTGAGAGTTTTAAAGTAGGAGATATCTCAATTGTTCCTCCTCCTTTGACAGGAACGACCCCCCCGTTGGCTGTTTTGATGTGGTTGATCCTAGGGGTATTTGGTTTGATAACGTCGGATAAATCATATGTCATAGTGTCAGTTGCACCACAATCAAATATCCAGGATTCATCCGGGGTTTCACAATTTTTAGCCATATTGGCTTGTGATTTCCCAACACGTCCCCCTGTTTTAAAACATTTAGAATTTTTACTTTTATTATTTTTATTTTTATTCTTCCTAATAAAATTTTGAGTTTTATTATGATAATTTCTTTTAAAGAATTTGTTACTGTTAGTTTTTTTAAAAAAAGTGTTGTTATTTCCTTTAGCTGAAACATGGTTCCCATTAGTTTTGTCAAAAGATTTTAAGGTGGCACTAACTTGGCCAGTATCATAAAGTCCTAATTCTACAGGGGGCTCTTTTAGCAAGTCTAACAATTCACAATTAAAATATTTAGGATTCAATAATGAGGGATCTGAGATTAGTCTCTCAGTCCCATTACCTTCCCCGTCGACCTCTGGTTCTCCGGCTAAAACAACACCGCCAAACCCACCACCGCTTTGATGCTCGCCGCGCCTGCCAGAATCTTCTACATGTTTGGCGGCGACTGTTGCTTTCCCTTCATCTCTATTACCTTTCGTGTGACCATCACTCCACCATTCGGGGTAGCCAACAATTCTGAAGCATTGATCTTTAGTATGCCCCGTCATTCCACAATGGTCACACTTAAGATTCCTGGCCGCAAGCTCCTGGGCTTTGCCATTGTTGTACGTGGTTTCGAGAGCATCCCACAAAGCTTTAGCTGTGGGAAAATCGGTCAGGTTACTTGTCAAGGCAGGTTCGATATTTTGTATCAACCATGAGAACACGACCAAATCATCGTGTTCCCATTGGTCATAATTTTCGTCGTTTGGTTTCGGTGGAGCCGGGTTTCCAGTTAAGTGGCTCAAGAGATGTTTGGATTTCCTCCATATGGCTACTCGAATCATTCGAGCCCACAGGGCATAGTTTTGGTTATTTAGCTTGAGATTTATTTTCAAGCTATCGGATAGGTTTTGTTTATGGGTTTGATTTTGGGTGTTAAGACTATTTTTGAGAAGGTTGGTGATCTGTAGAACAAGATCATTGTTGTTGTCGGCTGAATCACTCATAGTGGCTGGACAAAAAATTGAGGGCTGAAGCGATTGGTAAATGATGAGCCGGTATTTCGAGCGGGTTGATTTTAAGATCGTGTACACTGCTCTGATACCATGTTTGATTGATCAGAGAGTTTTTATATTTCTGTGTAAAACTTGTATATTTCAATGGTGAAAAAAGGGCCCAATAAATAGGAGTACAAGATACAATAATAAGGAAATATGGTTGGAAATAATGGGCTAATTGATTCTAACGGCTAAATGATTTGTATGCAATCTCTCAAATAAGGTAATGATGAGAAAAGGTTGATCCTTGATTTCTTTTTCTAACAAAAAAAACTCAATATTATTTCAAATAACATTTTGTATCAATTTATTTCTACAAATCACAACCCTCTTCTTTTAAAATATGCTTCAAAAAGCTAAAACACCATACATTGTCACTCTAATAATATTTATCGACAACGCTCACCTTGTCTACCTCCTTTATATCAACCATATTCTCTCACATTTCATCACATTTATTTTAATAACAATACTACATTCAAGAAGGAGACTATGTGACATTACATATATGTCAAGTACTTGAAAAACTACATCTACTTGAGTTTTGCTTAACTTCATGAGTTTCTAGCTACTCACGCAAGTATTCATAGATTAACTCAATTATTAATTAAGAGCGCACCCGTAAGCTTTTGCACTTCTTGGGACCCACTACTTTCCTTATTGCACTTCCTAGATCTCACTAGTCGGGAGTTGTAGTTACTCCCATAATTGGTCTATCACATAACAAAACTAGTAACCACAATCATAACCGGATATAGTAGGTTGACTCTTGAAGACAACGATCTAGTGAGATCAAGAACACTACACGAGCCACGAGGCCTCACAGGACGGTTCCATGACATTCTTCCATCTTCTCTTATTCACTAACTTTATACTTAGTTTTCATTTATTCTTACGGTTTTTTTTAAATATATCCACTTAATTATATAACTCTTTCAACATTTAAAAAATAATAATGACAATAATAAAATCAAAGATTACCTATCTAACATCTACCACTCAATTTTATAAAATAATAATCAAGTAACCATACATCGAATGACTCCATGTAAAACCGGATATCAAACACATAAACAAAGAAGATGCGATACCGACAACTTTTCTATATAATTTTCAATCATTATTTTCTTGAAAATTGCAGAAACAAGTAACAACTAACAACTTAATCAATCAAAACATTAATCAACCAACCGTTATATTAACATAAAGCTCTTCATCCAATCGTCTAAACTCACCAAGAAGAAACCCATTATCATCAACAATCATCCAACCGTTTTTCTCAAACCATTCTTCATCCACCGACAACTCTGTCGTTTCTGATCCATCATTAATCTTATTACAACATGGAGACACAACCTCGTCATCATCATCATCATCATCGGATATATTTATTACTTCGTGTATTGGATTGTTGGACCCCACTGAACTCGTGCACTCTTCTTCGTTGTATCCTATGTTGTCGGATACATAGATCTCGTTGACCTGTGTCAACATAATTCTTTTGTTTTCTCTGTTATTATTATTATTAGAAGAAGAACAAGCGTCTGATAATCTTCTCTTCGACATTGTTTAGTTTTGGTAATATGTTTTGTTGTTGAATGTGGAAACGCATCGAAGGGGAAGAATATATATATTGGAGACTTTGGGTCAACCGAAGTATCTTTTCTTTAATGATCATAAACCTCTGCCCCCTTGTATTATGATATAAGTGCAAACTTTACCCTTGGAGTATGCGGTTTGCACTTTCAAGTTAAAGCTTGTATGTGGTTGAGGTTTTTTTTTTTTTTTTTTTAACGGCCAACAAATCAATCCCGAGCACTCTCGAAGTACCCAATGGACAAAGGAGTACTTCGATAGTAAACTGGATCCACTAATAATTTTACACCAGTTCCCGGGAAAACCCGCCGCCCGACGGCCCATTGCGGTAAAACTCGGCCCACCAGCAGCATTTTGGTGCCGGTAGGACTCGAACTCCCCACCTTCCATAAAGAAAGCAAGGAGGGTGTCACTCCACCATAAGGGGATTGGCTGCATGTGGTTGAGTTTAATAGTACTAATTAATAAGATGTTGTATTAATTATCGTTGAATGTGAAGTATCAAGTTTTGGACGTTTTGATTCTTTAGAAGGTATAGTGAAGTAATTAAAGGTGGAAGATATGTAACATGTGGCTATTTATTAACGTGGTACATTTGTAGATGTTGCTACCCCCCCCCCCCCCCCCCCCCCCCCCCCCCCCAAATGATATTTTCTAGATCAATGCAATAATTATGCAGATGAGATCTTTTTGTTGCGAATGGATCTGGCAACTGTATTAGTTAGTGATTGTTTTTTTTTCTTAAATTTGGGATGTGATTGAAGACAACAAAGTTAGACTGTTAGATTAGGTTTCGAGGTTAAAGCTACGGATGGTGTATCGACAACCAAATTAACTTAGATATATCATTCACAAGCATGTATGTGTGTCTTAAGTATGAAAGTATGTGTATATAAGGCCGTGTATTGCGAGGTTGGAGAATAAGCCACGTTAGCTGGTGGCACACTGAATACCGCAAGAGGGTGTAGGGGCGCAAACGTGAGGGAGGTAGCAGCGTAACATTAGGCGAAAGGTGAAACCATGTGGTACATTGTTTTTCTTCACATTTTACATTCATTACAAACACATAATATAAGAATAGATGAAAGCCCATGTAAATAGTAAATGTATGAAGTAACCCTTTGCAAAGAGAGGGCTTGAATAGTCCTTATATATTAAAAAATTATGAATAATCTAACTCCGCTAAGTTTAGTTAGGGCTCATTGGGTCATTGTACTCTAACATGAGGATAAGTATTTTTTATTTTTTTTAAGATAAGTCGTCAGTGGACTTGTAAAACATAAAAATAATTATAAGAAATTAATAGTCAAGAAAATTAATGCAACTAGCTATGCACAAATTAGAAACATGTAAGGAGAGAATTATTCTGATTATAAAAATTTCTAGGAGAGGTATATTAATTTGTAAAAGTCTATTCACAAGCCTAGCCATATTGAGTATTCAGCAATTTGTTGCAACCAGAAGTTCTAAAAAGTGTGCCAAAAACAGAAATAATTTAGTTTGATGTTCATCCATGCATTTTTTTTATTCAAAAGGGTAGGTTTTGCAATTGATCAGAATCAATGGTGTTTTAATAAAAATCGCATCCCATCTTTTCTTTGTTATTTCCTTTATCACTTTATCCGTATGATTTGATTCTTAATACTATTTATAGACAATTATAAGTACATAAATAAATTTATGTGTGAGACTTGTTTGATGCGTCTTTAAATAAAGTAAGTTGTTAAGATATCAAATATTTTTATAAAACTTTACTTATTTAAGAATGAACATTATTTCAGTCTAGTTATAACATAAAAAGAGGTTTTTATTTGATTTCAAGATATTGTAGACACTAGATAACAATATTTTAAGACGGGTTGGAATCTTAGCCAAAAAGGAGGCCCCTGTGAACTTCATCTCAGATCTCACAGAAGGGAGATCCACCTTGCGTTCAGCAGATCTCCTAGTCTTTGGGTTGGCCGGAGGGAAGCATGTTTGTGTTTACTTGACAAATGTATCTCTTCTAGTTGGGTTAAGGGATAGTGGGTTTGTAGCAGGTCAAGCGGTGCGGAAAGCAGAGACGAAGAAGGTACAAAAGCATGCTAAATTTCATTTCAACTCTGATGTGTTTATTGCTCGGAGGAAGTGTATTTTGAGACCCGTAGTTAGCTTGAAGAACATGAGTGTGATGAATGATCTAAGTTTTCTAAATTTGTATATGGAACACAAATGCAATACAGTTTTAACAAATTAATAACTCTTTTTCCTTCTTAAAGAATGCTCAGAACTCTCTTGCCAGTTGCAGAATACAGTCTATCAATGAAGATGCAGCCAAGAGTTTCTTGACTATTGGTTCAGAGAATAATATTATTCTTTGTATTGATAAAATGTTTGAATTGAATTACAATGAAGAGGTTGAGTACAATTTATAAGAGAAAACATGGAAAGTCATAATTGGACAACGGCTAAATGATTTGTAGTTTACTTTCTTGTGTAGCCCCTTTAAAGGAAATGATGAATTTTTTCTGATCCTAATTGATTTACTTTCTAACACTCCCCCTCAAGTTGAGTGGTGGGATTCCCGATGCTCAACTTGCATAGACAATTGTGATAGAGTCTTCCGTTAACAGACTTGGTTAATATATCTGCTAGTTGGTCTTCTGATCGAACAAACTGAAGTTCTATAGTTCCATTTTCTAATTTCTCTTTGATAAAATGTCTGTCAACTTCTACGTGCTTTGTACGGTCATGCTGAACTGGGTTCTCAGAAATTTGTATAGCCGCTTTATTATCACACAAGATCTTGCTTGACTCATGTAGAGGGAACCCAAGTTCTATTAGGAGTTTTCGTATCCATAGGATCTCCGCTAGGCCTCTCGCAATACCTCGGAATTCTGCTTCAGCGCTTGATAGAGCGACAACTTTTTGTTTTTTGCTTCTCCAAGTGACCAAGTTTCCACCAACAAAAGTGAAGTACCCCGATGTAGATCTCCGGTCTTGTTTATCTCCTGCCCAGTCTGCATCCGTATAGGCTTGGATTCTTAAGTGTTTGTTTGGTTGAAAGAGGATACCATGACTAGCAGTCCCTTTGAGATACCTTATGATTCTCCATACAGCGTCCATGTGGCTAACTTGAGGTTGGTGCATGAATTGACTAACCACTCCTACTGCATATGCAATATCAGGTCGAGTGTGTGAGAGATATATCAGTTTCCCAACTAGACGTTGATATTTTTCTTTATCAGCCAGTTTTGCTCCTGCTTCCATATAGAGTTTCTGATTAGTTATCATTGGGGTATCAGCTGGTTTGCAGTCAATCATTCCAGTTTCGGCAAGAAGATCAAGTATGTATTTTTTTTGACATATGAAAATCCCTTGCTCGGATCTCAAAACTTCAATTCCGAGGAAATACTTTAGTCTTCCTAAATCCTTCATCTCGAACTCTTTGAACAAGTTAGTCTTCAATTTTTCCATTTCTTCTTTATCGTTCCCTGTAATAATCATATCATCAACATATATAATTAAACAAGTTATTAGTTTACCTTTTCTTTTAAGGAATAACGTGTGGTCGGAGTTGCTCTGTTTGAAGCCATATCCTTTCATAGCAAGGGTAAATCTCCCAAACCAGGCCCGAGGGGATTGTTTAAGCCCGTAGAGAGTTTTTTTCAGTCTGCATACTTCATGGCTTTTGAAATTCCTTGTAAACCCGGGTGGGGCCTCCATATATACTTCCTCTTTTAGCTCTCCATGAAGGAAGGCATTCTTAACATCAAACTGATGAAGAGGCCATCCTTCATTTGCAGCAATAGAAAAAAGGACACGGATCGTATCAATCTTGGCCACAGGGGAGAATGTTTCGGAATAATCAATCCCATATGTTTGTGTGTATCCTTTGGCTACTAGTCGAGCTTTATATCTCTCGATGGTTCCATCTGGTTTATGTTTGATAGTGAAGACCCATCGACACCCAACTGGTTTTTTTCCTGGGGGAAGTATACATTTTTCCCAAGTCTCGTTTTTAATAAGGGCCTTCATTTCTGTCTCCATAGCATCTTTCCATTCTTCAGACATCAAAGCTTGTTCTGCTGAGTTTGGTAGTTGTTCAGCAAACAGGGCAGTAGTGAAGGCTTTGGCTTCTTTCGTCAAATTCCCGTTAGCCATATTTGCCATAGGATATTTTGAGGATCTTGTCCCTCTTTCTGGAGAATACCGTTTTGGTGGAACACCTCTATTAACTCTTGGAGGTAACACATATTTTTCAGTTGCCTCATCTTGAATTTCTTGTACAGATTCCTCATGTCCTTCCTGCACATCCTGTTCACTTGCTACTTCATAATTATCAGATATATCAGTAGGAGTTTCGTTATTATTAGATATATTAGTTGGACTAGGGGGGTCTTGAGGATCTTGAGGTTCGCTAAGTTGAGTATCCTCATGTGTGTGTGAGGATCTTACCTTGGGACTAGGAGGATCTTGAAGGGGGGCACTGTCGAGTTCAGACTGTGACGAGGAAGAAGGCGAGTCACTTTGGGAATTGATGTTGACTTCTTCTTCTGATATAGGAGCCCATTTCAACCAATTCAGTGGGTCAATATCGCGTTTATTCTCCCCCTGACCACTGTGTTGGTGGGCATAAAAAAATTCTGTTTCAAGCCAATCACAGTTGAGGGTGGTGTAAATATGTCGACGTTTTGGACTATAGCACCTGTACCCCTTTTGATCAATTCCATAGCCTACGAAGACACATTTTTCTGCACACGGGCCGAGTTTGCCCCGATCATGTTTAGGGATATGAGCATATACAGTGCATCCAAAGACCCGTGGTTGAAGAGTAAGAGGAGGAGGGATTTTGGTAAATTTAGATAAGGCTTGAAGAGGGGTTTTAAAATTAAGGGCCTTTGTGGGTAGCCGATTGATTAAATAGGTGGCAGTGGCAGCGGCTTCCGGCCAGAAGGATGTAGGGACTTGTGACTCAATTAAGAAGGCTCGGGTTATTTCTAATAAAATACGATTTTTCCGTTCAACTGTGCCGTTTTGCTCAGGGGTGTATGGGCAAGTTTTCTGATGGATAATTCCTTTGTTTTGACAAAATTGTTTCATAGATTCGTTTATAAATTCACCTCCATTATCGGATCGAAGAATTTGGATATTAGTTTTAAATTGAGTTTGTATCATATTATAAAAGATAGTGAATTTCTCAAAGACCTCAGACTTGTGTTTCAAAAAATATATCCATGTCATACGAGTGCAATCATCAATAAATAGAACAAAAAAACGTAAATTTTGCCCCCCATTAACTTCAGCGGGTCCCCAAACATCAGAGTGAATGAGGGAGAAGGGTGAATCAACACGCGTATTATTTGAAACATAAGTATGTCTATGACTCTTAGCCAAAACACAAGTTTCGCAGTTTAAAGTTTTATTTGATGGAAAAAGTTTAGGAAATAAAAGATGAAGATAGCCAATAGAAGGATGTCCAAGTCTCCTATGCCAAAGCCAAGCGTCTCTATTGGTAGTCCCATGAGCAAGCATCGCGTTACCCTGTTGAGTTACTTCTTCCACATAGTATAGCCCTGATCGCTCAGTGCCACGCCCAATGATCGTTCCCGTCCTGATATCCTGTAGGATACAAAAGGTTGGATGCATCAAGACGGTGCAATTTAACTCTTTTGTAACGTGGCTAATGGATAGTAGTTTATGGGATAGGGACGGGACATAAAGACAATTTGAAAGTTTTAAAGTGGGAGATATTTCCACAGTCCCACCCCCTTTGACAGGAACAACCCCCCCATTAGCGGTTTTTATGTGATTAATTCTAGGTTTAGTTTTAGTAACTATATCAGAGGGGTCGTATGTCATGGTGTCAGTGGCACCACAGTCAAAAATCCAAGTTTCATCTGTGTCAATTTGATTATGGGCTATGTTAGCTTGTGGTTTTAGCTTATAAAAACATTTTGCTTTTTTACGTTTTTTAGAAAAAAAATTCTTTAAGGAAAATGTTTTTTGTGACAAATCTTTTTCCTTTGTTTTATTACATAG
This sequence comes from Ambrosia artemisiifolia, assembly GCA_032199755.1. Classification (NCBI taxonomy): domain Eukaryota; kingdom Viridiplantae; phylum Streptophyta; class Magnoliopsida; order Asterales; family Asteraceae; genus Ambrosia; species Ambrosia artemisiifolia. Next base: position 3,317,890 of record CM063519.1, read on the forward strand.
ACCATTAGATTTTGTTTTGTGGTGGCTTATTTCCATAGTGGACCGGTCCATTTTAGTTTGAGATAAACCTTTAGTTGGATGGCCCACATTTGGTCGTAATATAGATGAATCCTTTGGTTCTTTTATGGAACATTGGGATTCACAGTTCTTCTCATCTATAATATCACCATCATATTTTTCTAATAGATCTAAGAATTCGTAACTAAAGGTTTGAGGGTTAAGAATTGGTTTTGAGATTATTCTCTCAAAACCATTACCTCCATCCATGGTGTCATAATCACCAAAAGCTATTCCCCCAAAACCACCAGGGTTCTGGTCGCCGCCGCCGCCGCTGGGTGTCTCGGTGTTGCTGGTGGCGACCGCTGCCTTTCCTTTCTTCTTGTGACCATCATTCCACCAATCTGGATAACCAACTATTTTGAAGCATTGCTCTTTGGTATGCTTCATCATCCCACAGTGATCACATTTGAGATTTGACTTATCAACTTTGGTTCGGGAAAAGGGTTCGGGCCGTCGTGCTATTCCTTTGGATGCAAGCCCTAGGGCTCCATCACTGGTGTCGGTTCGAGTTGTGGCTAACCCGGCCCCGATTCCCGATGGTGCTGAAGTGGTGGTTCCGAGGATGTGCTGATGCGCCGTTTCCTTTCGAACAGCTGCATACGCTTCTTCAGCAGAGGGAAGCGGATCCATCCTAAGAATCTCCCGTTTGATAGTGTCGTATTGCCTGTCTATTGCGTTGAGAAACTGAAACAATTTCTGTTCTGTCCGCAATTTATTGTAGGTGGCAATATCGACGGGAGAGGTCATAGGATTCGGATCTCTTCGGTCAATTTCTCCCCATATCCCTTGCATTATTATCCAGAATTCCTCAAGGGGAATACCGTTTTGTTTGATTCCATTCGCTTTGACATGTAAGTCAAAGGTCTGGAGCTTGTCTTTGCCACTGCTATATGTCGTTACTAGTGCGTCCCACAAGGTTTTAGCGGTGGGGAATTCGGTCAGGTTACTAGCAATGGTTGGTTCAATGTTTTGTATCAACCATGAAAAAACTACAAGGTCGTCTTGTTCCCACTGCTCGTATCCGTCATCTGTCGGTTTCGGCGGTGTTGGATTTCCAGACAAATGACCGAGGAGAGTTTTCGATTTTCCGCCAATGGCTACTCGGATCATCCGAGCCCATAAGGCGTAGTTTTGGTTGTTGAGTTTGAGGCTAATTTTCAAGCTATCTGAAAGATTATGTTTGGGATTTTGGTTTTGGGTTTGGAGACCATTGAGGAGGTTGGCTAATTGAAGAGATAAATTGTTGTCGCCTTGATTGGCTGAACCGCCGTCGGTCGATATGGTGGCTAGGCTTATTTCGGACAGGGGTAAGTGATGAGCAGTTACGCGGATCGTATTACTGCTCTGATACCACCTTGACTATTGGTTCAGAGAATAATATTATTCTTTGTATTGATAAAATGTTTGAATTGAATTACAATGAAGAGGTTGAGTACAATTTATAAGAGAAAACATGGAAAGTCATAATTGGACAACGGCTAAATGATTTGTAGTTTACTTTCTTGTGTAGCCCCTTTAAAGGAAATGATGAATTTTTTCTGATCCTAATTGATTTACTTTCTAACAGAGTTTAGTGCCTAATATATCTGTACCTTTGGATTTGGTCTTTTTTATGCCTGGTGCTGTAAATATACACCCTCAAGGCTATCTTGAGGTAAATAGACTCTTGTGTCATGTATGCATTAATATATCTATACCTTTGCATTTTGCCACTGATTTCGTGTTGGGATAAATAGATTAGTTATCTTATATTCTTATTGATTATTTGACTGTCAAATTTCAATAAATAAAACTTATATACTACAATCTTTATACAATTTTGTACACCTGGGACTCTAACCTAGTTTTATATATAGTTGGCGTAGAGCCAAATACCATGTACCATTCACACGAGCACGATACATTTGTGTCACATGATCTCACATCCTTTGCCTTTTAGTAGATTTGTAAGAAGTAAAACATGTCAACTAGTACCTTAAGTATTTGTTTGAACTTTGACGTTTGAACTTTTTTTAGGCCCAATAAAGCTCAAACTATGAAACCAGACAGGAACTAAACCATTTGTAATGGTTTGGTTTTAGTTTTCAACTATTCTATTTCGTTTTCTGATAATAAAAAACCATCACTAACGGTTTGGTTAGTACTTAGAATGAGAAACAAAAAAACTTCGATTATAAATGACAAGAAATATGTATCTTGAGTTCGTGTATTTAAGAGTTTCTATGGTGTTTTGTCACTTGTGTGAAACTCTGGTTATTTCCTAAGTTATATTCACATAAAAGACATTTTTTTTTCTTCTAGCTGTATTATATTATCTAGCTTCGATAAAAATAAGGTATAGCATATTAAGAAACTTTGTTTTATTGTTATATAATATAAAATAGTTATGGCACTCATTCGTCTTTTTTTTTTACACTTTATTTTCATACATGTGAGCGTGTCTAGGAGTTAGACAATGTGCTAGAATTTTGACTTCATTTCAATTTTCATTAATTAATAACTTTAATCCACTTGGACTTGGAGTGTCGAATTATACCTTACTAGTTTTTATCCCGGGAGCGTCCCGGGTTGAAATTTCTAATATGACATAATAAAATATATTATTATTATTATTATTATTTTAAACAAATCTCCGCCATAAGTTATCATATTCAAATATAAAAATTACGAATCTCTGCGCCGGTGTATAAATCAAGTGCCATTACAAATGAATTCGGAAGTTTGTAATCGATCATTGTAAAAAGAACTAACATGAAATAAGAAAAAAAAGTTAATTATTGAAATATCGAATGCATTAGTCTAAGGGTTATGTGATGCGTTAAAAAATTCATGAGTATATAGTTCGGGTATTTGGGTATGTTGTTTCGGGTAATCGGGTCGGGTATCACCTAATCCCAGACCCGACCCAAACCCACAATTTTTTTAAACTAATCCCAAACCCGACACAATACCTGTCGGGTTACAAAAATTAGTCATTTTTTTCTCCGTTTTTTATATAGCACTATGGTACTCGTTGGAAAGATAATAAAACGCTCGTTAATTTGGTGTAATTTTTTTCTTTAAAAATTCTCGTATATAAAAGATATTAACGTTTAAAAGTTATGGGAGGAAACATGAGAGTAAAAATAATAAAGTTTTAATATTTAGATTGAGTAGATTAGGTATTTAATAGATTAGGTTAAAGATTATAATAGATTAGGTTAAATCATATTTATTCCTTTTTTTTTAATTGGTTTACACTTGCCACATCAAATCCTATGTGACATCTCTCAAAGGAGAGATTGCATAAGAGTATGACATGTAGGATTAATCCATTTGCAATATATATATATATATATATATATATATATATAGATGAGTTTATGATAATTGTTTATTTGCTTTACCCTTACCAAAGCCCAATTCGCTACCACTAAAGCCCAAGTTGTTGAATAAATCAAACTAATCCATCAAAGCCTGGCCCAAGTTAATCCATCATGGAATTGATCCGCACACATACAATACAATCTTGATTTTTTTCATGTTGCCTTGTTCCAACCATCATGTCTAATTGTCTATCTTCCTCCTCCTAGCTCAGACCATTGCGACGCACTGACGCAATCACCTAGTGCACTGCTTACGTGTTTTCGCGCAGTGATTTTTTATATGTCTTAATAACTCATATTTGTTTTCTGTTTAATTTGTATTTGAACGTGCTCTAAACAGCTAATTTTGAGTGTTTAGTTTCACATGAGCATTGACCAAATCAGATGATATTTTAGCAACGGCACCATCATAATAGTAATTTTTATGTTATGAACTATGAAGTGATCGGAAACAATTATAGCATTTGGTATGTTGGAATATTAGAATGTGAAATGGAATGGAATGGCCTGACTATGAAAATAAGGTATCCTTTTATGTCACTCGATTTATATGGTGAGCTTTATAAAAACATGTTAAGCCTAATCACATGTGAGTTACATAAAAACGAAGATGAAAGATTGATATCTAATTGAGTTTCGTCTCTTGTTTTTCTTATGTAGTTTTGACAGGTTGGCGTGTAAGTTAACGATAGTACACCATATACCTAATATCTAATAGATGAATAAGTATATATAAGTTTAAAAAAAAAAAAACGGTCATAACTTAGTTTTGGGTTAGTTTATGATAATAGGTATAAATGATTACTTACATACACATTTTGGTTAGTTTAAGAGCACCCACAATCCGCAAACCCCACCCCCAACGTCACATTAAATTCACAATCCTTCATAAAACACCCGCTTTTCTCACAATATACAAATATCTACAAACTCCACATCATCACATAGTTTTACTACATTTTATATATCTCAACAAACTTAAATTACATAAATTGATAAAAACGAGATCAACAAGAAATAAAAAATATCAACAAATCTGAATATCGATAATGAAAATTATCATATAGATAATTCGAATAGCAAGAGGCTCAGACTTTGGTCAGATTTTGATGTCCTATCTGCTCCATTCATAGTTGCAAACGATAGTTGCCATCCAGATTGCCCCGCCGAGATACAAATCAGGCATACACAATTTGATTTTTTTTATTTCAAAATCATCAAACCAAAAGTTCATCTTGAATCTCGCCAAGATCCAAAGATCAAACAACCATAAATACAAAATCAGAGAGCACCCACAATATGTTGCTCAAACAACCACATATTCGAAGCCAGATCAAACGACATTCATACACTTGAAGATTAAACAACAAGGGACTTCTTTGTGCTCGGTGGGTCGCGTGGCATACGAAGATCGACTCACATGCATGGAGAAACATCGCTAAGATCTGAAGACCAACAAGAAATTTGTGTGCCTTGCCAAGATCCAAATATCGGCGATGGCGTAGTTTCAAGAAACCCTAGAAACTTCTCACAAAGAAAAAATAAGTTGAGACCAGCGAATAAGAGTAAACCCTATTTCATAGTAATATAAAGAGGAATTGGATTTTAATAACCTAAATTATTTGAAATTGGTTGTTGGCACCCCAAACTAAAAAATTGATCATATATAAGCCGTACTATTAACCTATTGGATTCTCGCACACAATTTGAGTTAAGTCACTAACCCAGTTTTTAGTTTGGGGTGATAAGGACAATTTCAAATAGTTTAGGTTAATCTAATTTCCCCATTTAAACGCCTGCATCTTTATATATACAATTTCATACTTTAACTGAACTAAATCATTTTTTTAAATAAAATATCTGATACTACCTCAATTTATCTTTATATAATGCTAATGAGTTGTAAAAGTTAAAACTAATAACATAAGTTTTCCATCAATAAACAAAGCTCTATAATATTTTGAAAACATGTATTCCTAGAAACATTTTCCAGATTTGGAAAAACAAAAAAAAAGAGAGATTATTTTCTAACCACACAGACGAGAAGTTAAAGAAAAGACGAAACTAATAAGTTTTGTCACATGAGGGATGAATCATGAAATACATGTCCTTGTGCATCACAAAATCGTCATACAATGTTTTTAAAAAAAATCCAACTTCAATTAACTTGATATGTTTTAACTTTTAAGCCAGTTTCCATTAACGTTAGTTGTTTTCTGACTAATCAGAGTCTCATAGCCACATGATATTGTTCCTGACTTGAGGCCTTGATAAGACCAAACGATAACAAAACCAGTAACAATAACAGACTTGTCATTATGGGTCTTTCGTACTACGATCGAAAACAAAATTGTCAATGACAGGCTAACTCACATGGCCTTAATAAAAAAAGGAATTCTATCCTCAAACAAATTCGACATGTTTTAAACGCTAGTTTCAAATAAGAGACATGATCATTCGTAGAAAACACCATACACTCTCCATACTATCATTTAATTGATGCTCACAATAAATTAATATCCTAATGGGTTGAAATACACACTCACTCGCCAAGAGTGGTAAAAGAGTATCAAACGTACTCCGATTGAATTCATTCTAACGCCATTAAAACCGTTTCATCCAATTCTACGATTTTAAATTTAGTTTTTTTCTTTTGAAGTTTTAGCTATAAATTTTAGAGTATCATTGTACTTTTTTTTTGTGCCATTATGTTTTGTTTTGTTTTTTAGGATTTATTATTATTATTTTACTCAGCATTGTGTTATATTGGTAATCACTTATATCTTTTATAAACTTCTTTTTTTTTTCGAACGGCCAACGAAAGTCACCAATAACTCCCTTCGGAGTCTCTATTAAGTCAAATCAAGACCTTTTCCATCCGGCATAGCCAGACATGTAAGGGAGCTCCTGGTTTCACCAAGTTCACCAGTTTCGGGAAAGCCTGACTATCCACCAGCCTGAAATTACGACAATGAAATAATCGGTAAAACCCATCGCTCTCAAGAATCGAACTCATGACCGTTTAGCAATGGATCTTCTATCATTAAGTATATTTTATATATAATAAGAATAAAAATTGTATTAAAGAATCGTCTTTTTATATAGTTTCTTTATGACACTTGAGCTGTTTTCCAATGAAACATCGTAAGCATTCAAGCATTGTTGACCATACAGTCACCCAATTTATTTGTACTAGGAATAGAATTTATAACACTCAACCGATTCCCATGAAAAAGACAGTTAGGATTCCCAGCAAATTCCTTTGAGCTGCTTTTTTAATTCCAAACACTTGTACCTTACGCAACACAAACAGTACACTTCCAACCAAAACATAAAAAACACACAATGAAAAAGCCAAACAATTCATATTATTCTCTCTGCTTCCGGTTCGTTACAATAACCATGATCATCACTCTCCCAAAACTATCAGCTACTAAACTGATTAATAATATTGAATAACTAATTACTAATATTTGATTAACTACTAGTTGCAAAAATTAAAAAAACAAAAAAACTATCAGCCCATTAACGGTTCATCAACTCTCAATGTATTGATCCAAGCAAGCTCTTCATTGTTCAAGTCCCCAAAATCCCAATCAGGCAAATCACTAGATTCTTGATCGAGCCCATAAAGTTCTAAATCATCAATATCATCGAACCCGCCTTGTAAAGGTCCAACAAAATCGTCCAGAAACGGTGCACCAAGTTCCAACCCGAAATCCAAATCGTTTGCGATTTCCGCCAATGTCAATGCCTCATCAATTGGTTCACCAAAGCCCATATCAGGCAACACATCTAATGCCAACTCTTCATCAAATGGTTCCATCTTTTTATCCTCATTTATAAAGATTTTCGAACCTGAGCTCGTACCAGTACCAGTACCCGTACCCGTACCAGTACCAGTACCCATACCCGAACCAGATGACGATTCGACCTCAAGAACCGAAGACGGCGACGCATGCGTGATAACACCAACCGATTCTTCCGAACCCGCGGGTTTAACCCGACCCGAACCCCGTTTTTTGGTTTTAGTAATAGGAAGTTTTAAAGATTGGGCCAATTCTTCAAACTCAAGTTTCTTGATCTCATAAGCTTGTGAAGCTTCTTCAGCTGTTTCAAATGTACCGAGCCAAACCCGCCTACACTCAAACGGGTTTCGGATCTCAGCAGCCCATTTGCCCCATTTCCTTTGCCGGACACCCCGGTATTTCAACCCGGTTGTCACACCCACCTGTGGTTGACTAATATTATTATTATTATTATTAGTCAAACCCCTCTTTGTTTTTCCTAAACTCTTATTATTATTATTATTAAAACCATCTTGAAAACATGCCATTACAGGAATCTTGATTTCCTTAACAAGTGTTTTGCATTTGGGCTCATCATCATCATCATCATCAGATGAGTCTGTCATATCCGGGTCATGACAAAAGATCCGAACCGTTCTCATCATATTATTATTATTATTATCCGGGTCGGTTGTTGTTACCTTTCCTCTCTTTCTGGGATTCTTGTTGCACCATGTTTCTTGATTTTCCGGCGATTGTTCAGAATAATACGACATTTTATTTTTTTTTACCCAAAAACCACCGGAAAAAAATATTAAAAATTTATAAAAAAGATTAATGGGTTATGATCAAAAACACAAAATTTTAAAACTTTTAAAAACCGTTGTATATTGAAACAACCAAAACACTCGAATCCAGAATAAGTCCTGAAAAAAGACACACATATCAAAGATCTGTCAGAAAAAAACACAAACAGAGACATGTTTTATGTTTTAAATTTAAACAACAATTGAAAGATTTTTTTTTTTTTTTTGGTTACCTTTTTGGCCTCAAACGCATCGAAACTGATGGCAAAGAGAAAAGAGGACTCTGCTGAGTGAAACAGCAGAGAGAAAACAGAGCAAAAGAAATCCAGACCTTCAACTGGGCCCCAATAAGGATCAAGAAACTTGCAGACATAAACCCTTTTTAAAACCCTGATACAGCTATAATAATAATAATAAAAAGATTCAAAGGTTGGATATTATTAATATGAAGTTTATATGTAAATTGGAATTGGAATTTAAATAATAAGTTATTATAGAGGGATTGTTGGGAAATGAGGTACCTGTGAGTGAGTTTGAATATTATTGGTGTGATGATGTTGTTGTTATCTCTGGAATCGTTCTTGATGATGATGATTCACTGTTGATGAATCCGTTTTTCAAGCGGTCAAAACGCTAATATGAGGTTGGTATATATAATGACTTTTTATTTATGTTGTTCATGTTTATTCGGAAAGTAAATAATGTTTTAAATAATAATAATTAATTAATATCTTTTCTATATTCTATAATTTTATTTTATTATACTTTAAAGTATTAAAGTATCAAGTTTCCTACGTAATGGAGAATAAATGAGAAAGATGAGAAAAATACAAAAGATATAACTGATCACGAAATATAACACAGAGTTATAAAATATAACACCATGCTGAAAAAATGATACAATAACGCAAATAAGAAATGACACAGTGATAAAAGACAAATTCTAAAAAGTACATGCAAAAAGGAATAAAAAAAACGAAAACCTAAAACTAAGACTGATGGGTATGCTCTCGGGGAGATGGCTTGGGGACATGAGCTGGCTTCGGCACCAAGGATCAACACCCCCCCCCCCATTGTTTTTCGGGGATTTCGGAAACTTATCACCAAATGCACCGAACCATTTGATTGGTTATTCTTTTTATATTATTATTTTTTATAAGGGAAGGGGGAAGGAGGGGGAACCATTTCCTTGGTTTGGGGGAGGGAAATGGGAAAATGATGTGGCGCTGATGTGGCATTTGGGGAAGTTGGGGGAAGAAGGCACCACACCAAATAGTCTAAGATCGCATGTTTGATAAGACGGTTTCAATGTTGCTTAAATAAGTTCATTCAGAGTTCTTTTGATGCCCTTCATACGACTTTCTATTATTTTTCATTGTGTATTTGATAGTAACCCATAGATTAAATATATATTACAATGGTAATGATTTTATTTTTACATAACGAAACGAACTGATTCCGATCGAAAAACATCGGTACAAAATGAACATTATCGAGACTAGTAATTGATATAAAACACGTGTTGATATTCTATCTGACATGTCTCTCTTTCAATTGTAAATATCAAATGTCAGTATCTTACACGTATTTTATTGAACCAATATCGACCGAGTACACGTCGAACTGATTCCGATCGAAAAACATCGGTACAAAATGAACATTATCGAGACTAGTAATTGATATAAAACACGTGTTGATATTCTATCTGACATGTCTCTCTTTCAATTGTAAATATCAAATGTCAGTATCTTACACGTATTTTATTGAACCAATATCGACCGAGTACACGTCGCAACGCGGGAAATCCCATTAGTTATTTTTTTAAATAGTAGTGTGAATTTGAATATTTGATGAGTTGTCATGGCCACCATTCATCATGCATGAAGTTCACCATACATAACTCATGCATATCATATTATCATGCCACATTTTTGCCGCCATTCACCAGATATATTTTAGTACAAGCGCCTATACTAGAATGTGAGACCCACGCGCTGTTTGGTCGTTTACAAGGCGACAATCTCGAGTAATTTAACGGCTGAGATTATTTTGTGATTTACACGCGCCAAGATTGAAAGTGGGTGAATGTTATTCGTTTTTTTGTTTTTTGGTTAGCAGATTAGAGGTAACGCAGCGAACCGGAGACGTTGGTGCCAGCTAATTATTTTTTTGTACGATTTTAGGTTCTATAGTTGAATAATATGACGAGAATGCCACGATGATATATTGGTTATTAATTACTCTTTGTTAAAAGGAAAATTATTCTTTTTTGGAGGAATTTGCTTGTAATTTTATTTCCCCAATTTTCATTAGCTTTTTAGTGAATTTTATAATTATTAACTAAGATTGTCCATATCTTAGTTGTATGTTTATTTTTATACCATTAATGAATGATTTTGGACTTTTGGTTTTCTCTCAAAATTTGCCAAAAAATGTTTCATTAAGACTTAATGTCAACTTTCTAACTATACATCTTTACAAAATCAATTTAAAATATTCTTTTCTCATTATTTATAGTTTGCCACACATCTTCACACCTTTATTAGACGTATTTTAGGTTGCAATTTTTTTTTATATATATAAACTAGCCGATTACCCCGGGAAGGTCCCGGGGTTGAAAAATTTAATATGATTTAATAAAAAATGATAAAAAAAAAGAAAACTCAAATCACGAAAAGAGTAAATAACTTAAACATAATCAATCTTAGCTAAAAAACATTTATTTAAAAAGTTAAAAAAATAAAAAGCATAAACCATATTAAACATAATAAAGTATTGAAATGATAACCTTTAACATATAATCATCTTCACGTAAATTAAAATATGTTACAATTTGATTAATGAATAACCTGAACACTTTGTGTTTTTTCTGTATGAATATAACCCCACAAAAAATAGTCGTTTTTTTTTTCGTTTTTATATAGCACTATGGTACTCGTTGGAAAGATAATAAAACGCTCGTTAATTTGGTGTAATTTTTTTATTTAAGAAATCTCGAATATAAAAGATATTTATGTTTAAAAATTATGAGAGGAAGATAAGAGAGAAAAATTTAAATTTATTTTTAAATTCTTTTTTCCTAAAATAACTCAATTTAATTTTAGTAATTGAAAATTAAGAGATAGATAGATAAATTTAGAAAAATATTCAAAAACACCAAAAACACTCAATTATTAAGCCACGTGGCACTCTCAATGGGCATATATGCTTTCTTTTATATATATACTAGCCGATTACCCCGGGAAGGTCCCGGGGTTGATAGGAAAAATCCTAAACTCTCATCACAGATCACACACCATTCCACTTAATACATGTATCAATTCTCTTAACAAATTAAACTAAACTGATATAATGGAACTTACATAACCACCAATACCTCTATCAAATCTGTTAAGAGTAAACTTAAGTGACATAAATTAAGCTTAACTGAATGTAAGTAAACTCAACTTAAAGTACGTCTTAATAAAAAATGATAAAAGAAGAAAACTCAAATCACGAAAAGAGTAAATAACTTAAACATAATCAATCTTAGTAAAAAAAAAAATCACTACGTGATAACCTATTGCAAATAGCTCAAGTTAACTAACCACAAAATCTCTCAATCATTGCATGTTCGTATATTCCCTAACCTAAAACCTAATTATTAATCATCTAAACAATCACTTATATAAGCTGCTACTATTAAAAAACTCATCAATCTCTAATGACTTCTATAATTCTTTAACTCCATACTAAAAAGTTACTCATTCTGATCCGTTACACAACCCACGTATGTTCCGCCACCTTCAATAACTATGTAAAATCATAAATTAGCTTCTCTTCTCTCATCTTATCTTCACCTCACACATAAGATAAATTTTTTGGTATTTTATTATTAACATAGTGTTAACTTTAATCCTATTATTATTTGTTGAACCAACATGACACCTATGAGCATAATTGAGACTACCAAATGAGATAAAGCATATACGATCACAATTCGATAAACATGTTTAACCATTTCAAAGGCTTTTTTGGGTTTCTAACCTCCACCGTTTAACGCCTAAAGACACACCAAATAATCTAGGATTAATCAACTCAGCTCCTGTTGCTTCTACACCATTACCATTACCTCCATCAATTGAATTACATATACATCTGCTAACCGCTTCAGTGGTTACAGATCTAGCGGTTCCATCACCCTCCTCTCTGTCCAAACCTCCTAAAGTGAGTTAAATCAGCCGTTTCGGCCCAGCTTAGAAGTGAACTGGTTCACCCTATGATTAGGAAAATCAGTTTTCAGTCTAGTCGATTCCTTCTAGTCTAGAAACCCGACTCTCAACCTGGTTGAGAATCTTCTTCTTCTTCTTATTATTAATAATAATAATAATAATAATAATAATAATAATAATAATAATAATCTAATAATAACAATAATAACAATAATAATAATAATAATAATAAATTGAAAATGATTATTACCGGATAAAGGAACGGCCGTCATTGGCGGTGACGGAGGATGTGTGGCGAGGGAGGGGAGTAGAGACGCGAGATGCGGCGAGACCTTCGCTACCGCCGGAGACGAGATACGCATTGCCGACTTCTCGGAATGGATCTCGATCGTACACGTGGATTGAGGCGTCGGTGGAGTGAATAATAAGTAGTAGGAACAGTAAGAATAGAGATAGAGTTGACATGCGTGCTGGATTCATGGAGGTTTTCTTGGTGATGCGAAGGTGGCCGGCGATTTGTGGGTAGGGTTGTAGGGATTGAGAATAAAGAAAGATTATTAGGGTTTGGGGTGAGAATAAGAGGATTATATGTGAGTATTGGTAGGTTTTATGTGATTTAATAAAAAAACGAAAAAAAAAAAATAAGAATTGCACCTCATTATGCCACGTGGCAAATTTAAGAGAGGGTTGGGGCCTCCATTGCACGCCACGTTAGCAAAAGTGCTTTCTTTTATATATATATATAGATTATCTTTTTGTTACATAATTTGAGTCGAAAAATTATCTCTAATTTCACCGTTTTAAAAGTTTGCAACATGGAATTTTTTTTATTAATAAAATAATGGATTTTATTTTCGTTTCTTAAACTTGTCAAGTTACATCAAAATAGAGGGTAGACGGACAACAAGTTGCGCCGGCACCCCTTTTTGAATCGCGAACCTTAGTATACTAAATACAAACCCCTGCCCTCCGGAGATGAACTACTGCTGCGGACAACCCGTTGAACCCTGGTCAAGAAACCAATTTATCTAAAGTCAAGGGGACAAAGACATGTTGGTTCTCTCACAAGCTTTAGCTTGCTTATCTACTTTCTTTGATTCCGCCTTCTTTGATGCTTGTCCAGCTACATGGAATTGCAATACTTTAAATGAATATTTGACTACGTATTTAGAATAAAACTTCAACACATTATCTCTATTACCTTATTAAGGAGGAAAGGTGGGTAAAAATGTAATTTTACACAATTTTTAAGATGAGAGTTGAAGAGTCCCTTCACAAATTTTCAATCTTTGGTCATTTTGTTCTCTTTATGCCCCTTGTGTACAGCGTATAATGCTCATTGTATATGTGTGTAACGCACAATTCATATCCATTTCAACATGTAACCCCCATTCATAACACCTAATTAAGCCCCAATTCAATTTCAATAAAACCCAAGCTTTTCATTAAATCCTTCTACACATCTATTTAATAAGAACAAACAATGCGTGTGATGGTTCTATTAAGCTTTAGCATTGGGAACAGGGTTCTGAACAAGCACAACATAAGGTATATATGCTTAAATCTTGTGGTCTGGCATCTTTTATTTGTTTATTATCCATGCTTTAATGTATGTTGCAATTTTGATAATTTTTATAGGCACTTTTAGACATCATTGAGAAATACTTGTTTCAGTTCCATATGAAAAAGTGAGTTATTACAATACTTCTTTTGTTTTAAACCGTATCTTCATGGGTAGAGGTGACAAAATGTGGGTTGGATTGGAACATAAACAACTTTTAAATCCAATTTTACTATAAGAATTACATATAATAACAATTGCTGTTGGAGCTTATAAACAGAGTACTAATTGGACATTTTTGTCTTTTTCTGGTTTGTTGAATTGTATAACCCTCTAAAGCATGATGTCTAAGCTCATATAACATATGTATTTTTTTGCCAATATTTCTATCTCATTCTCTCTCTATATTACAACTAACTAAAAAAATTAATATCCTGATTTATGTATCAAATACTTTTAATTATAAATTAACATGTTAGTAAAAAAAATATTTTTTAACTTGGGTTACCTTTACGTACTTAGTAACGTCTAAAAACCTTGTGTTTATCTCTTTATTACCTTATTAAGGAGCAAATGTGGCTAACATGGTAATTTTATCATATTTTTAAGATGGAAGTTCAAAGGTCTCATGCTTTAAACCCTAAATGTCAATTAGTGACTCTCTACATACATGCATTTATATGATGACTCTCCGTATGTTTAGCTCTTATATTTTTATTACTCTTGTATTTATGTAAGGCCTATGATGCTCCATATGCATAACTCCTATATTTTTATTACTCTTGTAGTTATGTGTGATGGTCTTTATAAAATGAACAAATATACTTGATTTGAGGACACAATATGTACTAGAACAACGCTCATGTTTCGATGATTTGAAAATTTTAAGTACAATACTTTGGTAATTCATTAATGCACTCGTGTTCCTACTTGATTTTCTTTGTAGAAGATGACAATAGAGATGAACATCCTTTTGATAGGGAGTTCCAATTCAGTAAAGGTAATTCGTTTTATTTTGTTTTCATATTTTGTTTCATTTACTTTGTTTACTTTTGGTCATAAACTATATAGTTATGAACTTGATAGTTTAAAGTAGTTGTATATGTATATGTATTTGTAAGTGGTAAAAAGTTGTTAGATAGCTAATATAAATGATTATTATTCATATTTGAGAAATGAGATTTTATACGGTATATACATTTTAAAATGATTGTTATTCATATTTGTAGCAACCTATTTAGTATCCAAAGACGTATATGTTTATTTATAAACAGTGTAGTAATTGAAGATGCAAATTGTAAGGCGTTTTTTGATTAATTTGTTATTATCTGCAATAAGTATTTAGTATATATGAGTATGAAGTACATGCAAAGAGCTACAAAGGTAGCATTTTTGACCCATTCTCTAATAAATGGGTCAATCTTTATTGGGTCAAAAGGATAAAATAAAAGATTACGTTAATAGAATAATATGAAACGAGTCAAATAAAGGTTGAACATTTAAAAATTTCACTGATCGAATACGATGAATCTAAACCTTCAACTGTGCACAAGAAATATTTTTAATCATGGGAAAAGAAGTAAAAACAAGAATGGTAGTACTCAGGATACATTTATATGAGTCATATGTGCTATATATGTTACTTTCATATGAGCTACAGAAGCGAAAGTGTGTAGAGATTAATATATTGAGGTAATATCTTTACTCCAAGATTTGTTCTTACAAGAACCTTAAATAAAGGCTTAAGTTAATTCTGAAGTATCACTCGGTCAGTTATAAAAATCTATGTTGAAACTTGTTGGTTTTTGTTTTTTACAAAACTTTTAGTGATCTGGTCAACAATGTGAAGTAAAAAAAAATTTGATTTTCCATCTTACAAACATTTTAAGAATTTCATTTTGGATGAACTCTAAAATGTACTTTTTCATTTATTTACAAACCAGAAGTTGGTATTTTTGATGCTCTTAAATAGTCCTTATTCATGAAATTATAGTTATAGATACATATATAAAATAGCTTTTACCAAGTTCTGTCAAATAGTCCAGCTTCTCCATCTACCAATTTTCATTTTGTTTGCCAAAATACAACGGACTTAAAAGTGGATTCAAGTATGGAGGTGAAAGTCCAAATTGTGGGTGAAGAACCGGATAATATAATGTTTTGTTTTTTATGAAGGAAACACTACTAATATCTATGCTTATAGATGTAACGCCCCAAATCTTATTATTATTTATGAAGATATTATATGATATTGTGTGACGCTAGCTAATGCTATTAGGTTAGCTAATTAAACGGGTAATTTGTATGCTCATAAACCAACTAACCCCGTTAATCGGATTAGAAGAGCACCATAATAATTTAACATAAAAACTTATCATGATTAGTTATAATAACTAGACTTTTTACATATGACAAAAGTGTAAGGGCCAGATATATACATTTTGGAAACATTGAGTGTTATTAAGGGGAGAAGGGGATTTACACACACAAGTGAGGTGAGGAGGAGATTATCTCCGCAAACCCTTCCTCCTCAATAAAACACCAAATTCAAGCATAATCAAGGTCAAATCACCAGGGAAACTTATGCATGTTGCTGGGTTTTATCATCTAGAAGGTGATAAGCACTAAGGTAACTTTTAATTTTTGTTTTTGAAGTGTCTAGTATCCTTATGGTGAGGATACATAAAATGGGTTTGTAATCATTAGAAATTGTGGGTCATTTGAGGGTCCTTTACTGTTATGAGTGACAAATTAACAAGAAATCTCTTAGTTGAGTGGTTTTGATTTGTAATGAGATGGTTTATCAATATAGGAGAAGTGGGTTTTGTGAAGTTTGGCAAAGCTCATCATCCATGGCATGACTCTTGGTTATCATACATTGATTTGCTTGTAGTTGTGATATTATGCATGTAATTGATTGAAAGTGATTGTAGTATATGTAAACGAGGTGTTATCTAGTTGTAATCATCCATGAGATTGAATGTGTATTTTGGTGCACACCAAGTGCTCGATTAAATGCTTAAGTCAGACTTTTGTTAGAAAGATTAGCAAATGATAGCATTATTGTTGTGTGATAAAGTAAATGTTAACAAGAAAATCCATGTTAAGGTCATTTGTTGAGAATATGAATGATCTAATGAATGTTGACCAAATAGGCAAGGAAAACGCATCTTCAAGTGTCCAAGGGACAAAGAAGGACCTAGGAAAGGAGCACGCCTAAAGGTAAGTTATCTTACAAAATCTGGTATTACATTGTAGTGATTAATGTTCGCCTCGAGATAGAATGTTTGATGCTATATTGATGTCTTGAAAAGCCAAACTGGATAATGAAATGGTTGCACGCAAGGTAAACACCATCGTGTGTAACCTTACAGCCGGAAGCCGAAATCGTGGTGGCACTTGAGACAAGGGCTCAAGCGCCACTTAAAGCTGAATATAGTAGATAATCAAACTCATTCTTTGTGGACCCTAACATGATGGTATGCATACAATACAAATAATGGTTCAATTAGACTAATTGGTAAGTAAATCTAAAGGCCAGATGATTGTTTAGACCAGAGGAAGAATGAGCAGAGGATGTTTGCTCAGACCAGAGGATTGTTTAGACCAGAGGAAGAATGAGCAGAGGATGTTTGCTCAGACCAGAGGATTGTTTAGACCAGAGGAAGAATGAGCAGAGGATGTTTACTCAGACCGGAGAATTGTTTAGACTAGGGGAAAACTGACCAGAGGATATTTCCTAAAACTAGCATAGCTTATTAGAATTCAGTTTTCCATTCAGTTTTGTTTTATTTAACCGTCTAACGGGTTGTTTAATGTTGTTCGACCCTAGGTACGTTTAGGTTGAGCTCGGGTGAAGATCAAGCATGTTTTGAAGGACCGAAAGATATGTCTTGATGGCTTCCGCGAATCTCATGTTTTAAGGGCTTAAACTTTGTTTTTTTTTTGGGATGTAATTATCGAAATTAACGTGATACACGTGATCACTCCTAAAACACATATTTTGATCTAGTTGATGTAAACAAAATTAATGATATGATGCCAAGTTATGTTTAAGCCTACTTTTATATATTAAATTATCCGAGTTATGGGATATGGTGTTACAATAGAACTATAAAAACATGATGTAATTGGAAGCCTTTCAAAATATATATTGTTGGCATTGTTACTCTTTTACAAATAGATATTTCTATATTGTGAATCTTTATTATTACAAAGAATAGAGCTACTATGATCAGAATTGCCATGCATACGACCATTATAGCTGCTTTAGTATGTAACTTCAAAGGAAACCCGCTGCAACGCGCGGGGTTTCCACTAGTAAGTTACTAACTATTATAAGTTCAATTTGTGGGAGCCACACATAGCAAAAAAATGTACTACTGAACGGAACTCACACACTATGAACATTCAATCATAAAAGTTTTTACAAGAGTTATTGAATGTCAAATTTTTATTACCGAATTTGGAATGCCAATCGTGGATGGTCATTTTGGATTGTTAACGTCTCGATAGTGAGCTTTGGATAATCAACTATTGGATCATGGAGAAACTTGGACCACAACTTTGGAAGCCATTTTTGAGGCATTTGGCGTCATTTATACCAAGTTAGTTCAACATAATGAAGGACAACATATAGCTACCCGATTTCGATACTTGTATGGGTGATGAGTATGTTACCGAATCAGGTATTTACCCGAAAGGCGCTACTTGCATGCACCCCTCCTCACTAAATTTTTAACATATTTTAATTGCTAATTCTATAAACTTTTTGGAATCTCGTTTTTACTTCTCCGGCTCTTTAGTGGCACACCATTGACTGCACGTTGATTTTTAATCTATTCTCAAAGAATTTGCAAATAATAATCTAAGGGAAGACGGGGTGCTTAGTGTAGAGCATCTGTGGAGCACCTCCACCGCACCAACAACACCTTGCCACTTGGGCCACCACTCATGAATCCTCCAATCGGCGGCAACACCCGTAGAGTTTTTGGGTTCCCCTCTCCTTTGCACATGTGAGGCAAACCACGAAAACTCTCCATAGGACTACCAGAAACCCTCTACCCGTGACCACGACGACAGCGAACCCGTGGGGGTAGGGTACCAGTGCCATTCACCGGTTGCCCCGCCCCAGTCCCCCCTAATAACAATTGTTTTGGTACTTAAGAAATCGTTTGTTGGTACACATTCGACATATTCCTGTTGATTTAATTGGGTTTGGTAGATTATCGATCGATCCCAAATAATTTGACTACTTGAGTAAATTTTTGGTTAATTTTTTTATATCTTCAATTTTTTCTTTGCTGAAAAAAAAAAAACAAAAAAAATTAAGAATTTTTAGCAACATACACATGTAATGATGTAAAATGTAAAATTGGTTACATATTGAACGGTATCTTATACTTAATGTGTTTATGTACTTTATGGATCATTTCAATCTAAAAAAAAGAATCTTTATCCTTTAGTGAAAGAATTATTTAACACTTATGTTTTGGTGGGAGAATATTCGTTCATTTTGTTGTGCTTCATGCAACAAAGGCATAATGTATTGAGAAAACACTGATTCAGTGAACCTGAGATCATAGTTGACAATCTCGTACGTTTCCGTATTTAAATTATATATTTTACTTTTTAACTAATGCACCTTCATGTTGACTTCTTATTTATTCTAAGTTTGTCGGGATCTATAAGAATAAGCATAATCGGATGACTTTCAGTGTGTTTTTTTTTTCTTAATTGGGTCGTCAGTGTTTTTTAATCATGAGTCTTTGCTTAGTGGATGCTCGCTTGAGCATACCCCAAAATATCTATTAAAATTTATATGGTTATGTACTTATGTGTTTATTTTCTGAACTCTTAGATAGTGAACATATTGATGATATCCACGATGAATTTGAATGTTCGTTAATTTATCTATTTTACATGGTTAACAAATGGATATTCATAGTTGATGTTGATGCTTCATATTGTAATCATACCAATTGAATGTTGAATATTAATAATCAGTGGCAAAGCTTGAATATTAAGATGGTGGGAGCCGAAAGTCATGAGATACAGTGGCGAAGCTTGACCCGAAGGTTCGAAGAAAATTAATCATTTTTTCGAAGTTCTAAATTAATCATTTTTTGGGTTTAATTTTCGACGATTTCATACGAAGAAAATTTAAGAACTCTTAAAGTTCCTAAAATTTTATTTTAAATGTCTATTTTAATTCTTATAATTGCTTTTTACAATTGTCAGCCTTTTCTCTTCGCTTTCAAATGTTTGTTTTGTTCGGGTTTAATCATCAACAGTTTGTTGTTATTTTACTGAAATTTAAAACCGTTTGTTTTACTGATCAAAACTGTCGTGAATTACAAAGGCTAGTATTCGATTCTTTTTAAACATCAAATCATATTATTTGAATACTTAGACCGGAAGGAGTGGTGGGGCGGGAAAGAGGGACGTGATGCGCCATGTGGCACTTGTGGGGACCGTGTTTGAAGGGTGAAAATTGTGGGGAGTGGAAGGGCGGGAAAGAGGGGGGGGGGGGGAGAGAGAATAATATTATATTGTTTTAAAGTTAAAAAGAAAAACAAAAAAAAAAATTCGGACCAATCAAAACCCTCCCCCTCCCACCATCTAAGTGTTTAAAAAAATTCGATGCTGATGTTGGTATAAAACATTGGAAGTTTGGAACATTTGGAGCAATATTTTGTTTAACCCCTTACAAATAATCTCCTGATTATCTCAGGTATCCACCAATTGTTTACAAAAACACCCCATACGTCTATGGATGAAGACATATCTTTAGTGCCTACCACAGATAGCGCTGGATTGCCAGAACTCAACCAACAAATGATCTCCCGATTACCTGAGGTACTAACCCATTGATTACAAAAGCACCTCATACGTCTTTGGGTAAAGACATGTCTTTAGTGCAAACCACAAATAGCGCTGGATAGCCAGAACCCACCAAACTACGGTTATAAAACATTGGAGCATTTGGTGCAGCATTGGTAAGGATAGTGACGAGTAACACATTGGCTTCACGTTCACCCCATAAAATCAGGATACCTTGGATTCCCCGCCATCCCATTGTCTTACGTGGCCTTCCATGTCACCGTATATTCTCGATAAAACCGCCTTTCCATGCCACGTGGTCTGCAAGCGTGTCGTCTTCTCAATCGGCCTTTCCCTGCTCACACTGACTCCTATTTGGATGCTCATGCTGCCATTCCATATTTAAGTTTTTTTTTTTATTATTATTATTTTAATCCAAACACATATATAAATTTATTTTTGGTATTTCTACAGGCAATGCGAAAGCTTACTTCAACCAGTGGTTTTGTATAACACAAGTTAACTTTTTAAATTTTAAATAAATGGAATTCAGATTATACTATGTATTAAACTTTTATAACACAATCAAAATACATTATATTAAATCATTTTATTTTCACTCTTAATACACAATAACATACCGTGGATACCTCTCATGCTTATGTGACACTCATACCCAAAACGGATGGTCTAATTATATATATAACATTTTCCATCCTTAGCAATAGTAACCTCGCTAAACGCGAAATAAAAGGCCTTCAGTTTCGAATTAATTACGAAAATGCCATCGTAGTAATTTTATTATTAAAACCAAAATAAAAAGCCTTTACTTTCGAGGTAATTACGAAAATGCCATCGCTTTACTTTTATTAGTAAATCCTATTTTTTTTCAAGCGGTTTAGCCGCTTTGCTCGATGCAACGCGCACCGGCGTACCGACGGAACAATACGATTCTCTACGTTGTATTATCCGATTAACAGACCCTCGCAATATCGTTAGAGCCCATTTCTATCAACCAATGTTTTGTTAGAGCCCATTTCTATCAACCATCATGTTGCGGCCCATTAACTTTTCAAGACTTTATTTGTCGGCCTATGTCTTTCTACTAAACTAGAAGTGTTTTATCATCAATAACTTCTCTTTTTAGGTTAGTTTTAAACTTTTAATCCTTAAAAAATACCATAAAAAATAAAAATCAAAACATCCAATGGTTTATTAACTTAGCCAATAAACGTCTGACTCGACATCAACAACATAGAAAATTCAACATTAATCCCAACTATTACACCGTTGGCCCAAACCAAACCACTAAACAATCGCCATTTTCCACGTCATCATAAACCTTTTACCAACCGGTATCCCCAACCCCTTAACCTCAACCATCTTACTCTTCTTATGTTCTTTACCAACATTCATCTCATTCAAAACCAAATGATCCGTCTCAACCACCTCCACCGTCGCCACACCACCCTCCACCTCCACCGCAACGCCACCGCGAACACCCGACAACCCGAGAACCGTTACTTTCTCAATAACCAACCCTTTCTCAACCGCAAACTTACCCTCCTGAACCTCAGACCACACCTTAACAAGCCCATTTTCCGCCTTGGCGCTAAACTCGACATACGTAGATTGCCCGTTGCCCAATCGCATCTCGGGAAGCTCGTCGTTATCGATATATAGCTTCCCCTTTGCTTCACCTTCCATTGCTCCAGCTGGGAATGTTACTATTAATGTAAATGGTGTTGTTCTTGCTTCTTTTGATATTAATCCTCCTCTTTGCATGGGTAGAATTGTGTTTTGGTATAAATGTACGTTGATCACATGCAATGGAGCATCCATTGAGAAAGATTCGGTTTCTTTTGCTACAACTGCTCGACTTAAATCGAACAAATTGTACCATGTTCCTTGAGGGAACATTACACTGATTTTGGTTTGGTGTTTTTTGAGAACCGGTGACACCATTAGACTACTTCCTAGGAGAAATTGTGTGCTTAATTCGTATAGTTTCGTTATGTTTGGGAAGGAAAAGAAGACGGGTCGGGCTATGGGAGCGCCAGTCGTGTGCGCCTCGTAGGTTAATGTGTACAAGTATGGAAGGAGCTTGTACCGCATGCCTAACGCGTTTCTAGCTGATTTTGTGACTGATTTCCATTGGTAAAGTTCTTGTCTTGGTGAATAGTAGTTCGCGTGGTCTCGTGAAAAAGGGTAAAATGCGCCCAATTCGATCCAACGGTTGCATAGTTCCTCGGTTGGAGCGGGGTAAAACCCGCATATGTCCGACCCGACCATTGGGACACCAAAGATACCAAAGTTTAACATGGTGGAGATTGAGTATTTAAGATCATCCCATGTCCCCTTGTTGTCTCCGGTCCAATGGGCTGCGTAATGGCCCGATCCAACAAATGTGGATCGGGTCAAGATAAACGGGCGTTTTCCTTCAAGACCTTGAAGGCCTTTATGTGTGGCAACGGTTTGAGAAAACCCGTATATGCTATGGGCATCATACTCCAGGACCCCGTTATAGTGAACCGCGCTAGTCGCTATGGTTTTATACCCGATGGGGACTTGCGTCCCCGACGCATTAATCTTGTAAGGCGGTTCGTCCCATCTTGTTTTCGTTATGTTTTTGCAATCCAAACAACAAATCCAACCGGGCCCAGTACCACTCGGGCACTGCTTCCCTTTAGGAATCGAGCATAAGCCCGAACAAAAATTTGAAGCCTCATTCATGTCTATCCATAGCCCATCTACTGGCACGAGCTCATGAAACCTCCGGATTTCATCAACCCACCAAGTCACAGTCTTTGGGTTGAGGAAATCCGGGAAGTTAACTGGCCCAGGCCAGACTTGGGCCAGATACGGCTTACCTTCATATTTGATGAAGATGTCGTTAGCGAGCCCGCGTTGGTAAGTACCATAAGTGGAATTTACTCCAATTCCAGGGTCAATAATGACAATGTACTTCATGCCACGAGCATGTATCTTGTTTAAAAAGTTAATCAATTTAGGATGAGGGTAATTTTTGTGATTAAGAGTAAAATCTTTGTGACCGTCCATGTGATCATCGTCGTTCCAAATGACATCTAGTGGAATTTCTGCTTTTTTATAATTTTCGACAACATCTTCGACTACTGATAGATTATGGTATCCCCATCTGCATTGGTGGAATCCTACAATATATAAATAAATTGTTGTTAAGATATTTGTATGAATTATTATTATTATTTTTACATATGATCAATTATTGGTTTGAAATAGATATTTTGTCAATTAATTTGTGAACATGTTTTTTAAATGGTAGACCTACAAACATGTGTCCCTTGTATGGGCAATGTGTGATTAGAAAACAAGCAAATCTTGAAAGATTTTTGTTGGGGAGCCAATCTTTTAATTGTCTTTAATAGAACACTCATTGGATAGATAAGAAATCATAGAAATGCAAAGATTACAAAAAACGGTGAAACTATATTTAGAGCATGTTTGGTAGCCTCTTAATGAGACTCTGAACCATTCAGTTCTGAATGGTTCGGCATTCAGACTGTTTGTTTTAACCTAAAAAATGCTCTGAATAGAATGATTAAGAGCTGAACCATTCAGACTTGGAGCATAGCTGAACCATTCAACACTTAATCATTCAGGGCTTCTTAACCATTCAAACTAGCCCCTTAGTGTTCTAGAATACAAAACTGGTATGTATGATTATGATATATGGAATGAAAAATCATAGTTTAACGTTTATTTATTAATACTCAATACAAGTTTAAGGAAATAATTCAACTTAATTAAACATATGACTTAATATATGTGACGCTATATATATCAAGAAACCATATCAACCACACACTTGTTTGACATTAAATATTCAAATTATATTCTAAAGTTTGGCTTTTAAATGATACTATTCTCCAATAAATGTATAAAAAGTATCACTAAAAGAATCTAAAATAGTCCTCACGGCTATATCCTCTATAAATCAATATTGGTTTATTATTTTGTTGACGAATAGGGGTGACTGGGTGAGTGTCGTCCGTAAATAAGCATCTCTTTTTCAGATTCGCGTCACATTATTAATTTTATTTCATTCTTAGACTATTAGGTGTGGTTTTCATCGCCAACCATCTTCACTGTGGAGGTCTACAAGCCAAGCCACCGACCACGCGCCTGGTTCACACCATAAGGTGTGGTGTTCCACGCCATGATTGGGGAGCCACATGATGCCCCTTTCCCCTTCCTCACACCCCTTAGTTTTAAAACATCCTTAGACCATGTGTATAGTAATAAATAAATAAGTACATTTAATTAAATAATACTAACTAACCTCAGTCTTACCTCTTTCCACACGTCCACACCAATCCCTCTTATAAAATTAAAAACTACATTCTACGTAAACAATAAGTCAATAATATATTAATAATCATGTTTATGGATTTCTCTAAACTAAAAGTATAATATAACTATATAAACAATAATGCTAATATAATACTTATTATTATTATTATAATTCATAACCTAAGTATCCAAATATAATACTTGTTATTATTATTATTATTATAATTCATAACCTAAGTATCCAATCTTCCCTACAAAACTTGTCACTTTCCTACGCTAATTACGCTATCTATGTCCTGTCGGCAGGACATGATCATGTTTATTCAAACAAAATGTTCACATTAAACAAGTAAAAACGTGTGCTAAAAAAAAAAAACAGTACTCACCGAGTGACCAGTAGGGCATAGGAGCAGGTCGTCCAACAAGCTGAGTATACTCATCCACAACATCAAGAGGCGTCGGTCCATCAAAGAAATAAAAATCAAACACACCACCAATAACCTTATACGTCAAAGACGTCCCTCTATACACCACATCCATCCCATTACTATTCAACAACAACACTCCATGAGCCTTAGCCTCACCACCTACATTCCTCACATCCATATACACTGGATGTGACCCATACAAATCCATGTTCAAGTTAATCGCTGACTGATCCGTCGTCCACAACGTATACGGGTCATTCGGGTACAACTTTATTCCATGTGGCTGTGTGTTCTCACCTAAACCATACAAAGACGCTGTTTCAGGCAATGTTGTTGAGATTTCTAAGTATTGGTCTTTGAACACTAGTGAGTTGTATGGACTGGATTTGTCGGTGGCTGTGTTGAAGAGGGTTTGACCGTTGGATTTACGTGTTATGGTGAAGGAAAATGGGTTGGTGGTGTATGTGAATATTAATTCGTTACCGGGTAAAGATTTGGTTGTTGGTTGGGTTATGGTTTGTTTGGAAGGTGTTGGTGTTTGAGGTTGTTGTCTTGGTAAAAGGTTGTATGGTACTTCCCATCGTTGGTTTTGTGTGTCGGTTATGTGGATTCTTAAACGGTTGTTTGTTTCGTGCCTGAAAATTCGATAATAGCGGAGAATTAAGTTTGATAATGTTATCTTACGAAATTTGCCCCTTTTTATTAAAATGAAATAAAAGTTAAAAGAAAAAAGTTAAAAAAAAAATATTATTGTTCACCGACAAGAAAATCTAACAGTGATTTTGTTTTTTAAGTTTTTATCATGTTAACCCTTGTACTAATAATAAGAACATAACACACCCCTGTAGAATAACAAAAACTAAATACATTTTAAACTAGAAAGGCTTTAAGAAGGTAAGTTAAATGTAGGGAAATTTAACAAACTAGACTTTAAAAAGTAATAAAATAGACATGAAAAAAATTTAGAGTAATATGGAAATTCTAATAAAGTACATCAAGGACCACAAGCAAACCAATCAAATGGTCTCAAGAAGCAATGTTGGTAGTATAGTTTGGAAGGATTGGTGTCGTTCTCCATTGTATATGTTGTAATCTTGGTTGGCGCGGCCGGTCCTTGATTTGAGGGCCGTGTTCGCTTTGTTTTAATGAAAGTTTATTTTCAAAAAAAAAAAAAAAAAAAAATGGTCTCAAATGTAAAAGCGAGGGCTAAACCTTAGCGTACGGCCACGGGCGAAGCTACATGTTCCCATGGGGGGCGTGCACCCTTAAAAAAAATAATGTAATTTGTTGGCGAAAATCAGGATCGCCCTCTTAAAAGTTTGGTTAAACAAACCCCCTGGCGTCCCCTAGAAAATAAAACATGAATCCGCCAGTGTTTTCGGTTGAGTGTAAAAATTTAGCCGGTAATGCTTATTTGGTGTACATTTATTGCTTATTGCCCGTCTACCTTCTATTGTGATATAAATTTCGTATTTTGTTTTTAATGAAACACAAAACACAAAAATTTATTGCTTGGTCAGATTTGAATGTTTATTTTTAAAATGTATAAAAACTAGTCTTTTAAAACAAAATAGTCAACATGTCTATTTTAATTATTTTCCTAAACATAATATTAGTATGAGGGGTAATATGCCAAATTTCAAACTTAAAGGGGGCGTAGCTAACAAATAAATGAATAGTGTTTGTGGTGAAATGGAAAACAATGTTGATGGTAAGAGTATGGTAATGTTGATATATATGCTTACTTGACGTATAACTGTAAGAGAGGGATATCAGGGCCATAGATATTATTTTTCTGGTTGACTTGGAGGTGGCCGATGAGAGCACCGTCAGAGGTTGTAGCGACGGAGATGAGGCGGTAGCCATTGCCGATCTTGGTGGCTTCGATACAGGCTGATATGACAAGGACGATGGTAGTAAGATGAAGAAGAGATCTCAAAGAAGAGATCATGGTTGTGGTGGTGTTTGAGGGGTAGAGGAGGGTACAGAGCAATAAGTACAGTTGTGTATCACTGTGCTGTAGGTGTATATATAGGGAACTGGAGGGAAATCTGGGTAGAAACTAGAAAGTACTGTTTTAAGTTAGGTGATTGTTTTCATATATTTTTTTTCTAGAAACTAGAAGGTTTACCTCCTTGGAGGTTTCCTGCTCGGGTTTGGTCTCAGGTTCGAATCTCACGCTCCACCGAAAAATTAACCGTTTGGGTTTGAAAGGAGAAACCCGTGTGGTGCTGTTGGATTCGATCCTGGGCAGTGGTCGCTTTGCAACACAGGATTTACCGCTGAAACACTACTCTAAAAAAAAGATGGGTTGCGTTGGATATAACTCGTGTAATATTAATAATCGGGTCGTGTTTAAGTCCAACAATGACGCGTAGATAGATTTGAAAGATGGCAATAACAAAAATAAGATTTTGATTTTAGATGGTTGACTTGCGTTGGATTGAATTGAATTCCCAATCGGGTCGTGTTTAAGTAAACCGATGATCGTATCTTTTATAATAAATTTCTTTTAGGTTAATTAATATATCAACATTTAAAGTTATATTTGCATCATGGTAAGTATTAAAGTTAGAATAAATAAAGAGTTTATGATATAACTTGAACTACTAGTTTACTAAGATCATATGTAATGTGTGCTCTTGAGGTATGTATGTGGGTGATGTGACACGTTGAAGGTTGAAGACAAGGAGGACTTCAATTTGCATACAAAAGGTTGGTGGCTATATGGATTACCGTATGAATTATGTGAGGAGATAGAAATATAAGATTAGCTAGTGAACCGATGACCTATATTTGAAGAGAGAGGGGTTAATCGTCACCGAATTGTGGATGTGTTTTGTAGCCAATGGTTTTAAAGTTGTACTGGTGTTGTGTTCAAGTTTTGTTTCTTCTCGTCTTTGAGTTCGTGTGAGATTTTTGGGTTTGTGTTGGAAGCTAGTCGGCTAATTGCCTAATTGTACATTTCTTTATATTTTGTCATTTTGTGTTGCGATTTGATGTGTTTCTAAACCAAATGGTAGTTATTAAATTCTTTATACTCGGTTTTGTATTAACTTCATTAGGTACTATTAGTTTTTTATTGTTACTTTGCTACACACATTAATTAAATTTATGACTACTATATTTACATTTGATTACAGCATTTATAGTAGGACTGTAGGAGTCCCTAACCTTACCAACCACTTTATGGTGGAGTGGTATGGAGGCAATGATAGAAGACCCATTGCTAAATAGGTCATGGGTTCGATTCTTGAGAGCGTCGGGTTTTACCAATTATTCCATTGTCGTGCTTTTTGGCGGGTTGATAGTCGGCTTTTTCCCAGAACTGGTGAACTTAGTGAAACCAAGAGTTCCCTTACATGTCTGGCTATGCCGGGTGGAAGGGGTCCTGATTTGACTGAGTAGGGACTCCGAAGGGTATTCTTGGTGAATTTCGTTGGCCGTTTAAAAAAAAGTCCCTAACCTTGTAAATTTTATAAATGATTACAGCATTTTTAGTGGCTAACACACAACCCCTCTATTCTACCTCAATTTTATGCACTTGTCCATCACGGAAATTGATATACTTAACCTAAAAGCTATAACCTTCTTATCACTTTTATTATTTGTAAACAAAATACTAGAAATTGGGAACAAATATCTTTGGTTCCAACCCAACTTGTAAATTGAACAAATATCTTTGGTTCCAAAATCACTTTGATGTTGGGGCTAGTTTGTAGTTGCTTGTTGGTTTTTGTTTCGTTTTGTTTGTTGCTTTGTTTTTTTCTTTTGTCCTCCCAGCCGCTTGCTGGCTTTTTATATCTATATATAAAGTGATTTTGCTGTTAAAAAAATAAATAAAGAATTAATTAGTTTAACCTAAACTTGTTTGACTCTTGACCCAATAATTAAGGTCAAACCGGAAAACAATCAACTTAAAAGTTGAAACAACTTCAAACATGACGGTGAAATGGGCCGGTTTTCACCCATGATCTTGACTAATACGGAGTATGTCCTAGTCTAAACATCACATAATAATTATTAAAGTTAGGACCATCTTTTTCAAACTATATACAAATACGGTGTTTGACTTGAGAGGAATGTAGGCATCTCTAAGCATGTTTAATGTGATGTGACAAACAATGGATTTTAGAAGATTCGATTTATCCTAGACTCATGTAAGCTTAAGTTCTACTCATTTAACTTGTAGGCATATTTGGACGTGTTTCAAACTCTAATTATAAAACTTGAGATCGATCTGTAACTTGGAAAGATAAATAGATAACACCTTCAAAAGATAAGTTGAAGCGACATATTAAAGAAACCGTTTTTGCAATTATGTACAAGCTAAATACTAACAACTAATACTAGCAATTTTTTGACTCCCCAAGGGCAACGGTTTGTCATTGGCAGGTTCAGTTTCACTATTCAAAAATGGGTAGAGGAGCAACTTGTTGTCTGTCTGTTTGTGATTATGTAACTTGTCATTTTTATTCACAAAGTAATCCATCAAAAAAATACACTAATGTTTAGAATATCTTGTAAAAAAAACCGCCATTTCTAGATGGTTGAAATCTAGACGCTGGAATCCAATACCGACTAGAATTCTTAGTGGTGTTGGAGGTTCGAATCCAAACAGAGAACACAAGGTGTGACAAGTTTATCGTCGACTATGGCGATCCTGAATCCTTTCTAGGCAGATCCGTGTAGCAACAATCAGGAATATAGCTATTTTATAGCAGTGAGCAATCAAGGCCGTCTCCGAGAAACGTAAAAATATTTTGGGTATGGGGCCACTACAAATAAACCGGGCCCATAGAATTTGAAACAATCATCATATATAAAAATCATATTTTGGGTTGGGTTTAAAAATTTAAGTGATTTTGCTCCTATTAGATGGATTAATGTTAAAAAAAATGATCAGAGTAGCCCACTATATTTTTTATATAAATATATATAAATAAATTAAAAAAAAAACTTTGGGCTCTTGTGAATTTCGGGCTTGGGGCCATCGCCCCTATTAAGGGCGGCCATTGAGTAATGGATATATGAAGTCAAAGGATGACTTCTTGATTTAAATATGATTTGAAATTCTTGATATGATCTTGTAAAGTAAAAGATATTGATTTTGAAATATTATGATAATCTCAATTAAAACGTACGAGTGATTTATGAGACATCAGACATGGCTTCAGTATGGGAGGAGCATGGTGTTGGTGGTTGGTATGGTGGGGCTGTACGAATGAGCTAAGGGGGTCGATTACAAAGCTGCATTATATAGCTCAAGATTATATAAAGTAGCTATCACATCACCATTTTTTTAAAATTAATTGTGTTCAAAATTTTTATTTGTTATTTT
Source organism: Ambrosia artemisiifolia (assembly GCA_032199755.1). Classification (NCBI taxonomy): domain Eukaryota; kingdom Viridiplantae; phylum Streptophyta; class Magnoliopsida; order Asterales; family Asteraceae; genus Ambrosia; species Ambrosia artemisiifolia. The sequence continues at coordinate 3,348,604 of CM063519.1, forward strand.
CTTTGATTGATTACACAACATTTTAATAATTTGTGTTGGCTATTTTGACTAACTGGATTTACTTGGAGAACCAATAATAAGTCAAAATGGCTATTGATACAAGTTATGAGGTGTGGAGTATGCACACTCTACACTCGTTCAACATTATTGTGACTTTGCTGATAAAAAATCTACAAGGTTGTGTGGGTTGAAACCCATTAGAGAGCATGGGGTGTTCCAAGTGGGAACAACCCCCTTTGTGGGCTTTAGGGAAGCGCCTTAGCAGGTCGTCGATGGTTGACCGCTGGCTGACGAAATGCATCAGATTTAAATGAACTAAAGAAATGTTGCATCAAAAAATGATCTACACTCGCTTAACAATATTATAACTATAGTGATGAAAAAACATGTAAGGTTGTACATAAGCTATAGAACATGGGGTGTTTCAAGGGCTAACAGTCCCCCTAGCGAGCTCAAGAACAATACCCTACTAGGGTCTGGGTGGTTGGCCTTGGCTGAAGAATTGGATCAGACTTACATGGATCAAAGAAATGTTGCATTGAAAAAACTCAAAAAGTCTAGTTACTAGAAATAAGTAACTAGTTAGTGCTAGAAGATTGTAATGATTAGACTTCATGTATAAAAATGTCATCCAATTTGGATTTTTCATATAATAGAACATCCCTTTCTTAAAACCTTTTGTCCTATCTGATTAAGGTTTGTGAATACCCACAAAATACGTTAATCTAAAAAATAATATCACGTGTTTAAAAAGTATCCAAGTCATACAAATTCAGAATTCCTACAAGTTGAGTTATATATTGTAAAAACTGTACAATTCATAGCTTTCATAAACACCCATATATGCCTACGTGTAAATATAGAAATTAAAAACCACCCAAATTTATACGACTATTTAATTTTCCATTTTTAATAGGGTATTTATTTTCCAAAATAACATGTTATTTCTATGTGCGGTTAAGATCAAATACAAAAGACGTTTTTTCTTTAGGAAGGGCGAGAAAGATTCTAGTCCCACAAATAGGCAATAGGTGAACTTTAGGAGGTTATGTGTGTGCCGTTCCAAAAAAATATAAATAACAAATCTAATGTGATTTAAAAAAAAAAAAATATATTCGGGTTTAACACTAAGAAATCACACAAACAAACCATTTAAGATATAAATCTAACATAATTGTTTTTTTTTAATAGCCGAACGGAGCGCCACCCTAAAGATCACCTCATCTGCACAAGTTCGATCCCCAGCTGCAACAGTTGCCAGCACGCGTTGTGGGACTCGAACCCGCGACCACCCGGGCATGAAACCATAAAGAAAACCTTCCCACCTCTCCACAAACCAACTGGTCTGTGGGTCATTGGCTTCTAACATAATTGTTTAATAAAAGTTTTTTAATCATGTTCAAAAAACAAGCCAATCCTTAGAAACTAAAATTGATTGAGGATATTAGCTAGATGAATCAAAACTAATACAAAACGAAACCTAAAATTGTGAACTTAATAAAACAAAACAACCCAATTGTGTTAACAAAAATAAAAGAAAAAAACACTCAATGTTGATATTGCTTTCTTCAAACTTCGATTCTTCTAAGCATTTGAACTCTTTTTCTACCGTCAAAGATCTCCCAAAATTTTATTCGCTCCTTAATTTCCGTAAGTACATACTTCATAACCAGTCCCAGTGGGCTATGGGATACATTATTGGGTCGTGATGTGAGGCCCACAACAAATTAAAGCACAAAACCAATTAATTCTCTTTCTATCTCTCTCCCTCTTTTTTTCTATTTTTGAGTCTTGATTTGTGAAGCTTCCAAAACCACTTAATTTCTCCATAAGATTTATCTTTTTTTTCCAAGCCATTGGATTTACATAAAAACAGGGAATATATGATAATACTTATACCAAACGACACCACCAAACTCTAAGAACTTTATAAAAATGATGTGATCTTTAATAGTACAGAACACACCAAACTACACGAATTTTGTTTAAGTCATCAACATATTTCCCCTTCATAAAATCATTATTACATATTTTCTCAACTTAAAAATCAATTATATATACCCCTCCTAAAACATCTATTAATGTATTATTAATTATTATTATTATTAATATATATAAAAGAATTGAACGTTGCTGACGTGGCAGACAATGGTGGCTTCAACCTCTCCATGAAATTACCACGTGACATCATAATTGAAAGATTTTAGTGTTTTTGAATTTTTTTTAAACTCTAATCCTTTTGCCATTCTATTCTCCACAATCTTTATCTATTCCATAATTCTCTCACAAACCAAATCTACTTATATTTTAAATATACTATTATTATAAATTCAAATATTTTATTAAGAGCTGGCTATCTTCAAAATAAAATAAACATATTTACCTTTCATATTATATTAATATATATATGTTTAGATTTTTTTTTAAATTATTGTTTTTAAAAATAAATCAAAGAAGATATGGATATCTTCAAATTTAAATAAAAAGATTTATATTACTATTTATCTAACAAGCATTTATTAAATGAATATTATAAATAGAGGTGAAGATTCCGTTAGCTTCTACCTTTGATCAGGAGGTAAGGTTTATACCAATAATCTAATGCACAAATATTATAACTTTTGCTTTGACAAATAAAACAAACGATGTCACTGATAGATTTAAAACAAAGCACTAATTACTTTAACAATTATCATACATACCCTTAATAATAGATAATTGCGTGTACACTGATAGATTTATTAGTTGGGATTTTTACTTTAATTAAATATATAATGTTTGTAATTCAATATATGTATTAATAAAATCATATAACCAACTACTTTAAAGTAAGAACCAAACGATGGAAACTTCAAAAATGTCAAAACCTAATATTTAATCTTTAACCACTACAGGAGTATGAAGAGAAAGCCAAAGCTAATGCTTAAGTGAGCTACGAATCCACATTTGCTTCAAGGTTCAGGTCAGTTAACGCAAATGAGAATTAATGATCCGTATGACTGAGTTTACGATTGATATGTTTTTTTACCTTTATCATTTTTTATTAAGTCATATTAGATTTTTCAATCCCGGGACACTCCCGGGATAATTAGCTAGTACATATTTAAGACATAATGATTTTCGACAGCCAAAAGATGATATATTTGGTCGAAGATCTTTCTTGTAATTTACAAGAAATAATTTATATTCTTTCATAGCACAAAAGTATTTTTAACCGACCCTTGATATTAATTAAATTTTAAAAGTAGAAATGTGTGTTAGATTACTAAAATTAATCTAATTCAAAATTATATTATTAGTACAAAATCATCAAAATAAAAGGTGTATAGTCTTTGTTTAACTTTTTACATTTCAAAAATAATTTCTTAGTCAAACTTGAGCTTCGGAACAAAGTTGGCCACAAAATAAGGTAAGTGGTTAATAGTTAATACTTATTATGCCAAAGTATAGCACCAACTTTTGATTTTGTCGAATTAAAAATTTAAAATATCGACTTATAGAAATTTTATGATTAAATTTATGTTTTTAATGATGGCTAATTATCTTTACAATTATAAATTTTAGGATAGTATAGCGTTTCTATTACGACTTAGAATCTTATATTCGTTTATCGGATGCCTATACATCGTTTCACAGTTTTGTCTAATATGAGCATGTCACTTGATTGGATAACACTTTATTAGCATCTTAGATACCACTTGATCAGAAATGTTGTTTTAAGGGAATTAAAATTAGGATATATTCTTTATTTTAAAGCACATGTGTTCATTTCTATTTAGAGTTTCAACCCATTTGAACCAGTTTCTTGTAAGCTATATTTTTGACCCGGTTGAGATGAATGTATATCAGTAATCATTCTTAAACTTACATATGTTGTAGGACTATGGTATTGAATTTGATGATAACGATGATCTCGTCAAGGCATTCGAATGCCAATGTGGTAGCCGGTTCTGTAGAAACAGAAAAGGCTCAAGTGGTATGTTTTCTTTTTGAAACAAAAAAAGTTTGGAATATTTTAAAAAAAACATCATGGTAGGTGGCTAAAGTAACTGTTGTTGATTTGTTTATATCACATGTTTTGTTTCAGGTTCTAGGAAAAGAAAGTGTGCTCAAAATTAAGAACCACTGCTACAATAATGGCTGTAGCAATTCGATGTAATAAACTATTAATTCGATGTATTCAATATTTACACTTTTAGTCCATGAGCTATTGAACAATCGTCACTACGTGACTCCTCGATGTTTCCGCCAACGGTCGGGGTGTTACAGATTGGTATCAGAGCAATGGTTATAGGGAATTAGGTTATTAGAATGCCTATTAGCCTAGTCTATAACTAAGCTTACATTCACGAGTCATCTCGTGTATATTTCTCTTATTTCTTATATTTTCTTTCAACATATTTTCGCTATGATTCTTTCTCGTTATTCTTTCGATATTTTGCTTGGAGAAGAAGACACTCGTATTTCACAAACGAAACGATATCACCAAGTTAGGAGTGACATCCATACCTTGGTGATTAGTTTCACTCCTCTATATGTTATTTATCTTAGGAATATATCTTTGAGATAGGAGTGACATCTACACCTCAAAGAGTATTTCCTTCAAAAAGAAACTTAACCACTAAGCTGGGAGTGATATCCTTAACTTAGTGATTGGTTTCATTCCTTAATTGTTTTCAACTTTGAAATACATCTTTGAGTTAGGAGTGAAATCCACATCTCAAGGATCTATTTCTACATCTCGTTTTAAAGTCTCGCTAAAGGTTTTGAAATTTACCAGTGACGGGGTATGTGCAATCGGGAAGGATGACCATTTACTCATAGGTTTAAGTACACTCCCTATAAGTCACTAATAATATTTTAATTTCTTTGGCTAGTCACCATTTTCGTTAGAAATATTTTCAGTATCACATTCCACTATTGGTATACTTTTCATTTGCTGTTTGAACTCTTATCATAATTTTCTATAATGAAGTTATTATCTCTTTTGAGTTTTTCCCTATTAATAGCTGTCGCTACTAGTGCGTTTTTCCGCGCGTTGCGGCGGAGTAAATCCAATACAGCTCTGTGTCTCAAATCCCAAATTAATTTACATACAAATAGGCTTTGTTTCTAAAACATTGCCCAAACTTTATTACGAAGTTTAGTACAAAACAAAATATCCCAACGCAGTTATACAAAAACAAAATAATCAAGCGCTTACTCTGTAAACCAAGTAGAAAATGCAGGGATATGAAGCAGAAAGTGACATGTATAATACACCAGAAAACACATATTTCAGTAACATATAAGTCCACTCGGAAGGGTAACCAAACACGCACAGCGTTAAATCAAAATCATGTAATGATACATTAACAAATGAGATAGGATACCAAAAACGCATAACCGTAAGTAAAGTAGTAGCAATACATGTCTCAAGATTATACCACCACATATTCATAGAACGAAGTGAAATTCATAATTCATAAGACCAAGATGAAAACTAAAAACGCATACGTTACTGATCTGGTAAAATGAAGTAAATCATGGCGAAATGTGTAGCAAATTTGCAAAGGACTCATGCAAACTTCAGCATGATTCAAAACAAAAGGTGTAGACTATTAGTAGGCGTCATAGTGAAAAGCAGTAGCGCAGGTTTGTTGGGGCGGGGAGGGGCGGCCGGCCCCTCCGGATTTTCGCGCAGAAGTTCTGATTATATAGTATCCGTATAGAAAATTTTGAAAATATAGGATTTCGACCCCCCGAAACCAATGACTTTTGAACCCTCGGTGACTTCCGACCCCCGAACCTTCGGGTCAAGCTTCGCCACTGGTGAAAAGCGCAAAAGGACATCAACTTTCATTTTATGTTTTCACCAGATTTTTTCTAATATTAAGACATTATCAACATTCATATTTCAAACTCTCAAAGATAGATCTCACATACAATCAATCACAGTAAGGAAACATTATAAAATGTAAGCTTGCATTCATTCTATTACCATAACCATAATTAACCTTTAGGCTCAACAACTAAAAATCTATATGTACCACTGAAGAAACAATAACCTGCACAGCTGGCCGGTGTATGCCTCTCCGGTGTTGAATAGGAGAACCACAGCTCGATCTTCGTCTTCTCCGGTTCAGATCCAGACCTGCAAGTGAGAAAGGAAAGGTAGGGTGTGGAGGTGACTGCTAGGAAACCACGAATGGAGTCCAACGTACAGACACAAAAAGTGATGGCGGCTCTGGCGGCAGCCATGCGTTATCAGGGGGTAATATGTATGTGATAACTTGTGCCCTAATGAGAGGTGATGACCTCTTATATAGGGCTTTCATGGGCCTTCATGGGCCAGACATCAAGGACCCTTAACTATATGGGCACATAGCCCATTGGCACACAGCCCAGTTAAGGGGTTACCTCCACACCCCAATATTAGTAAATAATATAAGAAGTAATAAGTAATAAAGACGGTATGTCGGGTCACGTACCATACCTCTACAAGTCCCCCTAGTCTGGTGTTGCTCCCACGTGCAAGCGTTGGGTGGAGCGCTAGACTAATCAGGAGTGCTCGGGAATGAAGATTAAAAGCTTTATCTTCTCGGCAGGTCAATGACTTGAATTTTTGTCTTCTTGTTTCAATGTGTGGAGGGTTGCTCGTTGCGCTTGTTACCAACTAAGTGTCACCTTCTAGGTTAACTGTCACCGACGCGCGAGTATCCAGTAGTTGCAGGTGTTACTGTGGCTCGTTAACTGTCACCGACGCGCACGGTGAACCAACAACACCTTTCTCGGGGGGGTGAAATCATACGGCGCATCATGGTATGAGATCCATCTAAAGTGGTGTTATACCGTGCCAGCCCCCCAGTTCATTGCTGCTAAGTGTAATGCTTAGGAGCATTGAACTTATGATAAGAGTATCCTTCACTGATGGATTGTTTGGCGCGCCAAAGTTATCGTCCGCGGATTGCTGTAAGTAGGAAATGATATGCTCCGCGAACGACGCCTTTTTAGGGCGTACTTCAGTCAGAAGCAATGCTCCACGATACTCGTGAAGTGCTTTGCGGTGGCGTATGATAGCCATTGACTGCGTGAAGTGCTTGTCGTTGACGGATGAAAGCAATCCGCGGAGAACGTATTTTAAAGTATTACGTCAAGTTAACGCAGTGGCAGCGCGTTCCTGAAAAGGACACGCGCGCGAAAATGTAGCACGTTCCTGAAAAGGAGACGCGGATGAAGTTGCGGGACGCCTCTGACGCCCTCGCGATGTGCGGAACGCCTCTGACGCCCAAGCAATGTGCGGAACGCCTCTGACGCCCAAGCAATATGCGGAACGCCTCTGACGCCCAAGCACTATGCGGAACGCCTCTGACGCCCAAGCACTATGCGGAACGCCTCTGACGCCCACACGAGATGCGGGGTTACCTGTAATTGTGACTGAACCTGCAAAAATCAGTCATATAATATGGGTGTATTATGAGGTGCCCAACCTTGCGTTAGTGTACCATGAACTTTAAAATAAGTTATTAGTTATAAAGAACGCCAAATTTAATTGATCATACCAAAACCTTGTAATTGAAGCTAGATTATTTGGCGTATTGTGATATAAGAGCCATTTAAAATGGCATTATACCATTCCAATCCCTGAGACCCTTGTGGCTACACAGGGCCGTCCCTGAAAATTCATGTGCCCGGGCTGAGCCGCAAAATATGTGCCTTTTAGTCTTAGCTCTTTTAAGCAATGTTTTCATAACGGAAGCAGAAAATGAACCGATGTCCTTACCGGTTCCCTAGTTAAACCGGTCAAACCGGATATAGAACTAAAAGTGTCGTAATAAATATAAAAGTTAATATGTTTGGCTAACTGGATCATAAAAAAACCACAATTTCTTAAAATTCCATAATAATTTAAAGGACCATTATCTTATGTCTAGACTCCAAAAGTTCTTTAATAAAAATGAATTTGACTTACACCATGTGCAAAAGCGTGAGACAATTACTGTTTTGTAGTACTACTATAAATTAAAATTTACTGCAAAGGCTGCACAACTACTGTACCACAACACAAATCTCAAATAACACACTTCAACTTTTTTTTTAATTATGCGGTATCCTTCCAATCTAGTTTTTCATGTGTGACTCATCTTCTTCCTTATCTACTCTTCACCTTCTTGCTTTTATATCCAGTGATGTTCAAGATGAAATCTTTTTTTTTTGGGGTCGAAAACAGAAAGAAAATCCTTGCAGAAATAAACCACCCGTCGCCGCTCAAAGTGCCCCTCTAGAAATTGGGCCCGGGCCGGGAGTCCTCCCCGCACCCCCTCATCACCGGCCCTGTGGCTACATATAAAGTTAGTAGCCTTTAGCTTTATAAAAGAAGCGATAAACGTATTGCTACGCGCGTATGGCATTGCAGAATCTATCTATATATATAAAAGAATTGATAGGTGCTGACGTGGCAATCAATGGTGGCCTCAACCCTGCCACGTGGCATAATGAGATGCATTTTTTTATTTGTTTGAATTTTTTGTTTTTTTAGTAACATTAATAAATCATATATAACCCCATCTTCTCTCTCTTTATTCTAAAACCCTAAAAACATCTCCTCCCTTTTTCCCCTATTCTGTTTCTTTCTGTTGTGAACGTTTGATTTATGTCATGTTATCTCATGTTCTTCACTTTCAGCTTTTGTCACGTACTGGTACCCTTTCTTTCATCTAAGCTTCCATAAATTATTATTATTATTATCATTATTATAATAATAATAATGGTTATGTTTATCGATTGTGGTAACATGTTTGATATTGATAAAAAGGGTAGTTTAATAAAAACTTAAAGCTTTTGGTGTATGTTCATCAATGGGAGAAGTGGTGGGTCCCAGGTTTGTTAAAGGTTTTATTATTCCAATCAATGAAAACTTGTGTGAATTCACAACCAATGAAGATGAAGAAGAACTCGCCAAGGATCATCCTGCTACAACGTAATTTTACACCTTCGTATTCTTTTCGTTCTATTTCAGAGGACTAATTTGTTGAATTGTGTTTTATACAAAGAATTAATTTGTTGAGATATACGTGACTTGGTTTTTATGTGTATCGCTTCTACAAATCGCCTTCTGTAATTAAATTAATAAATATGATACATAACCAAACCCTATTTGTGATAAAACTCTACTCTTCATCTCCTTCTCCTACACTTTTCACAAGCCCAAACCCTAGCGGCCTAGCTCTCCCCCTCTCTCTTTCTCTCTCTCTCTCTCCTCTACTCTTGAAATTTCAAAATAATCTTACAAACAACACAATCCCTCTTTTGCCGATTGTGTATTGCGGGAAGATACTCTATTTTCTCTCTTTTGATTTCTTATTCGCCTCTCAATCTATAAAAATAATCAGTTTACAGGTAGATTCCTCCGTTCGGTCATACATCTTTTACTTTTCATTGTCAATTTTGTAATTTTGAATTTGAATTTCGATTGGATTGTTGTTTTTAGGATTTTGAATACGTGTTATTGGTACTGTATTGATTATAGAGCAACATTAGGCTGTTGAAATTGTTGTATATTAGCTCGATTCATCTGTTCGATGGTTTTGGGATCTGACTGTTGTGGAGGTAAGCATCACCCATTCTTATCTTCAATTAGAAAATATAAAACTACAACCATCTTTTATGAAATATATACCCACTTAACCTCTAAATCTATCTACAAGAAAACATGTATTCATTAGGCCAACTATGGTTGAATTAATAAACTTTAATTTGATTTGATTTTTTATTAATTGTGAGTGTGTTGATGATGTGATTAAAGGGAGCTGACGGAACCAGAATTTCTCTCATAAGCCGGTATTCGTGATTTGAACTCAAATTTCGCTTAAGGTAACGATATGGTCTTCTTTGTTCTTTCGATTTAGTTGTTGTTTGCACCTCATATATACGATTGATACGTTTTCTTTATTTATCATTTTTTTATTAAGTCGTATTAGATTTTTCTAACCCCGGGACACTCCCGGGGTAATCAGCTAGTATGTTATAGTTAAATTAAAATATCTTTCATGGATAATAATTTGCATTGTTTGCGGCCGAATAAGGCAAAATAATGCTATGCCATGTCATGTGGTCGCTTTGTCCTTTAATAATATATAAAATATACCCCTCGTGGAGTAGTAATATATATCACCAAATAAAAAAATAAAAAATAATCAAGTGGGCTTGTGGATGACACCACCTGACCATGCCATTTTTTATTATTTCCTTTTGAAAGTGTAGGTATGAGATGTTCGTACAATCATAAGAATCAGTGAGAAAGTAGGACCATATCATTAAGGAAGTGATAAAAAAAAGTTATATAGGACTTATCTTCATCGTAGAGTCCATGCCATGAACGAATGGAGGTCCCTCATCTGAAAGTTTTAAACCTGTGAGGTGCGCGTGCAGCTTGAAATCAAACGAGTGTTGCCCATGGTTGTAGGAGCTATTGCGCTGCGGCGAGTTACATATGCGCGAGCTCGTGGCTGAGATCCACGCTCGACGGGGGTGAAAACCATGCTCCGCGGGTTGCGGGCCACGTGAAAGTTATGCTTCGCAGAGAGCTTGCTCTGTTGTGGCGTTTTATTACGTTTACGTCAGGCGGAGAACTTGCTCCGCGGATGCACAAAGAGCTTGGCGGCTGGTGAAGACCATACCTTGTGTGGAGCTTTGTGCCGCGCATGAAAGTTGTGCCCCGCGGTGGTTTAGTGTAGAGAGAATCCCTTGTTAGGCGGGTACTTAGCCTTGTATGGATTGGAAATGCTTGGATCATATCATGGCCTTCGAAGCGTGGAGTTACCGACTTTGCACGGGTTTACCGTTGCGTAGGGAGTTACCGTCAAGCGGAATTACCCGTAGCGTGGAGTTACCGTTTTGCACGGGTTTACCGTTGCGTAGGGAGTTACCGACAAGCGGGGTTACCCGTAGCGTGGAGTTACCGTTTTGCGCGGGTTTACCGTTGCGTAGGGAGTTACCGTCAAGCGGAGTTACCCGTAGCGTGTGTTGGTTTAATCCTAGGTTTGGGTGTAAAGTGAAAAGAGACAAAAGTTGAAGGGTGGTTAAGATAATTCTTAGTGAATTAAATTAGAGATAAATGTTAGTTTATTAGGTAGATAAGTATTTGAGTTTTAGTATTGGTTTAGGAAAGCTTGTTTAGGATTAGTATAAATAGATAGGTAGGGTTAATGTTTTATGTGTGGTTTTGATTAATAAAAAGACTTTGTGTCTAATATTGTTCTTCGGTTTTTTTATCGTGATCGATCCAATTAGTTCCAACAATTGGTATCAGAGCGGGTTAAGACCGGAGACGCCGGTTTGAGAGTCGAGTATTTGAGAAGGGGGTGCAGCCCTCTAAACCGCGGGGGGCTGAGAAAAGGAAGTATTATTAGAACAAGAAGATAGTGAGAACAAGATGGTTGCAGGTTCTACTTGAGCCAAGAAGACAATAAGAGAACCGGTTCTATGTGAACCGAACACGGTTCTTAGTGAGCCGAATACGGGTCTTATTAGTGACCCTGAAGTGATGAGAAAAGGATGATCTGAGTGGTCGTAGAACGGTTCTGAGTGAGCCGTGTGGAGGTAGTATCAAGAGTAAAAGCGTTCTAAGTGAACCCGGAAGAGGTGAGAAATCTATGTGATCGAAGGAAAGATTGGGTGTCGAAGAAGATGTAAGCGAACCCGTTGAAGTTTCTAAGTGAGACAGAAAAGAATGATGGATCTGTGTGATCTGTAAAAGAAAAAAATCTGTGTGATAAAGGTTGGAGTATATAAGAACCTGTGTGGTTCAACAATACGAATAGAGAAGACACTTGTGTGGTGCGGTTGTGGAGAAGACAACCGATCAAGAATTGTGTTACCTGTTGCGTCGGGTTTCTGTGAGACAACCCAGATCTGTGTGATCAAAGGCTACTAGGAGAAGAAAAAAAAGGGTTTGGTGAGAGAAACAACTCTGTGTGAATCAAGATAAGAATGTGGGTGAAAAAGTCTTGAGTGAAAGAGAAGATAAGGTTTCAAGGTTGTGTTGAAAAGTCATACACAAAAGGTTAAAGTGAGGTGTTTGTGAAATTGAAAGAAAAAGTCACCTACTAGGCTACTACTGTACGAGAAATTGAAGGAAAAGAAGATGTGAAGCAAAGTGTTGATAAAAGCAAAAGAATAAAGGCTTTAAGGTTATTTGTCTGTTTGTAGTGAAAAAGTCAAACTAACAAGCAAACAAGGCAAGATTGTTGGTGGTTGGTGAAGTGTGTACGAAAGGAAAAAGGAAAAGAAAACAAATTGATATAGTTTTTTGTTTTCTTTGCTGCTGTATGAAAAAAAAAATAGTAATAGAGGGTTCTTCGTGTGATCGTCCGTGTGTGATCGGGTTCTTAGTGAAGCTGAGAAGAGTCAGCGGTTCTGTGTGTGACCAGAAGATAATCGGATATTTTGTGTGAAGCCGAGAGTTGACCGGAATTCTTAGTGAAACCGAAGTAGTGATCGAGAGTCTAGGTGACTCGAAGCAATCCGTGTGATCGAAAAAGAAAACCACAATCTGTGTGGAAGGTGGTTAAGAAAAGAACTGTGTGTTCGTTGAAGTTCTGGGTGAACTAAGAATAAAGAAAAGTCGATTGAAATCCTTAGTGGAACTGTGTGAAATCGATCAAAAGAAGTCTTCGTGACGAGTTGAATCTAAGTGATTTAAAATAGAGAATCTGTGTGATTCAAGAGGGTGATTGAGTCCGTGTGATAAAGGTGTTAGTACCAATGTGTGTGTGTGTTAACGATAAAAAAAAAAAGATGAAGTGGCTCAATTTGCTCGAGTTGATGAGCCGGTACCGTTGATGTGAGGAACAAGCGGGGGCAAACTAGGATTAAGGGGGTGAATGTTGGTTTAATCCTAGGTTTGGGTGTAAAGTGAAAAGAGACAAAAGTTGAAGGGTGGTTAAGATAATTCTTAGTGAATTAAATTAGAGATAAATGTTAGTTTATTAGGTAGATAAGTATTTGAGTTTTAGTATTGGTTTAGGAAAGCTTGTTTAGGATTAGTATAAATAGATAGGTAGGGTTAATGTTTTATGTGTGGTTTTGATTAATAAAAAGACTTTGTGTCTAATATTGTTCTTCGGTTTTTTTATCGTGATCGATCCAATTAGTTCCAACAGCGTGGAGTTACCGTTTTGCGCGGGTTTACCGTTGCGTAGGGAGTTACCGTCAAGCGGAGTTACCCGTAGCGTGGAGTTACCGTTTTGCGCGGGTTTACCGTTGCGTAGGGAGTTACCGTCAAGCGGGGTTACCCGTAGCGTGGAGTTACCGGCTTTGCACGGGTTTACCGTTGCGTAGGGAGTTACCGACAAGCGGGGTTACCCGTAGCGTGGAGTTACCGGCTTTGCACGGGTTTACCGTTGCGTAGGGAGTTACCGACAAGCGGGGTTACCCGTAGCGTGGAGTTACCGTTTTGCGTGGGTTTACCGTTTTGCGCGGGTTTACCGTTGCGTAGGGAGTTACCGTCAAGCGGGGTTACCCGTAGCGTGGAGTTACCGGCTAGTGCGGAGTGACCACAGGTGGGGTTACCGGAAAAACAGGGGTGCGCTAAGCTCCGAACTTGTGTATGTTGCGTGCTCAGATGCAAAACAAACCTTGTGGTAGGTTGAAATAGAGAATAAGACCGAAACCTTGCTAGTCGTTTGCAACCTTTATTTTATATGTATAATAAATATAATATGTATTTGATTGAGTGAAACTTCTAGCAAGATGAATCTCCCTCACAGATGTGATATTGAGGTTGAAGTAGATTAAAATAATAAAAAATCTTTACAACCCATGAACTTTATGTAGTGGAGACGCAACCCAAGATGGGGTGGACCATGAGGTCAAAAAGCAATATTATTCTGTCAGAAAATGTCTCCTGAGAGAGGACAAAAATATAAAAGAATAATGGAGTATGTATCGAGATGAGCAATCTGGCAACGAGATGTGCACCCATTTTTTTTCTTTTTTATTTTTTAATCTTGAACACATATCCAAGAATAACAGATTCGAAAAAATGCGATGATCTTGCAAAAAATCATGTGACAACCTCAGATTTGTCAATATATTTGATGAGAGAATCATGCGAGAGTCTCAGATCCATCAACCCTTTGACCATAACATCATTCAAAGCTTGAAGAACGCGTGCTTGGGCTCGTAGATCCAGAAAAGGCGTGTAGGCTTGAGTGAGGAAGATCTGACAGTTGGATCCATAGATCCATATCGTGAGAGTAAATACAAATCTGAAGGTTTGTCCGTCTTGTAATCTTTCAACAAGAACATATTTGAAGTTTTTGACCCCCCACGTAAAACTCATAAGAAAACCCAGAAGAAGGATTTTTTGTTTAGCACCACCTATAAGCCCCTGAGAAAAACAGGCCTGGTGGTTTGAAGAAGAGAAAACCGAGTGTGGTTCGTCGTCGGTCCCACGGATGGCGCCAATGAAGAAACAATAACCTGCACAGCTGGCCGGTGTATGCCTCTCCGGTGTTGAATAGGAGAACCACAGCTCGATCTTCGTCTTCTCCGGTTCAGATCCAGACCTGCAAGTGAGAAAGGAAAGGTAGGGTGTGGAGGTGACTGCTAGGAAACCACGAATGGAGTCCAACGTACAGACACAAAAAGTGATGGCGGCTCTGGCGGCAGCCATGCGTTATCAGGGGGTAATATGTATGTGATAACTTGTGCCCTAATGAGAGGTGATCACCTCTTATATAGGGCTTTCATGGGCCTTCATGGGCCAGACATCAAGGACCCTTAACTATATGGGCACATAGCCCATTGGCACACAGCCCAGTTAAGGGGTTACCTCCACACCCCAATATTAGTAAATAATATAAGAAGTAATAAGTAATAAAGACGGTATGTCGGGTCACGTACCATACCTCTACAACCACTATAAACGATGATCTCCAAATCAGTTATTACAATACACCAAACCTTACCAAAGAACAAATCGAACAACACTTGAATTCGTACCTGACCCATTCAAGAGAGAAGACAACTCTAAATAAGGTAAGAAAATGATTTGGATTTAATAACAAAAAGGGGGAACAACAGCAACGAACAACCCAACAGAGCACCACACAAAACAATCACCGGGACCACAATCTGACACCGCCGCCACCATCTAAGACCCACATCTAAACCCAGACCAACAAAGATACGCCCGATGAGGGTTGCATGTGGGTGAGAGTAGGGCGTCGTGCGATGGAGAGATGAGGGTGAAAGGAGAGCGTCGTGCGATGGAGATGATTGGTGGTGGTCCGGTGGAAACATCGGGACATATTACGTGTGTGGTGACTGGTGTCTTGCTCTCTTTTGAATAAAGAATGGGAAAAGGTAGTGGCAAATTTGTAGATAAGAATTAAAGTAGGGTTAGTTTGTGTACTGTTGTTAAGATCATTCAAGTTTTGTTTATTATATTAAGTTGAGGCATGGTTGTGTGTGTATAGTGCGTTGAGGCATGGTTGGTGATAATTATTTGTTTGAAATAATATGTTTAAGAACAGATTTTATGAACATGAAACTATTAACAATGTAGTTTGCTTTAGTACAATATATGAATAAGACAGATGAAGTGTTAGGGTGATTTTGGCTATAACTTGATTAACATCCGTGCTGGAATAGCTATAATATAAAGCAGATCAAAATTGGATTTCGATGATTTGGTTGTTTTAATGGTTCTAGCCAGCTCGGGTTGTGTCCGTTTGTTAGCAGGATTTTTGAATTGTGGTTCGGTTTGGTTTGGTTTGATTTCAAACCAGTTTTGAGTAGTTGTTTGGCGGTTCAGTCCGGGCTCAAAAGGGTTATAGATGAGAGTGATACAAACCGGTCCCGACCCTACGGTTTTAATCTGTGTCAAACCGGGTTCGGTTCAGGATTGGTTTGAACCCACATAGGTTTTATGAACATGAAAGTGTTAACAGTGTAGTTCGCTTTAGTACAATATATGAATAAGACAGATAAACATAGGTTTGTTAGGCTGATTTGGCTGTAACTTGATTTTGACTATTGTCCCTGGTTATCTAGTGTGCATAGTTGACCAAATTTGACCTCTCTCTATAGAACAAATCAACTAATTTCCGAACCAAATACCGATCAACCTGACTAATGTTGGTCTGAGGCTCTGAGCAACAATAAGCACAGTCAAACACCAAGTATCCCCTAATTTTGACCTGCATTTCCACTACCACTAATCAAACATCTTAATCACACTCCAACCACCAACATAAGTCAATAATTGACCTTTCTCCTCTCCATGAGACTATCCCAATTCTGCTGTTGACTCTGACTATTCATACTATCCACTTGAACCCTGTAGACCAACAAGCTTTCCAACACCCAGACATAGGTCAAAAAGAATCTGAACCTCCAGATAAAATGTTTAGAAGGATAGACAATTGCAGCTAAAATAATAGTGCCTATACTATGATCTTTTGAAGATTTCAACATTGTGATGGCCTCACATAGCATAGACAAGGTTGAATGTGTCCTAAAGCTAAGAAATGAATTGTTTTTTTTTTTCAGGATGTTATCAAGAATCAGTTCGAAGTGTGCCAACCAAATCAGGTCGATGTACAGCCTCAGTAACCAGATTCTGGTTGCTCATGATGACAACTTGCTGTACGCTCATCTATTGGCAGCAAAACTCAACAACGGGATGAACATAAATGTTGCAAACCCGAAAATTATTTCCACCAAGGTGGTGGCGGGCATCGCTTCAAAAGACTTAAAGCTCTCCAAGCTAAAGTCGTTTTTGAAACGGAGCTTGGCATTTTGGGGTTGTCTAACACTCTTTCAGGAGAGTATGACACCTTTATCTATGTAAATAGGGAAAATCAGGATGATGAGTAAGTATAAACAAATTTGTAAATTTGTGTCTTTTAGAAAGTGCTAATATATTATTTGTTGTATGCAGGACTATGAAGATCAAGACTGGAAGCAGCAGAGTTCAAGTTGTGTCTGTGACACCCCAGGAAAATCCCACATCGGCCGTGGCCAGGAGAGATCCTTGGTTCATAAGTAATGTCTTGCCTCTTAAATCACCAACGCGTTTTGGGGCTTAATGTTAGTGGATGAGAGGAGAACTCCACAGTTAAGCGTGCTCAGGTGGGAGAAATTCCAGGATGGGTGACCTCCTGGGAAGTTTCCACCAGGGCACCCAAAAACAAATCCGTGAGCTCTGGGAGGGCAAAGCGGACAATATTGGTGGTGAGAGGGGCAGGGTGTTACAAAATGGTATCAGAGCCGCTCCTGTGCCGTTCGGGATGGTGGGTGCATACCTCATCAGGGACGATGAGACTCTAACGGGGGGTGAATGTGACACCCCAGGAAAATCCCACATCGGCCGTGGCCAGGAGAGATCCTTGGTTCATAAGTAATGTCTTGCCTCTTAAATCACCAACGCGTTTTGGGGCTTAATGTTAGTGGATGAGAGGAGAACTCCACAGTTAAGCGTGCTCAGGTGGGAGAAATTCCAGGATGGGTGACCTCCTGTGAAGTTTCCACCAGGGCACCCAAAAACAAATCCGTGAGCTCTGGGAGGGCAAAGCGGACAATATTGGTGGTGAGAGGGGCAGGGTGTTACAGTGTCTTACCAAAAGAAAGACACAACCAATTGGGATATGGATAAGCTGGCTGAAGAAGCAGGACTATGTGCACAGGGGGCTCAAGAATTTTCATTCAAGGAAGAAATGTTGCAGGGAAAAAAGAAGCATAATCATGGACAAGAAAAAGAATGGGATTTTATGGTGCATACATGGATTATCAAGCAGTAAGTTGAAATTTATAGCCTAGTGGTATCTTGGTGGTGAGATAAGACTTAGGGGCCATAAGGTATTGGGTTCGAATCTCACAAAGGGGGTTTTCTCATTTATGAGTTTCCTCCTGAATTGGTGACTTGGTGGTGGAATATGATCGCGTGGCAACACTGATGGCACGATGATACTCCAGTGTTCCGTGAGTGATTCCAATTTGTTGGCCATTCAAAAAAAAAAAAAAGTAAGTTGAAATTTGAAGCTAAAAAGTTGTTTGAATGGTATATGTTATGGTTGACTTGAACCTGGAAAGTTGTTGATTGGTATATGTTGATGTTGACATGAAACTGATGAGTTTAGTTAATTAGTACTATATGTTTTGTCTGCTTATGTCTTTATATAGTCTATAATATAATAAAGCTAGCCTTTATCTTCTTTTTTTATGTTTTATCTGTCGTTTGGGTATATGCCAATATACTTAACCATTGGTCCTAAGATAGGATAGGTAATATTTTATATTATCAGAAGATTTTCTAAGAAAATTTATTTAAAACTTCTGATGTTAGTGTACATGTTAATAAAGGAAGTGTATGAACAGTGACCGAATTAACGACACTTAACGGGTCGGGCATTGACGCCCCTTTTCTTCTGTCACGCACGCGTCTATACATTAGTGTGAGAGAGAGAGAGAGAGGCGGCTTTATTCAGTTTTGTTTAGTTTTTAACTAATTAGAACTGAATTTTGTTATCGTTTGATTTTAGAAATCTACAATTTTGTTGTGATTTGGGTTGGGTTGGGTTGGGTTGATGTTTGTTGAATTATAAACAATGGGTTTGGGTGGATTGACACTAACATGTTGCATCCCAGCAACCTGCTGGTGTACCTATGTTGGTGGAAAAGCTTGTCAACTGCGATGGTTGTAGCGGAAAGTGGTTTCTCAAGCATAGGTTTGCTATGTCGGGTTGATTCGGATCCAACCGGGTTCGGTAGCGGGTCAGCTGTTGGGTCATACTTTTAATGTGTCAAAAGTTGTTATTTGAACGTGGGCTACTGGGGTTTTATTTTCTGCCGGCATGTTTTATGCACGTTTCTTGTTTTTCGAATAAGTAGAAGTTAGGATTTGCTTTTCATTAGTAGTGACTAGCCAGAAACTTTCTTCGTTGTAATCGTTCTTAGTATTTTGCTTTATAAAATCGGTAGCAGCTTTGCTCCAAAATTCCTCTGTTGTGTGTTTAATTAATATTCAATTGAATTCCATCATGCTATCCTCGGCAGTGAAAACATAAGAATCAAAAAGTAGAGCATTAAAGGAGAAGATGAAACATTATAAATTTACCAGAAAATTACCAAAATATACATGTTTACATGTTCACCAGTCCAATACATCTACAACAATGAACATTGACCAAAGTATATTAATCACCAAACATTAACTTTCGATAGTTACATTATTACTATATTGTTCCCCACATATAAAACTGGTATTTTACCCCAAAAAAACTGTTTTACATCAAATCACAGCCATCCATCTTAGGTGGTTTTTTCTTAAAGTAAATCTGGACCACAATAAAGTGTTGGTTATTCTCAAAATTTAGCAGTTGAGATTTATCTTTGGCAGTTTATACAGCCTAATATTTCTCCTGTTTTTCCTCCCCACGTCTCAGTAACCACCATCTTCATATCTATTAATATGTTTTGATCTTTCCATCCTCATCATAACTTCAGTCACACACACGCAGATTGAAACTCTCCTAAATCATCTTTCACCCATAAAACTCAACCTCTGTTCAATCATCTTTCTTCACCCCATTTGCCATTAATCTTCCTCGTGCCTATCAGTCCCTTTGTCGATAATTCGCCGATTAAGGTCGCCGCCTTCACTAACGACACCTTTCAATTATAGTTTATTGTAGCAAGTACAGGGACTCGGAAACACGCGAGCTTCATGTACAAGAGGCGTTGAGGCGATCACAATGTAAGTTTTCTAACATAAACTACCACCGTTCGGCGGCCTATTCCTCCACCGTCGTGAACACTTAACAGGCCATCGGGATTTGGACATCAACGATCGATTAATGAAGGTAGGACCGGAAGACGAAACTGAAATGGTTTTATCTTACCTCTTCGGGCGATCACATGCGAGAACATATGTTGGGTCGGTGAAGAGGTGGAGTTCGTAGTTATGGCATGCCTCTCTGTATTGTAGCATGTCTGTTGGTGAGAACCTCAACTAAGGGAGACGGTAATGTTAGCCCGCGTCTTTGTCACGGTTACCCCTAACTATCGTCATCCCCTTCGATCACAACCTCAATTAGCCGGAACCATAGCTGTCGCCCGTCGTTGTCTTTCTCTATCTGTAACATATTATGCGTGTGGTGACTGGTGTCTTGCTCTCCTTTGAGTAAAGAAGGGAAAAGAAGTAGTGGCAAATTCGTAGATAAGAATTAAAGTAGGGTTAGTTTGTGTACTGTTGTTAAGATCATTCAAGTTTTGTTTATATATAGAATACTTATACCAAACGACACCACCAAACTCTAAGAACTTTATAAAAATGATGTGATCTTTAATAGTACAGACGTTCATCTGGTTGATTTGATCGGTTGATAATTCCAACACAAACGATTAAAGAAAATGAATACCAAATAAACCAGATGAACATTATATACAAACCGGTGAAACAATATTAAAACCCTAAATCCTCTAGTCGTGAAGATGATCGACCGCTCTAGATGTCTGCATAGTCTCTTATACGACAACATTTCCAAATCATATTTTAGAACTTTCAGCGTGACACGTTTTGCCTCCAACTTCTAGTATCAAAGACCTACAAGGCTCCAACTTAGAACCTGCAAAACACACTTAGGGTGCGTTTAGTTCGCGAAATTGTTTGGAATTAGAATTGGAATTGGAATGAATTGGATTTGGAATTCAAATATTCCAAAAGAAAATGGAAATTGTTGGAATTTGATTCTCAAATCCTATATTATTGTGTTTGGTTGGTTAATAAATTGGAATCTACCACCCTTACCCCCTCGACCCGCATCGTTGTGACCCGTACCGGCCGAACCGTTTCGCCCCGTACCGTTTTGACCAGTACCGACCCGTACCGTTCCGACCAATACCGTTTTGACCCGAACTGTTGATACCTCTATCGTTTCGACTTGTACCATTTCGACGTGCAACGTTTCGACCCGTACCGGTTCGGGTCAAAAACGGTACAGGTCGAAACGATACCGGTCAAAACTGGTCTGAAACGGTACCGGTCGAAACGTTACGGGCGAAACGGTACAGGTCGAAACGATACCGGTCGTAACGGTATTGGTCGTAACTGGTCCGAAACGGTACCGGTCAAAACTAGTACGGTCCGAAACGTTACGGGCGAAACGGTACAAGGCGAAATGATACCGGTCGAAACGGTATCGCTCGAAACTGGTCTGAAACGTTACGGGCGAAACGGTACAGGTCGAAACGATACCGGTCAAAACGGTATCGGTCGAAACTGGTCCGAAACGGTTCGGTCCAAAACGGTACTGGTCGAAACTGGTACGGTCCAAAACGGTGCCGGTCGAAACTGGTACAGTACGAAACGGTTCAGGTCGAAACGGTACCGGTCGATACTGGTACGGTACTGGTCAAAAACTGGTACGGTCCGAATTGGTTCGCATCTAAGCGGTTCGCGTTGAAATGGTACGGTTCGAATCGGTTCGGGCCAAAATGATGCCAACCGTTCGAAGATTCCATTAAATTGAGTTGAATTCCTTCTAATATTGGAAGGATTTTGAATTACCTTAGGTAAAGGAATTTGAAGGAATTGATACCAAATTCCAATTCCAATTTCTTTGTCAACCAAACACACAAGATTGGAATTGAAATTCCAATTCCAACAAATTCAATGAACCAAACACTTAAAGAGTTGGAATTCAAATTCCAATTCCATTGAATTCTTTTCAATTCATGCGAACCAAACACACTCTTAATAAAATTATAAGTTTGAGCTACATACAAGTAAATTTACCATTGAATTTCTAGAATTATACTATGTATTAATTTAGAATGAGGTGAATAGTAATTTCCCCATCATTATTTCATGTTAAATATAATTATTTCATAATGAAATACATGATGTGGTTAGTGTTGTAGTGGTTTCAGAAGCATTTCCCTAACATTAGGTCACAGGTTCGAGTTTTATGTAAGGCATTTAATTTTATTTTTTGTTTCCATAGCATCATGAATGTTAAATAGATTTGATTTTATATGAAATCATAAGTTGGGTTGGTGGTGTAGTGGTCTTGGTGTTTCTTTCTCTAATATAGTTCAAAGGTTCAAGTCTAGGTAATGCCGTTTTTTTTTCATGCCATTTTTTTTTTTTTTCATTTCCACAGTTCGAGTCTAGGTAATGCCATTCTGTTTTTTTTTTTCATGCCATTTTATTATTTTTTTCATTTCCACAACATTATTTAATGTGTTGAGAATAAAACACAATTTGGGTTGGTGTTGTCGTTGTTCAAGGTGCATTTCCATAAAGGGAGGTCAAAGGTTCGAGACAACTGTTTTCTCCGGAATTTTTTGTGGTCGATTAGGCTAACATTGTCGCATTAGTACCATAATAAACCAAAACGATAATGACAGCGAACGCGCCGCAACGCGCACGGAAACCTACTAGTGACCCATTATTTAACATAATTTCACCTCCTATATTTTTTTTAGCAGTGAATCTTACTATATCCATACTTCTAAATTACATCAAATTAATTATAATCTATTTCTTAATTGGAATTGAACCTAAGAACTCCCATGATGTCCCATTAATCGTTTAGCTAAAGATATTATTTTATCTCAAGTTAATTATTTCATTATGTAATTTACTTCATTAATGAAAAATTTAGGTCAAAAAAATAAATAAGAAATTTAAGCATATTTGATATTTCTATATCTTTTGCACTCGTTGAACGAATAAAATAATTAAGCTTCCTTTTAGCTTAAATACTTATTTTTAAACCACTTTAATCGTTAAAACTTCTTGCACAAGTTCACAACTGAGTGTGACCGTTTTTTAGCTTCTTTAATCTGTTCATTTATTTTGCCAATGCCAAGTGCCGTCCCTTACAATCAATCCGCACCTAATAAACTGTTACAAACAGGTATCAAAACTCAAAGATTAAAAGATCTTTATTAAACTCAGAAATAAAAGGTACTTCTCAACGATTACAAAGAAACAATAAATCGACTCTTAACAGGAAACCCAATCTTTCTATACAAACTATCAGATCTATAACCAACAGATTTATAAACTTACGGATACAAGGTGTATCTGCACAAGACTCACACAAGAAACCTGATTGAAGACCTAAGAAAGATGAAACCCTAAGAGAAGACTTTTAACACTGAAAGAAACAAACTGATAAAAGAAGAACTAAACTCTGTAAAGGACGAATTACCCAGCTATTTATAGTTGGGTATTTGTGTTTCTTCTCAAATATGAACGGCCAGGATCTTCTCTATCCAACGGTATACGATACTTTGTGCTTTCTTCACGTGGATCGCCAGCGTGGCACACCACTTGCACGAATAATAAAACAAACGTGATTAATCTTCTGGGCCAATCAGTTGGGCCGCTCCAGTCCAGCTTCCAATCCAACTGCTCCTGAGCCCACGTACAACTCTTATCCAGTCCACGAACAATCCAGTCCAGTATTCACGACCTCAACATAATATTTGACCCACATGAAAATAAAACAAACCAAACAAAAAATGTATAAGCAAATGTATAAGCATAAAACAAGTATAAAATTGTATATAAGACTGTGTAAATTTAACATAAACAATAAGAAAAAAAAATCGAAAGTGGATTCCGCTTCACTAAAACAAGTGAACAAAATAATGAGATATGGAAATGACGAATGCATAATATGCAATATATATGAATACTAAAAGTACCATAAAAGTGCAACTAAAAGGAACTATGCAAGAGTGCTTGAAATGACTCCCTTTGTTGACAGTCATCTTTGAGTCGTTTCTCTTCGCCCCAATTAGGATGTTAGGATGTAAACATCATAAGAAACCCGTTGGGGGTTGGGGGGGGGGGGGGGGGGGGGGGTAGAGACCATCGTTTATGGTATCACATTCTGACACTTAAGTGAGCAAATATCAACCATGGAACAAGTGGGTGGACCGTGGACATGTAACATGCACTCATGTCATGTATATAAGAGAGAAGGAAACAAGCAAATGAATATGGTATATCTTCTTAACTCTTATGACTGATACCATGCGAATAAATTAGATTATTCACATTTTAAAGCGCTGAATTTATAATTAAAAATAATAAATAAATAAATGTTGATACTTGATGCAATTATATACTATAATAATAGACCAATGCATTTGAACAGTGTTTTTTCATTCTGCTTTAAATTTGTGTTATATTAAATACCTATGTTTTCATTTAAGATAATAAAAAATAGTGTGGCACAGATGGTGTGATTGTTGTTGTGCTGCTGGCTTTACTCGGGTTCGAGACCTGATGAAGGCAAAAAATTTTCTTTTTTAAAGGCTTCATTAATCATTATTACAATTGAACAGGTGTATACGTGTTGCTTTGATGTTTAATTAAGGATGACTTGCCATCTGAGCTTTAGAGCATTCACAGTAGAGCCTCTATATTTGTGTGAGGGGTGCCTCCATATTATATAGAGTGTGTATAAGTGGTTGTGAGTAGAGGAGAGAGAAAATATATAGATGAGACACTGTTCATCAGTAAATTTGGAGGGGACACTGTTCACCCTCCATAATTTTTTAATATTTTTAGAAGTGGTTGTGAGTAGAGGAGAGAGAAAATGTAATGATAAAAGTATAGAATAAGTATTATTAAATAGAAAAGGAGAGAGAATGGTAGTGATTTTTAGTGTAATTATAGAGATGGAGAAGGAGGATCTAGTGTGAATGCTCTTAGAGCATTCACACTAGCTTCTCCATATTTTCTCCATAATTACTCTAAAAACACTACTTTTTCTCACTTCTTTCTATTTAATAATATTTATTCTATACTTTTATCATTACCTTTTCTCTCTCCTCTACTCACAATCACTTTCAAAAATATTAAACAATTATGGAGGATGAACAGTTCCATATCAAATTTGTTGATGAACAGTAACTTCTCTATATATTCTCCATTTCCTCTACTCACAAACACTTATACACACTGTATCTAATATGGAGGCCCCTCTCACAAAATTATGGAGGCTCTACTGTGAATGCTCTTAGCCTTCTTATAAACGTGTCACATAGCAAGCCCTTCATCTCCCTCCCTCCCTCTCTCTCTCACACACACACACAGAATTACTTTAGCGATTATCATACACCCACACACTTTTACTCAGAGGTAGACACCTTTTTTACCCCCCCCCCCCCTTTCCCTCATCTTCTTCATCTCATCTCCTTAGGTTTTAGTCCGCCGCCAACGATGAACGACGCCACCGCCCTCCTGACACCTCTGCCGATGTAATTACTAGATTGCTGTTTTACTCATTTGTGGCAGGATGAGTTGAGAGATGCAGTTCTCCTTGTGTTTGCTAACAAACAAGATCTCCCAAATGCTATGAATGCTGTTGAAATCACTGATAAGCTTGGTCTCCGCTCTCTCCGACAGCGCCACTGGTAATCAACTAAGAGCTTACATTTTTATTTTCTTTCTAATGAGTTTTCTTATCATTGCATTTCTACTTCTGTTACCAGCTTACCATGTAATTGGCTTTATAATGTTCAAACTATTTGATTGTATAAAAAGTAAAAGTATAAATTTTAGAAAACTAATTAGGAGCTTTTTAATTAAGGGTTTGGGAAAGAGGGAATAAATGGTGTTTGGTTCTAGGGTATGGATTTTAGAAGTAGAAAAGAAACTCTTGAAATAATTAATGATAAAAAAATTACAATCGGTAATTGGGTTAGCATAAGCCAACAAACAGTTATACCTATATATTTTGTTATGAATTGTTAATATATAGCAAAATCTTATCTTAGATCTTTACATATTATTTACTGGAAGTGACTGAGCGAGGGGCTGTAGTATGTTCCAAGGATTAGTTTAAGGCATGAAACTCCGTAATTGGCATCGTTGTAGATATTAAGATATTTATAAACTGCAGTCATGGTGAAGGCGCGCTCAGGATCGACTTCTGTTGATCATTGCTTAGAACAAGGTTGTTTAGCCGTTTTTGTCCTACTCTTGACGAAGGCCTGCATTTTTCCCACAGGCGATACCATTTTCCCCCCTGATTGGTTTTATTTTTCATTTTTTTTCTGCTTAGCATAGCTTCTTATTTTGCAGGCGCGTTCTGGACGTGACAACATCACTTGATGGGGTTTAAAGCTTTTTCAAGTCATCTTTTGCAATTTTTGTTCTTGGTTATTGAGTTAGGGTTTTTGTAAATATTGTTTAAAGCAACTGTTCTGGCCCACGGTTGCAACATGATCACAGAAAAACAAAGTGAGCCATCGACATTGACAAACAAGTATATATAAATTTGTGTCTTTGCTTATGTTTTCCTTCTAAGTTTTTCGATTTATGTAGCGGTTTCCCTTTTTTTTGTTTCAGGTGTTATTGGTCAGTTGTGGTGTTCCACTTGCCGCTTCGTTCATGTATGTTCTTCCGGTAAGTTTCCCTACATTTTGTTTCTCATGTATATGATTCCGTTGTAGGTGATTTGGTATGTTTTTGTTTTATTAGTGTTTGTGGAACTGCTTGCTAACTGTTTCAAAAACGGGGTTTTCAGGCAATAATTTGGCTGGTAAAACTGAATTTAGTGGTGGTGGTGATGGTGGTCAGGGTGAGAATTCGAACTCGAGTCATGGACCGAAGAAAAGACGAAGAAGGGATCAGGTATTTCTTAATTACTACATAATCTTGATAATAGGTTTGTTGTTATGTTTTTCACACAATGACTGATTAATCTTTAAGCCTACTCTATAAAGTTTTGTCATTTGAGGTTGTACTGGTTGAGTTAGTAATGTATTGAATGCAATCTATAAAGGATGTATGTCCTTTGGACTTTTGTTGACTGTTGTTTTTTCATAAATGACAGGATAGCGAGTACAACCAAGTCAAACGATCACCCCAAACGCCCGGTGAGGCCACAAAGAACAATAATGAAGATCAGCAAAAGGGTGATAATAATACCCTGAATTCGGTTGCTAATAAATCAAGTGGGAAGCATGGTAAGCAAGTATCTCAATCATCGGATGCACCGAAGGAAGAATACATTCATGTTCATGCAGTTTGAAGGTAATTGTGTTGTGATTTAAAAATAAGTGATTAACGTATAATGGTTCTTCATCCTTGGGTTCATCTCTTTGACTCTTAGATTAATGGTTCAAAGTTAATAACTCTGTTCTACAAATTTGAGAGCATTCATATTACCTAACATGAAACTGCAAACACACCTAACATTAGACTGAAACACACTGCTTGATGCTTATCATCATGCCTATATTATTTAAGGCTGTTTATATGAAAGTTTTTTTTTACTAAAAGTTTGAAGCTAATTGTGTTGTGATTTAAAAATAACTAGATAATGATGATGTGCAACTCGGAATAATCACCTTCAAAATACAATGCCAAGCGGCCCCTTAGATGTCAAGGGACAACTTTTCTTTCTTTTAGCATTTACTAATAAATTTGAATCTAATTACAGGAGCATGTGAAGGATCACTTGCGTGTTCCACGTGTCACGTGATTGTGATGGTACGCCACAAACATGACTACTTTGACATAAAATTATTTTTTAGATGACATATTATGATTTAGATGTTAACTGATATAATCACCATTGGTTAGGATATGGAGCACTACAATAAACTTGAGGACCCAACAGATGAGGAAAATGACATGCTAGATCTTGCTTTTGGGCTAACAGAAACGTGAGTTACTTTACATCTTACAAAGTGACAAACTATGCTAAGTGGAAACAAACTATACATCTATTCTCGATTTTAGCTACCAACTTTAAATTAGGTGGAGTACATAAACCAACTTATAGTTTATTACTTATTATTAGTAATCACCCTCATTTGCGACGGCTTGCCATCCACCATATCAGATGCCATATATGGAAAAAATGCACATGTATATTTTTTTTAAATAAATTTACAAATAAGTGTGTTTGCACTTTTCAGGCGTTTGAGCTTGGTGATAGAGATCAAGCTTGGTAAGATATACCCATTGTAGTCTAGCACCTGCTTCATGGGAATATGCAAGCTGCTAACACCAGGTACTTTGTGCATCGGTTGAAATATCCATGTGCTTATTATTACTCTACCTTTTTTTTGTTCAAGTTTTTTAACTAACTGAATATCATCATATGTTGGTTTATAAGGGATTCTAACTAAATACACCTATCATGGAACATGTTAACAATGGCCTACAAGAACATAGCCAATTCCCACATTGAGGTACTATTCACACTTTTAGAAAACAGGGTGTTTGTGTTTTTGGTAATTGTGATCTATTTTTTTAAAGCTTCATTTGATAAGTCATTATCTTCAAACATTGATTGCTGCAAATATTTACCTTAAAAAAAGACGCAAATGCTTTATGTTTATTTTGCAGGAAATTTATTAAGAGTGTGATGAGCTAATGCAAGCAGTTAACTTTGTTTCGAATTGGAGTTTCATTTCAGTAATCGGCGAAAATGTAAGTGGTGATTAATCTATATATTCAAATCAATGCGAAATGTTTAGGTTGGGTTGGTTAAGATTCAGAGCTCGACCCGTCTCCTATGTAGTGAAACCTTTATTAAACCTTTGATGTAAATATAACCCAAAGCAACCCGTATGTGGATGAGTTAACTTCATGCTATCTTTTTTTTAACTATTGAATTTGGCTAAAGCCGTAAAGGTTCATTCCAGTTCCACCGTTACGGCGTTACTACTGAAAAGTTGATGATTTTTGGGTTGTGCTTCAATACTTTGAACATGAAAAACCACTCTATGGCTGCAATTATTGGGCACGATAAAGGTCTTAAACTATCATTTTGCACTTCTAATTGATGATTAACATAGACTTTGTAGGATGTCCTATTAACTTTAATTTAATTAATATCTCATATTTCTATCAGAACCTCCCTAAAATTGTTTCAACTTAGCATTGAGAAATTTTTATGTTTTGACTAATAGTGTGATTCTTTTTCCCTAATAATTAACATATTGAACTTTTGCAGGCGGGAATATGGTGCTTTTATATGCTTTGAGGCTTAACAATGTTGATGGTGTGTGAAGTATATATATTTTTATGATGATATTTGTGCACACAATTTCTAGTTTTAAAATAGTTTTTACCCTAAATTAAACTACACACACGAAAGGCAAGTGTACCTATCGAAAAGTAATATAATTTAAATGGTAAGAACCGGATATCAATCCGTGGACGCGATTTCTCAATACTAAACTTTTGTTACTGTAGAGCCTTTTCGAGAGTTGGGTTGAGTTTTCTAAATTAAAGTTACTAAATATTAAATGACACTAAAAATAAACGGATCTAAAAATAATATTAATTAAAGTCATCTAAACTAAGATTCCACTAATGACATGTAATGTTCCTAGAGTAAGAAATGATGGTAAGACAAAACTCTCTAATAATTAAGTTCCAATCAAGGTCTCTTAATTATATAATCCTTTGGAAAATTAAAACGACAAAACACTTTAATCACCTAGAATCATTCTTTGAAGTCCGTTTTGTAATATTTAAGTTAATCTTTAAACACGAGTTATTCATTTGTCAAAATTCCTAACTCGACAACTTAAGGAAAATTAATTTGAACAACAATTTAATCACCTAAAGTTGTTTTTATGTAGATAAATATTTATATTGTTCAAGTGACAAATCTAAGGTTTAAAACTTGTAAGACAATAATTTTGGCCTAAACTACTAACTTACAATTTCTTATCAACCTTAGAATCTAACACAACACCATTATGATTTTTCCAAATCTAAGTGCAAGATTTCACACATGTTCAAGTTCTTCATCTCAAGTTAGTTAACAATTACCATTCCTAGTTTCATGTTATGAACCTAATTATTACTAACAAGACTCAATAATGAACATCTACACATGGGTTTTCCAACATTCATGAGCAAACATTCACCAAACTAACATGGATTATGAACTTTAAACATATACAAAATTCCAAGAACAATACTAAAAATTCATCATCAAGATTAACATAAACTAAATACCATCATGTCTTACAATTATCACATTACATAATCAAAAGCTTCATCATAGTTTAGATAACTAAAGGTGTTTAGCCCATAAGGCTTACAACAACTACAAACATACTTGCTAAACTACCAAAATTCATGGTTAAGATTAAGAAATTCAAACCATAAGCAAGCAAGGTAAGTAGGTTGGTTGGTTGATGTTCCTTGGTACTTCAATGGCCTTCAAAGCTCCTTTGGAAAGGTGAAAATCGGCTGGAGAGAAGTGTGTTTGAACCTCCAAGACCCAACAACCCGAAATAGAGCAAATGGGGTTGTTTATATAGAATCTGACGAAGTGCATGACCATGCAAAGTGAGTTGCACGGTCGTGCATGTAGTAACTACAGTGTTTTCTTTTTAAGACTGATTCACGCCATTTCCAATTTTGGCAAAAGCCTCGAATTCTGTCCCCGAGGTGATCTGCACGACCATGCAAATGAGTCTGCATGGTAGTGCATGATCTGATACTTGGTTCTTTTCAGCTCCCTCTTTGGTAACATGCATGGTAGTGCAGTTGCACTTGCACTACCATGCAACTTCTAGGATTTCACCAATTTTTTCTTCGAAAGCTCCAATTTTCTTTGTTTTCTTTAGGCGAGTTGCTCCGGGCTAAATTTTCACAAAAACAATAACTAAGTACCGAGACCAATGAAAATATAACCAAAATGCAACAAAGGGGAAATAAATATGGGTAAAATTAATGTGTAATTTTGCACATATCAATGTTCACAGGGTGGTCAAACTTTATGGCGATTCTAAAATATGGATTTATAGATGCTGCCAACAGACAGGGTAAGCTTCATGGTCCAGGAACAACGACACAGGCAGATGAAACAACGCATAACAACTATCTCATTCGACTGGTACCTGTAGTAGTAGTATTTAAACTCTTTTGTTGATGGTTTTAAACCAAGCATGTAGCTTTTGATACTTAAACCTTAACACACAGCCCCTTTTAATAACGGACTGGAGTTTGTTCGATTTTAGTTTAATCATTATCATGTCGAATTCGTTGCCGCCGCAACGCGCGGCCGTTAAAATAACTAGTTTAATAACATGTTGGGATAAGTCCAAAAATCCTCTTAAAAATTTTCTCCACTAGTTGATCCAAACCCAAAGATAGCCCATATATAGAGCCCAATACCCAACACGTATTTTATGGCTGCCAAATATATTACATTATTTTCCCACTCCTTTTAAGTGTTTATCATTTTGTCATAAAGGCTTAAAAATGAATTTTTATGTGTGCTTTGCTCTTACATTAAAGAACTAGATTATACCCCGGGAACGTCACGGGGTTGAGAAATCTAATATGACATATTAATATTACATATGAAATAGAATGATGCGCTTTACAGTTACATGCAGGAAAACTTCGGGTAGCACCTAACCTAAAACAATTAAAAATGTATCTCCAATGTTAACGCCTAACCTTAAACAATGTATAACTCTAATATTATTATCTAACCTAAAACAATGTATAACTCCAATGCTAACGCATGTTGAAAATAGAATTCATATTTACTGATTTGAACACAATTAGTGACTTGCCTATACATAATTAATGATTTACCTGAACACTTTGTGTTTTTTTCCTGTATGAACGAAACCACACAAAAAATAGTCGTTTTTCTCCGTTTTTTATATAGCACTATGGTACTCGTTGGAAAGATAATAAAACGCTCGTTAATTTGGTGTAATTTTTTTTCTTTAAAAATCTCGTATATAAAAGATATTAACGTTTAAAAATCATGGGATGAAATATAAGAGAGAAAAATCTAATTTTGTTTTTAAATTATTTTTTTCCTAAAATATCTCAATGTTGTTTTTAAATTATTTTTTTCCTAAAATATCTCAATGCCACATGGAATGACACATGACACACTCAATGAGAAGAATGCCTCTTTGAGTGCCATGTCATTAAAATGGCTTTGGTTTATTATATGTATAGATAGATAGATACATCATGTATGTTTGATTTTCATTTATGATTTAGTGTTTAAAGATGTGATGCCGAGAAAAATAACAATAATAGATATAAATTTTTTTAATTTCTTTTATTATTGTTATTAATAAATATAAATTTGACAGCCAAATTTCATAAAATTAAATCTGACTACATAACAATCAAATTAACCTAATATAAACATGTAAATTATTTAAATAAAAGATTCTTACGTTGTTACAACAAAAAGTAAATTAACAAAATTTCTAATATAAAGCCATGTGTAGTTGAACCTATAAGGACACTGTGCCCATACCTTCAAGTTCAACACGAAGTTGCCCTGTCCCCCAAAGAAGTAGATCTAAATTATTGAGTTAAATTATCATAATTTTTAAGGTTTATTAAAGTGACACAACTAAAATGAATTTTAATTTGGATACTTTGATTCGTTATCTTGTGAAACAGAAGTGAAGGAATAAAGATATTTGATAAAGAAAGAAAACGAATAAAATACACGCATGAGTTTCAGCTTTTGATAAAATTAAACATGTCTTTTTTAACTTTTCACAAGAATACTTTTTTTTTTTTTTTTTGAATAGCAACGAAATTCACCAAGAACTTCATTCAGAGTTCTTACTCAGTCAAATCAGTACCCCTCCCACCCGGCAAAGCCAAACATGTAAAGGATCTCCTGGTTTCACCAAGTTCACCGGTTCCGAGAAAAACCCGACTATCTACCCGCCCGAAAGGACGACAATGGAATAATAGGTAAAACCTGTCGCTCTCAAGAATCGAACCAATGACCTTTCAGCCATAGGTCTTCTATCATTGAGCCTCCATACCACCCCACCATAAAGTGGTTGATAGAATACTATTTAAACTATTTATAAAAGGGTTGTGGTATTTACACACCTTTCAAATTAACGGCTCACCTTCTATACATAACGTATAAAGGGGTGTACAAACTTTCACACGTCATTACTCAAAGGCATGTTATCGACCTATATGTCGCGTATAGGGAGCTACGGGAGCTACGTGAAAATTTATGCAACCCATCTCTAAAGAATTTTCATCGGCATAACCCGTAGATAGAATCTATGACACGTTTAAGAAGCCAACGTCATATATTCTTGTCAACATGACGTCATAATTGTAGTTTTTTATTACTTTATATACACGACTACTATTCACCCAAACCCTCCTAACTCCATATCAAATCATCCTCCTCTTAATTAATCATTCCACCAACCAAATTCTTCTCCAGCAGCCGCCACAACGACGTCGTTTCGGGCCGGGTCAAACCATCAATGGAAAACACGAATAAAAAGCGGTCAGAGGTGACAGGAGACGGTAACAAAACCGGAAAGAAAATCAGGTCAAAAAAAGAGACGGCTGAAGACGCTGAGTTAGACGAGTTCTTGGCTATAATAAACCGGTTACAAGCCGGTTTTAATTATTTTCAACAGAAAGGTGCCGTTAAGTCTACCGGTACACAGCCGGTAACGGATTCTTGTTTGTTTGAGTTGGATGACTTTGACGATGGACGGAAAATAATTAACGGAGATACAGTAGAGAATAATGGTGGTGGTGGTGTTGTTGGGTTTGATCTTAACGCCGACCCGGTTATATCCGATCAGAAGTTTGATTAATAATATTCGGGTTTATTGACGTATGTTTTTTTTTTTTTTTTTGTTTATTGTGGTTTCTTGGTCAGGTAATTGACATGTGTTTGTTGTTGGTTTAAATGTTTAATAACAAAAATGGATTTTTAGTTGTTTTTTTTTAATCGACGTAGTTCATCCGGGCAAGTCGCTTGTCAACGAGCCTAACCACTCTGGTTCTATCCCCCGTGCATATAGGCTTTTCAACCCCTTGCCTGAATGCTTCGCATGTTTTGCGTACCCTGTGAATTGAACTCGAGACCTTCGAGGCAGGAACCCTACTGTTATGGGTAAACATTTCCGCCTCTGTTGCAACAACTAGGCTACAACATCATTTACGGATTTTTAGTTGGTAAGTTAAAAGTTAACAATTTTTGTACAAAAGTTAAAAAAAAAACAACTTTTGTACAAATAAAGTATTATATGCATTCAAGCGTGTACCACTTTGCAAGAAGAGAATCACGTGTATGTAATTAATAAAAAAAAGTAGAATTAATACATCAAAGATGGTAAAATGTGATGGACAGATGTTGATCTTTTTTTAGGTTGAGGGTTTGGTTAAAAGCAAAAAGGGTGTAGAACTGTAGAATAGATTATAATTTCTTTTGAACATTTTATGGATTCATTATAACCAGTAGAGTGCACCCGTGTTACGTACGGGTTGTGGGGGATATGCACCGCTATTCTACCACGCGTTGTATGAAGGTTGCTAGAACTGGCTGCAATGCAACTTTAAAAAAATTGGGTGAAATTCTAATAGGTAAAAGTTTGGTAGTCAAAGTTTGGTGGCGAAATTGTAAGAAAAGAAAGTAAATAAGTTAGTGGCCAAATTGTTTAGTGGCGAAACTATAAAAAAAAAATAAAGTACCAAATTGGGAAAGCAGAAAGTAAGAAAGTTAGTGGCCAAAGTGCGAAGAATCTAAAAGGTAAAAGTTTGGTGGTCAAATTGGAAGAAAAGAAAGCACATAAGCTAGTGGCCTAATTGTTTAGTGGCCAAACTGTAAAAAAATAAAGTGTCAAATTGAGAAAACATAAAGTAAAAAAATTAGTGGCCAAAGTGCAAAAGATGAAAAGTAACTATTGCCTAAGCTGTTGTAAATTAATATATTGGTGGTCAAAGTTTGGTTGCGAAATTTGAAGAAAAGAAAGTAAATAAGTTAGTGGTCAAATTGTTTAGTGGCGAAAGTACCAAATTGGGAAAGCAGAAAGTAAGAAAGTTAGTGGCCAAAGTGTGAAGAATCTAAAAGGTAAAAGTTTGGTGGTCAAATTTGAAGAAAAGAAAGTATATAAGCTAGTGGCCTAATTGTTTAGTGGCCAAACTGTAAAAAAATAAAGTGTCAAATTGAGAAAACAGAAAGTAAAAAAATTAGTGGTCAAAGTGTAAAAGATGAAAAGTAACTATTGCCTAAGCTGTTGTAAATTAATAAATTAGTGGCCAAAATGCAAAAGATGAAAAGTAACTATTGCCTAATGTGTTGTAAATTAATATATAGAGTAATATTACTGTGCGAGTTAGTTACTTTGAAAAACTTAAATATTACGAGTACATTCTTCGTAATTTTATAACTAGGTGCTTAAAAAGTCTAGGTGCACAGACCTCAGGGATGATGAGATGGGTTTAAGATGGAGAGCGATATTAACCCAACCCGAACAAAAATTTACCACAGTTGCTTCTTGATCTTTACAGATGATTTTATGATTCTGACTATGAGCTGATGGGGTTCCCTAGGGAAGCATCTTCACCATCCTCCGTTTTATTGTCACGTCACTATCCCTTTTCACCGTCTCTCTTTCCACTGACATGGAGTACGGTTCACTACCCTCTACTCTTTTTTCCGATTAATTTAATTTCAAACCATAAAAAATAACTATTTTATTAATATATATTTTTTAAAGGCGTAACTCAATGGTGAAATTCTAGTCATAACAACCTCCGGGTCACAAGTTGAGTCTTCCCACACGCCAGGTCCTTTCAACCTTTAATGGGTATGATTTTTCGATGGACGAGAATCGAACTTGTGACCAACCTTGGGCGGAAACCCTCCGAAGAGGTAAATCCTCCCACCTCAAACCAGCTGAGCCAGAGATCATCGCCATATATATATATATATATATATATATATATATATATATATTACATCACTTAGATGCAAAATAAATAATATAAATAGATATTCATAATTTAATCACCATCACTTGCACTTCCGCTAGCACACCCTAGCCATCTTTTTGCAATTTTGTCTTTAACTTTTAATACCACCGTCCGCTTTCTAAATGGAAGTTTATCAATGTCTTTAGTCATGATGTTAAACTCTTCTGGTTATTGTTTTTAACGATCCAACCGATGCCTTTCCATTTCAATTTCGGCCATTCATTGCTTTTGTTGTTGCTTCATTTGAAATTTCTCCATTTCCCTCTCTGTTGCTTCTTGCTTTTCTGTTTCTTCAATCGAAGTTTCTCCGCTTGTAATTCATGAAATTCGGTGAACCTACTCATTAAGTTATCTAATTTTGATTCACATGGGATTTGTCTTTTAAATATGATTCCCTTTTTTCTTTGTCTCTCTCTATAGGCCGTTGCGCTTTTGGAGTTGGAGTATCATCATCGTACCCTAGCTCATCATTAATATTGATGTTACAATGCGTATCCGAACCACCGGCATTGTAATCTCCCGACTTAGTCATCTTAGACCTTTTTGATGTTGCAATGCGTATCTGAACCACCGCTTGATCAATGGACAAACGCATTGTGGTAGTAACCGAAAAACCATCCTATTTTTGTTCATGTATTAATCGCGTGTTGAGTGCTAATCAAACATCGAGTCAAAAACAGTCCTTTAGCTGTAGCTTACTGTAGTAGGAAGTTATCTAATTTTGATTCACATGGGATTTGTCTTTTAAATATGATTCCCTTTTTTCTTTGTCTCTCTCGATAGGCCGTTGCGCTTTTGGAGTTGGAGTATCATCATCGTACCCTAGCTCATCATTAATATTGATGTTAAAATGCGTATCCGAACCACCGGCATTGTAATCTCCTGACCTAGTCATCTTAGACCTTTTTGATGTTGCAATGCGTATCTGAACCACCGCTTGATCAATGGACAAACGCATTGTGGTAGTAACCGACAAACCGTCCTATTTTTGTTCATGTCTTAATCGCGTGTTGAGTGCTAATCAAACATCGAGTCAAAAACAGTCCTTTAGCTATAGCTTACTGTAGTAGGAAGTAGGGCTGTTAAACCATAGAAAATTTGGGAAAACAATTGAGATCAAAAGTGGCCACTCTAGTTTTCAAATTTGGTAGTTGAAAGTCCTTTTTTTTACTTAGTTTGGAAATCACATAGACATGATTTGTTTAAATTGTTCAACCCAATTTAGTGCACCACACAAACAGAATATCAAATTATTCGTAGTGCAAGAAAACAATGATAGTCTTTATCAATGCAAATAAACCAAACTGTTCAAATCAGTCAAATGTATAATTGAATTCAATGAACTTAGGGTGTTCACAAAACTCAATCCAATGCTAATGAACCATTCATCTGGAGGAAACCGTAGAAGGATTAGCCGCTCATCAGCTCATGGACATCATCACAACTTTAATTC
The DNA here is from genome assembly GCA_032199755.1 of Ambrosia artemisiifolia. NCBI lineage: Eukaryota > Viridiplantae > Streptophyta > Magnoliopsida > Asterales > Asteraceae > Ambrosia > Ambrosia artemisiifolia. The sequence goes on from CM063519.1 coordinate 3,385,833, forward strand.
TTGGCTCAGATTTCATCTGCATCAACCGGTTGAATGGAATCTTGATTAAGCTCTGAAAATCACCAAAAAACTACCTTGAAAGTCAAAAGTATCGAACCCATATGGCTAAATTAGGTTTTGATAAGAAACATGGGCTTTATGCTAATTTTTCAGGACCTCACGACACGCAAGGAAGTTCCTACAGACCTTCCCGGGTCGTGAAGGACAAAATATTCGAGTCTTGAATTGTAGTTATTCATGTGGCGCGAAAATCATTCTTTAACCCTTGGCGTGCCACAAAGGCTTGTTTTCCCGATTTTGCATCATTTGATCCTGATTTCTCTTGTGTGCTCCTATCTTCATGATTGATACTCTTTTACCTCTCATTTAGCATACAAATTCTTGCAATATGATGATCCGGGAAATACGATTTAGAACCGTTAAAAACACAATATTTCATGTCGCATTTGCATATTGAAATGCATTCGGAGCTTGACTAAAATTGGCCCATGAATACATAGACGTATCTATGGGTGATGTTAATGGTGGTTTGTTTGAATGCTTGTAAAAAAGTTGAGTAGAGTAGAATGCTAAAGATTGGTGTAAAAATCGTGTGTTTTAAAAAGGTTGTCCATAGTGCTAGTATTGCATTACGCGCTAATTTTTTAATTTATTGAGTTGGTCTATTGTAACATCCGGCAAAAATCGATGTGATTCCGTACGTAATTAGTATATGTAATTAACGGTTTAAGTGCATGTTTAAATTAATTGGATTAATTTAATTGATGCCGTAAGAGAATAGCAAATTCCCCATAAGATGCATAGGAATGCACACGTTCAATGACGATGCATGATAGGATCATGTGCGAATAAACTTGTCCGGTACGGACGTTGGTGATTACCCGGCAATAATTAAATAACCGAAAACGATCCCGAATGCCCGGGATATAAAAGAAGGGTATTTTTTTTATGAAATGTAAAGTGTTTTGGAACCCCAAAACTATAAATGAAAACTTCAAATTAAAAATCTCCCGGTAGCGAATAAAGTTCGCGTATCGCACCCGATGCGCGTAAAATATATATTTTCACCCGGTAAGAGCCTAAATAACATACCAATACTTAAACTAGGCTATGTTTAAGGGTAACTTAAAGTTAATTGTACGTCCGAAATAGCTCGTAATAAGAACGCTCAAAAACCCGAAAAACCCTAACCGAACCGATTCGAATCTAACTAAATACTTGGTAGATATTTTTGGCTTATGAGGTGGGACCCACAAGACCTTTTTGGCCAGCCATGGGAGCCTCCATAGCCACCCTAATGTTGGCTAAAGTAAGGCACATCATGAGAAGGTTAAGGCATGCTTAAGATATATATTTTTTTTTATAATCTTATAAAACACCTTATAAACCATTTAAGTCTCATTTTTTCATCACAAAATCAGCCCAAAACACCCTTAAAATGCTGCTGTTGCTGTCGTGAGTTTCCACACACCCATCACTTTGATTTTTAAGCTAATAACACATTATAATCACTCCATTCATACCCTAAATCAAGTGTGTACAAGTGCTAGGAGCTTAACCCTTGGAAGACACACTTAAACCCCATCATATTCTTGTGTTTTTGTGACTTCCCTAGCCTTGTGCTAGTAGTAAGCTTCTTAACCTTGTTTTTGATTATTATTATTCATGTATGTGTTCTTAGAAGCAAGTTGTACATGAAGGGTTTTAAAGGTGGTTTGAAACATAATCTTTAATAGTTTTTACATGAGTAAAATAGGTGACTAAAGATATGTAGATAAATCATGGATTGGATGATGATAAAGTAGTGTTCTTGAAAATGTATAAAATTTACACATACACTAAGTAGGATGATGATTTGATTAAGATTTATGGAAACAATCTTGAATGTGTTAAAAAGAAACTTTAATCATCTTAATATGATCATCTAAGACATAATAAATGATGGAACATGTTAGAAGTTCAAGAATAAAGAAGATGAAAAATTAAAGTTTACTTACTTAGAAGAATGATATTTTGATATAATGGGCAAATACATAAAACACACATACAAGTAGTCTTATATATGGAATATAAGACTAATAAAAGTGTTTTGGTACAAGAATAACTTACCAATAAAAAGATGAATCTTCAAAGTCCACAAACTTGAGTGAAAAATACTAACTTTGGAAGTTAGAGTGGAAAAATGCAACATTTGAAAGTTAAGGGACTAATATTGTAACTTTGAAAGTTAGAGGACTAAAATGGATATTTTAGAAACTATTAGTCCAAAAATGCAAGGATGGAAAGTTTGGTGGCAAAAGTATAAGTAATAAATTTCTAAGGATGATTTGGGTAAATACTAGTAGATATACTTGGGTATTTTTGTATAAAAAGTATATTTTTATAAAAGTGAAAGTTATAAAAATATGGATTGTATTAACATAAGGATTTTTATAAAATAGAGATTTTATAAAAATGTTAAGCAAACTTGAGAAACTTATACAAAAATGAATACTTTTATATAAATGGGAATATAAAAGTATTGGAAGCATTTTTTTATCTAAGTTAACAAGTTGGGTTAAAATACAAACCTTCCAAGTAACATGGGTTAGGAATGTGGATAATATTTCTATAAAACACATGTTGGGAAAAACTTGGAAAATTGACTAATCAAGCTAAGATATCGAACTAAGACGCGATAACGAACCATACACGGACAAGACATGAGAAAAATGCCATTGCGGCAAGATGAGAAAATATATATTTTTAGGAAGTAAAATATATATATACATCATGGGTGAAAACTAATAAACGCTTTCCTAAGTGTTGAAGGAATTATTCGTGGGAGAAAGACATAACGTAAACAAGTAAGACGTTAAACAAACGTATACACGTAACAAGAAAAATTACACATTTATATATATATACGCTCGTCTCGGCAAAATTCTAATATATCTACTTAATGGGAAAGTAGATATGTGGGAAGGAAAACCGAGACGAGTAGACGAAGATATATATATATGTGTATGCCGTGCCGACAAGATCCTAGTATATTTATTTGAATAGGAAAATAAATATACGGTATGGTGAGTTGAATCGGGTGCTGAGAATATACAATCGAACGACAAGACCTTAGCATATTTATTTAAATGGGGAAGTAAATATGCGGCGAAGTGAGTCGGGTCGAGTATTGAAATATATATTATATCGGGTGATGCGATCTTAAGTATAATTATTTGAATGGGAAAATAATTATACGTTAAGTGAAGTCAAGTCGATGATAATAATGTACAAGTTAAGGAAATATTAACAAGAGTAATATATAACTTGTAATACCAAGGGTAATCTAACGCCAACGAAACCTAGGACATATGTTTAATCGAACGGGGAACCATATCTAAATGGTGGTGTTGGGAGTTGGGTGTACAACTTGCCGGAAAAGCACACGTTATAGACTTAGTGACTTACACGCACTAGGACGTTCGTAGGTGCTTGACCGCGGACTTGCTATTCTCTGCTATTGGAGTGTACGCTGTACATCAGGTGAGTTTCACGGCCCCATTTTACTGTTTTAACTGGGGGAAAGATATGTTCGTCAAACGTTGTCACATGTTGAAATGTTTTCAAAGGTTAAAATGTGATAAGTGGTATGATGAGTACTTGAGCAGTGATCGCCACTCGGGGTTGAGTCCTCTCTTCCGTAATCATTAATTCAGGGAAATGAAACCGAAAGAATATTTGGATAGTACTATTGGTGCCTGACAAGGCCCACCCCTAATCGATAGCGTCGATTATGCATCGGCGTATGCCTGGGGTGCACGTATTCTGAAATTAAGTCGTTGGGTTCCGAGGAACGACTTGGAGCGGGGCATTATTATTAGTCTTGGTTTGGTTATGGGGCTCAAGGGATTGCTCATCATTATAGTTTGTAGGAGCTAGCTACTCCTTACAAAGGCCACAAGTTGTGCAGGTTTCGCACATGTTGTAAAAACGGAATATCGATCGACAAGATCCTAGTATAATTACTTAAATGGGAAAGTAATTATACGGTAAAGTGAGTCGAGTCGATGGTTGTGAAAATGTTATTGTTATGTAACTAAAACCTGTGAACTCACCAATATTTTATATATTGACGTCTTTTTAAACATATCTTTCAGGTAACTAAGTGCTGAATAGATATGGGGCTAGTGCGGTGGAATTCGGGATGTCGGATACTGGTCGGGATTTCATTCACTGTTACCTTCGGGTTGGAACATAAACGGAAATTCCCATATTGAAAACTTAATGTTCATCGTTTTAAATAATGCCTTGTGCAATATTGTAACGAGATACTCATTTCCGACTTTCTAATAAATTGATCTTGTCTAATTAAATATAGTTTGTGTTAATCCTGACTTTGATATACTTTCGAGCGTTGCGCCACGTGTTTCCGCCATTGGCGTGGTGTCACATCTATTTTACTTGCATAAGAACATTAGCATGTGTTTTTATCAATAGAAAACCATTTAAAGTATCGGTATCGAATCCGACAATACAAATAGAATGTCGGCATCAATTTGATTAGTCATGGTAGAATTTCGAGCAAGATCCGCTATCACTTACGATACCAAAACAATTCACTACTTTGACTATAATTTTATTTTCTACCAAATGTGTGCGGGAGGGTCGTGAAAATAAACTATATCTATACTACATTATAAAGGAGGAGAGATGGTTAAAATAGTCACTTCATGTCAATTTTAAGATGGCAAATCAAGAGTCATAAGTCTAATCTCAAATTTTTACCATATTTCTTCCTTTTATACCCTTGTATACCACATTTCATAGCAATTGTACAATCCCAACTTGCCATGCTCCTCTCTTCATCACCATCAGTTATAGTGAAACCTCCATTGTAATTGAATTTCATGAGACCCTCCATTACTTAAATTGAATACAATTTCAATACCATCAAGTCTAAGACGCTCAAGCTCTCCGCCCCCTTCTTCCCATTCAATTAACCTCAAATCCCTTCAAATCCCCACTCCTTCACCGATTTAAGACACTCAAATTCTGTGATTTGATTGTCTGCTTGTTTTGTTGGTGGATGGACAAACTGGTATGTAGTTTCTATATATTGTTTATTCATGTATTAACAATTACCCTTTATTTCCATCTGGTTGTTCTCAGGTCTGGTAACTCAGACGCATATCCTGTGAACTGAGCTCTGACAAAAGGTTATTGAAAGATATAGGGTTTCATGATTCTGGAGCTGATGGTGGTCATGATGGTGATTACTCAGGTAAATACCAAAACTCCTTTTTTGCTCTGTTTTTATACATCATATAAATTACTTACAACATTTAATTACTTTGATATACTGATGTGTTTGGGTTCACGAGCTCCTGTTTATAATTTTATTTTTAAGTCTGATAATTGTTTGCTTATTTAGGATTTTGATTTGGCAGGAAGATAGAGAATTGTTTTAGGTGGGTTTTTTAAAATGTTATAACCATCCTGAATCCACAAAACTTTCAGCAGCAAATTCATAACCCAAGAATTCGTTTTCCGATTGAGAAACCGCTTTATTTAGATCCGTCACTGGCGGCGGATCAGCCCTGAACTTTCTCTAATCTTTAGCTGCCCTGACCGTGAATTGATCCGCGCCTTTGCCTAACCATTTCCAGCCTTCCCTAGAACCTGAAAAACAAACGTTTCCAATAATTTCGCTGCAGTGCAGCGTTTCGGACTGCAGGAAGTTTACTATTTAGCTTTAATTGCTTCTATAACTTGATTTTTTTTGGTATTTTGTCAATTGGTGTTCGCATTTTGGTTGTAATCATTCTTCATGTTAGCATGTGTATTACTTTTTTTTCCAACCTTACGACCATTTTAAATATAAAAAAAAGATTTTGTGTATCTCATACACATGGTGTTTTCATTGGTAATTGATGATGTTGAAAATATCTAATGAAAAAGATTATTTATGTGGTTCGATGGAAAGAAACCCCCCCCTCCTCTTAAACTAATCCTAGATTGGGTGCTGTTTGTTATGGGTCGGATGGGTTGACTCACCAACGCTTTTTAGCATTATATTTTATGAATAGTTTATGTAGTAAATATGATAACTGTTGCACTTTTTGTATTGTTATTGTCAGCTGGCTATAGTAAGTGGTATACTCTTTTGTAAATAGCTTATGTTGGTTTATTGATAATTAGTTAGTAGTTCGATTCTTAAATGGTGTAATCTACACTATTGGTAGGGATTGTCAGTTGTCTAAAGAGATTAGAACTTTGTTGTTAACTGGAAATTGCAAACAAGCCGCCTATCAAGATGCTATTCAAGAAAATACAAAATTGTAACCAAGTTGTTATAATTGGTAAATAGTTGAAGTTTTCATTGGTGAACATTGCTGGGAATGGTATTTTTTAGGGGGATAAAAAGTTAATATTGAGTGACTTTTCTATCTAATAATACTTTTGGTCTTACATTAACATGGGTCCATTTTAATTTTAAAGTAAAAATCAATTCATGATGAAAGTATATGTAATACACCTTCTTTCCAGCTTATGTATGACAGTTGATGCGATCCAACATGCTACAGGTTCCTAAGTACTTGGGATCTTATTCACTCGAGAAGGAATTCATTGATACTGACATATTAGACTGGGCTAATACCAAAGTCAAGATCACGGGAATTCAGACTTTTGTATGAAAAAGTTTCGAGGTATAAGATTTTCAAGTATAGATCTTAAATTTTAAATGCATTCACATGTGAATGTAGTTGAATCATATGATTTCTGATGGGTAAACATTACATCTAACCCTCTTTATATAGGTGGATCAAAGTTTTAGACTTTTGGCACATAAATAAAATTACAAACCATAACAGAAAGAGCTAAATGAACATGTAGATTAATGAAATCTATGATTCACATTGTTTTACTCTGAACATGGGATGAAATAATATCAGGTAAAGTCATTCAAGTCAAAATCAGGCTCTTGATGAAGGAATCTGAGTTGTAGAGTTGCGCTTTGGCGGTGGTCCAGGTTTCTGCCATGTTTTATGTTTTAATCCATAGCTCGTGGGCCCGGTAACTCCAAATAGGTAAATCAACTATATTTTCTGATAGGTAAAAAAATTATTTATTTCTTGTAATTGTTATTTATCTAATTGTTTTCTACAATATGATCGAGAACATAAATTAGATATGGCGTATAGATGCTTCATTGTATGGACGAGATCAATACCATTGTACCGTACTGATCCCAAATTTCGTGAAAAAACCGATCTCGAATTTCATGAAAAACTCGTCACAACTTCATAGTCTTATGTGGTTTGTAATCGACATCATAATTGTAAACGGGCCATAGATTGCAAATGGGTCATAATTGTAAACGTTTCTTGCCTAGGAAAATCCATGGTCAGGTTTAATTGTTCATTATCTTTTAGAAATCAGTTTTATAACTTCCATATATATGAAAATGTTGTACATGAGATATTGATACAGTGATATTATTTTCATGCTGAGACTGTTTACTCAACATGAAAAATAGGTGCTTCACAGTTTCATTTAGATCTGGAAAATGGACAGGTTAGATAACGGGTCAAATGGGTTAACTTTGTACACGTCAAGTCAATCCAAGTTAGCTTGAAACACATTTTGACTAATTTTTAGAGTTGGGATATGGGTTAAAGGGCCTACTTTGTACAAGTCATAACATGTTGGGTTGGATTGGGTTGACTTGAAACACTCTTTGTGTACTTTATAAAACATCTTTTATAAATGATTACGATGCTAAAAATGACTTAGTAGGTTGTTGGTTGTATGCATTAACAATAAACTTTCAGGTACTTTCGACTCGTTTCCTTTTTAACTTAATTTTTCTATTCTAGACTTGTTCAATCAAAAGTGTTTTTTTAGTGTCCAAGAGGCTTTGATGACTGAACTCCATATTTGCACCTTGGCAAGGCAGAATCAGAGGCCGGTAAGCTTGTAACTCCTCTTGCAATCTTTGTTGCAGCCAGTTGCGGTCTAATAAACTAATCTGAGGCTTTTCTATTATTCCCTTCTTTATTAGCAATGTTTATCTATTATTATTACAATAAAAAAACTCAAATAATGATGGTTTTTATGTTAATTTACTCAGTCTGCTTCTATTAAACGCTACATCAAATTCGACTTCTTTCTTATGTCACATTTGATTGAGTTATGAAGCTTAATGATGATTCGATTATGTATGGTTGCTGCTTAGTAGCTGATGAGTTGGTGCAAAAACCATCCAAATTAATTTCCATGATGTCACATGGAGGGCATGTTTGTTCAGTTTTCAGTCACCATATTTTAACAACTTGCAGATGCAACTGCATCATTTTAAGGCTTCTGTTTTAAGATCTGCATTTTGGCGTGTTAAATAGTTTTGTCATGCATAAGCTGATATGAATATTCTTTTTTTTTTCACCTACACTACTTGCATGTGGTACTTTATATAAGGTTAACTTATCATGCGCGTGCGCCCACACATATGTATGTTTCTCCAATCAAAGGACCCTTCATTAAAATCTATAAGAGAACAACTACTCATCATTATATTCATACTGTTAAGAAAATTGTCTGTTTGCATGTTTCGATGTTGAAATAGTATTTAATTGTATTGTTATGTGAAAACTAACAGCCATATATAATTCCTCATGTATTCCACCATTTACGTATCTAAAATGCCCTCTACCATCTTATATTTCTTGTTTTTTTTTGTGTAAGAATATTGATATATTATTTGACTTAGCAAATTGGTATTAAAATTAAAAATAAATTATGTGAAACCTGTCACGCAACGTGCGCCAAAAAACATATGTACCCGCGGCAACGCGCGGGCATTCCCACTAGTGAAAATTAAATAGATTGAGGTGTGTTGCAATAGTATGATAAACAATACAATACAATCACTTAACGCTTTCAAAAACGAGCTCAAATAGTTGGTCTAATAAATAGAGATGCAGAATTCATTGGGCCTAGCTAGTATAAAATGAATACGAACTAGTATTTATGTGGTCCATTCGTTGGGAACTTGGGATAGTAGGTTGAAGGTCCATACCAAGTTATTGGACTACTCTTTATTGTCTATTGAGGATTTGAGCCTTTTAGGTAGCTTGCTTCAAACTTCCAAATTTCGAACAATAACAATACACACACATCATTTTTCTTTGAAAACATGTAAACACTATAAACAAAACTGAATATCTTGAGATACGGCAAACATATTTTTTTAATCTTACATGATATGATAGTTATTATACCTTCCAACACAAAGACACACGTTAATCTCTATTGTAAATTAGATTAGTCATAGCAAAAAATGAGAATTGTTAATTACCATATTGTTTATAAATATGTATTATTTACAAACATGTTAAAAACTGATCGTACATGGCGTGACAAAAAAAATATATCTATAATACATTATAAAGGAGGAGTGATGTACCATATTGGAATTTTGACATGGGTACAAGTTTTGTTGCTACATATACAATTTAATAAAGCTTGTTTGATAGGGGTAAATTAGTCACTTAGGTGTACATTAAGACACTTACAAGGTTATTAGAGACATTTCACTCACCTCATTCCTTTACAATGTGAAAATACTTTTACAATCCTGCCCTTCATTTCCTTCCCTGCCCCCTCATAATAAATAAACATTTATGAAACCATCTCCTTCAATATCACGTGTTCAGTTACTGCTCTTGATTGAATGTAGTAAGAAACCCAAGCTCTTTAGTTTTCCCCAATTGAATATGAATAAGAATGGGCAGAATCTATTTCACCTCCTCCATGCCTCTTCTGCTATATGAAACCGTCTAATTAAATTGCCAGTTTTCAGCATCGCCATTCACCCCGCATTAATACCTGCAATTGAATCGTCAGGTATAGTAATATTTTAGTTGTTGCTTCTTTCTTCGTTTTCTTTTTTGGTGTTAGTGCTGTAAGTTTGATTTTGGTGTGAACTGTGTTGGTGTTGTATGAATTAGGATACAGGAAAATGGTTTTGCTTGGCCAATTGATTTGGTTATGGTTGTGTGATGGTGTAGTTTAGTGACAGTAAAATCTAGGGTTTTGTAGAACTTTTTGCAATGTTTTATATTAGTTTTCGGTTAGATATAATAATTTACTGGTTGTTTTATGTATTTGCAGAAGAAGGAATTTTGCTGGTGAAGTGCACTGACAGGATGCTGTTTGTTTCTTTTCTGATAGTGTTTGTTTATTTGTTTTATGAGTTTGTGTTTGATTTTGATATGGTTTGCATGAACATTAAACTTTAATGATATCTTAGTGATGTGTTGTTTAAGTTTTATTTTTTTAATCTTTTGGCCATGTTATGTTCTTTTCTTTTGTCTCATACCTCTTTTCCCATCTTCGTATTGGATATCTGAACCCACTAGGCCCGTTAAACGCCTGTAACGTCCCTAACCACCCTATGAGGACTAGGCGAGAGCCCCATTTTTAGTGAAGCTTATTAGTATGTGCTGGTCATGTATGAACAATTTCTTTTTTGAGTATTTTTTTACTGAATTCGTATTCGATTCAAATTCGTATTAGAAACTAGAATTTGAAGCGAATTAGAATAAATTCGTTTAAGGTTAAGACTTAAGTTATGGGCTTAATTAGGTCTGAACTATTTTTTGAAATTAACTTATTGGTAATTTGGGATTTGGATTGATTTACAGGAGAGAGGTTTCGGCTACAAGGGTTCTGCGTTTCATCGTGTTATTAAGGATTTCATGGTTCAAGGAGGGGACTTTGACAAGGGAAATGTAGGTGTTGTTGACCCTGTTTTCATACTGCCTTCTATCCGTTGATACATTTGTGTGCCAAAACTGTGGATAGGTAGCTGTTTATTTTGGTTACATTAAGCTATAATGTTATTTGATGCTCTGTTGATGCCGTTTTTTTTTCAGCCTCAAAAGGATTGCGAAGTATGGAAATTTGTTTTTACTTAGAAGCAGTTGTTAATAAACTCTCACAATTCATTTATTACAATATTATCCACATCTCAGTTTGTTATAATATATACTTAACAGTGTCCTGATGAACATGCCAGGGCACTGGTGGCAAGAGCATATATGGCCGGACATTCAAGGACGAAAATTTCAAATGTGAGTTAGCCAACCCTCTACATGGATCATCAATCATGATATATAATGAATTTAATTGGCAGTATCTTTTAGAAAGCAAATAAACTAAAACTTTGGTCAAATTTCTCTTTCCAGTAACAAACCTTTTCAGGCTAGCATACACCATTGAAGTTATTTATTTTCTATTTTATGATAAACCAAGTTTTATAAAATTTAATCCAATTTAATCTGGCCGGTTACCCATACAAAATAATGACGTGGACATTGGTAACTCACCAACTCACCAACTTTGATCTTTCCTAAAACTACATGGAGTGGTCATGGGGCGAAGCCCCTTTTGCCCTGCCATGTAGATGCCACATAGGCAAAGAGGGCTTTGCCCTCCACATAAGAAAAATGAGGGGGTTGTGATGGAAGAAAGGGGCAAAAAACCAACCAATCAAAATACACCATAAAAAAAATCTAATATGGTGCCTGGATACTTGTAAACTTAGAAACTTTCTTAAATAAAAAAATGAAAGCTTGATGGTTTTTCTAAGGTAAAAGTAGATTACTTGAAATACAAATTAGGCCACAGTTAGCTGGGATTGGACAACATACATGGTTGCTTGAGTTGATTTCAGTTGTCTTGTTCTTGTGCTCATATTCTTTCTACACATTTGTTGATATATGTTAAAAAATGCAGTGACTCACACTGGACCTGGAATTGTAAATTCATATATTAGTTGTCTATGCAAATTGGTATTAAAAAATAAATTATGGGAAACCCGCTACGCAACTTTGCAAAATAAAACATAAGGAAATTTGTTTTTACTTAGATGCACATCTCAGTTTGTTATAATATATACTTAACAGTGTCCCGATGAACATGTCTATGAGCTTTTGCACATTTAGTTAGCACACTTATGATAGTTTAGGAACTAAATAATATAAAGTCTAGACGTGCAGAACTTGATGATCACATATTCAGCCTCTGCCCTACTGATAATACTTGATTATGTTGATATACTAATAGGAAATAGTTTCAGGGAAACAACACTTATGTGCACATAGATGGGGCTGTAGTTTAATGTGAATATTGTTGGGTCTGTTTGGTTGCAGGACAAAGCTTTGGCTTCACTTTCGATTGAGGACAAGAAAAGGCAATATAATGCTACTGAGAAGTAACTTGAAGATGTATTGCAATCAGCTTTTGCTACCTCAGAAGTTTAAATATGTATTCCAGTTGATTCATGTATAGCAAACGAGGCCTATTACCATATTACTGCCACTGGATGGTGATTTCGTTGAAAGGATTTGTTTTCAAGATTGGGTCTTTGCAGTGGCGAAGCTTGGTTCTCGAATCGGTGGGGGCGGGACACAATTTTTTCGATCAGTAGTGGACGGAAGATCACATCGGTGGGGACCGAGCTATACCCAAACTCAATTTACCTACAAAAATCGCACAATTCCACCACTGCGCCAAAAAACGGTGGGGAGCCGGAGGCCGCTTGGGCCCTCAAAAATCTTCGCCCTTGGGTCTTTGTATATTAAGGTACATTCACTTGTCTGCATGAAAATTAAAAATACATAACATGATCTTGACTACATATATAAAACTTAAAATAAATATGGAAATACTTCATATGTTTTGGTGTGAATTTGTAATTGCTAACAAGATGTAGAGTGTGAAACAAACAAAACATGATGTTTGCTTTTACGGAGAATGTGGATGGTGTTCATGTGCAAGTAGCTAACATAGAAGTAGCTAAGATAGAAGATGATCTCAAGGTACTGTCTCTTGTTGTTTATGTAAATATCTTGTTTGTTTTTAGTTTTCATCATAATAATGTTTGAAAATTAGTGATATATGTGCTATGTTTGCCTTTTATTAATTGGGTTATTCAAACCATGTATCACATTTGTAAACTACTATTTGAACAAGTACAATATTTGTCGAATATGTGTTTTTTTGTAAGTTGAATTTTTAACTTAGAATCGACAATGAGACTGCTGAATATGTTCATTTTACGTTTTAATATGCAAAAAAATTTAACCTACAGGAATGATAAATTTCATCTGCACTAATATGAAACAAACTATATCTTGAGAACAAATTATTAAAGATAGTTATTTTAACTTCATATTTGAGATATATAAACAAGGTATTCAAGTATTAGTAGAATAACTGAATGTGTTGTTGTACAATATGTTATATGAACTGTACTAATATGTTATATTGATGCCGGTGAGTCTAGCCTTATTTTGGTTAGATTGAGCAATTCCATGAACCAAAAAGTTTTTGAACTTGGTTACAACAGATTACAGGTGAAGATTTTATTATGAAGTCTCATTGTTAGATCTCAAGTTTAACTGCTTGGTTGGCTAATTATCAATAGCAACAATAAAAACTAGAATCTTCCAAAGACTATTTTTGCTTGCCAAAAGATTCATACATATTTAGATAAAATATATTTATTGTTTGGGACTACTTGCTAAAATTTTGCTCATTTAGGTGACGGAGAATACGCAGAATTTGACAACTTTGCAAGAGTTGTGGTTGGGCTGCAATTGCTTAAAATCCATTACGTTTGTGGATTAAAATTTTATTATTTAAAGTGTTCATGTGAGTTGTGGAGTTATGTGAGATGGTTGCTAGATCATTAGTCAGATAAAATAAGCGGAAAATTAGAAAAACTTAAACAAGAATGGGTTGTGGTTTGTAATACACGTCGTAATTGAATATGATATCGGCCGGGACACCCGCCGCAACGCGCGGGCATCCCCACTAGGTTGAAGGTCCATACCAAGTTATTGGACTACTCTTTATTGTCTATTGAGGATTTGAGCCTTTTAGGTAGCTTGCTTCAAACTTCCAAATTTCGAACAATAACAATACACACACATCATTTTTCTTTGAAAACATGTAAACACTATAAACAAAACTGAATATCTTGAGATACGGCAAACATATTTTTTTAATCTTACATGATATGATAGTTATTATACCTTCCAACACAAAGACACACGTTAATCTCTATTGTAAATTAGATTAGTCATAGCAAAAAATGAGAATTGTTAATTACCATATTGTTTATAAATATGTATTATTTACAAACATGTTAAAAACTGATCGTACATGGCGTGACAAAAAAAATATATATTGTATAACTAGTAGGTGAAAGCATATAACTTGGTTTTTCAAATAAAAGTTAGATTCGAAGCCGAGACCTATCTAAAGTAAAAAAATTTAATAGCTTACCACTTAGGAACTCAGACAGATCCCAAATGAAAGATGGATTCAATCATTAAACTTGATGATATGAAGATATACAATCATCTATAAACTAAGATGCAAATTCTTACATCAACTTAAACTCGTAAATTTAATTAGGTAAGTTCCTTAATTTTATTTTGTTTGTTTTCATAGAACTTTAAGAAGCCACAATTTTATTTGTATATAGTTGTAAAATTTTGTTTATTATTTTAAAATTGTCGATAACCCCCATTGTAGAAGGTGGACAAACAGCCCTAGATGAAAACGGCTATTTCAGCCCCTAGGTTTTCACTGATTTTCACTAAGTTTTCAATTTTTTCCTAACCGATGGGTTCCTTGGCGGAACCTAGGGATCCCCGTGGATCCACCCCTTGTCATCGCCAATAGTAATGGCGATAAGTTGTACAAAGTGCAAACATGTAAGATATGTAACAGATGTTAAGAGCGAAGGAAACTTTGGGACTCATGACTATTAGGAATGAACCCATCGCCGGTAGAAATGACAATGAGTTGATCACATCTCTTATTGTATTGACAACACTGTATGACATCTATAATTGAGGCAGTCATGGATCTAGATTAGGTGCTTGTGTAGAGATCGTCATTCACAACAGTGATGACTCCCACTATGAATGTTATAAATTCATAACTGAGGCCTACAAATACGTGCGAATTGAAGTTAAAGAAATTAAAAAAGGATAACCAACTCAAGTACCTTAATGAAACACTTAGGTAGTATAATCCTATAATTACAAAATATATATACAAAACTCCCCAATGAAAAAAACAAATCATGCTATGTTATCACTTATCCCAATATGCATCTTCCCTTTTTGAAACACACCTTCATGATAACCATTGGCGGATCTTTATATGGGCCTGACCGGGCCCTGGCCCACCCAGCTTTTTTGTTTCGCAGTGTAAATTTGCCGAAAATTTCTGAAAATTTTTATATGTATTGAGTCCGGCCCTACCAGATTTTTCATTTTTATTTTAAAAAACTATTATAAAAAATGTAAATACTAAGAACATATATTTGATTTTGATAAGTGGATAAATTGAGTGCTCTTTTTGGTATGCAATGTTAATTGCATGACTACAAAGTATTTTCAAACAATAACATGCAAATGACGAAATCCATGAGCATATGCTGATAACGAATTTAGAACCGGTCTCTTAACCAAGGAACAGATGGCTAAAATCCCACCTCATAAATCATAATCCAAAGGACCACCATCCCACCCATGACCCAATCATGCCTTTTTTATTTTTCTTTTGGACATATATAGTGTGCATCGGGATCTAAACGTCCAAAACAAATAGGATACAGATCGACAAGTCAAGTGGATACAATACAAGACTACGTACATTATTTAAGTTGGCACGTGGGTTCTGTTTTAATATTCTGACGTGCATTCGTGTTTGTGCTGGGTGCAAGTGGTTGTGGGCTAACCGATATGTTAGAAAAAAATGTGGAATTGTCTGAATTGATTAGATTGTGATTTGATTTGACTAGAGGAAGAGAGCTGCATAAACACAACTTAATCATAAAATAGGGAACGGATTATGACACTATGGTCACAAAGCAGGACCAAAATATGTGGATTATAGTGTTTATATGTTAATAATGTTAAGTGGGCCTGATAATGTTTTTGATTTTTTTTTGAAGTATATTAGTTAGATGTAAAATATAAATTAGATGCAAAATTGAGTCCAATATGGTCCTTAACAATATTAACTAGTTTTATAATTGTCTCAGTCCGGGTAGTGCACTGAAATTACAGACAACCAATATACTTATATTTATTTCATTTTGTCACATATACAACACAAAATAAAACAAATTTTATGTTAGCAATCATATAAAACACGAGGTACAAAAAAAATATAATACAAAAACTTATAAACATTATATGTCTTTATATTGGTTTGGCACAACTACCCAACTCCAATGTGATAACTTGTCATCACGAACTATTTGCACAAGTATTGGTAGCCACTAATGCTATTTGTCATTATGATTTTTTTTATATAATTGGATTATGAATGATTGTAATCAATAGGTTCATTACAATTAATGCATTTTTTTAATATAAAAACTTTTTTCACCTCTTTCTATAGCACATCATTTAAACCATATATTCTACCACGTTTGTAGCTTTAACAATCTTATAGGTATTTGCAGATGGCTTTCAAGAATAGCAATTGGTCGGAAATGACACTATTAATATTATTGTTTGTTATGCGAAGGAGTTCACACCATTGTTATTAGATCATGTGTAGTGGTGGGGGGTTATGGGGGGGTTGTAGGATTAAAATATTAAAAAGTAATAAAAGTTGGGTTATGTGGGGGTTGTGGAAAAAGAGTGTGTAGTGGGAAGGGGGTTATGAGGGGGGTTATAAATGATTGGTAATGATTGGTTAATTATTGTTTTTTATTTAAATAAAGAATATTAAATACTTAATAATTTTATTAAATATAAAAATAATAATAAAAATAAAAATTTAAACTGAAAGTTTATTAAATTAATAAAATAATAAAAAAATATTTAATTTTAAAAACTAATATTTAAAAAAAAAATTTGAATTTCAAACGGTTACTGTTCCAAACCGTTTGAATTTCAAACGGTTTCCCTCCAAACGTTTAAATTTCAAAGTTTGAATTTCAAACTTTCCCCCCCACCACCAAATCTCAGACCACCTATAAATACCCCCCTCCCTACCACCATTTCAATCACACCTCTTCCATCTTCCTCATCCTTTCCTCATCAAACACAATGAATAACACTGGCGGTTTTCAAGCAGGAGCTGCCGGACCTTCTAATGTCCGGCAGTTCACTCGACGGGTCCGGGGACGGGGCCGGTCCCGGCGACTGCCAACTCATCCTCCTCCACAACCTCCTCTTCCTCCTCCTCCTCCTCCTCAACACTGGCTAAATCCCCCTCCTCCTCCTGCTGTGGCACCACCAACTAATCCTGAAGAGGATGATCCCTGGAAGGATGATCCCTGGACGGATGAAGAATTGGTTTGGGCCGCGGAGTATACCATGGCTACTTATCAGCTGGACTGACTGATGTTGTCGGCACCACCAACCTTAACCCCTCCTCCTCCTACCCCCTACCAGCAACCTATCCCCACCAACCAGACTACCCCCTACCACCACCCTATCCCCACCCCCCAGAATACCCCCACCCCGTATTACCAACCTACCCCCACCCCCCAGAATACCCCCACCCCCTATTACCAACCTACCCCCACCCCCCAGAATACCCCCACCCACCACCACCAGACCACCCCACCCCGTGAATATGGGGAGCCAACCCCTGAGGACTTGGAAGCCCTCAGGGAAATTGAGGAGGAGGAGCGCCTCTGGAGCATGCCATCCCCTCGTCGTGAGAACTACTACTTCCCGTCGGATGCGAGGTCTGATGGACGGGACAGCTCACGTTCCCTGTCCCCCGAGTACTACTCATTCGAGGACTGGAACTTTTAGGCTTATATTATGTGTTTAATTAAGTAATTTAGGAATATGTTATGTGTTTATGTAATGTGTTTATGTAACGTTTTAATAAGTAGTTTAGGATTAGGAACTCTGTTTGTAATAAGTAATTTAGGAACTCTGTTTTAATAAGTAATTTAGGATTGTATTTTTATGTGTTTATGTATTTTTAGTGTACACATTTTGAAAATGCACCTGTTTATCTGCAGAAAAGATAAAATTTCATTCAAACGTTAAACATTAAAACCTTAAACATTACAAATACAACATTAAACATTAAACATAAAACATAAAATTAAACATTACACATTATTAAACATTAAAACATTAAAACCTTAAAACACTAAACAAAATCAAAACGCATCAAAGTCCACGACAGCAGATTGGTGACGGTGAAGTCGGTGCCGTAACGTTCACGATAAGCGTCGTGTGTTAGTTGAATTGCCATATGTTGGCTAACGTCAGGGTGCGCCTGCACCGTCGCTTGATAGACCGTTTGCCAACGCGTAACATTAATTTGTATGGTACTAAACTTAGCGGCGATCTGGTCGACCGTACGGTGGTCCGTATCGGTAATTCGGTTGTACTCCTCCAATACATTGCGCCAAAATTGTCGCCTATTGTTCGGCGGATTTTCCTTGGTGTTGACCCACGCCCTCACCAACTCGAGTTGGTCTTGGTTCGTCCAGGCTGCCATTGGTTTGGTTTTGGGTTTGTATTTGGTTAGAATGGTTTGTGTTGTGGTGTGAATGGTTTGTGGTGTGGTGTGAATGGTTTGTGGTATGTTATATATATATAGAGATTTTGTTTAAAAAAAAAAAAAAAAAATATTTAATGTTTGTTACCGTTGTCAAACGGTCAACAACACAAACAACCCTCCATTCAAACTCCAAAACGCCGCTAACCACACAACGCTGCTCACCCAAAACGCCCTATAGCGCCGGGAGGGGCGGTGTTCCCCGGCGCTATAAGGGCCACAACGGCGCTATCCCCTTCCCACTACACAAGGCCTTAGTTGGACAAACACAATCTTATAAAACCATCCGTAGTGGATAAATGAAAGGGCGTTAAATGCTCCCATTCGTGCCCCAACACTGCCCCCTTGGGCGTTAAACTTCAAATTTGGCTTCTGGTGTGAAAAAATTAACGCTGATGATGGCGTGAAATTTGCCTTTTTGTGGATCAGCCAATGAAAGGAGAATTGAACGTTAAATTTAGCGCTCCATTACATAGAGCCTAATTACTTTATCTAAATACGTTTAAATGTGAATTCTCATTTGATCTATAACAATTGTGACCAAAACATGTTGATGGTCATTAACATTGACATTAGTTAGGCTCCGATATGTCTTTATGGACGAAACAATGTAAAGTTTTAATAAAAAATTATTTGTTTAAGGACTAGTAAATTTTTATAATAAAAGTTATATTGTTTAGAAATTAGGTCAGGCGGGGCACTTCACAAACTCTTCACGGGTAGGCCACTGGCCCCACGACAATACCGTCGCCGGTGGCATTGGTAGTGGTCTAGTGAAGCAATTACGGGTCCTAGTTACGGACTGTGAGTGGAGTTTTGTGTGTTGGGATTTTTGTTTTATATGGGTTAAGTAGTTTAGGGTAGTGTTGCCTCCAAATTGTGTGTCAGTGAAGTAAAGTGATGTGGCATTGCAATACTGGTGGAAAATCATATTCGTTTGGTGGAGTCCGGGTAGCACCCTCCGCACCCTTAGAGAACACACTCGTCCAAACAATCTGCAGTTGATATTAGTCATGTTATCTCTCTGTATTTATGAAAAATCATGGACCTATCAATCAGTGCATGTACTGCCTTTCCCTACATGGAACTTATGGACAAATTTCTTTCAATATCTCCCCTATTTTTAATCATTTTTAAAACTCAAAATAAATTATTGATGTCTATGCCTTTCATAGGTCGAGCATGCGGCCCCCTTGAAGGCTCGAGTTCCCTATTTTGGACAAATCTTTCAATTATAGTGTTTGTAGAGTCTTTAGGAATTTTTTAATAGTCATCTTACACCTCTATATATTGATGAATAATACAAATACATGCACTTATTAGTTACGAAAATCATAAAACAAATTTCACAAATTTATATAGTATTAATTTATAAATGCTTTGAGCTTTATGATGTTTTACACCATGCTTAACAAAAATTTTGTGTATTAAAGAGTTGTACACCATGCTTTTTAGGTTGTACCATACTTTATTTTTTCTTTTCTTTTTTTACTTTTAACTCTTTAACCCTAATGATTTTCATTTTTTACATTAAACACTACACTTTTTTACTTTGAACTTTATCCCATGTATGATGTATCTTAAAAATATTTTTAGCTTTACGTTTCAATCCAAATTTTTAGAGTTGACATGCCACAACGTGTGTATGTAGTTCAACAATTTCACCTCTATTTTTTCCGTTAAACGGTCACGCTGTGTTTTAAGTTTCAGTCTAATCTTTGTGCATTATCGCCCCGCAATGGCCGTGCATGATTCATCGTTTTTACATCACATTTCACTCAGTCTAATCTTTAGTATTAAACGACAATTAATGTTATAGCAATAAACTAACCGATAGTTCATGAAGCTCTCCTAACATTTTTTTTAAATGAAGATTAACGTTATAACAATATTTTTTTAACGTTTTTATTTTTATTTTTATAGTGTTATTTAGATTAGATAATTAGATTATCAACTATGGATAAATTGGGTTCAATATAAGTGATAAGGTTTTAGATAAACCTAAAATGACTTAATAAGTTTTTCGTTTTCATATTTTTAAATATATATGTTAATTTTGGCCCATCGGAAAAACAGATCTTGGTCGGGGGCGCTGCTCGCTCACTCCCACGACCGGCCCTATGGGTACTAAAACAACTAAATTAAATAGTTTATCTTGGTTGCGATGAAGCGAATGGAGCGGTTGATAACTTGTTGTACATGTTTGTTCAGTTCAGGACTAAAGCCTTCAGTTACTTGAAGGGACAGATCTTATCAAACACCTTGATACCGTAAGCTACTAGATGATTGCTAATTGATTCCCAAGACTCAAAAGTCAGGCGTGGGCTCTATTTAGCGACGGGAGGTGTAAACAAGAGGATGGAGATTATGGCTTTTAACTTTTATGTAGAAAACCAAAAATACAAATGCATAATTTTCTCTTGATGATATATTTGATTTGTTTTATTTAGAATTCTATTCTATTCTATATCTAGTGCTAAATAATATCTAAGAAATATGTGGATTGGTAAATGATCCTGTAGGAAAATTGGTTTGTGTGAGAAGTGTGAGAAGGATTAAGAATTGATGTGTAGCCATCATGTTTTTTATTTTGGAATGATGTTTTGGGTTGTTTTGGCTTGAAAAACACTTAACACAACAATATACAAAAATTTAAAACACAATCCAATGTATTATAGTCATTAAATTTAAATTACAGATAAAACACCCTAGTAATTACTTAAAACACTCTTCTTAAATGTTCTTAACATAGTGTTTTAAGTTTTAAGCCTAAAATACATTGTTTTCGGTTATTAATTGTTATGTTTGTTGTTTTTCTAAGCAAAACAATCCAAAACATCATTAATACGTCCAAAAAAATGATCCATACATATCAATTTTTAATCCTTCCTACACTTCTCACACAAACCAATTTTCCTACAGGAACCCTTGTGGATTATAGTCTTATATGCGAATTTACAAGTCGTGTTCGTCTGTAACATGATTTTTGGTTTCTTGTAAAACGTTTGTGTTCGTTTCACACTGACCCGTCAACACAACCCATTTAACTTACATTCTCATTCACACGCCATTTGTACCGCATATATAACTTACCTTTGATTTCTAAACCTGTTTTTTTTTTGAACGACTAATGAAAGCCTGATTACCCGGGTAAACCCAACGGCAAAAGACCACCCACGCCCGCCACCATTCTAAAGAAAACCCACTGCCTAAGGCCCACTGTGGTAAAACATCTGGCTCAACCCAGAAAGTTTTACTCAAGACAAGACTCCAACCCATAAACTCCACATTAAAAGGTCATGGGGCTACCAATACACCAGTAGTCCTATTATTTGTGGCCATAAGTTGTACCAATAGAAAAAGTTGCAAGAAGATATTAGCAAGTTTGGCATACCCTTTAGCCTATATATAAACACTGAACCAACATTTAAACAACCAAACTAAAACAAAATGGTAGAGATGAATATCAAAAACCATGATAAAAAACGGGTCAAGGGTGGCCTCATCACTATGCCCTTCATATTTGGTACGTTCATATTCCATGATATTAATTTATCATGAAATTTTGTTTATGTGTTTGTTTCCATGAACTTAGTTTAATAATTCGGTTTTTGTAGCTAATGAGGTGGGTGAGAAGTTGGCTGTAGTTGGATTTCAAACGAATATGATTAGCTACTTGACACAACAACTTCATATGCCGATGACAAAAGCCGCCAACACTCTAACTAACTTCGGTGGCACCGCTAGCTTGACTCCATTGCTAGGTGCATTCGTGGCCGACTCTTTTGCTGGCCGGTTTTGGACCATAACCGTTGCTTCCATCATTTACCAAATAGTAAGCCACAATCTACCAACCCTTAACTAGTCCAATAACTTAGAAACAATATACTATGTAGGTGTTTATAAACTGTTGAAACCGATTGAACTGTCCAAACTAAAGATAGTCTACATGTTTGGACAATTTATGATCCAAAATGTTTGGCTCACGTTTTAGTTTTGATGATTTGTCGGTTTAATGGTTCAGTCTAATTTTAAAAACCTAAAATCAACCGTGTAAACTAAAACAAAAGTTTAACTTTTAATAAATAACTAGAATGGAAATAAAGATTTTTTTTAAAAAAAAGTAAAAATATAAATTCCAGTCTAAACTGTCAAAACTGAACCGTTAAACTCAGAATCAGAAAAAAAAATGACTGGTTTTGGCCAAGCCACTAACATGCCCGGTTTGGCTTGTCATTATCTGAATTTGTAATTAGCGGTTCAGCCCAAAATTTTTGTGACAACCAACCAAACCAGACCACGAACACCCTTGGTAGCCTGACGCTAACAACGATGATAATATGTAGGGAATGGTATCTTTGACACTAGCCGCGGTGCTACCAAAACTAAGACCACCACCATGTAACAACGGTGAGGTCTGCCAAGAAGCAAACACGGGCCAACTAGCAGTCCTATATATATCCCTCCTGCTAACCGCAATCGGTTCAGGTGGGATTAGGCCGTGTGTAGTGGCATTCGGGGCAGACCAATTTGACGAAACCGACGAGAAACAAAAAACAAGCACATGGAAATTCTTCAACTGGTATTATTTTAGCATGGGGGCCTCTATGCTTGTGGCTGTAACAGTTATTGTGTACATTCAAGATAATGTTGGGTGGGGTTGGGGTCTAGGTGTTCCATCTATAGCCATGGCTGTTTCAATCATTGGGTTTATTATCGGGTACCCGTTGTATCGGAATATGGATCCTGCGGGTAGCCCGTTTACCCGGTTGATTCAAGTGTGTGTTGCAGCTTATAAGAAAAGAAAACTGCCTATGGTTAGTGATGCTAAATTGCTTTATGAAAATCAAGAGCTTGATGCATCTATTTCGGTTTCTGGAAAGCTTCTACATACTAAACAAATGAGGTAAGTTTCTTTCTTTTAACCATTTATTTTATAGAGTAAAGATCAAATACAAAGTGTTTTTTTGGTAAGAATTGTGAGAATCAAAGGGGGTAAAAAAATTTTATTTTTTTTTTAGAATTTTTTTCCTATGTGCTTAAACATACTTTCTAGATAAATAATACAAAAAAAAAAAAATTTACAAATTTTTTTTAGTGTAATTACGTCATTAAAGTAAATACATTAGTTTACACTAGAGTAATTATGTAATTACTCTACACGTAATTACTCTACACCAAATTTTTTTTTAATTTTTTTTAGTTTTCAATACTATAATACATGTTTAACAATATGGTAAAAAAAATTCAAAAAAAAAAAATACATCCTTTGATTCTCACAGTTCTTACCAAAAAAACAATTTGTACAAGATCTTTACTCTTATTTTATAAGCGTTTATACGGTTCTTGTAATACATTATTATTTTTTTTAATCGAAATGGTAATTCATTGATAAATAAAGGGCAAATATATTATCTACTTAAATTTGATTATGCACTAAATGAACCGAGCCCATTATACATTTTATTTATTTACATTTGTATTCCGTGTTTCATTTCTATGTACCTAAAATAATATGCTAAATCGCCTAATCTTTTTTGAGAAAAAGAAAAAGAAATTATGTTTTGGAATTATTAGGTCATTATAATCATAATTAGTGATTTGCCAAAACACATGTGTTACGAGGTGTTTGTTGGCCTCTTAATAAATCTCTTGATCATCCAGTTCTTAATTATTTAGCATTAAGAGTGTTTCCTTCAACTAAAAAAACATCTGAATGGTTCTATTAAGCTCTTAATCATTCAGCTAATAAGGGGTGCTGAACCATCCAGACTATCTTAATGATTCAATACTTAATCAAAGAAATCCTACCAAACAGTTCCTTAGTTAAATGATAACTATGGTGCAACTTTATGTAGTAAATGACGTTTATACACCACTCGTGTTATCTTTTTCCTTTTTTGAAACATAGGTGTATAATGTGTGTTAAAAATAAAGCAATTTCTTTAATTACTTCGTTGATAAGCATATGTCACCTCTTGGTATCTTTTTTACTCTTTTTCAAAGTATATCAAGGATATTCCACTTTATTTAAAAAAAAAAGGAACGATATACATTTTTTATGATAACTAACACCATAGTTTAACATGGGTACACATTTTTTTTTATAACTTGATGAACTCATATTATCTTATTGGACCACACAACTCAAATAAAAACTAAGATATGTATCATTCAATCATTCCAGATTTCTAGATAAGGCTGCCATCGTTACAAAAGAAGACTTTTCAAAAGGTCAATCAAATCCAAACTTATGGAGGCTAAATACAGTCCATCGGGTCGAAGAGTTAAAATCAATAATAAGAATGGGCCCAATATGGGCCTCTGGGATTCTTCTTATTCTAGCATATGCCCAACAAAGCACCTTTTCACTTCAACAAGCCAAAACTATGAATAGAAGCCTCACAAAATCGTTCCAAATCCCTCCTGGATCAATGACAGTTTTCACTTTAAGCTCAATGCTAATCACAATAGTCTTTTACGATCGTATATTTGTCCCGATCACTCGTAAAATCACTGGGGTAGAACGAGGAATCACCTTTCTTACTAGGATGGGAATCGGCTTTGCCATATCGGTTCTAGCCACATTAGTAGCTGGATTCGTTGAAATAAAGCGCAAAAAAGCCGCTTTTGACCATGGTTTGACTTACAAGCCACATGAAACGATACCCATTTCGGTCTTTTGGTTAGTACCTCAATACACACTTCATGGGATTGCCGAAGCATTTATGTCGATTGGGCATCTTGAATTTTTCTATGATCAAGCTCCGGAAAGCATGAGAAGTACTGCAACCGCGTTGTTTTGGATGTCGATTGCGGCTGGAAATTATGGAAGTACCATTTTGGTGACCTTGGTGCATAATTTGAGTGCGGGTCAAGACGGGTCAAACTGGCTCCCGGATGATAATTTGAACAAGGGAAAGTTGGAGTACTTCTATTGGTTGATCACATTGCTTCAAGTTCTTAATTTGGTTTACTACTTGTTTTGTGCCAAATTCTACACTTTAAAGCCCATTCAGGTTGCTAGTAATAATAAAGTGGATGGGGTTGAGCTAGGGCCCAATGTCTAATTTGGGCCCAATGTTTCAAATAGGCCCAACTGGATCGCCAATGCTGATTTGCGGTCTCTTTAATTAAAGGTACAAAGTACAAACCATTAGGAAGTGTATGGAGTATTAGAGTACTTGAAGTCAGAAGGGCATGTATGTAACTTTGACCATGTTTTTTAACTTCTTCTTAGTAAAGATATTATTGGAAATAAGATCATATACATCTTGTGGGGTGGTTGTATCTATATTGTATAACTAAAAGCTTTGATTATTGTTACTTTGTCTTGCTTTTATTGTTTGATGAATACTTCAACAAGACATATATCGTATTGTTTTATGCGTTTCTTTTGGAATTCTATTATCCATATTTGTAGGTTACATTTGTACATGCTTCAATTAGATAATCTCACTAATCACACTCATCTTTACATAATTTTGAAGCTTATTTTTTTATTAATCAAATTCTATAAGCGGCACGGACAACCAACCTCATTGCTATTCGGGTCGAGATGATTTGATATGTTTATGATATCGGATCTTATCCGAGGTTGTTTTTATTTTTTTTAACGACTAATGTTACCCCTACCATATTTTACACTAAATATAACTTTGCCTATATTTGAACCTGGAAGTTTCCTTCTAAGATACATACAGTGGCGGAACTTAGAAAAAAAACGTGGGGTCGAAAGCCATAGAACCCTTAAAATGGAGGGGGTCGGACTCAATTTGTATAAAGTTTTCACCCGAAAACGCGTAAATTTACACTACTTAGCAAAAAAAAAAAAACATTGGAGCCCGGGCACCCCTCGGCCTTCACTATCCTCCACCTGTGAATACATAAGCATCTACCAAACGAAGACTACAGACGATGTATGGAGTTTTGAAAGAATTATTAGTTAAAAAAATAAATAAAAAGAGAACAAGAAAAGGCATGGTTGAACCCTTAATATCAATTCTTTTGAAGAATGGTTTAACTTTGGGACAAAGGGTTTTTTTAAGTCTATTAAATTGAAATAGCAACTTATCACTCTCCTCGCTAGTTTATAACCTACACATGAAGCAAGTTTGTCGATGAAATCGTCCGCGTTCCCCATTTTGTATCCGACGACCATGATTCATAACCGATAATCTATTATAAGGTATTCTTAAATAGTTAAGTCTCCCAAAGCTCTTTGTTTAGTCCATACAACAACCAATTCTAACCACACTTCGCATAATAAATAAGCTTCGTCATAGTCACACAACCTTGCCTATGTGAACCTGACCTGCCGCCACTTCTCCGGTCAATATTTGTTGTTTGGTGTGTGTATGACGTGGGTACGGTTATGTCATGTTTGGTTTCCTTTTAGCCCATCCCAGTTTCTAGCATGTATCACAAAAGATGAAACCAACTCTACTCTTTCTTAAAGAAAATGAACCGGTTTTGAACCCAAAACGCAACCATCAGGGGCGAAGGTTCCCTTAGGCCAGGGGTGGCCCTGGCCCCCCTGTTTTTTGGCGCAGTAGTGGAAATTCGCGATTTTCGTAGGTAAATTGAGTCCGGGTTGAGTCCGGCCCCCTCCGATTTTCCACTACCGATCGAGAAAAATTGAGTTCGGCCCCCACCGATTTCAAAACCAAGCTTCGCCACTGGCAACCATAAAACACAGTATAACCCTCCAGCAATGTCGGTTGAATTAAACACTACAGGCAAAATGGATATATTTTCTATTTTAATTTAAAGAAAATTCCCCCAATAAATAGGAAAACTCCCGCCCCCTCCCCTTCAGGAGTTTCCAAAAAACTCAATTGCGTTCCAGGGTTTTCTTTCACGTTTCTTCATTTGGGGCTTATTCTATTTCAGGTATAAGCTTCGATTCGTTCTACGTTTCATTGTTTTTAACGACCAATTTCTTCACTATTGCCATGATTTTGGAGAAAAAGTATACATATAATAAGCCTCTTACGTGTTATGTGTTTGATTAAAGTCCTAACATAACACCAATTGATCAAAACCAATCACTTTTAAAAGCTTTCTCTTATATTATATAAATTTGGACCTTTTTACTCATAGATTTAAGGATCTTTATTGATTTTAGGGCTATAAATATTATTTGATAAAATATATTTTTACATAGGGTTTGTTTTTATATGGTTACCATAGTTCGAATGTCTGTTTTGGTTACGTTTCCTTTGTAATTAAATTACTATTAGTTGTACTGTTATATGTGGTTGATCAACAATACGTACTGTTCTAATTTCTTAAAAAAAAAAAACGGCTGTGTAAAACATTATCTATTATCCAATTGTGACAATGAGCATTTTGTATGTATATTTCATGCTATGATATTTTAGGTGGATTTGTAGATGAGCGTAGAGGATGATTCGCCGGCGAACTCATCCAGCAGTGATGATTTTGCCGCTTTTCTGGATACGGAGTTGGAATCGACGCCTGATGCCTCTCCTGAACCAGAAGAAGATGCCTATGAGACACATGATGCTGATAAGCATAGGTTCATACTGAAAAAAAAATTTCTTTTAGAGAACACTTTCATGCATTTTGATGATCGTTTTGTTAAAATGATTTTGGTATTTTGTAGTACAAAGAGACAGAAATTAGAGGTGTTAGAAAGCGTCACAGAAGCCAATGATTCAACTTCTCAACACGAAACGGTAAAAGCGTTAGGTAATTTTCTAGTTTTTTTTTTTTCCATATTGTACGTTGGGGTATATACATGGTTTAAAAACGGCCGAGGTGCGAGTCGGTAAGAAAACGTGTATGAGGTGCCCCTCATGGGTTAGGTTTGTACATACGCCTCTAAGGGCTGAGGCAGTAACAAAATGTGCGCCTCAGGAGGTTTAGGGTGTTTTTTTTAATGTTTTAGACTTTTTGTGTCAATTATTTTGTTTTTGATGTTATAGACTTTCTGTGTCAATTATTTTATATTTTAACGATATATAACTTTTATATTTATTTTTTAATTCCCCTCGGGCTTACACCTGGTGAGGCGAAAGGAAAACGCCTCGAGACTTGATTCCGTTCTTTTAAACCTTGGGTATATGTATAACAATTATAAGAGCACTATGTTTTGCATATTGTTTTCTTTTTTGTTTCAATTTATAAATCCAGAAGTCTCTTTATTTTTGTGTTTAGAAGTATCAGCAAAGGAGGATATATGCACACATCCTGGTATTATAGGAGGAATGTGCATGAAATGTGGAGAAAAAATGGATAGTCAATCCGGTGTTGCATTTGGGTATATACACAAGGTTATTTTATTTGTAAAAGAATTTAAAAGTAACCTCTTTATTTTTACGTTTTCTCTACCTTGTATAATCTGTTTTTACTTAATTTTTTTCTTTCGTTTTTGCAGGATCTGAGGCTTGCTAATGATGAAATTGTTCGATTGCGTGACAGAGATCTAAAGAGTTTATTTAGCCATAAGAAGCTTTGCTTGGTTCTTGATTTAGATCACACATTACTTAATTCGACTCGATTTATGGATATAACTCAAGAAGAAGGTTATCTGATTAATGAGGGTGATCCTATGCAAGGTAGTAATCTCTTGTTAATTCTGATTGTTTATATCATGGTCTCATATGGTTTGATCATGTATCTTTTTTTTCCCTACAGATGCATTAAGAGGCAGTCTATTTAAATTGAACTCCATGCACATGTTGACTAAATTAAGACCGTTTGTTCACACGTTCCTGAAAGAAGCAAGTAAACTCTTTGAAATGTACATTTACACAATGGGAGAACGTGTTTATGCCTTAGAAATGGCAAAACTTCTGGACCCACAAAAGATTTACTTTGATTCTAGAGTAATTGCGCAAGGTGATTGTACTCAAAGGCATCAAAAAGGCCTTGATGTGGTTCTTGGACAAGAAAGTGCTGTTCTAATTCTCGATGATACAGAAGAAGTAAGGTTTTCATTTCCCTATTATATGTGGAAAGATGTATGTGTTGGGTAATGGGTCAATCAGGCAGTGTATGGGTTAGTTAAACAAGGTGGTTGGGTCAATCACTCAACCCACTGAGCCTTTTTTTTTTCTTTCCATTCTTTAGGTAACGGGTCAATCATGTTTACAAAAACATCATTATTACAAAAACATCATTGTTGCGATTAATGTGTGTATTGGATTATTCTTATATGCATTAAGCACACAAATACATTTAATGTGTTTGACCCATTTCCCTTCCGGCACACAAATACAAGCGCTTGAGGCGGCGCTTCATGTAGCCTGGCGCTTTTTGACAAAAAAAGGCGTTTTTCTTGGAGCCTCGGGCGCCTCACGCCTCAGGTGCGCTTGAGGCACGCTTTTTTAAACCAAGGATAAAGCATAACTTAAAAAGACCCATTTTCATGTAAATGTGGTTGAATTACCATGATTTTGCGTTTATTTTTATGCTAAAAGGTGATGATTTTTATTTGCAATGTTAGGTATGGACAAAGCACAAGGCGAATCTCATTTTAATGGAAAGATATCATTTTTTTGCTTCAAGTTGCAAACAATTCCGGTATAAGTGTAAATCACTATCTGAATTGAAATCTGATGAAAGTGAAGCTGATGGAACTCTAGCAACCATTCTACAAGTGCTCAAAAGAATCCATAGTTTGTTCTTTGATCCAGTATGTTCTAGCAATTTGTTTAGTTTGCATTTTATGTTTTTACAAGCCATAAAGTACATCGATAGCTTGTGTTTATTGATATTTTACTTGCATTATAGGAACTGGGTGAGAATTTTGCAGGCAGAGACGTAAGGCAGGTGAGATAGTGTTTGGATTTGTTTTTGTTGATTGTAATTTTAACAATCAGATAATTACCTGTTTGAGTGTTTGGCAAGTTCTGATTGTTGTAAAACTAATAGATAAATTGACCAAAAAACTAACAGTCTATAATCAGTTTTGTTGCAACATGTATGAAACTCAATAAATGGCCCCGAAAAGCAGAATTTATTTAACAAACATTAAACAACTGATTATAGATCGAAAAATGAAAAACAGGGTCTGAATCCTATTTAATTTTTGTTGCAGGTACTAATGACGGTTCGTGGTGAAATATTAAAGGGGTGTAAAATTGTGTTCAGCCGTGTCTTTCCGACAAAATTTCAGGCAGAGAATCATCAATTGTGGAAAATGGCAGAGCAATTGGGTGCCACGTGTGCAAAAGAAGTTGACCCTTCAGTGACCCATGTCATTTCAACCGATGTTGGAACTGAGAAATCTCGTTGGGCTGTTGAACAGAAGAAGTATTTGGTTGAACCGCGATGGTTAGAAGCTGCTAATTATTTGTGGCAGAAGCAACCTGAGGACAAATTTCCTGTGAATGAGATTAAAATTAACAAGTGATTAGTTTTTCTTTCCAAAATCTACCATATGAAAAAAATTCTGATTTTTTGACATAGTTGATAAACTAACTAGAACTAGATGGTCAAGGACATGGATTATACGTCGGATTTGTGTTGTAGTGGAAGTTTTACATGTTAGTTTATTTTGAATCAAGATGTTTTGAAGCTTGTTATTCTTTGTAACTTGGGTGCCAAGTATGTATATTTTATTTTGTCAAGTCAAAATATATTACGTGTAAACATGGTTTTAACTGTTGCTAAAAAAACTATGAGTCTAGCGTCCGGACATGAGTAGCGGCTTGTAGGTAAAGCTTAACGGTGGTGTAGTGTCAAACTTGTCTTCTTGAGTTGAAATAGAGGCGGTCAATATGGAAAACCCGTTAAAGGTCTATGGGGTGCATGCCTCACAGATACTCTTAACAACCAACTTAGCCGCGTATAGCATATACACATAGAATCCTTCACTTCATATATCATCTTACTTATGGATGAAAATGATCCGGGTACTCATAATCCCAGTCCCATACCCAACCCAATACCCGTTCGGTAATTATCTAGCCAGTATCAGCCATACTTGTTAGTTTATCTCCAAATACATTTATTTTTTAACTATTTTATAATTATTGTCTGTTTAAAGGGACTATTGTTGTCATTTATAAAAACCACAAGGTCCAACAAACCGTTGCATATTCCTTAAAGGCGCCAAAGAAACCAACTTCCAATCTTAAAACACACAAAATCTCCTGTTTTTTAGGATTTGTCATAATTAAGATTCAATGGTTCTTATTCACATTAATAACCTCTAACAGGCATCCATAGAGAAAAGTATGCTTTTCCTTATTTTCAATTTATCAAACATTTTTTTTCTTTTATTTCTTGTATTTTAGGATTTAGATGATTACAAGAAGTGTATGTTTATTATTATTGTTTTTGTTAATCTTTCAAGTGTTGGGATCAGAAAGATGAAAAGGCAGGAGAATGATCAGAAAGTTGATAATAAAAAACATACCACCCCTCTTTCATTAATCGCGCAGGCGTTTGAGGACCTTTCCGATTTGATTAAAAAGGGTAACCGTGTTGATTTGCCTTTGAAGCCGTTTTGCGAGGCCTGTTCTTTGGTCTCTGTTCTTTTTTCCTGTCTCGGCATTGCTTTCAAATTTGCCGAAATGGAATACACAGCCAAGGTTTTTTTTTTTTTTTTTTTAGATTTTTTTTGGGTATATGGTTATGTAGAAAACTGTGAGAACCGCATAAACGTGTGTATATATGGTTCTTGCGATTTTTTTTACTTAAAATTGGTTATGTATTTCTCTAGTTATTAATTTGTTTCGCAACTTTGATATTTTAGTTTAATGTTATGGTGTCAAATGTTATGACTTAACGGTTGATGGTTTTCAGTTGAAAGATCTTCTTGAGGCATCAAAGAATTTCGACACGTTAAGTAGCGTAGTAGACTTTGACATAAAGAATAACACGGTGAAATCACCTGGAAGCCATACTCGTAATCTTCGCAGAGTTAGGCAAGGTCTAGATCTCATAAAAGAATTATTTCAGAACTTTTTGTCACCAGAGTAAGTCGCGCGCGTTTTATTTTTTTCATGATCAATCAAGTAATCAGTTAATGGTATGTTTTTATTTATGGTACTTTTGTGATATCTCAGAAAGCTTACGCTTAAAACCGCAGCTACAACAGCATATCAAAAAACTTGTGCACCATATCACTCATGGGCAGTAAGGACTGCGGCTTCTGCTGGAATGTGTACTCTTCCAACAAGGGAACAACTTTTGTTGAATCTAAACGAAACTGGTACGCGTGCGAGTCTAGTTATCTTATCGATCGTTTGATTACCTTGCTAGCTTTATATCTTTCCTTATCTTGTTTTACAGATAAATCAGCAGACAAAGAAATGAGAAGGTACATAAAAGCGTCAATTGATGTTATAAAAATCATTGATAATCTTTACATTTCTAGAGGTATTAAACTGGATTGGTGATTTTGTATGATCCAATTGTGGTTGGGTTAGATGATATATGCACTTTGACTAGAATCGCTTTCATGTAAAGGTTTAATAATCAAGAACTTATGATATCATGCCTAATTTGGAAGACTTCCATGTTATTATCTGTTACTAATCGCCCTACACATCTAAATTGTACATATTTTCCTCAAAAATCTTCTCACTAGTAGTATAACTTGTTACATTTACCTCAATCGCGAGTTACAAATTAGTCGGCCATGCTTGTTCATGCTGTGTTGTTATGTTATATGCTTGTATATTTATGTAACTACATAACCGTCTCTCTATCTCCATCTATACATGGTTTTTGGGTATAGGGACGGTACGCCAGTAAAGTTACTTTACTAAAAGAATAAACGTATACAAATTTTAGGCAATTTGCCCACACGCTGACAACGAATACAGTACTGGTCCAATAGGGAATACAAACTCAAAACATCGCCGTAACTACCATATCCACCTTATTTGTCTATATCTACTTGAACTATTGCAACCGTCTCCTTTAGTCACTGTACTCCAAAATGCTGACAAGGATTGATGACATGGCTTGACGGAGACCAACTCTCATGGATCGATGACAAGGAAGATCAAGTTGGTAATCCTAATTGCGTTCAAGCTTCTGAATTTACGGCTGCAGCATAATATGTACACTAATGTCGGTAGTAACTCTCCGCCTTAGCATCATATCAGTTGAATTCTAAACACAGCAATTTAAGCGCAGCTATACTACGATATGATCCATATGTTGAGTTTGACTTCTGACTGCCCAGAAATAACATCCACCAATATTTGTATCATCTTTTATATAATTCAGTCCTTGACTCTTGTTGACTTTATATTGACTTACAATTTTGCAACTTTAATTCTAATCTGACCCATGAATATCTTATCATTGCACGGTTGGTCGGTTGCACCTCATGTAGCAAACGGCTTCACATTTCCTGCTTGACCCAAATACACCCTGATCAAGAATATAATCATCAATCATCATCATAATCATGTTCTTTTCTACCTCAATAGTATACCTGACACGCAACTTCAACGTAACTTCAGTTCATCATCTAACCCATCGATAGTTGACTTTTGATAATGAATTATTTCCATATCAGAAAACAACTAAATAATTACCTATTCATGCATGTAACCTTAGCAGTATTGACCACCTCAAATCGTTGACTTTTAAAGATATACATCAAAAGCAAGCTTTCTATCAGACCAAATGTCATCAATAATTTGACCCGGTTAGAATGTCCATCTCAAGATTACCAGAGATCAACCAATGCCAAGAAAGCTCCGTCATTGGTTCTCACATGTAGTATCGCTTGTTATAATTCATGCATGTTCATGTTGAGTGATTATCTTATATACTTGTACTGGCCGGGTTAGAGACCCATGAACTTTACGGGTTGAACAAAAGAAAAAATAAAAATTGACAAAAATGTACATAATGCGAAACTATTATATCAAATCACATATTAGGAAACCAAGCTACAGAACATAGAAATATCATAAAACATGGTACCCAAAGAGTCCAATATTTTTAAGCTAATTCGATCTCTTTATTTTACTCATACGGTCAACTAAAGAAAACTAATAACACGAATCGACATGTCCATAAATGAATGGCTCGTACGTAAAAGCATACAATGCAAGCTCCTTATTATCTGTGATGTTGTCAAGGGATTGACCAACATCTTTGAGCCCTGTAAAGTGTATGACAACATCAAACCTTTCATACAACAATCATTAGTTCTATTTAACCGGTTGGTCTACTGTCTAGTGGTATGGTGTTCCTCTTACAAATGTAAGGTCGTGGGTTCAAATCCTTTCAAGTGCAAGGTAAAGGTGGGATATAAGGGTGTTAAAAAAATTTGCCGTTAAAAAAAGATACATTTAACACAATTGTAGTAAAATGGTTTAATTGGAAAATCCAAAGTTAATACCATTTATGTAAATGGTTTAATTTTCTAACGATGGTGTTAGAAACGGTTTATTTTATATAAACCAACAAGGTCTAAAACGATTGTCATAATCGTGTATTTCTAACAAGCAGGTTAGAAACGGTTGAGAATATAAACCAATGGCCTTTAAAATGATTTTGGTAATTGTTTATTTCTAACGGGTGTGTTAGAAAAAAAATGTTTATTTGATATAAGCAAATTATATATGATGAAACGTGTAATCGTTTACAGTCTAACAAGTATGTTAGAAATGGTTAATTTTGAAACCGTATATGTTTATATGGTACACGTATAGTTTCTAATGAGCGAACTAGAAACGGTTAATCATGAAGACCATATACTCTAACAAGTGAGTTAGGAATGGTTTAAATAATAAAACTATATTAGAGTTTATGGTTTTGATGTGTAATCAAAACATAAATATGTATAGTTTATGGAAAATACTTGTAAAAGTAGAAATGCTTTGTATGAATAAACATGTCTTTTGCAAATTATATATGGTTTGATACTTGTATGAGAAGTATGATGACTTGAACCATATAATATTCTAGAGAGACTATTTAGTGTAAAACAACTTGATGTTGTTTTGGACATATTTACTTGTTCGACTACTTGTGAGTAGTTAAGTATAAACAACGTTGTTGTTTTGAACAGTGTATTGAGGGAGTACCTCGAAACATGCCACGAGACGATATAATTGCTATTATTTCGTCGAACGATAAAGTGTTGAAGAGAATAACACTTTGAGATTTGATGTTTATATATCCTTATATGAATCCATTTAAAGATATAAATATGTTACATATATTTTGGATTATATTGAAATTATCTATATCTATATCTATATCTATATCTATATCTATATCTATATATCTATATATACTATATATAAAGCATGAGAGAAGGATTCCTGCAAAAGTTAAGTAAGTATAAATTTAATTGCTTAAAGTACAAACATTTGATGCATTTGTAAAAGGGTATATCTGTATTTTAACTGTCTTGCCATCACTTTCATCTTTTTGTTGCCCTAGCTCACATTTAAAGCCTCCATTGTTTAATTCTCATCTTCAATGTCATTAACATTACTTCATCAATGTAATTGATTATTCCTGCGTCTGTTGAGTTCCCTGAATGTTCTCCACAACCATAATAAAAAGATAGCGACAATGGAGATCAGCCACACCGCAATCTCTCAATTTTTTTGTTTGATAATTTCTCATGTTGAAAGTTTACTCATTTTCTCTCTATAATGTACAGTCTCCTGTAAATGTTATATTATCACGATATATTATGGTTTGATCTATAGTCGGTTCCCAATGTACCACCAAGTCACCAACACAATTTTTATATATCTTTTAAGTTCCAAAAAATAAACTACATGATGTAACAGTCTGATGTATGCATAACTAGAATTTTATGTTTGTTGACTTTCTTACTACGTCTATTAATATTAAAATGTGTTTGTTTGCTTTTCCCATCCAGCCGATTCCACCAACAGGAAAAGGGGACCGTGGGTTAGTTCTGGAGGTACGAATCTGCTTGAGGATATGACTACAAACATTATATGTAGTAGTTTTTTTTCTTTCAATTATCTGAACCAGTTTCTTATTTTTCTTGTTTTATTAGGTGTAGATCAAAGTTATGCAGTTGAGAATAGAAACAAAAAGGTAGTTTCTTTTATGACTGATCAATGCATTCACCCCCAAATATATACGATGCCACTGTCTCTGGCTTTTAAAGTTTTAATAGGTTTGTCATAGACATGGTGTTATAGTATTGTCTCGAGTGTAGGTGTAAAAAAGAATACAATATACACACTGCAAACTGAAAGATTTTAAAGCATATCTTACTTTCACTTTTGATTTGCAATAAATTCCCAAGTCCCAATATAAAAACTATCTTTATCTGCTGTGAACACTTTTCTTGTTGCGATCAGTCGGGCTGTACTTGCTACAAGTGTGGATCTCCAGGCCATTTTATTAGAGACTGTCCTATGGCTTCTACTGAACACCCAATGTTACATACCGGTAAATCGGGCTGTACTTCCCAAGTCCCAATATAAAAACTACCTTTATCTGATGTTTATTTATATTTACGGCGACCGAGGGATGGGGTTCCGATTCGTTTTCTTTACCGGTGGGTTAAGCGTATATGTCTTCATTGTGTTGTGTGGTTATATATTGTGTTGCGTATGTATGTGGAAACAGTGATTTCAATGGCCACTTATTATCTAGTTTGTTTGGATAATTCATCTTGTAAATGACAAACATTCTGTTCACATTAGAAGTTTCAGAGTACATATCTTTTGTTTAGTTCCTCTAAATTATTTATGCTTATGTTTAATTTTAGAGTTTTGTTCATGATTAGACATGTGTAGTTGAGGATGATTTTTGAAGATGGATCCTTTCCTGCAGCCTCTATCAATAGTTGATTAGGAATGTCGCATGTCCACCCACTAACTTTACATCGAAGTTAAGCTTAAGAATCTTGACGTATTGGTTTGGACGATTTTTTATTTGCTTTAGGTCTTCGATAGAGCTTCACGGTTCAAAAAAGTATATTTTTCTTTGGTTTAACGGTCCCGCAGCAACGCACGGGTTTCCCACTAGTAATTATTAATTGGAATCTTAATGTGGTGAATAAAGAGTAAACTCTTGGGTAGAGTTTCATGTTTTCTAATTAAAGTTTGTATGTTACTTTATTAGAGCTTTTATGTCAATTTATTAGAGCCTTTATTTTAAATTAAGTCTCTAATTAAGTGACTAAGAAGAAAAAACTCTTCATGCATCCCCATTGAGATAATCATGATCAACGTGGCAAGTGTATTGAAGTTAAATGCACGAAAACGAGATATGTCATCTAATGTTGAGAGCATTTACGTAGAAATGCACAAATGTAGTTTTGATGACTATAACATATGATAGAAATATATGTTATTATTCATAAGTCTTTGATAAATATTGCGAGATATTATAAAAGACTTAGAATAGTGATGGACGTGTAGAGTCTCTACAAACCATCAATGTTGGTTGAACTATATGGAGGATTCGTGATATTTGGGAGAGTCACCCAATAACTAGTTTCAACAAAATATATACGTATCACTTAGGCATATGTGAATGTCATGTCGTTGAGTGTCAATCTAATTGACTTGTTGATGATGAATATGTTCATCAAAGTGACTTATATTAAGACTTATGTTTAAGTCCTAAAGAGCCAATGGTGAAGCCTTGAAGATTAAAGGCAAACGAATCTTGATCCTAATGGATGGAATTAATTATGGTTTTGAGGCATTCTTTAAACCAAGGTTTTGGAATGGTAAACAAAATCTCATTTTGTGTCTAAACTAAGACGTGAATGTTAGGAAAAGAGATAGTGAGTTATCTCTTAAGGCTGTGTAGAATCAGAATGAGGCATCTTCTGTTCACATGCTAAGTATTCGTAGTCTAAAGCATGCTAGACTAATACTTGTTAATTTAGATGCTCC
The DNA here is from genome assembly GCA_032199755.1 of Ambrosia artemisiifolia. Classification (NCBI taxonomy): domain Eukaryota; kingdom Viridiplantae; phylum Streptophyta; class Magnoliopsida; order Asterales; family Asteraceae; genus Ambrosia; species Ambrosia artemisiifolia. The sequence continues at coordinate 3,424,283 of CM063519.1, forward strand.
ACGGAGAATAAATTAACTTTGAACATTCAAACATATGTGACGACATAAGAATGAATTTTGTAAAAGAAAATATATAATTCATTAAAAAGGATGACTCGAAAGGACCGAATAAATAGTTCATTGGTTATGATACTATTTAGCTGAATATGAGGAAAACTCATATAGCTCAGAAAACGGTTCGTGTGAGAAATATGGGTTGAGTAATATAATGGATGACCTCAATAACACAAAGATATAGATAGTCACTATCTTTATCACGGGTGTCTAATGTCATCATGAGTAATATTACTCGAACTTAATCAAAATGCAAGCAATGTGGGGGAAAAGCCATTTAAGAAACAATCTGTAAGGATGTAAAAATGGTACTTGAGAAGTTTTCAAGCTACATATGAAAGGAAGAAACTTTCATCACCCCATTTGGTAGTTATCCAATAACACTTAAGTGTGGAGGTTACTTGCATTTGAAAATAGAAGGTTTAATATGAACGGATGTGATTTTGGGAAGTACAAATCACACGAACCTAAAACAGACTTATTATAAGTCAGTCCTATTATGTGGACAAAATTCTTGAGAAGTTCAATGGAAATGACTCTAATGTGGCTAGAACTTTAATTAATTCTTGAGAAGTTCAATGGAAATGACTCTAATGTCGCTACAACTTTCATTGACACGAGTCAACATCTAGCTAAGAATTGAGGTGAGCCTGATAACCAATTAGAGTACTCAAGAATTATTGGCAGCCTGATGTATCTAATGAGTTGTATCAGACCAGACTTAGCAAGAAAGCTAAGTAGATACACGAGCAACCTAAGTTCAATTCATTGGAATTACGTGACACAGGTGCTTTGGTAATTAGGATACATACGAAACTACGGGCTGCAATATAAAAGATATCCAACAGTTGTTGAAGGTTACTATGATGCGAATTGGATATCTGACACAAATGATTCCAAGGCAACGAGTGGGTATTTGTTCACACTTGGAAGTGCTGCGATAACATGGAAATCATCTAAGCAAATGGTTATTGCTAGATCCATGATGGAATCAAAATTCATCGCTTTAGAGGATGAATAGGCAAAATGGCTACGTCAATTTGTTAAGGATATACCTAGGTGGCCGAAGCCGGCATTGGCCTAATGCATACGCTGTGATAGTCAATCGGTAATTGGCAGAGCTCATATCACAATGTGTATCATTAAGAACAGGTATATAAGACGTATGCATAATACGGTACGACAACTAATCTCTACAGGAGTTATCACTGCTGACTACGTGAAGTCAAAGGATAACATCGCGGATCCGCTAACAAAAGGCTTAAGCAGAGAGTTAGTTCAGAAGTCGTCAATAGGAATGGGGCTAAAGCCCATGAAAGGCTAGGTTTATGCGAAGGAAACCTAACTCAGCAGACTGGAGATCCCAAGATCTGAGTTTAATAGGACAACCTAATTGTATGAACTAGCGAAGGTCACTGTGGGGGAGAGTTGGTGGAAACCCCAAGTTTTGAAAAAGGGAGCTTACTATAAATTTAATAAGCTTCCTAGTCCATTCCTAAAAAGTGACAAGGTTGAGGTTAAGCTTATGGCTTTTAATGATAGGACTGAGGTAACCAGTCCCAGTAGATCACCTATGTGAGAGAGAAGTGGGGTCGCTTCGAAGGGTATTGTTGGGGCACAATACCTAAGAGCTCTCGCAGAACCAGGCACGTGTCCATGACCACAACGGACACAACTATGAGGACTTGACGTTGTCAGGGAGAGTCTTGTGTGAAGCGTATTGTCGTCTACACAAACGGCAGACGAGTTCAAAGACATCGCGTTCTACTCAGAGCCAGTGGGCTAAGTGCGTTTCATAAGCGAAGGTTCAAAGGGTCACACCTACCTATCGTATGCAAAACTCAACTGTTGAAATTTAATCAGAATGAGGTTGCTTCTAGGGGTGTTCATCGAATCGAATAACGAATTTTCGAATTATTCGAATCGAATTATTCGAATAATTTATTTTTTTTGCTGAATTCGAATTCGATTCGAATTCGAATAAGAGTTGGAAAATTCGATTCGAATTCGTATTCGAATAAGAATCTCAATTCGAATTCGATTCGAATTCGTATTAGAAATTCGAATTCGAATCGAATTCGAATAAATTCGTTATTCGAATTCAGATAGGTTCAAATAAATTCGTTATTCGAATTCGGATAAATTCGAATAAATTCGTTTTGATTCTATGCCTTTTAAATATGTTAAAAAAACTAAAATAATCATATTTTTAACACCAAATATAAATTTGTATATTAGCCCAAATTCAAATGTGTATATATAATTATATATAAAAATAATAAATAAATATGTATTATATTTATTCGAATTTCGAATCGAATCGAATTTAAAATCATAAATTCGTATTCGATTCGTATTCGATTAACTTGACTCGAATTGAATCGAATTCGAATTCGAATTTTCGATAGTCGAATCGAATTTTTGATAATCGAATCGAATTGAGTCGAATTTTGAATTTTTCGAATTCGAATCGAATTCTGAACACCCCTAGTTGCTTCTGAGAATGACTCCCATTCATGTGGGAGTTTGTTGGAAATTGTGTGTGTTTTGATAAATCTCCATTCATGTGGGGGATTGTTTGAAATTTCTAAGTTGTGAATGGAAATTAATAAAATAAATTATTAATAAAACTCTTCAATGTATGGTGATTAACTCTTTAGTAGAGGTTTCTCATTTTCACTTAATTAGTTTTTATTAGAGTTTAAGTCTCTAATTAATTATATAATTAAGTGAGGCTCTTCATCACCCATTGGTCTTGTATATGTGGTAAGCTTTGTGCCTAGTTTGAGGGCAAGAAAAACATACAAGAAAATATATGATATAATTTTGAAGAGTTCTAAAAGAAGAAGTGATTACTTGAAGATCCAATAATCATTTTGAAAACCCATATGTTGGGTAACTACATAGAATGGAACACTCTTACACACACATACGCAGAGTACAAATACAGAAGTAAATCGAAGTCTGGTTATCTTTCAGGCAAGTGTGCAAGTCCGGCAGTGCACCACCACTGTTAAGAACCGGTGTACCCTGGGAACAGACCGCGAATCTGTTTAAGGGAATTGTGTCAAACACAAGCCCTGTTTATGTTGATGATTTCGTCTTCGATTTTAATGTAAGTTTTCTAACATCGAATGAGGACAGTATGAAGTTGCATGAAAAGCTTAAAAATTAAATCCAAAGCACCTCGCTATGGCCATAGCGAGGCACTTTAGGGGGGTGAAAATAGAATCAGGAGGGTTTTATTATAACCACCCTTTTGAAATTGCGCTTGACTTACCGTAGACCAACTATATAATTGGTTTGGTTGAGGACTCTTGAACCATCTTTATTTGGACCGTCTAGTTATGGGTCAGACCGGTTAAACTTACAAACTAGACCGGAAGTTAGGACGCAATTTTAAAAAATAAAAAATAATAAGAACTTTGAAAACTCATTTATTTCTTCAGCATTCACATTTTGTTTATTCCGGTCTTCACATAGTTTGTTAACTCTTCAAGTCACACAAAATGATAAAGTGATTTTATATTTAGGATTAAATTAGTTACATATTTTGAAAAAAAAATTTATAATGACGTCATGTGGTATTTTAACCTATTATTATTGGACTAGTAGTAAAACACTAAAACGACCAACTTAATGGCTGCTTTGGTTAAGATTAATTTTAAATATATCAGTGGTTTTAATTTCATAAACATGTAAAGTTGCACTAATTTTAGTGTTATTTTACTAATTTCATGAAAATAACATTAAAAATGATGGACGGTTAATCATACATTATGTGGTGGTGTTATGTGCTTCCAAGGCTTGATACAAAACCATTATCGAGCCGGAGGTCTCACTGGAAGCAGTATCTCTATCCATACGGGGTAGAGGTAAGGCTGTCTACATCTTACCCTTCTCAGATCCTACCTTAGCTTTTGCTATTGGTGGGATTAACTGAGTATGATGATGGTGGTGGTGGTGGTTTATGTCATTGTGACCATCACACCTAGTATATACATATAATCAAAATACTTAGAATGAGTAAAGTCCTATTTGAGTCCCTGTGGTTTGCTCGTTTTAACTACTTGAGTCCAGAATCAAAACTTGTCTCGGTCTGAGTCCCAATGGTAGCAAATATTAACTACATGAGTCCAAAAGACTAACTCTGTTAGATTTTCCCGGTTAGATTTTGTGAAAATACCAAATTGCCCCTACTATTAAAATAAAAAAAATACATACATATATGATATATATATACAGGTTTAGGATCCTGTACAAAGTACATTTTTCGTGAGAAGTGTGAGAAGGACTAAGAATTGACATGTAGACATCATGTTTTGGATTTAGGAATGATGTTTTAAGTTGTTTTAACTTGAAAAACACCAAACACAACAATCTAAAACACAATACAATGTATTATAGTCATTAAAATTAAAAAACAGCTAAAACACACTACTTAACGCTTAAAACACACTGCTAGTGTTCTTAGCATGGTGTTTTAAGTTTTAAGCCTAAAATACATTGTTTTCGGTTTTTAATTGTTATGTTTGGTATTTTTATAGGCAAAACAATCCAAAACATCACGACTAAGTTCAAAAAATGATGCCTAAGTATCAATTTTTAATACTTCTCACACTTCTCACAAAAAAAACATTTTGTACACGATCTTGACCCTATATATACATATACATATACATATGCAGACACACACACATACTCAATCCATCTCTCTCTCTCTCTCTCTCTCTCTCTCTCTCTCTCGATCTCTCGACTTACCAGACACCACTGCAACCACCACAATACACCACTGCTACCACCAAGAACCACCCCCTCCGCCTCCAGATCCGTTTTCAGAGCCCTCCAGTTCCGTTCATCATCACCAACCATCTTCACAAAAAACCCCATTCATCTTCAAGATCCGGGAATGTCGTCGTCATCGAACCACCACCGTATGTTTCATCATCATCGACCCACCATTCAGATCCTAAACCACCCTCGTCTTTCAGATCTGTTCGTCGACCCACATATTCAGATCTGTTCGTCTCTGTTCATCACCCCAAGACCACCCCCAACGAACCACCCTCGTCTCTGTTCATCGTCCCAAAGAACCACCATCGAAGCCCACCGCCCTCGAAAATCCATTTCAAATCCCAAACCCTCCCCCATCGTACCCCGCCCTCATTAACCACCCCATCGTTGGCGCATATAAGGGGGAGGTGAGTGGTGGACGGTGGTTGTGTTGGTGTTTCAGGAGAACAAAGAGAGAGAAAGGGACAAACAGAGAGAGAGAGTATTGTGGCAACGGGAATGGTGTATTTGTGGTGGTGATGACAGTGTTTTGTGATGGTGGTGGTGTATTGTGGTGAAGGTGGTTTACGGCGGTGGTGGTAGTGGTTTACGGTGGTGGTGGTGGTGGTGGTGGTGGTGGTAGGATCCAGTTTATAAGCATAGAGGGGGACATGGGTTGAGTAGGTTTGTAAGTCTGCATATATGTATGTATTCATTTTTTTTTTATTATTTTTAATGGTAAGGGTGTTTTGGTAATTTCATAACAATCTAACTGAAAAAATCTAACAGAGTTTGTTTCTTGGACTCAAGGAGTTAAAGATTAAAAACCAGTAGGACTCAGATTGAGACAAGTTTGAATTCTGGACTCAAGTAGTTAAAACGACCAAACCACAGGGACTCAAAAAGGACTTTGCTCTAGAATAAATAAAAGCCTCGGCCTTTGAAGTTCGAAGACGACTACACTTAGTTTGGGGAAGTAGATTGTTGAACTTATTATTTATATACCAACTTGATCTAGGATTTTAGGCATGAATGTATTCCTACAAAAGAATATACTTAGATAATATAAAATACAAACATGAAATATACCGTTCAAAAAAAAAATATAAAATACAAACAAAAAACATGTAGCAGGTGGCAGCCAATGTTTTTGAAGTATATTTGTCAACACCCCGGTCTCTTTCTTTCCTCTCTCTCATGTGGGGTTGCCCAATGACCATACAATACACATAAAGCATCACAAACTCAGGTTTTGCTTTCCATATTTAATCAAAGTTTTAATAAATCATCATCATCATATCCTCAAATCTCAATCCTCCTTTACATCTCTCTCGGCCAAAGAAAAAAAAATATGGCTGCCATCAATCCTAATGAAGATGACGAGTTCGAAAACAACTTGGCCATTGTTCCAACCACACTCGCCACCATCGAATCCTTAACCTTCCCTCTTGTAATCGATTTTTCTTCTATTTTCATGATCACGTCTTTGTTTTTGGTATGTCATATTAACTAGCTAATTGGTGATGTTATGTTTGTAAATTAAAACAGGTTCAAGAAGTTGTTGTTTTAGCCGATTTTCGTTGCAAAAGTTGTCAAGATAGAGTAGCTGACATCGTCTCCAAATTAAATGGTATGTAATTCAATCACCCCCTCTTAATTTTTAAGATTTCTTGATTATCCATTTATCCGGGCTCCTAAATTTTTCTAATGACAAATACACCCCGGAAGTCCACTACTGTCCCATTTCGTGAGACTTGAACCCTCGTCACTTTAATGAGATAAGGTGACGATCAAAATTTAGGTCATTTTCAATATTTCTTGATTTTTCGGTTGCCTAACTTGATCGTGATTCAATTTCCGGTGGACTTATTATAAATTAGGATTTCCAATATAAACCAACAAGTTTTACAAGTGGGTGGCGGGTAAACGGGCTACAAGTTGCGCCGCTACCCCCTTTTGAATAGAAAAGCCTACTCTCTCTAAGAATACTCTCTCTAAGAACTAGATTGCTTCGGGGCAAGACCTCCAAATGTGTCAAAAGCAAAGGGCATAAATGCGTGTTGGTTCTCTAGACAGGCAGCTTCATGTTTGGCAACTTTCTTGGATTCTGTTTTCAATACTGCTTGCCCTGCAACAAACCCAGAATCTCGAAGTCCCACCAACATAGATACTCCTGTGAGATTAACACACGTATGTTTGCCATGTGTCAACCCGAAGACGAGTACATGTGTTGGCCTTGTACGTTCATCTTTAGTCGCCATCAGTCCTATCATATATCCGTTAGAAACATCTAGCCGTTGCAAATTATGTATCCGGTACTTGGGTATGAATTTAATAATGGGCCTACAAATAACCTCGAGACACGAATTCATAAAAGCAATAAAAAATGTTAAAAAACTATTACTGTACCATTTTTATGATATTATAAAATATCGTTATTTATAAATAAAATACGGGAAGGTTTGATTACTATGTCAAATTTTCAACATTGGATGCCCTTTGGAATGATTTTTGTTGGTCCCATTTGATAAAATTTCCTTAACATGTTTACTTTCATATCATGCCCATGATGTTATATATACGATGTATAATGTCTAAAATAAGTTAAAAATCTTGGCACTTAGTGTAAGTTAAAATAAATAATAATAGTAATAGTAATAATCATCATAAATAAAAACAAACCCTAGAAGTCTTCATATTTCACTAGGTACTCTCAGCCCATTTATGCGTTATTGACCCATACCATTTTTTGCGCGACTCAATTTCAGTCTAAACTAACAATTTTTTTTGTATATGACACATTTACATTTTTGAAACCATAGGTGAAGCGAAGTCTATGGAGATTAGCCTGATGGAAAAGAAGGTAACGATTACGTTGTCACGTAGACATACAAAGTGGACCAAAATGTCGGAAAATGAACTTCAACCTGTAGCGATCTACAAAAACCAAGCAAACAAATACTCTTTGATGAAAAGGATGTTTTGCTCTTCTTCTAGCTAACTTCTTCATTGGATGATTACATTCTTCTAGACATACACGGAAAGAGATTTCGTTTAATGTTGATGTGTAAATAGGTTAGAGAATGTTATAAAACATGATATCAACCATATAACCAAAAGATTAAAGACTTTTATTACTGAAAAGAAAAGAGTACTGAAACCCTAACAAAACTAAGAACAAGACTCAAGATCCTATTACAACCAGCCTCTCTACAATAACACTCACACTCAGATTAACCTAACTAAAGAATGAAAAAGATTCAAGACGAATCAATAACCGAAACCCTAGTTGTAATCTATGTGAGAACGATAGAGAAAAATACAGAGAATCAAAAGTGTTAAATGATTGATTATCTCAGCTATTTATAGCTGAGATAATGTGTTTTCTTTAACACAATGAGCGGCCACGATTCAACTGATCCAACGACCATAAACGATTGTGTTAGTTTGACGCGGATTGCCACATCAGCCGTTCACTTTGATCTGGGCCTAAAACACTTGGGCTGCTTGTTAACTGGGCCGCATCTCTACTCTACTGGACCATATATCAACTGGACTGGATCAACAGCTACATGGACTGCTACTACTTGAACTGCTACCAAGCCCTGCAAACATCCTTATGCAACATGATGAAATTATGTAACAAAAAATAAAAATATTATTTACTTTTTATACAAACCTGTATTTAACCCATTTATTAGTTTGTTTGTTAGTTTGTAAATATCAAATTGTATCATAGCTTTTAACACCCCCCCTCAATTTGATAATCCAAATGGGTCAAACAAATTCAACAAATTACATAACTCATCATGTTTTCCTGATAACAATCCTTTAGTCATAACATCTGCAATTTGATGCTCACTATCCAACTTCACAGTTTTAATAACTCCTTTGGTTATATAATCTCTCAAGAAGAAAAGATCTAAATCAAAATGTTTAGTTCTTTCAAAGAATACTGGATTAGTTGCTATAGCCAAAGCTGATGAACTATCACAAAATAGTTCAATGGGCAAAGCAACTTTCTGATTCAACTCTTCACAAATATGAACTAACCAAATTATTTCACAAGTTGTAGCACACATAGATCTAAATTCAGCTTCAGCTGAAGACCTAGAAACAGTTGCCTGTTTCTTACTTTTCCAGGAAATTAAATTTTTCCCAAAAAAGATACAATAACCAGTAATTGATTTTCTGGTTTCTTGGCATTTTGCCCAATCTGAATCAGAATAAGCTCTGATTTCCAGATTTCCAGTTCTTTCAAACAACAGGCCTTTTCCAGGTGATCTTTTTAGATACCTTAACAATCTTAATGCTACTCTTAAATGTCCTTCAGTTGGACTATGCATATATTGACTAAGGAAATGAACACTATATGAAATATCTGGTCTAGTGTGAGCCAAATAAATCAACTTTCCAACTAATTTTTGATAACCAGTAATATTTTTTAAAATTTTATCATGTGTCTTACACAATTCAGTTACTACATGATGTTGTTCAATAGGACTATTGACTGGTTTACATGCAGTCATACCAAACTCACTCAATAGTTCTAAGCAGTATTTTCTTTGTGAAAGACACGAACCATTACTAGTTTTAATAACTTCAATTCCTAAGAAATACTTTAACTCACCTAGATCTTTAATTAAAAAGTTTGATTTTAAACACTCTTTAATCCTAAGTATTTCATCTACATCATTTCCTGTAACCACTATGTCATCAACATAGACCAACATAAAGACAATTTTAGAATCTTTAAAACTAAAAAATAAAGAATAATCACATTTAGATTGCTTAAAACCTAAACCAGTTAGAACACCAACTAACTTTTCATTCCACATTCGTGGAGCCTGTTTTAAACCATACAAAGACCTTTTCAGTTTACACACCCTTGTTTCATCTTTAGAAAAATAACCATCAGGTAAGGCCATGTATACTTCTTCATGCAAATCACCATATAAAAAGGCATTGTTAACATCTAATTGCCACAAATCCCATTTATTTTCAACAGCTAATGCAAGTATAACTCTAACAGTAACTAATTTTACAACAGGACTAAAGGTTTCTTCAAAATCAACACCTTGTTTTTGACTGAAACCTTTGGCAACTAGTCTAGCTTTATACCTTTCAATCTCTCCAGATGACTTGTATTTTATTTTGTATACCCATTTACACCCTACTACACTTCTACCCTTAGGTAATTCTACAAGATCCCAGGTGTCATTCCTATTCAAGGCCTCTATTTCTTCATTCATAGCTGTTATCCAGTTTTTATCCTGAACAGCTTCATTAAAACTTTGTGGTTCATATCCTTTGTTTAAAGAAGTGAGAAAACATTTTGTTTCTAAGGATAACCTAGCATAGTTGACTACTTTATCAATTCCATATTTAACCTTACTATTTAAAACATAGTCATTCAGATTTCTAGGCAAGACTGTCCCTCTGGCAGATCTTCTAGGAACAAACTGAGATTGTGACTGGTCATGAATATTTCCCTCAGAATTATGGTTTATCTCATGAGCAGGTGTCACATGCTCAGCCCTAACAGAACTGTCAGTGCAACCACTGGGTTGCTCAGATTCAACAGAATCATGTTGAGCCAATCCTTCAGGATTGTCACCAACAGACTCTGTTTGCCGAGTCCCATGTGTCGCTGCTTCCTTTATTTGACCATTTTGATCATCATTGGGAAGGTCCAACTGATTTGGGGTTATGTCTTCATAGTTGTCAAAGAAATTTAAATTTGTTATATTAAAAAGATTTTCATTACCAAATTCTTTTAATACAACATTTTCTTTAAAAGGAAACACTGTTTCAAAGAATTTTACATCTCTAGAAAAGTAGGTTTCCTTATTTTCTAAACTAAAAACCTTGTAACCCTTTTTTTCAGTTGAGTATCCCAAAAATACACATTTATCTGATCTACTGTTAAGTTTATCAGAATTGTTCAAAATGGTACAAAAACACAAACACCCAAACAGTTTTAAATGGTCTAAATAAGGTTCAAATCCATATACTACCTCATAGGGAGTCTTGCCATTTAGAACTGATGATGGTGTCCTATTAATCAAATAAGAAGCAGTCAACACACAATCTGACCAAAACTTAATAGGTACATTACTTTGGAATAAAAGTGACCTAGCAACATTAAGTAAGTGTCTGTGCTTTCTCTCTACTATTCCATTTTGCTGGGGTGTATAGGTGCAAGAAGTTTGATGAATGATTCCTTTATTTTTACAGAAAATATTGAATTGATTGTTCACAAACTCTGTACCATTGTCTGTTCTAAAACATTTAACCTTTTTCTTGAACTGTGTTTCAACTATATTGTAAAAATCTTCAATATTTGAAAACACTTCTGTTTTAGACTTCAAAAGACACACCCATACAGCCCTTGAAAAATCATCAACTATAGTGAGAAAGAACCTGAAGCCCTCTCTACTACTAATCTTATAAGGGCCCCACACATCTAGATGGACAACCTCTCCCAACTCAAGTGACTTATGATCACTAAGTGGGAAAGGTTCCCTATGTTGCTTAGCTTTAAGACACACCTCACATGGAATCTCATGTTTATCAGACAAGTTCAGGTTCAACTTAGTCTTAAACCTTCTTATTGCCTGATCTGAGGGGTGCCCTAATCTGCTATGCCACAAATCAACATCAATGCTAGAATTAAAACACACCTTATTCACTTCACAAGAAAGACCACAGTAATACAGACCATCCATCTGATTACCAGTCACCAGGATTTTCTTGGTTTTTAAATCCTGAATGTAACATTTATGTTCATCAAAATCTATATACAGTTTATTATCTTTTGCAAGTTTATGAACAGAAATCAGATTAACAGAATATTCAGGCACAACAAACACATCTTGAAGAATGACTCCTTTAGCTAATTCTATATTACCAATTTTAGTTACTAATGCATCTGTTCCATTAGGATGCTTTACCCTAATGTTAAACTCAGTTACATTTAAACAATCAGTCAGTCCAGAGTCATTCTTAACCATGTGCTGGTTAGCACCTGAGTCTGTTATCCAACCTCTATTTCCAATATTCAAACTATTTGCAAAACAAAATAAAGGTTTGAATAGACTATTAGCACAAAAAGGTATTGACAGACTACCTGTTACATTACAACTCTGACTTCCTTCACTTGACTTATCCCCTAACAGACTCAATAATCTGTCAATTTGTTCATTAGTTAAAGATCTAATAGTAGTGTCAGAATTATCAGATGTGGAACTCTGATTCACAGTTGCCTTCTTATTCTGGTTTCCCCTTGGTCTCATCCAAGAAGGGTAACCAATAACCTCAAAACATTTGTCAGCTGTATGACCAATTTTTTGACAGTGTGTACATTTTAAATTCTGATTAGCTACTTTGTTAGACCTTTTAAACTCAAGATTACTTTTTGCTAACAAAGCCATAGACTGTGTTTTCTTACCACCTGTGACTGAGTTCCTGTGAGATTCCTCTCTGGAAACCACAGAGAAAGCCTCTTTCACAGTTGGTAACACTTCTTTAATCAGTAAATTTGTTCTAACAGATTGATAAACATTATCTAATCCCATCAAAAATTGCATAAGCTTTATCATGTTACTAAAATTATTAAACTCTCTAGCTGCATTGCAACTACAAGTAGGCAACTGTAAAATCTGATCTAGCTGTCTCCACATTATGTTCAACTTGTGATAATATTCTGACACAGACACACCATTTTGATTAAATGAATTTATTTTCTGGTATAAATCAAATACTACAGATCCATCAACTTTATCATAAGTTTCTTTTAGTTCAACCCACACCTCACTAGCAAGTTTTGAGAAAACATGTCCCATATAAAGATCCTCACTAATTGAGTTCAAAATCCAGGTTAAAACAATTGAATTACACCTTTCCCATTGATTTGCTAATACCTCATCAGTTTCAGATTTTTTACAAGTTTCATCTATAAAACCCCACTTGTTTTTAACTTTCAAAGCAAGTTGTAAAGCATTAGACCAAACTGTATAATTTTCAGTTCCTTTAAGTTTTATAGTAATGATACTTAGATTAGCAGAGTCACTTGGATGCAAATACAAAGGGTCACTTGCATCAAGCTTACTAATCAAAGTAACATTACTCAACCTATTAGGGTCATCACCCCCTGATCCACCTTTATCTTCACCAGACATGATGGACTAAACACAATCAGATCAACAACTTTAAAGAACACAAAAATAAAACAGTCCTAAACAGACGAAACTGTGTCAGTGTTCCAGATTCCTGGTTCGTCACTCAATGGTGCCAGGACAAGTCTTAACACAGGAGTCTGATCCTCTATAACTCACACACACTTGCAAATAATAAAAACAAGTAAACAAGAAGAGAACAGACAAGCAAATATTCAAGCAGACAAGTAGTAATCCAAATAAGAAACAAATATTGAGCCAATTCCGGTCCTCCTAACCCGGGCCTTGCTCCTAGACTCAAACAAATAACAGAAAAGAGAAAAATAGGGATGGAACGATCTAACCGGTTGCACAGCTTCCAAATACGTTCAAGATCTGTAACCTTCACTTAGGGTTACAGATCAATGAACAGAAGAAAAGCTTTCCTTTGTTCTTGATCGTAGACTCCAACAACCTTCACTTAGGGTTGTTACCACAGTCCAGATATCCAAGAAACCAACCAGAACACCAATCTAGGGTTTTACCCCTTCCACTCAAATCACCAGATAATCAAGAAGCCCTTGACTCTTGGTTAACACTAATACCAGATCTAAAGAATAGGACACAGGATGCACAGCGGATACAACGAAACCCTAACCCTAACAACAGATCCTTCAAGACTACGTATCAGAGCTCTGATACCATGTTATAAAACATGATATCAACCATATAACCAAAAGATTAAAGACTTTTATTACTGAAAAGAAAAGAGTACTGAAACCCTAACAAAACTAAGAACAAGACTCAAGATCCTATTACAACCAGCCTCTCTACAATAACACTCACACTCAGATTAACCTAACTAAAGAATGAAAAAGATTCAAGACGAATCAATAACCGAAACCCTAGTTGTAATCTATGTGAGAACGATAGAGAAAAATACAGAGAATCAAAAGTGTTAAATGATTGATTATCTCAGCTATTTATAGCTGAGATAATGTGTTTTCTTTAACACAATGAGCGGCCACGATTCAACTGATCCAACGACCATAAACGATTGTGTTAGTTTGACGCGGATTGCCACATCAGCCGTTCACTTTGATCTGGGCCTAAAACACTTGGGCTGCTTGTTAACTGGGCCGCATCTCTACTCTACTGGACCATATATCAACTGGACTGGATCAACAGCTACATGGACTGCTACTACTTGAACTGCTACCAAGCCCTGCAAACATCCTTATGCAACATGATGAAATTATGTAACAAAAAATAAAAATATTATTTACTTTTTATACAAACCTGTATTTAACCCATTTATTAGTTTGTTTGTTAGTTTGTAAATATCAAATTGTATCATAGCTTTTAACAGAGAATTATACATGTAATCGTAATCATTTATTGATTATAAATATACTATCAGTTAATTTATGATTCAAACAACAAATAATATTGCTTTTTAAGAGTTAATTACACAATAGTTCACGTGGATTAGCTATGGAAATACATTTAGGGTCAAAGTTTTTTTTTTTTTTTTGAAAAACAACTTTCATTCAACAACCAAAAAAACAACTATCTATTCCCAAGACGGGAAAAGACAAGCCGAACACCAAAAAACAAAAACGTTACATTACATCGAAATTACACCACCTATCCCAATCTACCGTGCTTGCCTAAACCTATTAGGGTCAAAGTTTAATGGCTATATGTTTAGCTCAAGTGACTTTCATTTAATAACAAGTGTAAATCTAATGTTAACGGCCCAAGAGAGAAACCAAGAAGCCCATTTGATTAACAACTTGAGCTGCAAGTTCCACTGCCGCATTTTCTATTTTTATTGACTAGTCTTTAGCTTGTTTGAGCTACCGCATTTAGGTTAGTGGTACATGATCTCCATGAAATAATAAGAAACATCGGTGATGAGCCTAGATCTCTAGCATGTTTTTAAATTGTTTCATTTGCATTGAGAAAAGTATCATAAAATTACCCCAAAGATCCTTGTTCTCTATTGTTTTTCTTGGAGTGTTTACCTACTAAAAAAAAGGCTACATCACTCCACCATCCCCGTCGTATCTCATCTTGCTAAATACAAAAGCCATAAAAAATATTGATGATATTGAAGGATTCAACAACACTTGAGATAAAAAAGTGTCCACATGGTTTGTGGTGGGGAAGATTGCTTCAATCGTAAATGGCTAGTGAAATCGAGCAAAGGATTGATTCAAAGTCGTTAATATAATTCATAGCAATGCGAAGGAAAGGATGGAGGATGAATGAACCCAAATATCTTTTCTTTTTAAGTTAGATTCGATTCATGATGTTGATTACCGCATTAGATTTTTGAGGAAGGCGGTAACAAGGAAAACAAATGCATCATATTAGCAATCCACCAAAACTTCAATTGCTTGTTGGTAATTTTAGTGTTATCAACGATTTTAGGATGTTGGATTAACTTGTTGATCGAGGAAATAACATTAGAGATTAAACGAGTTAGGTGACGCGGGAGTGCGGATTCGATTTAATTCTAATGTTATTTGGGTTTGATATAAATAATTTACATAGGCTCATTACAAATAAATATTTGGACTTTCTAATTAATTTTGGTGCAGGCTCATTATAATATTTGTTTTGTAGAGTAAAGATCTTGTACAAATTGTTTTTTTGGTAAGAACTGTGAGAATCAAAAGAGGTATTTTTTTTTCGAAATTTTTTTTCCCATATTGTTAAACATGTATTATACTATTGAAAACTAAAAAAAAATTAAATTTTTTTTTTGTGTAGCGTAATTACGTGTAGAGTAATTACATAATTACTCTAGTGTAAACTATGTATTTACTTTAATGACGTAATTACACTAAAAAAATTGTAATTTTTTTTTTGTATTATTCATCTAGAAAGTATGTTTAAGCACATAGGAAAAAAAAATTCTAAAAAAAAATAAAAAATTTTACCCCTTTG
This sequence comes from Ambrosia artemisiifolia, assembly GCA_032199755.1. Lineage (NCBI taxonomy): Eukaryota > Viridiplantae > Streptophyta > Magnoliopsida > Asterales > Asteraceae > Ambrosia > Ambrosia artemisiifolia. Next base: position 3,440,221 of record CM063519.1, read on the forward strand.
ATTCTTACAATTCTTACAAAAAAAAAACACTTTGTATTTGATCTTTACTCTTGTTTTGTATAACCATTTGGAATTCTCCTATATATTAAACGAACGACACTTGAACAGTGTCATAATATTATATTATTTGTTTGGTTTATTATTTAACGTGTCGGTCGGTTTTGTTTTCCGTTCTTTTGTTTCCACCTACTTTACATATATAGCAGCTTAAAGAAAAATAGCCTGAGCTACGAGAACGCCATCACTGCCTTGCCCGCGCATTGGACGCCGGAGGTCGCCCCCTATGTCCACTATCCTTTCTATAACAGAAGCGGACTTTCGGTGGTGGGTATGTTTCGGTAGCTTAGGTTTCGTCTTCCGGTTGCATCGACAACGGTTTTAGGACTGAAATCAGAGATCAAGGGAGAAAGTGGAAGAAATCAGTGTTGATAGTGGATTGTGATGGCGGCAGATTCGCCGCGGAAGGCAACCAGAAAGGTCGTCTCTCTCTTCTGGCCAATGTTTTTGTGTCAGGCATGGACTAGGTTTGAATGATAGACAGAGCCTTCTAGAACAAAGTGGAAGAGAAGTAGTTGGAGTAGAAGCCGGAGATGGAACAATTGTATTTGCATTCGGTGATTTAGACGACTTTCAGATTGAAGACTCTTTACTTAAAAAAAGTATACTAATAAGAACCTGATATACAGCTCTGTATCAAATACTTAGATTGGGAAATGGACTTTCATTTTGAAGTGAATAAATGATAAATAAATTAGAGCATGTGTAGTGGGGGGCTTTATATATAGAGCCCCCCATCCTGATTGGTCCACGTGGCTGCTGAGTCAGCATGGAGAGAGAAACTGAAAAAGGGGTGTAGTGGTGGGGCTTTATATATGGAGCCCCTGAATCTGATTGGTCCACGTGGATTTTATTTTTTTTATTCTTTTAACTCAAAATAATTAAAATAAAAGGTAAATAAATATAAAAAAATTACAAATAATATTAAAAAACACACAACTAATATTAAAAAAAAAGTTACAACTAAAATTAAAAAAAAAGTTACAACTAAAATTTAAAAAAAAAATTACAACTAATATTAAAAAAAAAAACCAAACACACTAGAGGTCATATTTTTTCAGGATTTGTTGCCTGTGAAGCATTGCAAGGCGTAGCGCGTCTCCTTCGAGGTCTTCGATCGATTTCGACAAAAACTCAATGTCTTTTTCCCTCTGCCTCGCCTCTTGGAGCTCGACAAACCTTTTATTCTCCACCACTCTCTGCTGCATCGTCTCCAAACGTCTTTGGCCAAGGTCGCGAATATCTTGAAGTCTACGGTTCATTTCTTCGAAATCTTCCTTCAAGCCACCGCCTGCTGCCGAAGACGAATCCCCCTTCCCACCCTTTGTTGATTTCCTACCAGGTGGTCTAGGGATATCCTGCTCCTCCTCCTCGTCCTCATCCTCCTCCTCATCAACCAAATTAACATGATCACCTAAACTCACATAGCGAGCATCGGATGACGGTGTATCCGGATCTCGCGTCGAGGAGGAGGTTTTGCTACGTTTTGATGGTCCTCCTGATCCTCCTCCTACCACCTGACCCCATAGTCGGTACCTTAGCCCACTTAGGACTTTTTCTCAACATCTCCCAAATTTTCAAATACGGGAACGGTTGGCGGGTAGATCTCATCTCGTCCAACGCTCTTGTCAACACACCATCATCACCTTCCCCACTGCCCCTGTTGTCCATACAACGCTGGTAAACCTGAGAAAACGCGTGACATCTATTATTTATGTCCGACCACTTTCCCGATACGGAGTCGTTCTCTCGATACTCCCCTCTACCCATCGCACCAAAAAACAGCGCTCGAATCCGAATCCAAAACTCAGGAAGACGTTGATAGTTGGCTACAAAAAAAAATTTATGCGATTAGAAATATATAACGAACAATATATATATAAAAATAAATACTATATATAAAACACGAACAATATATATATAAAAATTTACTTACAAACTAGTGGATCCTCCGATACGTCGAGCCAGGCTCTCGCTAAAGCATATTCCTCGTCTTGGGCCCAACGTTCTATTTGCTTTTTTTGACGAGGTTGGGTAGCATCTTTCTTTTTATGCGAGCGTTTCCCGCGCCCGCTCCCGCTCCCACTCCCACGCCCGCGGCCCCCCCGTTGAGAACCCTCGGGTTCGTCGGTCTCCACTTGAGTTTCTGGCACGAGCTCCGCCTCCTCTTGAGAACCTTGGCCATAGTTTGGTGGAGGAAAAAATTGGCCCGGTTGTCCATAGTTTGGTGGAGGATAAAAGTGACCCTGGAGTAGTTGCGCGTATTGCATTGTGTTCGGGTCAAACTCCGACCAATTGGGTGGCAGTGGAGTAGTAGTGTTTGGCCTCGAACCAGGGCGACCCGGGACCCCGAATGGTGAACCGTATGGAAACATGTTTAGTAGGTGTGTGTGTTTTTTAGTTTGGAAAGTGTTGTATGTTGTATGTGTATGTGTATATTGTGTTGTGTATATATAAAAATTTTAAAAAAAAAAAGTTAACCGTTCAAATAATATGGTCCCCAACGGTCAAATTTTTTTGACCGTTTGTTTTGTCCTCGCCACGTGTCAAGATTTGGTTGGTTGGTTGATTTTCAATTTGGCGTTATAGCTATAAAGCCCCCGGCGATTTTGAACGCATAGCGCCCAGGTGTTGCAGTGTTTGGGGCGCTATAGTTCAATTTTTTTTGACAAATAGCGCCCCACTACGGGTAGTTTTAAGTCGATGTTATTTGTTTTATTTTACAATATATTATTTAGATGAGCATTTTGATTGCCTTTTTAAACTTCATATAAAAAAAATATATATATAAAAGTTAATGTCTTTTTAAACTTCATATAAAAGTAAGATTTAAAACTCATCAGTTCCATATATATACGGTCATTTCTTACAACAATTGTGTAGCATTTTGTACCCGTAAGTTATTCAAGAGGATTTTTTTCTTCTTTTTTAGGGATGAACGTTGTGGTGCTGGGTATTTGTAACGAACCGGTATCGAAAGTGATATTTTTCTATATTGTGGAGAACTGAACTAATACTGTTTTAGTATCGGTAGCGTATTCGTTTTTATAGTTTTTTCAAGGTGTCAGTATAAAATCCATTGAAAATGGAGTTATATTAGTAACAAAATATTTGTTTAGTAACGTTAGTCTTTCTATTTTGGTACATAAGGAGTTCAAACCACGTCCAGTAGCAATGCAAGATTGAAAGCCACGCCCGCGGCAACGTGCGGGTAAATACGCTCTAGTTATTATAAAAACAAAGTTCATTGACTTTGTTGAGAACTCTCGATCATAAAAAAAAAACAATAGAGAATTTACGGTTACAAGATAAGTACTCTATATTATTATTCACAGGTTCATCCAAATCAAATTCTATCAACAGAAATCTCTGTATGGGGTATTTTTTTTTTTTTAAATTGATTTTCCACTTTTAACACACTTATTTTTTTTATTTTTAACCCAAAGGTTTTCATATTTTACAAGTTAACCCCAACAATTTTGATATTTTACTTCTAACCCATAACTTCTCATTTTTTTACTTTTAACCCAAATATTTTTATCTTTTACATTTTAACCCTAACACTTTTTACTTTCAACGTTGGTGTCACATGTTTTTCATCTTTTGCAAGTTTTCATTTTAAGTTTTGATCTAGATTTTGCGAGTTAACATGCTGCAACGTGCATGTGTGGTGCAACGTTTTTTCGTCTATTTGTTGCAACCCGTCTATTTTTCCCCGTTTGATAAGTTCGTTGCAACGCGTGGGTCTTTCACCAGCTTAGTTATTCTTTTCTATGTTGTACGTTTCGGTCTAATTTCTTCATATTAGCCATATTGTTAAAAGTCATTGATATTATGCCTTTTGCATTAACACGTCGAAACGAGCGTGCGTGGTTCAATGATTTTATGCCTTCGTTTCATTCGGTGTTATTTTTTCATTTTCTATTTATTTTGTTTTACAAGCTTATTAGTGTTGGTGGTCGCTTGCCGTGGTGTGGCATTGGTGTTACTTGACATGGTTTTACGGTCCCGCCACAATACAGAGGGGCTTAAATCTTAATACTAGTTAATATTTGAAAGTGAAACAATTTACTTTTTATTAGACCATGTGTAGTGGGGGGGTTATTTATAACGCCCCTCTTTCTGATTGGTCCACGTGGCAGCTGAGTCAGCATGGGGCATTAATTCAAAATGGGGTGTAGTGGGAGGGGGAAATTTGGGGCGCTATTTTATTATAAAAAAAAAAAAAAGAAACCCTACTTCTTCTTCTTCATCATCACCACCACCATTCACCCACCACCTCCGCCGCCGCCTTCATCATCACCACCACCTCTCTTCTTCTTCTTCCACCATTCACTAGGGGTGTTCATGGTCCGGTTTTCGCGGTTTTTAGGTCAAACCGTGAACCGAACCGTTAGTAACGGTTTTTGAATTTTGTAAACCAAAACCAAACCGTAGAAATTTTAAACCGAACCAAACCAAACCGTTAGTAACGGTTTGGTTTCGGTTCGGTTTCGCGGTTTAGACTCGTTGAATCTTTATACAAGATGTCTCAAATTTGCAAAAGAAAAAAGAATGGCGTCCACAAATCCATGTTCTTTTAAACATAAAACAAGTATTTTTTGCAATAATTAACAATCCAAATAGCTTAAAAGATCATCTAAATTAGCAAATACATAAATAAAATATACCTAAACACATTAAAACAAAGGTTGAAGTTGAAATTTAAAAATAAGGAATTAACTTACCATAGTGAAATATATGGTAACGTAAAATGAGTTAGCCCACTTTTATTTTACAACAATTTAGATATAGGCAAAAATAAATTTTATTTTATCTATGTCTATATATAATATGAAAATATTTATAAGAAAATATAAATAAATCCTTACGGTCCGGTCCGGTTTTATGCGGTTGGTTTTCGGTATAAACCGTAAACCAAACCGTTTGCTACGGTTTGAAAATATTGAAACCGACCGACCGAAAGTTAAGTAAAAAAACCGACCATGAAACCAAACCGACGACCGGTTTGGGCGGTTTCACGGTTTGAAACCAAACCGTGAACACCCCTACCATTCACCCACCACCTCTTCTTCTTCTTCTTCTTCTTCTTCCTCTTCTTCTTCCTCCCTCCTCCTTTCTTTCTTCTTCTTCTTCTTCCCTCCTTTTTTCTTTCTTCGTTTCTTTCTTTCTTTCCTCCTTCACCGTACACCATCACCACCGCCAAACACTACCACCATCACCTTCACCTTCACAGCAGACCACCACCATCACCATCACCTTCACAGCAGACCACCACCATCACCGTCACCTTCACAGCCACTCTCTCTCTACAAAATTTTTGACCATTCAAACTCATTCACACGTGGCTCTATTTTGTTGGTTGGTAAAATTGATGTCTGGCGTTATTAATATAACGCTTGGGCTTCAAATTGATGCATAGCGCCCCACCGTGCTGGTGTTCCCGGCGCTATTTTTCAAAATCGCGCTATATAGCGCTTCCAATCCACCCATCCACCCGGTCTTAATCTATTTAACTAAAAGTAAAAAAAGTTAACTTTTTTGTTTTATAATTGTAGTTATCTTATTATTATTTAGTTTTTGTGTTCTTAATATTTGTTGGTAAGCCTTTGGTTTTCTTTTGAATCTCGAACAAATTTTTTATTTTCGAGCAGTATATGAAAAAGTTATAACATTATTTATTAAATTCACTATCTATTTTTTTTTTAATTTAATGAATAGTAGTATCAAAATCGTAATGTTAAAATTCGCCTATCTATTGATCTTGTGTTCGTTATAGACTGACTGTTTAAAAAAATAAGTCAACATGTTATAGAGTTTAATTATGACCCCCACTAAAAATGTTCTGCTTTCGCCATTCCGCCATTGATCAAAATGTTAAAATTCCACTATTTATTGATCTTGTATTCGTTATATATCGACTGTTAAAAAAAATAGCCAACATATTATTATAGAGTTTAATTATGACCCTCCACTAAAAATGTACTGCTTTTGCCATTGATCAAAACACACATATGCACAATTATATAATTCACCTTTAAAGATATCAGTACTTTATGCAACTGTTGTATATCAAACTAAACTAGTTTTATACTTTATCTGTATGAAGTTTACATAAAAAAAAACGACAAACAAAATCAGCCACTTGATGTTCTAAATTCATTTATTTGAAATCAATGAGATGGTGTTTTCATATTTAATTTGGAAAGCAAAACAACATATTATGTGGAAGAAAAACTCTAGTCCCGTGAACCCTGCCACATGCTTCTCAAGCTTCTACAAGTTGTGAAAGGAGAATCGAGGCGAACACTCACATCCACAAGTAGATACGAGACCACATAACATTTGCAACATGTGTTGTACCGTGTAACACGACATTAGAAACTTTTTTAGAACCTATTTTACCCATTTCATAGTTGAGTAACACCACGCACTTAAAGTTTTTTCAAGAAATGACACTGGTAAAAAATATTATTGTCCGAGACTACTAAAAGTAAATCCATATCCCATGATAAACATGGTTTTCATATGTGTAACAAACAATCATTTACTTTGAGAAAACAAACAGAAATGTCAACACGAACAAATTTCCTAGACACAAACAGATAAAGTTCAAGCCCTCAAACAAGTCAGTATAAATTGTATAACCTAAAATTGTATATTATGGTATATTTTATCTTTCATATTGAAATATTAATACAAAATGTATAAAATAATTGTACAATCACATTTTTATATTGAGTCCTTTCATAATCAGTGAAGGGATAGGGACCCAAATTTACATGGGCCCATACCCAATACTCTAGCCCAAACACCGGAACAGGCCCACAAGGCCAAAAACGGTCAATAGGCTAACATCGGCGGAATGAACTTGGCGGGTTATGATCATCACGCGGATGCAGCCCAAGCATACCAACACCCGCCAAGGCTTAAGAAGCAGGATCATCAAAGGACACGTGGTGATAACCTACAAGCTCGTACAATACTGTACGAACCAATCAGGGCGCAAGGCCGTGTGGCAAGGAGCATGCTGCACGATCAGCCAATAGGAGAATAGCGCTCGTCTTGGATGGAACCCGCAGGAGACACGTAGTACGTCTCCTGCACGCGCCAACCAATGAAAGCACATGGGACCACCTCAGCAAGGATCTCCACTAACTGAGGGCTGCAGAGGGGACAACAGTACACCTGGCAGCCAATCATATTGTACCTGACCTGCGGCCAGTCACAAGACGCCACGTCACGATAACGGTACAATCACTCTCTATGATTTATTACGTGTCACATGTTATATCTTATTGGGCCTAATCATGGGCCGATGTGGAGTCAAGCCCTTAACTGGGTCTCGGCTCGTTGGGTAAGTTAAGGGTAGATGTTGAGGCCCGTGTGGAACCTATTTAAGGAGCACTTAGTCTCCTTGAAAAGGCCATTCAGAAATTCCCTGAAGAACACACTAAGGCCGATTACGTTTTTGTGTCTGCTAAGTAGATTCCTTCGGGATTCGAGGCGGTCGCCCCACATCGGTTTTCTGTGTTATTTCAGGTCTCCAAGCAATCGATGGTCATTCAATCTAACGAAGGATCAACCCTGTAGATACGAAGCTAACCCCTGGATCCAAGGTTAGACTTTTTTTCTTCAATCAGCAAATTTTAAAACCAATACTAATATTTATAAAGTTATAAACTTTAATGTTTAGTTACTTACATATATTTTTGGTTTGGAATTTTATTACTTGAGGTATTTGATGTATATTAATGAAAATTCTGAATGGATATTCGATTTCAAATAGAAGGTGTTACAATATTTTGTCATATAATGGAAAACTTCAAGAAACCTTATAAAAAAGTGATTATTTTCAAGATTTGTGCCCACAAGAGGACCCAATCAATTTAATGCATGACTATAAGACTATATGTAATGGAGCGCTATAAGTGGAAAAAGGAAAATATAGCGCCCCCCCACACCGCTACGGGGGGGCTCCATGATCAAAATTTTGTTTGGGGCTCCATGGAAATAACGCCCGTTCTCTTTGTGCCCCCACCAATAATCTCAAGCCACATCACCCTATCTCTCTCTTTTATTATTTTTTTAATTAAAAAGATATAATAAAATATTAATAGGGGCTTTATATATAAAGCCCCACCACTACACCCCTTTTTCAGTTTCTCTCCCCACGCTGACTCAGCTGCCACGTGGACCAATCAGAAAGGGGGGCTTTATATATAAAGCCCCCCACTACACATGGCCTAACTTAAAGTCGATTGTTTTCGTGGAAGCTACACGTCAAACAAAAGCCTAATTACCAAGAAACTTCAGAAGACTTTGAAACAAGACTCCCAGTCCCATCCTCCATCCACAAATATGAATCGACCCATTTTATAAAAAAAAAACTGATATTGGTTTTGGAACACAAGTTATTAGTTTTTTGCATTACTAAATAAAGATTAATCATAGTTTGTGTGTGGTGATTAAGTCATATAGCTGCTATACAAACATGTTATATTGAAGATGTGATTTTTTTTTGTTATTTTAGTTAATGATGTTAATATGAATTTATATTTACTTAATGATTTATTTTTGAAATAAACAAGTCAAACTTTGTTTTTTCTTTATTTGTTTTATCATTAGTTTGAATTTTGTACATACTTTTCAATACATTAGTTTGTTTAAGCAATCCTTATAACCGAGTTTAACCAACACCGAATCAAATCTAGCACATTTCTATGTATTTCCGGCGTATGTTCATGTATCTCCATACATTTTCCCTGCATAATCGAGCCTTAGAACACAATAATTGAACCATTTTCAGCTGGAACAAAAAAAAACATTAGATATTTAACCCAATGTAACTAAAACTAACACATACCCGATGGTTAATCGCCCAATGCTTAACCGGCTAGCATTTACGGTTAAACACTCTTTCATTACCGAAGCCCGGTTATCAATTATGGTTAAGCCTTTATTACATAATCGAATCGACTATAAACACTCCAATATAAAACCTGAATAACAACATGAGTATAGTTTCAATATTTAACTATATATTTGTATCATTGTATATTCACTAAAACTCTAATTGACCAAAATCACCCACTACATATGCAAACATGATCATAGATTCATAGTCACCATCGTTGCCAACATCAGCACTGCCGTCGCCACACCAACAACTATTCACCGTTGACATCATCACCGTCACCACTGTATCAGCCACATTTGTGACACCACCACAACGGATGCACGCCTAATATTAACTTTAATTGTATAGTCCAAACTCCAAACACTTAAAATATTTGTGTTGCAGTTTGTAAGTAAATAAAAAATGCTAATTAAATTTCAACTTCTATTTTTATATAAACAGAAGGATGTTCTCACTTCACATTTCAATCCAAATATCAAAGAGGTATTTTTTTTAATGAAGATACTAGAGAGTTTACAACTTTAAATACATTCTACTCCTAACGAAAATTAAATTAAAGAGGCTTTTTTAAAACAAATCAATTAAGGGGGACTTAAGTGCAAACATTTTATAAGAAAAGGTTCAACTTGTAATCGGGAACTGAAGTTCCTATCACGATTCACGACTCACGCGTCTAGGTCGCATTCGTTTCCTTGTTAACTCGCAAGACATTTATTGACAAAATACACATATTTGATCAAATTAATAGACTATGGTGAGTTGCATCAAATACTTATTCACCAAAACATATATTCTCTATGATTATAAAAATACAATTTAGATCTAATCACCATTTAAAACTTATTTGACACTTCAGTTGTCAAATTTATCGCCATTGTCGTTTGACGATTCCTTCATCAATTCAACATTTACAATATATAATTATCTGTAAAATTTGTGCCATTTTAAAATCTTTTTCTATGGAGAGAATAGAAGGTTTTCAACAAATAATTTTTTTTTCAATCGAGGGATGACAATGGGTTAAGTATGTGACAGATGTTAGTAATATAATCTCATACCTAATATACTATAAACGGCTAAGGATAGACCCACACAATGCAATATCCATGGCTTCCTTGTCCGTGGCATGTCACGTCACGGTGGTGTCCATGGCCATGCATAACATCTCCATTGACGCCTCTTTCAAATAAAAAAGTAAAAATAAATAACTTTAGTTAAAAAGCAAAAGCCGTTTACAATAACTTGGTCATAATCATACCAAGGGAAAAAAACAAAATAAAAAATCAAGATAGTGAAACATTGAAAAGGTGTAAATTACAATTTTAAAAATCAACTTTTATTTTGTCAAACATGAAGTGTTCATTTGTACACACAAAAAGACTTCAATGGGTAGATTTTTCTCTATAAAGTCACAAGGGCGTGTCTCTCTTGTTATCCCTTGAGAACAAGTAAACGAACATAACATCATGGGAAGAACGCTCGATGCTCTTCTTGGTCGAACGTTCAGAACCAAGAAGTTCAAATCCACGGTTAATCTCGCCTTGTCGCGCCTAACCATCCTCAAAAACCAGCATCATGCTCGCCTCTCGGTTGCTCGCTCTGATATTATTCAACTCCTCAACCTTAATCACCATGAACACGCTCTTCTTCGCGTACCACGCCCTCTTTCGCTCTTTAATTTGTTTAACCATTTCTATTAGCATTCTACAAATGTCTTACAAACTTTTTGTATATAAAAAAATAGGTTGGTGAAGTGATCAAGGAGCAGAACATGTTAGATGTGCTTGCAATGGTTGATGGTTATTGTCATCTACTTATACAAATGGTCAAACTCATAGAAAAGGAGAGGTACATACTTTTTTCATTTTTTTTTAAGTTTTTGCTATTTAACATATTATTAATTTCTAACAATTATGATTACATTAGGTATTGTCCAGAAGAACTTAAAGAACCTGTGTCGAGCTTGATATTTGCGGCTCCAAGATGCGGGGAGTTCCCCGAGCTCCAAGAGATTCGCGCGATTCTAACTGCTCGTTATGGGAAGGAATTTAAATTTGCTCATGGTGATATCGAGCTACGAAATAGTTGTGGAGTTAATACAAGAGTAAGCAAAAAGAATATGGTTTGTACCATAACGTAACGTAACATTACATAACATAACGTAACATATTAGATTAGTTTGTGTGTATTTAATTAAAGTTGAAGTTCTGATTTTTTTCGATGGTGTTAGATGGTACAAAAACTATCACCAAGACAGACGAGATTGGAGACCCGAATCAAGACCTTACAGGAAATCGCTATAGAGAACGACATAGTTTTGAAACTTGAAGACTCGCCTCAGGTTCTTAAAAAGCTAACATAATCATAATGGATCAAAATATAATTCATGGTTTGTAAAATCTTAATAAGTTATGGTTTGCAGGGGGACGATGAATCAACGGTTGATGACATGCCAAGAACTTCGAGTGCTTTAGATTTTGATGATGTTTTGAGTTTTACCGAGTCTGTAAAAGGGAGAGTGAAATACAAGGGTGTCGAAGAAGCTGCACAGGCTGCTTTTGAATCAGCAGCCTGTGCAGCATCTGCGGCTCTGGCCGTAGTTGAGTTTTCTAGATCACATTCTACGGATCCTGATAATCCCAATAGCCCGAATCCTGGACCAAGAAATGTAGCTGATTCCATCCCAGATGAATCTAAATTCCCAATGAATTTAGAGAAAACTTTGGAGACCGAATCTGACTCTAAACCTGAACCTGAACCTAAACACGAACCCGAGGGTGAAATATTAAATAATGGTTCAGATGGGCATACGCGATTGGAGAAGACTAAGGTTTTTGATGAAAGTGATAATGAGATTAAGGAGGAAATTATTGATATATCGTCATCAAAAAACAAAGAGTTTGATATTGGAAGCACTAGATTACGATTTGGAGAAGTGTTGAAGATGCAACAACCTGATTTAACAAAGAAGCAAATTGTTGTGAGGTCTTTTTAAAAGCAAGGTTTGGTTGGACGATGGCTGGTGTGATTGTGTTCAAAGTTTTGTAATCTACGGTTATAGTACTTGTGTGTAGATTATCTATTTCATTTCATTTATTTTTATGTTCTTTTATTTTGAGAATTATATAAGTTTCATATTATGTTTTTGAAAAAAGAAGGTATGTTTCCTCATCTATATCTATATCTATACTATATTATAAAGCATTTGACACCCAATGCATATAAATTAATTAGGACACGATGGATTCATCTATATCTATATCTATACTATTTCATTTCAAAAGGTTGATTATGCATCGTTTGCTTCGGAGGTGGAATTAAGAACACGATAGATTCATCAAAAATTAATTAGGACAATCGTTGAGGATGTATCTTTCCAGTTACACATCAGGGTGAACGGCTCGTATAATATTAGCACTTACACATCCAAAAAAAAATTCCAGTCACCACTACCTTTGAATTGTTGGATCATGTAACTTTCGAAGCAACACTTACCCTTTTGTCAAAGGAGCAGTTACAGATGTTGTTAGAAGTAGTTTACTTAGCCAAAGGAGTATGGGTGGCTCTGGAAGGGGTCTACACCATCAGGGAAAAGCTAGCATTTTCCCCCTTGTTCCTCAAGTTTCGCCATCAGGTGTACTTTGCGTGCGACGCTCTTATTGGAAGTTAACCAAGATTCACGATATCAAAAGAAAGGTGTGGGAAATCTTTGACTCCGGTTGATGTGGGTTTTGAGGGTCTCTAAAGAGTGGTGGATTATTAATCCAAACTCGGGTAATACTGGGTGTTCAATAACATCTGAATCCGAATTCGAATATGAGATATCCGACAATCCGTATCCGAAATTTTGGATATCCTTATCTTCTCCCTTTTAGCTTTAGGTGTGGTCTAGGTCGTAGAAATATTATTACATATCCACGTTTGGGACCACAAAGCCACAAAGAAAACATGTGTGTATAAATGTTTTTTTAGTCAAAACAAAAAAAAACATGAAAGTAGATTACTTTTTTGTTTGTACGCAAATACATTCGTGTCTTACTCCTCCTATTATTCACCACCATCTTCAAACCATCTATGTCTGATTCAGGCGGCAATCATCAATCGGAAGGTGATCATCTTCTTCATACCACCATAAATGTTGTTGATAACAAGTCAAATATTGTTGACAATCCTAGTTGTCAAAGAGAAGATGATCATCTTCATCAGTCTAGCTTCAATGTTGTTGACAATCCTAGTGGTCAAAGAGAAGATGATCATCTTCAACAGTCTAGCTTCAATGTTGATGACAACAACTCAACTGTTGTTAACAACAACGTCCAACGACTCCTAATGGCACTTCGTCGCTATAGGAACCTACTGATATCTATAGTTTGCACTATTGTAGCTGTAATCATCATTGTCCTGGTAATATTTGTTTGGATAGGGATGCGAATAATGCAAAACCATCCCCAAACGTTGGAGGTGTTAAAATAGAGGGTCCGTATTATTTTGTGGGCTCCCACTCATTTTCCACAGATGATGCAACGTTTCCCCTAATTCAAAAGGTTGATTATGCATCATTTGCTTCGGATGTGGAATTAAGAACACGATGGATTCATCAAAAAATCAATAGGACAATCGCTGAGGATGTAACTTTCCAGTTACACATCAGGGTGAACGGCTCATATAATATTAGCACTTACACTTCACAAAAAAAATTCCAGTCACCACTACCTTTGAATCGTTGGATCATGTAAATTTCAAAGCAACACTTACCTTGTTGTCAAAGGAGCAGCTACAGATGTTGTTAGAAGAAGTTTACACAACCAAAGGAGTCTGGGTGGCTCTGGAAGGGGTCTACACCATCAAGGAAAAGCTAGCATTTTTCCCTTTGTTACCCTAGTTTCGCCATCAGGTGTAGTGCGACGCTCTTATTGGAAGTTCACCATGATTCATGATATTTAAAGAAAGGTGTGGGAAATCTTTGACTTCGGTTGATATGGGTTTGGAGGGTCTCTAAAGAGTGCTGGATTGTTAATCCAAACTCGGGTAACACTGGGTGTTCAGTAACATCCGAATTCGAATATGAGATATCCGACAATCCGTATCTGAAATATCCGAAATTTTGGATATCCTTATCTTCCCCCTTTTAGCTTTAGGTGTGGTCTAGGTCGTAGAAATACCATTACATATCCACGTTTGGGACCACAAAGCCACAAAGAAAACATGTGTGTATAAATGTTTTTTTAGTCAAAACATAACAAAAACATGAAAGTAGATTACTTTTTTGTTTGTATGCAAATACAATCGTGTCTTTCTCCTCCTATTATTCACCACCATCTTCCCGCCATCTATGTCTGATTCAGGCGGCAATCGTCAATTGGAAGGTGATCATCTTCTTCAGACCACCATAAATGTTGTTGATAACAAGTCAAATGTTGTTGACAATCCTAGTGGTCAAAGAGAAGATGATCATCTTCATGAGTCTAGCTTCAATGTTGTTGACAATCCTAGTGGTCAAAGATAAGATGATCACCTTCATCAGTCTAGCTTCAATGTTGATGACAACAACTCAACTGTTGTTAACAACAACGTCCAACGACTCCTAATGGCACTTCGTCGCTATAGGAACCTACTGATATCTATAGTTGGCACTATTGTAGATGTAATCATCATTGTCCTAGTAATATTTGTTTGGATGGGGATGCGAATAATGCAAAACCATCCCCAAATGTTGGAGGTGTTAAAATAGAGGGTCCGTATTATTTTGTGGGCTCCCACTCATTTTCCACAGATGATGCAACGTTTCCCCTAATTCAAAAGGTTGATTATGCATCATTTGCTTCGGATGTGGAATTAAGAACACGATGGATTAATCAAAAAATCATTAGGACAATCGCTGAGGATGTAACTTTCCTGTTACACATCAGGGTGAACGGCTCGTATAATATTAGCACTTACACTTCACAAAAAAAATTCCAGTCACCACTACCTTTGAATCGTTGGATCATGTAAATTTCAAAGCAACACTTACCTTGTTGTCAAAGGAGCAGCTACAGATGTTGTTAGAAGAAGTTTACACAACCAAAGGAGTCTGGGTGGCTCTGGAAGGGGTCTACACCATCAAGGAAAAGCTAGCATTTTTCCCTTTGTTCCCCTAGTTTCGCCATCAGGTGTAGTGCGACGCTCTTATTGGAAGTTCACCATGATTCATGATATTTAAAGAAAGGTGTGGGAAATCTTTGACTTCGGTTGATATGGGTTTGGTGGGTCTCTAAAGAGTGGTGGATTGTTAATCCAAACTCGGGTAACACTGGGTGTTCAGTAACATCCGAATTCGAATATGAGATATCCGACAATCCGTATCTGAAATATCCGAAATTTTGGATATCCTTATCTTCCCCCTTTTAGCTTTAGGTGTGGTCTAGGTCGTAGAAATACCATTACATATCCACGTTTGGGACCACAAAGCCACAAAGAAAACATGTGTGTATAAATGTTTTTTTAGTCAAAACATAACAAAAACATGAAAGTAGATTACTTTTTTGTTTATATGCAAATACAATCGTGTCTTTCTCCTCCTATTATTCACCACCATCTTCCCACCATCTACGTCTGATTCAGGCGGCAATCGTCAATTGGAAGGTGATCATCTTCTTCAGACCACCATAAATATTGTTGATAACAAGTCAAATGTTGTTGACAATCCTAGTGGTCAAAGAGAAGATGATCATCTTCATGAGTCTAGCTTCAATGTTGTTGACAATCCTAGTGGTCAAAGATAAGATGATCACCTTCATCAATCTAGCTTCAATGTTGATGACAACAAATCAACTGTTGTTAAGAACAACGTCCAACGACTCCTAATGGCACTTCGTCGCTATCGGAACCTACTGATATCTGTAGTTGGCACTATTGTAGCTGTAATCATCATTGTCCTAGTAATATTTGTTTGGATGGGGATGCGAATAATGCAAAACCATCCCCAAACGTTGGAGGTGTTAAAATAGAGGGACCGTATTATTTTGTGGGCTCCCACTCATTTTCCACAGATGATGCAACGTTTCCCCTAATTCAAAAGGTTGATTATGCATCATTTGCTTCGGATGTGGAATTAAGAACACGATGGATTCATCAAAAAATCATTAGGACAATCGCTGAGGATGTAACTTTCCAGTTACACATCAGGGTGAACGGCTCGTATAATATTAGCACTTACACTTCACAAAAAAAATTCCAGTCACCACTACCTTTGAATCGTTGGATCATGTAAATTTCAAAGCAACACTTACCTTGTTGTCAAAGGAGCAGCTACAGATGTTGTTAGAAGAAGTTTACTCAACCAAAGGAGTCTGGGTGGCTCTGGAAGGGGTCTACACCATCAAGGAAAAGCTAGCATTTTTCCCTTTGTTCCCCTAGTTTCGCCATCAGGTGTAGTGCGACGCTCTTATTGGAAGTTCACCAAGATTCATGATATTTAAAGAAAAGGTGTGGGAAATCTTTGACTTCGGTTGATATGGGTTTTGAGGGTCTCTATAGAGTGGTGGATTGTTAATCCAAACTCGGGTAACACTGGGTGTTCAGTAACATCCGAATTCGAATATGAGATATCCGACAATCCGTATCTGAAATATCCGAAATTTTGGATATCCTTATCTTCCCCCTTTTAGCTTTAGGTGTGGTCTAGGTCGTAGAAATACCATTACATATCCACGTTTGGGACCACAAAGCCACAAAGAAAACATGTGTGTATAAATGTTTTTTTAGTCAAAACATAACAAAAACATGAAAGTAGATTACTTTTTTGTTTGTATGCAAATACAAACGTGTCTTCCTCCTCCTATTATTCACCACCATCTTCCCACCATCTATGTCTGATTCAGGCGGCAATCATCAATTGGAAGGTGATCATCTTCTTCAGACCACCATAAATGTTGTTGATAACAAGTCAAATGTTGTTGACAATCCTAGTGGTCAAAGAGAAGATGATCATCTTCATGAGTCTAGCTTCAATGTTGTTGACAATCCTAGTGGTCAAAGATAAGATGATCACCTTCATCAGTCTAGCTTCAATGTTGATGACAACAACTCAACTGTTGTTAACAACAACATCCAACGAATCCTAATGGCACTTCGTCGCAATAGAAACCTACTGATATCTATAGTTTGCACTATTGTAGCTGTAATCATCATTGTCCTAGTAATATTTGTTTGGATGGGGATGTGAATAATGCAAAACCATCCCCAAACGTTGGAGGTGTTAAAATAGAGGGTCCGTATTATTTTGTGGGCTCCCACTCATTTTCCACAGATGATGCAACGTTTCCCCTAATTCAAAAGGTTAATTATGCATCATTTGCTTCGGATGTGGAATTAAGAACACAATGGATTAATCAAAAAATCATTAGGACAATCGCTGAGGATGTAACTTTCCAGTTACACATCAGGGTGAACGGCTCGTATAATATTAGCACTTACACTTCACAAAAAAAATTCCAGTCACCACTACCTTTGAATCGTTGGATCATGTAAATTTCAAAGCAACACTTACCTTGTTGTCAAAGGAGCAGCTACAGATGTTGTTAGATGAAGTTTACTCAACCAAAGGAGTGTGGGTGGCTCTGGAAGGGGTCTACACCATCAAGGAAAAGCTAGCATTTTTCCCTTTGTTCCCCTAGTTTCGCAATCAAGTGTAGTGCGACGCTCTTATAGGAAGTTCACCAAGATTCATGATATTCAAAGAAAGGTGTGGGAAATCTTTGACTTCGGTTCATATGGGTTTTGAGGGTCTCTAAAGAGTGGTGGATTGTTAATACAAACTCGGGTAACACTGGGTGTTCAGTAACATCCGAATTCGAATATGAGATATCCGACAATCCGTATCTGAAATATCCGAAATTTTGGATATCCTTATCTTCCCCCTTTTAGCTTTAGGTGTGGTCTAGGTCGTAGAAATACCATTACATATCCACGTTTGGGACCACAAAGCCACAAAGAAAACATGTGTGTATAAATGTTTTTTTAGTCAAAACATAACAAAAACATGAAAGTAGATTACTTTTTTGTTTGTATGCAAATACAATCGTGTCTTTCTCCTCCTATTATTCACCACCATCTTCCCACCATCTACGTCTGATTCAGGCGGCAATCGTCAATTGGAAGGTGATCATCTTCTTCAGACCACCATAAATGTTGTTGATAACAAGTCAAATGTTGTTGACAATCCTTGTGGTCAAAGAGAAGATGATCATCTTCATGAGTCTAGCTTCAATGTTGTTGACAATCCTAGTGGTCAAAGATAAGATGATCACCTTCATCAGTTTAGCTTCAATGTTGATGACAACAACTCAACTGTTGTTAACAACAACATCCAACGAATCCTAATGGCACTTCGTCGCAATAGAAACCTACTGATATCTATAGTTGGCACTATTGTAGCTGTAATCATCATTGTCCTAGTAATATTTGTTTGGATGGGGATGTGAATAATGCAAAACCATCCTCAAACACCGGAGGTGGTTAAAATAGAGGATTTGTATTATTTTGTGGGCACCTACTCATTTTCCACAGATGATGCAACATTTCCCTTAATTCAAAAGTTTGATTATGCATCGTTTGCTTCGGAGGTGGAATTAAGAACACGATGGATTCATCAAAAATTCATTAGGACAATCGCTGAGGATGTAACTTTCCAGTTACACATCAGGGTGAACGGCTCGTATAATATTAGCACTTACATTTCAAAAAAAAAAATCGAGTCACCACTAGCTGTGAATCGTTGGATCACGTAAATTTCGAAGCAACACTTACCCTGTTGTTAAAAGAGCAGCTACAGATGCTGTTAGAAGTAGTTTACTCGGCCAAAGGAGTCTGTGTGGCTCTGGAAAGGGTCTACACCATCAGGGAAAAGCTAGCATTTTCCCCTTGTTCCTCAAGTTTCGCCATCAGGTGTACTTCGCGTGCAACGCTCTTATTGGAAGTTAACCAAGATTCATGATATTTAAAGAAAGGTGTGGGAAATCTTTGACTCCGGTTGATGTGGGTTTTGAGGGTTTCTAAAGAGTGGTGGATTGTTAATCCAAACTCGGGTAACACTGGGTGTTCAATAACATCTGAATCCGAATATGCGATATTCGACAATCCGAATCCAAAATCTTAAAAAAATAATATATATATATATATATATATGTTTAGGTTCGTGTACAAAGGACATATTTTGTGAGAAGTATGAGAAGGATTAAGAATTGACATGTAGGCATCATGTTTTGGATTAAGAAATGATGTTTTGGGTTGTTTTAGGTTGGAAACACCAAACATAACAATTTAAAACACAATGCAATGCATTATAGTCATTAAGTTTAAAAATACAACTAAACCACATTGCTTAGTGTTCTTGGCATGGTGTTTTAAGTTTTAGGCTTAAAATACATTGTTTTTAGTTTTTAATTTTTATGTTTATCGTTTTTGTAAGCCAAACAATCCAAAATATAATGAATAAGTCCAAAAAATGATGCTTACATATCATTTTTTAATCATTCTCACACTTCTAATGAAATATGACCTTTATACAGGAACCTCGCCCTATATATACACAAAGTTTTATCTCCATTCCAACCCTAATGTCACACCCCGCCTAGGCCCTATGCGGAAACACTCGGTGCAACACGAAAGGTTTTCAAGCACAAGATTCGAGCAAACATTCAAAATAACTTAATATTAAAGTATCAAATTTGTTCAACAAAGACAACCATCACAAAATATTGTTTAAAACCGAACACATGATCATAAGTTTTGATAACACCAAAGATGATAGTTGTGAATGAATGCCCAATCATATCCCAAGTTCCATCCATAGCTTAGTTAGCTGAAAAACATGCTTAAAAACTTTGTCAACATAAAGTCGGTGAGTTCACAGGTTTTTAAATTGTTGAAAACGTAAAGTTTAATGAAATCCATGAATGACCTATCGTTTTCTAGCTAAAAACTCTGCAACCACAACCGTTTGCTTCTGTTGATGTTGTTTCCCTCCACCTCTGTGTTCCCCTCTTTTTGGTGGATGAATTTAACATTATTTCACCTTCAGTCTCGATTACGGTTTCCTTGATAAATTATAGGGTCGACGTCCTATTATTTAAGGGTAATCGAGGGTTTAATCTCCATCACCAACACTTCAAATGAACATTTATTCAGTAATTAAAATTGGCATTCGCTGCATCAGATTAGAGTGGTGAGGAGCTTTACGGTTACAAAAGAATGGGTTAAAGGGAAGAAAGGAATTGTGTTTTAATGAAACTTATGAAGGGGGTTACATTACATGGTGGGGAGGGATAAAAGAGTGTATTACACACATATACAATGGACATTCTATATGTACACAAGGGGCATAAATGGAACAAAATGACCAAATATTACACGTTTGTGAAGAGCCTTTCCAACTCCCATCTTAAACTTAGGGTATGTTTGGCAAAACTAGCTGGTGGCTGGTAGATGTAGCTTTTTAAATATATTTTGGTGTTTGGCAGAGTAGCTGAAGCTTTTATTAAAATATACAAAATGACTAAAATGGACATAATTAAAAGCTAGTAAGAAATATTTTTATTTTATTTTTATGGTAAAATGGGTATTTGTGTCATTTACTCATTAAAAGCTTGTAGCTAGTAGGAGTTTTTTCTTAAACGCTAGTACTAGTAACTTTTCAATATAGAGTTTTTTATCCTAACCTAAAAGCTTGAAGCTTCTTCAACCAAACAAGGTTTTTTATTGTGTAGGAGTTTTTTCTTAAAAGCTTGAATCTTGAAGCTCATAAAAGTTCTTAAAATGTCACACCCTCAAATTACCACATGCGGAGTTCTACCGCGAGGCGTGTGACACACCAGGATCCAAGTCAACGTCACAATAAACAACACTATATGATAAGATACGTAAAATAAAAACACGAATCCAAACCATTTGAAATAACAGCGGAAGCATTGTTTTACAAAACTAAATCCCAAAAGTTTCCAAACTTGTTTAATAACAAAACCATGAACCTAAACTAGACGCCGTGCAGACGCGTGCGCCTAAGCCCTGAGATGCTGCTACCTTAGCGACCTGAGAAATCATGCCAAAAACGGGTCAACATATAATGCTGGTGAGTTCACATGTTTAAGTTTACAATAAGTTTCCGTGTGTTGAGCGTTGATCACAAAATACCATGTCATAAGATACGTTAAACGAATAAACAAACGAACAAACAAGCGTTTCCTACTACTACCACGACTGTGATGCTGAAACCATTACTGACAGCGTTGCTTGAGTTGCTGCCCGTGTTTGAGTTGCTTGTGTTGCTAAACTAGAGACAATATGCACCCGCCCGGCTCCTAGCCGACGGGTGGGGTTGGTCAGGCCCAATAGATCTATCCACATTTCCCCGTTGTGCTATCCCGCACATTCATGGTTTCCCCCGGGACTCCTTGTTTCGTCGTGTAGTAAACAAAAGCGTTGCAAATCAAAGAGTTGTGTTTCAAAAGCGTTGCATTCAAAAGTGTTGCTTTCCAAAAGTGTTGCTTTCCCAAAAGTGTTGCTTTCCCAAAAGTGTTTCGAAAGCGTAGCGTGTTTACAACAAGTCATTTCCCAAAAACAGTTACGTATTCAAAATGAGTAAAGCGTTTCCAAAAGAGTTACATGTTTATACGAAAGCATTAAGTTTGTTAAATTGCGTGGCATGTTTCTCCCCCGAAAGAAAGCGTATAAAAGAGGGGCCGTGAACTCACCTTGGGTTGCGTTACTTCGAAAGTGATTTAAACCAACAAGCTATGCTAGCCCCGTAAAGCGGCGACCTAACATATGACAGTTACAAGTACTTAGACTAACAACCCGTAGGTTAGTTAGTCCCTAGATGCCCAGACCATAACCAGGTTCGTTTGAAAATGCGTTGACTGTTAAACTGACCAAATGTACAAGACTCGACATCCCATTGGTGACCCGAGACCCCACGTGTTCATCTCATACTCAAACATACACAAATCATGCAACTTAGTCCTTAACATGCGTTAAAGTTCAATGATTCTAACACCTAGGTCAAATAACGTACGAACAAGTCCGAACACGTGTTACTATGTTTCCAGGCATGTCACGGGGTTCCTATCATGTTCCTAGGTGTCGAATCGGGTTTCGGGATGTTAAAATACACTTATAACAGCATTACACGCGATTAGGGACTTAGCATGCAATTAGGAAAGTCAACACGTGATTAGGAATGGTCAACAGGTAATTAGCAGGGCTAATCGCCACCTATGTTAGGTGATTAGGGCTAATCACATGCATATTAGGCGATTATGGTCATGTGGTATGCAATTCAGGGCTTAACTAGTGATTAGGGTCAAAATTGCATGACATGAAGGCAATTAGGATCACAATTGCATGGACTGCTAGCAATTATGATGCTAATCGCCACCCCTAGCACACGAGTAGCCTTTTTCTTAGGCGATTATGCCCCTAATCGCCTACAACATAGGCGATTAGGATTGCTAATCGCCTATTGTGACACCCGGCACTTTCCGGTAACTAACCTTTGAAAACTTAGTAAGTCTACCTTAGCGAGTCGCGCATACATTACACATGACAGGGTCAGTCGAGTCGAGTCGTACATCATTGGGGTTTTGACACACGCAAGTCTCGAATCCCGGGAATCGGTGAACGAGTGTGAACGTGTTTACTTTCATGTATTATGTGTTTATAATCATTATGTGACTTGTCGGTATGTGAAAACGTGTTAACGTATGTTAAAATAGTGTTTAACGCGCCAAAAATAGGAAGTAAGCTGCAGGGGGCGAGTAGGGGGCCTATCCGTGTGTATCAGGGGACGGTTAGGCCTATCCGTGTGTATCAGGGGACGGTTAGGCCTATCCGTGTGTATCAGGGGACGGTTAGGCCTATCCGTGTGTATCAGGGGACGGTTAGGCCTATCCGTGTGTATCAGGGGACGGTTAGGCCTATCCGTGTGGCCTAACCGTGTGCTGCTAATCCCTATCCGCCTGTTGCAGCCCTGACGACTAGAAACACCTATAAATACCACCCTTGTGTTGCAAAACATCATTTTAGAAACCCTAGCACACCCCAAAGCCATTACACACTATACCCAACCTCTGTAACACGTTTTTGATCAAGAAACCACCTTTTCAAGATCTTACACCAATCTTTGCTAAAATCTAAGGTTTGTTCATCTTCTTAAACCTTGTTAATGATAAAGTTTTACTCCCTAGAGGTCCAGACCTGGTTTCTAAGTATTTGTGTCTTTGAAAACTTGTTAAAAACAGATTATAAACAAACCCACACCTTCATGCTTGTTCTATGTTATGTTATCATGCAAAGATGAGATTTTTGATATTAAAACGTGTTTGTTTCCATGTGTTTGATATGTTTCTGACTTAAATGAATCATTAGGATGATTGTCTATGAATTTGGGAGCATATAGTTGTGTTTTGATGATATTGGATATTTTGACCCGTTTGGGTGATTTTGGGAGACTTAGTATGATTTAATATGTTTTGATGATTCTAGAGGATTAGGGTTTGCTCTAGGATGATGCTAGACTAATAGGAAAGGATTGGACAACGTTGTTATGTGATGAAATCTGAGTATTTGCTATTTAGGGCAAGTTCTTGCATGTTGATGTGATGTTTACATGTTAAGTTTACTATTTTGGGGAAAACGCTCGCATTCGGGACTGTTAGAATGATGATAACTTAGGGGTTTTGCATGAAATATGTTTGTTAATGTGTTAGGATTGATATTGGGTGTTTACACATGTTTCGGATCTGATCTGGAGGGTTAAACGCGCGAAAAAGTGGCACAGCCCTGCAGGGGACGGATAGCCTCCTATCCGTCTGCTGTGTCAGACGGATAGCCTCCTATCCGTCTGCTGTGTCAGACGGATAGCCTCCTATCCGTCTGCTGTGTCAGACGGATAGCCTCCTAACCGTCTGCTGTGTCAGACGGATAGCCTCCTAACCGTCTGCTGTGTCAGACGGATAGCCTCCTAACCGTCTGCTGTGTCAGACGGATAGCCTCCTAACCGTCTGCTGTGTCAGACGGATAGCCTCCTAACCGTCTGCTGTGTCAGACGGATAGCCTCCTAACCGTCTGCTGTGTCAGACGGATAGCCTCCTAACCGTCTGCTGTGTCAGACGGTTAGCCTCCTAATGGCTAGTTGACTTTCCTAATGGCATGATTAGCTGATTTAAGCATAGTTTGACATCCCGAACATGAAACGACACCTAGGAACATGCTAGGAACCCTGTGGAATGTCCGATAACCCGGTAATACACGTGTAGACTTGTATATGTGATATATGAACTATATGTTGACTTTGGTGAACTGTTATGCGTATTAGGTGCATGTTTGCTTGTGATTGCATGACTTCTCATTCTTAGCTAACGCGTGAGTCGTCGGGTCACCAATGGGATGTCGGGTCTTGTATGTGTGGTCAAAGTAGCAGTCAAACGTGTTTTCAAAACATACTTAGTCATGGTCTAGACAATCGGGGACTAGTTAGCCTTCGGGTTATTAGTCTAACTTGACACATATCTTATGATAGGTCGCCACTAGTTGGGGCTATCATATCATACAAACGGTTTACTCATATCACATAAACGGTTTACTTATTAACGGAAGACGCAATCTAAGGTGAGTTCACGGCCCCACTTTTTACGGTTTTGCTTTCGGGGGAGAAACATGCTTAAAACTCTTTTATGACTTATAGCTCGGTTTCATCTTAAACTCTTTTATGACTTATAACTCTTTTTCACATTATACTATGGCTTACTTATTGTACTATACGGTTCATCAAAAAGTCCCTTAGAAACCACTAACATGGGCGTATGGCGGGGAAATATGGATAGCGCTATTGGGAACTGACAAACCCCACTCGACGGTAGGACCGGGCGGGTGCATATTGTCTCTAATAAAACAAGGTCTACCGGTGATGACGGTAGCCCATAGGAAACTAAGGGTCAGTAAACGGCTTAGTCAGCAATGGTTTCACCCGTATGAGTATCTTATTCTGCGCCTAGCTAGCGTTCTTACAAGCATAGTAGTAACTGTGATGGTAACGGTTTTCGAAGGATCACTTTAAACGTTTAAATAAAACCTGTGAACTCACCAGCATTATATGTTGACTCTTTTAGCATGTTTTCTCAGGTCGCTAAGGTAGCAGCTGTCAGATAGGCGCACGGAGTCCACTGGAGTCGTCTCGCGTCTAGGGTCGCATTTGCATGTTTTGGGAATGTTAACTTTTGAGCTTATGTTTTAATTATGCATGACTTTTGTAAACTTTGAATGCTTCCGCACTGTTGAACGATGTTTTAATCTTATGCATGGTTTTTATTTACGTATTTTTTTACATTTAGACGTCGTTTATTGTGACCGTTGACTTGGATCCTGGTATGTCACACGCCTCGCGGTAGAACTCCGCAGGTGGATATTTGAGGGTGTGACAGATTGGTATCAGAGCCAATGGTTATAGTGAACTAGGACTGCATGTAGAGTCTAGACTATAGCCGAGTCTCACACACTAGACGGTCACATACATTTGAGTCGTATCTTTTGGTAAACATACTAACCTTGTCGGGGTGTCGGTATCCTTACCACACAGTGTCACATTACCTATCTTATCCTTGGTTATTCCTAGCTTCACTTTATCTTCTTCTTCGGGTTTATAGTCGTGGGAACTTGTTTGTTGATCTTTTGAGTTAGTTATATCTTCCTAAAATGTGGGTACCGGGTGACTTGAGGTTCGAGCTCGGGGCACGCCTTGAGGACCATGTAGAGCAATTTATCATTTCGGGTGCACACGAAATCATAAGTTGAAATGCATGGAAGACTTGGTGGATCTCGCGTTGGGATTTATGGTCACATTCGAACCCGATTTTGGACTTTTCGTATTCTCTTGGTTTAGCATTGGTGTTGGGTCTGAGAGTTTTGGTTCTTGTTTCGGCAGAAGATGTCTGGAAGTTGTGGTGGACACGATGGTGACGAGAGTCACGGTAGCATCAACATAACCCCAGAAGCGCTGAAGGACTTAATCCAGCAACAGGTGACTGCTGCTCTTGCTGCTTACCAGACTGCTCAGCAAGGCGACGGTGGAAATCTCGTTTATCCTCCACCGCCACCTCCTCTGGGACAGCAGGTGTGTACTTTTAAGGTGTTCATGGAGTGCGAACCCCACATCTTTGGAGGGACTGAGAGCAACAAAAGGGAACGGGAGGATGCCGAGAAGGATGTAGCCACAGCCGGGGTGCAGCCGCAGAAAGTGAAACTTGAAGCTTCAGGGTCATCGTCTAGCCAGAAGCAAAGGGGCTATATTGGGAAGCACCGGAAGTGCAACCATTGCGGGTACCATCATTTCGGCAAATGCGAGAAATTTCGTTGCAAACATTGTAAGCGGATGGGCCATGTTGCCAAGAACTGCAGGGTCAATCTTCAGACGGCTCCGGGACAAGCAATCGTCCCTGCTCCTGTTCCTCGGGGAAATCAGGGTTGCTTTAATTGTGGCGAGTTGGGGCATTTCAAGCGTACCTGCCCTAAACCAGAGCGGGGTGATAGGTGCTTTCGTTGTGGTCAATCGGGACATCTTAAGAAAGACTGCCCAGAGTTGAATCAAGCTGAAGCCAGGGCTGTAGGTGGTGGTGGGAACCTTGAAGATGGCGGACGAGCTGCTCGTGCTGATGTCATTAGTGCTAGGGAGGACCCGGTGGACCCGGACACTGTTACCCGTACGTACTCTTTCTTATCTCTTGTTACGCTTTGGTTTTACTTTTTCGCATTGTTGTGCGTTCGTGTCTTCGGGTGCTTTCCTTGTGGTTTGGTCTTTACCTCTCATTCTTTGGGGTCGATGAGGGTCCTTTGGGGATGTTACTTGGACGGTACCAGTGGGTTAGTTATACCGATCATAGTAGTCTCCAGTAGGCCTTCGATCGAGGGTCTCTTGTCTCATATTCACTCGCTGTCTTTTGGGAACGTTACTTGGGCACACACAGAGGTCGACACTCATCACTGTTGAGGCCAAAAGAATCTCGGGGCGAGATTCCTTTCAACAGGGGGATGATGTGACGACCCGGAAAATTTTTCTTCTTATTTGTCTTCTCTCTTCGACTTCGGGAAATTTTCGGGACGAAAATTCTTTCAACAGGGGGATGATGTGACACCCGGCACTTTCCGGTAACTAACCTTTGAAAACTTAGTAAGTCTACCTTAGCGAGTCGCGCATACATTACACATGACAGGGTCAGTCGAGTCGAGTCGTACATCATTGGGGTTTTGACACACGCAAGTCTCGAATCCCGGGAATCGGTGAACGAGTGTGAACGTGTTTACTTTCATGTATTATGTGTTTATAATCATTATGTGACTTGTCGGTATGTGAAAACGTGTTAACGTATGTTAAAATAGTGTTTAACGCGCCAAAAATAGGAAGTAAGCTGCAGGGGGCGAGTAGGGGGCCTATCCGTGTGTATCAGGGGACGGTTAGGCCTATCCGTGTGTATCAGGGGACGGTTAGGCCTATCCGTGTGTATCAGGGGACGGTTAGGCCTATCCGTGTGTATCAGGGGACGGTTAGGCCTATCCGTGTGTATCAGGGGACGGTTAGGCCTATCCGTGTGGCCTAACCGTGTGCTGCTAATCCCTATCCGCCTGTTGCAGCCCTGACGACTAGAAACACCTATAAATACCACCCTTGTGTTGCAAAACATCATTTTAGAAACCCTAGCACACCCCAAAGCCATTACACACTATACCCAACCTCTGTAACACGTTTTTGATCAAGAAACCACCTTTTCAAGATCTTACACCAATCTTTGCTAAAATCTAAGGTTTGTTCATCTTCTTAAACCTTGTTAATGATAAAGTTTTACTCCCTAGAGGTCCAGACCTGGTTTCTAAGTATTTGTGTCTTTGAAAACTTGTTAAAAACAGATTATAAACAAACCCACACCTTCATGCTTGTTCTATGTTATGTTATCATGCAAAGATGAGATTTTTGATATTAAAACGTGTTTGTTTCCATGTGTTTGATATGTTTCTGACTTAAATGAATCATTAGGATGATTGTCTATGAATTTGGGAGCATATAGTTGTGTTTTGATGATATTGGATATTTTGACCCGTTTGGGTGATTTTGGGAGACTTAGTATGATTTAATATGTTTTGATGATTCTAGAGGATTAGGGTTTGCTCTAGGATGATGCTAGACTAATAGGAAAGGATTGGACAACGTTGTTATGTGATGAAATCTGAGTATTTGCTATTTAGGGCAAGTTCTTGCATGTTGATGTGATGTTTACATGTTAAGTTTACTATTTTGGGGAAAACGCTCGCATTCGGGACTGTTAGAATGATGATAACTTAGGGGTTTTGCATGAAATATGTTTGTTAATGTGTTAGGATTGATATTGGGTGTTTACACATGTTTCGGATCTGATCTGGAGGGTTAAACGCGCGAAAAAGTGGCACAGCCCTGCAGGGGACGGATAGCCTCCTATCCGTCTGCTGTGTCAGACGGATAGCCTCCTATCCGTCTGCTGTGTCAGACGGATAGCCTCCTATCCGTCTGCTGTGTCAGACGGATAGCCTCCTAACCGTCTGCTGTGTCAGACGGATAGCCTCCTAACCGTCTGCTGTGTCAGACGGATAGCCTCCTAACCGTCTGCTGTGTCAGACGGATAGCCTCCTAACCGTCTGCTGTGTCAGACGGATAGCCTCCTAACCGTCTGCTGTGTCAGACGGATAGCCTCCTAACCGTCTGCTGTGTCAGACGGATAGCCTCCTAACCGTCTGCTGTGTCAGACGGTTAGCCTCCTAATGGCTAGTTGACTTTCCTAATGGCATGATTAGCTGATTTAAGCATAGTTTGACATCCCGAACATGAAACGACACCTAGGAACATGCTAGGAACCCTGTGGAATGTCCGATAACCCGGTAATACACGTGTAGACTTGTATATGTGATATATGAACTATATGTTGACTTTGGTGAACTGTTATGCGTATTAGGTGCATGTTTGCTTGTGATTGCATGACTTCTCATTCTTAGCTAACGCGTGAGTCGTCGGGTCACCAATGGGATGTCGGGTCTTGTATGTGTGGTCAAAGTAGCAGTCAAACGTGTTTTCAAAACATACTTAGTCATGGTCTAGACAATCGGGGACTAGTTAGCCTTCGGGTTATTAGTCTAACTTGACACATATCTTATGATAGGTCGCCACTAGTTGGGGCTATCATATCATACAAACGGTTTACTCATATCACATAAACGGTTTACTTATTAACGGAAGACGCAATCTAAGGTGAGTTCACGGCCCCACTTTTTACGGTTTTGCTTTCGGGGGAGAAACATGCTTAAAACTCTTTTATGACTTATAGCTCGGTTTCATCTTAAACTCTTTTATGACTTATAACTCTTTTTCACATTATACTATGGCTTACTTATTGTACTATACGGTTCATCAAAAAGTCCCTTAGAAACCACTAACATGGGCGTATGGCGGGGAAATATGGATAGCGCTATTGGGAACTGACAAACCCCACTCGACGGTAGGACCGGGCGGGTGCATATTGTCTCTAATAAAACAAGGTCTACCGGTGATGACGGTAGCCCATAGGAAACTAAGGGTCAGTAAACGGCTTAGTCAGCAATGGTTTCACCCGTATGAGTATCTTATTCTGCGCCTAGCTAGCGTTCTTACAAGCATAGTAGTAACTGTGATGGTAACGGTTTTCGAAGGATCACTTTAAACGTTTAAATAAAACCTGTGAACTCACCAGCATTATATGTTGACTCTTTTAGCATGTTTTCTCAGGTCGCTAAGGTAGCAGCTGTCAGATAGGCGCACGGAGTCCACTGGAGTCGTCTCGCGTCT
This sequence comes from Ambrosia artemisiifolia, assembly GCA_032199755.1. Taxonomy (NCBI): domain Eukaryota; kingdom Viridiplantae; phylum Streptophyta; class Magnoliopsida; order Asterales; family Asteraceae; genus Ambrosia; species Ambrosia artemisiifolia. The sequence goes on from CM063519.1 coordinate 3,470,073, forward strand.
AGGGTCGCATTTGCATGTTTTGGGAATGTTAACTTTTGAGCTTATGTTTTAATTATGCATGACTTTTGTAAACTTTGAATGCTTCCGCACTGTTGAACGATGTTTTAATCTTATGCATGGTTTTTATTTACGTATTTTTTTACATTTAGACGTCGTTTATTGTGACCGTTGACTTGGATCCTGGTATGTCACACGCCTCGCGGTAGAACTCCGCAGGTGGATATTTGAGGGTGTGACAGATTGGTATCAGAGCCAATGGTTATAGTGAACTAGGACTGCATGTAGAGTCTAGACTATAGCCGAGTCTCACACACTAGACGGTCACATACATTTGAGTCGTATCTTTTGGTAAACATACTAACCTTGTCGGGGTGTCGGTATCCTTACCACACAGTGTCACATTACCTATCTTATCCTTGGTTATTCCTAGCTTCACTTTATCTTCTTCTTCGGGTTTATAGTCGTGGGAACTTGTTTGTTGATCTTTTGAGTTAGTTATATCTTCCTAAAATGTGGGTACCGGGTGACTTGAGGTTCGAGCTCGGGGCACGCCTTGAGGACCATGTAGAGCAATTTATCATTTCGGGTGCACACGAAATCATAAGTTGAAATGCATGGAAGACTTGGTGGATCTCGCGTTGGGATTTATGGTCACATTCGAACCCGATTTTGGACTTTTCGTATTCTCTTGGTTTAGCATTGGTGTTGGGTCTGAGAGTTTTGGTTCTTGTTTCGGCAGAAGATGTCTGGAAGTTGTGGTGGACACGATGGTGACGAGAGTCACGGTAGCATCAACATAACCCCAGAAGCGCTGAAGGACTTAATCCAGCAACAGGTGACTGCTGCTCTTGCTGCTTACCAGACTGCTCAGCAAGGCGACGGTGGAAATCTCGTTTATCCTCCACCGCCACCTCCTCTGGGACAGCAGGTGTGTACTTTTAAGGTGTTCATGGAGTGCGAACCCCACATCTTTGGAGGGACTGAGAGCAACAAAAGGGAACGGGAGGATGCCGAGAAGGATGTAGCCACAGCCGGGGTGCAGCCGCAGAAAGTGAAACTTGAAGCTTCAGGGTCATCGTCTAGCCAGAAGCAAAGGGGCTATATTGGGAAGCACCGGAAGTGCAACCATTGCGGGTACCATCATTTCGGCAAATGCGAGAAATTTCGTTGCAAACATTGTAAGCGGATGGGCCATGTTGCCAAGAACTGCAGGGTCAATCTTCAGACGGCTCCGGGACAAGCAATCGTCCCTGCTCCTGTTCCTCGGGGAAATCAGGGTTGCTTTAATTGTGGCGAGTTGGGGCATTTCAAGCGTACCTGCCCTAAACCAGAGCGGGGTGATAGGTGCTTTCGTTGTGGTCAATCGGGACATCTTAAGAAAGACTGCCCAGAGTTGAATCAAGCTGAAGCCAGGGCTGTAGGTGGTGGTGGGAACCTTGAAGATGGCGGACGAGCTGCTCGTGCTGATGTCATTAGTGCTAGGGAGGACCCGGTGGACCCGGACACTGTTACCCGTACGTACTCTTTCTTATCTCTTGTTACGCTTTGGTTTTACTTTTTCGCATTGTTGTGCGTTCGTGTCTTCGGGTGCTTTCCTTGTGGTTTGGTCTTTACCTCTCATTCTTTGGGGTCGATGAGGGTCCTTTGGGGATGTTACTTGGACGGTACCAGTGGGTTAGTTATACCGATCATAGTAGTCTCCAGTAGGCCTTCGATCGAGGGTCTCTTGTCTCATATTCACTCGCTGTCTTTTGGGAACGTTACTTGGGCACACACAGAGGTCGACACTCATCACTGTTGAGGCCAAAAGAATCTCGGGGCGAGATTCCTTTCAACAGGGGGATGATGTGACGACCCGGAAAATTTTTCTTCTTATTTGTCTTCTCTCTTCGACTTCGGGAAATTTTCGGGACGAAAATTCTTTCAACAGGGGGATGATGTGACACCCGGCACTTTCCGGTAACTAACCTTTGAAAACTTAGTAAGTCTACCTTAGCGAGTCGCGCATACATTACACATGACAGGGTCAGTCGAGTCGAGTCGTACATCATTGGGGTTTTGACACACGCAAGTCTCGAATCCCGGGAATCGGTGAACGAGTGTGAACGTGTTTACTTTCATGTATTATGTGTTTATAATCATTATGTGACTTGTCGGTATGTGAAAACGTGTTAACGTATGTTAAAATAGTGTTTAACGCGCCAAAAATAGGAAGTAAGCTGCAGGGGGCGAGTAGGGGGCCTATCCGTGTGTATCAGGGGACGGTTAGGCCTATCCGTGTGTATCAGGGGACGGTTAGGCCTATCCGTGTGTATCAGGGGACGGTTAGGCCTATCCGTGTGTATCAGGGGACGGTTAGGCCTATCCGTGTGTATCAGGGGACGGTTAGGCCTATCCGTGTGGCCTAACCGTGTGCTGCTAATCCCTATCCGCCTGTTGCAGCCCTGACGACTAGAAACACCTATAAATACCACCCTTGTGTTGCAAAACATCATTTTAGAAACCCTAGCACACCCCAAAGCCATTACACACTATACCCAACCTCTGTAACACGTTTTTGATCAAGAAACCACCTTTTCAAGATCTTACACCAATCTTTGCTAAAATCTAAGGTTTGTTCATCTTCTTAAACCTTGTTAATGATAAAGTTTTACTCCCTAGAGGTCCAGACCTGGTTTCTAAGTATTTGTGTCTTTGAAAACTTGTTAAAAACAGATTATAAACAAACCCACACCTTCATGCTTGTTCTATGTTATGTTATCATGCAAAGATGAGATTTTTGATATTAAAACGTGTTTGTTTCCATGTGTTTGATATGTTTCTGACTTAAATGAATCATTAGGATGATTGTCTATGAATTTGGGAGCATATAGTTGTGTTTTGATGATATTGGATATTTTGACCCGTTTGGGTGATTTTGGGAGACTTAGTATGATTTAATATGTTTTGATGATTCTAGAGGATTAGGGTTTGCTCTAGGATGATGCTAGACTAATAGGAAAGGATTGGACAACGTTGTTATGTGATGAAATCTGAGTATTTGCTATTTAGGGCAAGTTCTTGCATGTTGATGTGATGTTTACATGTTAAGTTTACTATTTTGGGGAAAACGCTCGCATTCGGGACTGTTAGAATGATGATAACTTAGGGGTTTTGCATGAAATATGTTTGTTAATGTGTTAGGATTGATATTGGGTGTTTACACATGTTTCGGATCTGATCTGGAGGGTTAAACGCGCGAAAAAGTGGCACAGCCCTGCAGGGGACGGATAGCCTCCTATCCGTCTGCTGTGTCAGACGGATAGCCTCCTATCCGTCTGCTGTGTCAGACGGATAGCCTCCTATCCGTCTGCTGTGTCAGACGGATAGCCTCCTAACCGTCTGCTGTGTCAGACGGATAGCCTCCTAACCGTCTGCTGTGTCAGACGGATAGCCTCCTAACCGTCTGCTGTGTCAGACGGATAGCCTCCTAACCGTCTGCTGTGTCAGACGGATAGCCTCCTAACCGTCTGCTGTGTCAGACGGATAGCCTCCTAACCGTCTGCTGTGTCAGACGGATAGCCTCCTAACCGTCTGCTGTGTCAGACGGTTAGCCTCCTAATGGCTAGTTGACTTTCCTAATGGCATGATTAGCTGATTTAAGCATAGTTTGACATCCCGAACATGAAACGACACCTAGGAACATGCTAGGAACCCTGTGGAATGTCCGATAACCCGGTAATACACGTGTAGACTTGTATATGTGATATATGAACTATATGTTGACTTTGGTGAACTGTTATGCGTATTAGGTGCATGTTTGCTTGTGATTGCATGACTTCTCATTCTTAGCTAACGCGTGAGTCGTCGGGTCACCAATGGGATGTCGGGTCTTGTATGTGTGGTCAAAGTAGCAGTCAAACGTGTTTTCAAAACATACTTAGTCATGGTCTAGACAATCGGGGACTAGTTAGCCTTCGGGTTATTAGTCTAACTTGACACATATCTTATGATAGGTCGCCACTAGTTGGGGCTATCATATCATACAAACGGTTTACTCATATCACATAAACGGTTTACTTATTAACGGAAGACGCAATCTAAGGTGAGTTCACGGCCCCACTTTTTACGGTTTTGCTTTCGGGGGAGAAACATGCTTAAAACTCTTTTATGACTTATAGCTCGGTTTCATCTTAAACTCTTTTATGACTTATAACTCTTTTTCACATTATACTATGGCTTACTTATTGTACTATACGGTTCATCAAAAAGTCCCTTAGAAACCACTAACATGGGCGTATGGCGGGGAAATATGGATAGCGCTATTGGGAACTGACAAACCCCACTCGACGGTAGGACCGGGCGGGTGCATATTGTCTCTAATAAAACAAGGTCTACCGGTGATGACGGTAGCCCATAGGAAACTAAGGGTCAGTAAACGGCTTAGTCAGCAATGGTTTCACCCGTATGAGTATCTTATTCTGCGCCTAGCTAGCGTTCTTACAAGCATAGTAGTAACTGTGATGGTAACGGTTTTCGAAGGATCACTTTAAACGTTTAAATAAAACCTGTGAACTCACCAGCATTATATGTTGACTCTTTTAGCATGTTTTCTCAGGTCGCTAAGGTAGCAGCTGTCAGATAGGCGCACGGAGTCCACTGGAGTCGTCTCGCGTCTAGGGTCGCATTTGCATGTTTTGGGAATGTTAACTTTTGAGCTTATGTTTTAATTATGCATGACTTTTGTAAACTTTGAATGCTTCCGCACTGTTGAACGATGTTTTAATCTTATGCATGGTTTTTATTTACGTATGTTTTTACATTTAGACGTCGTTTATTGTGACCGTTGACTTGGATCCTGGTATGTCACACGCCTCGCGGTAGAACTCCGCAGGTGGATATTTGAGGGTGTGACACCTATAGTGCAGCAAAAGTGGTTTTTCGCGCGTTTAACCCTCCAAATCAGATCCGAAACGTGCGCAAACACCCAATAATCATTCTAACATATTAAAAAACATATTCCAAGCAAAACCCCTAAGTTTTCATCATTCTAACAGTCCCGAATGCGAGCGTTTTCCCAAAATAGCAATTTAACATGAAAACATCACATCAACATGCAATAACTTGCCCTAAATAGCAAATATCCAGATCTAATCACATAATCACGTTGTCCGGAAGCATCCTACTGTTCTAGCATCATCCTAGAGCAAACCCTAACATCAAACAATCAACAACACACCTCATATCATCCTAAATCATCCAAAATCCTTCAAACGGGTCAAAACATCAAGTATCCATAATACACGACCAAAACCATCCAAACTCCTAGGACATCATCATACTAACTTGTAACAGCTATAAACATCATAATAACACAAAAACAATCATGATTAGATCCCAAAAACTCTATCTTTAATCACATATAACACATGTAAAGGTGTGGGTTTGTTTAGAAACGGTTTTAAATGGATTTTCAAAGACAAAAACCTTTATAAATCAGGTCTGGACATTTAGGGAGTAAAACATAATCATTTAAAGGTTTGGGTTTGAAGAACACACCTTGTATTTAAGAGTAGATGATGGAATAAGCTTGGAAATGGTTGTTTGTGTGTAAAAATGGGTTCCAGAGGGTGTTTGTGGGTTGAGATATGTTATGGGACGGCTAGGGTTGTGTAAATAATGTTTTGGAGGTCAAGGGTGGTATTTATAGGTGTTTTTAGTCGTCAGACATGTTGCAGGCGATTATGAAGTTCTATCAGGCGATTAGGGCTGCTAATCGCCACCTTGAAGGCAATTAGCCAGGCTAATCGCCACCTTGAAGGCAATTAGCCAGGCTAATCGCCACCTTGAAGGCAATTAGCCAGGCTAATCGCCACCTTGAAGGCAATTAGCCAGGCTAATCGCCTACAGGGTCCATTGTGGTGTATTTGGCGCGTTAAACTCCGTTTTAACATATGTTAACACATTTTCACATACCGATAAGTCACATAATGATTATAAACACATAATACATGAAAGTAAACACGTTCACACTCGTTCACCAATCCCCGGGACTCGAGACTTGCGTATGTTAAAACTCTAATGACGTGCGACTCGACTCGACCGACCTTGTTTTGTGTAACGTATGCGTGACTCGCTAAGGTAGACTTGCTAAGTTTTCAAAAGTTAGTTACCGGGAGTTGCCGGGTGTCACATCATCCCCCTGTTAAAAGAATTTTCGTCCCGAAAATTTCCCGAAGTCGAAAAGAGAAGACAAAACAAGAAGAAAAAATTTTCCGGGTCGTCACATCATCCCCCTGTTAAAAGGAATCTCGCCCCGAGATTCTTTTGGCCCCAACAGTGATGAGCGTCGACCTCTGTGTATGCCCAAGTAACGTTCCCCAAGGAACAGCGAGTGAATATGAGACAAGAGACCCCCGGTCGAAGGCCTACTGGGGGCTACTGTGATCGGTATAACTAACCCACTGGTACCGTCCAAGTAACATCCCCAAAGGACCCTCATCGACCCCAAAGAGTGAGAAGTAAAGACCAAACCCCAAGGAAACACCCAAAGACACGAACACACAACATTGCGAAAGAGTAAAACCAAGGCGTACAAGCGTAACAGGAGATAAGAAAGAATACGTACGGGTAACAGTGTCTGGGTCCTCCTGGTTCTCCCTAGCCCCAATAACATAAGCACGAGCAGCTACACCACCGCCCTGGTTGTTCCCTCCATTTCTTGCTGTGCCTGCCTCTCCCTGATTCAGCTTTGGGCAATTTCGCTTGAAATGCCCTGTTTCACCACAATTGAAGCACCCTTGATTTCCCCGAGGAGTAGGAGTGGGGGCAACTGCTTGAACTTGTCCTGCCTGAGTGCTGACCCTACAATCCTTGGCCAGATGGCCATAGCGAAGACAACGGTTGCAACGAAACGTATCACAACTCCCAACATGATGGTACCCGCACTGGTTGCACTTAGGGTTCTTTCCCGTGTATCCACCCTGATTCTGAGTCGACGGTGACCCCACCGCCCCTAGCTTCCTGGTCTGCTGCTGTGGCTGTTCTTGAGCCGAACTCTTCCCCGAGCCTTCCAACTTGCGCTTGCTGCCCTCTGGAGCCTTGACAGTCGAGCCACGAGCAGGTAAAACACCTTCATTCACCTTCAGATTAGTCATCCGATGAGCCGATCGAACCACCTCTGCATAAGTAGGAAGATTTCCCGCAGCCACTAACCCCGCTATCTCTGGTACTAACCCTGAAATGTAGTGCTCGATCCTCCTGTATTCTGGTACGTGCAAGTCAGGACACAGCACCGCCAACTCGTTACGCCTCACAGTGTACTCTTCAATCTCAGACCCCACCATCTTGAGGCTCCAAACCTCATGTTCCAATTTTTGTACCTCCTCCCTGGGACAGTACTCCCTTTTCAGTAGTAACGTTTTTATTTTTTCATTTTAGTAGCAACGTTTTTCAAATTTCGTAAAAAAAAAACAAATTTTCCACTACGCGCGCAAAGTTAAGCCGCAACGTCCGCACCCCCTGGTTATGGGATACATCCGCCCCTGATTTGCCAATACATGATTAATGAATAATGATATTATTATTATTATTATTATTATTATTATTATTATTATTTATTTTAAACAAATTTCTGCCATAAGTTATCATATTCAAATATAAAAAAAAGGAATCTCTGCCTATTAAGTTATGTTTATCGTTTGTGATTTATTAGTAGAGTAAAGTATATTTGAAAACAAAACCCCACAAAATAGTTGTTTTTTTCTTCGTTTTTTATATAGCACTATGGTACTTGTTGGAAAGACGAGCCGGATCTGGTGTATCATAAGAGATTTGCTTTTTCTATTGATTCCTATGGATTGGAGATAATAAAACGCTCGTTAATTTGGTGTAATTTTTTTCTTTAAAAAATCTCGTATATAAAAGATATTAACGTTTAAAAGTTATGGGAGGAAACATTAGAGAGAAAATTTAATTTTGTCCTGTAATGGGGTGAAACGTAGGGACGGGCTTTTCCCCAGTGGGATTGGCAGGCCAGAAAAAGGGGTGAAGCTCCTTGGAGGGGCTGTTAGTCGCGACTCTTACTTTATACGGGAATTGGCAGAGCGGAGAGCCTCGCGTGCGGTTGATCTTATGAAACTTTTGCCCTGCCTCAGGGATCCCCAGAGTGAACTCCTCTTGCTCAGATCTTGTATGGGGGTCGCTAAGTTGCTTTTTGGTTTGCGGACCTGCCAACCCACCATGATGGATGAAGCGGTCTCATGTTTTGACAAAGGTTTGCGGGAAGCCATCGAAGACATAGTGGTATGCGGGGGTCCGTTCTTTGGTGACCTACAGTGGCGAATGGCATCATTACCGATGCGTTTGGGAGGATTAGGGCTCCTCTCAGCAAAAGATGTTGGGGTGTATGCTTTTGTGGCATCACGAGCTCAGTCTTGGAATCTCCAAGACCACATCTTAAGGAACAGTGGGGTTGTCGACATGGACTTGGACTACGTACAGGCCCTAGAAAGGATAAATGACTTTCTCCCAGGTTTTGATATTGGCGGTTTTTCTAATAAGGACACCGCCCCCCCAAAGCCTCAGAAAACTTTGGCGAATGCCCTCTTTGGCAAAATCGCACAGAGCCTGGGTGAAACTTTTGATCTGTCCCCCCCGCCAAAAGGCAGTTATTGAATGCTTCAAAGCCCCCATGCCCAAGATTTCCTGAATGTTATCCCAATCGAAGGTTTGGGCCAAACCATGTCTAGGGTTGAATACAGGGCAATTCTTAAATATCGTTTGATGATCCCCATGTACCATGAAGATGAAGTCTGTCCGATTTGCCGTAAGGCATGCTTGGACGAATACGGGGAACACGCGGCTCATTGTAAGGTATTGCCTGGTTTCAAATATAGGCATGACTGGGTCCGGGACGTTCTTTGGGACATTTTAAGACGGGCTGGGATCTCAGCCAAGAGGGAGGCTCCCGTGAATTTCCTCTCGGACCCCGCTGATGGGAGATCCACCCTACGTCCAGCAGACCTGCTTGTCTTTGGGTGGGCCGGGGGGAAACACGCTTGCGTCGACCTAACAGGTGTATCTCCTCTGGTTGGTTTGAGGGATAGTGGTTTTTTAGCAGGGCAAGCTGTGCGGAAAGCAGAGGCGAAGAAAGTTGAGAAGCATGCTAAAGCCTGCGAGGAGAACCAACACGTATTTGTTCCCCTGGCATTTGATACCTTTGGCTCGTTGGCGCCGGAAGCCATCCGTTTCCTGACTAGAGTCCAACGTGTTATTCATAGCAGTGTCTCGACTCCGGGGGGACATGGGTTCGTTTTTAGTAGGTTAGGATTTGCCATCCAGAAAGGGGTGGCGGCGCAGCTTGTTGCCCGCCTGCCCGCTATCTTGATGTAATTGATCGCGTTTATGCGTTTATGAATGAATAAGAAAACAATAGAGGTAAAAAAAAAACCTTGATGGTAATTCTTATCTTTTCCTAAAATAATTATAATATATATAGATTTATTAAAAAAACTAAAAAATTAAAAAATTCTACATGATGCCACGTGGCACATTTAAGGAGAGGTTGAGGTCTCCATTGAATGCCACATCATCAAAGTTCAATTCTTTTATTATAAAATTATTATAGATTATAGATTCAGTTACTCTGCCAAACACCAACAATCTATAACTTATAATAAAAGAATTGAACTTTGATGATGTGGCATTCAATGGAGGCCTCAACCCCTCCTTGAATGTGCCACATGGCATCATGTATGATTTTTTAATTTTTGAGTTTTTTTAATAAATCTATATATATTATAATTATTTTAGGAAAAGATAATAATCTAAAAACAAAATTAAATTTTCTCTCTAATGTTTCCTCCCATAACTTTTAAACGTTAATATCTTTTATATACGAGATTTTTTAAAGAAAAAAATTACACCAAATTAACGAGCGTTTTATTCTCTTTCCAACGAGTACCATAGTGCTATATAAAAAAATGGAGAAAAAAAAAACAACTATTTTTGTGGGGTTTTGTTTTCAAATATATTTTACTCTACTAATAAATTACAAACGATAAACATAACTTCATAGGCAGAGATTCCTTTTTTTTATATTTGAATATGATAACTTATGGCAGAAATTTGTTTAAAATAAATAATAATAATAATAATAATATTATTACTATTACTATTATTATTATTCATTAATCATGTATTGGTAAAACATTAATTATGTTGTCATATTAGATATTTTATTATGTTATATTAGATATTTCAACCCCGGGACACTCCCGGGATAAAAGCTAATATATATATACTAGCTGATTACCCCGGGAGGATCCCGGGGTTGAAAAATATAACCATTCTAATAATACTAATACTAATAGTAATTATTACTCTTGTAATTAAATAAAAAAAATAATCTTGCTATAAGGTGACACCATGTGTTGCAGTGTTGCACGATTCTTTCTCGTAGCTTCTCTTGATGAAGTATACCTATCCATCTTTAGAAGAGTAAAATTCCAATGATAGCATGACGATTGGGCTGAATTTCAACATCGTAGATAAGAAGCTGGTTTAAAAGAAAAAAACATGATTAATGAATAACCTGAACACTTTGTGTTTTTTTTGTTTCCTGTATTAACGAAACTCCACAAAAAATAGTTGTTTTTTTTCTCCGTTTTTTATATAGCACTATAGTACTCGTTGGAAAGATAATAAAACGCTCGTTAATCTGGTGTAATTTTTTTCTTTAAAAAATCTCGTATATAAAAGATATTAACGTTTAAAAATTATGGGAGGAAATATGAGAGAGAAAAATTTAAATTTGTTTTTAAATTCTTTTCCTAAAATAACTCAATCTTTTTTAGGGTTTTATCTTTTTCTTTTTTTTATTAAAAAATCAAAATAATTCAAAATCACTAAAATCTTTCAATTATAATGCCATGTGGCAGTTTCATGGAGGAACCAATGGCCGCCACGTCAGCAAAAGTCTTTTCTTTTATAGATATACTAGCTGATTACCCCGGGAGGATCCCGGGGTTGAAAAATATAACCATTCTAATAATACTAATACTAATAGTAATTATTACTCTTGTAATTAAATAAAAAAAATAATCTTGCTATAAGGTGACACCATGTGTTGAAGTGTTGCACGATTCTTTCTCGTAGCTTCTCTTGATGAAGTATACCTATCCATCTTTAGAAGAGTAAAATTCCAATGATAGCATGACGATTGGGCTGAATTTCAACATCGTAGATAAGAAGCTGGTTTAAAAGAAAAAACATGATTAATGAATAACCTGAACACCTTGTGTTTTTTTTGTTTCCTGTATGAACGAAACTCCACAAAAAATAGTCGTTTTTTTTCTCCGTTTTTTATATAGCACTATGGTACTCGTTGGAAAGATAATAAAACGCTCGTTAATCTGGTGTAATTTTTTTCTTTAAAAAATCTCGTATATAAAAGATATTAACGTTTAAAAATTATGGGAGGAAATATGAGAGAGAAAAATTTAAATTTGTTTTTAAATTTTTTTTCCTAAAATAACTCAATCTCTTTTAGGGTTTTATCTTTTTCTTTTTTTTTTATTAAAAAATCAAAATAATTCAAAATCACTAAAATCTTTCAATTATAATGCCACGTGGCAGTTTCATGGAGGAACCAATGGCCGCCACGTCAGCAAAAGTCTTTTCTTTTATATATATATATAGATATAGATATAGATATAAAAAGCTACAGGTATTAGCCACCAACTTTCAGCTAGTTTTAAAATACCTATAATTTGCCCCTTTTATTTTATTTTTTTAGTTTTTAAGTAATACGAAGGAAAATACGAATCAATAATTGAATACCTTGGTAATTTAAAAATCCGAGGGGGCATAACGTAAAATACCACATCTCTAGATCCTGTTCGGCTACACAACACAAACACAAACACAAAACCAAACCACCATTTCATCTCCTCTCTTCTTCTTCTGAGATCCAGATTTAGTCTCATCTCACTCAATCTGGAGGAACCCCAATAACCCAAGGTATTATTCTATTATTCATTACAATCGCCTCCTTTTTATATTATTATTATTATTTCCTCTTCCTCTATCTACAATTTTATCATCTCTTCTTTCCGTTACAATCACCAACCTTAACCTTCCTTCCACTTATTATTATTATTATTATTATTATTATTATTATTATTATTATTATTAGAATCGCGTTTTTTATATAACATTTCCCCCAAATTTATTTACGAATTTACCCCCAGATTTGTTATTCTAGGGTTAGTTCTTTCTTTTAGATCTCATTCTTTGAATTATTTCTGTTTTATTACTTTTATTACATAACCCTAACTTATTGTTACTCACTAATATTATGTAATACATTTTCATGTTACCTATTTGGTCCTGAATTACTGCCTTTGAATTTATATAAAACTATTGCAGTTTTATATAAAAATATAGAGAACAATGTCGATGGTCGACGAGCCGTTGTACCCGATAGCGGTACTGATTGATGAGCTAAAGAATGATGACATTCAGTTGAGGTTGAATTCTATTAGAAAGCTTTCGACGATTGCGCGTGCTTTAGGAGAGGAACGGACGCGGAAGGAGTTGATTCCGTTTTTGAGTGAGAACAATGACGATGATGACGAGGTTCTTCTTGCGATGGCCGAAGAGTTGGGTGTGTTTATACCGTATGTTGGAGGGTTGGAATATGCTCATGTTTTGTTGCCGCCTTTGGAAACGCTTTGTACGGTTGAGGAAACGTGTGTTAGAGATAAGGCTGTTGAGTCGCTGTGTAGGATTGGATCGCAGATGAGGGAGAATGATTTGGTTGATTGGTTTATACCGCTTGTTAAGGTTTATGTTTATTTATTTTCTAATTTTTTTTTGTTATTGTCCGGTTGGAGTTTTATTATTAAAAAGATTTGCTTTTTTGGCTGCAGAGGCTGGCGGCTGGTGAATGGTTTACGGCTAGAGTTTCTGCTTGCGGACTGTTTCACATTGCGTATCCTAGTGCATCGGAGTTGTTGAAGGCAGAATTGAGGACTATCTATAGTCAGTTATGTCAAGATGACATGCCGATGGTTAGGAGATCAGCTTCTACCAACTTGGGGAAATTTGCTGCTACCGTGGAACCGGCTTATCTCAAGACAGATGTCATGCAAATATTTGAGGATCTTACGCAAGATGGTGTGTTTTTTTTTCGTATCTTACGTTTTGCCACTTTAGCTATCTTGGAAGTGATGAAATGGTTTTGCTACTTGTTGGAGACTTGGATCTTTATGCCTATATTTGATTGACTACAATTAACTAACATGTTGTACATAGAAATATTTTATCTTTATAGCTTACTTGTTTAGTTGTTGTTAGTTGTTACCTTTCAAAACGTAGGGATAATGCATACTGAGGTTCAACTCTTAATAAATGACTAGCAGGCTATATAACTACTACCTTTGTTTTCTATGGGCCGTAGAATTCATTTATTGGTGAAAAAAATACATTTTAGGATTTTTAGCTTTAGATGAAAAACACCTGGTTTGATATAGACTAGAAATAAGTCAATAACTAACATGGCGGCTGTATTTTCAAAGAGTAATTCTTATATAATTAAAATATCTTACATCTTTTTTTTTCTCTTGTTTGTCCTTGTGGCAATGTGATTTTTTTTTCTACAGATCAAGATTCTGTTCGTTTGCTTGCTGTTGAGGGCTGTGCTGCTCTTGGCAAGTTGTTGGAACCCCAAGACTGTATTGCACATATTCTTCCTGTGATTGTCATCTTTTCTCAGGTTAATTATTATCTGTTTTTTTTAATATAATTTATAACTTTCCATGTTCCCAATTTCACATATTCTTAATATGCCATTATGATTGGGCCCTGAATTGTTGAATGAACAATGATACAAATTTTAAATAACAAATTGAATTCGTGGATTCAATTGCTATTTACACTGATTTATATCCATATTTTCATTTTTCTTATTATCGAACGTGTTCTCAAATTTAGGACAAATCATGGCGTGTTCGTTATATGGTTGCAAATCAGCTGTATGAGCTATGTGAAGCTGTGGGCCCCGAACCTACCAAGTATGTTTCCCCTAATTATCTTGATGTTTCTATTTTTGAAAATCATTTGCTGAATAAGATCATTCAGTAATCTCCTTATTTCTGTTGTTTTTTAGTTTCTTACTAATCTGATTTTGATTGCACAAAAAATAGGACGGATTTGGTTCCAGCATACGTGAGGCTGCTTCGTGATAATGAAGCCGAAGTACGTATTGCAGCTGCTGGTAAAGTCACCAAATTTTCTCGCATTCTTACTCCTGAACTTGCTGTTCAGCATATTCTTCCATGTGTCAAGGTAGTTTGTTTTATAAAAATTTTATTCACAAATCAAGACTTTGTTTTTTTTTCTTTTTGTTTGCTTACCTTTTCTTATCATGGTGTGTAGGAGTTGTCTTCAGATTCTTCTCAGCATGTTAGGTCTGCTCTTGCCTCTGTTATTATGGGCATGGCCCCTGTTTTAGGCAAGGTAATTATTTTCTAGCTTTGTCAAACATTTTTCATGGTTGATTAAGTTTTTCATGATTATATCTAAATGTCTTAAAAATACAGGATTCAACTATTGATCAACTTCTGCCTATATTTCTGTCACTTCTAAAAGACGAATTTCCAGATGTACGTCTGAATATTATTAGTAAGCTGGATCAAGTGAATCAGGTAGAATGACTTTAATTAATGGTGCTTATTTATCAATTTTAGACTACATTATTATTATTCAATAGAATCAGTACTCTTATTATGTTATTGTTTTTTATGTTTGGCTGTGATTGACAGGTGATTGGAATCGATCTTTTGTCGCAATCATTGCTTCCAGCAATTGTGGAACTGGCTGAAGATAGGCATTGGAGGGTTCGTTTGGCTATAATAGAATACATACCTCTATTAGCAAGTCAGTTAGGTGTTGGGTTTTTTGATGATAAACTTGGCGCTCTCTGCATGCAATGGTTACAGGACAAGGTTTATACTCATATTTTTTTTCTACAAACTATTGAGTACTTAAAAATATTCCTTATATATCTACATTTCTTTGTTAACGGGTTTGTATATCTGCAGGTTTACTCCATCAGAGAAGCTGCTGCTAACAACCTTAAACGTCTTGCTGAGGAATTCGGGCCAGATTGGGCTATGCAGCATATTGTTCCACAGGTAAAAACTACTTTTCTGATTAATTTACTTACTTTTTTTGCATATACTTTTTTTTAATTAATTTATATACATGTTTGATCCTTCACAGGTGTTGGAAATGGTTAACAACCCACATTACTTGTATCGTATGACAATTCTTAGTGCAATTTCTTTACTTGCTCCTGTTATGGGCTCAGAAATCACATGTTCCAAGCTGCTTCCTGTGGTCGTTACTCTAGCCAAAGACAGGTATTTACATATGTTGTTTATTATTGCTCGTTACAAAGTTAATGAGATTGAGCTGGGTCCGTTTCTTAACGTGTTCTTTTTTCAGAGTGGCAAATATCAGGTTTAATGTGGCGAAGGTGTTGCAGTCGTTTATTCCTATAGTTGACCAATCTGTAAGCAACTTCTTTTTTTTGTTTGATTTTACATATTTACTTTCCTTCAATGCATGCATAATAAGCTTGTTTTGTCATTTGTGTGTATATTATTAAGATGATGGAGAAGACGGTTAGGCCATGCCTGGTTGAGCTGGCAGAGGATCCAGATGTGGATGTCCGTTACTTTTCAAAGCAAGCACTCGAAGCAATCGATCAGGTGATGATGACTGCCTAAAGCAAATCTCCTTCAAATTTGGTGCCACATTTTATCGACATTGCAGCAATGTCAATGTGCTCCCTTTTCTTATACAAGCACCAAACATAGATACAATTAGTCTATTTTGGCCTCGGTTTTTTTCTTTTGAAATTTAGCAGACAATATCGTGTGTCATGAACATGGATGCAGATTAAGATTCTTGTTTTTGTCGTTGGAACCTTGATGTTTGTTGTCATAGTGGGTAATTGTTATTGTTACATATGTTGATAGCTTTGTTAATCGAGAAATGTGCTAGTTTTTGGTGGTTATGGTTTGGTTTGCTTTCCGTTCTGTAGTATAAAACTGACTTTATGTGGCTGTATTTGGCCCAACTGAAATTTTGGCCTTATGGGACGATACAATACCCCATACCCATACAGACACTGAAAATACCGGTACCGAATTTGAAAAGTGGTACCGAGTATATAGGTACGGTATAGGTATCAGTAATTCGGTACAATACCCGTTTTGATATCACTATGTTATTTTCATTTCGATTTGGGTCAAATAGGTTTTGATCGATATGAGCTCACATTGAAATGAAATGTTTTAGATTAAAGAAAAAGGTACCAAGATAGGTAGCACAAGATTTGTTTATGTATGTTACGGCTAATAGCAGCCGTTGGGGGTCGTGGCATAGGTGGTGGCAACACATAATGGTGGTGGGTGGTGCTCATTTAATTTGGACTTGTTTTGAGTTGGCAAATTTTGAAGTCACAAACAATTGAAACTACGATTTAAGTAGGCTTAATTTACTAGCTTGTATGGGTACCCATAAAAATTTATTTCTAATCTAAATTAATTGTATACAATATATATTCCCTACTAAATTACACCAAATTATCACCTTGTTCGAGATTGAACGAAGGACCTTCAAAGTCCAAGCTAAGAAAAAAGAGTCTATTAAGTGAGCTAGTCTCACCTTGACCCAAATTAACTGACTTTTGAGCACTTAGTCATGATTATAAATAAACGGATAAATTACATGGTTGATCCCAAATAAACTGACTTTTGAGCACTTAGTCAAACTAAGAAAAAGTGTCGTTGGATGGACCCGTTTCTGTTTCACCTAACTTCTTTATGCTGAGTTGGAATTTATAATGTCGAATTCAATTTGATTTTTTACTCTTAAACATTTCGCTTACATGATACTTATTTAGACATTTGCAAAATATTGAGCAAGTAGGTTAGTTCTTTACAACCAATATCCGGATTTGTCTTTTCACCGATATAGCAGGGTACGACTTCTTTGAATTATCTATGACAAAGACCAGCTAGCAAAAATGACCGGAAGAAGAAAAAGCGAAGCGGTTGGGTGCTCGACGAAGATGTAAGGGTTGTCTGAGTTTTCCAGCGGTAACATTAGCAGCTAAAGCCGTATTGTAATCGCGCAACGTGTGATGATGAACGACACTAATTATTATTAACTAATGATTTTTTTATTTGTTAAAAAGTACAAAATTGTAAAGTAATGGTTATTAAATAACTACCCATAGCTTAGAAATTGACACAACAAATGATTTTGAATTAATAGACCAAGATATATCTTGGAGTAACAAAACGAAAGCCATTTGTGTTGGAAACATAATTTTCAATATTTTTTTTTTTGAACGGCAAATATTTATACCACCTTATTTTCACCTAACCTTGCATTTGCAAGGATTTGCACCCACAACCTCACATTTGTAAGGGGGGACACCATACCATTAGACCAAGAAGTCATGGGTACATAATTTTCAATATACTATGAAAGTCATGGAACTGGCGTTTTCATTCCTCGTATCGAAAAAGGAAGTAATCAAAGTATGTTATGTGTTCATAACCCTCAGCCTGTCACTTATGCACCACCTCCTCGACCCCTACATTCCGCTAGTCAGGCTGAGCCAAGTCAAGCCTTTTACTCAATTAGACCTCTTAATCGTTTAGCATTTACCGATTCAAAGGTTGTCAACAACCCCTAAAATCGATTGATTGATTAGTTAAAAAGAAGAAAAATCAATTTTATCAGGTCAAGTTGTAGGTAATTTGTACTCTGTTAAACGCTAAATAATCGGTCTCAAACATACCGAGATGATAATGTGATTGTTATATGATGATATAAGAGCTTAGATGTATTCTAAATGCTAGCTTAGATGACCAAGAGTTTCTTCTTCTTTTTTTTATTAACGGCTAAACGAAACTTTTTTTGCCTAAACAAAATAAACATTAGAATAACCATTAAATTCACGAGTTAATAATTTATAGAGACTCTATTTTGTCTCAATCACTTAGAGATAATCGACATCTTCAGTTATTCCATCTCCTTGATTCACATGGATATGCGGTTTGAAGATATTTTTTGTTCAACGAAAATTATTAAAGGCCAAAAAATATGTTGGTATGTTGGGACCTTTAAAGATGTAGCTTGTGAATAGGTCCCCATGTTCTTTATGTCGGTCTTGTATAGATAGATATATGGACAAAGTTATTTCATTATACAACGTTCAAGATGTAAAACTTTTTTTAAACAAAAACTCAACTAGAACCTCACCTTTAAAAACCAAATTTTAAAAAATAATTCTTTTTTTTTTAAATCAGACGTCATATGGTTTTGTGGAAAAAAAATGTAAATTAAGAAACTTTAGTATCATATTATTAAAAACCTAAATGTCTTTTAGACCCAAATTTCTAATTCTAACAGAAAAAAAGAGTAAATGACCAAATCCGTCCCTGAGGTTTGATCAATATTGCCACATCCATCCAAAATGAGAATTTATGACAACTGGGCCACTGTAGTTTCAACTTCATTGCTTAATCAGTCCAAATGACAAACCCAGTTAAAAAAGTTTGTTAACTCGAGGGCATTATTGTAATTTCACCTTATAAAATCACAAACCCTTTTTAAAACCCTGAATCCCCAATTCTCTTCTCCACCCCCAATTCTCTTCTCTGCAACCCTAACCCAATTCGTCTTCAGTTAAACCGATTCGATGTTTTCTAGGGTTTTGGTTATGGTTTCCATCAAAAGAGGACTCACTGCCTTCATAACCGTAGTAATTCGATGTTTTCGTGCTGATACGATCGAATCTCCGCCGTGGATGCAGATCTGCACTTCCTTCTTCCGATTCGATGCCATCTTCATCCAGATACATCGGTTTTTTCTGTCTGGTATCAAGCAATTTCTCAGCAATTAAACTTTTAAAGCTTGATTTCAATCCACCATTGGAAACCCTTACTTCTTCGAATTCGCTACCGCTCTCTTCAAATTCAGCCTCGTGTCTGCAGCTTAAGAATTCTTGATCCAGATCATCATTGGACTCTTGATATGAAAGTTCTGATGAGTTATGAGGATTGTGATGATCATTGTTTTGATTCAAGCTGCTACTTGTTACATTATCATTCGAAAGCTGCTCGGTTTTCTGTTTGGATGAGGAATGATCAAGGTTTTGGTTTTGGTCTTGTTGTTGATCTATTCTGTTATGTCCTGTGGCTTCAGGTGATGACTCGGGATCCTCGTGGCTAGATAGCTCAGTCGAGCTACGCGGATCATTATGAATGGTTCGATGTTCTTCATCTGTTGGATTAATCAGCAGCTGTTACTGGCTTCATGATCATTGGAAATTTGCTTTTGTTTCTGTTTCTGTTGCAGAGAAGAGAATTGGGGGTGGAGAAGAGAATTGGGGATTCAGGGTTTTAAAAAGGGTTTGTGATTTTATAAGGTGAAATTACAATAATGCCCTCGAGTTAACAAACTTTTTTAACTGGGTTTGTCATTTGGACTGATTAAGCAATAAAGTTGAAACTACAGTGGCCCAGTTGTCATAAATTCTCATTTTGGATGGATGTGACAATATTGATCAAACCTCAGGGACGGATTTGGCCATTTACTCAGAAAAAAACTTACTAAAGTGTGTTATATTTCAATTGTCAAATTAGAGAATTTGTCTTATATTAGAAGTAGAAACTATACAATGTAGTTAAAATAACAATTTGGAGGTCTATGTAACATAATTTATTGACTTGTTCTCAAGTTTTAAATGGTCAAAGAACCGAGACTACAATTTCATGTGTGTTGGTTAAATTTAGAATTGAGATGTCTATGGATAATAATAAAGATACTCGGTTCACAAAAATGTTCAGATGTTAAATATCAAAAACTCGTTTGGAACATGTTAGTTGTAGATGAGATGAGAACTTTATTTTTAGTGACATTTCGGAAGTCTTTGTTAAAATAATATCTTAAATTTAAACAATTTGATACTTTTGTACTTTGGGTTAAACATATGGCTTTGTATAAATTGTTATTAATACATTTTATTTTTTGTTGTTCATAAAATAAATTGCTGAGGAAAGCATGGACTAGAAGCTGATTGGGCTAGGATGATGGACTAGAAGAAGCTGTTGGGCTAGAAGCTGTTGCTGAAAGCTGGGCTGGATTACTGAAGCTGGGCTCCTGTTAACTTGGACATCAGACTGTGATTAGAAGGGCCCATGACACGTCAGCGATCCGGGTTTAACAATCAAAATTAATCATAGCCGTTATTAGAAGAAACACAAAATCATCGTGACCATTGATTTTGTGTTTTCTCTCAAAGGCTTATTATTTTCTATATAAAGACTGGTTATCAGTCTTTCATTTTTTTGATCACTTTTATTCTTTTCATCTCTGTAAAGTCTCTCTAGGGTTTCTAAGGCATCTCAGTTCTTTGATCATCTAGATCAACGTTCTTGGTAGTGTTCTTTGTTCCAGAGAGTTGTAGGTTGTAGTTGGTAGCCTAGAGAATTGTTGAGTGATCTTGTATCTTTGTTTCTTTGTAATAGTTTTGGGTATAAACATTTAGGGTTGGGTTTTCTCATTAATAATATGAAGTTTTCTGGTTTATACCATGTTCTTGACATGGTATCAGAGCTGTGTTAGCTCTTGGTGAAGTTTGTTCATCTAGGGTTTGGTTAGTCTTCCGCTGATCATTGTTCTGATTCTTTAGATCTACTGTGGAAATCTTCATGTTATCATCCTGGTGTTTATCCGTCTTGGAGAAACAAGATTTGTGGGATAGCTGTCCTGGTGAAGAAAAAACCCTAAAGAATTAGGGTTTTCTTGGGAAGCTTAATCTTCTGCTCTCTGATATTAGAACCCTAAGTGAAGGTTATAATATTATGAGTTGATTGGCGATCCCTAACTTGGGTTGATTCTTGGTGAGATCGTTCCTTTTATACTCTATTGTTTTGTGTTGTGGTTGTGTCCTTTTTAGGGTTTGTGTTGTTTGAGTTGTCTGTCATTGTCTAGAAATAGGAAGGCTCCCTCAACACGCTTGCGTTGGCACCTTAAGAGTGACGAACCAATGATCTGGCCTCTGTTGTGGCTTCGCCGTGTGTGGTTTGTTAATAGTGTAGATCTGATAGTATTTGTGACTTTGTTGGCTTGGTTGTTGTGTGTCTACTTGCTGTGTTTGTGATTGATCTGTTTGTTAATTGTGGTTATCTGTAATAACTGATTATTCACAATGGTTGATGGAAAGGAACCTGAGTCTGGTGGAGGGTCATCTAGTGAAACACTTGTTAGTAAACTAGATGCTAGTGACCCTCTGTATCTACATCCCTCTGATTCTAGCAATTTAACAATAATATCTGTTAAATTGAAAGGGTCAGAGAATTACACAGTTTGGGCTAACTCTTTACAACTAGCTTTACAAGTTAAAAATGAGTGGGGATTTATTGACAAATCATGTATTAAATCTGTTGATAATGATGTTCTTAGTAGGCAATGGGATAGATGTAACTCAATAGTTTTAACATGGATTTTAAACTCTATAAGTGAGGACCTCTACATAGGTCATGTGTTTTCAAAACTTGCCTGCGTTGTGTGGGCTGAATTAAAAGAGAAATATGATAAAATTGATGGTTCAGTTGTATTTGAACTTTATCAGAAAATAAATTCTTTTAACCAAAGTGGTATGACTGTGTCAGAATATTATCATAAGCTCAATATAATGTGGAAACAACTAGATCAAATCTTGCAATTGCCTGCTTGTACTTGTGATGCTGCTAGGGAGTTTAATAATTTTAGTAGTATGATAAAGTTAATGCAGTTCTTGATGGGTTTGGATAGTTGTTATCAGTCAGTGAGAACAAGTTTGTTAATAAAAGAAACTTTGCCTTCTGTTAAAGAAGCTTTTGCTATCATCTCTAGAGAGGAATCTTATAGAAATGCTAGCAATGGTAACAGGAAAGGTCAAAAAATGGCTTTATTTTCTAAAACAAATCAGAATATTGAGTTTAAGAAAAGTAATAAGGTGTCAAACCAAAACTTGAAGTGTTCTCACTGTAACAAGATTAGGCATAGTGCAGATAAGTGTTTTGAAGTTATTGGTTATCCCTATTGGATGAGACCAAGAGGGACACAAGTCAAGAAAGCTAGTGCTAATAATAGTTCTGCTGTGTGTGATAATTCTGATGTGTCTTTAAATACACTTTCTAGTGAACAGTTTAACAGACTTTTAAACCTTCTAAATGATAAGTCTGCTGAAGCTCCTAAGAGCTGCAATGTGACAGGTGGGTTCAGTCCTTTTTGTGCTAGTTCTTGTTGTAAACCTGTTTTCTGCTTTGCTGCTGGGATAAAAAAGGGAGGAATCTGGGGTTGGATATTTGATTCTGGTGCAAACCAACATATGATTAAAAATGAAAAGGACTTAACAAATTTTATAGATGTAACTGAGTTTAACATTAAGGTAAAACACCCTAATGGAACTGATGCTGTTGTGTCTAAAATTGGTAATGTTAAGTTAGCTAACAATGTGATGTTACTTGATGTGTTGGTTGTACCTGATTACTCTACAAACCTGATCTTTATTCATAAGCTAGCAAAGGATAATAAAGTAAATGTGGTTTTTGATGAACATAAATGCTATGTACAGGACTTGGTAACCAAGAATGTCCTGGTGACTGGTAGTCAGGTTGATGGGTTATACTTCTGTGGTAGCTCTTTGATGTTAAACAAGGTGTGTTGTAATCATAGTAGTCTTAATAACTTGTGGCATGGCAGAATGGGTCATCCTTCTGACCAAGCTATTAGGTGTTTTAAAAACAAATTAGGATTAACTGAACAGGACACTAATGAACCTTGTGAGGTTTGTCTTAGATCCAAACAACATAGAGAACCATTTCCTTTAAGTACACATAAATCAAATGAACTTGGTGAGTTAGTTCATTTAGATGTGTGGGGACCATATAGGGTCCCAAGTAGGGAAGGTTTTATACTTCCTTACCATAGTGGATGATTATTCTAGGGCTGTTTGGGTATGTTTGATGAAAAGTAAAACTGAAGTAATAGAAAATATTAAAGATTTTGTTGAAATCATTAAAACTCAGTTTAAAAAAGAAGTTAAATGTTTTAGAAGTGATAATGGTAGTGAATTCATTAACAATCAAATGAGTAACTTCTTAAAAACAAAGGGCATTTTACATCAAACTTCTTGTACTTATACACCCCAACAGAATGGAATAGCAGAAAGAAAACATAGGCATTTACTGAATGTAGCCAGAGCTGTTTTATTTCAAAGTAGTATCCCAGTTAGATTTTGGTCAGACTGTATTCTAACTGCTGCTTACCTTATTAATAGGACTCCTTCCTCAGTATTAGGTGGCAGAACTCCATATGAGCTTGTATTTGGTTTTGAACCCTTTCTAGAACAACTTAAAGTGTTTGGGTGTTTATGTTTTTGTACAGTTCTAGATGAGTCAGACAAATTAAAAGTAGATCTGAAAAGTGTGTTTTTATAGGATATTCTACTGAAAAGAAAGGTTATAAAATGTTTAGTTTAGATACAAAAACAACATTTTTTTCTAGAGATGTAAAATTCTTTGAGCACATTTTTCCTTTTAAAGAGAAAAATATTTTTACAAAATTTAATGAAAACAGTCTGACTCATATTAATAACCTTAACTTTTTTTGATCTATATGAAGATATAAACACTGAACACTATGAAGGTCCCAATGATGAAGGAAAGGGTCCAGGTAGTCCTAATTCAGAACCATGTGGGTCTCAGCAATCAGGTGCTGAACTTACCAATCTAGGTGGCAAGGCTCAATCTGAGCAGCCCAGAGGTAGAGATTTAGACTTAGATAGGGCTGGGCATATGGGGTCTGAAACTGATGAGCTTTCACATTCTGAGGGAAACATTTCTCAAAATGAATTAATTTCTCAAAATGAAATAGCGACCACTAGAAGCTCACTTAGGAGTTCTACCCTACCTAGAAAGTTGAGTGATTATGTCCTAGAAGGTAAAGTAAAGTATGGATTAGAATGGTCTGTAAATTACTCTAATTTGTCTTGTGATCTAAAGTGTTTTGCTTCTGCCTTAAATAAATCCTATGAACCAAAAAAATTTTCTGAGGCAGTTGATGATCCAAATTGGATAAGTGCTATGAATGAAGAGATAGAGGCTCTTCATAGAAATAAAACTTGGGACTTAGTAGAGTTACCTAGTGGTAGGAGTCTTGTAGGATGCAAATGGATTTATAAAATTAAATATAAATCAAATGGTGAAATTGAAAGGTACAAGGCTAGGCTTGCAGCCAAAGGCTACAGTCAGAAGCAAGGTTTAGACTTTGAGGAGACATTTTCTCCTGTTGTAAAATTAGTTACAGTTAGGTGTATAATTGCTTTAGCTGTAGAACAAAATTGGAATATGTTTCAGCTAGATGTAAATAATGCTTTTCTGTATGGTAATTTACATGAGGAGGTGTATATGGCTTTGCCAGGTGGTTATTATTCTCAAAATGAAACAAGAGTTTGTAAACTGAATAAGTCCTTGTATAGCTTAAAGCAAGCCCCAAGAATGTGGAATGAAAAACTTGTTTCTGTTTTGGTAGAATTAGGTTTTTGTCAAAGCAAGTGTGATTACTCTCTGTTTTTTAAACAAACTGACTCTGTTAAGCTATTTCTGCTTGTATATGTAGATGACATAGTAGTAACAGGTAGTAGTTTGTCTGAAATAAATGATGTAAAAGAGTGCTTGAAATCAAAATTTTTGATTAAAGACTTAGGGGAGTTGAGATATTTCTTGGGTATAGAGGTCATTAAAAATGATAGTGGTCTATGTCTATCCCAAAGGAAATATTGTTTGGAATTATTAGCTGAATTTGGTATGACAGGGTGTAAACCTGTAAACAATCCAATTGAACAAAATCATATACTCACATCTATGTGTAAACATGATAATAAAAGGATTAGTAATGTTACAGGATATCAAAAACTTGTTGGTAAATTGATATACCTTGCACATACTAGGCCTGATATTTCATATTCTGTGCATTATCTGAGTCAACATATGCATAATCCATTAAATGCTCATTTGAAAATTGCCATGAGATTACTTAGGTATTTAAAAAAGGCTCCTGGTAAAGGAATAATGTTTTCAAAAGGAACAAATTTTAATATATCAGTTTATGCTGATAGTGATTGGGCAAAGTGTGTTGATTCTAGGAAGTCTATAACAGGATTTTGCATATTTGTGGGTAAGAGTCTTGTGTCTTGGAAAAGTAAGAAACAGTCTACTGTGTCAAGGTCTTCTGCTGAGGCTGAATACAGGTCTATGTGTGCAGCAGTATGTGAAGTCATGTGGATTGTCAATTTAATGACTGAATTGGGTCAAAATGTTGAGTTACCAGTTGTAGTCTATTGTGATATCCTGCCTTGTCAATAGCAGCAAATCCAGTTTTTTATGACAAAACTAAGCATTTTGAATTAGACTTATTTTTCTTAAGGGATCAGATTCAAAAGGGAATTGTTAAAACTTGTGAAATAAACACCAAAGATCAGTTAGCTGATATTTTCACTAAGGGATTGTTGGTAAATCAACATGATATCATGGTTGACAAAATAAGTATGTTTGACCCATTTGCAGTATCAAATTGAGAGGGGGGTGTTAAAATAATATCTTAAATTTAAACAATTTGATACTTTTGTACTTTGGGTTAAACATATGGCTTTGTATAAATTGTTATTAATACATTTTATTTTTTGTTGTTCATAAAATAAATTGCTGAGGAAAGCATGGACTAGAAGCTGATTGGGCTAGGATGATGGACTAGAAGAAGCTGTTGGGCTAGAAGCTGTTGCTGAAAGCTGGGCTGGATTACTGAAGCTGGGCTCCTGTTAACTTGGACATCAGACTGTGATTAGAAGGGCCCATGACACGTCAGCGATCCGGGTTTAACAATCAAAATTAATCATAGCCGTTATTAGAAGAAACACAAAATCATCGTGACCATTGATTTTGTGTTTTCTCTCAAAGGCTTATTATTTTCTATATAAAGACTGGTTATCAGTCTTTCATTTTTTTGATCACTTTTATTCTTTTCATCTCTGTAAAGTCTCTCTAGGGTTTCTAAGGCATCTCAGTTCTTTGATCATCTAGATCAACGTTCTTGGTAGTGTTCTTTGTTCCAGAGAGTTGTAGGTTGTAGTTGGTAGCCTAGAGAATTGTTGAGTGATCTTGTATCTTTGTTTCTTTGTAATAGTTTTGGGTATAAACATTTAGGGTTGGGTTTTCTCATTAATAATATGAAGTTTTCTGGTTTATACCATGTTCTTGACAGTCTTCACATTAGCAACGAAAAACAAATATATGTTATTAGATTATACCCCAGAAATGTCTCGGGTTAAGAAATCTAATATAACACATCAATTTTACATATGAAATAGACTGATGCATAACTCTAATATTAATATCTAACCTAAAACAATGTACAACTCTAATGCTAACACCTAACCTAAAACAATGTAGAACTCCAATGCAACTCTAATATTAACACCTATCTTAAAGACTAAACAAATGTTCAACTCTAACATACTAATATTGATACCTAACCTAAAACAATGTATAACTCTCTTAACCTATTCGGCTCTGGTTGAAAATAGAATTCATATTTACTGGTTTGAACATAATTAGTGACTTGCCTATACATGATTAATTAATTACCTAAACACGTGTTTTTTTCCTGTATGAACAATACCCCACAAAAAAATAGTCGTTTTTTCTCCGTTTTTTATATAGCACTAAATAGTACTCGTTGGAAAGATAATAAAACGCTTGATAATTTGGTGTATTTTTTTTCTTTAAAAAATTTCGTAGATAAAAGATATTAATGTTTAAAAATTATAGGAGGAAACATGAGAGACAAAAATCCAATTTTGTTTTTAAACTCTTTTTTCCCTAAATTTACTTAATGTGACATGGCACTCTCAAGGGGGAGAATGACTATATGAGTGCCATGTAGGATTTGAGGATTTCAATTATATAATAGATTTATAGATAAAAGAAACAATATGGGTTAGTGTGAAATCAGGGCCGTCTCCGAGAACACTAAAAAAAATTTGGGCCTCGGGTGAAAAAAATTTGGGCCCAAAAATTTGTAAAGAGGAATGAATTAAAAAAAATGAATATGGTGCTAGAGCCAAGGATTGAACTTGAGACCTCTCTATTAAATTAAATGGTTTTTCCAACTCCACTAACAAAACTTTAATGTATAAAAACATATATATATCCTAAATATAGAATTTAATATATATATATATATATGTGTGTGTGTGTGTATTTTAAAAAAAACGTTCCGGCCCATTTGAGGGTCGGGCCCTGAGCCGGTGACCACCCGACCCATGCTCAGGGCCGGCCCTATGTGAAATGGCCTAAATCTTACAAAGGGTGCCAAAATCACTTTTGTGTTGTTCGGATGGTAGGGCAAACATCATCGAGGACGGATGATGAGCTATTACCTCTCTGGGGTGTTTGAGTAGACATTAGACACATCTCACCGTCTTAACTATCAACAATGTGTTTTAGACGCATTACTGACTTAGCAGATAAGATAACTCCACAACTAAGTGTGCTTTAATGGTGGCATTCCAGTGGGTGAGTTATTAAAAAGTTTTCATTAAGGCAAAAGCAAATTACAAACTCCTTATGAGTAAAACAAACAATATATGTTGGTTTAAGGTTCCAAATGGTACAATACAACCTAAGCCCCTAACTCTAATCTTATATGACATATCAATGTTTATATGTGGTCGTCGAATATCAACTTGACCCCAAACGATTAATTTTGGAGGTTCTTAAAGCTGTTCATCAACACCTAAGATCACCAATGCGAAATCTGTCGTGGCATAATGCCCAAAGGTGACATGTTTTCAGGTGAAGTGTGTTAAAACTTACAAATTAACCAACTTTGAACTTAATAACCAAACTAAAAGGTTCACCTAAGGGTGGGCAGGATGGTCTGTGATGGCCAGCTCGTGATAGCCGTGACCATCACGAACAACGCCCCCACCAATTTTATCACGAGTTGTGATGGAAAACTTGTGACCACCATCACGGTGGAAAAGTAATTGGGTTCTAAAAAAAAATCCCTCAGCTCACCACCACCATCATCCTCCTCCTCAGCTCACGTCCTCCTCAGTCATGACCATCATCCTCCTAAGCTTGTTGGGACAAAGAGGATTGACGAAACCACCTTTTGATAACCTTAGTCTATTTCATATCTGCCTAAGTATAGAACTGCTGAAGAACAAAAGAAGAAGTACTGAAGAACAAACACCAAAGTACTGAAGAGTAAAAGTCATCAGAAGTTCTGAAGTCTAACCAGACATTTCACTTTAGAACTACTGAAGACAAACTGCTTATCAGCAGTTTGTCACTCATCAGCACTTTGCATCAGAAGCTTCTAACCGACTAAAGATCAGCAGTTTCTACTTTTGATTATTATATAGTTTTGTTAAAGTCTTGATTACAAGTTCCGATGTAAAGACTTTAGTAACCTTATCTGTAGCCGAAATATCTTAGATTACTTCAGACAAAGGTTTAGTCCTTTGGTCTATAAATAGATGAGTTTGTTCATCTATTTTATATATGTGATTTTGTGTAAAATCTTTCAACTTATATTGAAATCCTTCGGCTTTAAACTTATTATTCCATTTCACATCTGAGAAACATAAATTGCTATTACTGCTTTATACTTAAACTGTTTATTGTTTCTCATTTATTGTTCAGTCAAGGGGGAGTAATAACTCCTCATCAAAGTGATCTTTTAGACCTTTGAACACTTGTATTTCCGCTGCTTAATAACTCATATACAAATCTGATAACACATAAGTGTTCATAAACATAGCCACTGATCCAACAATTGGTATCAGAGCACTGGTTAATCTGATCAAAATCAATCTAACAAATTGAGATTCAGACACAGGCTCAATATTGATATTCAATAAAGGATAAAAGGCTCACTTTTTAATCCATCACTTTAAGGAAGTATTGACAAATCCAAACTTCTTAAAAATGGACCCCTACAATACTGGATCTGCCAACAAACCTCCTATGTTAGTCAGAAATGAATATAACATATGGTCTAAGAGGTTGGCACATACTATTTCCCAAACAAACACTGGATGTTGGAGGTCTGTAGTTTTTGGACCTCACAAACCAGTTGTTAGTGATCCAGAGGGAAAGACTGAAAGACCAAAAGATCCAAAAGAATACACGGAGGAAGATTTCCAAAAATTTGAGCTTGATGCAAAAGCTTTCTCCATGTTGGCTATGGCTCTCCCAAATGAAATTTATGCTGGCCTTTTACACTGTGAAAGTGCCAAAGAGCTGTGGGACTGCCTAAAAGAGCAGTTTGCAGGAACTGCTGAGGTGATAGCCAACATCAGAGAAATATTGGCTCAACAATATGAAACTTTTACTTACATAGAAGGAGAAACTTTAACTCAACAATTTGAAAGATTTTCTTCACTTATTTCTGAGTTAAAAATTAATAATCAGATCTATTCAACTGAATCTATGTTACATAGATTTTTAAGATCTCTACCTTCTAAATGGGAAACTTACTCTATAGTCCTCAGAACAAGTTCAGATTTTAACACCTTAAACCTAACTAGGTTACATGGTAAATTGTTAACTTTTGAAAGAGAAATAAATCAAAAGAAAAAGTTGCAAGAATCTGGTAAAACTGCTGATGACTATACTCCGGGTAGCACAGCCTTATTAGGACAAGACTCACCATCCTGTTCTAATAATTTTGGTTCTTTTGACCACATTGACATAACAGCTGGGATCTCATCAGATGGATCTTTCCCAGCTTATGACAATGAAGAACTGAGTCAAACTGCTGACAACATGTGTTTCATCATGGATGATTTAAAATATTTCAGCAGTGATGACTTAGAAGAAATGGAAATATTGCACCAACTGGCCCTGTTAAGCTTAAAAACTAACAAATTTTATAAAAGGTCAGGAAGGAAATTTCCAGGACTAAACAATTCAACAAAAGTTGGTCTTGACAAATCTAAACTGAGATGTCATAAGTGTCAAAAGTTGGGACACTTTGCTAGAGAATGTAGAAGCTCTAGCTACAACCAACCAATGTCCTCTGGAAACCAATATATCCCCTCATACAATAGGAATAATGGAACTAATGGGAGTGCTCATTTTGTACAGGCACAAGCTCCACATGTTCAATATGTGCCACAAGTACAATATGTCCAGATGCCTGCTCAACAACAACAGCAGCTCATGCCTCCATTTCCAACTGCTCAACAACCTGCACAAACTCAACAACCCCCTCAGCAACAAAGCTTATTTACCTCAGGGTATGTTGACTGGAGCAGTCTTCCTTATGACACATCAGAATGCAGTCAGGATGCAGACAATAAGGTCTATGATGTCAACTGGGGAGAACCTGATAATGGCAGAAAGAACTTTGCCTTAATGGCTTTTGAAGGATACTCTTCAAATTCTGCTCTCACACAGGTATCACAACAATCTCTGTTAAAGCTTTGCACTAAATCTTGCAAAGAATCATTTGCTTTAATTAGAGAAACTAATGTGCATTTACAAGGCAAATCCATTGACATGGAAAGAAAATACACACAAATGAAGTGTGATTTGGAAAGAAAAATTGTTTTGAAAAACAAAGAAATTTCCAAACTGAATGATAAAGCCATTGAAACAGAAGCACAAATTAAAACAATGATAGACAGCCTAGGAAATGTCAGACAAGAGCTTGCTGACACCAAGGTTGATTGTGAAAAATGGGTTGAGTCTTGTAAAGGGTATCAAATGTTACTTAACAAACAAACTGCAGCCAATGTTAAGTTTGGCATTGGATATACCCACACTGAATCACCAACAGATTTCACCCACAAAACTGATAATGATGGGAAGAAATTGATTCAAACTTCTGATATGGAGGAATGCACATCCTACCATCAGAACTTCCTCAAAAAGGGAAGTACTGCAGAAGTTAAAACTACTGACAATAAGCCATCAGCAGTTTCAACTACATCAGGAGTTGAGACCCTGAAAACTGCTGATGACCTATTTCAAAAATCAGATTTTGTCAGTAAATTGCCTTCCAGCTCTCTTGATCTATCTAAAAGGAAAGAGAAGGCAAAAGCATGTGAAATATGTGGTCTGTTTAACCACATAACTGAACTTTGCAGATATAGAAAGGTAAATCAGTTAAATAAACAAAAACAACAACTGATTGTGGGAAAACAGATAAAACAAGATTATCAAAATACCTTTTTTCCCAATAAACAACAATCAAACAAAACCCTTTCTAAGAAGAGGCCTTTATCTCAACAAAGGTCATCTTCTCAAAGTTCAATTTCAGAAGTTTCACCTAACTCATCAGCAGATTCACAAACTGCTGAAGTTAAAGATTTGATAAACCTGGTTAAACTTCTGATGACCAAAGTTGATGGTGGAAACCAAAAAGAACCCACCATTGTTCTTAATGACAAATCCATTGCCAAAAAGACATGGATTTCTAAAAATGGTCCACAACAAGCTGCACCTGTTCTCAAGAGCAAACCCAAAGCCAAACTGGCTTGGGTTGCCAAATCTAACTAATTTGCTATCTTGTGCAGAGGGTCTCCAGAGGGTTGAACAGCATATGGTATGTGGATAGTGGAGGCTCAATGCACATGACTGGATGCAGATACCTGATAAACAATTTTATCAGTCAAAGAGAAGGATCTGTGTCCTTTGGGAACAATGCCAAGAGATATGTGCTAGGATATGGCAATGTATCCTCAGGCAGAATGCAGTTTGACAAGGTCAATCTGGTTGAAAACCTTGAGTACAACTTGCTGAGTGTCTCACAAATGTGTGACAAAGGATATTCTTCCTTTTTCACCAAGACAGCATGCAAGATCATATCACCAGAAGGCCAGAAGTTGATAGAGAAGATTATTGAAGATCATACTTTGCTGATTGCCAAAAGATGTGGCAATGTCTATGCAGTGGACATTGAAAAAGACAAAGTATTGAACAAGACTGCCTGTTTCTTCTCAAAGGCATCAACTTCAGAAAATGATCTCTGGCATAGGAGACTTGGCCATGTGAACTTTAAAACCATCAATAAAGTCACAAAAATGGGCTTGGTCAGGGGTCTACCTTTGAAGGAATATCAGTGCAAAGAACACTGTGTTTCCTGTCTTAAAGGTAAACAGCATAAGTCCTCCTATAAGTCTATTGAAGAATCAAAAACAACTGCATGTCTTCAACTACTCCATATGGACTTATTTGGACCAGTCAAGATTATGAGCCTTGGTAAGAAGAAGTACTGCTTGGTCATCATTGATGACTACTCAAGATTCACATGGGTCTTCTTCTTATATTCCAAGGATGAGGCAGCTGAAATCATCAAGTTCTTTATTCTACAAGTAGAGAAGCAATACTCTCTATCTGTCAAAGTCATCAGGAGTGACAATGGGACAGAGTTCAGGAACAAAACTCTGGATGAATTCTGTCTGTCTAAAGGGATTGTTAGACAGTTCAGCATTCCCAGAACTCCTGAACAAAATGGTGTGGTAGAAAGGAAGAACAGAACCTTAATTGAAGCAGCCAGAACAATGTTAGCTGATTCAGGCCTACCTTTGTATTTTTGGGCTGAAGCAGTCAACACTGCATGTTATGTTCAGAATAGAGTTCTTATCAACAAGAGACATACCAAGACTGCCTATGAAATTCTTCATGGCATTAAGCCCCTTATCTCTTTCTTCAGGGCTTTTGGATGTCAATGTTATATCCTCAACATCAAAGACTCTATTTCTAAGTTTGCTGCAAAAGTTGACACAGGTTATTTTCTTGGTTATTCTCCTTTGAGAAAAGCCTACAAAGTTTTTAATTCAAGAACCAAGATAGTAGAAGAAACACTGAATGTCAAGTTCAATGAATCAAAACACACTCTTATTCCAGCAAATCCTGCTGAATTATTTGATCTTGACAGTTTTCATTTCGGACCTGAAAAGACTGTTGAATCATCCAAACCTCCTCAAAATGGTTTTCAAGGATTTGAAGATGATAGTCCTGCACCATGGACTCCAAACACAGTCAGAAGATCAACTATTAAACCTTCAGAAGTTTCAATAGCTTCAACTTCAGGAACTACTGATGAACATTTTGAAACTACTGATTCAGCTGAACCTAAAACTCCTGAAGTTCAAATAACAGCTGAACCAGATATTATCAATCTCAGTGGTTTATTTGAAGAACCTGTAGAGCCATCATCCAGTACAGGTTTACAACAACTGATTGAACACAAGGATCATCCATTGGATCAAATCATGGGTGATATTGCATCAGGGGTACTCACAAGAAACCAGCTTTCCAACTTTTGCTTATTCTCAGCATTCATCTCTCAGTTGGAACCAAAGAAGTATCAAGAAGCCCTCAAAGACAACAATTGGGTGCAAGCAATGCAAGAAGAGTTGCTTCAATTCAAGAAACAACAGGTTTGGGAAATCTGTCCCTTACCTGAAAACAAGCAACCAATTGGAACAAGATGGGTCTTCAGAAACAAATCAGATGAAGCTGGTATGATCATCAAGAACAAAGCAAGACTAGTGGTACAAGGTTATTCCCAAGAGGAAGGAATTGATTATGATGAAACCTTTGCACCAGTTGCAAGACTTGAAGCTATCAGGTTATTCTTAGCTTATGCAATTTCCAACAAAATTAAAGTTTATCAAATGGATGTCAAAAGTGCATTTTTATATGGAAAAATAAAAGAGGAAGTGTATGTCTGTCAACCTCCAGGGTTTGAGGATCCTTCTCATCCTGATTGGGTTTACAGACTTGACAAAGCTCTTTATGGGCTAAAACAGGCTCCAAGAGCCTGGTATGAAACACTTTCCAACTTTTTACTAAAGAATCACTTCTCAAGGGGATCCATTGATAAAACTCTTTTCATAAAACATGTTGGAAATCATGTCTTACTTGTTCAAATCTATGTTGATGATATCATTTTTGGTTCAACAAATTCAAAACTGTGTGAAGAATTTAAGAAACTCATGCAATCAAAATTTGAAATGAGTACAATGGGAGAATTGCAGTACTTTTTGGGACTGCAAATCAAGCAACAGTCAAATGGAACATTTATACATCAATCAAAATATGTTAAAGAATTATTGAACAAATTTTCTTTACAAGACTGTAAAACATGTTCCACTCCCATGACACCAATCACACAAGTTGAACCAGATGATCAAGGGAAACACATTGATCAAACCATGTATAGATGTATGATAGGTTCTCTTTTATATCTAACTGCTTCTAGACCAGATATCATGTTTTCAACTTGTGTCTGTGCTAGATACCAATCTGCACCAAGAGAATCTCATCTAATTGCAGTCAAAAGAATCTTCAGATATCTGAAAGGAACTCCTACTTTAGGAATTTGGTATCCTGCTTCAAGCAATACCAAGTTAACTGCTTTTTCAGATAGTGACTATGCAGGCTGCAAGATGTCAAGAAAATCAACATCTGGTGGTTGTCAATTCTTAGGAAACTGTCTGGTGTCCTGGCAATCAAAGAAACAAACATCTGTGGCAACTTCAACAGCTGAAGCTGAATACATTGCTGCTGCAAGCTGTACTTCACAGATACAATGGCTCCAATATCAACTGCTTGATTATGGAATCAAAGAGACCAAGACCCCACTTTTAGTAGACAGCAAATCTGCCATTAGCATCATTCAAAATCCTGTTCAGTTTTCAAAAACTAAACACATTGAAATCAGGTATCATTTCATAAGAGATTGCTATGAAAAAGGCAAGATTGAGGTGAAGCATGTCACAACAGCTAATCAAATAGCTGACATTTTCACCAAACCCCTTGATTCTACAACTTTTCAGAGGTTAGTATCCATGCTTGGGATGTTAAATTTGGAAGAAAGTCTGTAAGTGTTTCATTTTTTTAATTCTGCACATATTTTATTTTTCACTTACATACTTATCTATCACAAACCTCTGAAGACTAAAAATTTGAGAAAGAGAAAGTTCTGATGAACAAATTTTGAAAACTACTGATAAACATCAAAATGGGATATTTTCAAAATGGATATAACTACTGATGAAAATCAGAAGTTAGAAAAGTGTTTTAAAAGTCATTTGCATCAGCAGTTGAAACTGCTGAAGAGATGACTAAAACCACTGATGAAGAAACCTTTCTTCTTCAGCAGTTTGACTAAAAGGGTAAAACAGACTTTTCACTCATCAGAAGTTTTGACCTAGTCGGTTAAAAACCTCTGATAAATACCCTGTTCCAACACTTATCCATTCAAAAAGCAAAATTCTCTCTCTCTCTCTCAAATTCAAAGCAAAACCCCTTCTCTAACCTAAAAATTACTGTTCGATCAAAAACAACCATGGCTCTCGTGTTAAAACAGGGACACAACCAAAGAGGATACTTTGTTAAAGATGAAGCCTGGTCCCAGTATGATGAGATAATTGATCTCATCATAAAATCCCAATACTATGATGCTTTCACCATTGATCCACCCATTCATGAAGAAACTCTTAATGAGTTCTGGGCAAATTCTGAGACGGTGAAGGTGAACAATGAAGTGATTTCCCTCAAATCTTCCATAAAAGGGAAACTGATGGCCATATCACCGGAAACACTAAGCATCAGGCTTGGTTTGAAGGATTCTGAGGCACCTGAGCATATTCCAACCTCAGATATTCATCTAACCATGACAGAATGTGGTTATCAAGGTACTTTGGCACAAGCAACAGTTTATAAGAAATATTTTGACCCACAATATAAACTGTTATTTCATTATATTATTATGTGTCTTAGTCCAAAAACTGGGTCAATAGATCAGATGCCTTCAACTTTTCAACCTATTTTTCATTCCATCATAAATGAAACTTCTTTCAAGGCATCAAAACTGTTTTTCAATGAACTGGTTTTACATCATGAAAATGATAAAAAGAATTTTTTGTTGTATCCAAGGTTTGTTATGCAATGCATAATAAAAGAACTTGGAGAGGGAGTACTTGAGGGAAAAACAACAACTTTAAACCCTTTAACTGCTCAAGTATTCTCTAGGCACAACAAACCAGCACTTATGCTAGAAGATGACCAAGGGGAAGAACAACCCATCCCCAAGGAACCCACATATTCCAAACTCAAAAAGAAAACTCAAAAGCCTAAACAACAAAAACCAAAACAAACCAAGTCACTGAAAAAGAAAGTTCAGGAAGTGGAGAAACCTGAAACTACTGATGTGCAATCTGCACTTGAAAAGGAAGTGGCTGAAACATCCTCTCAGCACACTCCTTCTCCACCACCAAAAAGAAAACCAGTCACAATTATTTTTCAAAGAAAGAAAATTAAGAAACCAATAACTGTTGACCCTGCCTTTGAAACTGCTGAAACCAACCCTGAACCCATCAAAACTCCTGAACACCAACCCCTAACAACTACTGAACCTGAACCCTCACATACAACCATAGAAATTGCCCAACTTCTCTCAGGACTAAAAGGAACCCATTCACCACATGTCACTACCCCAGCAACACATCAAATTGGGGAGATGCCTTCAGAAGTTGACATGAATGTGGATCCTCTTAGCCCAACCCAGAGAGATGAGGATGAACAAGAGTTTGTAAGCCCAAACTTACAAACTTTTGATACTTTTGAGGCTGCTACTACTCATTTATCACCCAGTGGTGAACCTGAGGACAGTAGTAACATAGCTAAGACCTCAAACTTGGCAACTACTGATGAAGGCCTAAGGCCAGAAGTAGGAAAACCTCAGTACCAAGACAAAGAGGTTCATGAGACTACTGGTTTGGGTCCAGCTCATGATATAACTGATCCTGCCCTCTCTGAGGACATTATCAGGGATTCAGATGATTCCATTAAGTTGGTTGATGAATCAAACATTCCACAAACTGAATTGACGGTTGATATTGAAGGTCCTGCATCTAAGGTATCCAAGCTCAAGAAGCTGGTCACCAAGGATCAGGTTAAAGACCAGTTAGCCCAAAAATCCCCAAAACTGGCATCTTCAGAGCAATCTGAAGATCACCCAAAAAGCACCCCTTCACCAAAACAACCTACCCAATTCACTGGGCTCACAAGCATAGACTTGAACCACCTATGCAGCCCAGATGGTCCCCTGTATCAGGCACTCAAACAAATCATAACTGATCAACTCAAACCCTTCACAACTGCTTGGGAGTTAAAAGCTAACAATCAGTTTGGGTTGATCAACTCGAGACTTGCTGAGTTGAACAAGAAGATGGATCAAACACAAGATCAACTGGCAAGGTTGTCTGCTGCAACATCTCATTCTATTCGGCTTCCAGAAGTGGATGAAGCCAAAAAGGGGGAGATGATTAAGGAACCAACTGAAGTTGCTACAACACAAAGACAAACTCCTGATCCAGAAGCTGATATGCCAAAACAAAGACCAGGAAAAGAAGTAGCACCAGAGTTCAAATTGTCTAAGTCATCAGAGGGAACTGCTGATCACATTTCTCAAACTACTGAAGACAATCCTTCAGCAGTTGTGACTCCAATTACCACATCAGCAGTTTTACCTCCTAAACCATCATCAGAAGTTCCTAAGGCAACTGAAAAAGAACCTGCTCCCACTCCTTTGCCTACAACAACTTCCACAACTGTTTTAAGCCCTACTCCCATCAGAATGTCAAAAGAGTTATTGGAGAAGAGTTTAAAAGAGGCTGCAAAGAAGGCAAAAGAAGACAGAGTATGGAACAGCCTAGAAGCTAGAGATGATTTGAGCTTTGAAGAAAAATTAATCAAGTACCAAGAGAAACTTGATGAGCTTGAGGCTGAAGAGAGAGCACTTGAAGCTGCTGCTGAAGAAGACAAAAGAGCACAGCTTATAGCATTCATTACAAAGAACTCCAAATCAAAGCAAGTGGCCCTCAAAAGACTCTCAACACAAGAGCTGACCAGAAGAGCACAAATGCTATCTGATAGAATAGCAACAGAAAATGAGAGGAAAGCCAAAAGAGCTGAAGTGATTGAAGAATTAGTGGCAAATGGCTATGGTTCAAAAGCCTCAATCAGCAAATGGAAAGAACAAACTCTTTATGAGGCTTACAAGAAATTCAAAGCAAAGAAAGTTGCTGAACCAGAGAGGTTTGAAACTCCAGAAGTCCAAACAACTTCTATTGTCAAGAGATCATCTGGTGCATTAAGAAGGCCAGCCACCAAGAGAAAAGCAGATGGAGATCCCATTGTCAAGACTGACTTCAAAATGATTTTGCTAGAAGGAGATCAGCTTGTACATGGTGATTTTGATGTTGAAGAGAAACCCATCTTGACCCAATTCAGAGACAAGGCTACCTATGCTTATCAGTTACAACAATCCATCCAAGAGAAGACACATACAAGGGTTGTTACAGAGCATCACCTGCCCAACATGCCTATTCAAGGTGCTGCTGAAGTTCAAGGAAGTCAAGAATCTCACCTGAGAGTCACTGAAATAGAAGACATTCCTCAATCAGGTCAACCTAAGGAAACAGGCTTGGTTTCCTATGCCTCTGACTTTGACATGTCAAAGGTAAACATTGTTAAGTGGTCATTTACTGATTCCAACTCAGTACTTGTGACCAGGAGAGACCGTTCAAGTAAGGTCTATAGAAACTCAAAGGAGTTGAGTGTTTTATCGTCCAAAGACCTTCTCACCATTCAACATTTAACACCTGAACTTGGTCCTCTCACTGAGCAACAAAGATGTACCCTTACTACCCGGATGACAGCAGAGATCTGGAGGATATTAGAAGGGAGAAAAGATGAACAATAAAGAATAGATAAGGTTTTGGCTTCATCAATCCAGGGGGAGATTGTTGGGACAAAGAGGATTGACGAAACCACCTTTTGATAACCTTAGTCTATTTCATATCTGCCTAAGTATAGAACTGCTGAAGAACAAAAGAAGAAGTACTGAAGAACAAACACCAAAGTACTGAAGAGTAAAAGTCATCAGAAGTTCTGAAGTCTAACCAGACATTTCACTTTAGAACTACTGAAGACAAACTGCTTATCAGCAGTTTGTCACTCATCAGCACTTTGCATCAGAAGCTTCTAACCGACTAAAGATCAGCAGTTTCTACTTTTGATTATTATATAGTTTTGTTAAAGTCTTGATTACAAGTTCCGATGTAAAGACTTTAGTAACCTTATCTGTAGCCGAAATATCTTAGATTACTTCAGACAAAGGTTTAGTCCTTTGGTCTATAAATAGATGAGTTTGTTCATCTATTTTATATATGTGATTTTGTGTAAAATCTTTCAACTTATATTGAAATCCTTCGGCTTTAAACTTATTATTCCATTTCACATCTGAGAAACATAAATTGCTATTACTGCTTTATACTTAAACTGTTTATTGTTTCTCATTTATTGTTCAGTCAAGGGGGAGTAATAACTCCTCATCAAAGTGATCTTTTAGACCTTTGAACACTTGTATTTCCGCTGCTTAATAACTCATATACAAATCTGATAACACATAAGTGTTCATAAACATAGCCACTGATCCAACAAAGCTCATTTTTTTTTGGCGGGAAAACAAAGTTGAACTAGGGGACCATTTTGGTTGTCTCTTTTTTCTGTGATGAAACCAGGGGTCCATTCAGTTCACCACCATCATCCTCCTCAGCTCCAATGATTCGTTATATGATTGTTTAGCTCCGTCTCTGTTTTCTGTGATGAAACAGGGGACCATTTTGGTCGTCTTCTACTTCATCAACGATGGAACAATCAAAAGAAATTTGTGATGGGTGTGATGACCACCCCGCGAAATTAGTGATGAAATGTGATAGAGTGAGGTGAAATGAGGTGACACAATTGGATTAGATGTGATGGTGTGATAGTGTGATGAAATCACTAACCACTCCATCTACCCTAATTAATGATCAAACCAATTAAATCAACGATATACGTATTATTTTCCTACTACACTCTATCATAGGGTGCAAACGAGCCGAGTGGCTCGCGAGCTACTTGAGATCGGCTTGGTAAAGCGCTCGAACGAGCCGAGTCTTATCGAGCTCGAGCCTGAAATAAAGCTTATTTAGTTATCGAGCTCGAGCCCCGAATGTAAAGCTCGGTTGGGCTTGTCGAGCCTTATCGAGCTTTGCTTATTTATGTCAATTAATATTTAATACTATATAGCCCAATTGTATTGTAACCCATGCATTAACTAAATTACTTTGGGCCTTGGGCTTCTTAATTGTCAAAAACGTGTTCATTAATGGTCCAAAACGAGCTCCTTAATGGTCCAAAACAAGCTCGAGCCGAGCTTGGGCTCGTTTAAACTTTGATCGAGCTTTCGAGCCGAACTTGAGTTCTTAAATATACTATCGAGCCGAGCTCGAGCCCAAAATACAAGGCTCGAATTGAGCTTGAGCTCAGCTCGGCTCGTTTGCACCCCGAGTCTAGCATATGTGAATAAATTAGTTACAAGTTAGACCACCAATCAATATCGTGTAGTTTGTAACCAAGTGTCAATTTACCCACCCAAGTGTTAATTTACCCAATTGTGTTATTAATGTGTTTCTGCCGACATTTTATTATGCTCGGAGGTTTAGTTTCCATGCAGGCCAAAATCCACCATTTATCATATATTGTGGCCATGTGGGGTGCGATCACATGACTTATTGACTCTTACAACTTGAAACATTAAAGTAGAGTCGCTATCATCTCACTATTCCTTTATTTTTGACCTTTTATTTGTTTCTTTGATCCCTTCAATTAGTGGAATCCATCCAGAATACAATACAGACAATTAGTTACCTCCATTTGGAACCTCAAATCAATATAGTTGTGTTGACCCTTGACTCTAATCAAGATTTACTCATTTCCTCCATTCTTATATATATTCATATGCTTCAACTAATATAAACACAACCATATATATATCATCACTCTAATCAAAAGTTAATCAATCAATATATCTTTAATTATACATTACTAGCAACATGAACATGGAGTCACCCGAAGGAGATGACACCGCATTTTACGAAGAGCTCACGAGGCACATATTGATGCTTATGGACGATGACAATGAGACACATGTTGGGTCGAAGTTCCAAAGGAGATCGGTGGCTTATGGTGGCTCCAGTGGTGGATTGGTGGCGTCTAGTGACTACTTTAGTTGGTGTGAGAGTGGGAGGAGGTTTGAGGTGCCTATTTGGTTGGAGAGGTTGTGGGCAAGTAACGCGGCAGTTGGTACAGGGGTGTTTATACCGCGGGTGGAGACGGCTGCAGGCAAGTCGAGAAGAAGAAGGCAGAATAAACAAAGAAAGAAGAATGTTAACGAAGGAGAAAGGAAGGATGCATTCATCGGCCGGACATAGGATTCATGGTTGATTATTATATGTGCATATAATTAAGCTACATCCATAAATTCTTTTTTAGATATAATTAATTGTAATGACGGATGTATCTAGTATATAGGAATCAATATATAAACTTGTCATATACAATCCATCCTTTTAGAGCATCCATAAGATACATAATAACATGTTACACATGTCTAGTTAGTTGTCACATTTGAATAACATGTAATTCAAATGCACCAAAAAACTTTGTAACATGGAGTCCTTAACAAAACTTATGTCTTATCATCTTTATGTGTATATTGAATATGATTTAAAAAATGATCGGCCCACCACTGATCCCTCGTTTGAATTGTTCTTGTGTATTTACGGTTTGTGGAAGGACTGCCTATGGACAAGTCTCCTCATTGGAAACAATGGTATGTGAGTTCCTTTAGGGTGGAGTGAGTGTTTGCCTCCCGTGTCGCATTTGCCATAACATATATCTCCTCCACATCAACGTCATACAAATTTTACCACTGCTTGTCTCTTACTTGCCAAATTAGGCCCACTCCAATACCATGCCCCCACTTGCTGCTTGCCACATCTCGTCACATCAACGTCATACAATTTTACCACTGCCTGTCTCTTACTTACCAAGTTAGGCCCACCCCAATACCTTGCCCCCAATTGCTGCTTGCCACGTCTCGCCGAAGTGCTCCTGCCGTGACTTGCCACACCATGCCGTTGCATTCTGTGCAGCCTTAGAGGAATAAAATTTGGAATAACAATGTGGTAAAACTATGAAACTTTAGAAACCAAATTATTTCAACTCTTATTGCTATTAAGATGTGGCATGAGACAACTGATAAAATGGTAATTTTATTTTTACCCAACTAACCTAAAGTTTTCTTATGTAAGAAAAAGATAAAAGTAAAAAGTAATAAAACTACAAGGTCAAAATTAAATATTTAACTCGTTTTGGATTGTTTATCATGTATAAATCAGAATTCATTTAAAAAGTGTAGAAGCAATGAGTAGGCAATATGTCTATGCACGTGGATTTTATGGTCACATCCATTTAAGTATGTAGGTTAAGGTTTATGTCACACATAAGTACGTCGTAACCGCACCATGTAAAATAGGATAATCGCAACATGGTTTTCGTAATCAACCATTAGATCAGCCCTGCTTTTATAATTATAGATATTAAATGTCAACTATATATTAGAAACTATAGGAACGTAAAGTCTTTAGAATTGTATAAATATAAATATTATTATTTTGATAATAACTGATTCAACACCAAATATCTAACGTTCAAGCTCTACATATCCACAATTATTATTGTCAAATGTTTGTTAGAAAAATACTATTATATATTGACTTCATAGTTCATTTTATTAAAGTATAAAATTTTAATTAGTGCTCCACCTAAATTAATCATAATGAACGGTTCAACGAACGTTCAACCTCTATATACTAGTGGGAAACCCACACGATGCAGCGAGATGAACAATTTCACTACAATACATAGTTATATATAAGTGCAACTTAATTAAAGATAAATTAAAATAAAAAGTAGCATAAAAAGAAAACACAATCAACATGTGTTGTATACACATATTAAGATATAGCTAATGTATAGGAGTAATATACATAGGAATAAAAGTCCCTTATGTTTCGGTCAACCAAAACAACGACTTAGTTTTTTCTTTTATATTCATAGAACTTAACTAAAAGTAGAAAGACATTTGATCTAGACATTTATTAGTGTTAGTTCGTATTCTTAGAACTTGATGTTTTTTATATATTAAATTCCTTCAATGATGATACAACTTGTAGGCTTCGACGGTTACAAAGCAAGAGAAAAAGAACTAAAACTATTCAATAATCTTAATTTCAAGTAATGTAAAATGAATGTGATGATGATGCATATAAAAAAAATATTTATTATTCAATTTAATATTTACTAAAATTTGATTAGAATGCTTCTCTAAATGTTTAATAATATAGTATAGATTATTATCAAACTAGTAGGCAACGTGAGGTTACACCTCACATATAAGACAAATAGAAAAAACAAAATTGACACTATTGCGCCGTCAGTTAACGATTAATATATATAGTAATGTTTGTGTGAACTCTGTTATATATTAAACTTGTTACAGAGCTCACTAAAATAACCGTATATTCTACTTAAAGTTATACTGAATCCCTGGTTGCTAGTGGTCTTTGATCAATGATTATAAAATTTAAATGTGAAATTATATTATTATAAAATTAATGAAAACCATGAGGTAAATGATTGAAGCTAGATATTTGGTCTTGGATCCATTGACGAAGCCAAATGTTGCTTTCTTCCCTGACTTAAACTCCTTTTTTTGGTAATATTCTCAATTTGCAGGCCTCAATCCACCACCATTTGTCAAGTAGGCCAGTTGACACTTTTGACTGATTTGAAATATTAAATTCATCAACAAATTGACCTCGTTGTTATCTCTATTATTAATACTAGTTGGCTCCTTCATGGTCCCAACTTGAAGCTCACCAGGATCCAGTTCACATACAGTCATTCATTCCTCAGCCTATATATACACTCTATTTAAACATAGCCAACATCTATAAATTCAATTCATTCATATAAATAAATATCAATCTCTACCACCAACATGAACTTAGATACACAAGATGGCGAAGATACCGCTTTTTACGCACAACTTAAAAGCCAAATATTGCTTCTCATGGACGAAGATGATGCAACACATACAAGGACCAGAAACTGTGCACCGGAGCTTGGACAGAGACTGGTTGGTGGCGGTTCCCCATTTGTTTCCGGGAAGCAGTTTGGGTGGTTGGAGGGTGGAAGAAGCTTGGAGGTGCCTAGTTGGATGGAGAGCTCGTGGGCGAAAAATGGAGCCGGAACTGGTGTGTTCATACCTCGTGTGGCGGCCGCCAACAAGCCCAGGAGAAAACGACAGCATAAATCAAGAAAGAACAAAAACAGAGGAGGCATAGATTCATCAGCAGAATAAAAGGTTCATCGGTGAATAGTATTTATTAGGAATAATAAATTCGACAGGTCTAACTTGATCTGGATCTGACTTAGTAGCAGATTTTTTCAATGGGTACCATGAAAACTTGATGCATATCATTGATGAATGGATAATAATATAGGCAAGACGAGTCTTCGGGTCCCATCTTGGATCGGACCCGATAAACAAAACAAGTTAAACCATGTCATGAACTTATACAAGAATTACA
The DNA here is from genome assembly GCA_032199755.1 of Ambrosia artemisiifolia. Lineage (NCBI taxonomy): Eukaryota > Viridiplantae > Streptophyta > Magnoliopsida > Asterales > Asteraceae > Ambrosia > Ambrosia artemisiifolia. Next base: position 3,514,753 of record CM063519.1, read on the forward strand.
TTTGCAGAAAACCAAAAAGAAATATGATCAAACCGTTATTGTTTCTTGTATGTGATCCGGAAGTCGATTTTGACTCAATCCTTCTCTTACTCTCGAGCTTCTATGTTGTAGACGTTGGTGTAACGTCTCCGACATCTGGTTAAAAAATTCTGGGTCCCATCTGTGTATTAACAATGGATCTTCAGCATAACATATGTATATTGATGTAACCGCACTTTCCACCACCACCATCGCCAATCCAACCTGCAATCACCATTATGTTTCAACACATAACTAAGTAAGCACGCGGAGGAAATCATGAACTTACAAAATATATGGCGATAATATATAAACCAATATAGTTTCTTATTTTTCTTAAATATACGGAGATATAAACCAACATAGTGTAAGAAACCAGCATGTCAATAATACACAAAAAGGTGGCACGAGTTCACGACCCAATGTTGGTATATTAAAGTCACTTGTCTAGTAGGCGTATAAGCGTATTCATGGAATTAAATCAGATTAAAACAATGACTTGTGCATTCTAGACAATTTTAGTGACTTTACTATGCAAAAGTTATGTTGAGAGACTTTTTCGAGCGAAATAAAAAATGGTTTTTTATTTTATTTACCCAAATATACAAAAGATAAAAAAGAAAAGAAAAGAAAAGAATTAGCATATGATCAATAATTACCAAGACCATGCCCATTAAGATGGCTGTAGACCCCATCATCATTTCTCTGTCTGGATGTTTGATTCTTGTAAAAATTACAGCACAGGTTCCGGTAATAAGCCCACCCAAAAGGGTACCCATGAGTAAAACAGCACCGGAACAATCATAACCAATGAGTGCTTCGACCCCAGTGGACTGAAACAACTCCCATGCATCTCTTGCTGAGTGGTTAAAGCTTTTCCCATAAACTGCAATCTAAAATAACCAAAATATAAACGTTAGTTACTTATATATAAAAAAGTTACAATAACAATGCTTAAAAAAGTTAAGCACCTGCACATATGCATATTTGTTAAAGAAACGAACAAGGGTCTCCACCAGATGAAAAAGGAAATCCACACAGCAAAGCAGGCATTCATTGTTGCCGATTTTTGATCTGACTCCCCTGATCTGAAATATAAATCAAGTTTTAATCGCAAAATATGAGTTACTCGTTGAAAGAACAGTAAAATTTAGTTAATTACCTCCCACCGTAGTGTTCGAATAGCAGCTGTAAAAAGAGAACCGTAACAAATGCTTCCAAAAGAAGTTGTTATAGCATACCGTAAAGATTGAAGCAGTGGGTTCCTTGGCATTGTTGCAGCCTCACGACCACCATGAATAAGCACAAGAAACACCATACCGGAAACAATAACATGAACAGTGTTACAAAGAACTGCCCCTGTCCAAAATAAACTCACCGAGAAAACCTGCATTTTAAATTTATGGTAGTTTTGTAAAGAAAAGAAAATCATTACATAGCAAATAACTTTGTAACTGTTACCAATAAAATAGAATGTAAATAAGCAAAACTCGCCACCTCACCACAAGTAGCCACCATCTTCCACTATCACCTATGCTTGAAGCCACAACACCAGCTGCACCAAAAGACCATAATCCTAGCCACATAAGCATGACTAACATAAACACACACGCTACTCTCATCACCTCCGGTAGCTTCCATACCATCTTCACAGCTCTTTGCAGCACCAACATTGTAAATGGAAGCCTAAATAAAAGTCCAAGAAACTGACTAAATTTTTATAAAACTAGATATCTTCCAGAAATTCAGTTATATATGAGATATTTACCTGTCTATGACTGATATAACATACAAGAACTGCAACCCAGAGCCAATAGCAAAAGCAACACCCCAGAAAAAGAACTTGCCCCAAAAACACAAAACGCTAAGAACCGCAAGGTAAGTGGTTAACAAATGAACAGATACTTTCATCATCTGATTCGAATGTGAACCAAGTAGTAATAACCAAATCCAACCAATAACTGTACTAATAGCACCAGCAATCGCATATAACGGCCAGTAGTCCTCGGTTAAACCAGCTTGATTCTCAAGAAACCTGTTTGTGTATTGATCTATGTTCAGCCTGTCTTTCTTCCTAAACCTATTTAGTCCAAGTACCCCGAGAGCGAGACCTACCACCACCAAATGCAAAAGAAAAATCCCTAGCCAGAAAACATCACGCCAATGGCGTGAACCACCAAGTGTAGGCCCCATTGATGTGGAGTTACCACTTGCTACACTCTACAATTCAATTTCATCCCACAATCAGATCAACTATACCGTGTGAAAACTTCATAATATAAGTATAAAAAACAAACTAATTTTCATATGCTGTCAATTGATAGGGATCATTAGCAGAACTAATTAGTGCATTCACTTGACAAATTTCAATCATTCATTTACTTTAGGTGAAAAAAAAAATACATAATCATAAATCACATTATTATTTAAACTTTTTTATATTGATAGCAGGTCGATTATAAAATAGCGGCAGGTAAATGAGCAACAACCTAAGCTGCAACCCTAGCAAAACCGATCCTACTAAAAAATCACATCATGTTTTAGCATGGTTGTAAAAATCGCACCTAGCTTCCGATTAATCGCTAGTCGGAGGTTCATGGGGTAATTAATCGCTAGGCAGTCAACGGTAGTCAAATCCGGTCCTAATCGGCCAATAATCTGTGACCGTCTAGCGATTCCGGCCAAATACTTATTAATCCTACCTACTTAAAAGTACGAGTCGAGAAACGAGTTAAAACATGCCTACTTAAAAAAATTACATATAAAATCTCAATCCGATTAATCACTGCTAATCGCTAGTCGGTACCTCAATAAAACGGACTTTTACTCATACATATCGAACATTTTCAACTGTATATTCTAATAACTGATCATTCGTATCCGACTTACAAATAATTAAAGTGATCATAGGTAACGATCACAAACATCCAAAAGCTTATTACAATGCTACACCAATACATATATAGTAAAAGCATCAAAATATTAAAATAAAAGAAAAAAAGTGGAAAAAATATAAAGAGTATGACAACCTGTTGAGCGGTGGTCATAGTACCGGCGTCGTCGTCGGAAGAAGATAACGTAGTTTGCGTGTGATTCATCGTCAACAAATTATTATTATTATTATTATGAAGAGCGATCAGTAGCAGAAGAAGATTAGGGTTTGGAAGGGGGGAACATGAATTCAACGGCCGGACATGATCAGCAACAGTTATACTCAGAAAGAGACAGATGGGGGGATAATAATATGTTCAGATTAATAATATAAGAGGAAAGGGATTATACTCGAACGATACCATGGTAGTGGGATAAGACTTAGGGGCTGTTTGGTTAATTAAGTACTGAATTATTAATGGTTAAGTGTTGAATCATTAAGTTGAACCTACTAATGGTTAATTTTTTTGTCCCACATTAGTAGGAGAGTCTCATTAATATTCAGTCTAGTTCAATGCTTAATGGTTCAGTGTTTAATGGTTCAGTAACATCCCAAGTCTTAATGATTCAGCTTTAAGCATTCCATTCAAAAGCTGAAACAAACACGCCGAATGCTGAATCATTCAGCGTTGAATGGTTGAGAGCCTCGTTAAGAGGCTTACCAAACAGCCCTTTAGGGACTATAAGGTCATGGGTTCGAATCTCACAAATGGCTTTTCTCACTTATGAGTTTCCTCCTGAATTAGTGACTTGATAATGGAATATGATCGCGTGATAACACTGAAGGTATGATGATACTCCAGTGATCTATGATTGATTCCAATTAAGCGTTAAAAATAATAATAATAATACAGGAAAGAAGTTTATTTATTGTTATGAAGTGAACCCCACCGTTGACAGCTTTGACGATTTTAACAAACTTTAGATGCCTCTATGATTATATTTTTATTTTATTGCACGTTTTCTGTTAAAGCTCTTGTGCCTTTTTCTTTCGAAGAACTATCCTTGAGGAAATTTATGAATTGTTTTAAAAATTTTAAATACAATGTAACGTTTGCATTTGTGTTGTATGTACAAGTATTAAAAAAACCGGCCTAAGATGACGGATATATTTTTGGGAATCATGGCGTAAATTTGATACGGCTAAAATGGGGTGGTATAATTTGTTTTGTTATTGTGTTTCTGTTTTCTTTTTATTTGTATGTTTCGTCGGCATATTTGAGGCGGAGTTTTCGCCTTTTCGGGTACCTTATTTAGCTAGTTTCTTGTCAGCAAGTTCAAATAAAAGTTTTGTTTGCCATTTAAAAACATGTACAAGCATTAAAGGGGAGTTTAATTTGTCTAGATTTTTTATCTTTTGCTTCTTGATGTCCGAGTAGTCGGTTTGGGTCAATTGAAAAGTAGAAACTAGCTACTTGTGTTTTCTCGGGTAAGTTATATTACACTATATTAATATACCTTATGATTTGAACAGTAATTTTATTATATTTTATTGAGCCTTAGGTTTTTGTATATTGTTTTGCAAGTTTGACTTCAAAAGTGATGTTGGTGGAGTGGTTGAATAAGCTTTATTTACATTAACACTCTGTTCCAGAGTTTCATTCAAAATTGGAAAAATTAAAAATCACCCTAAAACCTCTTTATTATCCCTCTTATTTCCTCCCTTTCTCTCCTACAAAAAACTCTGGAACACATTTTTTCCTCACTTCCTTCCCAATCTTTTCTCTTTCATCGTTTAATAAAACTCTCAAACAAAGTGTAAACGCTATGAGTTCGACACCCACACTACACCTTTCTGAATTAGTTAATGTTTCCCTTGATTTTTTTACTTCATTTTTTAACTTTGTATATAATGTTATTTTTTCTTTTAAGAAAGTACTTTTTTACCTTTGTTTTTTTTCTTTGTTCTCATGTTCTATTTTTGTAAAGGTATATATACCAAAAAGCAATACTATTCAACTTTGTTGCCCATTAGGTTACTACTCAACTTTGTTAGTTTACTACTCAACTCCGTTAACTATAAATTAAAATACCAAAAAACAATACTATTCAACTCGGTTGACTATTCGAGTTACTTCAATATTCGAATTCAATCAGTTTCCTAAAGAAAATTCGATAGTGATTTTTTTTATACCGAAATCGATAATGAATTTTTGACGAGAGAAAATGAGTTTGCGTTTTAGAACGGTTAACATTCGACTTCAATATTTTAATTCAATCAGTTTCCTAAAGAAAATTCGATAGTGAATTTTTTTATACAGAAATCGATAATGAATTTTTGATGAGAGAAAATGAGTTTGCGTTTTAGAGGAGACAAAATGTCAAACTATTCGAGTTACTTCAATATTTTAATTCAATCATTTTCCTAAAGAAATTTCGATAGTGAATTTTTTTATACAAAAATCGTTAATGATTTTTTGACGAGAGAAAATGAGTGTGCGTTTTAAAGGAGACAAAATGTCAAGGCGTGCGGAGCACGCCCTGAAAGACCACTAGTTTACTATATATAATTCATCAAAGTAGCGATGATGAATGTGTTTTGTATTAGATAGGTAAGTCGGTTGCAAACGAACCGAACGAACCGAACGAACCGAACGAACACGAACAAGGCCTTGTTCGTGTTCGTTTGTTAAGGAAAATATGTGTTCACGAACAGTTCATGAACACTTACCGAACGAGATTTTATGTTCGTGTTCGTTTGTTAAGAAAACACTTATGTTCGTGTTCGTTTGTTAATGAACACAAACGAACATTCATGAACACAACAAGTGCTCATGAACACAAATGAACACAAACGAACACAAAAAAGTGTTCATGAACGTAAACAAACACAAACGGACATATATTAACTTTCTTATAAAATCGAATTCACATACATATATTTACCTCATATAAATTGTTTTGGGTAAAATAAATAAAAGTAAAAGAATATCAAGACAAATTATAAAAATTAAAAACCTTATTAATCTATCGAGCACAAACAACACATAAACAAACGAACATAAAACAAACGAACATAAACGAACACGTTACCGAACGTTCACGAACATAAACGAACGAACGTGGCCTCTGTTCATGTTCGTTCGTTTAACTAAACAAACGAAATATTTTGTTCGTGTTCGTTCGTTTATTAAACGAATGAACATAAACGAACTTCCCGCCGAACGGTTCATGAACTGTTCGCTGAAAGTTCAGTTTGTTTGCAGCCCTAGGTAAGAACAAGAATATCGTACTAGACGACGGACATGCAACCTCTTCTCTTCTCTCCTCCCTCACATACATGGCAAATTTTTTATTGTATATCTTCTTGCCACGCCCACCGTGATCGTCTCTTTCTTCCACATATGTTCAAGGGCGTTTATAAGCGGCCGGTCGGATATGCTCCACCAACTACTTATCTACCTTTTTAGGAAACTGATTGAATTCAAATATTGAAGTAACTCGAATAGTTAACCGAGTTGAATAATATTTTTTTTGGTATTTTAATTTATAGTTAACAGAGTTTAGTAGTAAACTAACAGAGTTGAGTAGTAACCTAACGGGTAACGAAGTTGAATAGTATTGCTTTTTGGTATATATAATACCTTTACAAAAATAGAACATGAGAAAAAAGAAAAATAACGAAGGTAAAAAAGTACCTTCTTAAAAGAAAAAAAAGAACATTATATACAAAGTTAAAAAATGAAGTAAAAAAAATAAGGGAAACATAAACTAATTCAAAAAGGTGTAGTGTGGGTGTCTAACCCGCAATCTTTAATGTAAATAAAGCTTACTCAATCACTCCACAACATCACTTTTGAAATCAAACTTGCAAAACAGTATACAAAAACCTAAGGTTCAATAAAATATAATAAAATTACTGTTCAAATCCTAAGGTATATTAATATAGTGTAAAATGTGTAATAGTCATTTAATTAAGAGTGGTAACAATAAGAAGTTTATTATTATTTGAATATTTCTATCAACTTCTAACACTCAGTTCGACTCCCTTTCTTTGTTTATAATTTCTTATCTTTACTTAATTTTATTATACAATGACCAACTCTTATACTCTTTAAACTTACATCTAATTCTACGCCCGTTTAATAACAAGAAATAAACTTGGCTTACGTGGATAAGAAATCGTTATCAAAAGTTTGACAAGTCATGAATTAAAGGTGTTTGAAAAACGTAGGTGGTGGTGGTGTATGGCTATGATCGCCTTTTAACAATGCCTCAAAAGCGACGAAAGTGTAGTTTGTCGGTGATTGTACATACACACCACCGAGATACATAAAATGCCAATTCACTTACCTTTGACCATTAACAAAGCAAAGTGATACAAAAGCTAAATAAAGCTAAATTCTTTGCAAACCAAATTAAGATCCTATTTAACTCACACAAATTAATACAAATAGATAGTTTGATATATTTAGTCCCACTAATTCTCCTCTCACACCCGCCATCAATGGCAGATATTAAACAAAAAACATCATAAGGCTAGACTCGATGCATGTAAGCATTTTCGAAAATTTTCGCTAAAATTTACACTACGAATCGAAAAAGTAGGGCGGGCCAGTGCAGTGATAGAGAGCAACTTTGGCATAGCCCTCTTATTTGCCCGTAGTGGTTTAACGTTGATAATAGTGATGAGGTGGAGGCTTTACACTTAGGCTAACTATCACATCTCCGTCAAACATCATATTACTCATTGTTTATTTGCTTGTGGAAAGTGTTCAAATATAAACATTTATGATTTTCGTAGGCAGAAGTCAATCTTAAACTCATCTAAAAATCGTATAAGAATTTTTTCTTCCTTGTAACAATAAAAGATAATTACACAAGTAGTCAATGTGGTTTTATTTTTTTAATTCATATTTAATTACTAGATTATACCCCGGGAACGTCCCGGGGTTGAAAAATCTAATATGACATATAATTTTACATATGAAATAGAATGATGCGCTTTACAGTTAGATGCATGAAAGCTTCGGGTAGTAGCTAACCTAAAACAATTAAAAATATATCTCCAATGTTAACGTCTAACCTTAAACAATGTATAACTTTAATATTAATATTTAACCTAAAACAATGTATGATTCCAATGCTAACGCATGTTGAAAATAGAATTCATATTTACTGATTTGAACATAATTAGTGACTTGCCTATACACGATTAATGATTTACCTGAACACTTTGTGTTTTTTTTCCTGTTTGAACAAAACCCAACAAAAAAAGTCGTTTTTTCTCTCCGTTTTTTATATAGCACTATGGTACTCGTTAGAAAGATGATAAAACACTCGTTAATTTTGTGTAATTTTTTTTTTAAAAAAATCTCGTATATAAAAGATATTAACGTTTAAAAATTATGGGAGAAAACATACGAGAGAAAAATCTAATTTTGTTTTTAAATTATTTTTTCCTAAAAATATCACAATGCCACATGGGATGACACATGACACACTCAAGAAGGAGAATGCCTCTTTGAGTGCCATGTCATTAAAATGGCTTTGGTTTATTATTGTTGGCGATCAGGCCCAAGAATACGAACAACCAACTTTGACCTTAACCAAGATCGACTCTTTTTTATTATAATTCTTGGCACACCAATTACATAGGCCCTAACCATCTATTTATACTATCATAACAATATGAATCCTACTCAAATACTTCTTCTAATCATAATCTAATACTAACTTACATAGTTATCTCTAAACATTAAAACCTACTAGATAATTCAAAACATAACCTTACTAGATAATTCAACTAGTTAATTAAAACTAATTAAATAAACTTTCACTTTGATCCTTCAACTTTCTTTCAACTTCGTTTTAGGATTAACTTCCAACAATTATATGTATAGATGTGGATGGTGTATAGAAACAAGAAAGTCCACATTATTGGACAAGTTGGTTACAAAACCCGCTCCTATTTTTGTAATATTTTGTTTCTGTGCCAACTATTGTTCTACAAGTTTTACGTTTCACGATTGTCAATATCATTCCTCAATTAAGTTTTCTGATTGTACGTGTCATCTCATTCATAATGATATTGTTCTTCAAGGGTCAAGTTTTAGTTGCATAGAGCAGAACCCGCTAATGTTCTACATGGGTCATATTTCATCCAAGGTTGTTTAATTTCGAACCAATTTAATCAAGTTTTGGTACCCTAAGCTCTCATGGTCCAGTTCTTGGGTATGATACTGGCTAGCTTTTCGTACTATATGTATCGATATATGCTATAAGACTGTATCATAATTTTACTAAAACTGACACACACTTTCTAATTTTACACCATCTATGATCTATCGACTCCTTTTGCTAGTAGTGAGCCATATTATATCGCCCTACAAAATTACACGCTATCCGTTTGAAAAACCAAAAAGACGCCCAGGTTTCCCAATTCAAATTGTGTCATGAGAGCATGATCAATATGCACCCTTTTGCTAAAGAAGATTAACTCGTTCCGATTTTTCCATATTATCCATCATGCCATCAAATCTATTGATTGCATTGCCCTTTGTTTGAAACCTTGAAACCAACCAGCCCCAAAAAATTTTATGAATGTGTAGTAGATCTTTTAACTAGAAAGCAAAGATATATGAGATCTTACACCATTAATTCTCAATTTTATCGTGTTAAGTTCTCCACCCATAATAACACTTTTTTTTTACTAGCAAATTTTATTCGTCACCCACGAAGTTACCTACAATTGCTAGCAAGATCCTAGACCAAACTTTCATCACCAATATGTACAAACGTTGCACCTTGAACCCTACCCTATTCGTTCACTTAACAAGATAACTTAAACCGCATTGCAATAGTTAGCCACATGCTATTATAATTACAAAACATGTTACAAATAACATTAAATCCTAAACTACTCATAATTTCGAAAAAATCAAAACACATAAATTTAAGCAATAAAACTCGAAAAAAAAAACAAAATCCTAGACAACCGTTTTCAGCATTTATTAGGAGAGAATCCAATGAGAGAGTTCCCAAGGTCATAACTGACACGTGTCCCTTGCTGCTGCACATTCCCAATAATCGAAAGCGAAGACGACGTCGGTGCAAACGCAAAACAAAACGTCCCATCTGAATCAACCGGTATCAAATAATTCTTAGCCGGTAAATCCAATTTCTTCCCGTTAGTAAAACAAAACGACACCGTTGGCACTTGCACACTCTTCTTCTTCGACAAATCATAACACGTATCAAACAAAGCCACACCGGCTGCAACCGGTAACCCTTTAACCCCTTTAACAAACTCATCCCGTAACACATTATACGCCTCAGTCCGTAACCGGGTAATAGCCGTACCCGAGTCAACTATAACCCCACCGTCACCGCCGTTAGTCAACTCAAACGTCGTTAACGGAATATCCAACACTTTACCACCAACACTAATCCCACTTAACCCAACATAATAAAACGTGTCAAGTTTCGAATTCCTTAACAACGGAGCGGTTACTGAGTCATGAGGAATCGGTGAGTTGAACTCGAGAGTTGAAGCCGAGTCAGAATCACGATCCACTAAACAATAAGAGTATGACGTGGCATTTATTTGTGAAGGAAAAGATAATTCACCACCACCTAAACCTAATAATCCTCCAGCTCCAGTAAATAACCCTTCGTTATTATGACCACATCCAATAGCAATATTATTCACAATATTCGACCGTTGGAATGTTAACGTCTCTGTCGCGAAATCACCGACAGTGTAGGACCCATCACCGTATGAAACCTCGTATAGGCACGTGTTGTTTCTACACTCGGAGACATCTAACGACTTGCATTGACGTGTGTCGCACGTGAGAGGTGTGTAGGACGACGATGAAGATGGTTCGAAGATAGGGTCAGCTTGTTGGTAGCAATCAGCACATGGTGCGCATTGTAGCCAGTTGACGTCACTACCTGTGTCGAGTACCATGTATGCTTGACTCGGTGGGTGACCGATTCCGACTCGGCAGAAGTACTCTCCGCTTCCTTGACTTGTACCCGACACAACTGGGACTTCCAAATCGTTAGCTGAAAGTTGAGTATTAATATTATTATTATTAGGTTTGAGATCTGTTTTTTTAATACCGTTAACGGCTAGATTTAACCGGGTTTGGAGTGAGTCAACTCGGGCTGAGTCACGGGCGAGTCGGGACAACGTGACTGACTTGTAACTTTTGTGTTGGGATTTGTGTACGGAGAGTCGAGGGTGGAGTTGAAGAGAGAGAATGGAAGAAGAAGAGAAAGAAAGATCTGATGATGATGACGTCAGCAACTGTGATTGTAAAGGTTGTGGAGAGTGTGATAATGCATTGAGGGAGTTGTGGATGGAGGTGGTGACGTCAAGAACAGATGTAGATATGGTGGTGGTTTGTATGACGGTACGGGAAACAACAGTGGAGAGGGATAATAATAATATTAAGGTGAAGAGAGGGAAGAAGAGTTGGAAGGGTAGTTTAGCCATTGTGGAGTGAGGAGTGAAGTGAGAAGTGGGGTTTAGTTTGTTTATATAGAGAGGAAATAGAAGATTTTGGTGATTATATTAAAAGATTAAAAGGATTCAAGGTGTCATTCTCGTCGCGTGTGTTGCTTAAAATTCTTTATTTTATTTGATTTGTCAAACTAATTTTTGCGTGATTAGCGATTAATTATTAGTTTAGTCAGGTTGATTTTGACACTTTGGGATTTTTTTTCTAACGTGGAGGGTGTGGGAGACGGTGAGGCTATGTGGCACCTCCCCTGTCGAGGAACACCACCCCCATGTTATTTTGGTGCAAACGGGGATACTCCGTTTCATCCCCGTCCCCTTTCTCTATCTCTCTCTTCTAGTGCAGGTATGATGACTTAGAGGCGGTGACAACGTGGCATTGGGGGTGGTCGGTATTCACACCCCACAGCCTAGAATAAATATATGATAAACTTCTTTTATGTCATCATAGTACCTTACAATCTTATATTGTATCTTATATGAATATTAACAACACTTGAGGAGGATGCACCCCCACCGCAGCCAGAGCCCCGGGTGTCGTCCTTTCGACCATATCGCCCGTGTCCAGGCATCTTTAGAGCATTTTTCGAACGAGCGGCGAACGATCCACGATTGCCACACCGGTTGGGGTAGGGAAACCGATGGCACCGTGATCAAATCTTGGGTGATATTGCTTCAAGGGTACATACAAGAAGCCAGCTAGGACAGTGTTATCCTTAGGATGCACGGTATTATCCTCAGGATGTGTAGTACTATCCTCAGAATGCCACTCTTCAATTGCTGGCTTTAGGATGTGAATAATAGGAATTTTGGATCCTTCTGGTAAATTCAAGGCAGATCCCAGGTTAGCCAATGCATCAGCTTCAACATTTTCTTTCTAGGTACCTGTACCGTTACTCCTGTAGCTAGGTTGGAAGCTATAAGACTTTTCTTAGCCTTTGCTGTAAACTGCTCCTACCGCCATATTGCTTGCATCACACATTAATTCAAATGGTAGGTCCCAATCTGGAGAAATGACAACCGGTGCTTCGACCAACTTTCTCTTCAGGCAATTGAACGGCTCAAGACATTCGGGGACAGTACTCTGCCAAGAGCATGGATTTCAGATCATGCATTTTTGGGTTGGCAGGTTAATTTATGAACATGAGTACAACCCATATCCAGTATACTTATTCATGTCAGATGCATCGACCCCAACATGGAAACACTTAAAATCGGGAAGACTCAGAGTGATGATAAATGGTGAAAAACTGGACTTTGACCTGAAGAAAGTTATGCGGTGTCCAAGTATCCAAGACGATCACACACTTAAAAAAAATGGGTCTCCACGGCTAGTGGAGGTTTATGCTTCTAGGGTTCGAAACTTTAATCATCGATTCTGGATTGGATACTTGATCCCAAAACAAGTTTAATATGGTTTAACACATGGTTGCACTGGTGCCACCCTACCACCCCACGCATGGGTGTGATTGGGCTAAGCTAGGTCGGCTCTTAGACTCCTTCTAAGATCAGCCTTTGACCTTACTATGATGCGATTCGGAAGCATTAATTAATACCAAATGGGTAACTTTGGTTATTATTTGAACTATCGGCTTATTTTCTATCGATTTGCAAATCTTGAATGTTTGTTCGACCCTCTAGCACGTCCACTGCTTCACCCTTTGATCCGAGGGTTTGATTCAAATCTTATGCATGAATAAGTGATGAGTGATTATCTATATCAAATTCGAAGATCAAAAGAATCGGAATTGATCGATATATTTCTCGAAACAAACGAAAAGGAAACGAAAGATGAAACCTAAATCATGGATCAACTAAGCCCTCCCGTAAACTATCAAGAGGTTTAATCAGCTTCTGGTAGTCCCAAGCTAGGTTTATGATTGATGACGTCCGATCGCGCCGATCCCTCCGGCACCCAATTGATCTGCCCCTCACTTTTCCAGCCGGGTCAAAGGCGACTAGGAGGTGTGCCAAGTTGTGCACCATGGAGATTGTCGGCCATATGCGCATTGACTGGGAGTTCCCGCGCGAATGGTAAGTCCCGAAGTTATATAACTTGTATATGATATATTAAAGGTTATGACATTTATGGTGGACAGAGTCCATACTGGAACACCCTGTCTTCAGCATTAGGAAAGTCGGAATTCACCAATTAGCTTATTTCACTTGGAGGTGAGGGGGATGAAGGATGAGAGGCGAGTTGAAAGTGTGAGAGAGTGGGGTTTTTCTTGTCCGAGGTTGTTGGAACACCTCGCCCACCTTGCAGTGCTTGAGGCTCGGTTTTCTCAAGAGATGATTCTCCATGCACACTTCATAAATTGAAGGAGTCCTATCTTTCAGCTACCTTTTTTTAATGGCTAATTTCTTACACCAAATTCTCTAAACCTTTTAGACTTTTTTTACACCTTTTTTTAACACCCTTAGAGTTAAACTTTCCGCCTCACCCAAGAGAGGATTTCACCTACCTTTACCAACCACTTAGATTGTCACCTTAGACTTCCCTAAAATAAATAAACAGTGTTCCTTGGTTTCCCAGCTCAATAGTGAGCTTCTCAGAAAGTACACCCTTAGACTATACGAAGCAGGGGGTGGAGAAGGGACCCCCCCCCCCCCCCCCCCCCGTGTTTTTATACTTGTGAAGAACTTCACGGGAGTGGTATCTTCTCCTTTCTTTCAAACTTGATTGTTTTTTATTGTTTCATAGCTTTTACAAACCCTAACAACACCCATACCTTTTTTTTATGTAGAGGGTAAAGCTCACATGGTCTACATAACGCCTAGGTGCTAGGGTGGAGGCTCTACCCTTAGTGTCATAACTGGTGTAGTCTTAGACTAAAAATTAGTAACTCTAGAATTTGTTGAAAAAGTCATAAAAACTTTGAGGAGAGTAGCACGTAATTTTGGGTGGGTGAATGTGAGTGGCATAAATCATGGGGGATTGGAGTGTTGGTGAGGTTGTTGATTATTTTTCGGTTCTTTTAAAATATTTTTCTTTTGTACTTTCATAATACTTTAAGGTGATAGACTATGTTAGTTTTATCGAAGGATTTATATATAATTAATTAACTGGTTCTATGATAGTGGAGTGAGGTTTAGTCAGAAAAAAAAAATTGTTTGTATTTATCATCTCAATCAAAATGGAAGTAACCCATTAATAATTAAATTGACCATTCGTCCATTCCCCATCTGTAAAAATATTTTAAAACTTTATACATAACTATGTACACACACGTGAGGGTTTAGCACAATCTTTTTTGTGTGTAAAATGTATGAAGTGGGCACACTAGTTGTTTATAATAACACACAATTATGCATATATAGCAACAAACATTTATGTATGTAATTATGCACCATGCATTATTATATAACAACAAATAATTATACTCATAACATAGTAACTCTACTTTTAGGTGCAAATTTTTTTTAAATAAAATGTTTTTATAGAATACTCAAATTTTATGTCTTACTTGACTTGGCTCATATACGTGTTTATGATAAAAGTGTTTACTTTATCCATTATACAAACAAAAGAACTTTGTGTAACTATATAAAAGGTGTGAAATAACAAATGTTGAGTGAATATGGATTAAATTATAAAACCAAGAAGTAACTGTACTTTTAATTCTTATGATTTTCTTGAAGTTATAAAAATGGTCCAAAAGTTTCAAGATTACGGAAATGATTTATATGATACAAAATTCATTTTAAGTTAAACCGTTTTCCAAACAATGTTATATTTTAGTCCTTTAACAAGTGTTCCCCATACGATGGTTTTTTTCTTTTCTTTCACACTTTCCCTTTATATTGTGAATATTATAGCTTGCAGGATCAAGTTATCTTACATAGTGTAATAAAAATGAGAAGAGTGAGAAGGATATAAAAAAAACAATAGATCACGAAATATGACACAATAAGCCACAAAATATAACACAATGCCGAAAAAAAGAGAATGAATCGTAAAAATGACACAATAATGAAAATAAGAAAAAAAAAACACAATGCTACATAAAAAGACACAATGATATAACGTAATTCTAAAAACTACAAGCTAATATTCCAAAAAAGTGAAAACCTAAAAACTATGATCGTAGGGTTCGATGAGACGGTTCCATTGCCGCTTGAATGAGTTCAATCGGAGTACGTTTGATACATTTCCTACGACTTCTTATGTCTCTTTCATTATGTATTTGATCCTAACCCATACTTTGCATACCCCTCAAATTTGTGTATTATGATAATATCTTGTGCTTTGACCCATGTTATCCTTGTTAACAGGGCCGGCCCTAAGCATGGCCGGGTGGTCACCGGCTCAGGGCCCGACCTACAAATGGGCCCGATTTTTTTTTTTTTAAAATACACACACACATATATATATATATTAAATTCTATATTTATGATATATATTTGTGTTCTATACATAAAAGTCTTGTTAGTAGAGTTAGAAAAACCATACAAATTTAATGTAGAGGTCTCAAATTCAAGCTTTGGCTCTAACATTATATTAAATTTTTTTTAATTCATTCCTCTTTACAAAATTTTGGGCCCAAATTTTTTTCACCCGAGGCCCAATTTTTTTTATCGTTCTTGAAGACGAACTGCTTGTTAATATTAAGACACATTGTTTGAAAAGATGTGGTAGAAACAAACAATAAAAACTTTTAATATATAAAACAAAAATTAAATATGATAATGTTTTAGTTGATTAATAATGAAAAACATAGCTCCAATAATTTCTCACTTGTGAGATACGAATCATTGCATGAAGATATTAGATATGGTGTTCAATGTATCAATCATCCTGAAAATACAAGTTAAAGGACCGATATCATAGAAATATATTGTATATATAATATTATCATATCAATCGTTTGTTTATGAAAGTTTCAAGTTTTTATATCCAATTAAAATAAAGAGAAAAATATTTAAAAGGTGTTATTTCTATGTAGTGGTTATGTTTAGTCTATTTGTGAATTTGTTGACTTCTTGTTTTCCATTTCATGTCGATTTTCATAGTGAAGTAGGTTAAAGCCCACCAACAATTGACATATGCATACACTTTAATCAACTATGTATGTAGGTAAGAGAAAACTTGGAGTAAATTTCTTTTTGAGTCCTTGTGTTATAATGGTTTTAATTACTTGAATCTAAACTTTTCATTTTTAACATTATGCATACCTATGTTTTAATTATGTAACACTTTGAGTCCAATTTTGTAACGTTGTTAATCAAGTCGATCAGTTAAATATAAGGGTCTTTCAGTCATTTTACACTTAGGTACAACTCTCTAATGCACAAGGTATAAGAAACAAGTCTTTAATGCATAAAGGTTTTAATACACACACAGACACACAAATCTCACTCTTTCTCACTCTCTCTGCCTATCTCTCTTTCTCTCTCTCTCTCACACACACACTTGCACACACATTCTCTTCCCCAACCCCAACCCAACCGGCCACCCCCACTGCAACTCCACCACCAGATACCACCCCTATACCACCACCATTGCACTTCCACCTACTAAGTACTAACCACCCTCACCTCACCACCACCACTGCAAACCTCACGCTCACCTGCACATACAATCTCTCCCCACCTACGACCACTGCACCATAAAACCATTACCTTCACCACTACTCGTTTCACCGCGACAACCACCCACCTCCCACCACACTGCTCTAACTCGATCTAAACCCTAACCCCTAAATTGAATTTAAATCTGACCTGAACCATAAGCCCCATCACCGTCTTCCCTGTTTGAAGCCCTAGTAGTAACATCGGTGACGGTGGTTTAAGGCTAGATGATGGTGGCCTGGTTTGGTAGTTGTTGGTGGTTTGATCTGGCGGTGGTGGTAGTTATGATGATCTGGTCAAGTGATGGTGTTGGGTTGGTCAGATGGTGCTGGTGATGGTGGTGGTAGTGGTTGTTGTCTGCAAAGAAGAAAAATAGAGGGAGAGATGAAGAAATAGATGTTTGAGTAGTGAGAGATAGTGGAGGTATTTATATATTATTTTTTTTGTTTTATAAAGTACAAAGGCATTTTAATCTTTTTATAAAAAAACTAACAGACTTTATTGACGGCGTTAGAAAATAGGACTCAAAGGGTTACAAAATTAAAACTTAGGTATTCCAGATGTCAAAAATCAAAATGTTGGACTCAAGTAGTTAAAACTGACAAAACACATAGACTCAAAAAGGAATTTACTCGAAAACTTGACACAACAGTGCAATACAATGATGTTTACAATGGGTATACAAAAATAAAACCGAAACGTGCACTCCATAAATCCAATTTTGAAGAACCATGTATTAGATAGAACTTGGAACAATTCCATAACTACAAACCAACTGAATTAGTGGTTATATTGTTACTAAACAAAATCAAAATGTTGGTTTTTTATCACAAGGTTGAGAAGGATGAGGACATGACTTCTGATGACGGTGGACGGTGGTAATGATGAGGAACCTGGTGGTAGTGAGAAGATAAGCTATAATGACACGAGTAATTGGGACAGTAAAGACGGTTATTAATATTTTTCTAATAAGTGAAGATGTTATGGTTCGTTTTAGACACCGCCGTAATTAACGATATCACCATCCCACCTTTAGGATCCTAGACCTACTTTAGTTTACCGTCGACACAACAAAATTTAACACACATAAATGTGCAACTATAAATTCACAATGTCATTGGCCATGTGCGATAATTAAGTTACCTCACAAGGGTGTTTAACTGCTTTGTTTATGCATCTTTATGGTTCGTCCAACAACCATATTTACTAGTAGCAACCTATGAGGGCATGAGGCATCCTATCTTAAGGAGCCTAGACATCCTTTATTAGTACTCATCATTAGCAGTCACAGTTTAAGTTTGGGAATTTATTTGCATTCGTAACATCTATTACAACTGTTGTAACATCATTAGCAGTCACATTTAGTCTGTAAGTGTTTGGGTGGTAAAGCGCTGAAGCGCTGATCTATATTGTGTTATTCTAGTTTTTGGTGGCTTAAATGTATGACTTTGTATCGGGTGTTTTTGCTAGTACCCCGCTAGCTTGGGTGATTTAATAAATTTGTTGGCCGTTCTAAAAAACAAACATCTATTACAACCCTTGTTTTTATCATAAATATATTAGTGGTCTTACAATAAGTCATACTCTTAAATTAGATGAAATGAATTCTAATCTACTATACGTAGGGAATTGAAACCTGGTCTTCTCCTCAAGAGACACAAGCCTCTACTACCGAACCAAAGCTAGAATAACGATCAAGTACAAGGGTCAATTTTAGATAATATCAAACTCAAGAGATCACAATTACTATTCTTTTATTTCAATCAACTCTAGGGTAAAATATTTATGATTCTACTTGCCACTTTCCATACTAAAACGTTAGCCTTCTTTAGCACCCAAAAGTCTCATACAATCCTCAAATTCCAGCCTTTCCACTTGATTAAAATTACATCTTGTTCACCTCCACTTTAATGATCTTGTTTGACCGTTTCTAACATAGAAAGAATTGATCACGCACGTGTTTTCTTTTTCTAGACGGAATAAGTCAGGAGTATAACCTTTAATAGTTCATGAGAGACTAGGGGTGATCAAATGTCGGTTCGGTTCGGTTTTTACACATAACCAAAACCAATGACTGAAGTTTGGTTTTAGGAAAAATCATAACTGAAACCAATCGGTTACGTCGGTTTGGTTAATTCAGTTAATATGTCGGTTATTGGTTCGGTTTCGGTTACGTTCAGTTAATTACCAAAAATAAAACTTGTCAAAAATTAGAAACCTTAAAAGAGTTAAAGTTTCGAACATTTTTTAAAGAATACAAATGCATGAAATCACATGAAAAATACATGAAGTACATCTAAAATACATTAAATATGTTCAAATACATAGATAGACATGAAATATATAGAAAATACATGACAAACACATAAATATATAACAATGGTTAGGTTTTGGTTATTTCAATTATGAAAGAAGGGAAAACAAAAACCGTAACCGAATGATTCGGATTTGGACATATCTTAACTGTAACCGATCAGTTAATTCAGTTTCGGGTCGATTTTGGTTTTGTTCTATTATTTTTCGTATGCTCACGGCTGTGAGTGACTTAGACTATCCGTTGTGGCTAGAGCTTAGTGATAGATTTATCGAATAATATTTAACCACGTCAACGCCTACGTGGCACTGGTTAGCGCCCGGCGATCGCTCACGGCAGGGTGTTGTGGCTAAGGGTTACCGGGTTTTTTTTTTACCAAATATATTATTTAGCACAATTTTTTTTTATAAAAAAACCATTCCATTAAAAACATAAAAATAACATTCCATTGCATAAAAAACATAAAATAAAAAACATCAAAACATTAAAAACATAAAAAACAAGAAGACTACATAAGAAAATATCTCCTCATAAGTCTCCACATTTGTTCATGTGGGTAGTTGTCATTGTGGGTGTCTCGATATTGATTACGAGCCATTTCAACCCAATCTTCATCTCTCAAATCCGGGTTGGCTCTCATCGCAGCCAAGAAGAACCCCTCAAAAACGGTGCACTTCGCTTTGATGGAACAGTATTTTCCATAAATCATATCTGTTGAACGAACGTTCTCACCCCTTCGTCGCCTAAAACGGGTGACAACCCCTTTCCAAAAGCTTTTGGTTCGGTCGTATTCTCCTCCGATCTCGTGTTGGCAGATATAACAATCCACCAAACAAAGTTCTTCCTCTAAACTCCACGGTAGTGTTACACGGTTCATTGAGGGGGGAATTGGATTAGGGTTTGCCATTTGTTCAAGTGAATGATAAAAAAAAATTTAACCTAAACATCTATATAATACATGTAAAATTTTATAAAATCAAGCAAAATTTAATTACCAAAGTTAATTTCTGACCGTTAGCTAGCTGCCAACGGCCAACAACCTTTGAATTGCACCCGCTAGCTCACGCGAGCTTCGTCGCTTGGGCTAGCTCACGGGACCTTTCGCTTACCACCGTTATGGGCCAGGCTATCCACCTGGATCACATTGTGACTCACGACAGGCTGCTCGCGGGCCACAACGGATAGTCTTACAAATCAATATTTATATAAAACTGACGGTCGGGAAAATCAATATATAATTTTACATTAGTTTTTGGCCCATGCTTAAATGTTAATAAAAATATCTAAAACTGAGGGTTGGGGCAGAAATCTATTCACTATCGAATATTATAATCATTAAAATTTACAAAATATCCTGAACTTATTAATTTGGGTCCATGTATTTATTTGTCTGTTTCTAAAAGAACCAGAATAATAGTTATTGATATTACAACGAGCCACGAGCAACATAAGATACTAACATTAATCGAAGTTTAATTCTATGTCATTGTCGTATGACCTCAGTAGATATGTTTTTATCACTATACGTTTAAAGAGCATATTTGTCACTCATATATCAAGAAATATGTTTTTTTTTTCTTGTCACTATGCGTTGTAAATTTTATATTCTTCCATTAATTGCTTACGTTGTCGTCTATAAAACACCATGTTATTGTTTTTACATAAAATATATACCATGGAAAAAATATTTAAGCATTGTTTGAAACCATCAAATTATGTAAGAAAACAATAGAACCACGTTATTGTTTTACATAAAAAATATATACCATTCGAAGAAAAAAAATATTTTAGCAATAACACCAATAACTTTAATATTTTAGCAATAACACGTGAAGGGTCAAGTGCTCACTCCAGCCACAACAGCCTCAAGCGAGCACACGCGATCAGCCCTGACGCGAGCACACGCAACGGTGCTCGCCTGCATTAACAGGAGAAAATAGCCTTCGGTCGCTCGTGAACAGCCCTGTGGCTCACCCCTATCCACAACGGGGTCAAGTGACCGGGTTACTTGAGAGTGAAGTCAGTGGCTCGCGGCTGCTCGCTCGCGGCCCATAACGGACGGTCCGATTAATGTTCTTAGAGGACAAATATCTTTAATAACCATATGATAAATATATAAATTTGTGATGTTCCAAACCTTTGAACATACATTTTATTTTATTCTTCTTCTAGTGCGTTACATTTGAGGAAATAATAAATAAAAAAAAAGAAATAAAAGGGTAAGATATAAATATAATAATAATATTCTCTCAGATAAGAGCTTCACCAGATTCTCCATCTTTGTGTTCATTGCTAGCATTTTCTATATATTTATTCTTCATCAGTCGTCGTTGCCATCGAATTAACACACTTCATCAATCATGAGTTTATCACTAGTTCAAGTAAGTTTGTTTCATAATATGTATATGATGATTCATGATTGTTAGTATATGTTTTGTTCTGATATATGTTTATGCATATATATATATATATTTTGATGAAATCAGGGGTTCAGCAAATCTCTAGCCATGACTGTGCTCTCTGAAATCGGTGATAAAACCTTCTTTGCAGCTGCTGTCAGTTCCATTCATTCTTACTGCTTTCTTTATTTTAATCTGTTTACAATACAATATTCTGTTCAGTAGTTGAATCTGTTTACATTTGGCGGCGCAGCTTGTTGCCCGTCTGCCCGCTATTTTGATGTAATGTTCCGCTTTTATGGTATGAAAATATTGTCAAAAAAATTAAAAAAATGATAAAAAGATTAATGGGGTTTATTTATGCCTTGACTCTTATGTGTAACGGGTCAAAACGGGTTCTGGTCATGATTATCCATTATTTTTTATTAAGAGCCTTGAAATCCATGTCAGTTATGTTTTTGAAACAAGGATTCTTTCATGCTTTGATCAGTGATGGATTTTTTTTTTTTTTTTTTGAAAAGTTTACCAACTTTGGATTTAATTATATTTATATTTACCAACTTTGAAAAGTTTAAACATATTTGAGGGGACAGGGGCGGGCTCGGCAAGTGCACCTCGGCTTAGTAGCCTAATCGGCTACACCGCTCCCCTTACCCGGCTAGCATTCTCGGCTACCTCTCGCCGAAGAGGTGAGTGGGTTTTTGGGTGGGGTCCATCTCATGGGGTCTGTGTGATTAGTGGATATCGTAAAATGGTGGGGTCCTTGGTTATGCTAAGCGTTTCCGGTATTTAGGCTACTTTAGGCTAGTTTGGTGTTAAAATGACGTGACGCGGTAAGATTGGTGCACCTAAGGTAACCAACTTATAATTTTCTTTTGTTACCTTAAATTCTTTCTTTAAAAGTTCATTACCTTGAATGGAAATCATATAAGTTATAACGTTAATTAAATTTTTATGCAATTTGCCCGAGTATCTGGAATGAAACCGTAGATCTTGTTTCTTAACATTTACGGATTAGAAACATACAACTCGTAACATATCAACTTCGTTTCTCCGGTACTGTTTTTAGATCTTGGCCATGCGTCATCCTAGGAGACATGTCTTGGCAGGCTGCCTTACATCTCTAGTTGTAAGTTTCTTTGAAGTTATTATTATTTTTATTCAATACATTTTTAGATATCAGCTCCTTTTGTTTAGAGTCTTGAAAGTCAATGCTTTGACTTTTAGGTTATGACCCTTCTGTCTGCTGCTGTTGGAATGGCTGCTCCAAACCTGGTATATTTCTTAAACAACATATTATTCATGTGTTCCTGGATAATTACACTCTTATGTAACACTAATTCTATGATTATTATTATGCAGATCTCACAAACATTGACTAAACATATTACTACTGTACTGTTTTTTGGTATTGGACTATGGTCTTTGTGGGACGCATATAACGACGAGTAACTAACTCTTCTTCGCTCTTTCTAGTTATAATAACTTAAAACGAAATATGGAATCCTTGCAACTAACTGACTTTGTTTCCACTAACAGCGATTCGGAAGAATTGGCTGAAGTTGAAGCTGAACTGGTTAGCGTCTATTATCTTGTAACTCTAGCGCTGTTTTGTCCTTATAATAAAAGTTAATATTAGAATCTTCTCCTAATATGTGTAGGATGCTGACATAAAATCTAATGGGACTAAATCAAATAACAAGGTATCGGTTTATACCGTGTTATCTTATTTGGGACCAATTACACATGTTATTATCCTTTTGTTTTACTTAAGTCCGTTTGTGTTATGTTTCGGAAGACTGATGATGATTTGAAGAAAAAGAATAGGCCATTTTTGACTCAGTTCTTCTCACCCATCTTTCTTAAGGTATAATAAGCTTAAAAAATATCACTTATTTTCTAATAAAGTATTATGAAAGATCTAACGTATGGAGATTGGTTCAGGCGTTTTCCATAACATTTTTCGGTGAGTGGGGCGACAGAAGCCAGGTGAACATCAATCTTGAAGCATCATAGAGCTGTGTTTGATCAAATATGGTCACTCGATCTGTCATTGACGTTAACTGTTAATGTTGTTTTTTCAGTTGGCTACAATTGGTTTGGCTGCAGCTGAGAACCCGATGGGTGTTGTTGTTGGAGGGATTATGTGAGTACATTCGTTTAGATCGTATTCCTTGACTTCGACTCTGACTTTGACTTTGGCTTTGGCTTCAAACATATATTATTGATAATTTGTGTCTGTTTATAAGAGGCCAAGCTTTGTGTCAAATTGCTGCTGTGTTTGGAGGGAAAAGCTTGGCAACGCAAATATCCGAGAGATTTGTAAGTGAAGTTTACAAGTTTGTTAAACTTGTCTCTTTATATAAATTTTTTTGAATAAAATGTTCATAATTTTGATACCAGGTTGCACTATCGGGCGGGATTCTTTTCATTTTCTTTGGAATCCAATCATTCTTTTCAACATTAGAATCATGAGTATGGATACCGGCAACGGTTTGTATTCATCATCTTTCTCATTTAGAAAAACAGTCATCTGATTATCACTAGTTTGACTTTTGAGGTCAAATCATTGCTTTCACAGTTTCACCTTCAAACCCTTCATTTTTTACTTTTATAGAAAATTGATAACTAGATTATGTATATAGCATATGCTAAATTAAAATCAGAACTTACCTTTGAAATATTATAAGTTTGACCTTAAATATCTAACAATATACATTAATATTTTTTCGCTTTTCCTCTTTTGCAGGAAGAAAATACAGGCTAAACAGTTTGCCGAAGTTAATCGTTTTTTTTTTTATAAATTAGAAAGAAGCAATCGATAATTTAACACATTTTGTATAATTTGATACACTTTCTCAAGATTTGGTTGACATCTATGCTCTGTAACTTGACATGAACCAACTCCTAGTGATGAATGATGATGCCCCCTTGAGTTATTTGCTATTTTCTGGCACTCCTTTATATTCAGGTTTGTTTACTGCCATTCATTTCATTTAACATTTGTAGATCAAACAAATATGATACACACACAGATATACATACATTTATATGTATATGATAACTATAGTTGTTTAAAATCTTGAAATGGTATTGATTTACTGATAAAAATCATAACTTGAGGAGTCGGCGATTATATTCCTGAATCCGCCGATGGTTGAAGCCAACATTATGAACACTCCTATGAAGATCCCCACCTGAAAACACACAAGTATTGGATTCCAATGTTTTGTTTGTTACATATTTTTATTCAAAGTTTTAAAACTTTTTATAATATGACAGTAAATGCTTACCCAATTAACTAGCCAGTGGATACTGAATGGCTTTGGTTTCTTGAGTATGAGCCATATTATACTTGGAAGCTGCATATTCAATAATTCATTTATATTCATATTTGAATTTATGTAACAACTATAAAAAAAATAATACTTTAATGCTTACAAAATAAGAAGTGGGAGCAAAACCAAATCCACCGAAAAAACCAAGTAGATCACCAAAGAAGGGAAATGTCACTGCCATGAACAATGTGAAAGCTGCAATTTTTTTTTATTAATTTTAATATTCATGAGAAAAATAAAAACAATTTTAATGTTATTTATATTTAATAAAAATATACTTACCAACATAAGTAGAACGAACTACAAGTCTAAGTGGTAGTCCAGAAGGGACATTGTATTTTTTAGCCAACCCTTTCTCCATCAAATCAAATAATGGCATTGCAAATACCTGAAATAAATATATATTTTATATAAAATTGTAACAAATTGTACTGTTTTAAAAAATTTATAAAGTAACTAAAATCTTACTATATTACCTGATAGCTTCCAAGAACATGAACCACCACCATCAAATTAGCAGCCGCAATGAGCCAAGACGGTTTTTGTAGCGCAACCAGAACATTATCCGTTACATCTTGTCCAAATGCCCAATACCCGATAATTGCAACGGGAAAATAACATATTGCGTTCACGAAATATGCGCCCATTGCACCTTTCCACATTGCTACTTTTGAGGGTTTTCCCGGCGTGGAAGGGATGGTGGCTTGGATTTCTAGTGCGACTGCATGTCCTGCATACGCAAACGAAATCTGACCTAATGCATTAAAAACTCTGAATATTGAGTCAGCGCCACTCATTTTCTTGTAAGCATAGCTTACATCCGGTTGCCTGCCTTTGCTTAGGGAACCGGCCCAAGCTATGGTTGAATAGCTGTCACGTCAAACAAAAATCATAAAATCAATCGGGTAACGTTAAGAGTTTATTTAGCTATATTTTTTTGTTTACTTTTAGTTTCATATTTATAAAAACAATTAATATATAAAAATGCCTAACATACCATAGTGACATAGCAGCAGCAGCTAGTGAAACACCATAGACAGAATTGAAGTTTGGAAGCTGAGACAGTAGAAAGTGTGTGGACCCAAATATGATGATCCAATAAGAGTGTCTTAGCTTGGTGCAGTCAGTGCACACCATTTCCACAAACTTTTGGAGGCAGGTCCCACCAGTCACCATGTACACTATATTCACCCCTACTTGTACTATCAGTTGTTGTGGTAGCACTATCCACGGCCCGAGTTTTGGGCCAAAAGCGTGCCTGGCTAGGTCGATGTAGCGGTCAAAACGGGTCCCTGGAGTCAACTCATGGAGTTGGACCAGGAGCCACATTGTGTGCAAGGTCAAGCACCATGATATGACCATTACAGCCATGCCTGGACCCCTGTCACATGTCATATGTTCTTTTAGCCCGTTTAATATTGTAAGCGTGTAACAAAGTAACAAAAAATTAAAACATGATATATACCATCCGAGGTAGGCCATAGCGTAAGGCAAGCTAAGAACACCGGCTCCAACCATAGCGGTGACTGTGTGGAAGGTAGAGTACCACCATTTCGCTTCCCTTTTGGGTCCTTCCCATTCTCCATCCGATGGAGCTTCCTACACATACATACATATGTACGTACATATAAAAAATTTAAATAAACAATTAAATTACATTAAACAAACTATTGATATACGTTGCGGAGAAATAGTTTTAAATTAAATAAATAATCCGAACACATGGACACGTTAAGATTAGAACCTAAACGTATTTTTAAAAATTTTGAAGCAAGAACATATGACTCGATTGACATATAACATAAAAGTAATACAACTAGCTAGTTTATATAAAACGAAAAGAACATATGCATATACATATTACATATGACTCAATTGACATATAACATAAAAGTATAACAACTAGCTAGTATATATAAAATTAACAAAAAGAACAGATGCATATACATATTACATATTTCTAAGGTTGCTAATTACCTTTGGAAGTGGAGGAGAAGAAGAGGAAACCATCAAAGCAATGGTTCAAGCTTGGCAAAGCAGTAAACTTGAGAATCTTATTGTTAACCAAGAACATCATGTTTAAGTAGTTGTTTAAGTAGTTGTGGTGGAGTGCTCACTTTCCATAAAAGATTTCTTGTTTATTAAGTGGAATAAAGGAAGTCATTTTCTTCCAAAAGCAATAATTGCAAATTCAGTATAAAGTTTATATAATTACTTATGTTCCAAAGTGGTGAGTGTGTAAACGAGTTGAGCTACTTAAAACTAGTTTGCTAAAAGTTCGATTTGGGCTGATCTTAAACAAGTTGAGGCTAAATTATTTCTTGTATACCAAACAAACGCAAGTTTTGTTTCTTGCTTTAACGGCCAACTATCTCTCTCTCTCTCTCACACACACACACACACCCTCTACTCATACTCCTAAACCTACACATTTTGTTCATCATAGGACTAGAAGTATCAATCACATGAGGAGGGAGCTCCATTTTCTACACACCTTGATACCGCTAGGCCACATACCCTTTGGTAGCCCGAGCTTTTTATCGAGTTTGAATATATATTTTTTTCAAACCTAAACGAGTTAATTATCTATCTAAATTTGTCATTTGAATTAATATATATACCTACTTACATATATTACGTAAAACATATTTTTTATAAAAAGTTTTGATTAAAATAACATATATGTTACACATATAAAATATAAAATTATAATTACAAGTGGATAAATTTTTTTTAATTATCTGATTAATTAAATAATTAAATACCTCATAACTAACAAAGAGTCAAGTCCAAGTTAAATTTAGATTGGACATAGAGCTCAAAACAAGAAAAAGCTCAAACTTTTTTTTAAAGGCTAATTTCTTTTTTAATCGTTGTGATAATTGGAACATAAACCCAACACCCCCCTTCAATTTTCAGTGACTTCGGGGTTTCTTCCCCGTTCTTCCCGAGTGATTTTTATTATATTTTATTATATATAATAATATTATTTCCAAACTTTTCTTTTATATATAATATTATTATATAAAAAAATAAAAAAAGAAGGGGGAATGAGGAAATTGGGGGAATACCATTTCCAAACTTTGAGGGATGGAAGGGGGAAAATGATCAGCTGGTGACGTTGATGTGACATTTGGAAGAGTTGGGGGAATTGCTCTCCACACGATATAGCCTAATGGACCACCACCCCATTGGTGCTCAACTTTTATATAATTACCTTGTTTTAATAGTTGCATGGAAGAGGTGGGGCT
Source organism: Ambrosia artemisiifolia (assembly GCA_032199755.1). NCBI lineage: Eukaryota > Viridiplantae > Streptophyta > Magnoliopsida > Asterales > Asteraceae > Ambrosia > Ambrosia artemisiifolia. The sequence goes on from CM063519.1 coordinate 3,543,042, forward strand.
AATCTTTTATCTTACATATCAAAGCAAACAAAAAACAAAAGTTGAACATATGATATTTGTGGACATTGATTAATGAAGGTTTAATATATACTAGTTTATTTTACTTATATGTTCTTATTTTGTTTAATAATTAAAGATATTGGTAATTAAAGGGTTTTCAAAACATGATGAGAAATCCATGTTGCATGATGTGATTTTGAGTAGAAGCAAAGGAAAATAGTGTTGTAGGATGAAGATGAAAAACATGATGATCAATGGGATATAATTATTAAAGTAATTAATTAACCAATATTTTATCAAACTTTTCAAACCCATTCCATCATAATGGGACACAATATTGCAGGAAACGATATTCCTATTTTATTAGTAATGTCATTTCCTTATAAAAGTCTTGTGGTTCAACCCGCATGCTATTTACCACTAACTAAATATGTCACCAATAATATATATGTACTTTAGTTATATATGATAATTGATACTTTAAGTGTGTATGAATGTGTATTAAATGCCAATGGTATATGAAATGAAGAAGATTAGTAGTGAATGTTGTAGTTAGTAAAAATAAATAAAAATTGTATGTTCACTTTATAGATAATCAATAAGTCTTGAATAATAACTTAGTTCATGTGTAAGATACTTTAAAAAAAAGTATATCAATCCTCTAAAATGTTAGGGGTTACATGAATTACTTTTTGGTATAATTCAAGAAAACATTAAAGCGTTAGACACAACGGAAACAACTACATGGAGAATATTAAGTATGTTTGTATGCGAATTTGAGTATCGAGCTATCTTCTATCCAAACACATACTCTTACATATGTACACTACTAACTGAGGTACTTTTCCATGAAACGTAGTGATTCACAAAAAGTTAACATGTACACTATTTCACGGAAAGTAACACCTTCTCGTTTTTGGCAAGACAATCATTGGGTTATGCATAATGGTCATGAAAGACCGTTTAATTGAAGTTCTAATATTATATATAAACTATGAACGTGTGATGATCATATGAGTTTATTCATCATAGTTGAGATGGTCATCCCTTTGTGGTGTTGTTTTTTAAGATCATGCAGAAAGTTACCTTTATATAACCAGAGCCCAAAGGTTGTTACTTTACTAGGTGTTTACAGTGATCACTTGGTAAGTACCACACTAAATTTTGTTACTTAGTATCACAAGCCTATAAGTTGATTAACATACGGTCAAATTTTATACACATTGATTATTGTGAGTATAAATCAAAGATTTACCTCAACTCTTCAACTCATGTCATTTCGATGAGTCCAAAATTCAGATCAATTTATATGAGTGTACGTGCGCTCATTACCTGTATCGTACCTTAACTAAAATCCACTTGGTCTCCTTGCGAAACTCTACAGTAAAACAGGATGACATTAAAATCATTGGAAAAATTGCATTAGTATACGTTTCATAATTTAATATTATGTGCGCCACATGTATTCTTTTTAAAGTAAGTTAAATAGTTTTGAATAAAGATAGCATTGTATATTTATATCGGTATATCTTTTTTTTTTTTTTTTTAACACATAAACGCGACTAATTACATCAAGATAGCGGGCAGGCGGGCAACAAGCTGCGCCGCCACCCCTTTCTGGATGGCAAACCCTAACCTACTAAAAACGAACCCATGCCCCCCCGGAGTCGAGACACTGCTATGAATAACCCGTTGGACTCTAGTCAGGAACCGGATGGCTTCCGGTGCCAAAGAGCCAAAGGTATCAAATGCCAGGGGAACGAAAACGTGTTGGTTCTCCTCGCAAGCTTTACCATGCTTCTCAACTTTCTTCGCCTCTGCTTTCCGCACCGCTTGCCCTGCTAAAAAACCACTATCCCTCAAACCAACCAGGGGAGATACACCTGTTAGGTCGACGCAAGCGTGTTTCCCCCCGGCCCACCCAAAGACAAGCAGGTCTGCTGGACGTAAGGTGGATCTCCCGTCAGCGGGGTCCGAGAGGAAATTCACAGGAGCCTCCCTCTTGGCTGAGATCCCAGCTCTTCTTAAAATGTCCCAAAGAACGTCTCGGACCCAGTCATGCCTATATTTGAAACCAGGCAACTCCTTACAGTGAACCGCGTGTTCCCCGTATTTGTCCAAGCATGCCTTACGGGAGAAAGTCAAAACCTGGGAGAAAGTCATTTATCCTTTCGAGGGCCTGTATGTAGTCCAAGTCCATGTCGACAACCCCACTATTCCTTAAAATTACATTATCGGTATGGTATTTAAAAAAAGAGTATCTTCAAAACATGTAATCTTAGATGCAATCTAATATTCTATTTATTGATTCATGTAATTAAAATAGCATGCTTGTTGCTGAGTTTAAGATTCAAAAGCATCACTTGAGGAGTATACATGTCATGATGAGCATCACTATGATGCTAAAAGTGGAGAGATCCAAGAGTAAAAAAGTGTACTAGGAGGACTGAAATATAAATATAGAGAAAGTTGTTGGTTGGTGAAATTGTCGTGTGTCATGAAATGATTACATCTTTTGACCGTTTGCAATCAAGGCGAAGTTTAGTTGGGGCAGGGAGTGTCCCGCCACCCTGTTTGCTCCGTAATGTAATTTTACGCGTTTTCGACTGAAAAAATTATACGTATTGACTAAAATCCACTTGGTCTCCTTGCGAAACTTTACAGTAAAACAGGATGACATTAAAATCATTGGAAAAATTGCATTAGTATACGTTTCATATTGAGCCCCCCCCCCCCCCCCCCCCCCTCAAAATAATAATAATAATAATAATAATAATAATAATAATAATAATAATAATAATAATAATAATAATTCAAGCTTCGCCACTGTTTGTAATTATATAGGACGAGGCTTAGTGTGTTATTTTTTGTGTAAGATAAAAATGAAAGGTTAAATTAGACACTAAGAAGTCTTTATTCGCAATTTGACATACAGTCTTTAACTAATAGCATGTACATTGTACACACCCTATAAACCATTAAACGTCACTTTGGCGTCACATTTGATTTACAAACTTCTCTGAAAACCCTCCTTTTTCTGATAATGTACAAACTTTATTATAAATATTATATGTGTGTCCCCCAAACATACCTTGTCCGCTAGGGGTCCGGATCTACGAACTTGCTACAAACAAACCTCTTCAAGGTTTGCCACATAAGATTTGGATTTGATGAGAAATGCACTGTGGGTGATCTAAATTAGGTATTCAGAAATACTAAACAAATGTATTTGACAAAACCTATGATAATTGATTTCCTAAAAAGTTGGTGTGAAACTGTCAAGTTGCTTTAAAGGTGACCAATGGAACTGTAGACACACCACCTTTCACTTTAAGCTTTATATGATTATCACCACCTTTAGAAATATTAATGGAGATTACTGCAACAAAGTTGGAAGAACTTGTTCAATATTCACTTTTGCAACAGTTCCAATAAAAACATGTCATACCCCAGTCAAGCAAGTTCGTTCTCAGTTCGCAATCATATATTATGTAAACTATATAAAAGAACATGTTTCGAGTGGATCACTGGATCCTACCGGAATAGACCAGTCTAATCCATAAGTTGTACTTAAATCTAATAGGAACATAAATATACAGCAATATCATATCCACTTAACAATGCTAGTCTTATTTAATGAGTATTATTGGTCCATACACCCTAACACGATAAATAACATGCCAAAAAACATACGCATACAAAATAGACAAGACATGATCAATTCCCCATGCTTTTCTTATGTTTCCATGTAAAACTAACATCAATTTATAAAACTACCGTTGGACATGCTTTGTTGGCCTTGCGAGGGAACTTGTCCCTGAGACACCATTTGTGATCTTCCACCTGGACCCTGAACATAACCTTGGTTCATCCCGGTCCCAACCATTTGTTGCGGCTGCTGCTGCTGCTGCTGCGGTTGTTGCTGCAATGGTTGTTGTGATGGCTGTTGCTGTTGCTGCGGCTGTTGCATCTGCTGCTGCTGTTGCAGCGGTGGAATCTGCTGCTGCTGTTGCTGCATGTGCTGCATCTGCTGTTGCTGTTGTTGCATTTGTGGGTGCTGTTGCGGTTGAAGCTGTTGTGGCTGAAGCTGTTGCGGCTGCTGCTGACCGGAGATTTGTGGCTTAAACACCACCATGTCCTGTGTAAAATAGCAAAACAATACATTTCATAATGTCGGTTTTGGTCATATTATCTACAATCACCTTATAATTTCAGATGCAACATTGAATTAAACAGAAGATTTAGGAAAATAATAATTGAAGCTTACCCCAGGGAAAAGCATTCCGATCAACCGGCATGCTTTATCAGAAACAGAGAGTAAAAGTGTCTGTGATGGTAGCTGTATGACTGCACACTACATTATTTAAAAAATTGTCACAGTTACAATTACAACTACATTAACTATTTATAGGATTGAACGGAGTAATAATATAAATGGTACAATAATTCATTACTTACAGAAGAAATTGGAAAATAATTGTTTTTAATTACTTACAAGCTTCTTTTCTTGAAGCTGTCCAAGAAATCCATGCTGATTCATTGCTCTGAAAACTAAAAAATCTGCTTTTCCCACATATTGCCTGGTACAAAAGTGGAAAATATTAAAAAAATAATTAGGTCATGATATTTTACTCGTTAACAAGGTCTTGGTAGGGTCCCGTGAGTTTACCAATAATGGGTTCTCACAGTCACCAAGAAGTGAAAAAAAATCCGGTCATGACAAAAATTCAACAACAAATATGTATGCAAATTGATGGTGGGTGTTACTTGTTATTCATGTGATCTTGCGATATAAGACGAACTATTTGCATTGTTGGTGGCCAGTTAGCTGCAAGCCTGAAGCATGAGAGAAGATTATTCAGATAAGTATTTAATAAATAATAATCCTTTTCGAGTTTAAAACAGAACTGTATAAAGTATCTTCATAAACCATTTAGGGTTTGCAGATTTAGAGACAAAAAACTTACGATTCAGAAGCTGTTGAACTCCGGTACCCCTGCCATTGATTTATCAAAAAACATAAGGTCTAAGATACAAACTTATACATTTAAATTTTAGAAATTTATATATAATAAACTGTTTTAAGGGATCAAGGGTTTCAAACTTACTTCTAATCTTGTAATAAACACAGGTTGGCCTTGCCTCTGCCCCGATAAGTTACCCTTCACCATTTAAATCATTTACATTATTCCAACTAAGCATATAATCATAGCATTCAAATATTTCTATATGTGTGAATATATAGTTATTGGATTTACCTCCCAAACTTTGACATATTTAGACTGAGCTGATTGCAGCGCACCGCCACCTGCCCCCTGTTGTGGGAGACCAACATTAGCAGCGGTGTTGTTATTTACACCAATAGTTTGCATTCCTTGTACTTGTTGAGACATGCCAGGTGTCGGCATCATGGTCCCGGTTCCAGCCCCAGTTCCAGCCACAGTCGTAGTTCCGGTTCCAGATCCAGGCATACTGGGTTGACTCACACCACCCATCATATTCTGATTCATTCCCATTCCGGTCTGCACCATTTGCGGGCCTGCAAGATTCCCTTGGCCCATGCCCGAAATGGACTGGCCCATGCCTGAAACAGACTGGCCCATGCCAGAAACAGACTGGCCTATGCCCGAAACGGACTGGCCTATGCCCGAAACGGGCTGGCCCATGCCCACACTTCCTTGAAGATTACCCAACGGTTGACTTACACTCCCGGTCATGTTAGAAGTGGCTGAAGTAAATGAACTGGGTACAGATACGGGTACAGTACTCAATGCAGTCCCAGAAACTGTACTCGAGGCAGGAATTGATGTAAGACTGGGTTGCCCAGATGGAATTACAGTTTGAGAAATGGGTACAGTTGATGCCATTCCACTAGATATCATGTTGTTCATATGCATGGCCATTGGATTCCCACCAATCACCGATGGTAGCCCCATAGATGTGCCGCCAGCAAGGGCAGCTGAGTTCATTAACCGTGCTTGTGAAAGATTATTAAGAATGCTTACGTTTACAGGACCCGTAGGACGTAACGGCGGTTGAATTCCATTAACAACCGGTTTAACTTCTTGAACCGTTTCATTATTTGATAACATTTCTTGAGAAACAGATAACGGTGAAGATGTTTGCATGGTTGGGACACCTTGAGAGGCGGGTCGAGCCACAGGCGGTACATGTTGAAATGCGGGTGCAGTCACTGGTGTGGGTGCAGGTGGCATTGATGACACCGTGGTGGGCTCCTGAATATTTGGATTAATCAACAATCTTTTTCTTTTATTATAAAAGATAAAAGAGGGTTAACAGGACTTACAACTTTTACAGTAGCGGGAGGAATGGTTCCCGCTGAAATGGGTTGGCGGTTCATTAAAGATGCATTTGATGTAACTGATGTTGGAGGTGGACCCGAAACTGGAGGAATTGAACTTGTGTCTACTTTTATAGGACTTTGAGTGGGCAAAGTTGTGATCCCTGATCGACTTAAAGCAGCACGGGCCTCCATGAATGTTTCTGATATAAGTACCAGATAATTTGGATTTTTCACAACATCAATTGTTGGATCAGGTGATGTCGGGTTCCTTTTTGCCTGCAGGGTTGAAATACATAAGGTCAGTATTTTAATAAAAATAAATGGAAACAACAATAAAATAAATTCAAGGAAAGAGGTCAATAATAAGTTTAATGACATGTTTGTTTTGTGGCAAGTTATATATTTTGCAAGTTATGTTACGCCATTACTGCTATCTGTTATGGTTTCACATTTGTTCACTCCATGTCACTGCCACGTAGGCATGAGCTATCACTCACTTTTTTCCTGTTAGTGTGTTATGGTTTCACAAGTTTTCACTATCCCCCACCTATTAAATAATATGTAAACTATATAAAAATATAACTAAAAAAGAAAATGGAAGAGGGATTATGAAGAGTTATTTGATTGGTGCTTCCAATTCATGGGGCAAAGTCACAAAAGCTGCAGGTGGGTGGCGTTACTTCCCTCACGCCCAGAAATTGTAACCCACTTTCACTCCTAGGTGTTCCTGTGTATCACGCTTCTCACGCCCCAAATGTGGTCCACGTGGCTTGGGCGTGAGACCATAACGTTCAGCCTAAAGGGCAACGGCTTCCAAGTGTAATATCATTGTCAAGTGTCAGTAATAAGGTCTTTTATGTCAATTGTGTACAGTTTTAGGCCATGCTTGCTTCAGAAAATCCAACGGAATTGGGGTTTAGAAATGAAATGAAATGGAATTGAAGCCCATTGAAATATCCAGATTTCGATGGAAGGAAACTCAACACTCTTTTGCAAAATGATTGGAATGTCTAGAGACTGTAAATGCTTGACAATTATAAATCCACAAAACCCTTTATTGTTGTTGTTCTAGGATATGATGATCTTTTGATTTATAGTAATCACGGATTAGCTATTAGAGTAATTTTTCAAAATACTACTTTATTATAATAATTTGTTAATGTCACTATTTCTATTGACTTTCATAATAATCAATTTGTAAATACTTATTCTAAAACTAAACATGAAATTACTAAGAATCCAAATTTATGGGCTAAATAGAACTCCAATAGCCGTTTGTAACTATAATCATATTATTATGTTCATTACAATAATCACTTACCCACTTACTAAAAATGTTCCTATTATTAATTGTTACTAACCCCCGCAATGTTCACTTATGATAATGTGTTTTAGGCATGTGAAATGCAGTAAGGCAGTAAAGAAATATCTTTGAGACAGGCAAAAAATTGTTTAACTGGTAACAACTACAAGCAAAACTTTATATTTGATAATTAAAATAAACCTAACCCATGTAAATATGTAATAAAATAGCCCATATACACATGAAATATCTGCAATAATGAAAGAAGATGTAAAGTTATAGATAATTACCGCATTATAAACTGCTTTGAGTTTTGGAAGTGGCTTTGGGCAGATAACTGACAGAGATACGGAACACTGATGCAACAATAGAAATTAGTACAAAATCATCATTGAAAAACTATACATAATTCCATTATTAATACCTGAGAAAACGCTTTGGCGACAGTTTCAGCATCTGATAAGCGGCTCTCTGACTGTGCCTCACTGTTGTCACTTGGTTCTATTTTCTGAATTGGCGGTCGGTAAACAGGTGTGGGTAATGGATACGGATTGCTTGCAGCAACAAGTATGCAATGCCTTTGAACACCTAAACTGTGTTGACTTTGTGACACGTTTGCATAAGGATACATCTGATCATATAAAAAAGTAATGAGAACTTGGTAATCTATAATACTTCAAAATTTTCAATAAAAAAATTAAAATAAATACCATCAAAACTTCACCAAGTCCCTCGGCAATTGCAGCATCACAAAAACCACCACCAGAAAAGTGGATTGATGATAGCCACTCAAAGAAATAATCAACATTTTTTGTCCAACCGCTTCGTTGTACCAAACAAGCTGAATTTAAATTGATAGAAAACACAAAATATATGTAATAAGAATGCAGGCAATGATTAACTTTTTATAACAATTAGTAAGTTAGAAGATACGAACAGCTGTAAGATCCATGAGAATTGAACATTATCAGGGCCAGCTCAGCAACAGCCCCAGATGATTTCTGTTCATGAAACAAAAATTAACAAATTAAAAGTCAGTTGAAGCATGAATACACAAGAAAGTTACTAACTTTCTTTATCAAGATTTCTTCCTAGTTGTTTCTGTCTATTTCCTAATTTGGATATTGTTAGAAGAATCTATACACATCTTCGACATAGTTCACAAATCAGTAACTAAATCATCCAAGATAGAATTTAGTATTTTACACATTTTGTAGATACTAGATAATAATATACTTCCTATCCGCAAGTCCGCAACTATGTAAGTATACATTATATAATTAAACCATTACATGTTGCTTTTGCAACGGCGAAATAATAAGCACGAGTTTATTCAGAATTTATCACGAATACGATTAATATTTTTAACATAAGTTATTCATGTCGACCAAGTTCTAACAAGTTAAAATGAATGCAAACAATCTAAAAGTGAAATTAAATTTTCCATTGGTAAAATCATAAACATGCCAATGAAGAGAAAAAATAGAGGCATGAATGAGCTTGATAACGACCCCAACACTGTCCCCCTGAGCGTTATAGAGGCATGAAGAGGGAGGGGCATTTCTAGTACAACGCCCAATGAAGAGAAAAAAAAAATGGAAATTAATGACTGAAAGGGCATTAAGGGGCGTTAACCATTACTGACGGTCTAAAGATGTTAATAGCTGAATAACATGCACGTCTCAATTGTCTACGCGTCATCACACTGGTACCAGGATCACCAATAACTTGTTCCAATGGATGATAAGTGTTGATCCGAGATTCCGGATTTGCTGGAACATGAATCACCATCTGAACATTAACGTTTTCTGCTGAATCTAGATCATTACCCGCATTTGATGTAGAAGGAACATCGGTAAATTGATTTGGGTTCACTGGTGGTGATTCGGTTTCTTGGTTCAAGACTGTTCCACTTGTAACTTCTTCGTCATCTTCCGAATCCGAAGAATCAAACGTATAGAGGCATGAAGAGGGAGGGGCATTTCTAGTACAACGCGCAATGAAGAGAAAAAATATGGAAATTAATTACTGAAAGGGCATTAAAGAGCGTTAACCATTACTGACGGTCTAAAGACGTTAATAGCTGAATAACATGGAAACAAAATCACCATAAATGACATATAATGTGTAGAACAATTAACTTGACAGCTCAAACCATCAATCAGTACTGAAATGAAAGTAAACTTACCAAAGAATCATTATCACAGAAAGACCTGCATGAACAAACAAACAAACAAACAATTAGAAAATAATAATATCATCCCTAAACCATATGCAATAATAAGTCAATAACCCTAAACACCTAAAAGGCTAAAACAAAACACCAAATCATTCAAAAGCTATCATCTTTCCATATGACCATAATCAATAATAATACATATCAGAATTCAAGAAATCATTTGTCAATCTCAGTTCAATTACTTTCTAGGAATAAAATCTAACTAACAAATATTCATCTATTCATAAAGCTGTTTCTGAATGACTGAACCCATAAACTTATAATATTACATAACTAGTCTAGGGCAAACCAATCATAAATTGGGACTAAACAATGCTACTGAGTTCAATCGAAACCAACTGTATGAAAAATATATCAATTATATATATATATATAATTGAAATCCAATCCCTAAATGGTAAAAGACGGATACCTGATAACTTTATCGAGGTAATCGGAGACTATGGTGCGCCAATAAGGGCCTAAGGCGGCAGTACCTTCGACTACCAAGATGAGCTGCTTCTTGTCCGCCATGTGTTTGATGAAATGCCCCAACCACAAACACGATCGATCCTCCGATCAGTTCTTTGTTTGATTGTTTGTTTCAGACACACAGTTGATGGTGCAGATTTCAGACAATTAAGATTAGGGCTTTGAAATTGGAGTGTTGTCTAATTAATCCATATGAAGGTTTTTGATCAGACAGGTAGAGAGAGACCATGTATATGTGGAATCAACGCTTTGTCTGAAATGAATTGAATAATTTAATTGATCCAAAGATACACATATGTCATTCCATTTCCATAACAAAAATGTAAATTTCCAGCACGACGCCAAGTTTGCGTCGCAACCTCCTTTTTTATGTCGGTCTAGCCGTCTAGGTAAACGTAATAGCTTCTAGAATAAAAGAGTCAAAAATAACGGAAACAAAGAGGCAAAAACATGTTGATTATAAGTATAAGCTTTATCATGGTTAATGCTTATCAACTTTCTTCGACTACGCCTTCAACATCGCCTGTCTCAAGCGTGTTTCCCATCCGCCCAGCCAAACAAAAGAACATCCATGGGGCGTAGACTGGACCTACCTCCGTTGGGTCTGTTAGAAAATTCACTGAGGCCTCTTCCTATAAATTTATTTTTTATAGGGATTTTATTTGTATAGTTTTTCAGTAAAATATATAAATGGACTAAAAAAATCATCAACAAATTTTGCGAAACCATATGATCTTACTTATAGAACATATTTATATAGTATTAATTTACAACATAATTGATTTGAATATAAAACGTTTAGTTTTTTCATTTAAACTCGGCTATATTCGAACATTATTTTAACCTGGTGTTGGTGTAACGTTATAAATGATTACTTTTACTTAACTAGCCTTGTATATAATATTGCAATTATATATTTCTTATATATAACCGAATTGGGTCCAAATCAAAAAAGAGATCAAGAGATATGGTTATTGATTGTTAGTGTATAGATTTATTAAAAGATTATGATTTATAATTTTGTAGAATTCAAGTTTGTGTTTTTCAGTTTACTAACTCAGGATTAGTAGTAATAAATAAATATGCTAGAAAGAATTATAGGGCTTGATGCTACTAAGCTACAAACCCAGAATAGTAAGTGTGTTGGTTCTGAGACGATGAGGTTAGAGTTGCCATTTGTTTGTGTTAAATCAGAGATGATATTCAAGACCACAATTTTTTATTGATTCTTGAAAGACTCTATATTATTCTAATAAAAACATAGAGAACAAAGGTTTACATAACCTAGCAATTCTAATCCTACTAGAACTCCAATACTAAATGATAATTGATAAAACATTAGGAAACATAATTCAAACCTAATACTAACACTAATAGATAATTCAAATAATAATTAAACAAACTTAATTATTATTTTACTCGTTCAGTCCTTCGACTTTGGTCATCAAGTTGATATCGCCACAACTTTAACACTCCCTCTCGATATCAACTATAAACCTCTTTCAACTAAAATCTTCATACCGGGCTGGTGTTGGATCGTGCACAGTTTGATGGCAAAGCGGTTGTCGCTTTGTTACGTGGTGAAATGGTGATCAAGAACTAAAGAGTGAAAGATAGAGAAAGGAGGAAGAAACACAAAGAAGAGGAGAATAATCTCAAATCAATCACTGATTTCATTCCTGTAATCACTACGCTTATTAACAACTCACACAATTGACTAGTTACACTCTCAACCCTCATACTATGATATTATTACAAATGACCCCCTTATACTATTTGACACCTAACATTACTTCCCCCTTAAAAGATTTTTGACCCCAAAAATCAAAACAAGGAAAACTGTTGTAACTATTACATAAATTGTTAATCGAAAGTATCAAAACAAAAATGCAAATCCCCTGAACTTGAACTGCTATGGCCCCAAATGAAGTCCACTTGATAATAATGCATGAGCTCTGGCTTGGTCTTTGTGCTCACATGTGCAGCATCAAATGTTGTATAGTCTATTAGAATAGCATTTTTAGTGCTCAAATATAGAAGCCATTTCTTCAAAAGTATCACTTCCTTTAGTGATTCAACAACATAGATAGGCATTTCAATATTATGCATCACTTGTATAGTTTGGATTTCACTCAAGTAGGCCCATAATTGATACATACATGAGCCATATGTCTGAAATTCAGTTGAGATTCTTATACCATCAGATAACTTCAATCCAATCACCGAACAACGAGAACACAGAACTCTAATCAGAATCAACCTACACATCTTCAACTCTATCCAGCCCCAATCTGTTGTTAGTTTCTTAACTATCAACCCCAAAATCAGCATCATGATTATTTCTAAATTCGTCCAACTCAGCCACACCATCTCATTAAAAGTACTAATATCAACTCTAAGAGCGATAATATCGACAATTAGTTGATTTTTAACAACATTAGTGGCATTATTGAGCCATGGGACCATCCAAATATCATAGCCACTCGACTGAAAAACAAATTTCCGCTGAATCCAAATCATGCGCTTCATAGACAACATGTTTCTACAACACCCAACATAAAAGTTTGTATCCCAAGTCAACACTTGATCTCTACTAGTCTTTGTGTCAAGTGCACTCTTTAAGCATGATTTGTTAAACAATTGCCACATCCATTTAGCTTTCCATTTGTGCCAAATTAAATCTACAAACTTATTTGATCGTATCCCTGGTAGTGATCCTTCCCAATATCTTCTCTGTAGAAGCTCTTTAAACTCGTCAATCTCTTGCCCAGCTGTGTAATGACCTGTTGCGAAGTTATTAACATCTTCCTTCGCAGAATGAAGTTGTCCACATTGTAATAGCTTGTGGTAAGTCCCTGCCTTGACTTCAATACTAAGCATTGGTATAAAATCTGAACATGTGGCTCCTGGAACATGGTGTCCTAAACCTGTTTTACTAAAGACATTATTAAATGCATCATTTACAAGACTATGTATGTTGTCAATTCTTGAAGCTTCCTTTTCTTCTAGTTCTTTTACAACATCAGGTTCTTGTTCAATTTGCACCACATCAGTCACAACAAGAGTGGCTGCATTTTCTAGATCCACATCTATTTCACCAGTTAGAATCACATGAACCAATTCTCTATTCACTATGTCATGATCTACCCCTTCTAATTGGATACTTTGATATTTATTTAAAGTATCATCCTCATGTCGATCACTTCTGGGTGTATCATGACAAAGATCATTACAAACACTAATACATTCACTACTAAGATCCTTTTCATGTGTATCATTACCAAGATCAATAAGAACATGCTTATTTATATCCTCTGTTTCTTTTTCAGATTCACCAATAAGTTCTTGAATCTCATCCCCACTTTCATGTTCATAAATCTTATTTTCAAATGCAGATTCAAATTCTTTAACTATGGTCCTCAAATATTCAATCTAACTTAGTTCATTTATCATGTCGCTATGTTCCCTTATGTAATTCCTATGCCACTCCCAAATATCACCCTCAAGATAAGCAATAACATACCTGCGCTTGAGATCTTCTGTTATGTTATTCATCACAAAAAACTGATCACACACTTGTATCCACTGCTCAAGATTTTCTCCATAGAAACAGGGTAGTTCATCATACTCTTTCAGTGGTTTGCTTGATGTTGTTATGAATTCCTCCACTACTTCCATCCATTTCTTTAATATCTCTGCTCTGGTTGAATCCATTATCTTCCTACCGATTGTTGCTGTTGTTTCAATTCGTACCATAACCTTGCCATCAAATTTCAAGAAATCTTTCCATTCTTGATCATCCATTGTTATCCTGATGTTTTGTTGAATCGCCGAAATTGGTGGGTTTAATGATTGTAAGTAGGTGATTGATAGTTGATAGAGTGGTTAATGGTTGTAAATGGTTGATTAAGAAAGTGGAATGGTGGATTATAGTAGTTGTAATGAAGGAAGAAGATTACGATGTAGAATAATGGTGATAAGGAATTTTATGGTGGTTTGTTGCCCTAATTCTTGAAAGAATCCCACTGAAAACTGATTGTTCGTTGTTGCTGTAAAACAAGAATCCGTTGTATCTCTAACCCTAGGTCAGAGGAAAGATAGCTCTGATACCATTGTTACGTGGTGAAATGGTGATCAAGAACTAAAGAGTGAAAGTTAGAGAAAGGAGGAAGAAACACAAAGAAGAGGAGGATAATCTCAAATCAATCACTGATTTCATTCCTGTAATCACTACGCTTATTAACAACTCACACAATTGACTAGTTACACTCTCAACCCTCATACTATGATATTATTACAAATGACCCCCTTATACTATTTGACACCTAACACGCTTTGTGTGGGAACCAAGTACAGATGAAGGCGGAGCCGCAGTGGTGCGGTTATGCATGTGTATAGTGTTAGTTAAGGGATTGTAGAGAATTAAAAAGAAGGAAAACATCGATGTCTTACTCATAAATAACTTTGTCTAGATACATTAGGGGAATTGAATTTTAATAATCCAAACTTTGTCTCATTGGCTAATAATAATCTTTACTTAAGAAATACCCACGACAGTCCCAACTTTCAAAGTATTGGCTAACAATAAACTTTTGTTAACTGAAAACTAATCCATTTTCAAAACTGAAGGAGTCTGAAATTGTCGGCCAATACGTTGACATGTTTATGGAGGTATGCCATTCCTGGAATGAAACACGCCGTTTATATATACTAAGGGTCCTAAATTTATTAATATACTTGTATTAAGACCATAAAAGGCACTAAGCATTCCACCTAAACCACAGTCAGCCGATTGAATTTGCAAGATTAGTTAGCTGCACAAAAGAGCGTGGCACATCTAATGTTATAACAAGCCAATGCAAGCATAGGTAGGTGTTCTATACCACAGCTAGAAAATCCAATGAACCATATCCAATTGCTTTTTAAGGAGTGCAACAATTACTGAAGCATATAGCTAGATAGTCAAAGGCGAAAAGAAGCTCTCGTGTCACCAAGGCGTAAAAAAGAACACACGCCGAAGACAACATAAGCACAATAGTAAAGAAAATGTTTACTACTCTAGCGTTGACTGTCACGCTTTAACAATCAACAATTAGTAAATTTACAACTCTACCAGCTTAAACACGCATCTTCAATTAACTCACTTGTACACGCATCTACTCGTCAACACGATCATGAACTACATAAACGTTCAAATAAATATGATCGAAATAACGTATTACCATAGCAGTGGCATCATATAACACCGGCGTGATGATCCATTCTCCTTTGTCCTGCATCAAACCAAAACATGAACAATAAATTGGGTCAAAGTCAACGGATAAAAGAACATTCTTATATGGAATTGTATCCTACAAAAGTATAATAAAGTATCATAAATCTATAACATTAACTGACATCTGATCATTGCATGCTACATCCACCAGAATCTTGTCCTCCATGAACATTGCCATAGGCTGCCACCAATTCAAGAACATCCATGTCCTGCCTTATAGATTTTCCATAACATTACATGACCTGATTCGAAGGTCAATTTGGATGAGCAAAACACTGCAACAAAACTGATTCGAAGGCTGCAAACAATCAAGAATCTTAATGGGTCAAATAAACAAGGAGGGACAGCAGCATACTCATCAACAAATGGCGGGACAAGTTCTAGGCCAACAGCAGGATCAACAAGTAACATTAACATGCAAACCATACCATGCTTCCAATTACCTGACAATTACAAAATAATTTAACGTAAATCTGGAAAAGTAGCATCACAATAAATTTGTCAGGATTGCAAATTTTTTAATTTACAAAACTAAAAAATTAAGTGCATAATCAGACGCGTAACTTGCTCCAATCAAAGATTTACGCTTCTAAAGATGAAACGTGCGACACATTGCCAAACACGGTTAGCACTTGTACATAGGGAATAATTCATGATTGATGATAAATAGAGTACAATAAATTAAGGTTTAAGCCATGAAAACCTTAACTTTATCAACTGGAATCAACAACAGCTAAATTTATAAACCATTAACAAAAGAGTTCACATGATAGATGAAACTTGCTTGTAATATTAATGAATCATCAAATTACAAATGAAAGCACACAGTTAAATCACATATTAGGTCTAACAATATTGATCCACAACATGGACGTGTTCGCATGGCAACCAGCGGACATGGTTGGTGTCCCGCGAGAAATAGCGGAACACAAGCTTAACGTATACCGATCAGTCGAGCCAGTGGTTCAAAAGAAAAGAAGCATGGGGCCGGAGAAAACAAAGGCCATGAATGACCAAGTCACCGAGCTGCTCAATGCGGGCATACTACGACCCATCTTGTACCAATCTTGGCTCGCAAATCCGGTCATGGTCGCGAAATCTAACGGCAGCTGGCGCATGTGCGTCGATTACAAAGATCTCAACAAGGCGTGCCCTAAGGATTGTTACCCACTGCCAGAAATCGATCTAAAGGTGGATTCTTTGGCCCCTTACTGCTTCAAATGTTTCCTTGACGCGTACAAGGGGTATCACCAGATACAGATGGCAAAGGAAGACGAGGATAAGACCGCCTTCCGTACTGATATGGGCACATTCTGCTACACAAAAATGCCATTCGGGTTGAAGAACGCGGGCGCCACATACTAGCGCCTCATGGACACAGCTTTCGTCGACGAAATAGGCGTGCGCCTAGAGGTGTACGTGGACGACCTGGTCATCAAAAGTAAGGAAGAAAGCGACATGCTGCGGGACATCCAACAGACCTTCAACCAATTGCGTAAGGTGCGCATGAAGCTAAACCCCAGCAAGTGTTCCTTTGGCATGGAGGAGGGCAAATTCTTGGGCGTCATCGTTACTCGGGACGGGTTCCGTGCGAACCCTGAGAAAGTCCAAGCAATCAAAAGAATGCCCTCCCCCGTTTCAATAAAAGAGGTCCAAACATTGATGGGTCGCCTAGTAGCGCTCAACCGATTCTTGTCTAACTACGCTTCAAAGTCGTTCCCATTCGTGGATACTCTAAAAAATTGCTTAAAAAGAGCAACTTCCGTTGGACAATAGACGCAGAAACCGCATTTCAAGCAATGAAGCAGTGCCTCATGAATCTACCAACCCTAACTGCACCTACACCAAAGGAGCCGCTCACACTCTACCTCTCCGTCACAGAACGGGCAGTGGGAGCAGTCCTTTTGGTAGACCGCAAAGGGTACAAACGCCAATTTACTACATCAGCCGCACCTTACTCGATGCGGAGACAAGGTACACCATCATGGAAAAGCTGGTTCTAGCTCTCGTACACGCATCTTGAAGACTGCAGAGGTATTTTCAAGGACACCCGATCAACGTTCTCACGGACTACAAGATTAGTGACGTCTTGTGTAAGCCAGAACTTTCGGGTCGGTTGGCGAAATGGGCCATTGAGCTTGGAGAGAATACCATATACTATAAGCCCCGACCTGCGATTAAAGGGCAAGTTCTTGCGGACTTCGCCACTGAAATACGAGCCGACAAGGTCGAAGAATGCAAAGCAGAGCAATCCCCCACGCCAGCCCAAAACCCATCGCAAAAGTGGTCCCTCTTTACGGATGGGGCCTCTAATGATGACGGCTCGGGCGCGGGTCTGCGGCTTATCAGCCCAGATAAACACGAGTTCACATACGCCATCCGCCTCGACTTTAAAAGCACGAACAATGAGGCGGAATACGAAGCGTTGCTGGCAGGCCTCCGTATCGCGGAAAAATGGGGGCCAGGCACGTGGAGGCACGCATGGACTCATTACATGTCGCTCGATAGATAAACGGGGTCTACGACGCAAAAGATGAAACCAAGGCACTATACTTGGAACAGGCCAAACAGCTCATGCGCAAATTTGATTCCTGCACTGTAGAACACATCAGGCGCACTGAAAACAAATCAGCAGACGCATTGAGCAAAATGGCCTCCACAGTTTTCGAACACATGGCAAAAGAAGTCCGCGTCGAGGTCCTTAGCACTCCGTCTTTCCCACCGAGACAAGTCAACGTCATCCAAACAAGCAACGCGTCCTGGATGACTCCCATCAAGCCCTACCTCTCCACCGAGACAAGTCAACGTCATCCAAACAGGCAACGCGTCCTTGATCATAGAGTTTTATTTAAAAAAAATAGAACCAGTTTTTATCCTTAGATATATGAAAAAAGGAAAAACGGTTGGAGAGAATTTTTTGTCTTTTATTTAAAAACTAGTATTTTAGCCTGTGCTTCGCGTCAGGATTGTAGATAGATGCTGGTGAGTAGGGGTGTTCAAAAATATCCGAATCCGAAACTATCCGAAAAAACGGATATCCGAATATCCGAATTTTCGGATTCGGATAGTGATTTTAAAAATTTTCGGATATTTCGGATATCCGAAAATATTCGAAAATTTATAAAAGCTTTTTTTATCGGATATCCAAAATATCCGAAGATATTCGAAAATATCCGAAAATATCCGAAATAGATCTGACAGTATCCGAAATATCCGAAAATTTATATACAAAACATATAAAATAAAATATATTATAATAAAATCGGATATTCGGATATCCGATTCACTATCCGATCGGATATCCGAAATTTCGGATACGGATTCGGATAGTGAAACTAGCTATCCGAAAATTTTGGATATATCCGACTTTTCGGATATCCGGATTTGAACACCCCCACTGGTGAGGATGTAATTGTTATCTAGTATATCAATGGATTAATATTAGACCATTTAGAACTTTTTACATAGAAAAAAATAATAACACCAGACATAAGAAAGAAATTAACACTAACCACAAAACCCGATGTATTTCCTAGTAGGCACTAAGGGAACATGACATTTGTAAGATGTGTGTTTGACATGTTTGAATCTGAGTTCCAAGTCTCTTTTCTTCTCATGCCAACTAAAATCGACCTCTAGATTTAGCCAGATCCCGTATTTTCGCACTCGCTCCTCCAGAAGCGACAACAGTTCATTAGACAGCTGGTTTGATGTGGTTCAAACACAACCATCATCTCATTTCTGGAGAAGTTGAAGGTTGATGAGGAGAAAGTGCAGACTGTTACTCCACCCTCAAAGGGGTGTAGGGTGAGATTAAATTTTACCATGTCGGGCATAGGATCAATTATGCCCGTTGCTTTGAGAGTAGCTGAGAACCCCAAGTAACCACCGAGGGTGGCCGTCGTGTTACCATCACTAGTGAAAGTAAGGTTGTTGGTGGTGATGCTTCCCTTAATGACATGCACATGGCCAGCGTTCACAACAAAATGTGCTATGACAAGATATAGCCCAAACACAAAAACGGGGCTCAAGAATAGTAGACACACCCAAAGAAATCTAAAATTGCGCTCAGCAGGTTCAGCAGCCGCATGTGCATGGGCACCTTCGATCTCAAGAGGATATATTCTCGCTGCAGAAACAACAGCTGGATCAGCAGCAGCACGACCAACGATAGGTGCATGGACAACTTCGATTTCAAGAATAGGATCAGCAGCATTAGCACGAGCCATTATCAAGGTTGGGGGTAAGGGTAAATATTTGAATTTGAATGAAGAAGGCGTTGAGTGTAAGTATTTATACGAACTTAAGGATTCTTTTTGGTTTTATTTGTGGTATAACAGGGCATTTACATTTATATGTATGGTAAGTTGACAACTGTATGTGAGTCAAAGAAGACTTAAAACGGGGATGCTTAGTTACTTTTATTATATGTCTGCCTAAACAGTCATGCATTTTAAGCTATTTTCTGTTTAAGATGGTGTTTGTATTTGTTGGAATCAGATCAGCAATTAATGAATATAGCAAACAATATTGAAGGCAAATACTTATCACTCTTATTCAATTGTAAAGGATGCGTACATCACCTGAGAATTACATGACTTTAAATAGGAAACAAACTTAACAAACAAAGCTGATAAAACGCTGAATAGCAGGATACTATAACAGCCATAATTCAAAATCAAAAAACTAGACGTTGAGTGAGTTGCCTTCAAAAATATCCCACGTGCATGATCATTCAAATGAACCGCCAATTATTACGCACGTGCATGAGACAAGTCAGTTTGAGTTATTCTCACGAAAAATATCCGAAATATCTAAAAATATCCGAAAGTATCCGAAATATCCAAAAATTTATATATAAAACATATAAAATAAAATATATTATAATAAAATCGGATATTCGGATATCCGATTCACTATCCGATCGGATATCCGAAATTTCGGATACGGATTCGGATAGTGAAACCGGCTATCCGAAAAATTCGGATATATCCGAATTTTCGGATATCCTGTTTTGAACACCCTTACTGGTGAGGATGTAATTGTTATCTAGTATATCAATGGATTAATATTAGACCATTTAGGCTTTAATATAAACGACAATAAATATAAGCAAACAACATCGTTAAGTAAACATGTTTAGAGTTAAAAGTTAGCTTTAACTAATAGGTTGAATAAAAAGATAATTAAATTTGTTGCATGGTGTATTGAAGGGTTAATATAGACCATACAGACTTTGTTTAGAACTTTTTACATAGAAAAAAATCAATAACACCAAACATAAAAAAGAAATTAACACTTACCACAAAACCCGATATATTCCCTAATCGGCACTAAGGGAACATGACATTTGTAAGATGTGTGTTTGACATGTTTGAACCTGAGTTCCAAGTCTCTTTTCTTCTCATGCCAACTAAAATCGACCTCTAGAGTTAGCCAGATCCCGTATTTTCGCACTCGCTCCTCCAGAAGCGACAACAGTTCATTAGACAACTGAGTTTGATGTGGTTCAAGCACAACCATCATCTCATTTCTGGAGATGTTGAAGGTTGATGAGGAGAAAGTGGAAACTGGTACTCCACCCTCAAAGGGGTGTAAGGTGAGAATAAATTTTGCCATGTCGGGCACCGGATCAATTCTGCCCGTTGCTTTGAGAGTAGCTGAGAACCCAAAGAACCACCGAGGGTGGCCGTCGTGTTACCATCACTAGTTAAAGTAAGGTTGTTGGCGATGATGCTTCCCTTAGTCACATGCACATTGCCAGCGTTCGCAACAAAATGTGCTATGACAAGATATAGCCCAAACAAAATGTGCTATGACAAGATTTCCGAAAGAACAACATGAATATAACTGCTTCACCTTTAGATAAAGAAAAACAACATGCTGAGTTATTTGCACATCACGTGTACCAAGATACACCTTACTTCTTGGTATTGTTTGTTCTAATTAGATAAAGAATATAATTATTTTAGTCATACAGAGTTAATTATTCTCTATCTTTGCAGATCATTCCTGATTTATTTGCAAAAAACATGAAGTACGACAAACTGGAAAACAAGGATGTATCAGTGTTTCTGAATGATATGATTGAGAAGAAAGTGAAGGTCGAAAACATTGAAAAACACTTTGTCTTTATTAACGGTTGGACAAATTTATTCAAAAGCTTGCCTTTGGTTCCATACTTGATTGTATTTCATCAAGTTGATACACTAAAGATTAAGCTTAACATTTTTGTTGAGGCTGGTTATCAGTATATAATTTCAAAAGAAGAAGTTCCTCATGTTAAGGACGGTGATATAGGATATGACCGCTTTCAAAAGATGATAGCTAAATTAAATGCTAAAGAATATCATGACTTCACTATTATTGCTAGAAATCGCATTGTGAGTATTTTTTTTCCTCTTTATATTAACATCCTTACTAATTTATTCTAAAACTTTATTTACTTATATGTTAGTTTAATTTAATTATAAATCATTATATGTTTACATTAATTAGCGTCTGCCAATGACAGTTGTTAAGATGGCAGAACTTGAACAAGGCAGTCACATGATTGTAAGGAATCTTGACGGTGTTGAAGTTCTAATGTCGCTTCGTATGGAAAAGTCAAAAGAAGAAATTAGGTTTGCTATTCAAAATTGGGGTAAATGGTTGAAGGCAAATGGAATAGAAAATGGTAATAATGCCACATTTAGGTACATCAAGACTGAAGGTGTGTTTCTTCTAACTTCAGTTTCCAAATTAAAGAAACGAGAAATTAAGAAGCGCAAGGCCAAAAGACAAAACTTTAATGTTTGATAATTACGTCATATTGTCTTTTTTCATGTTTTTTTCTAGTAATCTTTTTTTTAATACTGACTAATATGTGAACTTACCAATGCAGCTATGACATTATGATTGGTTTTATTTTTTTCATGGTACTTGATTGTTTGTTTTGGTACTGCATGTTAATATTATGTTGGATTTATTGATTGGTTTTATGTACACACAACTTGAATACTACAACTCTTATTTTAATATTTTTTTTTTTTTTTTTTTTTGGTATGCACCGTGGGTACCCACGGGTCTCTAACCTAATCTTTTTAATATATGAAATTTAGCTTTCTCTATCATATTTTTGTAGTCATCTACTAAGGATTTTTATGGCATTTTGCAGCTCAGCAATGGCTTAACGGGAAATGTCAAAAACAAATCTGAATGAAAAACACTTGCAGTAATAGGAATTAAATCTAAATTAATGAGGTTAGACTATATGGTGTGGAGATCAACTCCCCCAACTCTCTCAAATGCCACATCAGCGTCACCTCATTTTCCCCCTTTCTTCCCCAAAGTTTGGAAATGGTATTCCTCTAATTCCACCAATCCCCCTCATTTTTTTATTGGATAAAGTTTGATTAAAAAAAAAGAAAAAAAAATGGGCCAATCCCATGACAAGGGGAGAAAGGGGAAAACTCACCGAAGTCACCGAAAATTCTTTGGGGGGTGGGGCGGTGTTCCCCTTGGGGAACTTGTCCATGTCATCACCCCTAATCCATTCCCCGATTCCACACTAAATAGTCTTATCTTTTAATACCATTTTATAGTTTGGCAATTAAAACACCATTTGACAACAACATTTTACGAAAAATAAAACGCCATATGACATCACCTAAAACACCACTGACAACACCACCATTCAAAGTTTACAACAAATACAATGTCTTTCTATTACACTTGAAGCTATATTTTTTTTTCTCTGTCGATATAAGGAACGTATATATTTGATATTTAAAGAACATTATTCTTTTTGAGTCAAGGGACTCTCTGAAAGCAACCTATCATCCTCGATGATAGAGGTAAGCTTTGCCTACGTAACTCACTCCTTTTAGTTGTTGAACCTTTTTCTTCAACTTAGCAAATCAGTAACATTGTCTCTTTCACACTTTAAAAAAACCTTTGATTTGATTTTCTTTGGAGTGAATATGAGTCTCTTTCACACTTAAAAAAAAAACTTTGATTTGATTTTCTTTGGAGTGGATATGAATCATATGAAGAAGATTTAAGGATGTGTCAGTTGCTATTAGTTAACGTCCATTTAATAATCATTAATTTGTTGCTATTGTTGGTGCCGTGGTTTATAAACTACCCAATCCTTTTACATATAAAACCTTTTATCTAAAATTGCTCTATTAAATTAGCATAATTTTCCACCTACCTAGTATACTTCTGGATAGATTGAGCTGATTATCCACCAAAAGGGCCTTCATACCTATATGTAAACAGTTGAGACTCGAAAAAATTGGTCGAGTTGGGTTGGGACAAAATGAGTCAAGGTTGGCAGGCCGTTTAAGAAAAAGAGGATGTTGTTTCCTTGAACGGTTGAATCGACTCTACCTACTTCACAAGATTCCATTTTATTTGAAATGTTAAAAGTTCAAATAATATTAAAATTTATATAGTTCAAATAAAAGTTCCGCATGGTCTATTTCAACCCCCCCCCTCCACTTCTATTTTCACCCCCTGAAAGCGTCTCGCTTAGGCCTAAGCGAGGCGCTTTCTTTGCTTTTTAACTACCTCGGTACGAGGTCAGAAAAAGCTGATTTTTGACCCGAAGCGCCTCGCTTAGGCCTAAGCGAGGCGCTTCGGATAATTTTTGTTTTTTTTTTGGTCTTTTGAGTTTAAGGTTTAACATTTTTTTTTTCTTTTGAGTTAGTTTTTTTTTTTTTCCAGTCAGACGTTTTTCAAAAAAACATTTTTTATGTCAATGGGAGGGTAAACAAAATCGTCGATCCGACTGTTGATTTCTTTCTGCAACAAGGAACAAAATGTCAGCTTTTTCCTGCCACCTATCAATCTCACTGTCCGAACAACTGAATTTTACTTGCTTGCATGAAAAGTATATTTTAATTGTTCGTTTTGACAAATGTCTGGCTAACCTGTCCAGTTATCAATCTCACTGTCCAACAACTGAATTTTACTTGCTTGCATGAAAAGTTTATTTCAATTGTTCGTTTTGACAAACGTCTGGCTAACCTGTCCAGTTATCAATCTCACTGTCCAACAACTGAATTTTACTTGCTTGCATGAAAAGTTTATTTTAATTGTTCGTTTTGACAAACGCTTGGCTAATGAATTTTACTGTAATGATCAGAAACATTCCAAATAACTGTTCAATTTCAGCTTTTGTTTAACTATTTTAGCAACTTCCATAGAGAAGTTATCAATCTTACTGTCCAGTTATATTAGTCACTGTCCAACAAACTGAATTTCTTCAACCAAATCATTTCTTCAAGTTCATTTCACCAAAAAAAGCAAAACTGTAAATATCATGAACATTCCAAATAACTGTTCAATGATGGAACCGTGCCAGAGGGTCACTATTCATACGCAGGTTTGCCAGAGGGTCACTATTCATACAAATGATGTGATTTGTTTTTAGATAAGGAGGTATATGTACAATGATGGAAGAAGTTATCAATCTCACTTCTATTGTTTCGGGTTCCCTTTCATCGTTGACAGATATCTCTCTGAGATGATAAAGGTAGATCATGGAAAGTTTAACTCAAGAAAACAAAGATGAAACTGATTAATGTTCTAGTGGTGTGCCAGAGGGTCACTATTCATACGCAGGTTTGCCAGAGGGTCACTATTCATACAAATGATGTGATTTGTTTTTAGATAAGGAGGTATATGTACAATGATGGAAGAAGTTATCAATCTCACTTCTATTGTTTCGGGTTCCCTTTCAGCGTTGACAGATATCTCTCTGAGATGATAAAGGTAGATCATGGAAAGTTCAACTCAAGAAAACAAAGATGAAACCGATTAATGTTCTAGTGGTGTGCCAGAGGGTCACTATTCATACGCAGGTTTGCCAGAGGGTCACTATTCATACAAATGATGTGATTTGTTTTTAGATAAGGAGGTATATGTACAATGAACTTTTTACGCTAAATAAAACTTACACACAACTTTTTGCTCTAGTGGTGTGGTCTACCTTTTTGACAAACACCTGGCTAACCTGTCCAGTTATCAATCTCACTGGGTTTAGTCCTTTACGCAAGTGGTGTGCCAGAGGGTCACTATTCATACACACAACTTTTTGCTCTAGTGGTGTGGTCTACCTTTTTGACAAACACCTGGCTAACCTGTCCAGTTATCAATCTCACTGGGTTTAGTCCTTTACGCAAGTTTGTCAGAGGGTCACTATTCATACACACAACTTTTTGCTCTAGTGGTGTGGTCTACCTTTTTGACAAACACCTGGCTAACCTGTCCAGTTATCAATCTCACTGTCCTTTACGCAGGTTTTGCCAGAGGGTCACTATTCATATATAAAGGACATTAATCGGTTTGATCTACCTTTACATTATTATTAGGCAAAATGGAATTTATTAATCCCAACTTTTTGCAGTTGGCCGATAATAATCCCAACTGGATTTATTCTTCCCACCAGTCCCAACTTTCACACATTTTACTCTCACTGCACCCACCGTTAACTCGCACTAACCCCGTTAGCTGAAATCCACGATTCTAGGCGATTACTCACCGGACTTGAAAGAGGGAATCGAGACGAAGATATTGGTATGTTCAATTGCAGAAATAAGCACGGTTCGATGGTTTAATCGTCGGTTCCGGTCATCCCATCCGAGGAGAACATCAACCTACGACCGATGAACCGTGCTTATTTCTGCATTTGAACATACCAATATCTTCGTCTCGATTCCTTCTTTCAAGTTCGGTGAGTAATCGCCTAGAATCGTGGATTTCAGCTAACGGGGTTAGTGTGAGTTAACGGTGGGTGCAGTGAGAGTAAAATGTGTGAAAGTTGGGACTGGTGGGAAGAATAAACCCAGTTGGGATTATTATCGGCCAACTGCAAAAAGTTGGGATTAATAAATTCCATTTTTCCTTATTATTATTATTATTATTATTTACATTATTATCGTATTTGCTTTACGATAATAATGTAAATAATAATAATAATAAGGAAGGAAGGTTTTTGCAAAAACGAAGGTTTCCGCGTTAATGCCGATCCGATTGTTTAAAGTATCAAGACTATGAAATTAGTAAAACAACTGAATTTTACTTGCTTGCATGAAAAGTTATTTCAGTTCAAACTTTTCAAACACCTGCAACATCTCAAGAGTCGAGGTCCTCTGAAAAAGACATCGTACAATGATTTGGCTTGCAATATTTGAAAATTATCATTTCTTGACATGCTTGGTAACACCTTGATCTGCAATATATGAAAACAGGAACATTCCAAATAACAGTTCAATTTCAGTTCAAACTTTTCTAACACCTGCAACATCTCAAGAGTCGAGGTCCTCTGAAAAAAGACATCGTACAATGATTTGGACTTGCAATATTTGAAAATTATCATTTCTTGACATGCTTGGTAACACCTCTGTAATATTTGAAAATTATCATTTCTCGAAAAGTAATTAAAAACACTTAAAAATGAATTAAAAACAATTGTTGCGAGTTAGGTTTAGTCGGAGGACCACTTACAATGATTCATCAAAGTTGTACAAAGCTGGATGTTTGTACTGGAAAACCAAAACGAGCAATAAACGAAGCGAAACGGAGAGATATAATTTTCTTGGCTTGGAAACAACTTAAAAGAAGCAAAAATGAATTAAAATTATTTTTTGGTGATTAACAGATAATTTTAAAGAATTAAAAGAAATTCAATTTTTTTAAAAAAAAGGCCAAAGCGCCTCGCTTTGGTCAAAGCGAGGAGCTTGTGGTCTAATCAAACCAGTCAAGCGCCTAGCTTTGGCCAAAGCTAGGCACCCAAGCGCCTCGCTTTGACCAAAGCTAGGCGCTTTGGCCTTTTTTTTAAAAAACTTGAATTTCTTTTTATTCTTTAAAATTATCTGTTAATCACCAAAAAATAATTTTAATTCATTTTTGCTTCTTTTAAGTTGTTTCCAAGCCAAGAAAATTATATCTCTCCGTTTCGCTTCGTTTATTGCTCGTTTTGGTTTTCCAGTAAAAACATCCAGCTTTGTACAACTTTGATGAATCATTGTAAGTGGTCCTCCGACTATACATTCGATACCCATATTTTTTCAAAACATAATTTTTGCATGTTTAATTGATATGTTTGACTTCCAGACTATATTATAATTGATCGTTGGTGGTTTTCATAGCACCTTGTTTAATTACACTCGTGTTCAGCCTTTATCAGGCTGCCTTCATCGTTGACAGTTATCTCTCCGATAAACAACTGAAAAGTTGTTTTACTAATTTCATAGTCTTGATACTTTTAAGAACTGACTTTTACTTATGGAATCTTTGTACGAAAATCGAAACCATCTCATTCCATGTTCTCCATATCCATACCTTGTTCCAACCACTAATACCAGATTGATGATACTCAAATTCGGTTGATTGTTGAAAACAGAGAGAGATTTAGTTGAAAGTGGATACAAAATGAAACTACATGAACATTTATAACCTTTCTGTACCTGTGGCCAAAAGAACTAGACAGTAAAATCATCTTCTTGTAATTACTTTCAAGTTTTTTAGAATCATTGAAGACAACTTTTCAGTTGTTATCCGACAGATAACGGTCAACGATGAAGACAACCTGAAAAGTGGATACCATGGATCAGAGAGATTCAAGCTAATCAAACTCATATCTCAAGCCGGTGCAAGTTATGTTGTAGCATCTTTGATCATCTTCTTGTAATTACAACTTTTTCAGTTGTTATCCGACAGATAGCGGTCAACGATGAAGACAACCTGAAAAGTGGATACCATGGATCAGAGAGATTCAAGCTAATCAAACTCATATCTCAAGCCGGTGCAAGTTATGTTGTAGCATCCTTGATCATCTTCTTGTAATTACAACTTTTTCAGTTGTTATCCGACAGATAGCGGTCAACGATCATTTCGTTATCATTGCTAACAGACTTTGACCGATTAACAGTCAACGTTTTGATATTAGGAGACGGAGGACGCCACTGTAACGGAACAGTCTCTAATCCACTAACGTCGTGATATCTCTCCGTCAACGGCATTGCAACTCTTCTACACGCGTTTAATGAAATTTAACGCGCATACCGCATTCGGAGTCTGATTGCACCGAATCCAGTCTTCAAGGTGGACTTAAGCACCTGAACGGGAAGTTGAAATTTTGAATGATGTTCGTCGACTGCACCGAATCTAGTCTTCAAGGTACCATGGATCAGAGATATTCAAGCTAATCAAACTCATATCTCAAGCCGGTGCAAGTTATGTTGTAGCATCTTTGATCATCTTCTTGTAATTACAACTTTTTCAGTTGTTATCCGACAGATAGCGGTCAACGATGAAGACAACCTGATAGTGGATACCATGGATCAGAGAGATTTAAGCTAATCAAACTCATATCTCAAGCCGGTGCAACACACACCTTCAACCCATTCCTGGTAAACCCAGGGGAAAATGGCTATATTAAAAAACTTCAAGATTATTGTTTTGTTTTGTGGATCAGACGAGGACTTGCCTGTGTCTTGAAAACACAAGGATGACACACGAAGCTTTAGACTCCAAGCGGATCCCTTGATTGCCACATTTAATGAAATTTAACGCGCATACCGCATTGGGAGTCTGATTGCACCGAATCCAGTCTTCAAGGTGAACTTAAGCACCTGAAAGGGAAGTTGAAATTTTGAATGATGTTCGTCGACTGCACCTTGAGCGAGCCGCATTTAATGAAATTTAACGCGCATACCGCATTCGGAGTCTGATTGCACCGAATCCAGTCTTCAAGATGGAAAAATCCACTAAAAAGCCTAAAATTTCGGACCCTAACACACACAAGACGAATGTTGCAACATGAGTTCGACCAAGATGACACACGAAGCTTTAGACTCCAAGCGGATCCCTTGATTTGGGTGGAACAAGGTATCATCAATCTGGTATTAAGCACCTGAACGGGAAGTTGAAATTTTGAAGTTGGTTGATGATGTCAAGTTTAAGTCATTGACAATGATTAGGGTTATTACTTTGTTTTTTAAATTTTTGTAACTTTTTATAATTATTAAAATTTAAAAAAATAAAAAAACCAACTCAAAATATCAAAACAACTACCAAAATAAATTACCCCCTTGAAGCGCCTCGCTTAGGCCTAAGCGAGGCGCTTCGAATTTAAAAATCAACTTTTTCTGATTCTCGTACTGACCGTCTCGAATTTAGCTCAAAGCGCCTCGCTTAGGCCTAAGCGAGGCGCTTTGAGGGGTTAAAATAGAAGGGTGGGGGGTTTAAATAATACCACCCTAAAAGTTCTCATGTGTTCACCTCAAGATCCAACAAACTTTGTAGCAAACTCTGATTATAAAGTAGCTTTGTCACCATAAAACTTAAAAGGTTGCCTTGTTTTAAAATTAATGCAACACTAAACTAAGACATAATGAACAAAAACAGTTGCACTGATAGTCAAATATCTAAAATACATCTCAATAAAAACAATGTAAGGGGATCTTGTAGAGCACAGCCAATGCTATCAGTATTTGGTAAGGTTGTAAAAGGCGGCCTAGGCGGCCATCTAGGCGCTAGGCTGAGGGTAAAATCGAAATAAGGGGGTAGTCGGAATCCTAGGCGTTTTGGCCATTAGGTGGTTTTTTAAATTTTTTTATTTTTTATTTTGTTGAATGTTACCTGTGATGGAGATGAAGATTTGACGTGGAAATGGAAAAAAAAAACGAACAATAGGGCTGCTATGAAGGTTGAATCTGAATCTGTTACCTGTGAATGTTACCTGTAAAGTTATGAAGGAGAAAGGAAGATGACAGAAGATGTGAACCTGGAAGTGGGAGGAGAAAAGAAATAGGGCGGCTGGGCTATATAGGGTTTAATACTTTAATATTATAACTTTTACTATATACAACTTTCATCCTTGATATTGTAACATTTATCAAAATTGACCTTACACTATGTCTAATATTTTTTTGATTACTTTTCTTGTTTATTAAGTGTATTAATAAGATCTTGTACTTCTTTAGGTTGTAAATATAGTTTTTTACGTGTAACATATAGGTTATTTATAAATAAATCATGTATATCCTTTTTAAAACCAAGTATATATATAAGTATTTCTAAGTATTATGTGTATATATCTTAACATATTTTCAAAAACACCTAAATTTGTGTATATATATATAAAATACCTATAAAAATCACCAAAACGCCTAATTCCGCCTAGTCCCGCCTAGTCCCTAGGCTAGACCTCACCGCCTGCCTAGCGCCTTCTACAACCTTGGTATTTGGTAATGATTACCATAATCAAATATAATAAAAATGCAATGAATCTAATAGATAAGAATGAAAATTTACTTTATTGGCCAAAAGACCAATTTACTTTATTTCCTTCATCGGCATTGTTGAGTATTAATTACTATTACACCATTAAATTTTGAATTGTAGCCCTCCTTCTTAAAACATCCTGTACTTTAGGTGTTTGAAGAGTATTGAATTGGGTGTTTCATTGAATAGAATGTTTTAAGAAGGAGGGTTACAATTCAAAATTTAATGGCGTAATAGTAATTAATACTCAACAATGCCAATGAAGGAAAATGTAATTTGTTCGAATATATAATTTAAAAAATAGAAAGTGACATTAAATGTGTTCAGTATTTATAAAATTGTTAATTTTTTTTACTTAAAATACCAATCAATAATAAATTCAGGTTTGCGAAATTGTTTCCGATTAAGTAGGTGAATTAAGAATATTGTTCTTGATGAATTAAAGAAATGTTTGTTGTGTTTGGAGATTGGTTTCGGGATCGGGAATCAATTCCAATTGAAAAAGGTTTCCGGTGTGTGGAGATTGGTTTCGGGAACGGGAATCAATTCCAACTAAAAAGAGCAAACCCGTAGAAAGAATGAATGAGCCCCCAAGAGCAGATCTTGATGAATGATGCCTTCAAGAGCGAATCTTGAAAATGAAAGAAAGAGTGATGCAGTCAAGAGTAGATCTTGAAGAAAGGAAGAAAGCAGTCAAGAAACTCGTTTTTGAGTTGACGCATGAAGATCAAGAACCTGCGTGGTTCAATCAAGAAAGATAGCAAGATGAACCTGCGTGGTTCGTTCGAGAAAGAAGAGCAAGAATGAAAGCAAGAATGATCAAGACCCAAGTGGTTAGATTGGGGAAGTAAGAGAAGCATGGTCGGGTTTTAGGATTAAGGGGGAATGTTGAAAGTTAATCCTAAAACGCGTATGAGTTGAAATTTGAAGGACCAAAGTGAAAGATTGGTTTAGATAAGTTTTAATGTTTAGAATTATCGATGTGAGTTAGTATTAGATTAGAATTGCTAGAAGTATTTGAGTAGGATTAGTATGGCTAGTTTAATATAAACAGGGCTCTAGGTTAATGGTTTTATTTGGGCCTTGTTCGTTTGTTCGTTAGGTTGAATAGAAAAAGTCGCGGGTTAGTCCCTCCAAATATCTCGTGTTCGTGTTTGATCTAATTGTCTGGGCCAACAAAATTTAGGTGAGATTTCTGTCCGTAAGGGTTCAGGGTCGAATTTTGGCAGAGGGTGAACTGTGTCACTGATTTAAGCTGGTACTAATATGACAACCATGGGATTTCTACTCGGATTTGGTGATCAAAGACCAAAAGGTCCAACCGGGTGATCTAACAGTTAAAAAAAAAAAGGTAACGGGTCGGAAGAATCCGGATCCGCGGGAACACGTCGTTACGATGACAATCAATCAAAATTCTTAGCATACAAGATACTGAAATACATACACAAATAGTGGTGCAAGACTTTTTGGGTCAACATCCCCATCAACACCCTCCACCTGTTTTTTATAACTCTTAACTAAATAAATAAATGTCACCCTAATCCTATTATTCATCAAACCCCTCTTTTTTCATCTAAAAAATACTTCTTTTTCGTTGATTTGAGTTAGCCATGCTTCAATTCAAAGACCCTTTAAAGCTTAGAACCAAAAAGGTAACATTTTTACTCACATCAACACTTCCCTTGTTAATTCTTGATAATAATTTAGAAATTAGGGGTTTGAATTATGATCACACTATAATTTTTATAATTGTGTTTTTATTATGCTTTTGAGGAGAACCAATACGTTTTTGTACCCCTGGCATTTGATACCTTTGGCTCCTTGGCATCGGAAGCCATCCGTTTCCTTACCAGAGTCCAACGGGTTATCCATAGCAGTGTCTCGACTCCGGAGGGCATGGGTTCGTGTTTAGTAGGTTAGGGCTTGCCGTCCAGAAAGGGGTGGCGGCGCAGCTTGTTGCCCGCCTACCTGCTATCTTGATGTAATTTTTTGTGGTTATGTGTTAATAAAAATGATATTCATTTAAAAAAAATATGCTTTTTAAGCATTGATACTGGACAGTCTTGATTATTTTTTTGCAGGATTTTGTTTTTGTTGTATGTTATGAGAATGTATTAGTTTGAGTTTGTTATGCTTAATTGTGTTTTGATTATATTTCATGAGAATATATATATTAGTTTGATTTGCATAGTTGTAAATTGATGTGATCTGTTGTTATTGGTGAACAGATTGTGTTTGAAGATGTATTCTGTGCTCAAGATCCAGGCACTCTTGAACAGTTGAAAGAGTTAAGCTCTAAGCGCGTAAGCGTCGAGTTAATTAACGAAAACAACTCGATTACAGAGGCGATTGCCAGGGAAATGTCTGGGGGATTAACTTCTCAATGTGAACAGGTAACATATATATTAGGTTCATTGATATCTCAAGTTTGTGATTATTTTGAGGATTGAATTGTGTTGTTGTTGCATTTTAGGATATCCGAAAGTTAGAACTATATTTGCCGTTGTTGGATAACTTGGTTCAACATGTTGATTTGATTGGTGATGATCCACGGGTGATCGGTTGGACTTCGAATCTTAAAATAAGGTGGACTAGTCCTCTTAGTCATTCGCCTTTTTTCAATCTCATGGGTCCTAGGTTCTTTCAGATTGATAACTTGCGGTTTGAGCTTGGAACCGTTTTGTTCTTTTACGGTGCGCAGCTTCGAGAATGGGCTTCCCAAGTTCTAGCCACAGGTAGAAAGTCATTTCCGAAAAACATTTATACTTTTGTTCTTTTATGTAAATTACATAGAACGGGAACCAACTTTGAGCTGATCTCTGTAGTGGGTAATCTTGACTTCTTTTCCGTCAACATATGACATGACCGTCAGGGGCGGACCTAGCTTGAAGTTAGGTGCCGCGTTTGTTGCTACTCAACTTCGCGCGCGTAGTGGAAAATTAGTGGATTTTTTTTACGACATGTGGAAAACGTTACTACTAAAATGAAAAAAATGAAAACGTTACTATTGAAATTTGAAATTAATTTCTAGATCCGCCACTGATGACCGTTGGTCCTTTTAGCGAGTGCATATGTAGTTTGTCACCCACAACAGTAAATCAGACCAAAGTTCATCACATTTTATTACGAAATTCGGCTGGCCTGCTTATATGGTTATTGATAAATTATGTTGTGTGCGTGTATATAAATTATTACAGATTTAGTACGATCTGCGACCCTGTTTAGAAAAGCTGCAGGGGTTTATCAATACTTGGCTCATGAGGTTTTACCCTCTTTACAAGGTGTACGTGTTCCCGAGGGTCCACCAGAAGCCACTTCATCAGTTTCTTCGGTTATGAACTTAATTTGCTTGGCTGAGGCTCAGGTTGGAGTTCAAGTTTAAATCATTTATTTCCCTTTTCATTTGTTTGAATAGGCGATGATTTTTCTAATTTTATTCTTGTAAATTGATAATATGTAGATAGTAACTATCATGAAAGCCGAAGAGAAGCAAACTGCTGATGGGCTTTTGGCAAAGTTGCATTTTGGCGTTGTTCAGTTATTTAACGAGGCGATGGATTTTTATTCAGCTGCAGCCAAGGAATGCAAAGATATCTCACCAGTCTTGATGGTATAACTGAATATTTTAGTTTTTTGTAGACATGATGTGGATCTAATTCATATAATGTTGCTATTTATTTGGTTGTTTGTGTAGGATTACATTTCATGTTCTAAAGTGGTACACGAGTTAAGAAGTTACAAATACATGGCACAGGCTGTAAAAACCGAGGGGCAAATTGGAACAGCTATTGGACTCCTTAAACTCGCATTAAACAAAGTAGACAGGAATTTAGGAGGAATGGAATCATGGCGAGCTTCTATAAAGCAAGACATGGACACCATGGTTGATTTGTTAAGAAAATATGAGCACGAAAATGAGTTTGTTTGGCATGAAAAAGTACCTTATGATCACCATTTGCCGTTGCCACAAGGACAAAAGATAGCGACTTCCATATCTTATCGTCCTGAAAGATGGGAAAGAACTCTTGCACTCAAGATATAAGTGTGTAATATTTTCAATTCACGGAGGGTAAACCGTAAAAGGCAATCACTTCCTCAATATTTGACGTGGCAAAGTCGTTTGTTCTATTTTGTTCCTGCACTAGAATATTCGGTTTGTTGGGAATTTGAGGTCATTAGGGGGTGTCGTTTTTGTAGCTATGGTGATAAATTTAGCGGTGGCAAGGGGTGGTATTCGCGGTAATGGATGTTTGGGGGATGAGGAGGGGCTGCATACTGTATGATAGTTGCTGGTTGATATGGGGTTAGTTGGTAGAGATGGTAAGGATTGTTTCTATTGTAGATATCACCAACTGTTATTGTATTTTAAGGCAACTGCAAAAGCTTTGTTTTATTAACTTTTTTTTTTTTTTATCTCTGTGTGAATGGTAGGTAGTTATTGATTTATTGTTAGGGGGTTTGAGCAAGCTTAGTGAGGTTCACCTCGGGCTTGTGCTTGAAGTTAAACGAGTCAACTTGGCTCTAAACTTTCGTCTTATACAATCTGCAGTGGTAAAAAAGCATGAGTTCACACCTATTGGTTGATGCTAAGTTAGAAAATATTAAGGAACTGGGCTCCTATAATGCTACTTGGGTTATACCTTTTGTGTATTAAGTCTTGGGCTTCTAATTTAAACAAGTCAAAAGAGTCGGTTTAACTTAGTTTATTTACAAACACTACCACATCACTTTAATGAATCACAACCCATCACTACCATAAAACTCAAATGTTAGGGTTTGTAGCTGGTGGATTGTCTGTAGTGGGGGGCTCGTAGGTGGACGGTTTGCACGACGACGGGATGATCATCGATAGTATGAAGATCCCATTGATTCAAGGTGAAACAAAATCATCACCACCCATTTAAGATAAAATGTGGAGAAATTTAATGAATGGTAAAAGAAATGGTTTAAATATGGTGTGGTTTGAATATAGATGGTAAAATTTTATATAGAGAGTTAAATTAGTAAAAAAAATTAATCCAAGATGAAACCGTTGGGAGGGGGGAATTAAACTTGAAAACGTGTAAGTAACCATTGCCTGGAACCTAGGAAACGATACCCGAATTCACTACCCCTGTCCCTGACGGCAATATTGCCATAGGAGTAGTGTGGTACCCGTGCCAAAATCGGGTGACACCCCGACCCCTAATTCCTTTGCCAACCCTCTATTTTTTGGTCTTCCGCAAACCCTTGCGAACTTCTTTTCTTGTTTTCCAAGTTGTCCACTAAGTCACTAACTTTAGCCTACATCAAATTAAGTATGGGCCAATAGCTTTAATTAGCTTTCAATATTTCGTTTGAGCCCATATACGATTTAACTCATATTTTGCAAATCCAAATTGCCTTCTGCTAATTTGGCCCAAGCCTTCTTGAGTGTGCATAGCTACTGGCTACTGCCCGATTTAATCAACATATTATTTTAGCTTTTCCTTATCTCGTTGAGTTTTGAAACCAAGTTTTTTCCATGTACATCTCTTGGAATTGCTACCCAAATGATTGTCACTCTGTTATTAAATAGTCATATTCCAAATTTTAAGCAAACAATACTCTAAATTTTCAACATGTGAATTGAAATGAATTTTATTAAGGTTGAAAATAATAATAATAATAATAATAATAATAATAATAATAATAATAATAATAAAAAATCAAATTGGTCTTGAGTTCTAATCAAATTCTTACTCCTTTTTGTATCAACATAGTTACATCTCGTTTTAGCTAGTTTTCGTTAAAAATTATTAAATTTCAAATATGGACCATCTAAGGGTAAAATTTAATAAAAACAACCCTAAAGTTACTCAAAAGAATAGGAAATATTTATATAAAAATATGTATATTACAGAGTATATCAAATACATATATGGATGTCGGAAGGTTTACGCCATGACTTGGAGTGGATGATTTAAAGTTTTAAACAACGTATGCATACAGTCTTATAGCAGAAGGGCATAAGGGTAACACGTTATTTTTAAACAACCATAACGTTTTCATATGTTTAACATTTTACAAAAAAAAAAAAAAAAAGTTGCACTATAAATATGAGTATTTAAATTACTAATTTAATTTGAGGATGATACTACAGTTTTTAATTTTAAAAAGTTAACATATTACATGATTATTATTGTTTGTCTTTCACGTCGTATTGAACGTGCACCCCCCCCCCCCCCTCTCCCCATGTGGTGCCAGAGCCATCTCACCACCCTTTCCCCTTCATTGTTAATGTGGTAATGTCCTATTGTCCTTGAGTGCTAAGTAAGGTGTTGTCCACCTCTAATGCGCAAATCAATTTTTTCTCTCTAAAATTTAGTTAAATCACAATGTGATAGCTAAAGGACGACTTAGTTAAAACCCATTAATCTACGTGGCAGTGATGCAACGGAGAGTTATGTTAAACCACAACAGATAGTATACGTTTGGTTTTGTTGGTGTGCAAATTGCTTTCTTACAAATTTGAGTTCATGCACCTTGAGAAAATATATGGTTAGATTTGATTTGAACATTAAGAACAACTAGATTTTTTTTTAAGAGTAGTGTTTTAGTGGTAAAGATATCCCTTTGAGAGTACTCCTGCCCAGGATCGAATCCCTCCCCACACGGATTTCTCCTTTCAAACCCAATGATTATTTTTTCGGTGAAGCAAGGATTCAAACCTGAGACCCCCGAACAAGAACCCCACTAATGTGAGTAAACCTTCTCACCCCCGTTGCAACCACTGGGCTACAACATCATTGGCAAGAACAACTAGATACATATGTTTTGTTTTGCGGTTCTTGCATAAAGCAAATCAAACTAGATGTTTATTAAACCCTTTTTGAAACGTTGGATATTCTATTTGCTTGTGTCACAATCGTGCACCGTCTTAATTCCTTTTTTGATAGGTATAATGTTAGAATGTGTGTTTTATTTTCATGTGTTTGAAGTGTTGCTTATGTGAAAGGTACTGCTTAAACGTAGAAGCTTATACTTTTATTTATAGAAAATAAATTCATAGATAGTTAATAAACTTCTTATATAGTTCTAACTTTAAGCTATAGCTACTTTCCTAAACATTAATATTAAAATATAAATAAGATAATTACTTAGATCTAGAGTTTTTAATTTACTAAATATTCAATAAAACTCATATTAAAAAAATCGTCTTACATAACAAAATATACAATAGTTTCAATACATAAAAAAATCTAAAAATGTAGAGTCGTGATTATTAAAGCATCAATAACGTATGAGCTCACGTCACTAGGGATGACAATTAAACCTGAATTCAATGGGTAAATTCGAAACCCGATATATTTGAGATAGGTTTGGGGTCGGGTATTCGTGTAATCAGGTATGGGATTTGTTTTTATGTTTTTTTTGCGGGTTTAGGTTGGGTTTGGGATGTGATGATATACCCATTTACCCAACCTGATTACCCGATAAAGTATAATTGTTTACCAATGAGATACGCAATATAATTTCTTATATATCATTTTAAATATGTATGTATAATATATCTAATTGTCCATCTTGTGCTAAAAATTACAATTAATTAGTGTACAATTTGGTTAGTAGTTACACAATAGATACCCGGTAGGTTTTTGGTCGGATATATCCAATTGGTAAGTTTTAAAATTAATGGCTTTACCCAAAACCCGCGAGTATACCCGACCCGACAGGTAATTACCTGAAACAAACCCGACGGGTTTTTGGACGGATATACTCAATGGGTAAGTTTTAAAAATTAATGGGTTTACCTAAACCTATCCCAAACCCGACCAATTTTCATCCCTACACGTCACCCTACTTAAAACTTCATTATTATGTTTTTTAACGGCTAGCTCACACAATATCTAAACCTACTATTAAATCTACGTAAATATGCACATAACACTAGAATTCTCACCCACTTGAGGAGAAACCTGTTTCCCAAAACACTTTGTTATGTATGAACAAAGAAATTATAATGCCGTTCAATCCTTTAGATTACTAAATATAACATTTTGGATAACCACAAAAAGCCACTGGGTCGTGGATGAATAGAAAGCATAAATCTCATCTTTGGTGGGAAAATCCATAATAGTTTTAGAGCTAAAAACCATATTTTTTATAAAGCAAACATATTTCATGTCTTACTAATACCGATCAATATAATATGTAGTTTTGAATACTACAATCTTTATAAAAAAATTCATTTTACTTGCGGATTTATCGTGTGGCCTATATATATATTAAACAAATATTTATGGCCGTCTCTTAAATTTCGGGTCAGGCAGTGTGCATATAAACACAATCACATGGAATATCGCAGAATGTTAAAACTACGAGACGATTATAAGTTGTGCAGTTTGGAATATATTTTGTCAAAATTTGATGTACGTTATCTTGCCAAATATAAAGAGACAAATGACCTTTCATTCAACCAAGGGGCGTATCAACTGTTTGGGCATATACTTCAAATACGATATGATTTTTTATTATTTATTTTATATCAAATACTTTTTTAACAAAAATGATAAAATAACATAAGAAACACTATAATCAGCATCTAAGCACTTAAAATAAAAAAAGAATAATTAAAAAAATGGACTTAATTTTACAAACTAGATCAAAAATTCAAATAACTCATTATTTCGATATTTTTTTGTTATCATTAAGAACAATGAAGATGAAGAACATATAATAACTTAAACGATGAAGTCTTTCTAATTTATTTACCAAGGCAAAAACAAAATTGACATAGTTGATATATTTTAATACAAATTCTATCCATATTCCATGTCAATCTGTTTCGAATATATGTTTGTGTCTATCTCTAAACTCATATTCTTAGCTTATACTTTTGTCTCTTTGTTTCTACTTTCTAGTACACCGGTTGTACAACAAGTTCGAGATCGAATTGTTTCAAAACTAATTTGAAATCAAGCCAACAAAAACATGAGTGTGTCTACTCTAATCCAACTATTAAACTCATGTTATCTTCAACATTAGCTTGTGATTTTGTGATTTTGTATTATTTATTTATTTTATTTTTATTTTTTTGTGTGTTTACAAGCTTAATTAACATTAATAGCAGATTATAAAATTATGAATATCATCGGCCTATCAAACAAACAACAAATTGATAATGTACTATTTTACGTGCAATTTACTATTGTACTTCAGCAATTTGAATTATAATAATACACGGTACAAGTGGGCGATGCATGAATATTATATTTAAAATGAATAGAATCTAATATGATAATATAAAGAAATGAGGAATATACTCCACCAATAAGCGATGATTCATTTTATCCTACAAATGCCCTCGAATATTCGGATATTTTGCCTAATTAAGAAAACTTGATATAATTCTTTAATATAAGATGGTCCCAAATATTATTTTGTGTTAGGTAATTTATTATTAATTTATATTTCTATTGTAAATAAAAAATCTTTCCAATCGTACGAAGATGGCGACGCTTGATTTGGTACTAACTAAACAAGTCGTACATTGTATAAATATATATTGCGTTTTATCTAAAATATACTATACAATTTAATTAACCTAAAAAATTGTAAACTCGATAATGATTGGTCTTAGTTTACCACTACTTAACAGGACCAATCCTAACTTCTTTGAAATATGATATTAGTTGGTACCCATGTCAACTTTCATACAGTTTAACCATATCCAAATCAACTATTTAATATAATTAGGTTACGTTTTTAGTCGGTTAGGGTTTGTCATTCAGAAAGGGGTGGCGGCGGAACTTGATGCTCGTCTTCCCGCTATCTTGATGTAATTTATAATGTTTTTTTATTTAATGAAAGTACCCAAGATTTATTACCAGTGGCGGATCTAGGAATTTTTTCCAATGGGTTCACATTTTTTAAGTGCTCCAATTTAATAGAACCAGACATAAAAAATCGGGTCGGGTCGACGGATCGGTCGGGTAAGGTCTTGGTTTTAAAAAGCATGAAGTGCACAAAAGCGACAAGGTCTAAAACGGAGGCGCAAAGCGGCGGGAGTTGGCATATAGACGACACGATATTGATACTTGGGTGGCTCTGTAATGCTGCTTTGATATTTAGGTGGCCCTAATATAACCATATTCATACTTAGGTGACTATGCATAGTTATAAGCCAGTTTTGTTTTACAAATTCCTGTGTCTAAGAAACACTTATGTTCCTGCATTATCATATCTTTTTGACCCCATCCATCATAACCCCACCCAAATTACCATAAAAACTCCTTTAACTTTCAACAATAACTACCACTTATAAATAACCACTCAAAATAAAACAACTGTCTAAATCCAATCCAACAGTATAGAAATTAACAAACTAATAAAGATACTATGGTCATTGCAAATTAAAAAAAAACTAATAAAACATACATGAACAAACTAATAAAACATGTTTAACAAATTAACAACTAATTAACCGTGTTCAACAAATTAACAAATCAACAATTGAATTAGTAAGTTGGTAGCTTAGTAAAATAAATTGTTACCTGAGTGAGTGGACATTTTGAACTTAGAAGTTGTTTAGGGGCTGTTTGAACTTAGAAATTTAGAAGTTGTTTAGGGGAAAGAAATGGAGTGGGTTACGGTTACTGGTTAGATGAAGAATCCTTTGCAGAACTAGGCTACTTTTTGGATTTCAAATTATAAATGGGTGGTTGAATGGAAAATTTATGTTTATGGTAATGGTTCTAAACCATTTAGCGGCATCAATCATCAAGATATAGGTTTCTGACTTGTGTAAGGTGAAGCCGCTAATCCGTTTGGGGTAGTCACTGAAGCCGCTGAATGGGATGGAGGATTCACCCTTGATGCCGCCAAATGGTTTCATGTATTCACTTTGATGCCGCCAAATGGTTTCATGTATTCACTTTGATGCCGCCAAATGGTTATAAGGCATTGATGCCGCCAAATGCATGGTTGTAAGGCATCAAACCTATAAATACTCTACGTCCACATTACCATTCTCTCAATCCCTCATCTTAATCCCACAATTTTACAACACAACACATTCTCTCAATCCCATTTACAACACAATTGTAGAAAACTAAACAAAATACCAATAAGAGATATAATACTTTTCCCGCAATTGTTCTGGAGGGTACGGTTTTTTATTGATATTGGATTGATGTTACATCCACATGGAGATATAATAGTATTGGGCGGGGGAGTGTTTAGTTTTAAACTTGTATCATTCATGCTTAAAAGCATCCTCTCCTGTTTCATCCCCCGCCTTGCATCGCTTTTCTGGGGTCCAAAAAAGCGGTGTCTTTGGATCGGTGTTACATCCACATGAAACTACTTGGATCGATGTTACATCCACACGTGGTATAACACGTGTAGAATGCAACATTGTCTTTGTAGTTTATAATATTAGAGAGTCGGTTGTCGTTTTTGGTCTCAATCTCCAGTGTACCACCCCCTGGCATGCCGACAGACTCTTTAGGGGGGACAACTTTCCAGGCAAACCCTGTAGCGCAAGGCCATCCGATGTTGAAGAATCACGGTCGGTGATTAGCGACGTCGGCGATATAGGAATTTGAGATTCTTCATCATGCTACTTTGGTATGGCAGCCTGGGTTGATCATTGAGTACCTTTAGATTTGGTACCAATGTTCAACATATTGATTGATCTTCCCCTGTCACATTCAGATGGATTTGAATCTGAATGCGGTCCTGAGTTCCCGGAGACTGGAAGAATGAGTTTCTGGGTCCACAAGCTATTGTTGACTTCAATAAAGCAATTGTGATGGAAGGTGCGAAACAGAAACTTAAGGAACTCTGCAACAAGAAACGGTGGTAGAATATTGGAATTGGTGATCTCGGAAATAGATTAGATTGTCTTGTAACTCGGTAGATTGTATAGTTTGATTGAGTAGTTTGGAAAAATAGTTGTTAAATAAATTTGTATTATTTGTTAAATACATTACTCAACTTCTCTCTCTTTCTTACCCCTTGAGGATCTTAGAAAAGTTTGAAAATGGAAAACAATGGAGAAGGATTTTACTGTTCACAACCTGCTCCTAAAACGGCAACATCTATCCAACAAATATGGAGGCGTTTACGAAAGCCATCAACAGCATTCACGGGTGGTTCGTCTTCAAAGAAACCACAAACCAATCCACCTGAAAACGAACACGATAAACCATCCGAGCATCCCTCAGATAACCCTCCAGAAAACACAATAAATGCTTAATAAAAAAATTTTAATTAATTAAAATAAGAATTCTGGTTGACTCCTCCATTCGAATCAGCGGCATCAAGCTGATACTTCCAAACAGATCAGCGGCATCACTTGACTCCTCCATTCGGATCAGCGGCTTCAGTGACTCCTCCAACCCGTTCAGCGGCTTCAGTGACTCCTCCAACCCGTTCAGCGGCTTCACCTTACACAAGTCAGAAACCTATATCTTTATGATTGATGCCGCTAAATGGTTTAGAACCATTACCATAAACACAAATTTTCCATTCAACCACCCATTTATAATTTGAAATCCAAAAAGTAGCCTAGTTCTGCAAAGGATTCTTAGATGAAGCCATTAACAAAGGAAAGGAATATAATGGTGGGTATTAGATGAAGGGAAGGGGCTGAGGGCGGATGTTTCTTTTGGAGTTTTGGGTTAGTTTAAAACCCTAATGGGCCTAACGTTGGACTGTTTCACGATTAAAAAAATGAAACAAAAAGACGCCATAAAACAGATTTGAACTTGGGACCTAGAGTTTGAATGGTGGAAGCTTTAACCATTGGGCCAGTTGTGAGATATGTCAATGGGTTCATCCCAATTTTTCTTATGGGTTCATAGCCTATTTTTCATATACATTTCTACTAAAAATTGAAAACTGACTGGGTTCGGCTGAACCCGTCGCTCCCTATATAAATCCGCCCCTGTTTATTACAAATATAATAGCTAGTATGTTAAGACTTACTAAGAATTTTAATAACTTGAAGTCATTAAAACTATAGAATTGTTAAATAGCTTCAGTTT
This sequence comes from Ambrosia artemisiifolia, assembly GCA_032199755.1. Lineage (NCBI taxonomy): Eukaryota > Viridiplantae > Streptophyta > Magnoliopsida > Asterales > Asteraceae > Ambrosia > Ambrosia artemisiifolia. The sequence continues at coordinate 3,586,920 of CM063519.1, forward strand.
GTTTTTTAAGTGAGTATAAGATCAACCTTTGGATGGTAAGACACTTAACACAAAGACAGTAAATGGGTGTACTACGGCATACCAATTATAATGTCCGCGAATTAACAGGTAACCGAGAAAGTTTTATAGTTTGAAAATGACGCTCGATAACTAAAATTCAACCTAAACCCGACCATCACCATACAATACACTACAATAGTAGCCAGCTAAATATATATATATATAAGTTTTGTACAATAATATGCATTTTACAAAAGAACAGACTAAACAATGGTCTGGAAAGGAGACGATTGATTAAATTATTGTAGGGTTAAAAATGACAAAAAGGATGGGTTGTCTTGTGCTTGAAATTAAAACTGATAGTAATGTTTGGTATCGGTCGTCAAATCCTTGTCAAGATGCCACGCGTTATAAAATGTTTGTACGGATAAACGATACAATTCTTTTAAGAATTGACACCAATTTTTGTTCGTTTTTTTCTTTCCTTTGAAGAATAACAACCCGTGAAGATTGCCAGGTGTCTAATCACATATGATTATAACTATACAAAATAGTTTATGTAAATTAAAAGTTGGTGTAGCCCCATTTTTGTCACATACTTGGATAATTTTTTCTAACAAATGTATTTTTAGGTGTAGCCCCATTTTTGTCACATCATTTGAAATTGTACACACGTTTAAAATTTGGGAAAAGACTCAATTATTTTGAGGTTGTGCATAAGTATGGACACATGCACACCGATAAATCATGCACACCGATAAATGTCTGCATGTATGACTTCAAATGAAATGAATGAACATAAACAAGAATTTTTTCACGTTCGTTGCTTAAGGAAATAAATATGCTCATGAACGCTTACCGAATGAGATTTCGTGTCCGTGTTCGTTCAATAAGGAAATGAGTGTGTTTCTATTCGTTCGTTAATTTTAAGTATCGAACACAAACCATTATTCATAAACATAAATGAACATATATATTATATATATATTACTACATATACAATACACTAGATTAATTAAATAATTTATTTGCCGGAATTTCGAAGTATTTATATAAAATATGCAAAATTAAAAATCCTAATAAACTATTGAATACAAACGAATATGTTACCGAACATAACTGAATGAACGCGGTATATGTTCATGTTTATTCATTCATTAAACGAACGAACATAAACGAATTGAATGGTATGTTGAAAAGTTCATGATCTGGTCACTAAACGTGCGATTCATTTGCGGCCGTATATGTATGTATAATATGTATATGTATATCTTTTAAAAAATGTATATATGTATGTAACCGTCAATTGTATAGAAAGCTAGAGGATAGGTTGCCCAAGGGCCAAGACTCCCAAGAGACAAGATTCTCCTCATTGATTATTCTTCATCGTAGAGGTTGGATCCTCACCCCACCATGGCCATTTGTTGAGTATTCTAGTGGGAACACCTTTCTTCCTTGTATGGACTCGTAGATTCCAATCTTTATGTTCCTTCCTCTTTTGTATATATCGAATGAATGTGCTTTAGCATATTAAATCTTTTGCCATTTTTATTTTTCCATCCATCAACAAATGTTTTCCTTATGCAATTGTTCCAAAATTTTCTTGGGTTTTTATTAATTAGAAAGTAAATGGCTTGTTAAGTATTTAATGGATAATTATTTTATATTTAAAAAACAATATCTACGCCGAAAGAACATAACCTGCTTCCTAGCTTGTTTGACACGTTTTTTTTTGTCAAACGATTGAGTTAATTGTTGGTAGATTTCCATTAAGTTTCCGAATTTATTGACCATAGTAAATGAATCATTACTAGTAAATTACTTCTTTTTAATTTCATCAGCACCGTAACAGCCGTGTCTATCTCAAAGGCTCATATAACACTTGCTAACCTCTATTTACCCGTAGTTTGAATCCGTTCCGAGAGGTGAGTACTCCATATATATTTTGCTTGCCACATTAGTAAAGCACAAACGATGACGTTAGCCTTTAGTTAGTCAGGGACAGTAAATGATGATAAAATGGACTGTCAACACATATTTCATTAATTGTAACCAACGATCAATCGATAATAGTTAAGATTATTTAAATCCACTACTAAGTTTATTGAAAAAAAATTGTGCTTCAACATCATTTACGTTAGTATGTAAATATGTCAAGTACTTACAAGTTTTACATAATTTTATTTGGTCCATCCATGTGTTACACTAGCACATTACCTAGTCTTTATATTTACCAAAGTATCTATAACGTTATCAACCATTGCCTAAGAATAAGTATTAGATACCTATTTGAATAGAGTTTTAAAAAGTAATATAAAGTATTCAATTTTCTTCAATGTTTTCATAACCGGACCAGGCGTCAAACCGGAGTCCCCGCCGGTTCACCGGTCCAACCAGTCCAGTTGGCTCAATGAACTGGGCCAAAAAACGCATCAAACCCCCAAAAAATAAAAAAATAATTCAAAAACCGGTTGAATTGTCAAAATTTCTGGTCCGACCACCGGATCGCCGGGTCAACCACCGGACCAGTGCATTGCCAGTCCAACCTATCAACCCAGACAGGTCTGGGGTCCGTTTCCCGGTCCAGGCCTGTCCGGGTTGAAAAACATTGGTTTTCTTAATAATCCTTATATACAACACGATGTGCAAAAAAATGTAAAGAAAATTGGTCTATTTTTCTGAATTTTTCAACATGTCACATGCACCCATTGTGTAATGAAGCTGTTTGATTAATGGAGCGAACCCAAAACATTTGTGTTTCGGGTTTAGGAAACACTTCAAAAGTTAAAATTATTTCATGTTCAAAGCACTTAAAACGTGTCACATGCACCCATTAGAACAAAAATAACCTCTACATGTTCCTATACTTTTACAACATTCAACCACTTACAAGGATAAGTAAACTAAACATCCAAAACGGCCTCGTTACAAAAAATATTTTACACAAATCCGAGTGGATGTCACTTGTTGGAAAGTCAAAAGGCCGGAGACGCGGTGGTGGTGTGTGTCGAAGAGGAAGTTGATGGTGAATCATGGCGGCTACGACCACCATCTTTTTCACATGAATTACTTTTGTTTAGTGACATTGACGCCTCTGCAATAGACGTTGGATGTGAAGCAATTGGGGCGTATACCCCTTTGGAATTATTAATGTCACCAGAAGTCGGCGTTGAGGTGGTGGATGCCATGGTGGTGTATTCTGGTGGCGGCGGCATCCATATGCCGCCAACCACCACAAACTGAGGTGTTTGTGAGTTGTTATTGTTATGCATTGTAGGGCTTGGCCTTCTTGTATGCAAACGGTATTTCTGTTACATATAAAAAAGTTAAATTCAGAATTCAATAAATCCATTAAAATTTATTAATATAACTAAAAAAGTTTTAAAAAAAATTGCAAACCTGTAAATGGCTTTTTACTTCATCATTTGTAAGCCCATCAACCTTCATTAATTCTCGAATTTGTTTAGGTGTAGCAACTGCATGATTAAAAAGATTTCACAATTTAATAAAAAAAATAATTAAATAAATAAATTGATTTAAAAAAAAATTAAATAAATATTTCAAAAAATAATAAAATACTAACCATGTGCACCACCGAGTTGTTGAAGAGCATGAAGAAATCGCCGGTGCAACTCCGGCGACCAACACCGTCTTGCTTTTCGATTCGACTGCCCTTTATTATCTTCACCCTTGCTTCCACCACCACCACCGCTACCACTACCAGTCTCCGCCGTAGAACTGGCGGCAGCCGTGGCCTCCACAGCCGGCGCCGCCGGTATTTTCACATCTCCGGCAGCCGTAGCTCTGTCGGAGCTTTTTTCTTTTTTAAACGGATGAAAAGCCCCACACCCATTTCTCGTTACCTCCACTACCGGTACTCTTTTAGGTGATAACTCCTGAAAATTATATAAAAACAAATTATTAAACCAAAATTAAAATATATATAATTTAAATGATATAGTAATTAGTTAACATTATGCATAAGGGGAAACTAAGATTTACTGTAACAAACACAAAGTGACACTTAAACCATTCTGACAAATAATTTTTTTTTTGATATGCTAGTTTAATTATATTATATTTCAGTAAATTTATATCAGGATAACAAATAAACGAGCAGAAAGCGAATAAATAGGTTAGATGGTTTATGAATACATGTCCAAAATTAAACGTTTTCAAATCTTAGAGTTTTGGTTTTACTTCGTTAATTAAAAGTGTAAATATTTAGATGCTTTTTATAACAATTAATGTGTCATTATGATTTTTTATATATACGATTATTGGGTTTAAGTTATATGGGCACAGTTTATTTACACTGACCCCATGCCCAAAACATTTTTATATTTCTTGGAGACGGCCTACAAATTAAACGCGCAAACGCGTAAATACTTAAAAAAACAAAAAAGAAAATAGTGAATTAATTACCGATGGATCTGGGCTTTGAATAGAGAGCTGAGCATGTCTAAGCCAATCAGATTTTTTCGAAGAAGACGATGATTTATCTAACTTGCTACTAATAACTTTGGATTTATTATTATTATTTAATCGTTGGTCATCTTCATCTTCATCAGTAGATAAATTAGTTTTCATAGGAATAAATTCTTCTAAAACCGGTCCTTCAGTTGACGTTTGCTCAGAACACTCAGATTGTCCATTGTTATAATCCGTCGTCGTTTCAGACATCTGTCTCTTACATCCTTCAATCGCTTCACAAAACAAAATAACAAAAAAAAAATAAGTTAATAAAAATACAATTATACAAATATATACATGAGATTTGTAATAATAATATTATTATTATTGCATACCTTGTGTAACTAGTTCAAGACAAAGAGGAAGCTCTCTTTCAAACACTTGAATCTTTCGTCTTTCTGATTCCAAAGCTTCAACATAATCTCGATATCGTTGCATCTTGTCTTGGAAACCAGCAGTACTAGGATTATTATTATTATTATCAAAAACCATTGAATTCTTGCAAAAGGCGTTTGTAACGTTGGATGGATCAAATGGAATATGAAAGGTCATTAAATTGTTTGAGGATTTTGTCTTGGGGTGTAGAGAGATCCGGTATGAACAAGAGAATATAAGGATCTAAAGAAGAATCACAAAAAGGAAAAGGAATAAACTTGGTGTTCAAGATAATTTACATATAAACTATTCTAGAGAGAGAAAGATGAGAGAGAGAATATTATTTTATATTTTTTTTGAACAACGAACGAAATTCGCCAAGAACTCTTTTCGGAGTCCCTACCGAGTCAAATCACGACCCCTTCCACCTAGAGGTGTACAAAAAAAACCGGTTTGTCAAACCGGCCCGATCCAAAAACCGAAAAAACCGGTTCTGCAAAAACCGGTTTTTTTTCAAACCGATGGGAAACCGACCCGATTCACTGGTTTGGGTTCGATTGGGCAATTCGTGGACTGGTTAGGGTTGAAAACCGGTTTAAGAAAAAAACCGGTTTGGGAAAAAAAACCGGTTTTTGAGGAAAAAACCGATTTTGACAGTGTATTTGGAATCTTCGATGACCGGTTTGGCAAAAAAACCGGTTTAAAAACCGACCCAAATCGGTTCCAATCAATGGTGGTCTTCGGTGCTAAAAACCGGTTTGGAAACCGGACCGGTTTGAGGAAAAACCGGTTTTTGAACTATAAAAAAAACCGAAACCGGTTTTAAAACCGGTTCGGTTTGACAAAAAAAACCGCTTTGTACATCACTACTTCCACCCGGCATAGCCAGACATGTGAGGGAGCTCCTGGTTTCACCAAGTCTATCAGTTACGGGGAAAACCCGACTATCCACCCGCCCGAAAGCACGACAATAAAATAATCGCTAAAATTCGGCGCTCTGAATAATCGAACCCATGACCTTTCAGCTCCGAGTCTTCTATCATTAAGTATCCATACCACTCTACTATAAGGTGAGTGGTTATTTTATTTTATTTTTAAGTTTTTTTTGGAAGGTGTAGATCAGTTGGAAACCCATTAGCTTGCTTCAACCTTTTTTTGCGGAAGTCAAGCCACTCGGGTTCGAATCGGCACCCCCCCGAAGCAGAGCTGGAATAACACATCCATAGGCCACACCCACATAGGGCAATTTATATTTATGCCATCAGTGAGATTCGAACTCGGGACCCCGTGCGGGAACCTTCCTAGGAAGTAAACCCTCACATCCTCAACCAGCTGGGCTGGAATCACGGGACATTTTATTTTTAAGTATTTAGAGCATTTTGCTTGAGAGAAATCGAAGGTGTATAAAACAAGCTGTCGAGGTCGGGTCGTCGCATACGAAACGAATCTTTGGTTAGGTTTTCAATCGGTTATCAACTACGCTTTAGTTACTTGTAACTTGTGCATTAATACATGTATAGTTATCTGGAAACTTGTATATTTTGTGTTTTTTAGAGAGTGGTTTGAATATTCTAGAGATGATTCTTTACCTATGTGAGTTGGCAGTGACGACATACAATGTTTGGAGATAAGATCAAATGAAGGCTCTTTAATATTTTTGCCACATAATTTCTCTTTCTTTTTGTTTTCGCCACTTATCTTTTTCACTTGTAAATTACTACGAATGTATGTTTGACATTTCACTCTAAACTAGTGTTTTCGAAGTACGGCGCGTTGCGCCGTTGGCCATGATCTACGCAATGGGAGATCGAACGTAGGGGAAAGAACTATACGAACATAGGCGAACGTAGACGAAAGAACTATATGAACGCACACGAACGTATGCGAAAGTAATATACGAATGCAGACGAACGTTGGCATAAGTACTATACGAACGTAGACGAAAGAACTATACGAACGTGAGCGTAGACGGCAGAATTATACGAACGTAGATGAAAGTATTATACGAACGTAAACGAAAGTCGGTGTCCAAATTGGGAAAGAAAATTAAAACAACTTACGTTGACGAACGGAGACGAACGTACTGTACGAACGTAGACTAACGGCGCATAAAAAATTGCTATACGAACGTAGACGAAAATACCATACGAACGTAGAGCAACTTGGGTTAAAGATCGGGTGTTACAGCCGAACAGAGACGAATGTATTATACGAACGTAGGCGGACACTACGTAAAAAAGAAAGAAATAAAATGTGGCAAAAGTAGGGGAAAAAAACTTAACCAAAAAGGGTGTTACAGACGAACGGAGACGAAAGTACTATACGAACGTAGACGGACACTACGTAAAAAAAGAAAGAAATAAAATGTGGAAAAAAAGGGGAAAAAAACTTAACAAAAAAGTTGGTGGCTAAAACGGTGGAAATATAGAAATTGTGGGAGAAAAACCTAACCAAAAAGTTGGTGGCCAAAATGAGGAAAAAAAAAAGAACACCTAAAGAAAGGAAAAGAAAATGTGGCCCAAATAGAAAAAGAAAAACTTAATAAAAAAGCTGGTGGTCAAAACGCAAAAAAAAAACTTAATAAAAAAAGCAAAAAAAAAAAAAAAGAGGCGAAAACAAAAAATGTTGAAAACTAACTGCTTGCAACACCTCTACGTTTAATATATATATAATGTTCCATATATTCAAAAGTCGAGTATACATTGAACGAAAGTGTTTTGAAATTTTGTTGTGCCTTTCATTGAGTGGTTGGGACCCGCCTAACAAACTCATTAAGATAACGAAGAGTCGTTGAATAATATAAACCAGAACTCTTGTATGATGAGGTTTACTTGTGAACTAAACCCGGTGATAAAAGTGAGCAAGGGGTACACGTTAATGAGCTTTTGAAACGCTTGATGTTGGTTATGCAAGACGCAACATTTCATATTTTGTGGTGTAAGGTTTTATGTTGTAATGCTCGCTTTTAACATTTAACATAGAGTTTCTTTATATGGAAGCGTAAATGGATCAGTCATGTCACTACTCAGGTGTAGTCGTGGCGTGACCTGGCGTGAAATCCAAAAATAACGCCCCCCACACCGTTACGGGGGGCGTTATATTGCAAAATCAAGTCCTAGCGTTATATATATAACGCCGAATGAACATGTTGACCAGCGAATCAGAGAGGGACACGTGGACAGGGGGTGACTTTCAAACGTGGACCAGTCAGAATCAACTCAAGGGCATTATAAATAACCCCTACCTCTACACCCGTTTTTCACTTCATTTCCCCATGCTGACTCAGCTGCCACGTGGACCAATCAGAATCAGGGGCGTTATAAATAACCCCCTCCACTACACATGGGTCTTATCTTAGTTGCCCCATTCAAAGGAAATAGAACACAACTAAAAACGTCTCACCCCCCCCCCCCCCTTTCATGTATTTGTCCGACTCCATACTTGTGTTCTTATACACTGATGGATCACAAAAATATGTCCATGAATGTCACATGGGTATGCAAAAACGCCCTAATAACGCATGTTCATATCAACATATCAGTATCCTTAACCTTTCTAGTTAGAATGGCTTATGTTTGTTTAAAAGTTGAATATGTGGTTGTCTATTAATTGAATTTTGAAAACCTCATAATCCAACATACTTGAATAATTTATTCCCCCAAAAAATAAAGTTATTGTAAAATTGATTGTAAATTGTAACTTCCTAATTCAAAATTAACGTATTTATAAGACTACGACAAAATAATAAAAATAAATAAAAGAATCCTATAAGAATACGTGTTCTTTTAGTGTCTCTTTAGGCTTTACCTTAGAGAGAAACGTCTCTTACCTTTTTGTGAAATTGTGATAAATAAGATACTTTACATTCGCAAAATATATTTATTAGGCTTTATACCAAGTTGCCAATGATGTCTAGCCTAGCTGGTCAGAGGTGGGAGGGTTTACTCCTTAGGGAGGTTCCCGCCCGGGCTTGGTCTCAGGTTCGAGTCCCCCCACTCGCACTAAGGGGTGAGAAATTCAACACCCGTGTTTGGCCTGGATTCAAACTGGAGTTGAAGGGTTGTGCGTCGTTTGGATTCTCCGCTGAAACACACATTCCAAAAAAAAAGCCTTTATACCAAGTTGAAAAATATCATAATCTTACAAGTCAAAGATGCTTAACAAAATTGTGAACATTTTATTTTGTTTTATTGTACGAGGACCATATAAGTTTTGAAAAAAGAATCGTCCAATCATCGAAGTTTAATAAACACTACCTAACTTTCAAACAAAAGCCATTAATAACAACTTTGTGTATAAAACAGATTTTTTTTTTCTTTATAGTATTTTTCTACCGTTTTTATACTCAATTAATATTATATAATACGTATTTATGGTTTAATGTAAAAATACGATCACGCATGTATACTCGAGCATGTTTATAGGTTCTAATTTTTTACAAGTTCTGCCCGTGGTTGTTATAAAAAAAACTATTGGGATAACAAGCATAGAGATTCCGTGTCTAGATTTTGGAATATCCTTTAGGAGTGGGTTGAGGAGGAATCACGAGACCTTCGAATAAAAAAATAAAAAAAGATTCTTCATTTATTAAAAAATTTAAAAATGGACGCGTGGTCCAACACGTGCCCCAACCCGACAAGAGGTTAAGGATCATTTTATGTTTGGCTTTTCGGGACCTCCAAGGGTCCGTCTCTTCCTACGGGGTCGCTTTTTCACGTATTCCATAACCGACTTCCACCTCCCAACCCACGCGCGTGGTTTATACGCGTCAGATCCAATAAGATTTTGTTCTTTTCCGTTGTTTCCAGAACGTCCGTGAATTTTATAAAACTTCAACTCTAAAATAATATTCTTGTGTTTTTTTAAACGACTTTATTGTATTTGTTCCTACATTAACCAAGATATTCAATGGTTGCTATTTGAGCAAGCAATCTACTGATATGGCTGGTAGTATACTAGTATGTAGTTCTACTTTAATATTTTGGGATTAATTTCATATTTTTACAAATGTGATGTTTCTATAGAGTTTTTAAACTAAGTACAGTAAGTTTTATAAATGACATGTATATAAATATTTTTTATGAAGTACAACCACATAAATCGTGTTGAAACGAATCTTAGCTCACTATCTGGACTAGTGACTAGCGAACCTTAACTCATTTTCCTGACTAGTGTTGGAATGGACCTCGATATCTTAACCAGGCGTCCAAACGTACCTACTTTAACCATCAAATTAATTGTGGTCGGATGATACTAGTTTGGACCATGAACAACTCGTGTATTTGTTACAATACTAACATTATCCAAAGAGGTAACATACCTTCATGTCGGACTATTTAGGTCCAAGCTTGTTCTTCCAATCTTAGTCCACATACGATATGAATTAAGGTTACTTAACAAAAGGAAATAAATAATAAAAATAAAGTTAAGTTTAAATAACTGAATATAAACGAACAAAAATAAACGAACGTTCATGAACATAAATGAACGAACACAACGTGTCATGTTCGTTCGTTTAATTAAACGAACAAAAAATCGTGTTCGTGTTCGTTCATTTATTTAAATAAACGAACATAAACGAACTTCCCGCCGAACAGTTCATGAACGTTCGGTTCGTTTACAGGCCTAGTTGTAGCTCACTAACATCTTCTTATGGCATTCATAACACCTGTGAAACGACAAGTTCTAGCAAGGAACATTATTTTCCTTACTAAATCGAAACAAAATATGAAAATATTAATAGAATCAAAAAGCTAGAGAAGGGAAAAACACTCATAAATCTTGTCAATGAAAATATGACTGGTTCCAACCGGAGCCGACCCGAACCCGTTTTTTACTTTTGTTTACAAAGCCCAAACCGGATTGGGCCAAAAACCCATTTATGCACTTCTAAGGCTCTAACTGCTTCAGTGCTTCAATACGGAACTCTTATGTTAGGTTGGTTTAAATTTGATTGGGCCAGCATTTTGTTTTATTTATGGTGTATGGACTATGGTTTGAACTGTGAAAGTTCGTTTCATAATATTATGCTTCTCTAATACGTAAACAAAACTATGACTTTAATTTACGTTTGCTTAGATCTTTTTTTTATTTTAATTTTCAACAAACCATAATGCCTAATCTCAATATGTTCAATGTCAACCATTCTACTCGCTTCTTTTGTAATTTGTAGTCATGATGACTCACTCACCATTTGAAGTACAGTCTGTTTTGTCTTGCCTTTGGACTCGTAGTTTCGCTATTCAGAAAAGGGTGGCGTCGCAGCTTGTTGCCCGTCTGCTTGCTATCCTAATGTAAATTTGTCCTTTTAATGAAATTAAATTATGTTGTAATACAAAAAAAGTATAACCTATATTACTGAAATCCCTATCCCTATAGTTTTTTAAAGATGACTGAAAAATATTTGTAACCCTAAGTGCATAACTTTTTTAAAATGCCTAGCCCAATAAAAGTTACTTAGTCAAAGTCTAAAATTAAAACAAGAGCCCATTTTCATCAAAAAAGTACAATACTAAATTGTTTAAGCCGAAAACTAAGAGCCCTGTTACCCGTTTGCCACTTTATCCTATAGTGACAAGAATTGAATGGGCCACTTCTCTAGTCGAGATCGACACTCTATTACTCTAATACTTGTGTCATTAATAGTATCTCTTCCCTTTTAACTACTAAAATGATTGTTTTATTGAACAATTACAGAAAACACATTATTTGTATGTAAATATAAAAATTTATAAAAGACTTTGGGCCCTCGGGTTGACCATGCCTGGAGTCCTCACCCCCTCGCCACACTAATCACCGGCCATGGTGTTCATGTTTGTTCTTTTAACTTAACGAATGAAGGTTCTTGTTTTTGTTCGTTTATTTATTAAACGAACAAACATAAACTAACTTTCCATGAAACAATTCACGAACTGTTCGCTGATTGTTCGATTCGTGTACAACCCTAATCAAAACTAATTAACCAAATGTGTCTAAACCTTGCAGTTTTTTCTCTAATAACAATTTTTAATGTTTATCTTAATTTGGTTTTTCCTCTTGAAAACATTAACACACAAACTTTTTTTTATGGTTTCATTAATTTAATAGAATGATTAAATAAGGAGCTTCACATAGAGTTGTCCTTGTGTTCAATATAACAAATTAGAATTTGACCCCCGCGCGTTACGGCGGGAACGCGTTGTGGCACGGGAACATCGTAATCATGGGATGGACTTTGGTAGTTACCGCATAATGTTTCGAACTACAACCCAAATAAGCATCATAGTCTTAGAGATAGGCTTTACTAAGCTTTTTTTTTTTTTTTTTTTACCAACAGAAGTTAATGTCCTTCCTAATTGCCTTCCCAGTTTTGTTGTTGATGTTGATGCCAAAATCTGATGCCGTACGATACGCTGCATATGATGGCTAACCATTTGTTGTACTTCTCATTGCATATATAATTAAAGAGAAATTATACCAAACTAGTATTAAGCCTCCGCGCGTTGCGGCGGGGGTGTAAAACCATACCAAGTAGCATTAATGCCACATCACCATCAGCGACCACTAACACCAAAAAGCTTGTAAAAGTAAAATAAATAAAAAAAGGAAAAATAACATCAAATGAAAAGAAGGCGTAAAATCATAGAACCACGCACGCTCGTTACGACATGTTAATGCCAAAGGCGTAAAATCGATGACTTTTAATAACTATGGTTAATGTGAAGTAACTAAGTCGGTCTAGGACCCGCGCATTGCGACGAACTTGTTATAACTCGCAAAATTTAGAACGAAACTTAAAACGAAAAAATTGCGTAAGATGAAAATTATGTGGGACCAAAGTTGAAAGAAAAAAAAGTGTTAGGGTTAAATTGTAAAATATTAAAATCTTTATGTTAAAAGTAAAAAAAATGAGAAGTTTTGGGTTGGAAGTGGAAAATTAAAATTGTTAGTGTTAGATTATAAATGATGAAAATATTTGTGTTAAAAGTAAAAAAGAAAAACATTTGGGTTAAAAGTGTAACATCAAATTTTTTTTGAAAAACTCCCTAAGCATAGAGTACAACCCCTCTATGCACAAAAGCTTTGCTAATTAGAGTACTTTAAATGTTGCAAAAGAAAAAAAAAATTGTTCTTGTGAAAGATAAAAGGAAAGTGGTGACTACACTTTGAAGCAAATGATTTCTAAGAATTAGAAAACTAAATAATGTATTCCATTAATAATCAACTAGTGGGCTACCCGCGCGATGCGGCGGGAATCACAACACTTAAGTTGGTGATATTAGGTGTGTGTGCACGGGGTGGTTCAGTGGGGTTTTGAGCCATAACTAAAATCAAAATCACGATGTGCCAAGAAAAAATTAACTTAGGTTGGTGATTTTAGAGGTGTGTATGGGGTGTTTAAGTTAGTTTTGAGCATTAGCCAAAACCAAAATTTCCAATTCAGGCATTTGAAAAACCGATATGTTTTAAGCACAAGGCAGTTCAAGTCGGTTTTTTTGTTGTTTCACTTCAACTTAGTTTAAGTGTCAACATCCAAGTTCAGTTTTATCTTATTACCTATATTTTAATTTGGCCAAAAGACATATCTTTTAAGACCTATATCAATTATAAACTACTTGCTTGTATACATCATATATTAAGATTACTGAATAATAAAATAAATTATCAGATAACAATAAAAATACAAATCATATTAAAAACATGATGAAACTTAATCCGTTAGGTGAACTATGATACAAAAGTTTCCATTCTCTCGTTTCTAGATGTGAAAGAGCTACTCATATGCGCCCACTGCAAAGCATGTTACTCTTTCCATAGAGGCATATTAGGATTGATGTCTTCTTGATGGGTCAGGTTAGGAACTTGAGAACCTGATTAACAAACATATTGATCATAACAATTAGACATGAAAAAGACATGTAGTTAGGGGATGGGTGTTCAATGACAAGTGAACGATTTTGGGTTGAAATTGGTTGTTTTCTTATTATGGATCTGAACGGGTCGGAGTGTTTAATAACAAGTGAAAAAGGTTTTGGGTTGAATTAGTTGTTAAGTGATCATCACACAACCAATCAATATATAAATTTTTGACAGTATGTTAAAAAATGATACTATAATAGGTTGGAAAGTTCAAACACTGATTTGGTCTGCATGAATTCCTTTAGTCCGGTTACACTTTTTAAATAAAGGGGTATTCAAAATCTAATGGTATGAAATGCAACAACAAAACACACTATCTTGTCATCTTAAAAATCCGAGTATCATCAGGTGCTATGCAAAGGGTCAACGGACCCGGACTGTCTAGTACCAGAAACCCCTTTATTGATTACATTGGGAGCCATGAACGACCCCTTAAATACAAAAGGTTTGGGTCTTTGGGGTTTCAAGTCCAGTTCAGGTTCTAGGAAAATGTAAAAGGAGTGGTGCATACAAGTTAGAGAAAATATGACTCCAACGTATTCGTCGCCATGGAAGCTACTTTCAATCATCTGCAAGTTCAAATATAGGTTGGGGATATTTTTGTATAGTTGTCAAAACATCTGTCAAGACAACCAGTATCGTATTAACTAATAAAAAACACATATAAAAAACTTAAGCTCATAAAAGATTAACTTCATGTGAATCACATACCAGGGTAAATATTGTGCGACTACGGCTGCCAAGAAGGTTGAAGTTATTTGAACTAATGTGCTCTGCAAACAAGCATATACAAAAAGAGTTGAATGGTATCAATGAAAACATAAAGGCAGCGATGTTGCTTCTTTAGGAGCATAACCATAACCAGGATATGTTACCTTTAGGAGCCACAAGGACTTGAGTCATTGGCTGGAAGTATGGGCTCCGAAACTGGTAATGTTGGGCTCCATCGAGTTGACCACCATGAGCCGGTGTTGCTACAGGTGAGGCAAGCAGGTGAATACGCTACATATGGTGCATAACCATAACCAGGATACATAATTGACCTGTTATCCCCATAAACACCTTGGTAATTTACATATCATAATTGACATACAAACCATAACAATACAAGAAAATGTGTCGACAAGATAACATAAAGAACACCCAGTTTAGTTTAGTTCTATTTGTGTCCAGCCTTAATCACATACGTCTAGATACAAACACCTTAATCATATACGTCTAAATACACAATAAAATGAAACAGACCCTAACTCTCAAAAAACAAAAACAAAAAAAAAACAAAAAAATAGAAACCATAAACTACTCAAAACACAACAAACAAACACAAACATATTCAACACATCAACAACCTATGTATATATACGAGCATAACAATAAAAATTCCAAAATGTGGTAAAAACACTAAAATTATTAAAAAAAAAAATGCACAATTCATATATAAAAAAACCGTAAAAGTATCCACCGATGGATTTGTAGGCGATGTCGACAGCGGTGGCGGCAGAGAAGTTTCCTTGGTGCTAAAGAAGTTACCGGTAGCGGCGGTGGTGTCTGATAGGTTTCCGGCAGTGGTGGAGGTACAGTCGATCGAAGGGATTTTCGTGGTAGGGTTTATAAGGGGATGATTATCGGTTACACCATTTATTCTTGAGATAACCGATGAACTAATGAACTAATAATGAATGACATTTAATATCAGTGATGAACTAATGAATGATGATTATTAGTGATGAAGGCCAAGGGTAACTGACGTCTTAAAAGAAGCTCAATAGGCGCGTCTTAAGACCTTGGAGGGATAGATGCATTAGATTGTTGTAACAATAGGTTTAAAAGTTGTATTTTATGCAAATTACCATTCTACCCAGAAGAGATATATTTATATATAGTATAGATAATCCATGTGGATATTTGAACATCAATGAAAGATTTCATCAACTCTAGTACCATAATAAGCAATGAAACCAAATTAGTATCATGCATAAATTTTAAATTTGGCATCTGTGATATCTAAACCAAATTAATCAATAGTCATTCAAAACTAAATTATTCCTTGTTCTCGGTCTCGTATTCTTGTCGTTTATTTTGGAAACACAATGTAGTTATATAACACAACTAGGTTTTTAACTCCGCGCCGCGTTGCGACGCTTCAAATCTAAATAATTATGCCTTCCACATCTGTTAAGATTCCTCGTTTGTAGCCCATATCAAATAAAAAAGAAACACAAATGCTTCATTTGTAAATTTGAGATTTTAAATAAATGAATTAGTGGAGGGGTATATTCAGCTTGCAATAAGTGGATCAAATCAATTAACTGAAGAGGTAACTTTGAAAACGTTTGTACATCACACCATCAGTACATTCCGTCTTGGGAACACCTTGGTAGTAATTGCCTCAAGTTACTTATCTTTGCTTGAAGTTATGCAGCCTTCAATTTCCGCTTCCCTTCATCTTCTAGATGACAATAACCCTCAAGTTACTTATATTTGCTTGAAGTTATGCAGTCCGCTTGCCTTCATCTACCATATGTCAATAACAACATTTTGGGTTTTGTTGAACAACAAATCTGGATCCGGGCATCGGCATCTCCTCTGTTCACATCAAATTGTAAAACTCGATTTATTTTTACATAAGTATCAATGGTACGCGTGTGGTGGCAGATATTATAAACTGTAGTACCAAAATAATACCTTTTGGGGATTCTTGGACTCGTGATTTATTCACCAAATTCAATACCATGTCCTAGCAAGTCGTGAAATGTTTACATAAGTTCTTTCATATAATCTATTGTATCCACAAGTATTGATGTTTTATCCATCTACCCATCAAAAAAACGAAAATTAATTTTCTTTAAGAAGGAAAAGCTAAATCAATGGTACATCAATTGCTCGCTACACGATTTGGGTATAGAAACATAAAGAAAGTTTTAGGAACTCACCATCCACATTTGTTGCAAGATGAATCCACAATCCATGTATGCAGCTGCAGCAACTGATTCAGTGAAAACCATATCAATACCAAATGATCAACTCTTCAAAAAAAAAAAAGCATTGTTTTCATAAAGAAAAAACCCAAATCAGCAGCAACAGGTGTACCAAACTCACTTATTCGTCTTAATTTGTATCTATAATCAGTTTTGTTTGTTAAATCCACTATAAAGCTTTTATATCGTACTTTTATTCGCAATTTGTATTTACAAATGATTTGATGTTTTTGCGCTTGTTTAGACTTGCATGTGGCGCACGTTAATGTCTACAATAATCATAATAACTAATAAAGTAGTTAATTAAGTTGTTGGTTTGAATTATACCTCTCTGCGCATTTTGTGTAAAGTGAAACGGACCCGCGTGTATCCGTGCTGTTGATAACCCGCTGTCCAAGGCTTACAAAGCAAGATTATTGACTCAAAAAGAACTCTATTTGAAATTAATATTTAAGAAACAGAGTATGATAGAAAACGCATACCTCCAAAGCTTTTTCTCTATTCATCATAACTGAAATTAAACAGCAGCGCCTTGCTCATCTGTAGGAAATTATACATGTTAATATGTCATATAATAATCATGTAATGTAGGGTTAAAAACTCACAGAATGAAGCAAGAATGTATTACCGTATTTATTTACATAAGAGCAAATGCATTATTAATTTACTTTCAAATTTTAGTAATCAAACCTAAGGGTCGTATA
This sequence comes from Ambrosia artemisiifolia, assembly GCA_032199755.1. Lineage (NCBI taxonomy): Eukaryota > Viridiplantae > Streptophyta > Magnoliopsida > Asterales > Asteraceae > Ambrosia > Ambrosia artemisiifolia. The sequence goes on from CM063519.1 coordinate 3,604,348, forward strand.
ATCATTGAGACCCCCATTATGTCATATCATATCGAAGATATTAATGGGTTTTATTATTAAAATTAAAACAAAAATGTGCCAAGCAACGTACTTCCACTAATATTGATGCATCTACTTCTTATAAACATAATGCGTGTGTGTATACACATGTTAGGACCATTGATACACAACTGTATGCACCAAATATGAGTTATTCTGGATAGCAGTAAATCAAAGCGAAATTGTGTCATAATTTACTTCCACTAACATGTAGATGCATCTAACATCTATCATCAACATAAATAAAAATAATAATAACAACGCGATTACAAAAGCCTATTTATCCTATCATCAAATCCAACAAAAGAGTGACCTAAAAGATCTCAAGCTATCGTACATGTGAATACAATAAATGATCATTTATTCAACATTTCATTCAATCAAAAGCTATCATCACATGTTTAATAAACTTTGCTCTTCTGTTACTTAAACAGGCTGATTGGATACAGGATATTTAAATAATGATGAAGCATTTACAAATGGTCATTTATTCAACATTTCTCATTGTATTTAAATAGCTTTTGATTGAATGAAATAGTTGTCGTCAATTTCCAGTAACGCAGGGTCAAAGTCAAACTTAAACAACCCCATGGTTTAGGTGACCCAATAAGTTCTGCAAGATGCCATGCCATTAGGAAGTGGAAATGTATACACTCAGTAAATACCATCGGGTTAGCTGCCATTAAGAAAGAGATACCATCTGGTTACATTTTCACTTATGTATTTATATTGTTAACGTAACACTGAGTGATAGACCCATCACTGTCATCGACCCAAAATGCAGCAAATAAAACCAAGCATTACGACGGTAAAACAACACAAAGATAATGCAGCACTACCATATTGTTTGATGATTCAAAGACAAACGGCCAAATAGGTCAATCAAACTACCCCCAGACAACAATAAGCCAATAAAAACAAACCAGCACAACAATAGTTGGTCAATTTTCTCAAAGGAAAATATACCTGAACGAACAGGCGGTATGTAAAAGCCCGTAAACATTGGGAACAATGAGGAAAATTTGTACTGCCAATGGTTTCGCCAGTCGAGAGTTCACTGCTGAACCCAAGTTCGTCTTCACGCCACAGTCGCCGAAACTTGACACCTACAAACTGGACATGAACAGGACACAATTCGCTTAATAAAAACAGGCATTAACAAAAGATCTAAACTTAGAGGTTAAAAAAAGGCACAAACATATTACGTACCCAGATAAAGCTCACCAATCGATCCACTGCCAATCTCTTCCCAAGCTTAAAGTTGACTCCCAAAAGAGAATCCGTAACAATAATCGATTCAATTAACACACACCCAGAACTATATCTCAGCTTATGATTCAATTGCCATGTATTTAGCTACCCCTGATGAAATTCGTGTGGCCGCTCATTAACACATGCTATAGTAAATGAAAGAGCCAACCCAAAAACTGAAGTCGTAAAAAAAAGGCGTTAAAGCTATATGCTCTACATATAACCTAGATGTAACATATGATCAACCTTCTAAAATGATGTCTTTTCAAGTAAAATACAAAACGATTTACTGTTGCTTAAAAAGATCCATCTATGGTGGCTGGAAGGTGACAAAAAGTCCAAAAGATTCACCACATTTCCACAAATCTTAAGTTGAATCCACATTCAGAAAAGCATCTACGGAGAAAGCATCCCATCTCTCTTCAAATTACGCCATTTGAAGCAGCGGTTCATCACCAGAAACTACGTTTACTGGGGGATATTAGCCAAACCAAACAAAGCTAGCGAAGCAAAACTTTATTAACACAAAGTTTGCCTGCGCATCACGGCGGAAGACCTGCGCATATAGAGAACCAAAAATCGCGTAAAATATTTAAACACATTTTTTTGTACTAAACTGACATTACCTTGACACTTTATATACAACCCCATCTTTTGAGCTTAGTAAGATATATTAGCTTCTAGGTCATATAACCTAGAAGCTATAGTATATCTCTGCTTTCCTTCTTTTTAGCTATAAAAGGAAAACCCGATATGTTAGGGATAAATGCATTTTGGTATTGAATATACTTATTATATGCATAAGAAGGTGACTCCCTTGATTGATGTTGGTTCAGGTATTCCAAGTTGACACCACTGCTTATTGCTTTCCTTAGTTTCATAATCTCTTCATGAATTTGCTCTCAATTCTTATATGAGCCCCATCTCCTTTTACAATATATCATTCTGAAAGATCACATTCAAATTTATTATATAGAATTTGATATAGGTTTTTTTTTGTCACGTAATTAATTCATTCATTCATAAACACATAAACGCGACTAATTACATCAAGATAGCGGGCAGGCGGGCAACAAGCTGCGTCGCCACCCCTTTCTGGATGGCAAACCCTAACCTACTAAAAATGAACCCATGTCCCCCCGGAGTCGAGACACTGCTATGAATAACCCGTTGGACTCTAGTCAGGAAACGGATGGCTTCCGGCGCCAAAGAGCCAAAGGTATCAAATGCTAGGGGAACAAAAACGTGTTGGTTCTCCTCGCAGGCTTTAGCATGCTTCTCAACTTTCTTCGCCTCTGCTTTCCGCACAGCTTGCCCTGCTAAAAAACCACTATCCCTCAAACCAACCAGAGGAGATACACCTGTTAGGTCGACGCAAGCGTGTTTCCCCCCGGCCCACCCAAAGACAAGTAGGTCTGCTGGACGTAGGGTGGATCTCCCGTCAGCGGGGTCCGAGAGGAAATTCACAGGAGCCTCCCTCTTGGCTGAGATCCCAGCTCTTCTTAAAATGTCCCAAAGAACGTCCCGGACCCAGTCATGCCTATATTTGAAACCAGGCAGCTCCTTACAATGAACCGCGTGTTCCCCGTATTTGTCCAAGCATGCCTTACGACAAATCGGACAGACTTCATCTTCATGGTACATGGGGATCATCAAACGATATTTAAGAATTGCCCTGTATTCAACCCTAGACATGGTTTGACCCAAACCTTCGATTGGGATAACATTCAAGAAATCTTGGGCATGAGGGCTTTGCAAGCATTCAATAACTGCCTTTTGGCGGGGGGGACAGATCAAAAGTTTCACCCAGGCTCTGTGCGATTTTGCCAAAGAGGGCATTCGCCAAAGTTTTCTGAGGCTTTGGGGGGGGGGGGGGGCGGTGTCCTTGTTAGAAAAACCGCCAATATCAAAACCTGGGAGAAAGTCATATATTCTTTCGAGGGCCTGTACGTAGTCCAAGTCCATGTCAACAACCCCACTATTCCTTAAGATGTGGTCTTGGAGATTCCAAGACTGAGCTCGCGATGCCACAAAAGCATACACCCCGACATCTTTTGTTGATAGGAGCCCTAATCCTCCCAAACGCATCGGCAAGGATGCCAGTCGCCACTGTAGGTCGCCAAAGAACGGACCCCTACATACCACTATATCTTCGATGGCTTCCCGCAGACCTTTGTCAAAACATGATACCGCTTCATCCATCATGGCGGGTTGGCAGGTCCGCAAACCAAAAAGCAACTTAGCGACCACCATACAAGATCTGAGCAAAAGGAGTTCACTCTGGGGATCCTTAATGCAGGGCAAAAGTTTCATAAGATCAACCGCACGCGAGGCTCTCCGCTCTGCCAATTCCCGTATAAAGTAAGAGTCCCGACTAACAGCCCCTCCTAGGAGCTTCACCCCTTTTTCTGGCCTGCCAATCCCACTGGGGAAAAGCCTGTCCCTATGTTTCACCCCATTACAGGACGGCCAAAACACCTCAGTTTTCTTAATATTCAGTTGAAGCCCCAGGGATGGTCCCTCCTTCCGGATGATGTCTAAGGCATTCGCAACATCGATGGCATCACCTATAATTGTCCCATCATCGAGGTACCACGCATGAAATGGGAGGTTACAATTTTCTTGCACCCGGAGAACCATAGGGTGTAATGCCAAGGCGAAAAGGAGTGGACCTAAAGGGTCCCCTTGCTGAACCCCCATAGTGGCCCCGATAACATCATTACCAACTTACAACCTAGCTGGGTGGGCATATAAGAACTAGACCCACAAATAGATAGACGGGCAATGTTGAAGAACTTCTCGGAGAAGGGCAGTGCGGTCTATCATGTTGAACGCGTTTGAAATATCCACAGTGAGCATAGCTAAAGAACCGTCTTCATGGAAGGAGTTAAGGAACCTGTTAGCACTGTGGAGCACTGCCTCTGCCCCATTAGGAGTCCCCACCCCAAATTGGAAGTCCCCCAAATACTTAGCCATTTCCTTACCAACCTTCCTCATTGCCACTTTAGATACCAGTCTGCGCCAAATTGCCCCTATTGCAATGGGTCGGATCCCGTTATCAGGTTTCAAAAGAGGGGTAAGGGGGGCCGAAGCAATAAATTCAGCAAGCACCCTGGGACACAACCCCCCAGCCATAAGTTGACGACTTCAGTAATAGCTGAGAGCAAACCCGTGGAAGCCACAGACCCCTCTCCGCTAAGGGCGTCCAATAGATGCTGGGCCCTCAAACCGTCCCTCCCGCAGGAAGTCCCTTTAGGGAAAGATCGGATGCATCGTAACACACAGTCCTCATCCACCACAAGCGCGGGCATGATGTCGGAGTTAGAGGGCAAGGACGGGGGAGGCAACAGTGGATGTTTATCAATGAGGGCTTTCATCGTAGAATCCCCAAAAGGAGCAACCCCACTAGAACACAACACCTTGACAGCAGCTGTGAAATGACCATCCCGTACTTTCCGGAGGCACTGTTTGACATTGGGGCTCTTTTCAGTAGCCTCACTCCCCACTACTTCCTCCTTGATAAAAGAAACACCTCCAGCGGAATCGAAGAGAGAAGGAACAAGATCTGCAAACCCAGAACCGTCTTTCCACAAAGAAAGCGATTGCAAGATGCTGCAACACTGCATTGATTTCCTATTCCCAGACCTCCGTTCCTGCCTAGTGGACGGTTTGACCACCCGCAGGGTACATCGAGGCAATAAGAGCAGTTTGACCCAACTTTCTACGGAGCCTGGTGAAGCCACCACTTTGCGTAAGGCACCCGTCAAGGCCTGGCCAAACGCCAATCGACAGCTTGGGGGGATGCTCTTGACAGTTTGAATGGGCAGTGAGAAAACCTTTTCTAAGAGGGATATATCCCCAACCACACCTCCTGAAGGACCAGGTTCCATGTCCACAGTCACATGACGAGGTTTCTGGATCCCAACAATGAAATCTTCCACATCTCCCGTAACCACAGAGAAGGAGAGGATGTCATCAGCACTGTGAACGCACCTTTTGCTGAGAGCATGCATCACCATGCACCTCCCACATAACCATTTAGCCCCATCCCTAAGAGCGCCCCCAACTTCCATAAAAAGGTCCAAGTCTTGGGAGATTGCATCTTGCAAAGACGCCCTCCTTTTTTCTGTCTTGAAATGAAAACCATGCATGTGCTTAGGGCTGTACAAAACGCTCGGCGCTCGCCGCTCGTTCGGAATTTGCTCGAAAATTGCTCGCTCGATTTTCCGCTCGGTTGTAAACGAGCCGATCAGCTCGGTTCGGTTTGTAAATGAGCCAAGCATGAGCAAGGGTCCGCTCGGCTCGGTTCGGTTCGGCTCGATATAATTTTTATTAGTTTATTATATATATATATAATTATGTATATACATATTCGTTACAATTATATTTATAGTTTTATACATACTACTCTATTGGATTTGGCTCAATATATGCATATATACAATTATATTTATATCTATAGTTATTGGTCTAGTCAACCCGATGATAACTTAACACTAAGTTTGATTGTAAACCCTAAGTCGTGAAAAAACATGCTTGACTTCCTGTTCCCATTAGTTGTCCACAATCAATCATCTCCCGCTATCAACCTACGCCACAACACGACAATCGTTCTCTGTAGTATGCTCATCACCTCACATGCCTTAACTAGAGCCTCATTCTCGAACGGTCGAACAGTAGTCATCACTAGGCAACGAGAATATTAAAGGAAACATCCAAAATGTATGGTTTTCCGAAAACACTCGCCGCTCGTCGCTCGCTCGAAAAAATGTGAGCTCAAACAATGCTCGCTCGGTTTTCGGATCGATTGTAAATGAGCCGATCGGCTCGGTTCGGTTTGTAAATGAGCCAAGCACGAGCAAAGGTCCGCTCGGTTCGGCTCGGCTCGTGAACAGCCCTACATGTGCTCTAGAAGGCGTAAAAACCCTGAAGACCCTGGTTTACCATCTTTACACTCATGGAAAAGCTTAAAGGGGCATGTTTTCAAACCACTACTCGAGCCAGGGTCAAAAACTCCTTTTTTAACATTCCGGTCCCTTTTATTAGGAGCCATATGCACGCAAACACCAAATCTAATAATAGGCAAGAGAAAAAAGCAACCCCAACTCGAGGCAAGTCAGGTGAAAATAACGCGGGCCTAAACCAGAGGAGTCTGGAGGGGAGCAACCAAAAATTGCTCACCTCCTACCCGCCAACCCCTTTTTTGTTTTTTTTACGTCATCAGACCTCGTCTGACGGCGCTAACGAAGAGGTGTGCGGGAGGGAAGCTACAATATCTATAATTATTATTATTATTATTATTTTATTGTTATTATTTTATTGTTGTTATTAATATTATTATTACTATAATAACTAATAATATGGTAAACACGGGAGGGAAGCTACAAACTAACAGAAAAAGGTAAACACAACAGGGAAGCGAAGGTGAAGGGAGGGTGGGCGATTAGCTAAGATGATGGACAGGAGGGGCGATTAGGCTGTGAGTGAGGTCGGAAGGCGAGTAGGATGGGCGATTTAGCTAAGATGATGGACAGGAGGGGCGAGTAGGATGGGCGATTAGCCAAGATGATGGAGAGGAGGGGCGATTAGCCAAGATGTAGGGGGGAACTTAGGGGGCGATTGGGATTTGAATTCAGACCGTTGAGAATGGGTTCAGGGATGGAGAGGAGATAACGGCTCCCACCCCCAACAGCTCCCAGACAGATGAATGATGATGATGATGATTTCCGGTGAGGAAGAAGAGGAAGTGGGTTTCCGGTGAGGAGGAGGAGGAAGAGGTGGGTTTCCGGTGAGGGTGAGGAGGAGGTGTGTTTCCGGTGAGGAGGAGGGTGGGTGGTTTCCGGTTAGGAGGAGGAGGTGGGTTTCAGGTTAGTTCGGAGGAGGAGGAACATGTTGCTGTTTAATTTGTCTTTGCTAACCTGAAGAGTTTTTTTTTTTTTTTTTTTTTTTTTTTTTGTCTTTCCAAAAATTAGGCTAACATTGATTTTCTCTCCATTTAGTCCACCATTGATTTTGTTATGATAAGATTTCAAGGTCCCAAAAATCACAGCCAGTAATAATTTCATATATGTCCTATTAACAAACTAAAAACCACATGAATTCAATAACTTTAATCATATTTAGAGTTAAATTTAGCTTTTCTAGGCTTTATGTTGTGATTCAAAACACAAAATGAATAGGGGATAAAAAGATACATATCATTATCAAGTTGACTAACAAAAAGAGTAGATAAAAGATATGCATACTGTTACATAATGCATCAAAGATGTTCAGAACCTCGGCAGTAACACCAACATTGATGCTTCCAACATCTATCTTTGCTTGTCTACAAGAACCACCAAAATACATAAATCTCAATTTGCCAAAGAATGTCATTGAAGCATTGTCACAAACACTTGGTATGCACTTTAAAAAATTAGATAGAACATTCTCATAAACAGACAGCAAGCACTTACAATTTCAAAACCACCCCCAACATGCTTTCTTAAAATGTCAAATCTAAACAATTTCACCAACATATACTTTCTATAACCCTCCACCTTATAAGATAAGAAATCAAAGGAGTTAATTTTGTATAAGTTCGAAACATGTAAAGGTTAGTTTCCTGAAAATGACTTTTTTGAAATTTAGTATTGGAGAAAAATTGGTACCCACTAATGGGGTGTTTGGGATTGATTATTCAAAACAGATTATGCGTTTTCGAAAAGCACGGGTGGAGCTGCTTATAGATTATTGCGTTTTGGTAGCCTAAAATACTGATTATCTACATTTTCAAAACGCAATACCAAACACTAAAAACTGATTATCTGCGTTTTGAAGACGCAATAATCCAAAAATCAGATTCAAAACGCAATCCCAAACACCATCTAAATCAAAATATGAACTTGTAATCATAATTACATTTCCAACCAAATTAACTGGTGGTTTTAAATTCAAATAGGTCAAATAGATAAACATGATTAGTTTGCTCATTAAAGAAACTTACATAAAAAAAAGATTATCAATCAGATCATCCATCCCATGACCGGAGCTGTTTTGAGATGGACTTGTTTGTTAACTACCTCTTTCAATATTTAAGATAACTGATGATTCATGACCAAAAGACATACCAGAAAATCTCATCTCCATTGCTATTTGACTCAAAGTGTTGCCGGAATTTCACTTTACCCCCATCAACGAACCCACCACGCAAGCTTCTAACTTTTGCTGGTTTGAAGTGTCCGTTGAACCGGCGATAAGAAAGAGGAAGCAGTGGAGTACTGAGACCACGTGGCAGGTCGAATGAAACTGGAGTTGTTTGATAAAGATGGAGATACTTTAGTAGAAGGAGAGGACACGTAGAAGATGTCAAGAAACGTGGCAAACATGCACATAGAAACCAGCAAACCTGATGCAATCCAGCTGGCCAACCGTTTTATGAAGAGACAAAAAAAATAAAGAAGATTCGAACCGGGGTACATCGTGTATCAACATAACCAAGATACCATCTGTACTACTTCAACTTTTGAATACAAAGATAAACTAAATAATATATAAACACAAAACAAAACGGAGGAAAAAAAAATAAAGCCACAATTAAGTGGCTGAATAAAAATAATATATTTTTACTGTTCAAATCAACTTACAAATTAATATAGTGTAATTAGAAAACACAAATTAAGTTGTAGAGGAAATCGACCGTGACATTTCTAAAGTGGTTCTTCACGTTTTCCGGTTCCTTAATCTATAGATTTTCATCATATAGCCGTAGTTGAACGCTGCGCCAAACAAACTCAGTGTGCTAATAGGACCAGTTAACAGGTTACCACGACTAAAACTTCGAGCCATTAAAAGTCACTTAAAGGGTTATAATAAAAAAGAAACTACAGACAGTGGTACCTTCTCTACCAGTCCTTGGGAAGCAGCTATGGCCTGAGCCCTCTCAGCTTGGCTGAGGGTGATTCCATGACATTCATCTGCATACTTCTCTTGCAAGATACCTTGAGCTAAATCCCATACCACACCCAACATCAACTATGCTTTTAGCTTTCTTCACTAGATCATATGCAACCAAATTTATCCAAATAAAACATTAAACGTCAAATTCTATTCACTAAACAGTAATACATTCATCAAGTGAAACACTCACCAAGTATAATTCATTGCTATATTCAAAGGTGAAAGATCAAGCTACAATAACTGATTGAGACTTTCTCCCACTGTCGTTGCGGCGAGAAACCCAGATTCAAATATGCATTGTTGCGCCAAGTCTTGTTTCTAGCATCCATATGTTATGAAATATTGAGGATTACCATGTGCATCTTTTGGCTTTTCAAGAGTATAACAATTTTCATTAAAGAAAGAACAATGTCCTAAGTGTTTTTTTTACAATAAAGCTAATTTACCTACTTTGGACATTACAAATACCAAGTGTCGTTGATCTGGATTCTTTCCGCAAACAGATCAGGTACCCGAAGAGCATAAAACAAATCCAGAGCACGTTGCGCTTCCTGCAAGATTCATACAACCACTTGTAATCAAAATTAATAAACAATAAATGCATTGGGTAGATGATGCTAGAAGCCTATAGGAAATATATAAAAATTTATATAATTATTTGCGCCTCCGGTACGAAAAGCGGCGCGCTTTTGCGCTTGGCGCTTCTGTGCCTCAGTTTTAGACATTGATGCTTTTGTGCGTTTTTCACTTTTTAAAACCAATAATTTTCTTTGATAATAAATTGGAGAGCTTATATCAGTTATATTGTTCTGTTGTGTGTGTTATTTTATTTGTGCTTCTGAGGACTTGAACAATCATAAGCCATTTTGTTGCATTCAAAAGAATATACGAATCAAGATTGAGAACAAACATGTTTGCTAGATACAATTTGAACAGGTCCAATGTTCACCGATACATATTTTCCACCTGATGATAATTTTTGCTTCACCTTGCCCTGTCCCAATAAATGTAATTGTAGTTATGACACAAAACTAAAGAAAGACTGTGCATTTTAACCGCTAACGAACTGACATCAGTGAGAATATGCCACAATGGACAAACATAGAGCTATTACATGTAAATACGACACGTATTTGCTTTTGAAGCAATCGGATGCAGAATCAGCTTGAAGAACGGATTAAGGCGTAGCGCTTTAGAGAACGCGAGAAGTAACCGATAGGAGAACCGGACATCGAAATGCGTGGTTTTAACCGCATTTATGCTTTCGGAATAATTATTTATCATAAATAATGTTATTCATTAAATATCGAAAGCTATCGGATCGTTTAGGCGAAGGAAACCGTAACCGATCGAGCTAACGCGATTCTAACGGGTGTTCTGAAAGAATGCGTAGGATGCCGAAAATAATTATATTTTTGCTCGGTTTAGCTATGTTTTAGATTTCGAACAAAACCGACTAATTTATATAATTAGTTATCGAGCCTGGATTAAAACCGAGACGTTTTATGTTATAACGGGTTCGATACGCGGTGTATACTCTTCTTTCTTCTTCATTTCTCAGCCAAAACAAAGAATGAAAACCTCTCAACTGTCTCTCCCTCATCTCTCTCTCTCTCTCGTCACTCTCTCTCTGCTCTCTCTCACTCTCTCTTTCGCCTCTCTCTTGCTCCTCCTCCCTGATAAGAGCCGGCCGACCACCACCTCCCATGGTGGCGGCGGCGGCGTGGTGTTTTGGGGGATCTTGTGACTTTCAATCAGTTACCAATCTTAAATCATAAGTGTTGTTTGTCCTTATGAAACTTTTTCTTGTTGGGCCTATACACACCATTCGAGCATCTCCAACCTTGGTCAGCATAAACAACTATAAACCGACACGTGAGCATGCCATATCATTTTAAACCATTCCAAACTGAACCCCACTTTTTTTCTCCAACCCCAAACCATTACAAACCATTCCAAACCTCCTCACATTACCAACTTTTCCTCTTTTATTTAACATTTATCTAAATTTATATAATCTATCATTTTGTTAAATAAATAAAATTATTTTTATAATTAAAATAAAAAAATACGTAAAATGTAATTAAAAAAAACATAATAAATTAAAATTAAAAAACACATTTACAATAAATTAAAAAAAACACTTTTAAACAATTTAAATAAAACAAACCGAAAATAAAATTAAAAAAAAAACACAACTACTCTTCATCCTTTCGCACATTCCTGTTAGCCAAGAAGTGCTCGGTCAAATTGTGTTGAAGGGTAAATAAGTTTCTCTGTTACGTAAGTCTTGAATCTGTTGGATTTGATATTTAAGGTTGTTAAAATAGGTTAATTTTTTTTTAAACTTCAAATGGTTTTATATTTATTTATTTATTTAATTTAATTTTTTTATCCAATGGTTACATATTTTTTAAATCAAAATTGTGATTTTTTTAAGTCATATGGCCCCACCTTTTTCTCAATGGACTGGTTTTTTGCGATGGACGGACCCAACTTGGTCCAACACCTCCAACACCATTTCAACATTTGGATGGCCTGTTCGTTAGTTTTAAACCTTGACAAACCTACCATTGGAGATACCATTATAAGCAAACTTTAAACTGAGAAAAAAAATACAATTATTGAACCAACTGTTAACAACCCAACCCGTCATATCTTTCTGACGGTCATTTCTTAGCTAAACATGTTTGTGAATTGAATCTGAAATTGAAATTAAACTCCCGTAAATTCATTTACAAATTACACTATACTTAAATCTATAAACATAGTACCAACATGGATTTATCTATATTCCATTCAAACCACACCAAACATAGATGGAGAAAATATTTTGAGTCAAGATTGTGTTTACTAAAACCCAAGGGGTGAAGCTTAAATTTTGGTGTACATAAATTCATAACCCACAAACCCACCCTTCATCTATCCTCTTCATGTAAACTACCTGCACATACATACATACATACATACATACCCATCAAAACCCCAAACCGTTTACAAACAATTTTCTGCCTCATAAGAGCATTTACATCTCCTCCATCAAATCTCATCTATCAAATTACACTAAAAATCACTACTTCACCCAAAAATTTTCTCTTTCCTTCTTAAATAAATAATACTTTTTTCATACTTTTATCATTGTATTTTCTCTCTCTTCACTCACAACCACTTATAAAAATATTAAAATAGTGTCCCCCAAAATATAGTGTGTCCACCAAATATTCTCTCTCCTCTACTCACAACCACTTACATACATTTGGTGGACACACTCATATACATTTGGTGGACCAAATGTGAATGCTCTTACACACACCCCATATAATTTGAGGGAAATACTCATGTACATTTGGTGTGGACCAAATGTGAATGCTCTAATAATAGTAGTCTCTCTCTCCGCAATCCTTTCTCGTCTCCTCTATAAAAACAAAAGGAAACAACGTTGAGTACTCAACTCCGGTAAAAGTTTCAATATTCATTTTCAACACTTTCTCGTCTCCTCTATGCCCGCAATAATATCCAAATTCACAAGGCGTTTAATTAATCAAAGAAAACAAGCCAGTACACCATCCCCTTTCCACGTGGCTGTCCACACATTATACGAACAGATATTAATCGATCGTCTTCGACAATTGCACTATCACATCCTATATATTAGGGGTGTTCAAATTCGGATAATCCGAATTTCGGATATCCGAATTTTGGATAATCCGAAAATTCAGATAGTCAATATTGGGATCCGAATCCGAAATTTGGATAATCCGAATTTCGGATTCGGATTCGGATCATCCAACGGATAATCTGAAACTTAAAAAAAACAAAAAAACGTTCTCCTTTATGTCTAAAACGTGAACATGTTAAAAAAACAGAAATCGAAGTTAGATAAACAAAACTTAAACAAAAAAATGTGAAAAAAACTTAACGTTTGGTGGACGGGGGGTTGTGGAGGTCGGAGACGAGGTGGACGGGGGCTGTATAGTTAAGAGAAGAGGAAGCGGCTGCTATGGATTGGAGAAGTATGGACTGAGGGTTAGGAGGATTAGGGATTTAAGATTGTGTATTGTGTTATGTAGTGTATATAATATTATATATTTATATATATTTTTTAATATTCAGATTCGGATAATCCGATTATTCGAAATATTTCAAAATCAGGATCTGAATCCGAATCTGAAATTTCGGATAATTTGGATTCAGATTTTTCGGATTCGAATTCGAATTCGGATTTTTTTTGAACACCCCTACTATATATTACGCTTCAAAGTTCCCTTTTTATACTTTCGTTTTCTTTCTTCCTTAGCTAGCAAGATGGCTATCACCACTAGCGAAGACGTCACTCCATTGATAGGGTTATATATTTTTGTAGGATGTTTGCTTTGCACAGTATTAATGACCGCAGACGTATTTCTAGGTTTTGGCAATGGAAACTCTGGTTTCCAAGCAGATGGTTTTCTTTAAATACTGCTACAATAATGTTTGTTTCTATAGCTTTGAAGCTGACACAAGATATAGAATTCAAAGGCAAGGATTCAGAAAACGCAAAGATCTGTAGCATCATTTACATGATTGTTATGCTAGCAAACAGTCTTCCTTACCTAGGGATAATGGATACAAATGAGCTTGTGAGTAGCACTGTAGCGCTGACTGTAATCGAGATCACAGTGTTGTAAACATTGTGATCAACATTTATATTGAAACGCTTTTGCTAGCTAATAAAATAGCAGTTCCAGTAATGTTATTTTCGTTACTGTTGCCAGTTTCAGTGGCATTAACAGTAACCCCGTATAGGAAGAAAATACAATAGAAGTTCAATGACTCCCAAATGGTTGTTTTGAGCCAACAAGAAAAACCGTTTTCTTCCAAAGAACTAAAACGTTATGTTAAAAGGTGTTGGCTGATGGTTGAAACTGGAGACCCTCAGTTTATCATTGCTTCGTCACCGATCTCCTGTGTGTTTGGGATCGTATGTGTGTTCCTTGTTTCTAGTTTAGTTAATATGGGGATTAACATGGAAGAAGGTCGGATAATACTTCCCGAGTATTCTTGGTTTCTACGTGTAATATTTTCTTTGCAATCTTATGGGATAATTATCGGAATCATTGGCCCAATTTTTCGATGTACAACATATTTTCGTCACTACACTATTCGTAAAAACAATAGTAATGTGCTCCGGCTTGAGAGACATTGGATCGAAGTTTTTCAAGATATGAAAAGAAGCCCTGTTAACTCACAAATTCGAGGCCGGCATTGTAGAATACTTCACCGTAATGCAAGAAACATGGTATTGAACCTTTGCATAATGGTACAGGTTGTAGTTTTGTCTCTCTGTAATATCATGTGTTTCATTTTACAATTTGTTGTAATGTCACTCTCTCGTTGTTGGCATTACCTAAGTTGGCCGTTGAAAAGGTTTAGAGAGGTACCGGGTGTGGTTAGTAACAATGAAAGCATAGAACTTCAAGAATATGGCACCTATGTTCTTCAAATCGAAGAGGGTTTCAAGCTCTCTCAAGGAATATTAACAAATACTCTTCGATCTATAACTTAGCAGGTTGATGATCTTGCGATAAAAGAGTCGCACGATCTTATGAATCTTCTTGAGAAGTCTAGAGGATTTAACGGAGTAAGAGAGTTTTACAATTGTTAGAGCAAAACCAAACATAAAATCATAAAGAAAGAACACTGAAATGGATGATCTTATTCAACAACTACTAAGCCTTATATAGGCATTACATGCAACATAAACAAAGAAAGGTTCAAATAACAAAACAAATAAACTAGCAGTTCCTGTAATGTTATTTTCGTTACTGTTGCCAGTTTCAGTGGTGATAGCCATCTTGCTAGCTAAGGAAGAAAGAAAACGAAAGTAGAAAAAGGGAACTTTGAAGCGTAATATATAGTAGGGGTGTTCAAAAAAATCCGAATCCGAAAAATCCGAATCCAAATTATCCGAAATTTCATATTCGGATTCGGATCCTGATTTTTCAAGATATGAAAAGAAGCCCTGTTAACTCACAAATTCGAGGCCGGCATTGTAGAATACTTTACCGTAATACAAGAAACATAGTATTGAACCTTTGCATTATGGTACAGGTTGTAGTTCTGTCTCTCTGTAATATCACGTGTTTCATTTTACAATTTTTTGTAATGTCACTCTCTCGTTGTTGGCATTACCTAAGTTGGCCGTTGAAAAGGTTTAGAGAGGTACCGGGTGTGGTTAGTAACAATGAAAGCATAGAACTTTAAGAATATGGCAACTATGTTCTTCAAATCGAAGAGGGTGTCAAGCTCTCTCAAGGAATATTAACAAATACTCTTCGATCTATAACTTAGCAGGTTGATGATCTTGCGATAAAAGAGCCGCGCGATCTTATGAATCTTCTTGAGAAGTCTAGAGGATTTAACGGAGTAAGAGAGTCTTACAATTGTTTGAGCAAAACCAAACATAAAATCACAAAGAAAGATTACTGAAATGGAAGATCTTATTCAACAACTACTAAGCCTTATATAGGCATTACATGCAACGTAAACAAAGAAAGGTTCAAATAACAAAACAAATAAAATAGCAGTTCCTGTAATGTTATTTTCGTTACTGTTGCCAGTTTCAGTGGTGATAGCCATCTTGCTA
Source organism: Ambrosia artemisiifolia (assembly GCA_032199755.1). Taxonomy (NCBI): domain Eukaryota; kingdom Viridiplantae; phylum Streptophyta; class Magnoliopsida; order Asterales; family Asteraceae; genus Ambrosia; species Ambrosia artemisiifolia. Next base: position 3,620,201 of record CM063519.1, read on the forward strand.
GCTAAGGAAGAAAGAAAACGAAAGTAGAAAAAGGGAACTTTGAAGCGTAATATATAGTAGGGGTGTTCAAAAAAATCCGAATCCGAAAAATCCGAATCCAAATTATCCGAAATTTCATATTCGGATTCGGATCCTGATTTTTCAAGATATGAAAAGAAGCCCTGTTAACTCACAAATTCGAGGCCGGCATTGTAGAATACTTTACCGTAATACAAGAAACATAGTATTGAACCTTTGCATTATGGTACAGGTTGTAGTTCTGTCTCTCTGTAATATCACGTGTTTCATTTTACAATTTTTTGTAATGTCACTCTCTCGTTGTTGGCATTACCTAAGTTGGCCGTTGAAAAGGTTTAGAGAGGTACCGGGTGTGGTTAGTAACAATGAAAGCATAGAACTTCAAGAATATGGCACCTATGTTCTTCAAATCGAAGAGGGTGTCAAGCTCTCTCAAGGAATATTAACAAATACTCTTCGATCTATAACTTAGCAGGTTGATGATCTTGCGATAAAAGAGCCGCGCGATCTTATGAATCTTCTTGAGAAGTCTAGGGATTTAACGGAGTAAGAGAGTCTTACAATTGTTTGAGCAAAACCAAACATAAAATCACAAAGAAAGATTACTAAAATGGATGATCTTATTCAACAACTACTAAGCCTTATATAGGCATTACATGCAACGTAAACAAAGAAAGGTTCAAATAACAAAACAAATAAAATAGCAGTTCCTGTAATGTTATTTTCGTTACTGTTGCCAGTTTCAGTGGTGATAGCCATCTTGCTAGCTAAGGAAGAAAGAAAACAAAAGTAGAAAAAGGGAACTTTGAAGCGTAATATATAGTAGGGGTGTTCAAAAAAATCCGAATCCGAAAAATTCGAATCCAAATTATCCGAAATTTCATATTCGGATTCGGATCCTGATTTTTCAAGATATGAAAAGAAGCCCTGTTAACTCACAAATTCGAGGCCGGCATTGTAGAATACTTTACCGTAATACAAGAAACATAGTATTGAACCTTTGCATTATGGTACAGGTTGTAGTTCTGTCTCTCTGTAATATCACGTGTTTCATTTTACAATTTTTTGTAATGTCACTCTCTCGTTGTTGGCATTACCTAAGTTGGCCGTTGAAAAGGTTTAGAGAGGTACCGGGTGTGGTTAGTAACAATGAAAGCATAGAACTTCAAGAATATGGCACCTATGTTCTTCAAATCGAAGAGGGTGTCAAGCTCTCTCAAGGAATATTAACAAATACTCTTCGATCTATAACTTAGCAGGTTGATGATCTTGCGATAAAAGAGCCGCGCGATCTTATGAATCTTCTTGAGAAGTCTAGAGGATTTAACGGAGTAAGAGAGTCTTACAATTGTTTGAGCAAAACAAAACGTAAAATCACAAAGAAAGATTACTGAAATGGATGATCTTATTCAACAACTACTAAGCCTTATATAGGCATTACATGCAACGTAAACAAAGAAAGGTTCAAATAACAAAACAAATAAAATAGCAGTTCCTGTAATGTTATTTTCGTTACTGTTGCCAGTTTCAGCGGTGATAGCCATCTTGCTAGCTAAGGAAGAAAGAAAACAAAAGTAGAAAAAGGGAACTTTGAAGCGTAATATATAGTAGGGGTGTTCAAAAAAATCCGAATCCGAAAAATTCGAATCCAAATTATCCGAAATTTCATATTCGGATTCGGATCCTGATTTTTCAAGATATGAAAAGAAGCCCTGTTAACTCACAAATTCGAGGCCGGCATTGTAGAATACTTTGCCGTAATACAAGAAACATAGTATTGAACCTTTGCATTATGGTACAGGTTGTAGTTCTGTCTCTCTGTAATATCACGTGTTTCATTTTACAATTTTTTGTAATGTCACTCTCTCGTTGTTGGCATTACCTAAGTTGGCCGTTGAAAAGGTTTAGAGAGGTACCGGGTGTGGTTAGTAACAATGAAAGCATAGAACTTCAAGAATATGGCACCTATGTTCTTCAAATCGAAGAGGGTGTCAAGCTCTCTGAAGGAATATTAACAAATACTCTTCGATGTATAACTCAGCAGGTTGATGATCTTGCGATAAAAGAGCCGTGCGATCTTATGAATCTTCTTGAGAAGTCTAGAGGATTTAACGGAGTAAGAGAGTCTTACAATTGTTAGAGCAAAACAAAACGTAAAATCACAAAGAAAGATTACTGAAATGGATGATCTTATTCAACAACTACTAAGCCTTATATAGGCATTACATGCAACGTAAACAAAGAAAGGTTCAAATAACAAAACAAACTACAAACTACAAATTACGTAAAAACATGAACAAATAAAGGAACCAACTTGACTCATCCATGCACCATGCATACCGATTCTTCAGTGACTTCAAACGGCTATTTTGATTGAATTATTCTCAACATCCTCCCTTAATTCAATCTTCCTAACTCCAAGCATCTCTCTCAGATAACAGAACTAATCAGGTCCAAGAGCCTTTGTCAATAAGTCTGCCAATTGTTATTGAGTTCGACAAGACTTTAACACAACTTGATTTGTATAAACCAAACTCTTAATATAATGAAACTTGATGTCAATGTGTTTGCTACGACTATGCAGTGCTGCATTTTTGGACAAAAATATTGCTGAAACATTGTCACAATAGATTTCAGTAGGCTGCTAATTAATACTCCTATAGAACAAAGTTTTATTGTTACACCAAAAAACTCTAAGGAAACTGATATGTTAGAAAATGTGTATGGCTATCAGAAACGGATTAGAAAACTTATATACTTGTCTTTAACAAGACCCGATATAAGTTATACAATCCAGTTTCTAAGTCAATTCATGCATAAACCTTCTAAGTTTCACTTAAAGGTTGCCCTTAGATTCATATGTAGATTCAGACTGGGCTAAGTTTGATCTATGTGCATATACTGGTAAATGTATCTCTTTTAAAAAGACAGACCAGTTTGATCTATGTGCATATGTAGATTCAGACTGGGCTAAGTGTTCAATTACCAGGAAGTCTGTTACAGGCTATTGTATATTCTTAGGTAGTTCTTTGGTTTCCTGGAAATCAAAGAAACAAAGCACCATTTCTAGGTCTAGTGTTGAGGCTGAATATCGAGCCATGTGTTCAGCCTCATGTGAAGTAATTTGGCTTATTAACTTGTTAAAAGAGTTAGGGAAATTGGATTGTATCGCACTCAACTATTTGTTATTGGCCGATAACGCACTGAACTATAAAATTGATCACCAACGCACTGAACTTTAAACCTCTTGGATTGTGTCACACTAAGGCTGTGTTTGACAAGGTCCAAATGGAAGAATCCATATGTGTTAATTGTATTAATTTGTCACTAAGTAATCGTTTTAAACTTCTTTATCACTAAGTAATCGTTTTAGTGGTTCTGGACCTGGTCAAACACAGCCATAGTGTGACACAATCCAAGAGGTTTAAAGTTCAGTGCGTTGGTGATCATTTTTATAGTTCAGTGCGTTATCGGCCAATCCCAAATAGTTGAGTGCGATACAATCCAATTTCCCAAAGAGTTAAAGGTCAATATTAGTCTTCCAGACAAGCTTTACAGTGATAGTAAGGCTGCATTATCTATTGCTGCCAATCAAGTTTTCCATGACAAAACTAAACATTTTGAAGTGGATTTACACTTTATTAGAGAGAAAATCTCTAATGGTGTAATTCAGGCATTAAAAGTCAGTTCTGAGAAACAAATAGCTGATGTTTTCACTAAAGGGTTGAACTTACTCAACATAAAGCTCTTTGTGAGCAACTTGGTTTGTTGGACTTGTTTAACATTTGAATCAAGGGGGCATGTTGAAAATATATAATTCAAATGTTAATTTATAGTTGTGACATATTATTGGGCTACGAATTTGTTTGTATTAGTGGACTTTTATTTGGGCTTATTGTTTTTATCACGAAAGGAGAATGGGCTTTACAACTGTTGGGCCTAAAGCCTGGTTCATTAATAAAATTGATCAAAAGACCGTTCATTCTGATGATCCGTGTGATATTGAGATCCTACGGTTTAGATGATGCAAGATTGTGTTTCTTATATGGAAGCTTCCATGGGTTCTATATAAACCCTGATGGTCTCTCGTTGCTAGGTTTAGCTCAGATATTGTTTCGTCTTCACCTTTGTCTTTTTAATCAGTCTAGGGTTTTCATCTATTGTCTTCTGTAAGGTTTCTTTGTATTATTTCTTGGTTAATAAGTGATCAACTGGTCTCAACAATCAGTAGATCACAAACATTGTATCTTTTATTGATCTCTATACTTAGTAGAGATATAGGGTTCGGCTGGGAACGTTTTGGGTTGGTAATAATAAGATTTTATCACCGTTTTCAGTCGCTATATCTTTGTGTTGTTATTATTTTGTTTTGTTATGTTTGTGAATGTTGTATTAGTATAGATCTGTACTTTTTTACATTCCCGTCTCAATTGTCATGCAGAGAACGGGAGGGACGGACCATTTTAATTGATTTTTAAATATAAGGACCAATGGGTAGAGGTGTTTTGGGTTGTATTGAACATGCTACACCACCCCCTTGGGTTGTCTAAAAAAAGAGAACCACCCTCCTTGCTTATATGGCATGTGACGTGAAGGGTTGTTCTCCCCTTTGGGTTGTCTCCACACCCACCAGCCTTTGAGGAAATTGTTTATGCAAGTAGCAGATTTAGTTAGAAATAAAGTTATTTAGTGCTAGTTCTTTCTTTTGTTTATCAGTAAGTATACTGTATGTACTATTCTGTTAAGCTTAGTAAAAAAAAGGCACGCTTGAGGCCGTCACTTTTGTTGGAGGTGGCGTTTACGGTGCTTGTTGTTTAAGGCGGTTGCAATAAAAAAAAGGACCGGTGATTGAATATGTTGTTTGATTCAAATTGCATGATTACTTGTATGTTGTAATGAAGTGGATGCGTTGTTAGTATTAAGAAGAAACAAACTAACAAAAAAAGATATAAGGCGTTCTTAATAATGGGTTGTGGGCATCATAGTGTAAAGTTTTGTTGACTTGAATCTTGAATTAGTATTTTGCTGGGTTGGTCCACAATTCTTGATATTTTTACTGTGTTTTTATGGTGATTTAAGGATGTTTGGATTATGGTTTGGGTTTAGTTCCTTGTTTTATCCTCTGGGGTATTCTTTGAATTAGTGGCAATTGAAGGAGTTTCTAATGATGGGTTTTGTTTATTTTTTGACTTGTCACATGGGTTTGTCTGAATTGTGAATAAATTTGTTGAAAATTGAGTTTTATTTATATGTGCAAATCTTGAAAGGGGTAGCATGAATCTTGAACTATATACTGATTTGATTCATATGGTGTTGTGGGTATCAAAGAATTAAGTTTGCTCATACACAGTTTTGTTGTATGATTGAATACTTTGTAAAATAAATCAATCGTCATGCTATTTTTTTATTGCTAGATCTTGATATCAATCATCATACTATCTCATATTTGAATGTATATCATTTTGATTTTCATTGTCATGGCACCACCAATCCATGTGTTTTGTTCTTGAGAATTTGAAGATAATCCAAAAGATATTTGTAGATTATTTTGGTCCTAGTTATCTTAATACATACTCTCATGTATAGTACTGATGAGTAATCTTTACTTCAAAAATAAATTGAAAATATGTATTTTCTTTAGATTACTTAATTATGCATTTAGTTAACGATTGATTAGTGTGTGTTTATGTATGTATATATAGTAGGCAAAGTGAACCATGGTTAGGGGAAGGATCGCGATGAAAAGAATAGAAAACAATCAGCTCGACATGTGACATTCTACAAGAGAAGGGGTGGGCTTCTCAGGAAAGCTTGTGAGCTTTTGGTTATGTGCGATGTTGAAATTGCTTTGATTGTCGTCTCCCCAAGGAGACACGTAACAAGAGAGATGATCATGTTGATAAACTTGTAGAAGCTATCAACGAAAAGAAAAACGAGAAGGCTGTTGTTGGTGTAGGATACACTGGTCTTGATGATTCATAAGTTCTGATGTACTGCTTATACACTGTACAGAAGTAGAGAACCAACATTTTAGTTAATGCAGACTCATTGTCTTTGATTATTGCAGTTTTTTTACACGCTTGGATAAGTTTCTCTACTACGATACTGAATGTTGATTACTACTTGTGTGTGCATGCAGTGTGTTCTTTTTTCATATATTAGATGTGATATAATATTTATTCGCAGATGACGCCGATCATATGCTTGTCATGAGTTGAGTTTATTGAGAGAATCTTTGCAGATCCATAAGCAAATGTTTGTGGCATATGAGATCATATTAATAGGTAGTTTTGTTTTATCTATAGTTCTATATATACTAGAATATCAAAGTAAAAAAAAAAATTAAAATAAAAATAGGCCTAGAAACTGGAAACCTCCTGTTAACAACAATTTTATTTCATTTACTTTATGTGATGGTAGATAATAATATAACTGTAAACCTCTTGCTAACAGGAGGTTTTTTCTTGATTCTTATGAAGCTGGAAAGCTATGTTCTGCTGCTGAACATATGTTTTTGCATGTCTAAAATCTTCCATCATTATTTATTTTTGTTGTTTTTATTGCTTTTTGCTTCATGTAGTCAGGTGACACTTTGAGGGTATGGATTTGATACCCATAAAATTGGGTATTCTTTATACCCTATGATCGGTGCATTTTAGGTACACTCTATTTTATATAATTTATAATAAAAATGCATCGATAAGATTACAAAAGATATTACTTTATTCTGTTTTTATTTTCTGTAAGTTACATGGTAGTTGCTACTTGCTAGACAACACATGCATGCTAGACTACTAGAGCAATCTCGGTTATTTTTGTTAAGATCGAAAAGTTTTCATCCATATTTTAGCTCTTAAGAAACTAATTGTGGTATTCTTAGTTTCCAGCTTCAATTCTAGTTTCTATGTGAAACTTCTTGTATTTAATATATGTTGTTCTACCATGAAAGCAACAAAAGTTTTTCTGTCTACCTTTCTTTGTTATAAGTTTGATATTCTCGACTTTGGTTGCACAATGATTAGTAGAAATTATTTGATAAATGAAGGTTTAGTCTGTTCTCAATTGTGTGACTCGATATGCAGTCAAACAAAGATTTCTCTAACATGTTTGGGTCAAAGCTAGTTTTCACTTAACTTTGATGTTTTTTGGTTGATTATTGTTCTATGTTAGAATTATTTATGTCAAAACACTAGCACGTCTAATTTAGTCACACAAATATTAATATGGATAAGTTTTCATCCTGAGTTTAGATCTATTTTATGTGATTTCGTAGGGACCATGTTTATGTGTTAGATGTCATACATTTTGTATCCAGAGTTTGTTAAGAGAAAATCAAAGTCAGTTTTTGTGTAATAGCAAAGGTTGTTTTCTGTTGGATGAGTTTTCAAAATCATGAAATTGTTTAATGAAAACTGTTTTTGGATTTGTTATACCAGTCGGTTTGTGTAACTATTTGCTTGATCCTCATGTCTCATTGTCATGGTTGCAGGATCTTACGATTATTTACAAAAATTAATTATATATCATAATTATACTAGTTGATTTATATTTATGTGTACAACATACTTCATATGTTAGTGCTACGTCTGTTTGTGGTTATGTATGATGATGTAACTATGTATAAAGTGTAACTAGCAGGAACCCGTGCGTTGCGGCGATACTGCATGATGTTTGGCTATATATAATTGTATATATATGTATAATTGATATGTTTAGCTTTAAGACTTGTACGTATAGCTTTAAGACTTGTTTTATTGGCAAAAAGATAAAACCATAGTGGATATAGTTATATAGTGATGACACATATTATTATTACTATTACTATAGATTTTCCGACGAAGTGGTAGCATAAATGTTAAAGAAAGTATAAAATGGACTTGTACAATTTTATGCATAGTAGAAAGTGGAGTCGAGTTAGACATTAAGTTTGTATTAAATACCATGCGATGTGAAAGTAACCCAAAGTGTGATAGTCACTCAATTGACAACGTGTTTTGATGTTGCACGTCCTTATCAAATTCAAAAATTTGATATTTTGCCTACGGAAAACATTAAGGATAACGGAACAGGTGGGTTGAGGTCAAAACCAAGTACTTTTTAGTGTCGGTTGAAATGGGTCGGCCTGAAAACATTTCTTTATTCATCTAAAAGATCATTAAAATGAATGTGGTAAATATGATTATGAAAGCTATATTACTCCAATATTCATCTAAGTTCTATTAATGAAATCGTTTATAAATTTATTTGCGTTGAAAATACACCTTAGGTGACTTTCAAACTGATCGTTTTTTTCTCTTAAAATACGAATTTCATGATCTTACAAGTAAACAATCGTTCCCTTTAAAATTTCACCTGACTCTAGATATTGGTGTGTCAATAGATTATATATTTTAGGTATCTTTAATAGTCTCACATAAAACTCTTTAATAAATTTACAAATAATTTATTTTTTATATAATAGCGTCATTTTTATCACAGTAACTTCAAGTTGCAAGATTTTGGTATCTTTATCACATACACACAATCAAACACAGTCACATAGTAGTACTCATACAAAGTTTCCGACCATTAAAAGTTACACACACAAAACACACATTCAGACGCATACGATACAACTAATAACCTTATTTTTATCTTCTTTCTTTTCTTACGGTTATAAACGACAATCAGATCATCGCCGGAATTTAACCCAACCCAAATCTAATCTTGTTAGCTCAAATTACCCAACTAATCCACCAAAAAAACGTAAGGAAAACACAAGGAGTCGATACCTCATCACACGATGGTGAAAGAAATAGGAAGGTGAGTCACCGGCGACAATGGTGGTCCGCTATTCTGGTCACCGGTCTTTAGTTCGAGCAGAAAGAGCGGCGACGTTGGTTCTGTGCCAGATGTAAACAGAACGGTGGTGTCAAAGTGATGCGTATGTGGTGATGGTCTCGAAACTTTGGTTGGAGAAACAAGGAGGCCGAGAGAAGAGATGGTTCGTGAGTTGGGTTTTATGATTACACAGGAGTTTATGATGAGTTCCAAATCGGTTTCGTTGCATAATTAATTGTTTTGTTGAGACGATTTAATGGCAATGATAAAATAGTTGTTTCATTTTGTGCTTTAACGGTAGGGTAAGGTAAATGCCACAGTCAAATTCAATGGTTGTCTTTGTACTTTAGTAATCATTTTACACATAAATGAAAATAAAAATAAAAATGAGTTCCTCAAGATGAAGGCGAAGGTATCAAATTTAAACCAAACTGTTTCAAAAGAGGTGAGGTATACATCATCATTTCCTTCGTTTACACTTAATTTTACTTTTGTATTGTATAATTTGGTGAGCTACAAAGTAGAAATGTCAGTGTATAGATCACCTCCACTTGTAGACGCATAAGTATGTGACTCAGAATGAGAGCCAAAGTATGAGAGTTTCATGAATAGGATATGATTTGCATTAAAATTATGAAAGGTAGGATAAGGTAAAAGTCACATTCAAAGCATAAATTAATTTATTTAACTTTTATTATAACCATCTAATTCTAGAGTTCAATAAAGATAAATTTAATTGTTTTCTTAAATGTGTCTTACCAATTTAATAAAATTACTATTTTACCCATGTAGATGAATGTGAAATGACCATTTTAGCTGTCCAGCATACACTATATAGTAGTATAGATATAGATATAGATATAGATATATACTTTTATGAATTATTTATGTGTTACGATTATACTTTTTGACATTGATATATGGTTATAGAGTCGGAGGGTCTTAATGGAAGCAGTTTCTCTTAGTTATAGATAGAGATTTGGTCTACCTGCATCTTGCCATCTCTAGAATCTACTAGTAGCTTGGTTACGAGTGATATTTACTGGGTACATGTATTATTTTTATAAATTAATTAAGAACTAGAAATGGGATCCGCGCGTTGCTGCGACGATTGCCGTTACAACGGTGTTGTGGTAATTGTCTCTGCGCTTCACTGCAGGCGGCACGACAAATAGTAATGCATAAGATGGTAATTATAAATGTTTAAAAGTTATTAAATATTCGATCAGTTGTGTAATAGATTCAAACAAAATTTACAATCTACTATAATAACATTTAACAAAAGATTGCTGATTGGCTCACTTCCTCCCTCTATACCATAATAACATAAGCGATACGGCAAGAAAAAAACCCGCACAAACAGATGTTAAATTCCAGAAGGCGAGCAGAGAAAAAGTCGAAGTCACTGTGTCTCGCTCTCTCAACTCCACAAAAGCAAACCACAAAAGCACAATCAAAATAAAATATACAGAGGGAGAAAAGAGATGTAATGGCAAAATGTGGTTGTACAATACACGTCAAAAGGAAACAAATACCAAGAATGTACAACCCAACAAACAAAATGAACAACCCCACAATGCACAAAAAATCCATAAAGCACAACGTACAACACTCCAATGCACAAACCATTTCTAAATTATATATGTATTATTGAAAAGTTGATGAATAGTAGGGATGGCAACTTGGTAATTAAATAGCTGTGAAGCTTGGTCCATCTGGTCTTTTCAATCTTACCTTACCTGGCTTTCTCCATCTTACCGACAGCCACGTTCTAATATGTTGCCCACGCATCTCATCCTTTTATCAGCCACGTGTCTTTCTTTTTGTGTTCTTCTCTCCCCCATACAAAGTTCTAGACCTCCATCAATGGCATATCAATTCATGGTCATCATCTTTTTTCTTGACTTCTGTTTTTGACCCTCTAATGGCAGATGACGAAGGGTATCACTCCCTATAACCGCATCAGTTCAGTGTTTAGATTTGTGATAGATCTGGTGAACAAGTTATGGTTGCGGCTGCAGAGGACAACTAGGTTTTTGTATTTAAAATATGAATTTCTACACAATAACATCATTTGTTAAAATTCATACATGTTTTTAACGATTTCTATATGACAGCGAGAAGACAAGAAGAGTGCTGCAACGATGGGTCAGCCCTGTAAATTCTGCCTATGTTTTTTTACGGAGAAAGCGTTGTTCGACCAGTTCAATCATCTCTTAAAATTATTTGAGGTAAACCCTAATATTTGTGTTCTTCAAGGTTTTTATTTTTCATTTTTTTTTATGTTGAGATTTGGTTCTGATATCTGAATATTGAATTTGGAGTTTGTTTTCACCAGTTCATCTTCAAAAGTTCATCTTATGGACATATGGTATGGATCTAATTATATGAAATGCATTTTAATTTTGGGGATTTTGGCCCCTGTGTGTGGTGCAAGTTATAAATACCAATTTCATCAATTAAATTTGGATGTTCGAGTCAACAAAACCAAGTTCCATATTGTTGCATAATCTAATCTATATCTAACTTCCAAACACGATACAGTCAGTCGATTCAATGGTTGAGAGCTTTTTCATTGTATTTGGGAGTGGTAAGCTATATACATTCTTTTGGGGGTTGGATTAATGGATGCGTTTTCTTGCAATTTTGATTGTGATATGGTCCGGCTTGACTACTATTATATTGTTTCGTTTTATGCCACTTTTATTATCGCATGCTGTTTTGTTTTACGTTACAAATGTTTTGAGTTTCTTCGAAAAATACATAAATACCTTAGGCAATACAATTATTTTTATGTAGAAAGTTGTGAGACTATAACAATAAAGATGGTAATTAACACCATTTTGAAGACTATACAGTTAGAAGAGGTTTTTAAGTAAAGTTATACCCGATTCAATCTTAGCTAGATTTTTTTTATTTGACCCATTCTATATAAAAACAAAACAAATCGACACATCTTCATGACTATGCACTTTACTTTTATGCGTCTGTTTGCTAGCTATTTGATGTTGATCATAATCTTAAATTATAATAAAAAAATTAAGAGGTGCTAGATTGGAAACAAGATATGACATTATTCGTGTTGTAGTGCGTGGCTTGCTTTACCTTCATGAAGATTCACATGATCACATCATTCATATGAAAAATGGATACCAAAAATTGCAGATTTTGGCATGGCTAGGCTCTACCTTGAAGATCAAACTCAAATTAACACGCGTGTAGCCGGTACCAAGTACGTTTTTTTTACTATATTTATTCATAGGTAATCTCGCTTGAAGTTAATTTAATTGGCTAACTACCCGTTTAAACAAATATATGCATCCCCATTTATTAACCCAGAGGTGACAAAATAGGCGAGTTCCGTAACATGTTAGGCTGACCTGACGCATTTCTTAAGCACTAGCCATTGGTAGCTATTTTGAGCATTTCTTAAGCACTAGCCATTGGTAGTTATTTTGACAATGATTGATACTGCATATTATGTTTATGTTTGGCATTAACCTTAATATAAATCTATAAAACATGTTATTAAGATCTCCTAAACGGATTTTAGGCATTTTTCCTTGGCATACAGCGGATATATGGAACCTGAATACGTTATGCAAGGTACTCTATTAGTTAAGGTGTGTATGGCTTTGGTGTTGTGATTCTAGAGCTCATCAGTGGTGAGAAAAAAACTAACTTTGCCGAACAAGTTTCCGCCTGCATACAAATCGGATTGTGCGGTGTGGTCTTAATGCTAAACAAAAAACCAAGTGAACTAGATGAATCAAACTGCCCAGAAATCCCAGGTACAAGGTATAGAAGGTCCCACAGCCCTGCCACATCATCCTCAGAAGCAGGGATTTATGTTGCTTCGAGTTCTCATACTTCCTCTGCCACCACCATGGTTGTCGGTCTGGTACTTCCACTACATCTGTTGCGGGTTTCTTTGGTCATGGTAGTTCACATACGGGGCCTCACCTGAAGTCTCATAGTCCTGGATATATGAATTCAAGATCAGATCCTAATGGTAAACATGGGTCTAAGAACTTTTCATAATAGAAGGTTTTGTTTTTTTCCCACTATTGAGTCGCTGAATTATATAAAAAATTTGACCTATTCTTTAAACAACAGTGAAAGGTAGGATTGGGTCAGTACGTGTAATTAGGAATGTAGATATTTGTAGTGTTTTTCATATATAAAGTTTCTATATTTCGACATAATGTTTGTTGTTTCGATAGGCATATATTATGTTAAATTTCTCATATCTATGTGCTTGGAATTACAATATTAGTCTGGCTCTTGTCTTGGGGCAACTTGACAGCAGCAACCCTATCCTATTCACATATTTATGATTTAAAGAAACAGAAAACGGTATTGTGCCATGTAGTGACAAATCAACATTGGTGCCCGTGTTAATACTTCGGAACCAGCATATCACGACTTAAATACGAGCGTCGATACCATATGACGACTTTAATATGAGATATCACGGATTAGCGCGCCGCAACGCGCGCGGGTGTTATACCTAGCTAATACTATATATAATTGGTTTGCGAAATTAGATTAAATATATAGTATTTTTTAGTGTGTTGGGTAATATTGGGCCAATCCCATTAAATGGAGATGGGCCGAGCCTAATAGTTGTGTTTCTGACGAAATAATTATATAGTAGATCAAATAACACTTATGAGAAAAAAATAGCAGCGTTCTTACATTAATGTATATTTTATAAGAAAAACTAATTGCTTTTATACTTATTTGTTTAGGGGAAAGATCCGGTACAAATAGCTTTTTTGGTAAGAACTGTAAGAATCAAAGGAGGGTATTTTTTTTTAATTTTTTTTTTCAAAAATTTTTTTCCCCATATTGTTAAACATGTATTATAGTATTTTGTTTATTATAATAGTATATTTTAATAGACTATATGTGACTATAATTTGTTTTAGAAAATAGCCTTTTGGATATAGCTATGCATATGTAACGTATTGTTGTCAAGATGGAAGATATAGAATTCGGACCAGTTTCTTAATTTTCAAACCGTACCAAAAGTTTTGTACTCGAGACTGGTCGGAAAAAAAAAAACAAATAGAGGAGGATTTTGATATACGTAACTTTTTATATTTGAGTTAAGCCTTTGATAATTGTTACTTAGATTTGCATATCATTTGGTTATGCTTAATGTATGTTTGGCAAAACTAGCTAGTAGCAATAGCTTTTTAAATATATTTTGGTGTTTGGTAAAGTAGCTGGAGCTTTTAATAAAATGTGTAAAATGATCAAAATGAGCATAATTAAAAGCTTGTAAAGAATGTTTTTATTTTATTTTTATAATAGAATGGGTATTTGTGTCATTTACTCATAAAAAGCTTGTAGCTAGTAGGAGCTTTTTCTTAAACGCTAGTACTACTAACTTTTCAATATAAAGCTTTTTCTCCTAATATAAAAGCTTCAAACTCTTTCAACCAAACCAGACTTTTTATTAAGTAAGAGTTTTTTTTAAAAAAACTTGAAGCTCCTAAAAGCTTATTGCCAAACATACCCTTAATAATTATAACTAGTTTTTAGCCGCCACGCGTTGCGGGGCACAACTCGAATTCGAATTTATGCCGTCTAATAATAGCGTATTGTATTCGACCGATTTGTACCGTATGAAGTAAACATATGTATTCGACCTTATCTTTTGAACGATCGCTGGTCAACGTAAACAACATTGACACCATCAAGCCAAACTTATAATCCATGAATTTTAAGCTTTATCTCTAGATGTAAAGTTTAAATTGATATCTTATATGAAATGAAATTCCAAAACATATGATTGATAGTATGAACAAAAGAAGCTGGAAATCGCAACCAAAGAATAAGAACGATAGGTTTTTCAATGAACACAGTATGAAACGTAAGCCAAATACCATAACATACTGATAGAACTGACCACCACCATCGACGTTGAAGTCGTCCCACCCCCACCGTCTTAGCCTTCGACGCTCTGATTACAATCCGTAGCCATATGCCACCGTCAAATACAGACTACACCACCTTGCACCTTCACCATCGTCTTGCACTCTCGCCACCACCTAGGCTGTAATCGAAGAGTAATAACAAACCAAAACCCTTTGTATCATTAAACCACCTGACATTTGAGTGGTGGTGAAGGTAGTATAAATTCAAATTTAATATTTTGATTTACAGAGAGGAAAAAGGAAAAACAGTCGTCGCATGGTTGATGCACGTGATAGCCGGCTCATTTTAGCATGGGTTCACTTTCTGTAAGAACCTACCCTAAATGTAAGTATAGAATAATACAATAGAGACAATCTTTTAAGTTTTTACTATTATGGTTGGATTCAAATATACAGTCCCCTAAAATTATGTTTTCAATTTTGTATTTTTATCTCGTAGATTTTATAAATTTAGTTCTAGATCTGTGTGTTTTTCTTTAAATGTTCATCATTGTAATTTTCGAGATATTTTACGTATTTTTTTCTCAACATTGTGTTATATTGCTCAACATTGTGTTATATTTTGCCACATTGTGTCTTTATACACTTCTTAGATTTAGGAGACCGTGTAGGGGAACTCAACCCTTAGCTATTATCGGACTATTATCGATTATTTATTTTTGATCATATTATTTGTTTTTCATTATAAAAATCCCGTAAGGTCAAACTGTGAAATCAAACCAAGTCATTCCGTTAGAAACCATTTTGTTTGGTTCAAGTTAAAGTTTCAAATGTTTGGTTTTGGTTTATAGCAGTAAAAAAACCATTGTTAACATTTTTAGCTAGTATTGAGTAATCTCCACTCCATGAGTCGTAAACACTGGCCATAATAGATTCTAGTTAGATCATCAATAGTATTGAGTAATCTCCTCTCCTATGCGGTGTGACATTTTAAAGCATGAATAGTTTTCACATGAATATGAAATAGAGCGAATAATATTGGTAGTAGTGTATAAGATTTTGTTGAAGATAATAATTAAAATGAACAAATTATGATGTGAAATATTTTTCTTCTAAACCAAACGGCACGAACAAAAGGCGTAGTACGAATTACGAAAAGTCGGGCTTTGAATAAAGAAAGACCATTGGCCAAGAGATAAGATACCTCTTCCTTCTTATTGGATGGAATGGACAATGAATTGTTTTCTCGTCGCAAGCAGAAAATGTAATATGTAATCGTAAATATTATAATAAAATATTTAAGAGAAAGCAATTGACTTAACTAGACCTCGATCTTTGTAAGTAATATTTTATAATTAATCATCCCCCACTTGTAGCCTAGTGGTAAGGTTGGCTCCTTGTCTCCTTGGAGACGGGGGTTCGATCCCTACAGGCTGCATTTGGGGGTACGGGAAGTGACGGAAGACCCGGTCGGGCCGTAAGGCACCCGGGTTCGATTCTTGATCCCAACTGGTTTTACCGGTTCAATACCGTCGTGCCTTCGGGCGGGTATTGTGTCCGGGTTTTCCCAGGTTCGGTTGCTCTTCCAGGTCGTAGGCTTGGGGGGCGCACAGCAACCGCTCGCCGGAGGGGGCCGGGGTCCGGATCACCTTTGGGTATCGAGATCGAGTACCTTTAGCCAATGGGGCTCAGGGTGTTTGTTGGCCGTTCAAAAAAAATATTTTATAATTAATCACATTATTTAAATTGTAATTTTGTAGATCTTTTCCTAAACAAGGGTGTGGATCTTGACTTGGCAATTGGCATACCATATTGGCATGGTGTTTAGATCTTGACAACGGGGCTAGAATCTTGAAGCGTTAGAACAATATATTTAGTGCAGTATTGCTTGTACTTTAGATACAAGTATTTGTACATTACTTCGAAAGACTATTCAAGATCCGGAAAAGATTGTTTGCATGAGAAACTATAAGATCGAAGTCAACTAATAAAACATTTCTTTTATGTGGGTTTTTTTAACGATTAATTTCCTCCCCCTATTTTACTTGTCACATTATTAGAAAAATATTGTTGATATAACTTTCAAACAAAAAATAAAGATAAAGTATAGAAAAAGAGAGTGAATTGCATTAAGCTACCCGGTGTAATAATAACGCCCCCTCCACCTCAGCTTTTTCCCATCAGTAGCCCCCCATGGCGCTAATATACGTTTGTCGCGGCAATAATGAGGGACAACGACCTTCTTGGTGGGGCCATAAATTCTTTTGACCGTTGAACGGTCATTTGAATTAAAAAAAACTATTTTTAAACACTATATAAACAACCAACATTCTACATTTTTTACACATCTTAACTCTCATCTTTCAACTAAAAAAAATCCCTTCTCCAATTTAAAAATCTCATTCCAAAACCCACTTCCACTATGTTCCCGTTTAACAACGACCCAAACGCATTTGATCCAAACAACCCGTGAAACATACAAACGCAAGACTCTCTGTGGGTGACGAATTCCAATATTACCGGGCATGGCGAATATCATCCACTACCCACCGATGATTCACCACGATGGGACATGCCATTGTCACAACCCCCAATGACCCCACATATGCCAATGTCCGGGTTTGTATGTTATTCTACACAATCTCCAATGTCTCCCTATTTGTCTCAGTCTCAATCTCAAGCCGTTCCCGAAACCCCATCCGTACCTGAACCCGAAAACCAAGGCGCATCCGGTAGTCGGAAGACACGTAGACATCGTATGAAGCCACCGAAAACCAAGGAGGAGTACCTTCTGGCACGAGCGTTGCTTGACGTTTCCGAAGACCCAATTATTGGTATATATAAAAATGTTACCTAATTTGTTTATTTAAATTTGTTTACTTAAAAATTGTTAATTTGTTAACATTGGCGATGATCAAGAGCAACCTATGTTCTGGCATAGCATTTGCGAAAAAAATTTCAAGGAGATGAGCTGCACACCTTACCTCTCCAACGACTCGGTCTTAGGTTTACATCTTGATTATATGTTTGTTAATCAAAATCAAGGATCATGGATGTATTATACAGATAGAAAGATTAGATGATGGAATTTTGATTATCAGTAATGGTATGATGAAGAGGAAGATACATAACATGTGTTTATAGTTAATCAATGGTTTTTAAATGTGCGTTTATGTAAATGGGTATTTGGTAGCATTGTTTTTGTAAGTGCGTTTAAGATTATACATGTGCGTTTATCTTCTATTTTGTCTGGACAAAATTCAAGCATGATCATGCTTATTCACAAGCATGGTTGTGCTTAGGAATGTGAAAATAAACGCACCTTATATACATGCTTTTAAATATACATTCCCTTTTTAACGTGCGTCTAAACACTTACAACGTGCGTCCAAACACTTATAACGTGCGTTTCAAGGCATGTGAGTTTAAATTCTACAACAAGTGCGTCTAAACATTTACAACGTGCGTTTAAATAATGAATGTGCGTTTAAAACACTCTGTTATCACCAACATCGTCTTTTTTGTCTGCAACTTGTTTTAACCTAATTTTTATGTTTAATCATACTTATTGAAACAAAATCGAAAGTATTTGACAAATATTACGAGCGTTTATTCATAATTTTATGTTTTTCGTATGATTAATCGTCCTAGTGTGAAGCTCTGTTTTTTTTATTTTTACGTTTTCGTTAATTGTAATCGGGTGTTTTTTTGTTATTTTGATTGTGTAATCATTCTGAATGTTTAATCAAATTGAAATGATGAAAATCAGGTTTCAAATTAGGTATGTTCTTTTGATTTTGAAAAACTTTTTAACGTTTATTCCTAATTTACCTTGGTTAGATTCTGCCGACCATGATTAGGGTTATTACCATCATGCCACCGCCTATAATCTAAGGACTAAGAATTCTTCCTACACTTCTCACGTTAAGGTTCATATGTACGTATATTCCCTTAACTAATTCACAAGTCACATGTATTTATCTTGTACATCCAAAAGTGAGGCAACCAAACTTTATTTCCGCATTTGACATACATATATCATGTAATTTATAGTAAAATCATATTGATGGAAATACTAGAAAGATTATTCACCAAAAAAAAATCTGTTTTGTTTACTCTATCCTTACTTGTTTATTACAATTAAAAAAAATTATCATTCCACTAAATTATAGGTGAATAGGTCCAAATTGTTACCTTAAGAGTATGATGTAAGCTAGACAAATTCAAACTTTTTTTGTATTATAAAGATGAATAAAAATGGTCGCTTCTCAATCTTGAATCACATGCTGATATTATTAAATGTCACTAGACCCTAGCACCACTTGTACTGAAAACGAACTTTAAAGCTTAAAAAAAAATCACATATATATAAAATAATGGACGATCAAACATGCATGTTGAAATAGTTTGAAGTTTGTTATTATCTGTTAAACCACTATTTTTTCAATAATGTTCTTATTTAATAAAAAAACGTCTAAAAGAAAATAACAAAAGTAGTAAAGGTAGGGGAATAATTTTGTCGCCATGTCCAATTACATTACACTTGGGGGTCGAAAATATGACAATTTGTGACTCTTTGTCTTTTGATAACATACTTTTTAATGATAAATATAAAGGTGGGAGGGTCTAACACGCTTGCATGGGTTCCTGCTTAAGAGGTTCTCGGTTTGATCCTTCAGGCTAAGAGGGACCAGCATACAATAACTTTAATTTTAAGTGAAGGGTTAATCTTTCTTGTAGAAAAACCATGGATGCTTTAGTGAATAAAAAAAGATAAAAGACTAAAAGAGTGAGAAGATGATGATGAAGAAAGTGTTTTGGGGAACCCAAAGTGTCGTTGGGTATTTTAAAAAATAAAAACAGTTTTCATATTAACCGTTTGCTACAAATAAAATTACAAATGAAACATTTTACTTTGATTTAATTACTAAATAACTCTACAAATAAACATCTAAAGATTAGATATTAGCCAACAATTTAAATTTCACAGATAACTAATATGTTTTATTCTTACGAGTCAATTGATTTATAAGTGATTTTTGAAATAATTTACTTTTGATACATAAGTGTTTATTTTTTCTTATTTGTCGTTTACATGTGTTTTTTTTTTCTTAGGGAATATATATTATTGTGTTTGATCAATTATCTTTACACATATAAGTAAAATAAGAGGGTGTTTGGGATTGCGATTTGAATCTGATTTTTAGATTATTGCGTTTTGAAAACGCACATAATCAGTTTTTAGTGTTTTGAAAACACATATAAGTATGAATATTTTTACAATATTATTAAACATCTAAGTTAATTTTAGATATTTTTATTATATTTGTAATTATAAGATTAACTGTTTTTACCCGGCCATTTCGAAACAACTTGTTTTCACCAACTCATTTTATTTGTGCCCCACTCACCAAAACTTCAGAATCCTCCACTGGATTAAATATGCTTATATGCTTAGTTCCATGTATAACATACTAGTTCTAAAACTTATTTGTTATAAATGTGTACTATATAGTGTGCTTACACTAAAACAAAGTAGACTTTCATCGTACGAAATATCAATAGTGGTGACATCAATAGCGGCTATGGTCGCCGCTATTGCTCGAAAAGTTTTATTTTTCCCTCTGCCTGCTCATTTCCCCCGAAAACTTTCATTCTTCTCTCACTCTCCGGTCTCTCTCTTGCTCCCATCTCTCTCACTCCCATCTCTCTCCTCGACACCACTCCACCACCGAACTCCACCTCGTTTCATCTCCCATCGGCAACCACCACCACAGCTCCACCACTACCACAGCTCCCCCACCACCGGAACTCCACCGGTATTTTTTTTCTGTTTTTTCCTTTTAGTTTGTTTAATTTTTATTTTATTTTATTATAATATGAGTTGTAGGGAAGCACCAATCTAATGAACCACTTAAAGATTTGTCAAATATACCGGTTATATATATGCTTTCAGGTAAAACACCAAAATAAACTTAAGAGGAACGACGATCGTCATAATATATTCAATGATGTTGTAGTTACGTACGTAGTGATTGTGTGCATAACATCTTTTGGATCATGTTTTGTTCATTTATTCCACCCCATCATGGTTGTAAATTAATATTGTAAATCTTTTAAAAAGTATTCAGTTTTGATTTAATATCTTCATGATTTTGATTATAAATTCCAAATAACTGAATATACAAAGGGTTTATAAAAAATGAGTCACAACAACACATCTTCTATATGCTACATTGCTACTAATGTTGCATTATATTTTTAACATATGTCGCTAAATTATTAAAATCAAAATTAAACGTGTGTCACAATGTTTAAAACCGATGGAATATTGGTAGCTAGGTTGGGTGTGTTGAAGTGATGCTTTAATGGTGATAAAGTTTAATACAAGGAGAGTGCTTGGTGAATGCACCATCATGGTCGGCATCATTTTATAGTCTAAAAGAGAGAGCCCATGCAACACAACACTTCATATACGAGCACTAAATTGGGTGTAAACCTTTTCGTGTTATGCAAAGCGTTATATATACATGCAGCTACCGCACTACACCAATCACTACTATTTTTTTTAACGGCCAACAAACGATGTACCGACTACTCGGGTACCCACCAATTGGTTACAAAAGCACCTCATACGCCTCTGGGTGAAGACATGTCTTAGGTGCTCGCCCACAGGTAGCGCTGGGTAGCCAGAACCCACCAAGCCACCAGTTCCGGGGAAAACCTGACCCCTCACCCGCCGAAGGCACGATAGTGGAAAATCAGTAAAACTTGGTGGGATCAAGGATCGAACATGACACCTCAAGAAGGTTAGGCTCTACCCATTATTTCTAATGTCACTCCACCATAAGGGTGGGTACGTTCGTGAACTACTATTAAAATGACAATCGCAGATGATACATGATGCGTGACTACTTGCATATCACATGACTTTATGTAATTAAGTCTACTCATGGGAAAATAACGTGTGTGAGAAAATTGGACACGCCACGACTAAGAATTTATTTATATATAACACACATGAAAAATAGCAAGTTGCTAAATTTCCAACCATTAAATGTCACTTCGAAATTTATTTATCCCTTTTAAAAATTTTAAATAAAAAAACCCTAATATTTATGTCATATCTACACGGATATGACACGTAATCACCGGGTCACTTCTGTCGTGTATAGCCTATACTTTTCTCCCATAAAATAAATAATATATGTATCACTTTAATCTTTTGCAACCTGCCTCGTCTATTCTATATATGCCCACCTCTTTCCAGCTTGATCCCCACATGAATATCACAACCAAAATAAGTAACATTGTACATATTTTAAAAACTAACCTTCAACAATAATAAAATAAAATGCTACAAAACATCGATTATTCTTTGTTTCTTACAATCCCGAAACCCTAATAATTCTTTTTCTGATTTACCTCTCTCATGTTGTTCGTTGTTACTAATAACACTCGATATATCAACTCCAAACAACCGTAACATTTGAACCGGTTCAACAAGTTTCACGGGTTGGATGGACTGTGTTGGACTTTTTGATTTCCAATCGATGTAAAACTGCTTATCTGGCCCGGTTGAGCTATGAAAGCTAACACTATCACCGGCTTTTAAGTTCTTCTCTTTCACAAACCGGCTCCAGCCTTTGGTTAAAACATAACTTTGGCTACTATTCCAATAAGAGTAACGAAATCGCCATACTTTTGAACCGTTATCTTCGAAATGTAAAAGAACTCCTTTTGAATTGCTTCCTTTTTGAACCGGGAAGTGTTTCTCCGCATGTTGTTTTGGTATAACAAGCCGGTTCAGCTTTCCTACGTCGCTAGGGGTCACAATTTTTTGGAATAGATGTTCACGTGGCTTTATGGAGCCTGAACCGGGATTGGTTAAACCGGTTCGGGATAGGGTTTGGTGTGAGGTGCGGGTTCTTTTGCTTTGCTCTAGCTCGTCATTGTATGTGTGTTTTCTTAGCATGTCAACGATCTCGGACTTTGAGTGACTGCTTAGGAAACTTGCTTCCATTGCGGCTTCTTTATCATCGGCAATAGCCTGCTTAATGTTTGTGACCGCGTCTCGGCCACGAAACCGTTGTACAGCAATGTCGTAAGCCTTTGCGGCTTCGTCTTCCTCGTTAAACGTACCTAACCATACCTGGAAGACACCAAAAAGATGTAGATTTAGGATTACGGGAATTAGTGAGTGTGTGAGTTAGTCGTAGTTTAAAAAAAAAACGTGTAAAAACAAAGTAAATGGTTATCATTTTATATATGGATTATTTTGTAGTTCTAAGACCATCCACCTTATGGTGGGTGGAGTGATGCGAGGCTCAATGACAGAATACATGTGGTTCTGAAAAAGTTTCCTACAGGCTTTCCAGGATTTCGTTAGAAAAGATTCAAGTAAAAACTGTTTCCTATTGGTGATAACTTTTGGTGTCTGAAACGACCTGTTTTCGATCTAGTAGATATTTATATGTTTTCAATGAATATTAGAAAAAAATAAATAAATAAATAAGATCCAATATAGCACAAAACATTACTAGAAATAAAGTTTATTTCCTATAACAAGTAAACGTTTTTGGAAGCTTTGTTAGAAAATTGTCTAAACAAGTTTCCTAGAACAAGAATAGATTTCGGACGAAAAGATTTCGTCAGAAAACCATAGGTAAACGGCGTTTCTTACACATTTATAAAGAATTTTATGGTCAGAAGTGCTCAGTTTTCTAGTAGTGAAAGATTTACATATATGTTTTCAACGAATATTGCTATGTTAAAATAAGTTAACATAAAATTAACCATACCCTTTGGTGTTTCTCATAAATCTGAGCTCCCCAACGGCCGTTCGGTTGTGGAACGACACCTTTGTATCGCGATGATGGTAGCTTTCTTGATTGAGCTTCAACTTCCACGCCTCCATCCGGGTCAAGAACTACACTGGATCCGCTTCCAACCCGGCACAGGCTGATCTCCATCTGCCTTGTGGTCATTTCACTAGTTGTGGTTTGGTCATGTATGCAACTTCTATCCATTTCTAGAGGGAGAATCAAGTTAAAAGTGAGGATTGAAAGAGGTTTGATTGTTGTTTATAGAGAGAGAAATAATAAGGGTGTGAAATGGGTACCAAAGAATGGAGGTGTATATATAGGGAGATACCAAATCTTCATGTGGGTGTTTGTTGATAATATTTTAGTTTCATGTTGTCATATAATAAATTCTACTTGTTTGTTTTTTAATACCATGTATACATGGAGAAGAGGTTAAATATATGTGGGTAAGAACTAGGAAGGTTCTTATATTTCTTTAATTTAATTTATTACATTGTTTTAGCAACTACATTTCTACAAGAAAATTACTGAAATAAAACAAATAGTGTAGTAATTAAATATAAAACGTCACAATTTTTAGTACTAATGAATGCGATATTAATAATTTGACATAGTATTTCATTGAAAAATAGATGCAAAACCTTTATTCACAAATGCTTATTAAATTATCATTTGTATTTGTGTAATAGTGGCACGTTTGCACTTAAGAGTGGAGGTACTATATCTACACAAAAAGAACTACATTCTCAAGTAACCTACTCAAGAAGAATATTAAAGCCTAAGGTAATAATGTTACAAATAACATAATAATTGTAATTAGGCAAACTTAACATGGTGAAAATATTAAAACCTAAAGTAATAATGCTAATAACATACTAGATTTTAGATATTAACCTGGTGAAAAGATAGGTTTGTCTTAAACTCTTAATTACCAAAACTCAATCTATCTAGCTATTAGACAATAAGTTTCCATGCCTACTTCTTATCCATAGATGAGAGAACACTTGGAGTTCTCTTAGGCTCACTTAAATGGATTCAATCTCAAAAATGATAATTTACCGCATCCGTGCTCTTCATGATTTCTAGCTATCCCTAACATCATTTTGAAGCCATTACACATTAGTCGCACTTAAAATTCAGAAATCATCACTTTGGTCAAGAACAACCTTAATGAAGTTAATTCTTCTAACAACTCAAATACCCTGGGTTAGTTATTTATCTAGCTTGGATTGCAAATTTATCTATCTGTACCGTAGGTTAGTTGTTTATCTAGACACACCCGCTTTCCCACGCTTAAAGAATGCGATCCCAAACACCCCCTTATCGCCACTAGTTTTTTTAGACATCAAATTATTTTACACCTTAATTCCACCTTACATTGTAGTTACAAGGATTTGAACCTACAACCTAACATTTCTAAAAGAGGATACATTACCACTAGACCATGAGGTCATGGATAATCACCACTATTAACTTTACATATTGATAACTTCGATTGGCTCTTCAAATTTCTTTGTTTGATCATTTAGGAAAACTTGATTTAACTACTTCACGAATACCTTCTTATTTTTGGTAGATTTTACATTTTCATCTGTTCTTAACGAATTACCCGTTTAATATTTTGGAAAATATATTCCATTTCATTAATATCTTTTTTACATATAAAATATGAACATGTATGAGGTTAAGCTATACAACTTATAAACATACCTAACCATGCATCATGGACTCCACCACTTAGGTTGAGTGGTCTGGTTAAGCTAGAGGGTGCTAGCTAAAGCGTCACGTTACTACCATGTGGTTAGTGCAGTTTTACCAGCCCACCAACATTCACTAGCATGGTGTGGGTAAACTAATATTTAAATAACCGGAAAAAATGGTTAACTAGTATTTAAACAAAATAAAAAAGATAGAAAGAAAATTGATTATCGGTGCAAAACCACATGGGCCTCAACACCCCCCCCCCCCCTCACAAAAAAAAAATAAAAAAAATACATGGGGCGGTGTTGGGGGTTTTAAAGTGTTGAGGTGGAAAGGGGCGTTACCTCATACCACCCGGCCTTTGAATCCATAATCATCACCAACAAACAATTTTCGATCTCCACCCGAGCTTCGCATGAAGTGCACCTCAAATAGCAACTTTCATTACCTCCTTTTTAGATATTAACACGAACCAACATTGACCACGAGCTTATAGCTTAGTGGTTGGGGATATGATGGAAGACTTCTGGCCACTTGGTCAGGAGTTCGATTCCTGATCCAACCGGTTTTATCGGCTCTTTACCGTCGTGCTCTCGGGCGGGTGAAGGGTCGGGTTTTCTTCGGAATAGGTGGCTTGGTGTGTGTTAGCTACCCGGCGCATTCTAGGGCGGGCACCTAAGACGTGTCTTCACCTAGGAGCGTATGGGTGCTTTCACGATTGTTGGGTGCCCGGGTAGCTGGCACGTCAGTTTGTTGGCCGTTCAAAAAAAAAACACGAACCAACATTGAATCTAAGTATTATTCAATAATAAGCTCTAATCAAATAGCCTTTTAAGCCGAATCATTTACACTTTTGTCATAATACTTGCATATACTTGCCTTAATTCCTTGTATTGAAATTTATGTTGTTCAATATACTATCTTATCATGAGATAACTCGTCTTCATGATATTGCTCCACTGATAAATATATGAGAATCTTTTGTGGAGGTTTGGATGGCGCCATTAAATTTATCTCCCTTGTATTGGTCGTGGTACGGGTCAGTGGGGAACGCTAGCGGTGGTGTGCATATTTTTCTTAATCATATGACAATTGAAAGTTAGTGACATCCATGTCTAGTATAAACTTCAAAAGTTGATTATCATTGTTCTTATACTGCTTTTGTTGCTTAGAGTATTGAAATAGATGTTGCATTCTAGGTTAACTTGTGTTTCATCTCAGTTAAAATATATGTAACAAAACCGACTAATTAGAATATTAACATGGACCAGACGTGTACCACTATAAGCAAATCCACATCAGCTATGGATAAGAGAGATTCTTGCTTCATAAGGAATGACCTGCTTTCTAACTCACCAACGCGTTTTGAGCTTAGTTGGTTGTAGAGCACATGAAAACTCCACATTTAGCGTGCTCAACTCGGAACAAGACCAGGATAGGTGACCTTCTAGGAAGTCTCTACCAGGACAATCAAAAAACGAATTCGTGAGTTTCTGGATGGGCAACCAACAAAAACAAAGCGTACAAAATTGGTGATGAGATGGGGTGGATGTTACATATAGCTCAAAACACAAAACAATTAATTCTTACTAGCTTCGCCTACAATCATATATTTGAAGCAAATATTATAGCATAACAAGCTAACAACAATAATCACTAAAAGACATTTTTTCGTAAAACACAATATTTGACTTGGATTTTTTCAAATCCTGTTACTGACATAACACTTTATCGTCCATCTTTGACTTGTAAAAATGAAAATGATTTTCCAAGTCACTTGCTTCCAGGGAATCTTAATTTTCTATGGGTTTCGTTGCACCGTTAATTTTGTTCAAACATGTTTGATTTATACAAGTCATTATGAAGTTCATGATTAGCCTAATAAAGAAATTTACATGTCTAGCTCCACCGAATGCATCATATTTAGAGAATGAAAAGGCCATAAAGCAACAAAGACACGAGGTAAGAAAATTGAAGTTTACAAATACCACTACATATCGCTCGTAATTGTTTTGTAAACAACGGGATTTTAACTAAATCATACCTTCACAAAAGTGTAGGGGGTTAACTAACACACAATTAATTTTAAATAGTTTTTTAATAAACATGGGGAACATTGTTTGATTTGTTAAACTGTGATTTAGGCCCCACACTCAAGCCCATTCACCCATTATTGATTCGAGGAAAAGAGGCATGAGGCCTTTGGTGCCCCTCTTTGGTGATAGCAATGAGTTTGGAGAATTAGATTTTAATAACTGAAAGTGTCTTGTTAGCCGACAACAATTTATATTTAAGAAATTTCTCACAACAGTTCAAACTTTCAAAGTATTGTTTCAATGAGCTTTTGTTAACTAAGAAATAACCAAGTTAGTACATGCTGACGTGAACACTGACGTGGACGCTAATGCAAACATGATACTAGTGTAGACGTTGACATGGATGCTGACGTTGACATGGCATGTCATGTCAGCATCCACTAACTCGGTTAGTTCTCAGTTCACAAAAACACATTGGAAAAAATACTTTGAAAGTTGGAACTGTTGTGGAAAAATTTTCAAGTACAGATTATTGTCATAACGAGAAAAAGTTTGTATAATTGATTTTTACTTATGCGTAAATTGACTTAAATAACCCTAACTTTCATATGTTGGCTAATAGCAGTCCTAACTAACGAATTGTCCTTCACCACTCTCAATTTTCAATTTATTTTCCTCTACCACTCCCAAACTAACTAAGCTCTAACCAAGTAAGTTTTTCGTCTAACATGGCAATTTTAATGAGGTGGCATGCTTATTTGGAAAAATCATTAGTTTTTTTTCCTACAAAAGTATGTATTATTGTTATTTTTTAAATATGATTCAAAGTGAAAAAAACAAAAAAGAGAAAAAGACTCTTTTTTTTATTTATAAAAATCCATCTCCCTCCCTCCCATCTATCTCTCGCTCTCTCTCTCTCTCACACACACGCGCGCACGCGCCTATCTCTCTCTCCAACACCACCATCACCTCTATCAGCCACCGCCATCACCATCTACCACCACCCTCATCCGACCACTCTTCATTGGCCACGGATCTACAATGGTTTGCCTCGTCGTTGAAACCACACACTCCTTCGTCTCTTGTTCTTCCGATGAAAAGGGTTTTCAGTGGTGGTAGGCTGATGAGTGGTTGAAGAGACGATAGTGGTGGCTGTAATGTCTAATTTCATGACACATAATGGGGATTAGGGTTTTGATTAGGGGATGGTTAAGGTGGAAGGGAATGGGGATGAGAATGGTGGTGATGGTGAAAGATGGTGGTATTTTATAGAGACAAGAGGGGGGGGGGTGGAATAAAAAATAGTCTTGTCTGAATAAAAACTAATTGAGTTAGGATTTATTTAGTTTGAGACTAGTAAAGAAAAATAACGTGAAAATTGGGAGTGGTGAAGAACAATTCGTTAATTGCGAGCGTTGTAAGTCAACAGTAAAAGCTGAAGTTATTTAAATCTAACAACCCTTTCTTATAT
Organism: Ambrosia artemisiifolia; assembly: GCA_032199755.1. Lineage (NCBI taxonomy): Eukaryota > Viridiplantae > Streptophyta > Magnoliopsida > Asterales > Asteraceae > Ambrosia > Ambrosia artemisiifolia. Next base: position 3,648,957 of record CM063519.1, read on the forward strand.
CCCTTAGCATTAAGTGTCATTTAAAATAGAGTTAACTGTCAATTTTGCCCCTGAGGTTTGGTTCAGTTTGCTGTTTCAGTCCAAAAAAGTTTCTTTTTTTTTTTTTTTTTTTTTTTTTTGCAATGGAACCCATGAGGTTTGGATTTTCTTGCTATTTTCGTCCATTTCACTAACTGAGTTTATTTTTTCTGTTAAGTCAGGGTATTGTAGTTATTTTACCTATTTATTTTTGTTTGTCTATTTTTTTCAACATTTTACTTTTTTATATAATAAAACATAATATATTTCTTTATTTAATATAACACACCACCCCACCTCCCCATCCCCTCTCTTTCTCTCTCACACACACATAGACACATCCCGCTTTCCATCCCATCTTCTTCACCACTGCAACCCCACCTTCAACCCATCCTCATCCCACTTCCACCTCTAACTACCAACAAAGCCACCATCCATCATTTATACCCCATCACCAAGAACCACCGTCCCCAAACATGTAGCTGCAGGATCTGAAATCAGACACTACAACTAATTAAAGAACACCCAAATTCCTAACTTTAAATCAAAGAAACGAAACCTTGCTGGGAGAGAATTGGTAAAGAATTTGCCTTTGTGCCTATGATCCTAAAGCAAACTAAAGTTGGGAAGATGAATCGAAACCTACTGAAGCTGAAGCCATCGATGAACTATGTTGGTATCTTCTGTCTCGCCATCGATGAATCAAAACCTGATGAGACAGAGGAAGATGATTCAGGAGCAACAGTCCACGTGCCGAATGGCTAAATACAGTGTATGTCCTCACAAGTCTTGCCCTTCAGACCCTTGAAACCTTCTATGAACGGGTAGGAAACTTTCTCCCAATCCTGCACACCTTTTTCATAAAGATCATTAGCCGTTGGGCGAGATGGAATCGTTATTGTGGGGTGTTGCATTTCACGAAGGGGTTGTAGCAGGTTTTGAAGGCTGTAAGGCAGGTTAGACTATGGAAGTGACAATCGAAACCTGAAGAAAATAAAAAAAAAGAGATATATGGGTATGAGGGGAAGTTAAGGTTTTGGGTAATTAGTTGAAGGGGAAAGAAGAAGAGATGGATGTATTGAAAAAGGTGAATTGCAGACATTATGAGTTTGGGTTTTTTTAGAGTTGTTATTGATTAAAATAAACATAGACAAAAGGTCTAAACTGCCCATCATTTAACTATGAAAAATGACAAAAATACTCATAACTTAAAGTTAGTTTCTAACTAAGTTAGTGAAATGGACGAAAATAATAAGAAAATTCAAACCTCAGGGGTTCAATTGCAAAAAAATGGACTGAAACAGCAAACTAGACAAAATCTCAGAAACGAAATTAACAGTTAACTCTTTAAAATAATCTAACAACTTGAAAAAAAAGATATGTATTCATGAATTTATTTATTTATTTATTCATTTATTTATTTTTGTAATAACCATAAGATTTTCATTAAAAATAAATGATAAATTACATAAGGACAGTAGGTAGGCGAGCAACAAGCTGCGCCGCCACCTTTTTCTGGATAGAAAATCCTAATCTGCTAAAAATAAACTCTTGCCTTGAGGGGTGGAAAAGTTGTTGTACACTACCTGTTGAACCCAAGCCAAAAACAAACACCTAAATTTTTGCTTTTACTTTTTGAAGTTATAATGCTAAATTGAAAATTCTTCATGTATGTCTCACTTTTTTTTACATCAAAAGACCCGTGGACTATTCTTAGACTATGGGGAGTGGGGCGGTATTGGGTGGGCGGGAATTGAAAGCCGGGCGGGAACACCGTCCCTAGGGGGCGGGAAGAGGGGGGCGGGGAGGGTGGGCGGTGGGGGAAAGCCGGGCGGTGGGGGGAGATGGTTGGTGATGTGGGGTATTTTCATTGGCTGATTTTTTTTTCTTTTTTTTTATTTAACTTTAACACAATATAATATTATTCCTTTCACCCCCTTTCCTCCCCTTCCACTCCCCACAATTTCCCCCCCCCCCCCACATGGGTCCCACAAGTGCCACATGGCGCTTCACCCCCCTCTTTCCCGCCCCTCCACTCCCTCTAGTCTTATACGTAAGCACATCAATGCATCACATAACGCTGGTCTACGCTTTGGAATTCTATGTACTCATCGTAAGGCTACTTTTAGTGTTCTATATGCTTGTTAATAAAAAAACCATTGCTATAAAATTACACAATGTTTGTGTTTTCTTTATTGGGTTTGGTGGTCCATTGACAAGACAAAACCTTTTACTACACTTAAATATGAGGTTTTGGGTTTAAGTTTCACAAAGAGCAAGAAATTCGCCGTTAAAAAAATGAATCAATGTTGTAACGGTCCAAACGTTTATTGACATGGTCATACATGTAGGACTTATCGTTCTTAGTTGTTGAATTGTCTATCAAGATACATCCAAACTTCTAGGGCAATAAATTCATATTCAACAGTGAGTCTATTATTTTCATACGTATGACTTGAACCTTGTGATATTAATTAATGATATGACTTTTAACTAATTATGTGTGATTCATTGATATGAACATATTATTAAACAATGTAAAATTCGTAGTTATGTTATTTATAACTAGTGTTTTAGTTACCCGCGCTTCGCTGCGGGACGCTTGTGTCGTTATAGGTTTGGTGGACATTAAAAATAACATTATTATCGATAATAAGTGTCGTACTGCTATCTAGCAATTTTCGGCAATTACGTGGGCCAATAATGTTAATTACGTTAGCAATTCTTTTCAAATATGCTGGGTCAATAATCTTCAATTACGTGGGCTTAATAGATATGAAAAAAAATAAGGAAAAAAAATAAGGAAAAAAAACCGTAGGTGGCAGGATTGAAACTTTGGACAATTGTAATCACCAATTGAGCCATCATTTCTTTTATTTAAATGTCTGTTAAAAGTTTTAAATATTGCAAACAAAAATCGAAAGAAACAACACAAACTAAGTGGCTGAGCCGACGGCTCATTTTATCACTTGCTCACTATTAAACTGTTTTTACTTTAATATATAGAAGAATTTGTCTATTATGTATTGAGCATGTAATTGTTGTTGACCCCAACACGGCAACACGTATTTAGTGCGGAAAGAAAACTAATACGAGTAGCTAAATTCCTTGCTATATATCTTCTTTTAGCTTTAAGAATTTGTATATTTGGAAAGATGGTTCCGGTTTTGCAGATTTGGTTGCGTTGCTTTTTTCAGATGAAGAGGGAAGGGTCCTCCCGGCGAGGGCATCGTCAGCGGAGGGATCCGATGAGGTCAACCCTAACGTCAAGCAGTGCCTTAGGAAGGTTAGTGATGGTCACTTCACTGCAGCGGTTAAGGTGTTGTGTTCCAATGGGATTGCCCCCCAAGGGGAATCTACCATGCAAGCTCTTATTGACAAGCACCCCATTGTCCCACCTCCCAATCTCCCCTCCCTACCCCTGACCCAACTAGCCTTAACCGTGGAAGATGAGTGTGTTTACCGGTGTGTGAAATCGTTCCCGAAAGGGACATCCTGTGGGCGTGATGGCTTGCGGGCTCAACACTTGATGGACGCCCTTGGTGGCGAAGGGACAGCTACGGCATCTGGGTTACTAGCTGCCATCTCTGAATTAGTTAATCTATGGCTGGGGGGGTTGTGCCCCAAGGTGCTCGCAGAATATGTTGCTTCGGCTCCCCTCACTCCGCTGCTTAAGCCTGACAATGGAATCCGCCCTATTGCCGTAGGGGCCATATGGAGGAGACTGGTTTCTAAGGTGGCCATGAAGAAAGTGGGGAAAGAAGTTGTTAAATATTTAGGAGACTTTCAGTTTAGGGTTGGAATTCCAAATGGGGCGGAGGCTGTGCTTCATAGTGCTAACAGGTTTCTCGATTCGTTCCATGATGATGGCTCGCTTGCTATGCTTACGGTTGATTTTTCTAACGCTTTCAACGCTGTTGATCGCACTGCTCTGTTACGGGAAGTTCACTGTCACTGCCCTTCCATTTTCCCGTGGGTTCAGTTCCTATATGCTCAGCCAGCTAGGTTGTATGTGGGGGATGAGCGTATTGGGGCCTACGCTGGGGTTCAGCAAGGGGACCCTTTGGGGCCCTTGCTCTTTGCTCTAGCTTTACACCCCCTCGTGCTAAAGGTACAGAATAACTGCGACCTTCCCTTCCATGCTTGGTACTTAGATGACGGGACGATTATTGGGGATTCTGTTCAGGTAGCTAAAGCACTTGACATTATTAGCCTGGAGGGGCCATCTCTAGGGCTCCAGCTCAATATTAGAAAAACTGAGGTTTTCTGGCCGTCGTGTGATGGGGGGAAGATCCGGCCAGGTCTGTTTCCTAGTGACATTGGTAGACCAGAGCGGGGGGTCAAACTCCTTGGTGGGGCAGTCAGCCGCGACGCCGGTTTCATAAGTGATCTATCTGCTAAAAGGGCGGCGCAGGCTGTTGACCTCATGGGGCTCCTCCCTAAATTGCGGGATCCCCAAAGCGAGCTTCTATTGCTTAGATCATGTATGGGTGTGGCCAAGTTGCTCTTCGGTTTGCGAACCTGTCAGCCTCCCCTTGTGGAAAATGTTGTTTCCTGTTTCGACAAAGGCCTTCGGGAGGCCATAGAAGACATTGTTGTCTGTGGGGGGGCTTTTTTTGGGGACCTCCAGTGGCGGGTTGCAACTTTACCGCTTCGACTAGGTGGGTTAGGCCTCTCCTCAGCCCGGGATGTGGCTGCCTATGCTTTTGTGGCCTCCAGATCCCAGTCCTGGGGGCTTCAAGACCACATATTACGTAATAGTGGGGTTGCTCACGTTGACACGGATTATTCTGGCGCTATTGACCTTTTACAACGATCCCTTCCTGACTTTGATATTGGCGGTTTCTTTAATAAGGACACCGCCCCCAAAAAGCCACAGAAAACTTTGGCGAATGCTCTTTATAACCAAATCGCACAAAGTTTGGAGGAGGATTTCCGTCTATCCGTCCGTCAGAAGGTCGTCTTAGAATGCCTGCAAAAGCCTCACGCCCAGGACTTCCTTACTGTGTTACCTATCGAAGGCTTGGGGCAACGGATGTCGGCAGTAGAGTACAGGGCAATCCTTAAATACCGGCTGATGATACCCATTTTCCCCGATGATGAAAATTGTCCGGTCTGCCGCAAAGCATGCCTTGATAAGTATGGGGAACATGCGTTACATTGTAAGGAATTGCCAGGGTTTAAATATCGGCACGATTTTGTCCGGGAAGCTTTGGCAGACATCCTTAGAAGAGCGGGGATCTCCGCAAGAAAAGAGGCGTCAGTTAATTTTCTCACAGACCCCGCGGAGGGGAGGTCCACCTTGCGCCCAGCAGACGTCTTAGTTTTTGGTTGGGAAGGTGGGAAACATGCGTGTGTTGATCTTACCGGGGTGTCCCCCCTTGTTGGGCTTCGAGATAGTGGGTTTGTGGCCGAGCAAGCGGTCATGAGAGCTGAATCCAAGAAAGTGGAAAAGCATGCTAAAGCATGTGAGGATAATCAGCATGTTTTCGTTCCCTTGGCGTTCGACACGTTCGGTTCCTTGGCACCGGAGGCGGTGCGGTTTTTGGAGCGGGTTCAATGAGTAGTGCACAGCAACTTTTCCACCCCCCAAGGGCGGGGTTTTGTTTTTAGCAGATTGGGATTTTCTATTCAAAAAGGGGTGGCGGCGCAGCTTGTTGCCCGCCTACCTACCATCCTTATGTAATTTACCCTTTTTTTGTGAATGAAAAAATGAAAATCTATTATAAATCTTCTAGCACTGCATTTCTTGAACTATAAATCTTCTTACGTTTGATGCAAGGTATTTAGAAATCATACACCCCTTAATTAGAAACCATACACCTTGATCCACATCATATACCAATAGAAGGCTGTCACATACCTCATCAAAATGTGATGTTACGAAGAATATAAAACCCAAAACCCTTGATGCAAAATAGTCCTTTCCACAATGCACTCTAGTCCACTCAAGTGGGTCATTGGTGGGCCATATATATCCAATTTGTTAATTATATCCATTGTAATTAGTTGATAGATTATTTTATGGTAAAGTGGTATCGAGACTCAGTGATAAAAGATCTATGGTTGAAATGTCATGGGTTCGATTTTTGAGAGCGTCGGATTTTACCGATTATTCCATTGTGGTGCCTTCGGACAGGTGGATGGTCGGGTTTTCCCCGGAACTAGTGGATGGTGGGCTAAGGGCTCCGTCCGCCTGGGTAAGGACGGCTAGGGCTCCTTTGGTCATTGGAGCCGCGTACAAAGTACCCGGCTTCTTTTTAGTTGTACGTTAAAAAAAATTAGTTGATAATACAAATAACTAACTGTAGAATCACAAGAGTTCATAATAAATATCTAAAATTAGAAAAGAAAAAAAAAGAATGAATGAGACTAGACTTTGCATCTTTATAACTCAAAGAGTAAAGTGCAATTCACACGTCCAGTTTAAATCAACAATTAACTTGAATCTCTATCTTCTTAGTCTTGCTAGATGACTCTATGGTGGTGTTTGTTTTCTACTGAGAAGAGCTTCTAACCTCTTATGTCTGCGCTGCGCAGATGCGGGCAGACATTTGAGGCTGGCAGCTCGTTTGTTTTTAAGAAGACATAACCTCTTCTAACCTCTGTCCTTCCTCTTCCTCATACAGACTTTAACCCACCTCTTTTTTATCTCTTCTCACAAACATAACATAACACAAGACATAACGCACATCATCATCAGATCATCTTTTCATTCATCCTCCTCCTCGTCCTTCTTCCTCCCTCACCTTCCCTCTCCTCCCCTCCACCACCACCGCCGCCCCTCCCCCTCAACCACCGCTGCCGCCGCCTCCGTTTGGAGTTATACTGGTTTTTACATGACTCACGTAATGAGTCCAAGTCCTGTGAACTTCCCCTATAAAAATCAAATTATTAATTATTGGGTTTCCTTCATTTTGCTGGTCTGTTTGTGCTTCTCTTTAATTAATTTTTGAAGAGAGGAGGAAAGGAAGCACTGGATTTAAGGATGGGACGTGATAATAAATTAATTTTATTAATTTTACTGTATTTCAGAGAGAGATGGGGAAGAACAAAGTGATAATAATTTGTGTTATGTGGGTGATTGGTGTATGTTTGTGTTTTATTTGTTTTTGAATTTGTGGATATTTGTGGTGGATTATGGTTATAGTCATAAACCCCTAATATTTTGGCTTGCTCCCTAAGGAGTTGCCTTGTTATAATTAATTAACTTAATTAGAAGTCCACAAAGTTTAATTAATTAAAAATTAATCAATAAACTTATTATGTATTTATATTATTATCGAATAATAATATTATTATTTAATTCTTTAAATAATATTCAACATAATATTAACCTGTTTATAATCGTCATGCCCTGACAATTAATTATCTGTCACCATATATTAATATCAAACAACAATTATTCGATAACGCCGTAATAATTATTCTCTAATAATTATTATATTGTTCAAAGCTTTAAACGATTCAATTAATTAATCCATTTAGCCAATCCAGTTCCAATTCATTGTTTCTCTAAACAATCAACACCAATTATTCGTAATAATCTATTTGATAAATATTTCGCTAAGTATTCAATCGAAGTTTATATGTGATTAATAAGATTTAACAATTAAATATTATTCCTATGTTCGCGGTTCAAAGTGTAACTCTTTAGATCATATTTTGATAGCCGCATTATTTAATCGATTTTTGGACAACATTTCCAACAATAATGACAAAATACAAAATACGTTCCACAACATCCGCACTACAATCTGCAACAACAAATAAAGCGTCAATACTTGTTACTCAGTTAGAAAAATAAAAAGAATGTTTAAAACTTGTTACATAGAAAAAAAATTAATACTACAAAACTTAAGAAAAAAATTAACACTAACTTCAAAACCCGATGTAATAATAAGTTGGCACTAACAGAACATGACATTTGTAAGATGTGTGTTTGACATCTTTAAATCCGAGTTCCAAGTCTCTTTTCTTCTCATGCCAACTAAAATCGACCTCTAGAGTTAGCCAGGTCCCATATTTCGCATTCAATCCTACAGAAGCAACAACATTTCCTTAGACAGTTGAGTTTGATGCAGTGTAGGGTGAGATTGAAATTTCCCTTGTTGAGCATCAGATCAATTATGCCCGTTGTTTTGAGAGTAGCTGAGAACCCCAAGTAACCACCGAGGGTGGTCGTCGTGTCACCGTCACTAGTGAAAGTATGGTTGTTCGTGGTGATGCTTCCCTTAGTGACATGCACATGACTAGTGTTTACAAGAAAATGTGATATGACAACATATAACACAAACACAAAATTGTGGTTCAAAAATAGTAGAAACCCTTGAAAAAAATTATAATCCTGCTCTGCAAGTTCAGTAGCCACAAGTGCACAGAGGAGATATTCTCGCTGCAGCAACAACAAGATCAACAGCGACACGACCAACCACCGGTGCACGGACACCTTCGATTTCAAGAGTAGGATGAGCAGCATTGGGACGAGCACATTCGGTTTCGGAAGGTTTTCTTGAAGCCATTATCAAGGTTGTAAATCTTTGAGGGGGTAAGGGTAAATTGAATTTGAATGTAAGAAGCAGGGGTGTTAAAAAAATCCGAATCCGAAATATCCGAAATCCTTATCCGTATTATCCAAAATTTCGGATTCGAATCCTATTTTTAAAAAATTTCGGATAATTAGCATAATATTATTTACATATATAATATATATGAAATTAAAGGAGTCTGGGAGGCTCTGGAAGGGGTCTACACCATCAGGAACAGCTAGCATTTTTTCCCTCGTTCCCCAAGTTTTGCCATCAGGTGTGCTTTGCGTGCGACACTCTTATTGGAAGTTCACCAAGATTCATGATATTTAAAGAAATGTGTGGGAAATCTTTGACTCCGGTTGATGTGGGTTTTGAGGGTCTCTAAAGTGTCGTGGATTGTTAATCCAAACCTGGGTAACAGTTTGGGTAATGAAATCAAGGAGTAAATGATGGGCAAAGTCAGAACTGAAGTCCTGTTCTCATGCATACAATCACGTGATATCTTCACTCTTATTATTAAAATTTCAAAAGCCTATGGCTAAGTCTAAGAGTATGGCTGATTTTTCTATCATTTAGTTTATTTTCGTTGGATATTTTAGTATTTAAAGTCCTATTCTCATTGTGATTGTATGCAACTTTTATGAGATAGTAAAAAATCCGATTACTCTTGCCTCATACTTGTTATTAGTATTTTGATAGCCGCATTATTTAATTGATTTTTGGACACCATTTCCAAAAATAATGACAAAATACAAAATAAGTTCCACAACATCCGCACTACAACCCGCAACAGCATATAAAACGTCAATACCTGTTACTCTGTTAGAAAAAAAAAGAATGTATAAAACTTGTTACATAGAAAAAAATTAATAATTTAAAACTTAAGAAAAAAATTAACACAAAACACAAAACCCGATGTAATATGAAGTTGGCACTAACGGAACATGACATTTGTAAGATGTGTGTTTGACATCTTTGAATCCGAGTTCCAAATCTCTTTTCTTCTCATGCCAACTAAAATCGACCAATAGAGTTGGCCAGGTTCCATATTTCGCACTCGATCCTCCAGAAGAAACAACATTTCCTTAGACAGTTGAGTTTGATGTAGTGTAGGGTGAGATTGAAATTTGCCTTGTCGGGCACCGGATCAATTCTGCCCGTTGTTTTGAGAGTAGCTGAGAACCCCAAGTAACCACCGAGGTTGGTTGTCGTGTCACCATCACTAGTGAAAGTAAGGTTGTTCGTGGTGATGCTTTCCTTAGTGACATGCACATGGCCAGCGTTCACAAAAAAAATGTGTTATGACAACATATAACACAAACACAAAAACAAGGTTTAAGAATAGTAAAAACCCTTAAAGAAATTCATAATCTTGCTCAGTAAATTCAGCAGCCCAGGTGCACGGGCACCTTCGATTTCAAGAGGAAATATTCTCGCTACAGCAACAACAAGATCACCAGCAACACGACCAACCACTGGTGCATGGACACCTTCGATTTCAAGAGTATGATGAGCAGCATTGGGACAAGCACTTTCGCTTTCGGAAGGTGTTCTAGAAGCCATTATCAAGGTTGTAAATATTTGAGGGGGTAAGGGTAAATTGAGTTTGAATGTAAGACGCAGGGGTGTAAAAATAATCCGAATCCGAAATATCTGAAATCCGTATTCGTATTATCCAAGATTTCGGATTTGAGTCCTATTTATAAAAACTTTCGGATAATTAGCATAATATTAGTTACATAATCCGAGTTCCAAGTCTCTTTTCTTCTCATGCCATAGAAAAAAAATTAAAAATACAAAACTTAAGAAAAAAATTAACACTAACTTCAAAACCCGATGTAATAATAAGTTGGCACTAACGGAACATGACATTTTTAAGATGTGTGTTTGACATCTTTGAATCCGAGTTCCAAGTCTCTTTTCCTTTTCATGCCAACTAAAATCGACCTCTAGAGTTAGCCAGGTTCCATCTTTCACACTCGATCCTCCAGAAGAAACAACATTTCCTTTGACAGTTGAGTTTGATGTAGTGTAGGGTGAGATTGAAATTTGCCTTGTCGGGCACCAGATCAATTCTGCCCGTTGTTTTGAGAGTAGCTGAGAACCCCAAGTAACCACCAAGGTTGGTCGTCGTGTCACCATCACTAGTGAAAGTAAGGTTGTTCGTGGTGATGCTTTCCTTAGTGACATGCACATGGCCAGCGTTCACAAAAAAAAATGTGTTATGACAACATATAACACAAACACAAAAACAAGGTTTAAGAATAGTAAAAACCCTTAAAGAAATTCATAATCATGCTCAGTAAATTCAGCAGCCCAGGTGCACGGGCACCTTCGATTTCAAGAGGAGATATTCTCGCTACAGCAACAACAAGATCACCAGCAACACGACCAACCACTGGTGCACGGACACGTTCGATTTCAAGAGTATGATGAGCAGCATTGGGACAAGCACTTTCGCTTTCGGAAGGTGTTCTAGAAGCCATTATCAAGGTTGTAAATCTTTGAGGGGGTAAGGGTAAATTGAGTTTGAATGTAAGACGCATGGGTGTAAAAATAATCCGAATCCGAAATATCTGAAATCCGTATTCGTATTATCCAAAATTTCGGATTTGGGTCCTATTTTTAAAAACTTTCGGATAATTAGCATAATATTAGTTACATAATTCGAGTTCCAAGTCTCTTTTCTTCTCAAGCCATAGAAAAAAATTAAAAATACAAAACTTAAGAAAAAAATTAACACTAACTTCAAAACCCGATGTAATAATAAGTTGGCACTAACGGAACATGACATTTGTAAGATGTGTGTTTGACATCTTTGAATCCGAGTTCCAAGTCTCATTTCCTTTTCATGCGAACTAAAATCGACCTCTAGAGTTAGCCAGGTTCCATATTTCGCACTCGATCCTCCAGAAGAAACAACATTTCCTTAGACAGTTGAGTTTGATGTAGTGTAGGGTGAGATTGAAATTTGCCTTGTCGGGCACCGGATCAATTCTGCCCGTTGTTTTGAGAGTAGCTGAGAACCCCAAGTAACCACCGAGGTTGGTCGTCGTGTCACCATCACTAGTGAAAGAAAGGTTGTTCGTGGTGATGCTTTCCTTAGTGACATACACATGGCCAGCGTTCACAAAAAAAAATGTGTTATGACAACATATGACACAAACACAAAAACAAGGTTTAAGAATAGTAAAAACCCTTAAAGAAATTCATAATCTTGCTCGGTAAATTCAGTAGCCCCAGGTGCACGGGCACCTTCGATTTCAAGAGGAGATATTCTCGCTACAACAACAACAAGATCACCAGCAACACGACCAACCACTGGTGCACGGACACCTTCGATTTCAAGAGTATGATGAGCAGCATTGGGACAAGCACTTTCGCTTTCGGAAGGTGTTCTAGAAGCCATTACTATGAGGGGGTAAGGGTAAATTGAGTTTGAATGTAAGACGCAGGGGTGTAAAAATAATCCGAATCCGAAATATCTGAAATCCGTATTCGTATTATCCAAAATTTCAGATTTGGGTCCTGTTTTTAAAAACTTTCGGATCATTAGCATAATATTAGTTACATAATCCGAGTTCCAAGTCTCTTTTCTTCTCATGCCATAGAAAAAAAATTAAAAATACAAAACTTAAGAAAAAAATTAACACTAACTTCAAAACCCGATGTAATAATAAGTTGGCACTAACGGAACATGACATTTGTAAGATGTGTGTTTGACATCTTTGAATCCGAGTTCCAGGTCTCTTAAAATCAGAAAGAAGGATCGGTAAAGAGAGAGAATCGTCTGCTGATGAACGAAGTTGCGAGTCAACAAGCAGCACAGATGTAGGGTGTTCAACATATGGAAATGATGATTCGCTAGAAGAAGAGATAGAGGAGAGAGATACCGACACTCTAATTCAGTCAACTTAAAATCAGAATGAGCAGCATACTCAGGTAAGTTCTAGCTCCTCTAAACTTATATGTGCTAAGTGTTGTAAGTTAGAAGCCCGAATCGAATCGATCAAAGAACACAATACCAGTTTGGTATGTGATCTTCGATCGTGCACTGATGCAACCAATGCCTTAAAATCAAATGAAAAAGAGTTTAAAGAAGCTGCAATGTTGTTGAAAAAGGATGTTAGTGAGATGAAAAGAACCATTCTTAACAAACTAGATGCAATAAACAACTACATTGCTGAATTAACCCAAACCAAAAAGGCATTAGCAGTGCCACAGTGTGAGTACGAGGCCATCAAGAAAAAGCTTGACAGTTATTCGAATTCCAGGTATGTGCTTGATCACATAATTGAAAATCAAATAACTGAAAAGAGCACGAGTGGTATAGGATACAATGCAGTTCCTCCTCCTTTGCGTGACAATTTTTCCAAGTCACCAGAGGAGACATATCTCACAAAATTTGTTGTCACAACACCACTGTTGCTGACCCATCAGAGATCAAGGAAACTGAGATTGTTAAAGATGACAATTATGTGTTGGTCGAAACTGATTATGAAGATTCTGATGAGGAATCTGAGAGACCAGGTTTAGGATTAAAACCGGTTATTCCACTTGAGAATCACATTGAATGTGATCCTGAACCTAAAGTCAAAAAGCAAAATGGTAAACCTCAACAGGTGAAACCACAAGCTATTCCTCAGAAAACTCATCAAAATCAAAAGATCTAACAGAACCAGTCAAAGAAAATCAATTGAGTTCCAAAGAAAAAGTCTGGGAAGAACAAGTCTCTTCCCATGACTAAAGAAGTCAAGTTTGTCAAATATAGGGGTATGGATTAAGGCTGTTCAAAACGCTCGGCGCTCGCCGATCGCTCGCCGCTCGTTCGAAATTTGCTCGGAAATTGCTTGTTCGATTTTCCGCTCGGTTGTATATGAGCCGATCGGCTCGGTTCGGTTTGTAAATGAGCCAAGCACGAGCAAAGGTACGCTCGGCTCGGTTCGGCTCGAATAAATTTTTATTTATTTAATAATAAATATACATACAATTTACAGATAAATTTATGGCTTTATATATAAGATTCTATTGGATTTGACTCAGTATATGCAAACAAAATATAACCAACCCACTTAACACAATAAAAAAAATTAACACTAGATTTAATAGTAAAACAATAAGTCATGAGGTGACAGTCTGGACTTCTTTATGTTAATAGTCGTCCATCGCTAATTGTCGCTTGATATCACACCTACGTCACAATGCAACAATTGTTGTCTGATGTATGCTTATCACCTCACCGGCCTCAATCTAAGTCTCATCCTTGGACATTGGGATCTCAATATTAGTGTTATCATCGGACATTTTGACCTTAGTTATCACCCGACAATGAAAACATCGAAGGAAACATCCCAATTTTATAATCGTCCATATTATTATCCGCTCGACTCTCGCTCGGAAAATTTTCGCTCAAAGAATGCTCGTTCGGTTTTCGGCTCGATTATAAACGAGCCGCTCCGCGCGGTTCGGTTTGTAAACGAGCCAAGCACGAACAAAGCTCCGTTCGGATCGGCTCGGCTCGTGAACAGCCGTAGAACTATGGATCAGGTGCAGCATTACGAAAACCAATTAAATTTTGAGTATTTTAAAGAAAAGGATCAAAGATATGGTGCACCTAGATCTCATGATCATGAAGCACCATCAAGTACCACTAGATTTGGAAGCTCTAGCCCGAGATCTTCTCAGCATAACTCGGGGTATTCACAGTATGATCCTGAATACTATGAAGAGTAGAGGTCATGCTTTGAATGCAACGAGGTAGGACACATTAGATCTCATTGTCCCTATCTAAGAGAGATGAAGGCTAGTAGTTATGGACCCCCTAGAAACAACAACAACAATCACTTTGGCTTTCCAAAACAAAATTTTTATGATAATTATTATCAAAATAAGAGACCAAACCTATTTAAGAGAAGACAAAGAATTGTTGTTGAATGTCCAAAGCCTAAAACTGAGAAGGTTGTAAAACTTAAGGTCTCAAAGCCTAAGACAGACCCTAAGGCAAGTCCAAAGGGCAAACCAATGAATTGTAATGAAAAAAATGACATGTGATGACTTTGAGTGGTGTGTTGATAGGCTTCGTAGACCTAGTAATGCTTGCCTTAGTGATACAAACATAACGAACTACTTGCTATGTGGATGAACACCTCATGGGCATATGGTCTGGGTACCGTAATTTCGTTTGATAGGGTTCCCAAAATCAGAGGTTTCGGGTCGTTATGTTGATAGTTATCTGGGGTAGCCTGCCTGATCTTTTGTCGTATTGATTTATGGACCTAGATTCAGTCATGGTATCTTAAAAGAGCTGACAATGCCAAATCCTAAGTTACCAAATGAGGAGCTTAAAATGTAAGACAATGATCAAAGATTATCTAATGCATCATATCAAATCTATGATGAAAATCATACTTGATATAAGCCTCACCTTGTTGAGTGCACATGTTTCTTTGTAGCATTGATTTGCTGACCTACCACCTCTGTGCCTCGTACCTTGTAACATACGGATAACTACGGCATACTCACGCGTTACGATGAAACTTTGTGCAAATTCTTTCATAAGAGAGTATGTCGTGTGTGTGGGAACCATAGGCAAGTTAGTTATTAATACACCTAATCAGTTTCATTTTAAAGCATTGCACAATGGTTTGCATGTGAGCTTATGTGGACAACAATATCATCAATTGCCAAGTCTCACAGTCTATAAAGTTTTAAATTGAAAGAACAACAGTGTGAATAGATTTCTTAAAATCTGATATGATCCTCCTACCGGAAAATCAGAAAAAGTTAAATGCTTGTATATATTTACTTACTGCATCTCGTTTTTAATTTTTAGCATTTATGGAAAATACAAAAAGATTTTATTTTTGATTTATTTTCGATTAACCGATGTTGGAATACGGAATTCTTCTATTGGAATCTCAGATCCGAATCCGAAACACAATAAAATAAAGTCTTTCAAAATTCAAGGGTAAAAATACAACTTTCATAAATTAAAGGGTTTAAATTGACAAGTTTCAAAGTTCAGGGTGAAACTTGAAAAGATTCAATTGTTCAGGGGAGAACGCCTTGTTTCTCCAAATGGTGGTCAAAATGGACAAATCTTGAAAGTTTATCGAATGATAAACTTCAACAAAGCTTGAAGCTGAAGAAGGCCAGAACCTGAACAACAAGATCATCCTAAACAACAAGAACCCAGTTTTTCCATTTTCAGAGACACCAGGTCGTGGTAGAGCTCCAACATCGGAAGCTAAAGAAGATAAGAATCAAGAAATGAAAGTGCAGATGTTGTTGATTTCCATCTTCATCACAGAATCGTCAATCAAAACAAGGGAGATTTCTTGATTCCTCCCAAGTCATCGAAGCTGATCGAAGACCAAGACGAGATCTCATGAAGCCACGACCAAAGCTCAAATCAGCAAGTATTCAATCAGGGGGAGATTGTTAGTGCATTGCGGTGTATGTTGAAGACTTGAAGACCTAAGACCATTAGCTAGACCTTAGGGGGAGTCTGTGAACGTCTTTCAAGACATCCCCAACTCAGTGACTGGTTAAGTCTGCAGATCACTAGCTAGGTCCAAGGGGGAGATTGTTAGTACCCTACGTGTATGTCCCCAGTTAGTGATCGGTCCATAATAGTCATAGGCATGATTGTATAGCGTTTAAGATGTTAGGGATTTTATATGTTACATACACCTCCTTGGTATCTTATACATGTGCCCCCACATGTATGAGTGATAAGTGTGCAAGAAAGGGAGGTGTATGAGTTCTACTATAAATACCCCATGCCTTAGTCATTTTGTAACTTTTGCCAAACTTTTACCCATTCCAATACAAGTGCAATCCTTTGTGTGTGTTTTTGTGTGTGTGCTTTCATATTATTATTATTATTATTATCCTATCCATAAACACCCACCACAACAACTAACCGGATCGTTGATTCCGCCCTCGATCCGATACGCGCGCGATATTCAATTCTTGTGTCGATCCTATATCTTTTTTCTTTCCTTCCCTTTCCTTTCTTTACTCCTCTTAAGTTAACTCGGGAACACTAGCTAAAATTGAAATTCGTCGTACAAAAAAAAACGTTTTAAATTTCTAAATATAACATTTAAATGGCCAAAATAGCCCGTTGACCGAGTGATTTGACAAAATGGCCCTCTCCCGTCTCTTTGGAGAGACCGGTCACGGTTTCCAAAACGGCTGAACCGTCTTCCGAGAGGCTTTGGTTTCCAACCAGTAGGAAGCCAACACGTGGCGTTTACGATCCCGATGACTGGCAGCCGTCTCCCGTGGGGCCCTTGAGACGTGTCAGAGCCGCAAAGCCGTCTTCGGTGGGGTCTTAGAGACGTTTCACAAACGGCTCAGATGAAGCCGTCTTCGGCTTCATCTGAAATTTATAGTGGCTCTACGGCTCAGACCCGCTTGTTCAATGATCAAACCGGTACAACCAACCAGCTAAAAAATAAAAAAAAATACCTACAAAATTTGAAAATTTCTGTTCAAACATCATTTTTTTTTTACTTTTTTATATATCTTTTTATCATTTTATATTACTTTCACTTACTATTCTTGTCGGTGTACGTCTTAGTGATATTAGAGCATTCACACCAGCTTCCCTATCTTAATTCATCAAATTACATTAAAAATCACAAAATTTTGTATATTGCTTTCAATTAAATAATATTTTTATACCTTCATTATTATTTTTTCTCTCAACTACACTCACAACTACTTTGTTGGGTTAGGATAAAATACACAGTGAAAAAAAATAGGAACTCATAGGAATGGTATCAAAGGAACTCCGATTTAACGCATTCAAGGGCATTGGAACCGTATTATCGAATCCTATGATCTTAGTTTTTAGGTTTTCGCTTTTTTGGAATTTTAGCTTATGGTTTTAGAATTTACGTTATATCATTGTCTTTTATGTAACATTGTGTTTTTTTTCTTATTTTCATCATTGTGTTATATTTCTCGGCATTGTGTTATATTTTGTGCCTCATTGTGTCATGAAAATATATTGTATTTTTTGTATCATTCTCATCATTGTCACACTTTGTATGTATAGGATAATTTGACCATTCAAAAACTATTAAAAAATATATGAGATGGAAGAGTATCACTCTAAATGAACAGTAACTTTTTCTCTCTCATCCATTCAGTTAAAGTACTTTTTAAAATATAAAAAATCACTCACAAAATTTGATGGACCTATAAGAATGATCTAAATATAAAATAACAAAACATTCAACACTACCCCTCTAATTAGAGCATTCACATCCCCTCCACTATTTTATACCCTATAATATAACAAAAAAAATCATACTTTTCAAAATTTATCTCTCATTTAAAAAAACCTTCCACGTCCCCTCCACCATATTTACATTTTATCTTATTCACAAACACTTATTTTATTATATTCCTCGTTAAAATATACTTACAATAATTTGATGGAAGTGAATAGTAGCTTATTATATATAAAAAGTTAGAAGATGGATTTTTTAAAATATAAAGATGGGGTATAAAATGGTGGATGAGATGTTGGGTGTTTTTAGTAAGTTGTGGGGATGTGAATGCTCTCATGTATCTAACATGACGACACTATTATCCAAAATGGCTGATGGCACCTCCCACAAACCATCGTTTCTGTCTCGTAATCAAACTGTTGATTAGCGCTCTCTCGGTCTCTCTTCTCGTAAATACACACGCATGACACATCCGTGGACTTTGTTTGTAGATGACGGTAAAAGGTGGATTTGTGAGTTCAATTATAATTAGAGTTTCTGAATTAGTGGTCATACAAATAGTAGTAATGTTATTGGATAATTTTCTGGGTAAATATCAAGTAAAGAATATTGCTACCCATTCACATAACTCACACCCTTTGCTAATCCATAACCGTTCACTATAATCTTTATCTTCGAAGAATGCATTATGCAACGACTTTCTTGCCACCAAATAAAAATTAAGAAGAAGAAAAACTTCAGAAAATATCTTAGCTAGACTTTGTAATATATTACCAAATCGAATTAATTAGTTTGTTCAAAGAATTCTCAACCGTTTTAGATTAAATTGAACACCTCTAATCAAGTTCAGTTGAATAAGAAAGGAATTAAAATGCATGTGAACGTTTTTGAGCTTTTTAGGCTTCATGTTGTGGTCTAACGCCCAAGGCGTTATCATGCCACATCAAGGGCTTTAACGCCGAAACATCGGCCCAAGAATCTGGAGCTCGTTGATGTTTTCATGCCTTCCAAGACAGTTGGGGGATTGTTCCCCTCGTGGTCACGATGACCACGTTAGCCCACGATCCCTCCACGAAGCACACACTATATGGCCTAATTGGTAGCTATAGGCTGCAAGTGGCCGGGGTATTGTGGTGATGGAGACAATATATATATAGAATATTCTTAATATGCAAATAAAGTTTTTTTTGTGTTACAAATTGGACCCGATTCCTTGCCTTTATAATATTTTACCCATGACTATATAATGTTTCCATTAGCTAATCCGATATAGCCGACAACAATTTACGTGAATGGCATGTTACACTTAAAACGAACATATATATACTAAAAGGATTGAATAATATCTATTGTTCCACAAATCCTCAAAATGGCGTGTAGCTCATTGATGTAACTCATATATGCTTCTCAGAGCTACCTAGGGATCTTCCTCCCACATTGATAGAGATATCGCTGAGACGCACATTATTAGCGAGATAGCTAGTGTTGTAGAGATAACAAGGGTAGATATTTGAGGGCTCATGTGGAAGCATAGAAAACTCGTTTCTACAACTAAGTCATTCCTAAGATGCTCACAATACACGAATAAAATATATTACAACACAAGTAGTTTTATGATATGTAATAAATTAAAGTAGGTTTTGACTCATTCATGCAAAGAAAAGCCCTAGCTAGACAATAATGAAGGCTGTGGGTCAAAATTCCACAGCATGAACGAAGTTGACGTATAGAAATTGATACATTAGAAGATTCCAAGCGATATTAAAGCAAAAAAAAAAAATCAAAGAAAACCAGCCTGTACGTCTAATACTAAAACACAAAACATAATATGTACGTACTAGGTAGCACGTAGCTTTGAGCCACTTGGTATAATTAGTGACCCACAAGGTGGTGCTTCCGACCCATCCGTCATTATACTATTTAGATAGGTTTGTTTTTAAGTTATTGTGGACCGTGGACCACTAGCTAGTTTCTTGGTATACGAAGGTGCATGTGTAAGCTTCCAAAGGGATAATACTTTTAAGATAGTAATTTTCTTGATTGGCTTTTTGCTCAAGTTGGCATTGGATCAGATGGGTTAGTTATAAGTTATAACTCATGTTTCTTTTCTTTCATAAATTGAGTATTTCTATCCGGCTTGATACCTCTAAGGTGGGGCGGGGCATAAGCGTCTAGGGTGTCGAGGCTTGTGAAGCCAAGGGGCTACACGGTTCTGCCCCTTGGGCTTGTGCTTGCGTCTTGAATTTGAGGCTTGTGGAAGCCACTTGGTTTGTGAATGTTTGAACGGTCATGTGACCGTTATATTGACCGTTATATTAATAAATAAAAAAATTCTAAAAAATGCATTTGACCATTGCCTTATTTAAAAAAAATATTTTAAACCTTTAACGTTAAAATGGATGGTGTTAACTTAGTGAATCAAAACGGCAAAATTGAAATCATAGAGGCCCATATGCAAGAAAAAAAATGTTTTGGATGGAAGTGGCAAAAATGATTAAACCACATAAACGAAAATTGCACTTTACTCTGATATTTTTATTAAGATGTTTAAAAAGGTTTGTTGGTTACCTGGAAAAATAGGGGTTGACCGGAATTTTATAGATTTTTTTTGTTAGCTCGTTGACGGGTTTGTTGACCAGGCCAGACCGGTTGAACCAGTCGGACCGATGACCTGGTAAGGCGTCCGGTCCAGTTCTGAAAACACTGATTTTTACATAGAAAAACTAGCTTGTATAGCTTAAACAGTTTCAACGTTTTTGTGACCTTAAACATTTATAATAATAAAATAATAATAAAATCTGATTTAGCTGACTGATTTTAGTTTGTTACCATTAAATTGTTTTCCTACATTGGCTGTCATGGAATCTTATAACTGTTAGTCTGTTACATGTGTGTTGTGTCTATAGTGTAAGCACGTAGCTGACGCCAGACGGTAGAGACAAAGTTTAAATGCATGCTATAAGTGTATCGTACATCTTGTAGTTGAAATTTCTTTTTTTTTTGAACAGCAGAAAAATCTATATATATATATATAAAGACACTCAGCCAGAAGCTGGGAAGGATACAACGACAAACAAGAAAACAGAGATTACATTAATTCAGCCGTATCAAAGGTGACCCATTTCTCCCACGAAGTCGAAGGGAGGCTGGACCGGTTGGAAAGCCACAAAAAGGAATCCTCCTTGATCGATTCAACCAACCGCTGGACCCAGTGGCGGATCTAGAAACAATTTTCAGTAGTAACGTTTTTTCATTTTTTTCTTTTTAGTAGTAACGTTTTCCGAATTTCGTAAAAAAAAACCAAAATTTCCACTAATTTTCCACTACGCGCGCGAAGTTGAGCCGCAACGTCCGCACCCCCTGCTAATAAGCTACATCCGCCCCTGGCTGGACCGGAACAAAGACCCCGTCAAAGACTTTTCGATTTCTAACTTTCCATAAGTTCCACACGGTGGCCATAGCAATAGTAGAGAGGATACGCTTCCATCTTTTACTCCCCGGGCTGTTGAATAAAACGTCGATAATGCCTTTTAGACTGTCAATTCCCATCGGCCATTGAACCCGAGTCCATCTAAACACGTTCCACCATGTACTCTTAGCAAACAGACAGCCTTCAAAGCAATGTTCAACCGATTCTTCTTCGAGGCCGCATCTACTGCAAACATAATCAGGGAGGTTAACACCTCTCTTTCTGAGTTCCTTTTTCGTGGCCACTTTCCCCATTAACGCCCTCCAAAGAAGAAAGTTGCTTTTAAGCGGCGCCCACGAGTTCCATCTAAATTGATCCTCTATCTCCTCTCCCAATCCCGCAGCCACAATGTCCATTCTAAGGCCTTTCGTAGAGAAGCTTTCGCCCAATCTGTTTTCCCAAACCCATCGATCCGTAGATTCTTTTAGTGTAGTATTTTGAAGCAGCCCCATGAGGAGGCTGAACTGCCCCCATTCAGTAGTGGAGGACGGTTCGCGAACCCATCCCCACCACCACTCGCCCCCTGCATCTTCTTTACTGAAATTGTCCGCTACCGAAGCGTCTTTGGCAGCAGCAAGTCTGAATAAAGCAGGGAAACTAACCATAAGAGGCGTGTTTCCAACCCATTGATCCTTCCAGAACTTGATCTTCGTACCGTCCCCTACCTCGACCTTTAGCTTCTCATGAATATTTATGCCCATCTTCATCAAAACTAGCTCCATGCCTCCGATGTCTTTCCAAATACCCGGGGTCGTTTTTTTAATAGGAATAAGACTATCGTTTCGCCTATTATGGTGGACCGCTTGAATCACCCGGGCCCATAGTTGATTCGGCTTATCCTTGAATCGCCACCACCATTTCGAAAGCATAGCAAGATTAAAATCTTCCACGCCTCCCAAACCAACCCCACCAAACGTTTTCGGGGCCACCATTTTCGACCACTTAACCCATCGAATCTTCGATCTCCCCCCGCAGTGGCCGTTTCCCCAAATAAAGTCTCTACGTATAGCTTCCAACTTACTAATGACTTTTTTTGGAGCCGCGAATAATGATAAAAAATACGAGGGAAGGCTTCCCAAAACCGACTTGGCAAGGGTAACCCGGCCCGCAAAAGAAAGCCATTTACCCTTCCAACTAGACAATCTCCTTTTAAATTTCTCGAACACCGGTTGCCAGAACTTGATACGCTTCATATTGGCGCCTATGGGGACGCCCAAGAAAGTGAAAGGAAAAGTACCCACTTCACAATTTAGGATGTTTGCCACAGAAGCCACTTCATGGTCCTCAACCCCAATACCATAAAGTGTACATTTTCGGTGATTAAATTTTAACCCGGTCACGAGATTAAGACAACGAAGGAATCTATTCAGGCTCAAGGCATTCTCTTGTGACCATTCGCCCATGAACAGGACATCATCCGCATAACAAAGATGGGATAATATTGGACCATTATTCGGTAACTTGACTCCTTTAAAAAGACCCAATGAAATCGCCCTCTTCATGAACATATCCACCACCTCCATAGCCAAAATGAAGAGAAAAGGCGAAAGCGGATCACCTTGTCGTAACCCCCTTTTAAACCGAAACTCCTTCGTTGGGGAGCCATTCAGTAGAACCGAACCCCTCCCGGACCTAAGGCAACCCTTGATCCAATTGATCCACGTCTCAGGAAAAGCCATGAATTCCATAGTTTTAAAAAGGAATTTCCAATTTAATGAATCGTAAGCCTTTTCAAAATCAACCTTAAAAATCATCAACTTGGTTTTACTTTTTTTGGCCCAAGAAATAGTCTCGCTAACAATCAATGGGCCATCAAGTATATTACGCCCCCCCACAAAAGCCGATTGGGTCGGAGAAATAAGCCCATCAATTATCGACTTAAGTCGATTAGCAAGAACCATCGATAAGATCTTATACAAAGACCCGATAAGGGAAATTGGGCGGAAGTTACCAATTACTTGAGGGTCCTTAGTCTTGGGAATCAAGGCGATGAAAGAGGCGTTACACCCGTCTGGAATTAAACCCGAAGTATGGAATTCAGCCAACGCCGCTAGAATCGCCGGTTTTAGGACATCCCAATAGCGTTTAAAAATTTTCATAGTGAAGCCGTCCGGCCCAGGCGCTTTACCTCCATCACACGGTTTTATCACTTTCCAGATCTCCTCAGCCGTGAACGGCCTGATCAAGCCAGCCGCATCCGTATCCGAAATCTTGTTAAGACCCAAATCCGAGAAGCCGGGTCTTCGTCTAATCGGCTCCGCAAAATGTTTTCTAAACCAAGACATTACAAGTTGTTTTAGCTCCACCGGATCCGAGATACAAGACCCATTAAAGACCAGACCATTGATTCTTTTTGATGCCAGATTTATCTTCACGGCTTTATGAAAAAGTGAGGAATTATCGTCACCAAACTTGATCCATTTCAGCTTCGCTTTCTGGAACATGTCTTTAGCCTTCGCAAGTTCAAGTTTATTAATTTTGGCCTTCGACACCATACGGGTATCCAACTCTACAGCAGACAACGTGCTCGATTCAGCCTTTTTTTCCAAATCATCAACAATGTGGCGTAAGGTTTTGACTTCTTCATCCTCTCGACAGCGAGTAACCTTCCTCCACTCTTTAATGCCTCTTTTGATGCGTCTAAGAAGACTAGCAGCACTCAAAAAGGCGTGTGCATTCTGGTTGGTGTTCGTTACCGCATTATTGACGATATCATTCAGCTCAAGACAACCCAGCCAGCTATTGAAGAACTTGAATGGGACCGGACCAAAATCCACCAGATTGCAAGAGAGGGTAACCGGGCAATGATCGGAACAACCTTTCGGTAGCACCGAAAGGATAGCATTTGGCCACAAACTAATAAACTTTTCACACACAAATATCCGATCCAGTTTACTAAACTTGATCTCGCGGTTGTCAGAGACGTATGTGAATCTGCCCCCCAACATATGATATTCCAGAAACCCGGCTCTTAGAATGAAATCATTAAAGAAGGAAGCCGAGACCGGATCAAACCTCGAATTCACCCGCTCCTCAGGCCTCGTAACATCATTGAAGTCACCTAGAGCAACCCACAGACCGGGGTGATTGAGGCGGAGCTCCACAATATTATTCCAAAGGGTACGGCGAAGATTTAGGTCGTTAGGAGCATACACATTAAGAACATTGAATATCTCATCCACCCCGTTTAGTAATCCCGAGACCAAGAGAAAATTAGAACCTTTAATCACCGAGACCGGCGAGAATAAGTCCGAATTCCACACCGAAATGATACCACCCGATCTCCCCACCGCATCAACCGAAGCCCACCCGAAAGGAGATCTGTCCCAACATCTACTAACATCCATAACCTGAACCCCATCAAGGTGGGATTCTTGCAAACCCAGGAAAGAAATTTTGTTCTCGAAAATCAAATTGCGGACCCACCCCTGTTTGTGAATACCGCTGACCCCTTTTATGTTTAGAGTGAGAAAATTCATCTAAGCCTTCTCAACTCCACTTCCCCATTGACCAGCTTCCTCACTTGGTTCCCAAAACCACCCAATTCAATGCCCAGATCCTGACCATAATTAACTGTATGACTAACCTCCATCTCGAATTCACCTTCCACATGTTCCGACTCTGAATCACTTACCACCTCTGCTTCAAACCTCCTCTCCAAAGCTTCCGACTCGGTAGGATTTTCGGCACAATCAACCCCCCCTCTATTGCTCGGAGCAGGCGTCTTCTTAGATGATTGCCGAATTATCTCCTCAAGCTGAAAAGGGTCAGAATCTTCGCCATTATCATCCACAGCCTCGTCATTCAAGTCTGGTGTTTTGAAGCTTTGGGCCATGGATTTACGATTGGTTTTTTTCCCTTTGGGTCTCACCGTTATGTATGATAAGCCAAGCCCAATTTGTGAGCCCAAGGAATGGCCCAAAGGGGAGGGTGTTTTTTCCTGACCGTTACAGCTATCCAGATTCCCAGTAGAAGATGTGGGGTCCCCACAACCGACAAAAGTATTGGGGTTGACTTCCTGACATTCTGCCCTGGTAGGTGGATCAGAAGGTCCCTGCACCATATCCATGCACAGCGACTTTTCAGGTACCAAAGTAGCCTCCTGCACCTCACCAACTTCTGGGACCACCACCTGAGATTTCATCTTCGAATTTCCCGGACGATCCATCTCCGGCGACCGGCAACACAAAGACAACGGAAACCAGTCAACGTCCACTTCCTTCACCCTGACTTTGATCAATTGCCCACACCACTTAAGCTCCATAGTCTGATCAATTTCGGTGACCGAGTTTACTAGGACCGCCATCTTGTTTGAAGACAAGTTAGAGTCTTTATTAGACGCCGATGACCTAGATATCAGACGACCGCACCGTTCTCCTATTTTGTTAAAAACCATTCTATCCCACAGACAAATAGGGACGCCCACTACTACAATCCAGGCAATCCGTTCAAAGACTGGTATTCCGCCATCCCAAACATATAGCCTGTGGAAAAGCAGAGACCAGAATTCAAACTGTGACTTCAAGAAATCCCCCGCACCGCCGCTGGAACGGAAAATCAATAGCACCTTTAGCCCTCCCATATACTTGACTTCAATATCGGACTGCCCACACTCCCCAATTCGTTCCACCAGGTCCTCTAAAATGGATAATTCTTTAATTTCACCAATTAGTGACCGTCCCACCTAGTGTGTCCTGGAGTAGGATATCACCGGAGGGAGATCTAAACACAGGCCCCCCTGAGACTTCCCCCTTTCCCCTGTTAGAACCTTCAAATAATGACCTGAGGGCTGGGACGGCTGTTGAGTGGAGTGAGCATCCGTTGTTCTTTGGGATATCGGAGGGTCCAACCTGTCAAAAACCGAAGGTTTTTCCACTCCCATCTGAAGATTAACCTTAGTGCCGTCTCTGTAGAATTTAGCAGTGCTAATACCAACCACCGCCCCATCAATATTCACCTTTTGAAGATTCTTCAGCCACTCTTCAGCATTGACAATACCTGTGAATCTGATAAAACCAAACCTATTAACCGCCCCGTCCCGTTTTTTTGGAATGAAAACATCATCCAAATTCGGGAAGTGTTGAAATGTCTTCCATAGCTTATCCCTATTGCATGATTCAGGCAGATTTGATACAAAAAAGGATGTGGTAGAACGAGCCCTCTCCACTCTTTTCCTGAACTTCTTCTCTTGCAAAGCTTCCTTCTTGCTTAGCACTAGCTGCCAATCTCCATCTTTATAGAGCCGTTGTCTGATGTTTCTTTGCTCCTCTTTCTTCCTTTGTCTGAGTTCCTGAAGTTGCCGTTGATCCATCCATGGTTGCTGATGTCGATTAGTCTTCTCTCTCATGCTGTTCTTGGAGATGAACACTCTGTTCTTGTAGTTGAAATTTCTAAATAAGTAAGTGCAAATATTGTTTTACTATACAATCTCATCAGACGAACAGGAAAGACAATCAAGTAAGGAGGCCCCTCTTATTATTGTACCTTTGCATGGACCAGTTAATATATATCTGAATGTTGTTGGGTAATAAACACACGTACTATTAGTTTTACTCTGTCAAGATAATCTATACATATAATAAACCAAAGCCATTTTAATAACATGGTATTTAAATAGGCATTTTTCTGTTTGAGTATGCCATGTGTCATCCCATGTGACATTAAGATATTTTAGGAAAAAATAATTTAAAAACAAAATTAGATTTTTCTCTTTTATGTATCCTTCTATAATTTTTAAACGTTAATATCTTTTATATACGAGATTTTTTAAAGAAAAAAATTACAAAAAATTAACAAGCGTTTTATTATCTTTCCAACGAGTACCATAGTGCTATATAAAAAACGAAGAAAAAACGACTATTTTTTGTTGGGTTTTGTTCAAACAGGAAAAAAAAACACAAAGTGTTCAGATAAATCATTAATCATGTATAGGAAAGTCACTAATTATGTTCAAATCAGTAAATATGAATTCTATTTTCAACATGCGTTAGCATTAGAGTTATACATTGTTTTAGGTTAGATATTAATATTAGAGTTATACATTGTTTAAGGTTAGGCGTTAACATTGGAGATATATTTTTAATTGTTTTAGGTTAGCTGCCACCCGAAGCTTTCGTGCATGTAACTGTAAAGCGCATCATTCTATTTCATATGTAAAATTAATGTCATATTAGATTTTTCAACCCCGGGACGTTCCCGGGGTATAATCTAGTCTATACATATAATAAACCAAAACCATTTTAATAACATGACATTCAAAGAGGCATTCTCCTCCTTGAATGTGCCATGTGTCATCCCATGTGGCATTGAGATATTTTAGGAAAAAAAATTTTAAAAATAAAATTGGATTTTTCTCTCTCTTATGTTTCCTCCCATAATTTTTAAACGTTAATATCTTTTATATACGAGATTTTTTAAAGAAAAAAATTACACCAAATTAACGAACGTTTTATTATCTTTCCAACAAGTACCATAGTGCTATATAAAAAACGGAGAAAAAAACGACTATTTTTTGTGGGGTTTTGTTCATACGGGAAAAAAACACAAAGTGTTCAGGTAAATCATTAATCATGTATAGGCAAGTCACTAATTATGTTCAAATCAGTAAATATGAATTCTATTTCAACATGCGTTAGCATTAGAGTTATACATTGTTTTAGGTTAGATATTAATATTAGAGTTATAAATTGTTTAATGTTAGGCGTTAACATTGGAGATACATTTTAATTGTTTTAGGTTAGGTGCTACCCGAAGCTTTATTGCATGTAACTGTAAAGCGAATCATTCTATTTCATATATGTAAAATTAATATGTCATATTAGATTTTTCAACCCCGGGACGTTCCCGGGGTATAATCTAGTACAGTATATATATATATATATATATATATATATATATATATATATGGATACAATGATTGCAGAGAAAATCCTCAAATATTAGTTAGGCCTTGGAGTATACTATAACCCTCCTTAACTAATTCACCATCACCCACTTTTGTCACATTTTACTCTACTTCACTCTAAGGAATAACTTCACATAACCATACTTTCAGTGGTTTTTTTTGTACAGAAAGGAAAAAAATTAGTCTATTAACAACCTATTAATATGTTAACAAATAATATCTTTAACGTCTCTTAACACAAAGAATGAGTGGTATGCAACGCTGATTAACATGTCATATCCACACAAATAGGATAGAAGTTCATAATTAACTTCAATCTTCTATGTTTTCTAGTAAAACATTAGATCATTAAAAGTCAATATCATTTCTGGCCGGTTGGTACTTGCCGGGGGTCTCTCTGGAAGCAACCTCTCTATCCTTATGGGTAGAGGTAAGGTGTGCCTACATCTCACCCTCCCCTGACCCTACCAATAGTTTTTACTATTCGTGGGATATACTGGGTAGGATTGATTGATTGATTTCTGGTTGGTACTTGCTAGTTAATGATAATTCCATTATTTGCCAATAACATGCAGCGGCGGACTCAATGCTAGGGCTGCGTCCGTTGCCCCTCGGATTCACGCTCGTAGTGGGAATTTTTTTTTTACAATTTTTCAGAAACGTTACCACTAAATTAAAATTTACGTTGCTACTAAAATTTAATATACGTTACTACAAAAGGATACGTTACTCAAAAAAACATTTATCGAACTCGAGTAATAATAACAAAAAAAATTAACTAATCTAATTATCTAAAATCTAAACAGGCTCAAAATCAATATCCCAAATTATAATACAATTAAACAGACCCACCCCATTACCTCAAGTCCAACAAGCCTAGCTCACCCCACTTTCACCTTCACAGATACAACATTCTGTTGCACAAATAAGGGCAGTGTACCTAAGGCGCGCGCCTCATGCCAATTTTTGCCACGAACGTCGTGCGTCTCAGGTCACATAAGGCGATGCACTGAGGCCGCTTTTTTAAAACCAAGATTATGAAACAACTGCGGTAAAAAAAATTGAACGTTATTCCTAAAAAGAATTTCTAGATCCGCTACTTATAACATGTAAACAAGAGCAATATTAATGGCCTAGAAATGACTAAACAAGTCAAAACGACTAAACACAAAAAATTAAAATTGAAAAGTGATATTAACTGTCTCGAAACCCTAGACAGACGTTCCTCAGAATAATGTTTCATTCCAGATCGAGAATGCCCATTGCAAGAGGCCATCATGTCCTAGATATTTAGAAAAGGGCATTCCTAAGGCCTAAAGTCTTTTCACCATACTATAGGGTCGGCCCCGGTAGTCATTCTTGGCCGTGTTAAGATCCTATAGTCATGTAAGAGATAAATTATATGTTATATGTATATATAGCCACAACTTGCATGATGCATGGTTAAGTACCATATATTTTGGAAGACTGTCCAATTTATTAATTAACCCATTGAAATGGTTAAGTACCATATATTCCTAAGGCCTAAAGTCTTTTCACCATACTAGAAAACACGTTGAAGTGATCATACAAAACCACATTTGTGTGTAACCTTTTGCTTGCATACTTTAACTTATGGTAATGGATTGAAGAAAAAAAATCCTTATTTCATGTTTGAGAACTTTATAGTAGCGTGATAAAAAGATAAAAAAGATGAAACAACCGCAATCTATTCAATATATTGGTTAAACTTAAATTAACATTATGAGAGAATGTATGAACAACATAAAGTGTTGAAAATGCATCAATTGTTATGACAAAGTGTAAATATAGTGTTAGACCACCCTTCTTCACAGTCTATCTATTCTCTTCGTATAATGTAACGGTTAAAAGGCATTTAGATACATGCAACTAAACATGCATAATACAAAGAACCAGAGCTAGTGAAATAAAATGAGTGCATACTGGCAGTGGTGAACCTCCTCGGTTTGGAAAAACATTGTAAAATTAGTGAAATGAGAATCTACGAAAGGAACCCCCTGAAAATGATTTTTGGATTCGCCACTGCATACTGGAATGGGTTCTTAAGCAATTTAAGAAGTTTGTCATCATTCCCCAACTATGCTAGCTTATCTTATATGTGAGTGTGTGTAAAATGCAACTATATAGGCATTAAGAACTTCGCAGGCCTTAAAAAGGCATTTTTAAATTCTGTTGAAAGTAAACTTGGCTCATTGTAAACGACCAACCAACGACAAAATTGACATCATTGATCATGTGAATCTACAGATCTTTGGAATGCTTTGATTAGATAAATTAAGATATCGGTTCACACTAATCTATCTTTGTGTTTAAATGAGTGCATAAATGTGTTTAAACTTTATTAATTTAATGGGAATACTGGTGGCTAGATATGCAAATTTTACAAGCAAAACACAAGTTCTGTCCTCGTTTGTATTGGATTAATGTATACATTTTGTTGATGATATGTACGGAAAGATTAAATGCGAAGTTCGGGTTGCGTACCTTTGATTTTTAGTCCCTTTCTTTATGGAATAAAGTGTAATTATAACGGATGCTTCTCATAGCTAGAGACACGTTAGACTGAATTCCTTTTTGAGTTATTGTGTTATGTTGGTTTTAACTACTTGAGTACAACATTTTCATTTTTAACATTCTGAGTACCTAGTTGATAATTCTACAACCATTTGAGTCCAATTTTCTAACATCGTTAACCAAGTCAGATAAGTATAAGGGTATTTTAATCATTTTAGACTTAGGTACAGCTCTCTAATGCATCAGGTATAATGGATAAGTCTTTAATGCATAAATTATATGTCAATATATATATATTAACACAAAACTCACACACACACACACTCTCTCTCTCACACAAACACACATTCTTCCCCACCCGGCCACCCCCACCTCTCCATCACCTCACCACCACCGTCCATTGCTGCACCACCGCAGCTCCACCATTACACCATGCCACCTCACCACTACAACCCTCACACACACACCTGCATACAAACCTCTCCCCCACCTGACCATCCCACCACCACTGGACCATAAACCACCACCACTACACCATATCAATCTAAACCCTAACCCCTAAATCCGGATCTTAACCCTAATGCCTTAACAAAACAGGTCAAAACTCAAAAACCCTAACCTACTATCTTCGATTACCACTAGTCTCCGTTGTAGCAACAAAAATGAAACCTGTAATTAGATGGTGGTCGGTCGGAGACGGGGGAGGAGGGTTATTGCACGGGGTGGTGCAACATCGTTCATGCGGTGATGGTGGTGATGAGGTGGAGGCGGTTTTAAGAGGGAGAAGAGAGGGAATGGGTGTTTAGAGAGAGGGAGATAGAGAGATGATGAGAGAACAAAGAGCTTAAAGAGAGGCGATGGTGATTGCTGCAGGTGTATGGTGGTATTGGTGATGGTGTTGTTTGGTGGTGGTGTTGGTGATGGTGGTTTATGGTGGTGGTGGTAAGTTTAGAGAGAGAAATATGGGTTCAGTGGATGACTGGATGCACAATGGGTTATAAAATTATCATCTATCTATATATTTTTATTTTATTTATTAATAGCAGGGGTATAAATGTCTTTTCACAAAATCTTAATAGAATATATGGATGATGTTAGAAAATTAGACTCAAATGGTTATGGAATTATCAACTAGGTACTCAGAATGTTAAAAATAAAAATGTTGTACTCAAGTAGTTAAAACAACATAACACAGGAACTTAAAAAGGAATTCAGTTGACACTTTAATTTCTCACATTATTACACCGGTAATACATTTGAAAAATTACTTTCATGATATTCTCATAATTAATCATCGTATTGCAACTACTCTCAAATAAGTGTGGAAACTCTTATAAAGTTGTAGAATGACTTGAATCTAGCTAAATATGTTTTGATATTTTCTTATAATCCATCGAATACATAATTATTATTATTTTGTTATTTTTTTAAAGACTTTAAATATCCTTTTAACAATTTAATGCAATAAATTTCGTCTAAGCCAGTGTTGGACCACAATACTTATTGAGGTCAGAAAACCATCAAATGGTATCGATTATAGGTTAATCTGATCATTGTGTTTTTTTGTTGCATTTTTCTTTTAATAGAGTGTTTTTTGTACTGTGTATTAGGTTTTTTTTTTTATATAGTGTTTTTCCAAGCTACCAATTGTCTGTTTTTATCTTAAACTCATATTTTCGAATCAATAGTCAATCTAGTTTTGGTTGCTCATATGTTATGATATTATTTATATATTTAGAGAACTGGAAAAAAAATACCAAAGTGTAGCTTATTTTTATAGCTTAACATACGAACCAACTAACTATATATATTCACATATGTAGTTAGTTTGATAAGAACAATATTTTATTCGGTGTCACCCAATGTGGGCGATTGTATATCCATAATAAAGACTGAACAGGTATGTCATTAGTTTATATATGAAAGTTAGGGTTAAGTTATCCTACACAGTGTGAGAAGGGTGAGAAGGATATAAAAAACACAAGAGATCACGAAATATGACACAATAAGCCATAAAATATAACACAATACTGAAAATTATAACACAATGCTGAAGAAAACATACATAATGAATCGCAAAAATGACACAATTATTAAAATAAGAAAAAGACACAATGCTAATAAACACAAGGATATAACGTCAATTCTAAAATCTATAAGCTAAAAATCCAAAAAAAAACAAAAACCTAAAAACTAGGATCGTAGGCAGTGGCGAAGCTTGAAAAATTAGTCCGGGGGTCGGAAATCACCAGTCATGGTATGGGACCTATTTTTTTTTCTATAGCTATGTTTCGGATTATATGTTCGGGTCAGTGATTCGATTCGGGTCGAGTTAAACATAAAATACAATAATATCAAATATGTTATGATTTTATTTTTCCCCATATTATAATCTAATAACATAAACATTAAATCAAGTCATATTATTTTCAACCTTAATTCTTAAACAATTTGATAACTTGACAAAAAAGATTGACTAATAAATAAATAAAAAACACCACCGTCCAAAGCAGTACCAACAGCCAACAATTATAAGAATATGAAAGCTAACGAGTAGATGATAAATATAGTTACCTTGTGGCATTTGAATGGTGACACAAATAACAATCGACCCCCATTTGTAAATATTATATTGGGTTGGTTTAATCAACATTCAACAACACAACAAGACAACAATATATGAATTTATCCATTAGTTACTAACTGCCAAAAAATATATAATTAATAAATTAGTAAAGTAGATGTACCTTGGTTTTTTGAATGTAGATGAAAGTATGAAACTATCAACTATGCACAGGGGTTGAGAAGTGAGATTGAGAGATAGTAGAGGGTTTAGAGTTTTACTTAGGTTAAGAGTTTTAATTTGGTTTTTTCTGAAAATAAAAATGTGCAAAATCAAACAATTGGGTTGTATCTCTCAAAATGGGCCCAAAAGAAGAAAAAAAAACAAAGAAAAACGATAAACTCGGTAAAACAACCGATATTTGGGAACCTTGTATCGCCCGATATATCGTTAGTTTTGGTTTATACAATATACCTATTTTTTCACAAAAAAACGGGGGGGGTCGAAACCGTATATACCTAAAAAAATTCTATGTGGATACTATATAATCGGAACTTCTGAGCGAAAATTCGGGGGGGGGGGGGGGGTCAGCCGCTCCTTCCCGCCTCTTAAAACCTACGCCCCTGATCGTAGAGTTCAATGAAACGGTTTCAATACCGTTTGAATGAGTTTAATAGAGTCAATTTGATACCCTTCCTATAACTTCCTATTTCTCTTTGACTTTGATCTAACCAACCATGCAATTATGTGAAAATAATATCTTAACATATATCGTAATTTAAAATCCTGATATCAACACATATAAGACAAATTTTCTTTTTGTACAATAAATAAAAGTTAAAATGGACAAAATATTGTGTTTATTCAAGCCCAGCCCATCTTTACAAGATCCTAGCAAGAACCTGGCCCAATTATTTTACGGGTTTACTTCGGAGTATTGACATTGCTATTGGATTTAGAACATATAGCCCTCTTCCAAAAACTCAGAGTGTCATCCAAACAATATACACCTAGACAAAAAAAAAAAAAAAACTAAATTAGTAATTCTTGTTATCTATTCTTGATTTTTGTATTAGATGAAGAACAAAGGACCACTTATTATTTCGGAATGATAAATTTAATAGAAATGTCATGTAAAAGGAATGCATACCTAAGTGCCCGTTTCGACAACAATTCTGAGCCAAACCGCTAACTACAGTGAAATTGACAAACCAAACCGGGATGTGTTGGCCCGTCAGTCTAACCGGTTTGATGATCCATTTTGACGATTAGGTGGTTTGAACCAATTATTTTTGTTTTTAAAATTGGTTGTTCGTACTCAAAATCATGCAAAGATAAAGATGGATCATGTATTTACCGCATATACATAATTGCATATTCCAATAATGCCAATAAAAAGGCTAAACATGGCTGGTTTCAGGTTCTAAACCGTCAACTAGACTAGTAAACCGTCAAAGCCGGATCATGAACTGAGTCGTGTCAAACTCAAAACGATTGAGTTACTTCCGTGTTGACGGTTTGACTGGTTTTAGTGGTTTATAAAAACCATAGAAACAAGTTAAATAGTGGAGACAATACAGAGCTTGTTATTCTCCAACAAATCAATCAATTATTCATTCTCCTATATTTGTTTCTTAAACTTTATTAGAAAGAAATAGTCAAGACACAAGTTGAATGTTTTAAACTAGAAAGTAATGTGTCTTTGTATTTCTGTATGCCAAAAGATTGTATATATAGAGAAAAAAAAAATAATAATAATAATACCTTGCATTCTAGTGACAATCTGGTTTAAAGTCACATCTTGGCTAGACACTCTCAACCGCATAGCTTTTCTCGACTAAAAGGGTCAAGTTAGTCTGAATTGTAATTCGGCATGAATCCTTTGGCATGTTGGCTCTCCATTTCAAGAGCCATTAACGATTTTTGTGTCTGATATTTGTTCTTCTTTGCAGCAAGAGCTGTAAAAAATACATGTCAAAAGAGACCATTTTACAAATAGAAAAACCTTAAGAGTTGTAGAAATTCCACTTACACACTAACTCATGAGGAAGAGCAAAGTCATAATCATTACGCCGCCTTCTTTTACAGATAAATATCAACACCAACACCAACAAAAACACGACACCACACGATACCCCGATTGCAATTTTACCACCATGTGACAGGCCACTGAACAAGGGGCAGTCAGGTAAAGAAGGTACACCACATAACCCTTTGTTACCATAAAGGCTGTATAACAAATATATCATCAA
Source organism: Ambrosia artemisiifolia (assembly GCA_032199755.1). NCBI lineage: Eukaryota > Viridiplantae > Streptophyta > Magnoliopsida > Asterales > Asteraceae > Ambrosia > Ambrosia artemisiifolia. Next base: position 3,684,474 of record CM063519.1, read on the forward strand.
ATGTTTAGTTCACAATAAATTGCAAGAAAAAAATTTAAAAACAGGAACCAGTTCGATCACATAAATGTATCGCGGCTGAGCATCTGAAAATTAGTTTAAAAAGATCATAAATCTCTCTCTGTGTATTAATGAGAAATAATATATCTTAAGCTAATTACCTGGATATTTATTTTAAATAAAATACTATGACTACAATAGATAATGTATCTCACTAAAATGTCGACTGCAAAGATCACAGAATAGTTACAACCGAAAATAATTAATAATGAAATATAGGCGACAAAAAGGAAGTGAAATGTGACATACTCAATAGCTCCACCATGGACACCAATTGAGTAAAGCTCTTCTGGCACTTGTCCTTCCAGTTTGTTACCATTTAAGAGACTGAACCGAGTAAATATAAAAGCATAAATAGTCTAATATTTTTATTTTCTAAAGATGTCTAAAGTAACAAAACAAAATGTGTGTAAGGGGTATAGTATAGCTTACACAAGTTGTAGATTTGAGGAACTTAAACTAATTGGTATGGACCCAGAAATCTGATTGTTCGATAAATCCCTGCATCATTTGTTAATATAGCGAGCCAACATTAACAGAGATGCAAATATTTGAAACTAAATAGGCAATAGAGCCAACTTCAACTATGAAATGAATTTTAATGTGTATCTACACATTTACGTAACTGTCAACACCCTAATTAATCCCTTGTCCATCATTTTTTTAGCTACAACTATAGGTGTCTGGTGCTCATATATGCAAGCATCAAGAATGTACAAGGTAAGCTAGTAGGATTACGGTTTTCTCATTGCATAATGTGTTTTATGCGATCTCTTGATTGTATATCCGCTACAAACAAGTTTGTAATTCAAGTTCTTACAGTTTCTTAAGAGAGCCTTGTCCCAATCCTGTAGGTAGAGTGCCTCCCAAAGTGTTAGAACTTAAGTTCCTGCGGTTAATAGAAAATAAATACAAAATAGTTACAAACCAGAAAACCAAAAGGAGTCTAACTAATATAGGAGTAACAAATGGTAACACACAAGATTTATGATCGATACATAAGAGCGAGCAGACGATACTTACAAGCTTACTAAATTAGTCAAAAGAACAATTTTATCACTAATGTAGCCTTTCAATCCTTGGTTCCCAAGATCACTACAAACATAACAACAAATAGTGTTACTCAATTGTTAGTTTTTCGACATAAAACAGAATATTAATACTTACATCTGAAAGATCACAAGAGCGGATTCGTTCTTATTGGGACGACAAGTAACACCTTCCCAAGAATCCCAATTCGTAGGAGCACAAGGATCGCCATTCCAACCCATTCTTTCAGGAACGCCTAATGATTCCTTTAACGCTTGCATAGCAATCGCTGCGATACAAAGTACTTAAACTTATCGACAACTCAAAGTCAAAGGCAGTTATGCTAACAAGTCTTTAGTAATACCTTGCTCAGGCACAGTCATGACATCCGCAAGAACAATCGCGTAATTCTCAAGCCCACAAATCAACGGCGATCCAACAACATGAACAAGCTTCACACTCAACGGCGAACCACTCAAATTCCTAGCTATATAACGATAACTATACGCCGCAAAACCCCCAACTTCCTTAAATATATCAATCCTAGTAACATTTTCGCCGTTTATCACCACATCAAACACGCGTTTCCCCTTCGTATTCACACTCAAATCAATCTCCGCAAAATGCAGCCACACAAAATAATCCAATTTCGCATCCACAGGCAACTCATACTCCAAATCCCCGGTCCCAGTCAACGTAACCGCTGACTCAAACAACTTACCCGGATAGTAATTCGGACCAATACCCGAATTACCCACCTTTCTAACCGCGGTAACAGACTTAACCCCAACCATACTTTTCAACCGGTATTTCACATCAGACTCCCAACCACGACCAAAAACATCAACATCATTACTAAACCCGGGGCCCCACCGGTTCGAACCGCAGCTCAACCGACCATAACTAACCAAAACAGACTCTTTCCCGGTCGAACCGGGTTCATAAGAATCCGGGTCAATCTGGAAAAGCTGAATAGACCCTATAACAGGAGAATCAGTAGCAATGCTATAAAAACACACGTCAGCATGACCATCTGATACAAAAAACACAACATCCTTATTATCTCCATAACGGCTTGTCTGTTGTTCCCAAGGAGACCGCCAAGAAGACACTAAAGTGCCTTCAACTGACATGTCAAAGCTTGGTGCATGATGTTTACCGTTATAGTTGTCGTAAACAGTAAATGTTTTTAAATGGTATTTACCAACTGGAAGGTTTGGGATAATGTAGCAGTTTTTTTTACCGGATGATACAGGGAAGTAACGAAGTGTTTTTTGGTGAAATGAATGGAAAAGAAGCGGTTCGGAGACCAGGCCGGTTGAACCGGACGTGAAGAACCGGTCTGATAGCCAGGTTGTGTTGTATTTGTCTGTTGTGGTCGTGGTGCTTCCACAGTCGATATGGTATGATATGTCTGTAGAATAAACAATAACAGTTGATTAATTAAAGTATAAGTGAAAAGCTCGGCTCGAAACGTTTACTAAACAAGTTTAAATGAGGATTTTTTTTTGCGTTTATAGGTGAATTTGAAAATGGAAGAGTGTTTTTGAGTGTTTCATACAAAAATTTGTGTTTATGGGTATTTCGCTGATTGAGTCACGATTTTTTAAGCCTTTTTGGACAAAATCGGATGAAGATTACTGATTGAATCAGCGAACCTCAACAAAATTTGTTGAAAGCGAACTACCCATAAACACAATTTTTTGCATGAAACACTCAAAAGCACTCTTCCATTTTCAAATTCACCTATAAATGCAAAAAATTCTTAAATGAATGGTAAATATTAATAAAACTAATATTACACTAAGGAGCCTTATCTACCTGCCTGAGCTTTACATGCCAGGCTCGAGCTCAGGCTCGATATATAAACGAGCTTTGTTTTAGGCTTAAGACTCATTATATCGAGTCAATCGATAGTAGTTCGCGAGCTGCTTGGCTCGTTTGCACCCTAGATATAATATATAAATTAAGTAATAAAAATGATATGTGTGTAAAATAGTGATTACCAAAGGGGAAGGAAGATGATGGATGGAAGAGGAAGAGGAAGAGGAGGAGGAAGAGGGTGGTGAAGGGTGGCATGGTGTGGTGGTGATGGTGATGATTGGAGGAAAAAGTGGTGGTGAATAAGAGGAGATAGGATGAGGACAGAAGTGGATTGAATGAATGGAGTGAGTGACAGGTGAGTTTGGATGGTGGTCAGAATTTTTAAAGAGTTAGGTGGACTCGTGACTTCTAACGTTTGTCTATATTTATTAAAGTTATGTTCCATGAGGTTTGAGACAGACAAATATATGTATGTAGGTATGTGTGATGTTGGATATAGAATATTAATTATTTGTTAATGATTGATTATGGGGTGATATAAGGGTCACGAGGGGACTATATATTGATTAGTTAAGCAGATGGAGATGGAGCAGTGATGTGTCGTGTTTTTTGTTTGTATTGGGGCTGTAATAAGATCTATGAAAACTCGTTGAAATGCGTTCAAGGAATCATTCTCTGACGATCAAGTCTGTATTATAAACAAGTAGCTAAATGAGACAATTTTATACGAGCCCTATAATAGTTCTTTCTATAAAAATGATAAGACCATCCACAATATATTGGATCACTAAAAACCCCTAAAAACCTGTTCAGTCAGCTGACACATTAGAAAACATTCATTTTTTTTTTCAAAAACACTAGAAAACATTCATTTTTCAAAAACACTAAAAACTTACCCAATAAAAAAACCCAAAAAACCCTTGAAAACATTTCCATACCATTGTTACATTTTACATCATCACCCAATAATAACATCCCAACCTCCCACCCAGACCCACCTCTTAGGTTATTAAAGGTTTGTGGTAAGGAACCCTCACCAAAATAAAAACCAACCCCACAATAACCTCTCTACTAAAAACTTCATGTAAAAAGCACTAAAAACCGTTATTGGTCATGCTCTAAGGACATTATCCTTCATAAGATAAAGCCATTTGATGTCGTTCTGTGATCCTTATCCTCCACATTAGCTTCATCTCATCATTTTCCCTACATGTCCCATCCTCATCAAGGGGTGGTGTTTTCCTTCATCCTCTTCTCTTTTCACCACCTTTGCAACTGATATGAGCTCGAGGGAGGCGGGGATATCCCCACGAATCTGTTGGGACTAATCTTGTTAATAATCAAAAGTTGAAGGATGTTATATGGTTTATTTTATTTTAGTAAGAAGATTAGGATTTATATTAGTTTTATTTTATAGTTTTCTTGTTTTCTGATTCTAGTCTAAATAGGTTTTTTGGGGCATCAATAATTGTTTAGTATAAATATGGGTTATATGTTTAGGTTTTATGTACCTTCAAGTTTAATCAAATAGTTTTTTTTTCTTGTTAAATCTTTTGTTTGATTAAGTTGAAGAAGGTCCGGTTTCCAACAATTGGTATCAGAGCGGTTCAACAACTTGGGTGACTGAGTGATAATTTTGGTGCAATCGAGAATTAAAAAAGGGGGCGGCAGAAAAAAATTGTTCACGATGCAATAGGAAAGTCAACCGGAGGTATTTGTTTTTCTTGTTTCTTGAGCAAACAATTAGTAAAAGGAAACAAAGGATTTGTTAGTTTGTTTAGGAAGCTACGTTTATAAACAAAAAGGAGATTTTGTTTATTTGAGCTAAGGATAAAACAAACAAAAAAACCAGCCGTCGGGAAAATTATCAAAGCACCTAAGGTTTTCTTTTGAATTTAGAAAGTTAATTCAAAGTCCAAGGATGACTTAACCGGTTAATCAGGCATTGGTTACTGTTAAAGAAAATAACAGTATGACTCTTCAATGCCTGGTGTTATCCTCAACAAACTACACGGTGTGGGCAATGAGGATGAGGGTTATTTTCAATGTTTACGGGGTGTGGGAACAAATTGAACCAGGTACGGGTGAGGATGCCAAGAAGAACAATATTGCAATCGCTCTCATGTTTCAAGCTATACCCGAAGAGCAGCTTTTGCAAGTTGGTAACCTAAAAACCGCAAAGGAGATGTGGGATCTTCTAAAGACCCGCCATCTGGGTGCAGATCAGGTCAGAGAGGCAAGACTACAAACTCTAATGGCAGAGTTTGAAAAGCTGAAGATGAAGGATCAAAGTGTCATAGACGAGTTTGCTAATAAGTTGTCCGGGTATGCCTCTTGTGTCGCCTCACTTGGCTCAGTTATAGAAGAAACCAAGCTAGTTAAGAAGTTTCTTAACAGATTGCCGAAGCGATTCATTCATATGGTGGCTTTAATAGAACTGGTGGTGGATTTGAAGACCATCGGCTATGATGATATCGTGGGTCAGCTTAAAGCTTATGAAGAAAGGATCAAGAATGATAAGGAGACTCAATCAGAAAATTTAAACCAACTTTTGTTCACAACATCAGATGAAAAAGCAAAGGAGAATGAGCACAGATGTGAGCATTGCGGTTGTGGATGCTCGGATCGAGGGGATATTGGACAAGGCCGAGGTAGAGGTCGGGGGTCCGGTAGAGATCGAGGAGATGGTTGAGTACAACGGGACAAAAGCCACTTCAGGTGTTACAAGTGCAATGAAGCCGGCCATTACATATCGGAGTGTCCAAAGTGGGAGAAAAAAGAGGAAGCCAACTTTGTTCGATGTGAGGAAGATGGACCAGCTCTAATGTGATGAGATGTGATTGACAAGATTAAGGGGGTAATTGTTGGGACTAATCTTGTTAATAATCAAAAGTTGAAGGATGTTATATGGTTTATTTTATTTTAGTAAGAAGATTAGCGTTTATATTAGTTTTATTTTATAATTATCTTGTTTCCTAATTTTAGTCTAAGTAGGTTTCTTGGGCATCAATGATTGTTTAGTATAAATATGGGTTATATGTTTAGGTTTTATGTACCTTCAAGTTTAATCAAATAGTTTTTTCTTGTTAAATCTTTTGTTTAATTAAGTTGGAGAAGACAAGGGGTGGTGTTTTCCTTCATCCTCTTCTCTTTTCACCACCTTTGCAACTGATATGAGCTCGGGATAGTCGAGGATATCCCCACGAATCATCATCGGGAGGGGTGGTGTTACCCTTTGTCACCGAATTCACGTCGGACTCGCGAATGTGCTTATTTTAACGGGGGATTGAGGTCTTCTTGTATAGAAGATAGGTTGTGCTAAGTCTTCATAGATTCTTATGTGTTGCGTCATGCCTATTTAGGGGTATAGCCTACCATCATATTTTCAAATTAGTTAATTGATACCTTTGAAAGCTAAGTATTTGACTTTATTAATCAAAGGTAACAATATATTGAATGTTCAAATTGTTAATAGATCATCCAGATTTGGTTTCATCAAAAATAACAAATTATGCATAAAAGTATAGCAAATCGTTGTAATATATATTGAAGATTTGTTTTTTTGTTACTTTCTTTCGTTTTTTCCTTGTACATCGATACAATATTTAGTGTTTTAGACTTTCAGCGTTTTATATAAACAAAATCAAATATTAATTAACTTCGTAAGTTGCTCAGGTTCGAACTTCAGAACTTTCTTCTAAAACGCATGTGCCTCTATCAAGCGGGCAAACCCCATATTTGCAAGTGACTTTAATGTACCATCTTCTATAACCTTTAGATGATTTTGAAAATTATAAAACTAATCTACACATGTTTATGTTATGTGAAATGTTAACCCAAAAACAAAACCTATTTTTTCTTTTTCAGTATTACAGATCTTTATTATCCAATCTGGTGGAGTAAAAAAAATGATTTTGCTTTTGTTATACCGATAAAAACTATTATAAGGTCAATTGTAAATTGCCACTAAACATTCATTCCAAGTTAAGACGACCATATTAGTATGAAAGTTAAAGATAAATGTATATAAGTAACAAAAAAAATATATAACTTATTGAGTTATTGCCATTTGGTTTTCTTAAAAAACGCTCATATTAGTATTAACAAAAATAATATATAACAAAATATATTATTATTGAGAAAACCAGCATACATTATACAACCCAAGACTAGCCAGAAACTTATACAAGGGGGAAAAAAGAATACATGAAGATTACATCCCCATACCCCAACCACACCAATTGCCGTTAAAAAAAAGGTAAAAACGGGTTATATATTCTGTTGATATTTGATATATTTGAATGACAATATTGGTTGAATGGTTGGTATTAAATTGGAATGCATGGACAAGTAATAAATACATTCGTGATTTTCTCGATATTAAATATTTGTACTTTATATATCACACCTTGAGAGTGATATTTATGTATCGTGTTCTAGTAATACTAACTTCAAAAACAGCAAATTTCTTTGCTTCTTGTAAAACTTAAAATTAAGACCTCACATTTAAGTGTGTTAAAAGGCTTTGTTTTGGTACTGACTACCAACCCCAATGCTTCTAGTAATACTAACTAGTTTTATACCCCGTGTGTTACCAAACGCAAAGCCGAATAGTTCTTGGTTTAATAACATGTATGTTTGTAGTTTAATTATTTTTACATTAATACCTACCTATAACACCATTTCGAGAAAAATTATATCATGGTGTGGATAAAAAACATGCTCATCAAAAATAAAAATTTATTAAAGTTTAAATTAATAAATAGTCCCTGGCATAGAGAGGTGTAGAGGGAAAGAGATTAGTGTTTTTTTGAGAGGTAGAAAGAGAAGGGGGAGAGGGATGGAGAGAGAGAGAGAGAGAGAGATAGGGGGAGGGGGAGAGAGAGGGAGACAAAGGGAAAGGGTGAGAGAGGAGAGAGCAAGAGTTAGAGAGAGATATAAAGAGAGAGAATTAGAGAGAGATGGAGAGAGAGGTGAGGGACAGGGATAGAGAAATGGGAGATGGGGTGGAGGATAGGGAGAGAAGGGAAAGGGATGAAGAGGGAGAGAAAAAGGGAGGGGGGAGAGAAAAGGGAGAGAGAGCGAGAGAGATCGAGGGGGAAAGGGAGAGAGAGAGATTTTTTTTTCTTTTAGTTATATATTTAACATAATAGTCCCTGAAGATAAGTTATTTGCACAATAGTCATTGGAATGGTGAAATGACAAAAATGTCCTCATGTGCAAGGTACATGACTAGATTTAACAGAAAAAATTAATGCTCGTTTGTGGAAACGACAAACTTTATCGTATTCTTAAACATAAAATACAAAACACATCAATTTTTAAAGGCAACAACTGAAATTTGGTATAAACGTAAAGGACAAAACTTGTAATCTCATTTAAATTAAAAAACTATATCAATACTGTATTCAAATTATATATAACAAAATGCTCATATTAATGGTGTATTTTTTATTTATTAAAAAGGTTTAGAAGCATGAAAATATTATAGCCGGTTAAAATTTGTTGGGGTACTTAATATAAATTAAGGGTGAAAGTGTAATTATTATTTAAATAATCAACACTTAAGTAAAGTTGAGAGATGGATGCGTAAGTATTATTTGAAAAGACATATATATTTTCCCCTTATAAATAAAGGGTGAGACTAACTTAAAAAGGAGGTTAGCGTAAAAAGTATAAGAAAGATTATTAGCCATAGATTAAATTAGATAATTAGGGGCATGATGCTAATTTCATTACGTCATTAAAGTTTCACCTCTATTTTTAAAATGGTCATAACTTTTTCATACGACATTATTTGTTAAAAAAAACTATACCATAAATGAGAATCTAATGGTAATTTTTTTTAAGGTTGATGAAGAACGCAAAATTAGATGGGTAAGAAACATGCTTGAAGTGATGTATAGCGACTTTTGGATGATTCTAGTTTTTATTTGTTGGAAACTTTTTAGTTGGTAACTTTTGAAGAAAAAAAATTCTAAACTTTTTAGTTGGTAGCTTGGATGGGTAAGAATTTTGGATAATTCTTAAAACTTTTAGTTGGTAACTGTGGATGATTTTTAATTTTTGTTTGTTGAAAGCTTTTTAGTTAGATATTTTTTTAGTGAAAAATAATTTATTTTTTCATAATACCAATTTATTAATAAATAGTATTCTATTCCTTCATATCTTGAGCCATGGTTATTTTTGTCATTTTTAATAAATAGTATTCCATTCCTTCATATTTTTCATCATACCAAACAACATAAAGTAATGATTCATTAAATTCCTATAAGTAACCAAATAGGAAATGAAATGGTAATGATCAATTTCATTCACCTGTCTATTTCATTAATTCATCCATTCATTCCATTCCCATTGGCATGACGTAATCGAATGGACAAGGGAATGGAATGACCAAATGAATGTAATGAATCATTACTTTGTATTGTTTGGTAAGATAAATGGATAAATTCGGCAGTGAGTGGTGTTGGTGACGACAGCGGGTGGCGGCGGTCGGTAGATGCATCAACAACAGGGGTGTCAGTGGTGGCGGTGGTCAGTGTTGTTGGCGGCAGTGAGTGGTGTTGCTGCTGTTGCTGCTATTGTTGTTGTTGTTAATTTTTAGGGTGAAGGGACTTGGCCCTTTAGCTCTTGATAATTGCTAACGTGTTTAGAGCCCTTCAACGAGGATTATTGAAAGGCTTTCAATACGCGGGTATTTAAGTGCATTGTTTTCGGGTTTTTTAATACCCTATTTTCGGGGTTTTGTTTTGTGTAATATATTTTCCGTTTACAGGTCATTGACGGTTCCACCAGTGCAGCGAACCGTTAGCGGATTTTGACGAAGATGATCGGTCGACTACAACGACGTTGGGTTGCGGCTGGTTTAGATCTATGGTTGGCTCTCATGGTCAGGTGTTGTGTAGTGGTCGTTGTTGTCACCGGCTGGCTCTGCTCTTCGCAGACGGGTAAACCTTCCCCGTCATCCGATTAACATGATCACCATACGGTGGCGACCCGCCGGTGCTCTCCCTTTTTCCTCCTCCCTCTTTCTCCAGTCTCTTTCTAGCGATCCCCTCTCTCTCTTGACAGTGTATGTGTGTGTCTTGCAATGGATGGGTAAATAGTTTTGAAAGCCTAGTTTCACCAAATGGGTTTCCCAAGGCAGTTATAGGAAAAAATAAATAGACGACGGTACTCCATTCATCCATGTTTGTGGACCACATCAAGTTCCACACAGGAAAAACACTTTATTCCTTGGAATAATTTAATAAACATAATTAATACAACCAATAATAATAACAACAATAACCCTTCTTTTAAATGAGTTACGGGCGTCATCAATTCGATTTACTTTACGTTTCGACGGCATGCGTTATCAATTCGAATTAATTTAGGTTTCGACGCCGTCGCCATCGCAACGCTCGACGGGTCATATATGTAATAACGAGTATAACTGTCGTAACAAAGCAAACAGAAACTGGCCGAATTCCCACGGCACTTTGAAACATGTCAGGTCAAATATAATACTTTTTCATTCTATGATAATTCGATCAGTTGTATATTGATATACTAGTTTAATAGCAAATGAGCCAACGAAGCATTCAGTTTTTTAAGAAATTGGGCTTCTTATTGAAGTGGACTTGAAAAAGGGTCAGGGCTTTTATCAGTGATACCATGTGTTAAATGGGCTTTGGGCCCAGATGAAGAAAATACATGCCAAGTTGCTTGTATGGTAAAAACGCTTAATAATTAGGTGAAAACTAACCTAATATCAACAATATCTATAATCTATAATCTATAACTTATAATAAAAGAATTGAACTTTGATGATGTGCTATTCAATGGAGGCCCCAACCCCTCCTTGAATGTGCCACGTGGCATCATGTAGGATTTTTTAATTTTTAAGTTTTTTTAATAAATCTATATATATTATAATTATTTTAGGAAAAGATAAGAACTTAAAAACAAAATTAAATTTTCTCTCTAATGTTTCCCCCCATAACTTTTAAACGTTAATATCTTTTATATACGAGATTCTTTAAAGAAAAAAATTACACCAAATTAATGAGCGTTTTATTATCTTTCTAACGAGTACCATAGTGCTATATAAAAACGGAGAAAAAAAACAACTATTTTTGTGGGATTTTGTTTTCAAATATATTTTACTCTACTAATAAATCACAAACGATAAACATAACTTCATAGGCAGAGATTCTTTTTTTTTTTTTATATTTGAATATGATAACTTATGGCAGAAATTTATTTAAAATAAATAATAATAATGATAATAATATTATTATTATTATTATAATTCATTAATCATGTATTGGCAAATCATTAATTATATTGTCATATTGGATATTTTATTATGTTATATTAGATATTTCAACCCCGAGACACTCCCGGGATAAAAGCTAGTAATATAAATATTATACTTTGAATAATCTCATACTAATATACTAAAAAATGAATCAATTAACAGGCTTTGCTTTTGATCATAAACACCATTGGCAAGTCGATCTTTTCTTCATATGGCTAGATTCTCAACCCCCAACTACGTACAGTGCGATAAGATTGTCAACAATTTGTCATTATTAAAACCATCTACAAGGGAGGTGTTTTCACATGAGATTAACAAAATCTACGAGAATTCTAAGATGAAGGATGTTGATTAGATTGTTTTGCATATGTGGTATAGTGCAACAAGTTTTCGGTTTTGTCCCTAGGAATTTATCTTATTTCTCCCTTTGGTCTATAACTTTAGTTTTGCTTTGCGTGCTGTTTACATGTGTTTCTTGCTTCTAGTCTTTTGTGTTTGCAGGTCATTTTCTTGGACTAGTTTGTAATGGTGTCTTGTTATGTCTAGTTTCTTACTTACCAAATTTTTAATATAAGTTTGGCCGTTTAAAAAGAATATTTAATATAAAAATTAAAGTTTGTTTAGATGAGCTCGAGCATATCTTAAACACCCCTCAATTCGAGATCCGGAATGCATCATGGATTCATTGAACTTCAACTTAAACTTTAGTCTGTGCTCGTTAAGCCAAGGTTGAGCCCCATCAATATATTTGTAAACTCCATTTGAATTATTTGTAACCCTATTTATAAGATGAACAGAATTCATATTTATTTTGCTACCAATATAGTTGTAAAAATTAATAGGATGGGACCCATCCAACAACATGAATGAGTCACATAGTTAGAAGCTTTAACTAAATGTTCAAGAATGCAAATATCCATGAATAACAAGTGACAGTAAATCATGGATTGATGATAAAAAGAAGTTTCAAGTTAAGTTAGATAAGTAGGTTCCAAGCTTAATTCATTTCCTCAAAACAAATTGATGTGTGACTATTCAAAGTAACAAAAAAATTTCTCATCATGTGAGCATCTGAATTTATTTGTGTCAATTAACAATATTAAAATTCTGCTAAGAAAAGTTTGGTGTTTTCAGATATAATTTTTCATATTTAGAAAAGTATATTAAAAGTTTAGGCTTTGTAAATATAGTTTTGGTGTACCTAATTTTTTTGTAAAGGAAAGAAAATCAAGGAGATGTGTAACAGCTATAAATACATGAAGAAGACCATAAAACAAGTAATAACCTCAAGATGCACAAGTTGAAGAAGAAAAAAGCTCATAAATTATATGTGGATGCTACCTCATTGAGATAATGCTTGACCCATCATGTCTGTGGATGATATCAACATCTACTAGCAATGAACATGACATGTATACACTATGTCACCTATACTTATATACATACTATCTTTTCCTATATCATATATATTATTCTTTAATAAGCATAACAATTTTTATATTATCTTATTACTTTTTGAAAAGTTAATTATAATATTTATTGTAATCAGAACTAATCATTAGGAAATAAGAACATCTCTTATAGAGTTAATTAAAAATAAAAAAGGAATTTTTTCTTGATACACAAATGGGAAGTGAACCCCACAGAAGAAATTTCTAATAAACCATGTACCCTACCCACCCCCACCCAAGTCCCACCCTCAAAAGACCTCATGCTTAAACATCTTCTATATAAAGAACCCATCTACCATTCCCTGCCATATGATCCACATCTTCTTGCTAAACAACAATTTCACCTCAACAAAACACTCTAACCCCCTTTGAACAATCATAAAAAAACATCTTTCTAGTCTCATAAAAGGTAGACGAACAAGTTCGAGTTTCATAGCTTAGCGCTCGATCCGTTAGCAGGTTCAAGCTCAAACTTTTCTCTTGAAAAAGAATCGGGTTTTCGGTCATTTGATGAAGATAATGGGGAACAATAAGAAAAGGGTGTCAAGTAGACTTGGAGGAATCCTTAAAGAGCAAAAGGCAAGGATTTACATAATTAGGAGATGTGTGGTGATGCTTCTTTGTTATCATGATTGATTCATTCATTCACTAGATCTTCTTTAGACTTGTTGAAATAATATGTACATAGATACGGCTTAAGAGCATCAAAATTTTGTAACCTTGCATACTTGCCTCCAGTGGCTTTAATTAATGTAAATTAGATTGCTATCTCTTCTCTAATCTTTATGTGGTGTTTTAACACTAATTTCTAATTCTAAATCTACTATATCAATATAAAAACAACTAGTCATATTTTGAAGTTTTGTACTCAATTACTTATCAATGTATCCATTCATTCTTGGTGAAAATATAACAAACACTATGCTTGATGAATATAAAGAATTTTTGTATAATTTATGAAAATTCAAATATAAGTTGAGTTTCAAATTCAAGGGTATTCCTATCTATCCTGTAAGTGAGTTTCAATTAATCCTATAACGTGAAGGTAAATAAGAGTGAAGAAACACCAATATAACAGTATACTAAGATGAAAGCACAAGTAAGGACATGATTCTCATTAATGGTTCAACGATTATTACAAGACTGAGATAGCTACTGTTACAGCGCTTCGACTATAATCTAATTCTCGTAACTAAGGTTGTCTCTCTGATTGTTCATCCCATTCTTCGTCTGACCTCATGGGGTATTTATAGGCCACCTGAGGTCTTCTGTGATTGGATGAGGGGAGAATGACAGCTGGCTGTACGATCGGGCCGTTGTCATCCTCTGCGCTGTACCTTCGCTATTGGTCCACGTGTCATTGTCTGTCCTTTCTTGTACTATTCTGTACCTCGTACCTGCAGGCGATTATGGAGCAGGGAATGTGCGTCTCTGATTGGCTGAATGTCCCTTTCCTGTCGGTTATTAGCTGTCAGCCACGAGGTGCTCCGCGCCGCTTTCTAGAAGCCCACGTAGGCCTGCTGTGTTGGCCCATGTGGAGATGTGGGCCCGCGCTCTTGCGCGGTATCATATCTCTTCAAGTCCCCCCAGTGTAGTGTGCTGTATGCGTTGCATGCAGTGCGCTGCACTAAAGGAAAAGAAAAGAAGAAAAGAAAGTTGGTTTGTTTTTGTTAGATGTTTAATTTGTTTGAGTGCTACTGCGCGCTGCGCGGTTGCTTTTCAAGTTGGTTTATTGCGCACGTCAGTAATTAATGCACACATCAGATGTGTCAGGGCGCGGGGCGGATGGGACAGGTTGGTAGCCGAAAAGTCTCTGACGGTTGTACTGTTTGCAGAGACTGGTGGGTCCAACCTGTCGCTTCGCATGCCCCTGGTTTTCTCTCTCCTGACGTGTCTTTTTTTGATTGGTGGGTCGTGCCACACGACTGTAACCGTCTGTGTGGCACGTGACCTGTATATAAAACGTCTCCTCTTCCATTCTTCCTCTTCACACTTGCATTTTTCAAACCCTTAGCGAAAAAATTTCTCTGCATCTTCTCAAGAACTGAACTCCGTTTGTCAAGAGAAACTCTCAATATTTTCAATGGAGAACGTCGTTCAGGTCCCTAAGAAGAAGCGTGGTTCAAAGAGGAGGGACGATGGTTCCAAGAAAGCGCCACCACACGCCGGTGAAGTCACGGCGGTGTGGGCGAAAGGGGAATTTCGCAAATTTAGGAAGGAACATGGGTTTCCTTCTAACTATGGTGTTGAGGCACCTGCCCCAGATAAAACCATACTGGAGCCTCCGGTGGGCAAGATAGGGCTTTATGCCACTTACTTCAAGGATTGCAACTTTAGGGTTCCGGTGACTCGCTTCTTGAAGACGTTTATTCAGACTGTTGGGGTGCACGTTAACCAGATTCATCCTGGTCTGATGTCGCGGCTGATGTTTTTTGAGTTTTGCTGCCACTCCCAGAAGATTGAGCCGCTGGTCGACATGTTCTATGTCTTCTACTCTCTTTGCTTTGTGGAGAGTTGGCTATCTTGCCGTCCTCGCACAGGAGTGGCTCCTTGTGCTAAGGCGGGGGTGAAGAGCTTCCGTGACTGGAAGCCTAAATTCTTCTGGATTAATGAGGGTGTGATTCCCTTGGTTATGGGTCGCTTAAACCCGGATGATGGTGCGCCAAAGGCGGTGCTGATAGACTACAAGGAACAAGACTGGTTCCGGACCCTTACTGCGCACCCGGTGGACCTGTGTGAGATCCCTGAGACGGCGCTGGTTATGGCGGGAATGAGCCTGAAGTACGATATTCAGGGGCGCAACCCTCACTTGACTGAGGATGGGAAGGGTATGTCTTCCATTTTGTGTTGCGTAGTGTTTTACCTTTGCATTTTGTTGAAATTTGCTTTTTTTCTTTATCAGATGTGGAGAGTCTATACAGCTTATTGCTGGGTGGTGATAACATGGGCTTCACCTTCCGGGAGCTTGCTGAGAATGAGCTCTATGTTTTGGAGAAGGCGTGGGACACGCTTGTGCGCCCTCAGTTGGAGGTTGTGGCGCGTGAAGATGCCAATGCGCCTTTACAGATTACTGAGACAGGTGAGCCTCCCTCGCTCTTCGATAACCCTTCTCCGGTGAACATGTTCATGCGGACGGGTTATCCTTTTATTGTTATTTCAAGTGACGAGTCGTCTGACTCTGACATGTCCTCTTCTCCGCATGTGTCGTCCGCAGGTGGGGGTGAGAAGGATGCGCCGTCGACTTTTGTTGTGGACGACAGCGGGGAAGAGACGGAGGAGGAGGAGTTTGTGCTTCGTCGCGTGCGGCAGCCAAAAACTGGGGTGGCGCAGGGTGTTGTCCAAGGTGAAGATTTCGCTTTTGTTTTAGACCATGAGGTCATTAGCAGGTATCTTCAAAATTACAACCCTATTGAACGAAGCTACGTTGAACTTTCAGATGCGTTCACGGATGAGGGAACAGCTGCGTTGAAGGATATTGCGGAGGGGGTGGTTCTTCGGGCTCCATTGACTGTAGAGACCGAGATGGATCAGTCTGCGCCACAACAGACCCCGCAGAAGAAGAAGCGCTCGAGGCGAAGCAAGTCTCGCAAGCCTTCCCCTGAGGGGACGCATGATGCTGGCTCCTTATCCCCAGCTGAAAAAAGGCAAAAGTTGGGTGACCTGGTGCATAGCGCCGAGGACAGCTTGTTAGGTATGTTCCTTAGTGTCATGGCGTGTACGCTATGCTTTTGTCTTTATTTCTCCCTTTTTGATTCATTGTTTGTTTTGTGTTGTTTGCAGCTGATCTGATGGGTGAAGGGGCGCCCAGTCATGTGACTGAGGCTGCTGTTCATGAGGGTTTTGTGGTCAACCCGACTGAGGTTCAGGGGGTGCCCTCGCCAGATAGGCGGGTTGTTACTCCTCCTGTTCAGCCTCTTTCGTCGAGGACTCCACCGCCTTCTCCTGTTCGCGATGTAGTCCAACCTTCTCCTGTTCGCGATTTAGTCCAACCTTCTCCCCCGCGTCAGACGGCCCAACTTGATGACCCCCCTGTCCACACTGCTCCAGTGATCACTGAGGCGTCTGTGGGTTTGGAGGGGGAGACCCAGCGCGTGTCTCCGTCAGACATTAGCGAGGGCGATACAAGGGGTCTGCAGATTATGGACGACGACTCTAACGAGAAGCGTCCAGTTCCCGAGTCTGAGGCTGGCTTTTCAGGGGCTAGCCTTAGGAGCGCGGATGTGAACCCTGATGAAATTTACATCCCCTCCTGGCAGTTGACTACCAGCGCCCGGTTTGTGGATGTAAATAGCTGTAGGGAGCTGCTGGGTAATCTTGTGCCTCCCGCCGAACGCGAGCACCAGGCCACTCGTCCTCATCAGGAGCTGCTTGAAGACAACATGATGAGTCTGGCGAACCTGATCTCCACCTCTGCTGAGATAGCCCGGCAGTGGGGCTTCCTGGCCCATGAGCGCCAGGAATATGATAGTAAGTTTAGTGAGGTGTGCGCGGAGCGCGATCGGTTGGCAAAGGAGTTGAAGCGCGCTAAATGGGATGCTGTGACTTATCGTGAGGAGCGCGACAAGCTTGACAAGCACTTGTCCGAGCGAGAGCAGCAATGGACTGCTGCCTGTGCCAAAACTAACCGGACTTTGGAGATTGCGGCGCAGAAGCAGCAAGAAGCAGAGCGCTTGTCTGATGAGGCATCGCGGAAAATCCTTGAGCTGACTGGTAAGTTGGATCAGCGTCGTGACGCCTTGGTTGAGGCTCGCGAGATGCTAAGGCAGAAGGATGCCAAGGTTGCAGAGCTGGAGGATAAGGTGGCGGGTTTGGAGGAGGCCAACCTGAAGCTTGAGCAGCAGAACGCTGACCTTGAAGGGGAAGCGTTGGACGTTCGTGATGAGGCGCGCTTGGCGCATGAAGACCGGGAGTGGCTTATGACATGTTGTGTCCCAGAGGTTCGTCCTTTGCTTTTACTCATTAATTTCCTGTTGTTTTTTCTTGTTTATGATGTGTGACAGGCTGTTGTCCACATTTTGTAGGTCGCTTATCACGTTAAGAACTGTGATGAAGCGCGCCAGGCTGTTGCCGCTGTGAATGCTGCTGCCAAGTTGGTTGGGCGCAAGGCTGGGTTCCTCGAGGGGTTCCAGCATGCGAAGGATGGGAAAGCCTTGGAACAGTTCCCCCTTTTTGACAAAGACTTGGACGCTTTATTTGAGAAGAAAACGGCGGAGTATGACAAGCTGAACGTTGAGTTGGTGGACTTTGTTGTGAGCCACCGAGACCAACCAACTTGTCATACTCTGCGGTCGTCTTTTGAGAAACAGGGCCTGACACACACGAGGCGCAAGTATGCTATGCAGAAGACAAATACTGGTCCTCATGCGGAGGGTGACGCGCCTGGTCCAAGTGAAAGGTTGGACCTGTCTGACTCAGAAGATGACTTTAGTGATGCTTCGGAGGGGGGCGGGGCGCCATAGGCCAAATGTTTATTTTGCTTTTTCGTAGCTTTGTAATGACTTAATGGACAACATGTTTGTGGCTTTTTAATGTTAATGAAAATTTTGGTCTCATTTACTGTTTTGCTGTGTCGTTTGTATGCCTTGTGTTTTTTCTGTTGTCGTGCGATGTTAGTTGAAGGCTGACCAGCTGACGCTGTGGTTTGGCTATGTTGCGCCTTAGGTGTGGCCTTAGACAGTTGCCACTTAGCGTTGTGATTGTTTGGTTTGAAACGTTGCTCTTTAGTCATACGATTTTTCAGTGGCGCACGATATCTTAGCTGTATGGCGCGCCTGTTTAGGAGATTGCAGGTTATCGTTGCAATTTTTTAGTTTTGGACAGTGCATCTTAGGTATGCAATGTTTAGGTGGCGCGCGATATCTTGTCCATATGGCGCGCCTGTTTTAGAAGTTGCAAGTTATCTTGCAATTTTTAGTTTTAGACATTGTATCTTAGCCATACAATGTTTAAGTGGCGCGCGATATCTTAACCATATGGCGCGCCTGTTTTAGAATTTGCAAGTTATCTCGCAATTTTTAGTTTTAGACATTGCATCTTAGCCATACAATGTTTAAGTGGCGCGCGATATCTTAGCCATATGGCGCGCCTGTTTTTAGAAGTTGCAAGTTATCTTGCAATTTTTAGTTTTAGACATTGTATCTTAGCCATACAATGTTTAAGTGGCGCGCGATATCTTAGCCATATGGCGCGCCTGTTTTTAGAAGTTGCAAGTTATCTTGCAATTTTTAGTTTTAGACATTGTATCTTAGCCATACAATGTTTAAGTGGCGCGCGATATCTTAACCATATGGCGCGCCTGTTTTAGAATTTGCGAGTTATCTCGCAATTTTTAGTTTTAGACATTGTATCTTAGCCATACAATGTTTAAGTGGCGCGCGATATCTTAACCATATGGCGCGCCTGTTTTAGAATTTGCAAGTTATCTCGCAATTTTTAGTTTTAGACATTGCATCTTAGCCATACAATGTTTAAGTGGCGCGCGATATCTTAGCCATATGGCGCGCCTGTTTTTAGAAGTTGCAAGTTATCTTGCAATTTTTAGTTTTAGACATTGTATCTTAGCCATACAATGTTTAAGTGGCGCGCGATATCTTAGCCATATGGCGCGCCTGTTTTTAGAAGTTGCAAGTTATCTTGCAATTTTTAGTTTTAGACATTGTATCTTAGCCATACAATGTTTAAGTGGCGCGCGATATCTTAGCCATATGGCGCGCCTGTTTTTAGAAGTTGCAAGTTATCTTGCAATTTTTAGTTTTAGACATTGTATCTTAGCCATACAATGTTTAAGTGGCGCGCGATATCTTAGCCATATGGCGCGCCTGTTTTTAGAAGTTGCACGGTTGTATTTGTAACGATATGATGATTAACAGAATAGAAGTTTGGGTTAGGGAAAGAAAAACGATCGTCATATTAAATGGCTAAACAGCCTTCATTACAATACGCGTGGCGATTACATATAACATTTTCTTAGTTGCGCTGCATTCCACGTGCGTGGGATCAGCTTGTCCTCTAGTGTTGATAGTTTGTATGCTCCCTTCCCTAGCACTTCGGTGATGCGGTATGGACCCTCCCAGGTGGGAGTGAGCTTGCCTGCTGGCAGCGCTCCGCTTGCTTCATTGTTTCTGAAGACAAAGTCGCCGACTTTGAAGGCGTTTAGCTTGACCTTGGCGTTGTAGTACCTTTCCAACTGCTTTTTGTAGCTGGCTTCCTTTATCGCTGCCAAGTCTCGGCGTTCTTCTAGCAGGTCTAAGTTGGTGCGCAGCTCTTTTTCATTGTCGGTATGGCATGCGGAGAGGACTCTCGCGGAGGGGCACCCTATTTCGGCTGGGATGACTGCTTCGGAGCCATAGGTGAGGCTGAACGGGGTCTCACCGGTGCTCGTTTTTGTTAGCGTTCGATTGGCCCATAGCACGCTCGGTAGTTCCTCCGCCCAGGCCTTTCCTTTCGTCCCTAGGCGTGCTTTGATACCTTCGACAATGCTCCTGTTGGCGCGCTCAACTTGGCCATTACCCTGTGGGTGGGCGACTGATGTAAAGATGGGCTTGATGTGCAGCTCTGTGTACCACTTTAGGAGTCCTCTATCTGCGAATTGTGTTCCATTGTCTGTGACAATCTCCATGGGCAGGCCGAAACGGCAAATGAGGAACTCCCAAATGAATTTCTTTACTTGGCTTGCGTTGATCTCTGCTAGCGGTTTGGCTTCTATCCATTTCGTGAAGTAATCGATTGCAACGATCAGGTATCGCCGCTTGCCTGTGGTCATGGGGAACGGCCCTACCAGGTCGATGGCCCATTTCTGAAATGGCCATGCGGATGTTACTGGTATCAAGTCGTTTTTGGGGCGCATGGTGTTCGGCGCGTGGCGTTGGCAAGAGTCACATCGTCGTATAATTTCCAGCGCGTCCAGATGCATGCCAGGCCAGTAGTAGCCGGCATTCATGATCTTTGCCACCACCATGCGTGGTCCCGCATGTATACCACATATTCCCTCGTGGATTTCCCTGACAAGGTAGTCTGCATCCGTTCCATCGACACACTTCAGCAGTGGCCCCAAGTATGATTTTCGATACAACACTCCGTCTTGCATTTGGTACTGCAGCGCTTTGTGTTGTATTTTTCTTGCCACTGCGCGCTGACATGGCAGTGTGCCTGTAGTGAGGTAAGAGATAATGGGGGTCATCCAGCTGTCAATACCTGTTTGAATTACATGGACCTCCTTGGGCGGTACAGAAGGTTCGGCTAGCACTTCAACGCGGACCTCTTTTGCTAAATGGCCGAAGTTTGTGGATGCCATTTTGCTTAGAGCGTCTGCTGGTTTGTTTTGACTGCGACTGATGTGGTCGATGGTGCAGCTTGAGAATGTAGCCATTAGTTCTTTCGCATACCGGAGATATGTCGCCATGGATGGGTCTTTGGCGTCATACTTCCCAGTGATTTGTCCTGCTACCAACATGGAGTCTACGTGCGCATAGACATGTTTGGCACCCAGTTTTTGCGCGATGCGCAGGCCTGCAAGGAAAGCTTCGTACTCAGCTTCGTTGTTCGTTGTTTTAAATTCTAGCCGGATTGCGTAGGTGAACTCGGCCCCATCAGGGTGGACGAGTCTGACCCCCGCGCCTGCGCCGTCCTCGTTTGAGGCTCCGTCCGTATACAGGTTCCAGATTGCTTTGTCTTCACACTGCTGTTGTGGGCTTTGCTCGGCCTTGCACTCTTCTATTTTCTCTTGCGGTACTTCGGCGATGAAGTCCGCCAGGACTTGTCCCTTGATTGCAGGTCTGGATTTGTAGAAGATGGTATGTTCACCTAACTCAATTGCCCACTTTGCCAATCTCCCGGACAGTTCTGGTTTGGAGAGTACATTGTTCAGCTTGTAGTCGCTAAGCACATTGATTGGGTGTCCTTGGAAGTATCGGCGCAGTCTGCGCGATGCATGCACTAGGGCTAGTACCAACTTTTCCATCGTTGTGTACCTGGTTTCTGCGTCTGTCAGGACCCTACTGATGTAATAGATTGGAGTTTGGACCAATTTCCGATCGACCATGAGCACTGCGCTTACCGCTTTTTCTGTGGCACATAGGTACATTGTTAAAGGTTCTCGTGGTAAGGGCGCGGTGAGCGTTGGGAGGTCCATTAGGCAGGCTTTCATGTCTTGAAAAGCTTTCTCTGCTTCGCTGGTCCATTTGAATTGGTTCTTTTTCAGGCAACTCTTTAGTGTTTCAATGAACGGGATGGATTTGGTTGCGTGGTTGGAGAGGAACCTGTTGATGGCGACCAAGCGTCCGTTCAAGGTTTGGACATCCTTCAGCGTTGATGGAGACGGCATTTGTGCTATGGCTTGGATTTTTTCTGGGTTTGGTCGAAAACCATCTTTGGTGACGATTACCCCCAGAAACTTTCCCTCCTCCATTCCGAATGCGCACTTGCTCGGGTTGAGTTTCATGTGGATCTCTTTCAGGTGTTTGAAGGTCTCCTCGATGTCTTTCAACATCTGATCCTCTTCTTTGCTTTTGATGACTAGGTCATCTACATAGACTTCGAGGTTTTTGCCAATTTGTAGTGCGAACGCGCGGTCCATCAGCCGTTGGTAGGTTGCTCCTGCATTCTTTAGCCCAAATGGCATCTTTGTGTAGCAAAAGACGCCTTTGTCTGTTCGAAAAGCAGTTTTGTCCTCGTCCTCGGGCGCCATTTGGATTTGGTGGTAGCCTTTGTAGGCGTCCAAGAAGCATTTGAATCGGAATGGCGCGAGGGAGTCGATTTTCAAGTCTATTTCCGGCAAGGGGTAGCAATCTTTCGGGCAAGCTTTGTTGAGGTCGGTGTAGTCCACACACATCCTCCAACTTCCGTTGCTTTTCTTGACCATGACTGGGTTTGCGACCCAGGTTTGGTATCTAGTTTCGCGCAGGATACCTGCCTTCAGTAGCTCATTGACTTGCTCATTCATTGCTTTGGATTTCTCGGCGCCCATGCTCCTGCGTTTTTGTGCGATCGGCTCAACCGAGCGGTATGTGTTAAGTTTGTGTTGGGCGAGCTCTCGCGGGACCCCCACCATGTCTGATGGTTGCCACGCGAAAACGTCCATGTTCTTCCGCAGAAGCTGCTTTAGGCGTTCCCGTGTGTTCTCTGAGATGGCTGCCCCCAGTGTCACTGTCTGCTCTGGGAATTTGGGGTTAAGGATCCACTTTTCCGGCTTAGTGCGCGGGGTTGCCTTTAACATTTTGGCAGGGTGTGGCTCTTCCGTCATAACGCACTCTCTGTTGGCCCATATGATTGCTACGCCTGTTGGTGTTGGGAACCCAATGGCTCCGTGTATCGTTGACGGTACCATGTTATAGGCAGCCATTGCTTCTCGCCCCAAAATGATGTCATAGGTAGATTTCGTTGGCACAACGAGGAAGGTGACATCTTCTGTTCTTGAATGCGCTTTGTCCCCCATCGTTAGACGGAAAGAAATTTCCCCCAGAGGTGATATAACCTCATTTGAGAAACCCATGATAGGGGAGTTCACCGGGCGCAGGCGCTGCTTGTCTTCCTCGTCTAGGAGGTTGAAGCATTGCTCGTACATTATGTCAGAGTTGCTCCCTGTATCGACCAGCGCGCGGGTGGTTCGATAATGATCGAAAATGGCCGTGATAACCAGTGCGCGGGTGGATGAAGGTCCGCCCTTGACTGTTGGGAAGCGTACTTGTTGTTCTTTCCATTCTGCCACTTGGTCAGGTTTTCTTTTCGCTTGCTTTCTTCTGTCAGAGTTGATCATCAGGCTGACATTTTTTATCTTCTTTTGTGGTGGCCCTTCTTGCTGCTTGCGCTCGACATTTCTTAGCAAGTGCCCAAGTTTTCCTGATTTTAGGGCCTCTTCGATCGCTTGCTTCAGCTGGTAGCATTTGTCTGTGTCGTGCCCGATGTCTTGGTGGTAGGCGCAGAACTTTCCTGGATCTAAATTATCTCGTCTTTTGATCACCTTGGGTTCTGGGAAAGTTACGTTTTCTGTCGCTAACACCTGCGCTGGGGTTTTCGTGAGTGGGGTCCAATTGTTGTGACTCCTTCTTCCTGACCTGTGGTCATTCTGTGTGTTTCCCTTGTGGTCTTGGACCTCAGTGGGTTTGGTATCTGTTTGGGCGCCTCCTTGGAGTCGGTTCCAAACAGAACCTCTTCCCCTTCTGTCCTGTCGACCATGCCTGGAGCGCGCAGCTTGCGCTTGCACGTCCGTGTACTGAGGTGCTTGTACTCGGTTCCAGACAGACAGTTCTCTTTCTGTTTTTGCATATGTTTTAGCCCCCTTCATGATTTCATCCCATGTGTTGGGCATTCCAGTGCAGCCTGCTAGCGTGCGGATGAGGGAGTCGCATCGTACTCCCTGAGTGAAGGCTGCTTTCATAAGCTCGAAACCGATGGGCCCAATCTGCAGAGCTTCCCTATTGAAACGGGTGATGTAATCTTCGATTGACTCATTGTCTCGTCGCCTGACTTGCAGGATGTCAGTTGAGTCGCGCTCAATTCGTTTGTTTTGACTGAAGTGATCCGCAAACTTGTCGGTCAATTCTTTGATGTTATCTATTTTCCCATTTGGTAGGCTGTCAAACCATACTCGCGCAACGCCCGTGAGCGTCTGCGCGAACATGTGACACCATGCTGGCAAACTCCACTGTGCACATTTTCCTGCGACCTCGAATGTCCTCAGGTGGTCGTCTGGGTCCCCTGTTCCATCAAACTTACCCAGCGTACTTGGGATTTTTGTTTTGGGTGGCAGGGGTGCCAGCGCAATGCGCGGGGTAAACTTTGACTTTTCCATGAACGATGGAGGATAATATGGTTTGGTTAGGTCGTCATTACCGGTCATAAAGTGCCCTCGCGCAGCGGTGTTGCTTAAGGGCTGGCTTATGTCACGCGTGAAGCGACTTTGAGACTCGTCTGAGTCTTCTCTCCATGTGGGGTCGGTTTCATGGTTGCTTCCGCCATTGTTCCTTGCTGCGTTGGACGGTCCCTCGCTGTAGGAAAGCGTGCGGGCGGCCTCTCTGAGTTGTTGGTCCTTCAGTTTTTGGAGGTATACACGTTTCAGGGCTTCCTTTTGCTGAGTATACCATACCTCCGGACTAACCATCGGCGCGGCATTCTCAGCTGGGGAAACCTGATTCGTTTCGGTGAGAAACTGGAAGGAAGGGGTCTGTCTTGTCCCCGAAGATGGGGTAACAGCTGGACCCGTGTTTGTTGTCTGTTGCTGAACGTCTGCTGTGTTCCCCGACTGGCCGGTGCCTCCATGGGCAACGTCGGTGTCGGAGTTAGCATTCGTGAAGTTCGGTAACGGTGGTATGAGAGACATAGTTATTGTTTTCGAGAAATAGAAGTTTTTAACGTTCTTGTATGCTCAAATAGACGGATGGCGCCAATGAAGAAACACCAATATAACAGTATACTAAGATGAAAACACAAGTAAGGACATGATTCTCATTAATGGTTCAACGATTATTACAAGACTGAGATAGCTACTGTTACAGCGCTTCGACTATAATCTAATTCTCGTAACTAAGGTTGTCTCTCTGATTGTTCATCCCATTCTTCGTCTGACCTCATGGGGTATTTATAGGCCACCTGAGGTCTTCTGTGATTGGATGAGGGGAGAATGACAGCTGGCTGTACGATCGGGCCGTTGTCATCCTCTGCGCTGTACCTTCGCTATTGGTCCACGTGTCATTGTCTGTCCTTTCTTGTACTATTCTGTACCTCGTACCTGCAGGCGATTATGGAGCAGGGAATGTGCGTCTCTGATTGGCTGAATGTCCATTTCCTGTCGGTTATTAGCTGTCAGCCACGAGGTGCTCCGCGCCGCTTTCTAGAAGCCCACGTAGGCCTGCTGTGTTGGCCCATGTGGAGATGTGGGCCCGCGCTCTTGCGCGGTATCATATCTCTTCAAAGAGCAAATTATAAGTATGTTTTTGTCGTTAAAAACCGGTATTCAAACTATTTACCCTATTAGTTAATACTACATGATGACCAACCCATCCAAATGAACACCCCTACATGGCTACATGGTGGACTCGAGCCCTCTAAATCCATTATTCCATTAGACCTTCACCTTTTGGGTCTTTTTGAACATCCTTTTTGAAGCTCAAAAAAGTGGACGAACCTGATATAGAAACTATGACAGGGACGACCGAACCAGATCTTATGAGTTCCGAACCTAATGTAAACTTGCACAAGGTAAAACACCGTTAGGCTCGTTACAGGGGAGGATGAAGGGCCTCTCTGTAACCACCATCCGGCGTGAGAATAAGTATTTGTTTCTAGAGTAAGAAAGTAGAGAGAGAAAGTGTGATTCGGAGCGTGAGCATTCGTGTGGATTTTGTATTTTGTGAGGGGTATTTATAGTTGTACTTTGCTTCGAACCCTCTTTGTACTAACCTTCGGAAGTGTCTGACTTTCAAAGGTATAATGTACTATCCTACGTCTGGGGTGACATGTTACGGTCTTAGGGGATTTATCCGCAGCTTGTCTATACGAGCCGTGGTATAATCTTTTATACCTCTACATGTCCCCCAAGTCCTTAAGTTTATTTATAACTTATTGGACTTAAGTACAGTTATGGCACAATTTCTTATCCCCCTTCACTTTTATTTTAGAATCCAAGTCTAGATGTAGATACATCACTAGAATTACTTGAAGTAAACCATCATATTATCTTTAATTCTTTATCCTCAGCATAGCTTAACTGACGTTATTAATTACAAACCTATATTGTCAAATAATAAATCCAAACAATCTAATTTTATTTATTACAGCAATTATTATCGTGTACATTATTGTTTATAACACTAAGTTCGTCACTATCGTAACTAGTAAGCTTGCCCGCACGTTGCTGCGGGACACAATGACAATCATAAATTAAAGGGACCAAGTAAGCCTTTAGTAATTTTAACCATTTTTTCTTTCTCTAATTATGTGTGTTTATGTTCAATTTATACATGGAGCGTCGTTTTATAGATGGATAGTTATGTTGTGATTGTACTTTGAATCTGTTTATCGATAAAAATGAAGGCCTTAATGTTCTGTTGCGATTACAAATGGGGAAAGGGAATATGATAACATTAAATTCATATAACTATTACTTAGTAATTCACATCCATGAAGATACAATACCATTATTTCGCAATAGTGTGTATTTTTATTGAAAAATTACAGTTAATGATTAAAAAGACATGAAATGTAACATCAACTTACTGTCACATGAAGGCTATATCTAGGATTATAATTCGCCAAGCAAATATTTGTTGTCATGTCAATGTTAAGGACTCTCGCTTCTTGCCTTTAGAGAAATTCTTTTATTGACCCGTTTGAGATAAAGCACAACCCAAATTGACCCATTCACACCACCTTCACTTATCCCAGCCTATACAATGCAACATATATCCTGATTAGTATTTCTATAAAGTTACCTCAATCACCATTTATGTCCTGAATTTATTGTACTCTGTACAATGCAACATAGTAATATTTTCAATGATGTTAGTAGTTATACAAAAGTTTTCAGATCTTGGAGCATATCTAGAATCATAACTGAGCATCTTGAAGTATAAAGAATATGTATTTCCACTAAAAGCACTCCCAAGCACTGTAGGATCATGGGATGAGTAGCATATTAAACCTTTGAAAACCCAATAGGCGCGTGAATTTTACTGTACTCAAGTTTCTTTGCCAGTTAATGCACAGGTAACAAAATTGCAGCAATAACCCGTGCATATAGCCAGTCCAAGATTGCAGCAATCTTAGAAGGTTGCTTCGGATTTCTTGACAAATATTTACCCTACACAAGAATATGAAAACTAATGAGAACATTAGATTATCAAATAGGTAAAGACAACTCCCTCAGATGTCACACAAACATGAAATAAAAGTCTCAGTTAACAAAAAAAAAACGAAAATCTAAGTGTCGATGACGATCTGGTACAATTTTGAGATTTCATACGTAGATGCCAAACATTGTTGCCAATAATGAAACCAAGAAGCATATAGCTGGCAACTAAATGCGAAAAGCTATGTGTTTTTGAAAGAAATAAAAAACTAAAAAACAGGTTTGGATATCTTAGTCAACTGTTGTGGGGGACGTGTAAGACGTCGAGACTTTGTTCTTTGTGGGTTGATGACTGATGAGGTGGGTTGTTGGTCGCATATAAGGGAAACCATAATTTGGGTTTAAGTTTACATTAAAAAATTTCAAAAAATAATATAAGGGGCAACGTTAAACCTGAACCATATGTTTATAAGTTAAAGCCTGCGAACTCTTCATCATTTTTATATACAGGTTCACTCCATAATTTTTATATCGTTGCTCTACTAAAAGTAATTTTGACTATCTAAAACAAGTTTTAATATAAACTGAATTATAAAAAGCTCATGTTAATGGTAAGTTCAAATTATGTTATAACACAACATATAACTGAGTTTCTAAGAAATGTATAGAGCAAAATAATGACATACATCAGTAGACCTCATTTTTAAAGGTAGCGTGTGAATTTGGTATATAAATCTTTATACAAAGGCTTATAAAATAATGATAGCAAGCAAATACAAAAGATGACTACAATTGGTTCGTGCATACCTGTTTGCAGTGGTCACTTCAACAACCATAAATATATTTTCATTGTAAGTTGAACACATGAACCATACACTCAAGAAATGTTGTAGTCCCTACAGATTCCCGAGTCGAGTACCTGTTGCAATCACTGGACGTTGATATAAGGTGTTCTTATCATTAGAAATGCAAACAATCAAAGATGAAATCATTGATGATGTTGATAATGATCTCTAAATTAAAGTCATGTTTGACTTTCAAGAGTCAAAAGTATTGGTTTCTATTATTGAAATCAACAAGATTTACATTAAAAATATCCAAAACCTCAATGATATAACAAAACAACAATAAAATTTATCAGACATGTACCTGAGTTTGTTCTTGGTGTTGGAGTTCCAACGGATTTTGAATTATCAGACAAAGAAGCAAAAAAACCTGTTAAAACACAAAATGAAACAAACATTGTAACTAACCAAATTTGGAATTCGAATTATCAGACAAAGAAGCAACCAAAAATCTCACAACTCTAGATTCTCTGGCAATAAAAATATGACATTTAGATGGGTGAGATCCCATATATTAATTGAACCAAAGAACACGCGAGTAATTCCTGCACCAATTGCATAATATGTTATGTTAGCCCAACGATCTAGCTATGAAGATAACACGAGATAAGCTACCAAGTCAGAATGGTTAAACCAAGCTTGATTATGTTAATATTAACATGTATTCAAAAATGAAAATTATATAAACAATGAAAGTTAAACGGCCGCTTCAGTTTACACGACAAGTTCCAAATCGGACCGAACCGTCAAAACCGAATAGTGAACCAAACCGTTTGGATCTCAAACCGGCCGACCAGCTTCGGATTGGAAACTTTGGTCAATTTCAAATGTTATAAACACCCCTATTTGATATTATGATTTTTTTGTTGAGTGGTATGATATTATACCAACTTTTGAGGGGGGTATAGAAGTATAATCTCTAGAAAAACGTACCGTGTTCTTATTCAATGCCGTTTTGTTATATAGAGGAGGCCAATCTTTCTTCTCAGCCAACAAATTAGCCGCTTCCTTAAATGGCCTCAAAGCATGAATTTCAATTAACATCCATGGGAACACCATCTGAATTAAGCAGAGTGTAGAATGGTCAAATGGGTTTAAATTCTAAAAGTATAGCAATACGATAAAAGTGTGTTTCATAATTACCTCTCCTGTGAAGTATGTTATTCGTTATGACAACAAAACAACTTTTAAATTACAAAAATTATGTAAGCAAAAACAAAAACTTAAAAATCATAAAGAGGCAATTAACAACTAAAATTAAAATCCGTTCAATAACAAGAACCCAGATCATTTTCATGAAATCTAAATCAAAAGATTAGGAAAACAATAACCTAAAAACCGAGAGCATGGTTGCAGATTCAAAGACCTATGAATCATCGATAGATGAAATATCCAATGATGGTGGTTGAATGGTGATGATGAATGCGAATTGAATTTAAGGGTGGTTCAATTAAAGATATCGTGCTATTAGTCTTCCTCATTGCCAGTCCTCTCTTTCTCTTCCCTGTATGTACTCACTCACAAATGTGTGTCTGCTATTATATTCCCGACCTCTTTTCAGGGGGGATGGTAACTGATGGAATTGAAGACGAGACCCTTCCTTGACGAAATTGAATTGCACATTGAATTCACGCAGCGTTGCATCTTGAGATGTGAACTAAGAGCATTATTATAGATTATACTTGCTAGAATAAAAGTGTATATTATTACATAATTAATGGAAAAGTTAATGGAAAATGGTTGGTACAAGCATCTTAATGCATTATGGTACAAGCATCTTAATGCATTCAAGGGTAATTTGGGGAAGATTTACATGACATTTGAAGGTTAAAGCATATGGCTTTTCAAATGTCATCTTAAGTTTGCCAATATGGACACATTTAGCCATTACTCATCCTTTATAATGTAGTAGAGATGAGTTCCCATGGGGGGTCATGCAATGATATATCAACTTAATAGTGTTAGCCTAAATGATAACACCAACATCAAACATCTACACGTGGAATACCAACTGGACATGTAATCATTGTTCTTACATCTAACGGGAGCAATGCATTTAGCCAATGTCTACTGTACAAAATTATATGTATCGTCTAATTCAAAAACAAAATAAAACATTAAGGGTGTCGATGACATAGGCAGGAATTAGTGAAACAACCAAACTGATAATGTTCACTTGCTTGAACGCTTAAGTGCTTCAAATGCTCATTATTGATTTCATTTCTGAAATAAAACCAGCCATGCGTCGAATACGTACACTACAACAAATTTGACCTTTAGCGGCGACCCGCCAAAGCGTCGCCGCTAAAGGTCTATTTTAATCTAACCATTGATCAAAATAAAGGTCCTCCCAAAAGTTTTAGATACCCGCCTTTTTTCTTTCCCTCTCTTTCTTTTCACCCAAAACTCCTCTTCTTCTCTTCTCTTTAGATCTGCAGCCGGAAGCTTTCCCTCTCTTTCTTCTTTACTCTTCTTTCTCTTCTTTCCCTCTCTTTCTTCTTTCCTCCCTCAACCACCACCACCACCACCACTGAGCCCCACCACCAACCACCGAGCCCACCCCTCTGCGCCCTCTGCCCACCTCCGAACCACCACACCACCGCACCACCCTCTGCCCTATGCCCACCTCCGCACCACCGCACCACCTCCCTTCCGATCCAGGGAAGAACGAGAGGTTTGTCGCCACTAAAGATTTAGTTGCCGCTGCTAAAGGTTAGTCGCCGCCGCTAATTGTTTTTTTCTTTTAAATTTTTATGCTTTAATTAGGTTTGGTATGTATTTTGGTATGTATTTTGTTTTTAATATTTTTTTTCTGTTTTTTTTTATTTTTCTGTTTTTTTATTTTTTATGATTTTTCTGATTTTTTTCTGTTTTTTATATATTTTTCTGTTTTTTTTATTTTTTTCTGTTTTTTTAATTTTTATGTATGTATGTATGTATGTATGTATGTATGAATGTGTGTATGTATGTATGAGTATATGTATATATGAGTATGTATGTATGCGTGTATGTATGTATGTATGTATGTATGTATGTATGTATGTGTGTATGTATGTATGAGTATGTATGTATGTATGTATAAGTATGCGTGTATGTATGTATGTATGTATGTATGTATGTATGTATGTATGTATGAGTGTATGTATGTATGCGTATACGTATGTATGAGTATGTGTATGTATGAGTGTATGTATGTATGTATGTATGTATGTATGTATGTATGTATGAGTGTATGTATGAGTGTATGTATGAGTATGTGTATGCGTGAGTGTATGAGTATGTGTATGTATGAGTGTATGTATGTATGCGTGTATGTATGTATGAGTATGTGAATGTATGAGTGTATGTATGTATGTATGTATGAGTATGTGAATGTATGAGTGTATGTATGTATGTATGTATGTATGAGTATGTGTATGCATGAGTGTATGAGTATGTGTATGTATGTATGTGTGTATGCATGTATGAGTATATGTATGTATGAGTGTATGTATGAGTATGCGTGTATGTATGTATGTATGTATGAGTGTATGTGTGTTTATATTTGTATGTTATTACATATTGAGACTAGAAAGACATACCCGAAAATGAATCCCCATTTAAAACATAGTATGCTTGAATCAAATATTAGGTTGGTATGTTAGTTTATTTTGTTTGATATGTTTTGACGAATGTTGGTTTAACTTTGTTATGTTTATTTATATATACGTAGATGTTGGTTTATTATTTTTGTTATTATTTAGTTTGGTTATGTGTGTGCGGAATAAACGAATAGTAAAAAAAAGACCTTTAGCGGCTAAAAGTCTTGCCCAGATTACACAGGAATCTGCCACGTGGCAAAAAAAAAAAGTTAAAAGATAATGTCACGTGGATAAATAGCTTTAGCGGAGACACCTTTAGCGGCAACAGGAGTAATAGCGACAGACAAAAGATGGCAAGACCATTAGCGGCAACCGTCGCCGCTAAAAGTCGTGTCGCCGCTAAAGGTATATCTTTAGCGGCAACAGGCGTCGCCGCTAAAAGTCCAGTTCCTTGTAGTGTACAACTTTCAAGGCACACTGGTGCACATGAAAGGCCCCTTTAACTGCAGGATAATAGGTCTCTATTCCCCATATAGGCAAGTCTTCTATTGAGCTTCCCGTATCTAAGTCAAAGGCTTCCTCGTGTGGCCTACTGAGTAAGCTACCCTCCAGTTCACAACCACTATAAATGGACAGTCTTGCACACTTTGATCAACGCACATGTTCTAACACATCAAAGATTATATCAATACGTTGGTCTTTCACACTTACTCTCAATACACTTCCACAATCAATTCACTTTATCCTGAGGGTTGGATCAACTTCAATCCTGCCTCAAAAAGGAAAAGGTCAGGAGATTAACAACCCACGAAGCCAAAATGTGGGAGGAACCCATCTCCTGCGTTAGGCTAGCTGTTGAAACCCTTTAAGCCTCGAAGCACCAAGATACGTCTCTACTACCATACTCCTTATATTTGTTGTAGCAACAAGTGTTAAACGGGTTATGTTAATGGCTGGGCCATATACGAATCTAAATACCAGATTAATTCGAACAATATGACATGAACTCAAAATTCTGCCATGCATGTGAACTCGAACACAATCCCAATATTCATGGGTTGACGCGAAATTGACCGATTAACTTAAGTATTTTTAACCTTATTATTATAAATATATACTTAAATACAATTTGTGTGCTACACTAACTTTTAGTCATTATAATTTTTGTTCGTTAGTATTTTTATAAAAAAAAAATTGAATACGTGATATACATATTTAAAACAGATTGAGCCGGTACCCACCAGAATACATCGGTAACTGTATTGATAATATTAGAACCATTAATAGTATTTGTGAACTATGGTTAGGCTAGGCAGTGTGGGGGACGACATTGGGGCGGCGAGCGCAAGGGAGGCCTGACAACACCCCCTCCCAAGCCCATCATCATCATCGACAATAGCTTGCCTCTTGTGCCGTTCCTCCACGTGTACTTTTGACCGTTGTTCAACGTTAACAATGTCGTTTGAAAAAAAAAAGTTTTATCAATTATAAATAAACCTTCACATTTCATTTTTTTTACACCATCTCACACTTTCTAAAACACTTCGACAATATTTTTAACAACACTCAATTATCATGGATCCATACCAAAACAACCCGAATCAAACCCCGCTACGTAATTAAAATCCGAACCCAAATCCGTTCACAACATCGGGATACACGATACCAATCAATCCGAATTGGTCGACATTTGCGGGGTTCCAACAATCCCCCAACCCTTTCACCCAATTTTCTCAAATGCAAATGCACCAAAACACCAATTCTTTTAACCAATTTTCCCAAATGAAAATGCACCA
Source organism: Ambrosia artemisiifolia (assembly GCA_032199755.1). NCBI lineage: Eukaryota > Viridiplantae > Streptophyta > Magnoliopsida > Asterales > Asteraceae > Ambrosia > Ambrosia artemisiifolia. Next base: position 3,718,144 of record CM063519.1, read on the forward strand.
AAACCCCAAATCTTTCACCCAACTATTGCAAAGCCTGCTTAATATGCCATTTCAGCCGTCACAACAACCACAACCGGTATAACCATCGCAACCCGAATAAGAAGATGACGTTGAAGAATTCATGCCCAAAACCCAACCCCAACCTTTGAAGGGGAATAAAAGAAGATTCGGGCACGTGAAATCGCCCCGTCCAAAAAGCTATGGTCGAAACTGGAAGTGGAGGCATTTGCTAAGGCGTATATTTCTACATCAAAGATCCAATAGTTGGTAAAAAAAAATTGTTACCGTATGTGTTACATTTTTTTTACGTGCTAATATACATTATATTTAAAAATGTAGGAAACAATCAAACATGAGAAAGTCTATGGCCGAAGTAGCTGATAAATTCCACGAGCTAATGGGGCAAGGTCTATATCGACCGTTTAACTTTATAAGTTCCAAGTTTCGAAAAATGAACACTACAATCAACCACTTTGTCAAGTATTATAATCCGTTGTTTATCAATCCTCCAAGTGGGTGGAACGAGGAAATGATTTTTAAAGAGGCGATGCGTAAATACGAAGACAAGCATAGGCATGTTTTCCCTCACGTACGTGCGTAGCTAATTTTGAAGACATCTCCCAAATGGACGTCGGTTCCAAACGAGGCTGCAAGCGCCATACGATCCAAACATTCAAAGTCGGACAGTTATAGCATGGGAGGCGGGTCGACCTGTCATTGTCAAATTGATATAAACGACGACCCGGAGTTTGAGGAAGATCCCGTTCCAAAGGAGTCACGACCCATAGGGAGGGACAAAGCTAAAAAGCAAGCGGCTGCAAAAAAATAAGTCGCATCAGGGAGCGGGAGTGGGTCAAAGATAGATAATTTGGTGGCCGAATTGCAAGCGTTGAAACATACCTTTAGTGAGATGCAAGTAGAGAAGGTAAGACTAAAGAAACACGAAGTTGAAGAAAATCTTCGGTTGAAGCAAAAGCAAGTGGAGGAAAGAATTCGGTTGAAAAATGAATTTACGCAAGTAGAAAAATGGAAAATAATGACAAGCAACATCAACGACTATCCTAAAGAAAACCGTCCCGTCTTGCTAAAAAAGAAGGAGAAGATCGCCAAAAATGGAATTCATAGTTTTTTTTTTAATTTTTAAGAAGCCGTGTTTTTTAAATGTTCTTTTTTTAGTTTTGTTTAAGTAAATTTTTTTTTGTAATTTTAGGTTTATTAATATTAATTTTACTTTTTTAAAATTAGAATATTAATTAATTAAAAAAAACAAAAAAATAAATAAAAGAAAAGGGGGAAACCCATAAACCACACCCTTAAACCATCATGGGGAGGATAGACCTACCCCACGCTGATGTGGTAGATAAGGTGGAGAACCATCATCCATGATGGGCCTCCTCCATACCCTATAGCCTTATGTAAGAGCATTCACAACCCGTCCCCCATCCCCAACTATATAATTTAAGGAAAAATCATAGTTTTTTAAATTTGCCTCTCACTTTTTCAAATTCTCTCACATCCCATTCCCCATTCATATCCCCTATAAGATTTTTTTTATTATTATTTTATTTCTTTACAACCAACATTAATCCACTCCACCTTCCATTTGTATTATTTTATTATTATTAAATGATATGGGGGAAGGATGGAAGACCCCATATATGGGGGCTCAACATAGGTTTTTTGTAAATTTTAGAAATGGGGTATAGGGAAAGGGGTTGGGATGGAGTGAATTTTTGTGGGATTTTCTTAAATTTTAAGAATGGGGGAGGGAATTGGGGATGGGTTGTGAATGCTCTAACACCCATAAAAATTTGTTGGAAATAGATGTCCAATTATTGAATAATTAATGTGACTATTTTTTTAAACAACCAATGTCACTTGAACTGCCAGTAGGTTAGCACTGGACAAATGGCTGCCCGCTGGGCAGCCCAAGTCTACCAAGCCACCAATTCACGGAAAAACCCGTCGCTCGAAGACCCACTGCGATAAAACACATCTGGATCGGATTCGAACATAAGACTAAATGGTCTCAAGCTCTTATCTTCATTTCCCCATATCACTCCATCAAATGGTGGGTAATTAATGTGACTATTAATGTATAATTCAAAGAGTTACACTTTGAACTGCATAATTCAAAGAGTTACACTTTAGACTGCGATCAAAGAATAATAGATAAATATACTAAATTATCCCTAATAATTATCCACACATTTATATGTGTGATTTCTAAAACCAAGAAGCCCCCTTTACTTTGTATGGTTCAATCAAAACATAAGTATGCACATACACCTCTCAAAATTCACAATTCTTTTCTAATCCTTCTCATGACCTCCAAGCTAAAATCCGCATTTTCTACGTCTATTCTTCATAATCCGAAGGTAACACATCTTTACATAATATTTAGAGCATGGGTTAATTATTTAAATTTAACCTTGATGTTGTTGTAACCTAAAACTATAATTGTTTTGGTCATTAAATCAATATATAATTAATAACTATGGTATGTATGTTTACAACCCCAACTAGGAGAACATCAAATCCTTATACAAAGGATCAAAAACCTAAAAGTTTGTCACATATAACTACACGTAACATCATAGACAAAAAGACTTGATTATGGGTTTCGTTATGAGTATGATGAACATGTTTGTGACTGAGACTGATTGTAGGTTGTGTGTATAGCAACATACAGGGAGTTGGTGCAAAGAAATCATCAAAATTATAGCTAATATATCGCGCGGTATAGCGCCCTACACCCGAAACTAGACACGTCCTAGGAATTTTACTGTAAAAAATAGGGTTGTAGATAGCAAAATTCTACCAATATTTAGATGATGATGATGATCGCATACTATTAGACTAAGACTCGTACCGAATTTTGCAATTTTTGATTACTTAGAGAATTTATAAGAAAATGTTTGTTATTAAATGACCTTAATTTGGGGAAAATAGCTAAACAACTTTAAAAAAAATACAAACTTTACAAGGAAGCAGTATTTCGGTTTTGAATGTTCTCTACAAATTTCGAACATTATTGGACAAGTATAGGTGTATGATATGTCATCAAATTACACATATTTTATATGTGTAAATAAGGCTAATTAGGACACCATTGGGGATATTATTGAGTAGAAATCTTACAAAATCGTTTCTAATTATAATTTTCAAGAATTTAAGGCTCCAAGACAAAAAGAAGCAACAATTGAGCAAAATGGATGCAAAACGGAGATTCTTGAAGATCCTGAATATGATGTATTATAAAATACGTGACTAAAGACTCCTCCGAGGAAGAAAAGACGGCAAAAGCAACTTTGAACACTCCTCTGCTCATTAAAGACAAGGCATAGAAGCTTTTGGAGAAGGAAAAGACAACATGGGACAAGCATGCACGGGCGTGCAAGCCGGTGCACAGGCATGCGTCACCCTCTACGCCGAAAAAAGTATTTGCTTTAAGTCCATCAGTCACATGTCTGCACCCTGTCCCATGTGCACGGGCATGCAAGCCCACTAAACTTTGCCTACAAATAGCATGAGAGTCCACCTCTCAATGTGTGCCATCTCCTAGTGTAGGAACTTTCCTATCTAGTTTTAAACAAATAAATGGAACTGTGGGACTAGTTTATTTGCATATATAATCGAGGGTTGCGAGAATCACTTTATATGCACTCGTTCATGGTGGTTAGAAGCTTTTTTAGGCTTGGAATACTCTTTTTTGAACGGTAAAAAAAGGAGCAGTCCACTTAGTATTGTTATCTTTATATGGTTGTATATATTTAGTATTCTCTAAACTCTTGAATTGGTTAAACTTTATATAATACTAGCCGATTACCCCGGGAAGGTCCCGGGGTTGAAAAATTTAATATGATTTAATAAAAAATGATAAAAAAAAAGAAAACTCAAATCACGAAAAGAGTAAATAATTTAAACATAATCAATCTTAGTTAAAAAACATTTATTTAAAAAGTTAAAAAAATAAAAAGCATAAACCATATTAAACATAATAAAGTATTAAAAGGATAACCTTCAACATATAATCATCTTCACGTAAATTAAAATATGTTACAATTTGATTAATGAATAACCTGAACACTTTGTGTTTTTTTCTGTCTGAATATAACCCCACAAAAAATAGTCGTTTTTTTTTTCGTTTTTATATAGCACTATGGTACTCGTTGGAAAGATAATAAAACGCTCGTTAATTTGGTGTAATTTTTTTATTTAAAAAATCTCGAATATAAAAGATATTTATGTTTAAAAATTATGGGAGGAAGATAAGAGAGAAAAATTTAAATTTGTTTTTAAATTCTTTTTTCCTAAAATAACTTAATTTAATTTTAGTAATTGAGAATTAAGAGATAGAGAGATAAATTTAGAAAAATACTCAAAAACACCAAAAACACTCAATTATTAAGCCACATGGCACTCTCAATGGGCATATATGCTTTCTTTTATATATATATATATAGATTAGCAATAGCAATTTATTTTTAGTAACTTTATTTGTGTATCATTTTATTAATTATTGGTTGTTTATCAGTAACTTGATTAACTTAACATCTCTTTAAAAACTTTTGAAAACATCATGTTTTATGCTATGCTACTAAAAACATCATGTCTTATGCTACTAATCGAAAAACATGATGCATCTAACAATACACTAATTAGATATTTTGGTGGTCAAACTTAGAAACTTGGAAGTTGTGGGGCCATTGCATTATTGTTATAATATTATCCAACCAGCATACCACGTGTGCCACGTTGATAGAAATAGTGTCTCTTTTGTTGGATTCCTACGTTAGGCTAATTTGTTTAGTTTGAATTGAAAGACATTATAGCGTCGCGGCATTTTAATAGTGGGATAATATTTAGGGATTATAAGGTCTTGGGTTCGAATCTCGTAAGGAGTTTTTTTTTTCATAATTATGAGTTTCCTTATGAATTAATGACTTGGTGGTGGAATATGATCGCGTGGTAACACTGATGGCATGATGATACTCCAGTGATCCGTGAATGATTCTAATTGTCCGTTAAAAAAATTGTTTGGTTTGGATTTCGTTATGTCTTAACATTGATGGCACGATGCATCTGTTCTTTTTCTAGTTTCATGCATTTTGCATTACTGACCCTCGATCTTATGGTTGATGATGGTAGAGTTGATGTCATGTGAAGCATGGGAGGAATAGAGATGGCGAGATTCATGGATTTCTTAGAGTTAATTTCTTTTATTGTAAAATTCCTACCTTAAGGAACGGTTTTGACTTCTCTTGTAAACATTTAGAATATGTTTTGTATTGAACTTTACAATCCAAGTTATGATACTATGATTTCTATATTTTACAGTTATATTTTTTTATTTTATATGATGAATAAATAATAATTTCAATATGTATATATAATTAGAAATAATTGATACGGACATTTTGTGGTACAAAAATAGTTTTTTTATTGTGTTAAAAACTAAAGTGCCACTAAATGTAGTATGGATATGTAACTAGGAATAGTTTTTACCAACACAAATTTGTGCCACTAAAAGCTCCAAACTTTGTAGCGGCAAATGGGAAAAGTGTCACTAAAAGCCCAAAACTTTGTGCGACATATGGGAAAAGTGTCATTAAAAGGCTTTAGTGTTACCGTTTCTAATGACACTTTTTTTGTGTGCCGCCCATTCCCACATGGGCCTTTAGTGGCACTTTTTTAATTTTTTGTAGTACTTTTTGTATGCCACTAAATGACAATTTTTTTGTAGTGAATGTTTTTTATTAATTAATATTTTATGTCTTCTTATTTAAATTGTCTTTCAATTTTATATATTATATCACATTTTAAATAAAAATGTAAAAAGAAGTCTAGATAAAATCACTGCTCATCTTGAGCCACAAGAGGATAAGTGAGCTACAACTTTATCACACTGCTATGTTAGCGTCTACTTGGCACAGTATTAGAGGATAGAGTTATGGTTAACGTTAATCCACAACATATAGTCTCATGATGTAGATGGAATTGTTCTTTCACGTAGCTAGCTTTCATATATTCTCATCTTTTGGTTGGTTTCTGCAATTTATATAAATGCTGGTTTTTTTAATTAGAACTATATATAATTTTTTCTTGTATATTTGAATATAAGTGTCATTGTAACTTTCGTATGTCATAGCTTTGGACCACATCATCTGATTTACCCTTTTATCAATCTCTTATTTTTTAAGATCTTCTTTAAGGGGGCGGGCATTCACGGCAAGGGGGAGCACGGTTAGATTGCCGTGCGGCAACACCGTCGCCACTCCCTAGGCTACCCTTTAAAACTTCATTGTTTGGCAACAAGTAACCGATCAGCAACCACACAGTTTGATGGTTTTGGGTGTGATTTTGATATGGTAAAGGAGGATTGGATGGGGCTCGGCAACTTTGCTATGAGTACCCCGACAATGATGCACTCTTCGTGACTGAAATGAAGTTAAGTGTCTCTAATTATCAAAACACACTATTGGTATTATAAGGAAACAATTTGAAATCCATGATTTTCTCTCAATCCTTTCATTGCACATATTAGCTAGTCAATGTCATTTAATGTAATTATTGTATAGGAGTAATCATCTCCTCTAACTTTGTGTTTTCTCTTGTATATATTCTGCACATTCTAATAGAAAATCAATGAGATGAACCATTTGTTTATATGGTATCAGCCTAACATTCAAGATCCTCTCTAGCAAATTCCTTTCTTCTTCCTTTCTTACCTCACTTCCGATCCTTCCTTTTTTTTTTCTCCATGGCTGTCGAAAACCTTTCATCCATCCCTCTTCACTCTCTTAGCCATCTCATCACTATCAAATTAACCTCCACAAATTACCTCACGTGGGAGAAGCAAGTAACCCCGGTTCTTTCCTACTTGAACCTCCTCGGCCATGTAACCGGAACAAACCCAGCCCCTTCCGAAACTATTTTGGTTGATAACAACCTTGTTCCCAATCCCGACTTCCTTACTTGGCAAGCCGATGACCAAAAAATCCTCCTGCTCATCAACTCCACCCTGTCGGAAGAAGCCATGGCCGAAACCATTGGCCATTCCACTGCCAAATCTGTTTGGCAAGCTCTTACCGGTGCCTATAGCCACTCCTCCATTGAACGTATCCATAACCTCAAAGATTCTCTTCGCACCCTTCAAAAAGGGGCCGATTCGGTCTCCGAATTTGGGCGCAAATTTAAGGCTATTGCCGACCAACTAGCGGCTATAGGACATCCCGTTGATGATGAAGACAAACGCCATTGGTTCCTTTGTGGACTTGGCGCTTCTTTTGAGAACTTTTCCACGTCCCAACGTACCATACGCCCGGCTCCTACATTTCGTGATCTTTTGGCGAATGCCGAAAATCAAGAAATGTTTGTTCAAAAACTCCACAACCCTCAACCACCTCAGGCCGCTTTTTATGCTCACCCAAACAAAAATAAAAACCATCGGCCCTCCTCTTCTCAGCCTCGTGGACGTGGTCGCTCCGCTTCTCAGGGCCGAACCGCATCTTATTCCAAAAGACCTCCTCTTTGTCAACTTTGTCGCCAAACCGGTCACTATGCTAGTACTTGCTCTCAACTTGTCTCGTTTGCCCAAAAGAAGGCTTCCCTTGATGCTAATCTTGCCGAAGCTTTTCATGCTACTTGTAACATAGCATCCGATTCTCCCGATTGGACCGCCGACACAGGTGCAACAACACATATGTTACCTACCATTCATGGTTTAAACAAAGTCACCTCTCATAATGGTCGCCTTCGGGTTACCTTTGGAAACGGACAATCAACTCCCGTTTCACATGTTGGGAACACCTCCTTAAATGACTCAATCCATTTAAAAAATGTTTTGGTTGTTCCTAATTTAACAAAAAATCTACTTTCAATTAGTAGGTTAACAAACGATAATCCGGTTGATGTTCTATTTTCTAATCATTTTTTTGAAATTCAGGACCGCAAAACAAAGGAGGTTCTTGCTAAAGGCACGTGCGAAAATGGTCTCTACATTCTCACTCAAGGTCACAAGTCTCTAGTTGCCGCGCTTTCCGCATCGCATCTTCGTGCTTCCTTCAATAAATGGCACAATCGTTTAGGCCATGTGTCCTTTGACACAATTAAAATTTTAAATAAACTTGGTTGTGTTTTTGTTACTTCTATATTACCCAAACCAGGATTATGTGAATCTTGTGAATTATCAAAAGCAAAACACTTACCGTTTATTGAAAATCCTAAACGCGCGGAAAATGTCCTTGACTTAATTCATTGTGACCTTTGGGGACCCGCACCCGTGACCTCCAAAGATGGTTATCGATATTATGCACTTTTTATCGATGACTATTCTCGTTTTAGTTGGCTCTATCCATTAAAAGCCAAATCTGAATTTTTCACAATTCTCACCACCTTCTTAACTTTTGTTCAAAATCAATTTTCTTCAAACATTAAAGTGTTTCAAAGTGATGGTGGCACCGAATTCACCAATCACCAAGTTCAAAAAATTTTTCAACAACAAGGTATCCATCATCGGTTATCTTGTCCCCACACACCCGAACAAAATGGTAGAGCCGAGCGGAAACATCGTCACATTACCGAAACCGGCTTAGCCATGATGTTTAATGCCAATGCCCCATCCAACCTTTGGATTGATGCATTCTCTTCCGCTACTTACATAATCAACCGCCTTCCCACAAAAATCCTTGACAACAAATCACCGTTTGAAGTCTTATTCAAACAAACCCCCACCTACTCCAACATGCGAGTTTTTGGTTGTCTTGTTTATCCCTACCTTAGAGACTATACAAAAAATAAACTCCAACCACGAAGTGCTCCTTGCATATTTATTGGTTATAGTCCTAAGTACAAAGGATTTAGGTGTCTTGAACCTACAACGGGTCGAGTATATACCACTCGACATGCCAAATTTGATGAAGACATCCTCCCATTTCACAAAAACTCGACACCCCACACCAATCATGACTTACCCATTACCAATTTTGAAGAAAATCTTCCATCCCCTACCAACCCACCCACTGTTACCGTACCCTCCCCTAATCCATTACCATCTAACCCCACATCATATTGTGATGACTATTCCACCTACATACAACCCACACCAACCGTCCCTCCTCAACAGCCTACTCCTTCCAGCCCATTATCTCCTCCTAGCCCAACTCCCTCACCTCCCTCAAGCCCAAACAACTCACCTCCCTCAAGCCCAAATCACTCACCTCCCTCAAGCCCAAATCACTCACCTCCCTCTAGCCCAATACACTTCCCCACGGCCCATGCCTCCCCTACTCCTCAGACCACCGAACACCCCACCTCATCTCAACATTCCACTTCACAGTCTCTCCCATCCGATCCTCTTATACCAACCGCCCCCCATCCTTCCACAAATCCAACTCTCAACTCTCATCCCATGCAAACCCGAGCTAAGCATGGAATTTTCAAACCCAAGCATATAGCGGACCTCTCTCAAGTCACCACTCACCCACTTCATCACTCCTTATTCACCTCTCACCTCCCAAAAGGAATCAAGACCGCCCTTAAAAATCCAAAATGGATCCAAGCTATGCATGATGAGCTCAACGCCCTTCATGACAATCATACATGGACCCTTGTTCCACGTCCCACCACTACCAATATCATTGGTTCCAAGTGGATTTATCGTATCAAATACAAACCCGATGGTTCCATTGATCGCTACAAAGCACGCCTTGTAGCTCAAGGGTTCACCCAAATACCGGGTCTTGATTTCTCACACACCTTCAGTCCCGTAGTCAAGGCCTCCACAATTCGAGTTGTTCTAAGTCTTGCCATTATCAATAAATGGAACCTTCGTCAACTCGATGTCAACAATGCCTTTCTAAATGGGCATCTCACCGAAACCATCTTCATGGAGCAACCCCCGGGTTTTGAAGACTCTACTCGACCAAACTATGTGTGCAAACTCAACCGTGCACTATATGGTTTAAAACAAGCACCACGTGCTTGGTTCCAAAGGCTAAGCGCCTTTCTTCTCACTCACGGCTTTCAAAACAGTCGAGCAGACACATCTCTTTTCGTTTACAATCACCAAGGTATCCTAATCTATCTCCTTGTGTATGTCGATGACATCATTATTACCGGTAATAATGAATCCTTCATCCAAACCTTTACATCTTCTCTACACAAGGAATTCAAGATAAAAGACCTTGGTTCGCTAAGCTTCTTTCTTGGTCTTGAGGTTCATCATACTAAAACAGGATTGTTCCTAAACCAATCCAAGTATGCGCATGACATCCTCACTCGAGCCGGCCTACTTGACTCAAAACCCGTTGCCACCCCTCTCACATCCAAAGATATCTTCACCACCCAAGGCCAACCATTTCATGATCCAACTCTTTATCGATCACTTGTGGGAGCTCTTCAATACCTCACCATTACTCGTCCCGATCTCTCTTATGCCGTAAATCAAGCTAGCCAATTTCTCCAAAATCCCACCACCACCCACTTCCAGCTAGTTAAGAGGATTCTTCGTTTTGTCAAAGGCACCTTAACACATGGTTTAACTTTTGATCGTCCACCTAACACTACTTTACTAGGTTTTTCTGATGCAGATTGGGCTCGATGCATTGACACACGAAGATCCACATATGGCTATTGCATTTACTTAGGCGGCAACTTGGTCTCTTGGAGCGCTAAAAAGCAACCTACAGTCTCACGGTCAAGCTGCGAATCCGAATACCGCGCCATGGCGAACACGGCAGCTGAAATCATTTGGATTACACACCTTCTTCGGGAACTTCAAGCGCTCCCACCCGGACCTCCAACACTTCTCTGTGACAACAAGAGTGCGCTATTTCTAAGCCAAAATCCGATCTCCCACAAGCGTGCCAAGCACATTGATATCGACTACCACTTTGTTCGCGAACTAGTGAACGCCGGGAAGCTCCACACAAGATTCATCTCCACTGATAAGCAAGTAGCCGATATCTTCACCAAGAGTTTACCAAAACCTCTCTTTGACAAATTTAGAACAATGCTACGTCTCGGTCCACCACCAACTTGCATTGACGGGGGGTATAAGGAAACAATTTGAAATCCATGATTTCCTCTCAATCCTTTCATTGCACATATTAGCTAGTCAATGTCATTTAATGTAATTATTGTATAGGAGTAATCATCTCCTCTAACTTTGTGTTTTCTCTCGTATATATTCTGCACATTCTAATAGAAAATCAATGAGTTGAACCATTTGTTTATAGGTATATACTAAGGTTGGTCGATCATCCGAGACTAATATCAATGAGAGAACGACTATCCTTAGACTTATTAGACTCTCAGCGATGACTAAAAACATTATCCTCAATCAAGGACAATAGGGTATCGATCCACATATCAATATGGGTTGGGTTATTCTACAAAGGCTACAAAAAATGAGAAGGGTGAGAAGCCACTAGAAAATGACATGTGTCCAAAGGATTAACAAGTGGGAGGGGTAATTTTGTCAAAAACATATGCACATGCAAGTCACATGCCATTTCCACCTTCATTTTTAAATGCCCGTAACTTTTTTATACGCCATCCGTTTTTAAAAAAAAATATACCATAAAATTGAGCGTCGTTTTATCTTTAATATGAGTACCATATTGCTATACTTTTGAAAAAAAAATTCAAAACCCACTTGCATAAGACACAATGGAATGTAAAACCCAATGAACACCAATTAAATATAGGGTATAAAACATAATCAAGAGTCTAGTAAAACACAATGGACGACATACTAAGACACAATGAATAGAAAACTAAAACACAATGAATACTTTTGAAAAAAAAAGTTGAAAACCCAATTACGTAAGACACAATGGATGACATACGAAAGACACAATGAACAAAAGACTAAAAAACAATGAATACTTTTGAAAAAAAAAAGTTAAAAACCCAATTGTGTAAAACACAATGGACGACATAATAAAGACACAATGAACAGAAGGTTAAAACACAATGAATACTTTTGGAAAAAAAGTTGAAAACCCAGTTGCGTAAGACACAATGGAGATAACGTAAAACACAATGAGTACCAATTAAATATGCAATGAACAATATGGTATAAAACACAATGACCAGTCTAATAAAACATAATTGACGACATATAAAAGACACAATGAACAGAATACTAAAACACAATGAATAATAGACTTAAACACAATGAACAACATAATAAAACACAATGTACGCCTAAATACAAAACTCATTTGCGTAAAACACAATTAAAAGCATACTAAAAACACAATGGACAAAGTTATTTATAAAGCACACATGCATACTATAACACAATGAACGTGCAGAAGACACAACGGAGAAAAAAAACCCATTTAGCACGATTTTTTTTTTCAATTTTAATGTAGCAATGTGGTACTCATATTAAAGATAAAAAAACGCTCGTTAATATGGTGAAATTTTTTTGAAAAAAAAATGTCGTATGAAAAAGTTATAGACGTTTTAAAATGATGGGGGAATTGACATGTGCATTGCATGTGGAGAGAGAAAGTCAACAAATGTGGTTTTCCTTTTATGCCCTTTCTCTAATTTATTATTTATTTTTTTCAAACAAACTAATCTCAACCCTTCAAATATATGATCAATGGATCACAATCCTTCTCACCCTTCCTAGAAAAAGTGTCTTGTGTATTTGATCCTAACCCTTTATTAATATTCCTTTAGTAAGTTAAATTCAATGTTACATATATTTTTCAAATTTGTTGATTTTAAAAATTAATTCAACTTATGTATACTCTATCCTAACTAGCCAAAATTTTTAGTTCACTATGTTATTTACTTAAAATTAAGGGGTATTGGATTTTATTAATTCGAACTTTGACAAATTGGCCAATATTAATCCCAACTTTAAAAATTGCCTGTGCCGGTCCCAACTTGTAAAATATTTTCCTTCACTGGTCCTTTACAAATGGTGGTTTTGATCGTCTATTTTTCAACAGAATGAGCTTCATTTTGTTGCTGGTCAACTGATCAAGATCACCACTCGTCCAGACTATGTTGGGACGACAAGTAATTTCTAACTCTGAATCTTCATATTATCTTATTTCAACAGTTCGTATTTTTCTTAACCGGTCATGAATCTCGGGCCTAATTTATTGGTTAGAACTTAGAAGTAAAGGTAGAGCGACCCATTGAATTTAATAGACAAACAAAGAGTAGGTTTGTGTGTGGTGAGGCAGAAGGGAAGCTGAAAATTGAAAGGATAATGAAAGTTGTCGGGCAAGTAAATCGGGTAAGTGATCGACCGGTCAAAATGGGCAGCAGGCTTATCTTTGTTCACGTGCGGGCAGCCCCACCACCTTCGGTTTTGATTCTTTTCTAATCACCCATCACCATCTTATTTACCACGCATGTCCACTTCACATTCATTACTCTCTCTATTCATGGCTATTATCATTTTTCATTTCCATTTCAACTTGATATATACATTTTATTACATATCTAAGGGGCTGTTTGGTAGCCTCTTAATCAGCCTCTTAACCATTCAGTTCTGAATCATTCAGCATTCAGACTGTTTGTTTCAGCATCTGAATGGAATAGTTAAGTACTGAACCATTAAGATTTGAGATGTTGCTGAACCATTAAGCACTGAATCATTAAGCACTGAACTAGGCTGAACCTTAATGAGATTCTCCTACCAATTTGGGACAAGAAAACTAACCATTAAGAGGTCCAACTTAATGATTCAGCACTTAACCATTCAGACCTCTTAACCATTCAGACCTCTTAATGATTCAGCTCTTAATCAACCAAACAGCCCCTTAAATTGTTTATAATTTTCACAATTTGATTGTTGCTACAAATATATACGTACGCCTCAGCAATAGTGTAAATTGTAAAGAGCCGAGTTTGAAGTGATGATGAGATATGGCCCGGACTCACAAGTAACGTGGTTGGGGCCATATCGCCAAAAGGGGCCCACAAATCCATATGCTAGGCTATAAGGCAATGGCATGAAGTGGGTGTTTGGCTCTCTATTTTGGTCACTCCTTTTGACTTATTAATTTCTTAAGAAGTTAATAAGGATAAATATAGTGTTTGGGTAATGAGTTGAAAAGGAGTTTTTGTGCTTTAGAAAGAAGAAAATGAGAAGTTAATTAGTTGTGACTTTTTGATTAAGAAGTAAAGGTGATAGAAAAGAAAAAAATAAGAAAAATTAGTTGGTTATCCAAACAAACATGCCCGAAGAGCATATGCATGGTGGCAAGATAATAAATATGTCAACCAATAAGTGGCAAAATAGTATGTACACTAGCAGAAATTGAGATGTCATCGTTAAACGGTTGTAGACTACTCTCATGACGAAAACGACATGTAGCCAACATTAGTATAAATACCCGTGAGATCACAAATGAAAGATTAGTTCGCATTCACCGTTATCTCTTTCTTTTACTCGGTCACGCAGAGGGTGATCACCTAAGAATCTCCCACTTGTGACGAGAGTAATTATTTGTTATAATTATTTGTTCATAAATGATACTTTAGATATGCAAACTATAACGTTTTCTTAGAAAATGATAATTTTGTTACAAAGATGTAAATAAATTTATGTTGAAGTTTTGATATTGTAATGCATAATAAGTTTTACAGTTAACTTTGTTATAGTTGTTTTTTATGAAATCAGAAAACGAGGGTTAACGGGTCAACCCAACCCATGTGAGTTTTCTTCCAACATTACCCATCTTGACACTATCTAACCCGCCCCTCTTTTCTGTCTCTTATCTTTCTTTTAAATTTACCATTTTCCTGTCATATTACTTCGCACACTCCTATTTTACCAAATAAATGGGAACACCTTAATAATTATGTCAATATTGAACGAAAATAATAAATGTTGAATTATTTATGTTGTGGCAGTTGGCAGCCTCTATTACATTCCAACACATGCTTAATGGTTTACAAAATGGCTTTATCAAAAGAAAAGATTAGTTCTTTTATCTCAAATTGGTGCTTATCCATCCATGTGACTCTTTGTGGACAAAAACAAGTAATGTAAGTGCAATACATTGTAATCCTCCTAGGCATGCTAATGTTAATTTTTATCCAATTATATGTCGTATATAGATTATCTTTATGCATGATAACAATTCTCCTCATGCCAGAAATGATCATAGCATTAATAGGAATGCTAAAGATGAGCTTTAGATAGTCGATATGTTATCACCTTCCTCACTTTCCATGGCTACTACTGCTAATCCAGCTGTTACAACTGAATTTTGGGAAGGTATTTATATAAGTATAATTCCTCAAGAATTGTAACAGACTACTCTGTGCAGGTTGTTCTTAGATTTTATGGTTTTTTTTTTTTTTTTTTGCAAACTTATTGGTCTTTCTTTAATTTGGTGGATGCAATCAAGTTCTACTAGCAATCAACCTTCAAAGATTGTTAGTGATATTATCAAAACTGGATGAAGCAATGTTGACTAAAGTCTTAAGGAAACTTGGTGATAGTGCAGTTTTAGTTTAGAGTTAATCACTATCAATCCCGTGCACATTTACCTTACACATTTAGATACAATATGATTTGAATATGATGTGATGTTCTCGCAGAATTTTAATCAATAGTCAACTTTATGGAGGGTTTCTTCAACAAATGCTAAATTTTAACAAGTGAAGGAGTTACCCAAGGCATCCCATGCTTTATGCTTAGGAGGTATATATGGTCGCAAATTCATTCCCTGATTTCATTAAATCTGCATATTGTGTTGGGTTATTACAAATAATTTTTCAACCTCGAGACACTACCGGGGTATAAGCTAGTGTATAAATAAAATAAATAATTGAACCGATCCTCCGCTAAAATCAACATTTATATCTTTTATTTTCTTTAAATTTGAAAAAGTTTTGTTATACATTCTAAAAAGCCATATTAGTTGGCAATGTCTTATTCGTTGAAATGAGCTTGGATTTCGTCATGCTCAAAAACCACAACGGTTAACCAAATTAACTTATACCATTGATTATAGATTCAGTATTAATCACATAACCGAGTCAAACCAGCAACACTCGTTCTTTATAATTCTAAAGCCACTTAGAATATAAGGATTTTCAGACTAAATTTAAAAAGAATATATGTTATTTTTTCTAGTAAGAATACTTATCCACCTCTTAAAAGGAAAGAAATTAAAAAAAAAAACTTCTATGAAAAAAATGATATTTTAAAAATGATTAATATTTAGACTCAATAAGTATAGATCGTGTAACATAAATTTCAACCATATCACAATTCATAAGTATATGCCAATAATAGATGTTGAGTTGGAAGACAGGTGTTGATCATGCGAGTTGGACTTAACAGGGAGAATGAGGCCCTCTGTATAGAGATCAGGGAGATCATATGCACACACTAAGAAGACACCATGGGCCCAATTTCTAATAACCATTTTGCAAAAGGAAGAACTTATGAATTTCTCTCATTTGGCTTCTCATACAAAGTTCAGGCTTTAAATAATTGCATTGGTCCCCCACTCAAGGTCTTATTTGCTGTCTTTTACAACACAAAAAAGTTATGAAATGTATTCAAAGTTTGAAGATGAATGATTTTGGCAAGCAAATTGCACCACTCCTCAAAAAGTGACATGTTTGGTGTTGTAGACCCGAAATTTTGTTTGTGTCGCATAAAGTTGTTTAGTTAGAACTTGTGGACGTTTAGTTAGATTATGTGGAAAAGCTAGTCGCAAATCAATCGGCTTGTTAAACTATTAAACAAACTCACCAAATGACCCAAAATCGGCTTTTTAAACTCGTAAACAAACTAGCCAAAAGTATGGAATCGGCATGTTAAACTTGTGAACAAGCTTGTCAAAAATCATGAATCTGCTTTTTTAAACTTGTAAACAAACTCACTTAGGAGCAAAATGTGCATGTTAAAGTTGTAAACAAACTTGACATGGATTAAGACCCGACTTGTTAAACTTGCAAGCCCAAGGTGATGTTTGTTTTTCTAAAAGAGGTATGCGCGAGCTATTATGTCTGCGCAGCGCAGACTACACGCAGATATTGTCATATGCAGACTGTTTTTTTCAAAGACGTTTAATTAACAAAACGTTTGCGCGAGCTCTTCTTGGTGCAGTCTTGGCCCAGCCACTTCTAAGATCTTTTAGGGTTTGCAGAGGGTTAAACACCACCACCCACTGTCTACCACCACCACCCAGCACCACCCGTCCACCACCACCCATCGTCCATCGCCGTCCACCATCCACCACCACCACTGTCCACTACAACCACCCACCACCACCATCCACCACCACCACCACCGTCCACCACCACTACCCACCACCGTCCACCACCAACACTAGTTTATTTTAGCAGTCTGCGGATGTTAAAAACAAACAGTCATTTTCTTGCAGACTGCAGAGGTTTGATCCAACTCTTCTTCTGCAGATGTGGTCCGTAAACTGCATACATTTTACATCTGAAAAACAAATAGCAACTAACTCAACATAATACATAATGATTTCCTACCAAGTATGTTAGACCTATTTGGCAATAAACATAGTAATCCTTAAGTTATTCTTTTCCTTATTTTTAATCATGTTTTTTTTTCCTCTTAAACAATCCTCGGGGAATTTGAAAATGATTTATAAATTAAGTAAGACTTTTATAACAACATCTAATAATCAAAATGCATTTTAACTTCTAGATTTTTCCAATATCCTATGTCATTTATATGCATTTATAAATTTCGTTAGCTCGGCTGATTTAGTCCACCGGATCCAAGAGACTACAAACATTTTCTAATGGGCTTTAGAAAGTATTGGCCCAATATTATCTGGGTTTACACTTTACACTCTACGGGGTTGTTAAATTTTGGAGTCCGACTCCGAAGCTAATAAACTAAAAACCCAAACAAAATACTTAATTCCCGAACAGATCAAAGGAATTCGAATTACATAATTTATTAAATAAATTAGTAAACAGTTTTTTTAAAATCAAGAATTTTTTTATTTAAATTTACGGTTACGAAGCGTGGGGTTGGTCCAATTGACAAAACCATTAAAGTTAAGGTGTTGATCCCTTTAAGATCAAAGATTTGTTTCCCGCCAAACATGGATTTAGCGTAATGTAAGCGATTAAAATTTTATTAGGTTGTCGACAAGGTGGTTGTGGGGGTTGCGATGTTGGTGTTTAGGGTTTAGATGGTGGGGGGTTGATGGTAGCTGATGGGTGCGATGGTGGGCTGGGTTGGTGCGGTGGGAGAGATGGTGGGGCTAGTACGATGGGATAGGTTTTAATGGGTTGTTAGTAGCTGCGATGTTGGTGGTTGGTAGGCAGGTGGTGTGTGATTGATGGTGGTGGCAAGTGAAAAAAAGGTGAGAAAGAGAGAAATACCGATTTTTTATTAAAGTGTATATATATATACTAGCTTTTATCCCGGGAGTGTCCCGGGGTTGAAATATCTAATATAACATAATAAAATATCTAATATGACAGCATAATTAATGATTTGCCAATACATGATTAATGAATATTATTATTATTATTTATTTTAAACAAATTTCTGCCATAAGTTATCATATTCAGATATAAAAAAAGGAATCTCTGCCTATGAAGTTATGTTTATCGTTTGTGATTTATTAGTAGAGTAAAATATATTTGAAAACAAAACCCCACAAAATAGTTGTTTTTTTTTCTCCGTTTTTTTATATAGCACTATGGTACTCGTAGGAAAGATAATAAAACGCTCGTTAATTTGGTG
This sequence comes from Ambrosia artemisiifolia, assembly GCA_032199755.1. NCBI lineage: Eukaryota > Viridiplantae > Streptophyta > Magnoliopsida > Asterales > Asteraceae > Ambrosia > Ambrosia artemisiifolia. Next base: position 3,736,877 of record CM063519.1, read on the forward strand.
TAATTTTTTTCTTTAAAAATATCTCGTATATAAAAGATAATAACGTTTAAAAGTTATGGGAGGAAACATTAGAGAGAAAATTTAATTTTGTTTTTAAATTATTATCTTTTCCTAAAATAATTATAATATATATAGATTTATTAAAAAACTCAAAAATTAAAAAATCCTACATAATGCCACGTGGCACATTCAAGAAGAGGTTGAGGCCTTCATTTCAATTCTTTTATTATAAGTTATAGATTATAGATTACACGCTATGTTGTTTAATTCGTCTTTGTTTATTTATTAGAATACTTTTAAATAAATAGGGTACGAAGACTAAATTACCCTTGGATCACTTGATTTAACAAAAAAGTTTAACTAAGACTATGTGTTGTGGCCCTGAACCAGCTGTCGCGAGCCACCAACAAAGCCATGTGGATCGCGTGAGCCATAACACTCTTCCGTGACTCTGGCCGCGAGCGAGCCCAAGCGACCTGGCTCGAGTGAGCTAGTGAACATAAATTTAAATAATAGTCGTTGGCTGCTAGCCAACGGTTAATAATTTAAAAATTGTGTATATATATATTATCCTCATTTACCTAAAGACCAAAGCATTCTTTATCATTTTTCATTATCATTTTTACCTAAAAACCAATCCCAAATGGCAAACGAAAACTCAAATCCAAACCCAATCCCACCCCCACAAAACCCAATCTAAACACGATGTTGGTCTGTGGAGGAAGAACTCGCGTTGGTCAACAGTTATGTTACCACATTTCAAGAAAGAGTACATGAGCGAACCAAAACTTTTTAGAGCACGGTTGTGACTAGGTTCCATCAACAAATAAGTAACGACCATCGTTCCAGGGACGAGATAACATGATTTTTAATATTTATGTGATGTTATTTTAATATTTATGTAATGTCTTATAAACAACAAATAAAAAACATAAAAATAAAAAACTGGATAAAGTCTCGCTCAGGGTGAGCCATAACCATGGGCGAAGCTTGGTTATCGAATCGGGGGGGCCGGTCTCAATTTTTTTCGATCGGTAGTGCCAAATCGTTGGGTGCCGGATTTAACCTGGACTCAATTTACCTACAAAAATCGTAAATTTCTACCACTGCGCTAAAAAACAGGAGGGGCCAGGGCCACCCATGGCCCTCACAATCCTTCGCCTCTGGCCATAACAGGATCAAATGAGTAAAACATAAGCTTTTTCTAGTGCCACATCAGCATCAGTTGCCATGATATGAGAGGATAATATAATAATATTTGGGCTTAAGGTTAGCCACAACACACAGGACCAAAGGACGTAATGTACATATGGGGTGATCAAGAGGGTGAGCTGACCCGGAGTCACCTGATTTTATTGGTTTATTAACTACAAAATTTGAGTTTTTTTAACATGAGTTTGAGTGCTTGTTAAAAAGTTATAGTTACACTTTTCTTTCTCGGGCTAGTGATTGAAGTTCTTGATAAAAACAAGTGATAATAATACATACATTATAAAGATTCAAAATCAATTGAAGAGCACCCAACTAGAGAGAATAGTAATGATTACATACAAGTTCCACTACATAATAAGGAATAACCATAGTGTTTCCTTCCAAAAGCAATTTCCATCTTAGGTTTTCCTCCTCATGAAATATATATATTTTTTCATGAGATAGGTAATACACAATGACACCACCAAAGCACTACCAGCTTTCTGTTCTTCATACACACAATTTCAAAAACAAATTTTAAGCATGCCCAAGTCAAAAAGCTGGAAGAAACTACAGTAAAAAAGAAAAAAAAAAGTAGAAAAACACCCCACACAGAAACAAACCATGACTAAAAGCCCTATAGTAAGCAAGTTGGTGACTTTCATTCACTTGCATATAGTTAAAAAGATCTATGATGCTCAAGGATGTTGACATTGTTTGTTCTTTGTCTCTTTACACTCCCACAAGAAGAATCATCACCATTTGTTTTCTCCATCACTTGTTTAAGCGCTTCTTCGATGGCGCTTATCGAGTAATTCACAATTTGCTGATCATCATGATCTTCTACTGCAGTGATAAACAAAACATTCTTTACACGTCCACCAAGAGTTGTGATCTCAGCCTTTAGGGTTCTTAATTTAAGGTCCTTTAAAGTCTTGATGAGGTCCGGTAACAGATCTGACCGGTCATCACAGCATAACGAGGCTCTGATTACAAGTTTACCATCTCTATCAGATGCATGGTCCACAGTTAGTTCATTGATCTCCGTTGGGACCGGACTTTGTTCCGCGATTATTGAAGTTTGACGCTTTAGCTCCTTCACATGTTGTATGACCTCAGCTAGCAATGAAGCTTTGTCCGTCTAAAAGTAATTTAAACAATTATTGTTAACCACTTAATGCAGTTCATAAAACCTATTTTGTGTACGTAGTTGAATAAAATCTGGAAGTATCACAAGACAATATGCTTGAAGATAGTTTATAAATTAAATAAGACTTTTAGAGACAATATAGGTTCACTGAAACCCTAATCTTTGTTGCTATATATACATTTTGACCACAAAATGATATACTAATAGATGTAAACATTAAAGGCAAATAAAATGAAAAAAAGACTAGAACCACTAGGTGTTCATTATTTATTTAAAATGGTACATGGAAAATCGACATTTGAACCTACCCAAATAACCCGAATCAGAATAATATATTTATTATTTATATAAATTTTTTTTGCAACTTTGAATTGTTTTGCTAGTTACAAACACCAATTATAAAGTACCAAAAAGTATAATTAAAAAGAAAACGGTACACCGCATATACTTAGTAATTTGCAAAGTTGGACTGGTTTAGTTCAAATTAAACTACATAGTAAACATTTGAAACTAAATATATACACATATATAAGTACTTACTTTCATTATAACATTATATAGAGTTATCAAAACCACCGGTTATATATGTTATACATTGTTTATTGAATGAAAGAACAGTAGAGCTATAGTATGGTTTATCCGTGGGCGGAGCTTGTTAAAGGTCAGGGGTGTCCTGACCCTCCCCGTTTTTTGCTCAGTAGTGTAAATTTACACGTTTCGTCTGAAAATTTTATATGTATTGATCGAGTCCAATCCCTCCCGTTAGTAGGGTTTCGTGACATTCAGCCCGGACGAGAAAAACTAAGCTCCACCACCGAGTATATCAAGATAAAAAAAAATGTAAAAGCATTTGAAAGCCAAAACTATACAAGGGCCATTTCAGTTAATTTCACATGTGTGACCTTATATGCACCAACTGTTTTGTTAACAAACATGAAACATGTGTACCACAACAGGATTCACAGGGCCCCCTCTTTCTTTTGTAACTGTGGTATTTGACACATTTTACCTAAGTACTAAGTAGGGCATCCAAAACCACTCTTCTAACCGAAAAGTCTTATATGAGAGTGACACTTAAATAAACTGATAGTTCATATAAAGAATCGAACATAGGACCCAAACAATTGGTCACTAACCTAGACCCTTGGGTTATATCCATTATCCAATGTACTCATAAAATGGATTGTTTTATCCAATGTATTAATACTTAATCTGGTTAATGATTAACATTATGTGAGAAAGCAAACAAAAGGATAGTGGGTTCTAAGATATAAAAAAGATGGTTAGGAATTTCAAAGGAGTAGAAGCTAGAAACTAGAAAGTTATCATGAATATTCATGAGTGTGTACATGTAATGATGGAGTTTTAAGCATGGGTGTGAGTATAAACAAAGGGATATTATACACTGTGTATTTGTATCATGGCTGACACAAGAATGCTTAGTTTGTCTGGTGTTGTTTATAGAAGAAAAGTGTGTTTTCTTTTCATAATTTTAGGACTTCAAAAATACCGGCAAAAAATTTTTGTAGCAAGCTTTATAGCTGCTCATTGCTTCCTCTTTATCATACCAACTTGCCCACATATTCTCTCACAGATTCTCAACAAATCTTTAAAGATTTCCAATAACAAAAGCTTAAAACTTTCTTACTACATTTTAGTGGTTCTTGCAAGATCTTTATGAGGGGTCATTGGTTTGATCAAGTTCATGTTTTGTGGGTCCAAGATTATCTTATGAGTAATGAATATATTTTTAATAAAATATAAGAAAAAAAAATAACAAATGATGTCTTACTTTGGTGGTGTTGGGGAGTAAGCTTCGAAGCTTTGCAAGATGATTGTTGATTCGTTCCCTACGACGTCTTTCTGCTTCGCTATGGCTCTTAGAAGCTGCTAAAGCCTTAGCATCCATGATCTCTTGGGCAGTCATCTTACCCATATCAGTATGGAGCCCAAACGGGCCGGATCCTGGTTGGATAACATGGCCTAGTGTCTCGGATAAGAATCTTAAGTGATGATCAGGTGATGAACTACCATCATATGCAAACTGCATGCCACCTGGCACTCTTCTGTTAAACAAACTGTTGTAACATGATAACGGTGGAGGTGGTTGTGGTAGTGGTGGTGGAGGGAAGACAAACGGGTCATGGGATTGGGTCGGGTATTGAAGAAGTGGGTTGAAGTTGGTGTTATGGTGCAATACTTGAGGTAGGGTAGTCCATGATGATGGTTGTTGATGATGCATAATTGGAGAGATTTCTGATGATGATGGTATTGATGATGATGATGGGAACATTAACCTAGTATTGGCATATGAATAATCACTAATACCAATCTTTTGTTGTTGGATTAATTCTTGAAGGACTGATTGGTTTTCTTGAAACCTTTGAATATTGTTTTGTTGATGATCTTCTGTTACCACCTCTTCTTCTCTTTTAGAGCACATAATATAATACCTCACCACCCCTCTATAAGCATGTGAATACACAAATACATGTATAGAGTTGTAAGTTAACCAAATAAAGATTTTGTAAGAGCTAGGGATGTCTAAGAAGCCTTTAAAAGTTGATCTTTATCCAAATCTTACAATAAGTTAAACCAAGAAAACATGACAAATAAATTAGAAAAATAACTTCTTTGATGCAAGAACACTTGGATCTTCAATGGGTTAATCTTGGACACTCATCTTATGTTATTATGTTATGTGTTATCTCTCTAAAAAAATTGTGTTCTTGATGAGTTTCTCTCTCAAGAAATGGTAGGTTTTGGTTTGTGAGATTTATGTGGGAAGAGGAAGAGATGGAGGGTGGTGACCCTTTTTATTCTTCTAAACTTTAAGTTTTAAAGGCTTTATCTTTTGTTCCTTGTGTTAAAAAAATTGTTATCTTTTTTCTCATATTGGTCCCTCACAACCCCCCCCCCCCCCCCCCCCCTCTCTCTCTCTCCCACTCTTCTCTCTCTAGAGTAAGGGGGACATTAACTTTACTTTCTTCTTACGGCATTAATGCCCACCTCTTTTCTCTAACACTACCCATTTGTGTAACTATCTCACTTGTGCTTTTTTGCTTGAAAAAACAACAAATAAAAAAAATTGTTTTTGTAAACTTTCTACCTGAATTGGATAGACACATACATTGATCATGCAATGTGTATATACACGAGAATATATCTATATATGTTGCTTAATTTATGATTGTTCAAAAGTGCATTATAATAGGTGAGAGAGAAGGGTGGTTTGGGGGGAAACACGAGCTGAGCACAGTGAACACAAAACACACAGTTTGTCGACCGACCAAAGACAATAAGGAAGATTAAAGTGCACACATAGCTAGAGAAAGAGGGTATAATGATGTAAAGTGGAGCTAACAGCATGTAGCTAGTAGCTTTTCTTTGCTCTCTGGCCTTTGTTATTGATGAGTCAAAACATATTTTCCAAACTAAGATAAACTAAAAAGCTATTTCTTCTATATTTTATGCTTTTCATACTCCATATATCGGAAAAAGAATCTAATTTTTAATTACATTTAATATCCAACAAAGAAGTTTAATGATAAAATTGCATTCATTCCGATATTTAAACATGAAAGGGTTTTTGTTTGCTTGCTGAATATAATCTTCTGAAACATCAAAAGGCTTGTACATCTTCATGGCACAGGATTTATTCTCTCATGGCTAGCTTAGTGTTTTTTTTTTCTTTGAACGGTTAATTTTATTCTAAGTATATTTTACACCAAATACATCATTGTCTTTATATTATCACGTAAGGTTTCACATATACATTCTATTTTTTTTCTTTGTTTTTGCATTTGAGTTTCAAAACTAGAGCATGCATCCACAAGTTGTCACCTCAGACCTACAAACCTTTTTAAAAAACACTCATTTTTCCTACAATATATAAACCCACAAACCTCATTAAAAATAATTATATATATTGTGTATTTGAGGTCCGTGTAGACATACTTGCATTAAACCGGATAAGGACCACAATGTTACCGGACGAATGCACTAATACATGAACCATGCCACCTAGGAAATGGACGACAAAAATGCCCACATTGTTAGTGCTCTTATAAAATAAAAACTAACACGCCACGATCGGTAAGTAATTTAGTAACCAACAACATTGGCAAAGCTTCTTTGGGCTGGGAGGCACACCCCGCCCATATTTTTTTGCTCAGTAGTGTAAATTTATGCGTATTTCGTCTGAAAATTTTATATTTATTGAGTCCGACCCTGTTGGGTGTGAAGACCTTGGGCTAGTTATTGCTATTGGGCTTGTTTTATTGGATGTTTAGAAAGCCCATTTAGGTTTTCTTGTTCACCAAGCCTAAACCCTAGATTAGTCTATATATATATATATATATCCTGTCTATGTAATTGTAATTGTTATCAGAGCTTAATAATAAATCCCTAGTTGCAGCCTGTGGACGTAGGTTCCCCACTGGAACCGAACCACGTAAAATTCTCGTGCTCGTGTGTCGTGCTTTATATTTTCTCGGATGTTATTGCGTGTTCGTTGTGCATCGGTTATTCCGTTGCGCCACTTAATCCTAACAGAACCCACTTATTTCAAGGGTTCCGTAACTTTCACCCCTATATATTTGTTCATCTCTGTCATTAACCAGCAAAATATATCAACTTTTATAATTGGAATGCATCAAGTAAATTAAATAGTTTATCTTTATCTAAAAATGTTTAAGTGGTTTTAGTATTTTTTTTTTTTTTTTGAAATGTGAACTTCATTAGAAAACGGAAAAGTCCTCAAAGAGAGGACCGCCACAAGAAACAATTACATCATATACAATGGGTACACAGACCAATCCTTCCATACAATGGACCTAAATTCCGATCTATTCCTCAACCATAAAAACGACCAAGACTTGATAAAAGCGATCACGTCGGCAACTTTAGGATTACACCCTTTAAAAACTTTATCATTCCTACTCTTCCATATTGCCCAACAAGTAGTCATCACAATACCTCGAATAATCATTTTCGACCATTTAGTTGCCGACATATTATCTTGAATCCGGAGCAAGTCTTCGATATCAAAAGCCATAATCGGAGGAATTCTACACCACTTCTCGGTAGCACACCAAACTCCGATAGAAAAAATACACCCGGTGAACAGATGGGACGCGTCTTCATCCCCATACTCGCACATCACACAAACTGAGTTTGGAATAGAAACTTGTCTTCTGATGAGGGCCAATCTAGTAGGGATACGATGCATCTCCAAACGCCAAGTGAAAAGGTTTTAGTAATTTATTTACGCAACATAATTACTATAAGTATTTTTTTTCTCAATATATAGATTATTCTATCATAATACCCTTCTAAAACTTTATTATCATAATTTGACTCTGGTTAATTAGTATATTTTAGAAGAGTCGGGAATTTTCCATGTTCGAAATAAAAGTTGATTCAACTCTTTTTATAATAATTTATATTTATATTTACTATGATTTACAACTATCACCATGTCTTGTCAATACTTTAGATTATATAAATTATTGATTTATTAGAATAAATTATGAGTATATATAGTGGCTATTCATATTTGAAGCAATTGTGAAGAAAGAAAGTTAAGCTCGCTTTTGGGGATGATGAACAAGACAAATATCTCATCGATCAATTGAGTGTTACTCTTGTTGTAATGCAAATGAAATCAGAAACACCATAGTCAAAATTTAAAATACAATGACTATATAGATATCTCACACTTTATACAAAAACCTATACATATATACAACCTATAGACTTTATATAATAAATACGCAACAATCTAAAATCTGTAGAATTTTAGTCCATAAATTTTTTTTAAATTGTGGAGCACACCAACTATCACTTAGTTGATAATTTTATTGGTTAATTTGATAAAAAGAAATACTGTACAAGAATTTATGAATAAAAAAAGGTTTATATTGAAAAGGAAGAGGAAGTGTTTTAAAGGGCGTGGGGAAGGGAAGTAGTCGTGTCCACGCCCAAACTCATTTGTGTTTCCTGAGAAGAGTATTGTAATGATTGTGTCTTGGAACCTTTTATTTATCTATTTAATATTTATTTCTTTAGTCCTTCGAGTTGATAGATCCTATTAGCTTAGCTAGCATTCTCCATCCTCGGTTTCAGTTCCTCATATTCCTATCACATATTTGCATTTACTGATTTACTCCCTCCGTCCCAATTTAAATGTCATAGTTTAAAAAACACAAATTTTAAGAAATATTTTGTTTGTATGTGATAAAATGACAATAATATCCTTAAAAGTGGTGATTGTGTTTTGTCTTTTATGGGCAAAACTGGAAATTACATTTCTATTTTTGGAAAGAGACATTTAATTTGGGACAAACAAAAAAGGAAAGTAGGACATTTAAAATGCGACGGAGGGAGTAATATATAAGGCTTAGCCTATTTCTTACTTTGGGGTGCCCGGTTCGAATCCCACACTGGTCGGGATTTGTTCATGTACAGTCCTGAGCCTGATGCCATTCAAAAAAAATATATATATAAGTAAAGATTAAAGTGATTAAACGATAAATTCATGTATATAAAAAGACAGATAAAATTTGGGCCCGAATTTTTTTTTTTTTTAAGTTTTTTTAAGTTCTAGCACCATATTAAGTTTTTTTTTTTAATTCATTCCGCTTTATAAAATTTGGGCCCGAAATTTTTTTCGCCCGAGGCCCAATTTTTTTTATCGTTCTCGGAGACGGCGCTGGCGAGTAGCTACAAGCCACAAAAAATACATGTGGATCGCATGAACCACAAGGTCCACAACATTATTGAGCAAACGCTGGCGCGAGCGAATCCACGCTACCCTGCTCGCGTGGTCTGGCGAGTAAAAAATGACCGTTGGCAGCAACTAGCCGTTGGCCAACGACTAGTTTTGAACTTTATAAAAAAAATACTTTTTGTTTCATTACACCAAAATCAAACAAATTCACAAACAATACATTCTTCAAACTTATTTTTTTTAGTGTTAATTAGATAGAATAATTTGAAAATGATAGAGAGCACACACACAAAGAGACAAACTTAAGGGCTGCAACTTGTATAAATGGCAAAAGTTCTTAGAAACATTATAAGGCATGGGGTATTTATAGTCATAAGATCATACACATTCCTACCTTAACACATATGGCCTTCATACGCGTTCTCCATGATACGCGTATGGCCCATTCATACACGTATGAGCTTTACAAGTTGACTAAAATACCCCTGAACACCTAGAATGCAACCGAAACATCTAAAACGATATACAATCATGCCTACGACTAATACAGGCCTATCACTAGCTGGGGACACACACGAAATGCACTAATAGTCTCCCCTTTGGACCTAGCTAATGGTCTGCATACTTAACGAGTCACTGAGCTGGGGATGTCTTGAAAGACTTTCACAGACTTCCCTAAGGTCTAGCTAATGATCTTCAGTATTCAGGTCTTCAAATCTGGCAATCTTCAACGTGGAAACATACACCGTAGTGCACTAACAATCTCCAAAATACACACCGAAATGGATCAGACGCAATGGGAAGGATGTTACACGCTGGCGATGGAGTTACTAAACGAAGACGGGTATGGCACGAATAGCGAAATCGATGTAAACCTTAGCCAAATGCCACCCCCGTCTCCGGATTTTGTTATTCTGGATACGCAAGATGCAGCCCCAAAAAAACGAGGGCAAGGGAGGGGTGGTGGGAGAGATGGCACGGTGGCGAGGGGTGGTCGTAGAGGTGGCGCGACGGCGAGGGGTGGTGGTAGAGGTGGCCAATCGCCCTAACAAGATGCACGTCCAAAACGGCAAGTAACACCATGGACAAAAGATGAAAAAAATAGCCCTTTGTCGTACGTGGATTGAGGTTTCGAAAGATCGACAAGCCTGTATATTTTTTATGTAAAGATATATTAATGTTGTTACTTAAAGACTTTTTTTAAAATTTTTGTGTTATTATTTTTGTAGCCGACTATCAACGGGCAAAGGTTTTTTGGAGCCATCCGAGAAATTTTCTATAAAAAAGTGGGGAGTGAAATGCGTTCCCCGGATATGATTTCCGACCGGTGGGCCGAAATCACCGGCCGAAATCACCGGCCGAAATTAGAAAATACGTGGGCTTATTTCCAAATATTCATAACAGGAACGCTAATCGCATGCGAACAAGTGGGAGTAGCGATCATGATATCTACAAGTTTACTTGCGACGAGTGGAAGGGTGAGGTTTTTCGCAAGTACAAGACCATGAAAACGTGTGGATTGACCTAAACTCTAAGGAGGGTCTTACCCCGTCTTCCCTAAGTAGACCAGTTGGAATGGACAGAGGAAGAAAACAAGTTGTTAATGAAGCCGATAACGAATTATTGGGGGAGATTAGCAAAATAAAAAGTACCACGGAGATGACGGCGCAAGCGAAAGTGGATAAAATATGATTGAGGAACATGGACTTTCTAACGAAGGACTTTAGCAACCTCCCAATGCCTCGTCGAGCGATACTTGAACGGGAACATGAGCGTCTTGTAAAGGAATTTGAAGACGAGCAAACCAACCAGTAGTTTAGTAGTTTTTTATGTTTTTTTTTATAAATTATGTGTTTGTAATGTTTTTTTTATTAATTAATATTTTATGTTTATTATTTAATTTGCCTTTCAAATTTAAATATTATATCACATTTAAAATAATAATGTTTAAAAAAAACTGGATAAAGCTACTGTTCATCTCTAGCCACAACAGGAGGATCAAGTGAGTGAGCTGCAACTTTATCACCCTGCCATATCAACGCTTACGTGGCACAATATTAGAGGATAAAGTTATGGTTTACCTCTACCACAACACATAGTCTAACAAAATTAACAGATGATGATTAAGAGGAGAGTTTATATCATTTTTCTTGTTTAATTTCCATAACTTTTAATCTTTCTATACTAAGAATTAATTGAGAAAAGAATTTAAGATTATTAATGAATTAGAAGTAAGGTAAAAAATAGGATGAAACAACATAATAAGAAGTGTAGTTACTTGACACTAGTAGGCAATAATGTATATTATATAGTACTTAATACTCGTTTTCTTTTAATTATACACGAGTTAAGGTGTGAATCGTGTCAGGTTAATGGGTTGACAGGTTGACGGGCTGCGGTTTGATGAGTTGAAATGTGCAACCCAAATACGACCCATATTATTATTTTTGTCAAAGATTTCAACCCTAACCTGCACACATAAATTCAGGTCAACCCGAACACAACCCGTTTAACCCGTATTTTTAAATGAGGCACAAATGTAGACGAAGTATAAGCAGGTTGTAAAGTTGTAAGTAGGTTATCAATAACGTATTTAATGATGTGTATGATTGTGACAACTAAATAATGTGGTGTGCTAACATTAATATAACTAACCATTTAAAATGGAAACAAAAAGAAACGAAAACAAAAATATAAAAGTTATTGTCTTCTAAATACTTACATGAGTTGACGGGTCAGCCCGTTTTTATACGGGTCAACCTAAACCCGACCTGTTTTTAATACGGCTTAACCCGAACCTGGCATGTTTTTTAAACGGTCCCCAACCCTGTTTTTGTTCGTGTCAGGTTCGAGTTAGATTTCAGGTCGTGTCAAGAATTGCCGCCCTAACATACAAGTTTACTAAAACATATTTGAAAATTAACACAGGTAAAAATGTGTTAAGGTGAGAGGTTTCCCAAGAAAGGGTGTATGTAAGTTTATGCATATTTTATTACCGAGTAGGTGTTTGCAAGTGCTATTTGTGCCTATCAATCGATTCTTGTTGTTTAAAAATAAGAATAATGAATAAATAATATAGAGGAGGCCTTGCCAATTTGTCCATTGAACAAAGAGGGATGAATAGATGCATCAAATGGAGCAGGGGATCATTTATAGATTCTCCTAATGGAGTAGTTTACATCGATGTCTACTGGTTAGGGGTAAAGTTGTTATTTTGAATGTACGTAAAGGACTTTATATGCCAATGCAAATCATTTCGTTTTTAACTATTATTTTTATATTGAATTAACTTAAAGTTTTAAACTTATAGATCCATTCCATTTTGTATTTTTATTTATTCTGACATCTTTGCACCCGTTGCTGTGTTCTGCTACCATTTGTTGGGTGGTTCGCCTAAAGATGTCTATAAACCTCTTCTTGTTTGGTGCATTGTTTATTCTTGCTTAACATAATTATATTATATTATATATATATATATATATATATATATATATATATATATATATATATATATAGGGTAAGGTTTTATAGAAAACCTTAAAAATTTGAGAAAACCTAGTAAACTCAATCCTATCCATCCATTAAACAAGATCAATGGCCATGGATTAATCCTCATTTAATAATACAATAAAGTACATTAAATAGTGTATTATAGTACAAGGGGGCATTGTTGTCTTTGTACACATGCATTGGAAACTCAAACCTGCAAGAACAGGTTTCAATGCATCACACATCATCTTCTCTCTCTAATATAATAATACATTTCCATTGAAAAAATCAAATAAACCTCTCTATTATCTCTTTGTCTCTCTCTCTCTACTATCTCTCTTCATCTTCTCTCAACAAGAACGAGTTAAAAAACAAGCTCCTACTCAAGAAGATGAAGCAACATAATAAGATCATTCATATAGAGCCTGTCGTCGAACATTAGAAGCCGAAATCTCATCGTTCATCTTCAAGGTATGTGGTTTCTGGGTCGTTGCGTCAAGTTTTTCGTGTTTTGTTTCATCATTTGGTGTGTCACACAAAAAATGGTTGTAGCAGATCTGGAAAGATGAGTTGGAGATGAGCCTTTGATCGACATCGGTAACCATGACTTTGCTGAATGGAGGATGGGAATAGAAGATTAGAGGTTCTGCAATGTGTAGGCAATATGGTAATTCATAAAAAGTAGTTGGATTTTATGTATATGGTGATCAGTGGTTTTTTTGTTGTTACAGAGGGTATTACATAATTTTAGGTTTTGTTATAAAGGGTACAGGGAGGTCTTGGGTAGTGTTCATTTGGCACCAGTGCTTTGTTGTTACAGTAGTTGATGCAAAAGAGTGTTGTATTGGTTGTTTGTTAGTGTTCATACAATTTTGTGTGTTATGTAGATGATGATAGCCCGATGATGATATTTGATATTTTGTGTCCATTGGTGTGCTGATATAGTGGATAGACTAAAACATTGTTGATAGTGTTTGTTGCATGGGTTAATAATTTTGCTAACCTATGTTAATAATTTTCTAACCTGTGCCAATTTGTAGTTTGCTTAGTGAATGAACTAATGTTAGATTATGCTTATTAACATTTATTGATAAACATGTGTTAATAATTTTGCTAACCTATGTTAATAATTTGCTAACCTATTTCAATAATTTTGCTAACATGTGCTAATTTGTAGCTTGCATATGTTGATAGCGTTTGTTTGATGTTGTAATCGATTTTTGGGCTGGGGGTATAAACTATGAAGAGACGTTCAAATCAGACGAAGCGTATTTGCGCCTCTTTGTCAGGACAAAGCAGTGGTAAGTAGAAATGATTTACCAATTGTAAGTAGGTTCCAAAATATCACATGTGATTTATTAAAAATGTTCTTAATGGCAACCCAGTTCCCATGGATTCTCTACGATAAAGATTGTAACAAGAAGAAGAGGATGAGCAAGTTCGCTAGTAACATGAGAGTTGCCCTGCCTGTGTATCAATAGAACGCTGATTTTTAGAAGTATAACCTTGTCGTTTTACCATATGCATGTCATGTGTAAGATTTGGTAGCATATGTATTAGTAAACTGTTAATACGTATGTATGGTTAATGATCAAAGTTATGGTAGGTGACATATAGTACACTGTTAACATATATATCTTGTCTTGTGTAAGATTTGGTAACATATGCATGTCTTTTCCCAACATGTTTACAAATGTATTGTGACTTGTATTGAATATCACAAATATGACATACTTGGAAATGGTGATAAAAAAGAAATTTTAAGACTGCACCCTCCCGCCCCTTTACTAACATACGCATTGTAACCTGTGTGTTTGCTAACATATGCATCGTGATCTGTGTATGTTTTGGTAACATGTGTTGGTAGCTTAGGAAAACGTCATTTTCTTTAGGTGGGACAAGTTTGGTTTGATAAGGATCTCTTGTTTTAGATACCTAACAACCATATTTATGTCTTTTAGAAACCTACTAACGTATATATGTCTTTTGTCGGATACACGGCCAAAAATTTAAGTTACATGGATCTCCATATGTATGTCTTTTAGAAACCTACTAACATATATATGTGGTAACAAAAACAAAGTACATGGATCTCCAAATTTGAATCTGTACAAAAGTAAAAAACTTAAAAGTTATCAAACAACTGGAAAATAAGGTCAACTTAACACATGTTATATATTGAATTAGTAAATGAGTTAAACTCAAATAATTTCCAGATTTAACATGTGTTAGATATTGAATTAGTAAATGAGTTAAAATCAAATAATTATCATGTTAATTTGTGAACATCATATTAATAACGTATGCCACATGAGCCCTTTAAACCATGTTAGCTGTAATCCTTAAACACATATTAACACATCACTAACATGTTAAAAAAGAAAAATTAAGACTACATATTCCTGCCCCTTTACTAACACATGCATTGTGACCTTTGTGTTTGCTAACATATGCATTGTGACCTGTGTATGTTTTGGTAACATGTGTTGGTAGCTTGAGAAAACGTCAAGTTTGGTTTTATAAGGATCTCATGTTTTAGTTACCTAACAACCATATGAATGTCTTTTAGAAACCTACTAACGTATATATGTGGGAAAAGTTTGGTTTGATAGGTGGGACAAGTTTGGTTTGATAAGGATCTCATGTTTTATTTACATAATAACCATATGTATATCTTTTAGAAACCTACTAACGTATATATGTCTTTTTTTGGATACACGACCTTAAAATTTAAGCTACACGAATCTCCATATGTATGTCTTTTAGAAACATACTAACATTGTACATGTGGTAACAATGACAAAGTACCTAGATCTCCAAATTTGAATCTATTCAAAAGTAAAAAACTTGAAAAGGTAAACATAATTATTTATGAGTGATAAAAAAACTATCACTAACATCACTAACACATGTTAACTGAACCCTAAACCATATTAGTTGGAATCCCTAAACACATATTAACACATCACTAACATTTGTTAACATGTATATGTTAAAAGAAAAAAAAAACACGTAAAATTTATATTTATTTAAGAAAATGATAAATACGATTATAACAATCAACAGTAAAACGTATCAAAAAAATGTTTCATACAAATATAATTATTTGTGAAATGATAAAAAAACTATCACTAACATCACTAACACATGTTAATTGATCCCTGACATTCTGACACATCAGTAAGCACTAAGACAAAAAATCAAAGCCTTCACACAGAATAACATATATACAAGAAATATAAAGTAAAAATTATTAGAGAATAATCAAAAGATATACCAAGAAAATAAAAAAAACATTTGTATTTAACACATGTTAATTGAACCCTAATACATGTTAATTGGGATAGATTCAGCTCCTAATTCAGAACTAAAAGACCTTAAACCAAAAATATGCAATAAAAGCATATTTACCCAGTTTAAAAAAGATGATCTTTTTAACATCCAATCTAAAATAAAAAACATAATAATAATAAAAAAATAAACACATAATACACATATGCATGCAATGCACATGTTAAGCTACTGTAAAAAGCAGAGACAATATGTATCTTGTCTTATGTAAGATTTGGAAACATATGCATGTCTTTTCCCAGCATGTTTACATATGTATTGTGACTTGTATTGAATACTATGCGCATGTCGCTAACATGATAACAAACTTATGGGTAGGCTGACGTATATGGCCTTGTTAACATATGCATGTATTTTTGGTAATGTATGTTTGTGTTTTGTTAACATATGCATTGTGATTAGATGCAAATCTCACATGTTTGGTTTTTAAAAACGGCTCATGTTTTAGTTACCTAAAAATGTATGTATGTCTTTTTATCGGATAGACCCCCTTAAAATAACACATGTTATGACAAAATCAACACATGTTATGTCTGTTTGTTTTGTTAAGTTTCCCTGCGCATGTGGCTAACATATTAAGCCACATAAAAACTTAAAAAAGACTCGCAAAAACAACAAACATGGTTATATTAACACATGTTATGTTGTTTTTTTTCAGTGCACAATGTTAAACAACAAATTAAATCTGCCGACTAAGTACTATGCGCATGTCGCTAACATGATAAGCCACATAAAAACTTAAAAAAGATTCTTGCAAAAACACCAAAAGATGGTATATATTAACACATGTTATGATGTTTTTTCAGTGCACAAACATCAACAAAATATTAAAACTGCCGAACAACTATTATGCGCATGTCGCTAACATATTAAGCCACATAAAAACTTATAAAAAGATTATTGCAGAAACAACTATTATGCGCATGAAAAACTTTTTTTCGGTGAACAAACGTCAACAAAAATACTAAAAAATGTTGACCATGCCGACCAAGTATTATTAATATGTCGCTAACATATTAAGTAACATAGATCTCCATTACGTATGTCTTTTTCGAAGCCGACTAACAAGCCACTTATAATAGTATATATCTATGAAACAAACCAATCCTACTACAAACATAGAAACTCAGGGAGAAAAAATTGTTGAAAAACCAGAAAAAGGGATTTTCGTAAATAACACATGTTATGATAAACTTAACACATGTTATGTTGTGTTTTTTTCCGCTGCGCAAACGTCAGCAATATTAAAATGCCAACGACCAACCACTTGTGCGCATGTCACTAGCATATGAAGAAGACTATGAACACAAAAAACCCACAAACACTTTACCAAATTTGGCCCATTAAATTATATTATATCATATTAATACAAAAATAAGGGCACTTAGCAGTTTTACCAAACCATACATTGATACTGATATTTTATCACAACCATACTAGCTAACGACCACCATAACCATGTTACACACATAACAATGTTTCTAAGTTACTACCTATTAATGTTACCAGTATATAACTTGGTCCAAAAAGTAGAGTAGCTTAAACCTTCCCGCAGCCCGCCTACGCGTGTTGCGCGGCTTCTTTAGCGCCTTCCTTTGCTTTCTTCATCACTGAAACCTTCTCACAGTTCCTCGAATCGTGGTCAATGACATAAAGCTTACACTTGTTGTATAAACGTGGTGCTTTGGGGATCTTTGGTCGTTTTGTGGTTGCATTCTCGCCAGGGTCACTTATCCTACGATTTTTCCCGCATCCCTTGTTACGTGCCACGTCCGGGTTGGCTGCCACAACCTCACAGTCAAGTGATTGACCAATTATATCTTCCACCTCGGCATCATTACTCGGCTGAACAGTCGTAGATCCCCCCGATAACAAATTTATCTTCATTGCTTTCAGTTGCTCAACTATGTTTGCTAGCGCATCTTCATCACTACGCGCCACATCAACACATTCAGTCACTAGTTCTAATATTTCATTCCTGAGTATGGAATACAAATATTCAAAACATTCACCAAAATCAAATATTCAAAACATTCACCAAAATCAAACCTTTACTTTAATATATATAAATACATACATTTTAATTGCTATTTAAAAGTTATACCAAGAAAATAAAACTCATTTGCTATTTAACACATGTTATTTAAACCCTAACATATGTTAATTGGGATAGATTCAGCTCCTAATTCTGAACTAACAGACCTTAAACAAAAAAAATATGCAATAAAAACACATTTATCCAATTCAAAAAATATGATCTTTTTAACATCCAATCTAACATAAACAATAAACTAATAATAATAATAAAATAAAAAAGGTTAACATAAGGTTTTTTTTCATTCAAGCATTTGATCAAACACTTGGTGTGCAAAACAAACTATCCCCAAAACTGTTTATATATTATAAAATCATTATAATATCATTCAAGCATCATGAACTGTTTATATATTATAAAATCATTCAAACATCATGAACTTCAACACAACCCGATCCATATAAAAAAACCAAAATGCATCGAGAGTCGACAAAACCCATTACCTAATTATTTTTACAAACACAAAAGATTTAATAGATTATACAAAACAAAAGCATTAGTAAAGGACACCGGAAACATCCATTGGTCAATAAATACAATCCAAAATCAAGATCTTAACACAAAATACAAAATATAATTAAGAAACCAACAAGTAATTTTGCTTAAAATGGAGCTAATGTTGTACTTTTTTATTGCTATGGTGCAGTCGATGTTTAGAAAACTTACCTGAATCAGATCTACTTGATGGTTTCTCTGTTTAATGTCCTTCTTGCCACCGGGTTTCTGAACCTAAATGATGATCCATGATGGTGAAATGAGTGACAAACAATGGTGATATTGAGAGAGAGATGATACTAATTGCTATTTAAATCCTCAAAGCCCATATCATATTATCGATCTGAACCGATCAGGGTCAGTTTAGATCTGTTGGTTCAGATCGTGTTCGGAATCAACCTCCACATCTTCATCTGCATCTCTCTTTGTTAAAAAGCACAGATCTCATATAGTTTTATTTTTTAGATAGACAGAGAGAAAGGGGGGGGGGAGATAGAATTCGTTTTTTTTATTGTTTGAATTTGTATTTAATAGAGAGAGAAAGAAATGTGAGTTTTAAATAAAACAAAACAAAAAAAATTCTGACAAAACTAAAAGGTAGATGTGATGTCTTTGAGGGAAATGACCATTATAACCTTATGCTTATTAAACAAGTGAGTGATGTGGACAATCCTAAGCCACACATCAGGTTTACTAAAGTTTACTCAATTTGGGTGGGTTTTCTCCCAATACTTCCCCTATATATATATATATATATATATATATAGGGGAAGGATAAATTGAAAACCCTCTTGAGTTGACAAAACCTTGGAAACCCATGTAAAAAATCATTATTTTTTTTTGAAAAAAATAACCAATGTAAAAAACATGTTTTTAAACATCTTGGGCCAAAAAAATATAAAAAGCGCCGAAGGGATTTTTTTAAAAAAAATAAACAAAGTTGCTAAAAAACATATGTTTTCAGCTATTTGCTGTTATAAAAGTTGTTGTAAACATGTGTTTTCGCAGCTTTGTTTATTTTTTTTAAAAAAATCCCTTCGGCGCTTTTTTTATTTTTTTGGCCAAAAACACTTAAAAACATGTATTTTACATTGGTTATTTTTTTCAAAAGAAAAAAATCATTTTTTACATGGGTTTCCAAGGTTTTCTCAACTCAAGTGGGTTTTCATTTTATACTTGACCTATATATATATATATATATATATATATATATATTAATTAAAACTAACCATGAATAGTGCCACTTTTATATATATATATATATATATATATTTTACAACTTTATTTCATAATTTATAGAATTAGTTTCAATTTAAATTCAAAGTTTCTTTGGTGGTGGGGTGGTTTAATGTGCATTCCTTTTTCATGAGGTCATGGGATCAAGTCTTTTCCAATGCATTTATTTACAACATTTTTTTACAGCTTTGTTTGATAATATATAGAATTGGTTTCACTTTAAAACCAAAGTTGCTTTGGTGGTGTAGTGGTTTGATGTGCATTCCTCTTACATGAGGTTGTGTGTTCAAGTCTGTTGCAAAGCATTTATTTACAATATTTTTTTTGCTTTTTCAGTTTTTGTACCGTAACAAAACGAATTATTTCCGATCGAACTCCCGCCACGCAGTGGCGAAGCTTGACCCGAAGGTTCGGGGGGTCGGAAGTCACCGGGGGTCGGAAGTCACTAGTTTCGGGGGGTCGAAAACCAGTTTCGGGAGGTCGAAACCCTATATTTTCAAAATTTTCTATACGAATACTATATAATCGGAACTTCTGCGCGAAAATCCGGGGGGTCGGCCGCCCCTCCCCGCCCCAACTATGTTGCGCCACTGCCGCCACGAAGCGCGAGCAAATCCCCCTAGTTAACATTACACTAGGGGTGTGGGTTAGCCCCTAGTTGGGTGGTGTTCCCAATACAGCCTCATCGTCGCCATTGCACGGTGTTATTGATGGCAGTGTCATCACCTTGGCGGGCGTTACAGGAAGAAAGGGAGGGCCCACAACGGTTCATCCAATTATTTTTCTTTTTGGTTTTTTCTCTTTTTTTAGATGGGCTTTATTTCGCAACACCTTTATTAAAGCATGGGCTTTGTTGATACATATATGTCTATAGCCGGGATTTATCGAGTCGTTAATGTAATTAGATTATTGGGCTAGATTAGGCTAATTATAAATAGAGTTGGAGAGTTTTGGGCCTTGGGCCTAGAGATTAAGCCCACCATATAAATAGGCTTAATCTCTAGCTTTTCCCTAAGCCTTGCTCATTAGTGTCAAATCCTTAGGCACACTCTTTCTCTAGATTTCTCTCTTAAAGCATCACTAATAAATTTTAGGGAGGTTTTTATTGATGAGTTGGAGGTTTTTGGTAGAGATATTATTGTGGGGGTGGTTTTTAGATTAAGTTTTTAGGAGAGATTTGTGACCACAAACCTCTAAAACTTAACTTTTTGCAGAGGTGGACCCGGGTGGGGGATTGGGATACGATTATTGGTAGAGGTCTTATGATGTGACAATATTTTTAAGAGGTTTTTGGGTTTCCTTATTGGATGAGTTTTTGGTGTTTTTGAAGAATGAGTACTTTTTTTGATGTGGCAGCTAACTTAAACGTGTTTTTAGGGGTTTTTAGTGATTCTTATTGTGGATGGTCTTAGGGTTTTTCGTGTACTCAAGTGTTAAATCAATCAATGAAATGTCCCCATGACCAAGATTTCCTAACAGTTATCCCTATCGAAGGGCTGGGCCAACGTATGTCAGCGGTGGAATATAGAGCAATCCTTAAATATCGTTTGATGATTCCCATTTTTTCGGATGACGAGACATGTCCAGTTTGCCGTAAAGCGTGTTTGGATAAATATGGGGAGCATGCCCTCCATTGTAGAGAGTTACCGGGGTTTAAGTACAGGCACGATTTCGTTCGGGACGTTCTAATGGATATTCTTAGACGAGCAGGGATCTCGGCAAAGAAAGAGGCCACGGTTAACTTTCTTACAGACCCGACCACTTTTACGGCCGGCTGACCTGCTAGTGTTTGGTTGGGAAGGTGGGAAACACGCATGCGTGGACCTTACGGGTGTGTCACCTTTAGCGGGATTCCGGGAGAGTGGGTTTGTGGCGGGGCAAGCGGTACTTAGAGCAGAGTCGAACAAGGTGACAAAGCACGCTAAAGCGTACGAGGATAACCAACAAGCTTTTGTCCCTTTGGCTTTTGACACTTTTGGCTCATTGGCACCGGAAGCAATCAGGTTTCTGACGAGAGTCCAGCGGGTGGTCCACAGCAACTTCTCGACTCCCCAGGGGCGAGGATTTGTTTTCTCTAGATTAGGGTTCTCTATCCAGAAGGGGGTGGCGGCGCAGCTTGTTGCCCGCATGCCTGCTATTCTTATGTAATTTGCCTCTTTTGCTGAAATGAAAATCCCTTAATCCAAAAAAAGAAAAAAAAGAAATTCAGAATCAATGAAAAACCCCGTTTAAATGTATCTTAGATCTTGTTATTCATGTTTTATCTTTCGGTTAATCTAGTGTGTGTTTGGTTTCCGTAGTTACACACACGCGTACAAGTAGAATACGGGAATCCGATCTCCGGAACGGACCTTCAGGCTTTAAAGTTCCACACTGTCTACATGGCGTAAACTTGAAACTTTAAAACCCCTGAGGCTTTAAACCACACCTCATATATAGCCTTATAGAACGAGCAGGTCTTGTTAGGTTGGTCGGCCTAATTTGGCATAAATATAATTATAATGATTGTTTACATTAAATTCAAATTCTTACAAATTTAAGGTTGGAAGTGACTTCAAAAGATCTAATTTACTTGATTATTTTAATGTATTGTATAACTATCCATCTAACATCAAAAGCGTGTCAATGGATCAATGTAAATTCACTGATCGACGTAATTCAAGTCTTGTAAATTGATACAAGTCAAGTTGAAATCAAGAGATAATGTGTTAAAATAAATATAAACTTCTCTTGAAATGGCCCGAGATGTATCATGTATGTGTTGGGAATTCGTACACGTATTTTAAAATTTTATGCGGCGGAAATGATTGTGTGTACGAATCAATCCAAACCAAAACCATTGGATTGCCCACTAGCTAGGAGTCCGGATGCAAACAAAACAAATCATAACCATAAGGTGTTTAGAACCAAATACTTCAAACCGATTGCAGCAGACTCTGAATCATGAGACAACTCGATTAAACAACTCCGGTCACTAGATCCAGTAGCACGAACTTGCACCAACAAGTATTCCCGACAACCGAACACCTTCGGCTTCTACTCGTTCATCACCACGCACAAAACCAGTTCCATCGAATCAAACCGTAACATGTTCTTTTATCTCGACAGATTAGCGACGGAAATTTCCATCCTAGGCTCCGTCAGAAAAATGTTCTTTTATTCATATTTGGCGATGCATATATATATGGCAACGTAATATCATGTTTCTTTTGGTCGCCAAAGTTTTTCTATAGTAGTAGTAGGGGCTGTTTGATTGATGAAGTGCTAAATCATTAAGAGGTCTGAATGGTTGTTGAATCATTAAGTTGGATCTCTTAATGGTTGATTTTCTTGTCCCACATTGGTAAGAGGGTTACATTAACGTTCAGCGTAGTTCAGTGCTTAATGTTTCAGCAACATCCCAAATCTTAATGATTCAGCCTTAACCATTCCATTCAGAAGCTAAAACAAACGCGTTGAATGCTGAATCACTCAGCACTGAATGATTCAGAGCCTTATTAATAGGCTTACCAAACAACCCCGTAGTGTGATCATAAGCCTCGCAAACGCATGAAGTGGTTTGTTACCCTTTGTGTGGGGAACATTTAACAAATGATACATAAGTATAGCCATAAAGAGTTGATGGCTGGCTAGTGGCCAGTGATCGAAACCTGTTCGATCTTTCCATAGAGAGAAAGCTAACGAATTAAGACTCTATGGGGGTTGTTTGTTTGAAGAAAAGCTTGCCATGTTTCATTTGATTATTACTATTTTAATTGTATGGACGAGTTATATATATAGCGTCAATATAGCGTGGAGGTGATGTCATGACTCATGATAAGTCCCACGAGTTAATGGGTAGTGGTAGTGGCGTAGCTATCATCATATCCTTGGTTAGTGAATTATGTAGCTACAAAATAACAATTTCACAAATTAATTTTACCAGAAGAGGTTCTAAAAAGGTTATATAAAGTCTCTATGGGGACCAAAGGTGCCATGCGTGTGATCGCCATATGCGTCCAAAAACTTAATATAAACACTAAACAGGGAACAAAATGGCATTCATAATCAAAGTTAATGATTATTAATTTCATGTAGAAAATCTAATCTTTATAATTTATATTGTCTCATGGGTGGGTGATACATGATGATTTCATAGTCGCACATATACTTCTACTTGTATATTAGACTTTCTTTCTAGTACATATGTACACGAACGTGATATGCGACCATCACTCACGTAGCATTAACAATTTTGGGTATTAAGTACATATTTATTATTGTTTGATGTTGATTTTTATTTATATATTTATTAGGGTTTAGTGTTTTTTTTTGGTTACCTATGGGATTTGAACCCTCACCACTTGGAAAATTAGAGCCTTATCCAACACCATTATACCACCAGGTCAAAATTCACGACATACTGTTCAAGCGAAAGAAAGAAATGGATAATCAGTACCAAACCAATGTAAAAAGTCATTTATTTCCCTACCATCATATATATAGATTATTAATCGTTTATATTTAACAGTTTATTTGGCATTAGATCGAACAATGATTATCATTGAGAGAATGTGATGTCAATGAAATCATGAGTACACATTCCTAAAGATGATATAGGGGGTACATCCTACATGTTGCACTATATGAGGGGACGGTGGTACCATCTTCTATTAGCTTTGAAAACACGATTTATAAAAGATGCGGGGGATCAAAATGGGGGCGCCAAAATTGTAGTGTGAACCTTTTGGGATATTACGTTTTGTTATATTTCATCACGCCTGGACCATATTACGTGCATAAGAAACTACCGGTTGTACTGCTGGAAAAGGAGACAAGCGGGATTTGTGGACTGTCATAAGGATTTAAAATGTGAGTTTTTAGTCCTAAATAACAAAAAAAAATTAATTTATTCGTTTATTGTTTTCTAAACATCTAGACATTTGCGTTAAATGAATACATTATATATCAAGACAAACTAAGTACTTCACTTTAATAGCACAAATACAAGTAACTTTTTATCATATAAGATCACTAGCTTTTATCTCGGGAGTGTCCCGGGGTTGAAAAGATTGAAAAATATAACCATTTTAATAATACTAATACTAATAGTAATAATTATTACTCTTGTAATTAAATAAATAAAAAAAATAACTTTGCTATAAGGTGACACCATGTGTTGTAGTGTTGCGCGATTCTTTCTCGTAGCTTATCTTGATGAAGTATACCTATCCATCTTTAGAAGAGTAAAAATTCCAATGATAGCATGGCGATTGGGCTAAATTTCAACATTGTAAATAAGAACCTGGTTTAAAAGAAAAAACATGATTAATGAATAACCTGAACACTTTGTGTTTTTTTCCTGTATGAACGAAACCCCATAAAAAATAGTCGTTTTTTTCTCCGTTTTTTATATAGCACTATGGTACTCGTTGGAAAGATAATAAAACGCTCGTTAATTTGGTGTAATTTTTTCTTTAAAAATTCTCGTATATAAAAGATATTAACGTTTAAAAATGATGGGAGGAAACATTAGAGAGAAAAATCTAAATTTGTTTTCAAATTCTTAAAGAGATTAGGGTTAGATAAGTGTAGGAGAATGAATAAAAACAAAATAAAAATATAAATTAAAAACTCTCACCTTAACGTGCCACGTGGCACATTCAAAGGAGGGTTGAGGCCTCCATTGAATGCCCCCTCATCAATATTCAATTCTTTTATTATAAGTTGGTTTAAAAGAAAAAACATGATTAATGAATAACCTGAACACTTTGTGTTTTTTTTCCTGTATGAACGAAACCCCATAAAAAATAGTCGTTTTTTTCTCCGTTTTTTATATAGCATTATGGTACTCGTTGGAAAGATAATAAAACGCTCGTTAATTTGGTGTAATTTTTTTCTTTAAAAATCTCGTATATAGAAGATATTAAAGTTTAAAAATAATGGGAGGAAACATTAGAGAAAAAAATCTAAATTTGTTTTTAAATTCTTAAAGAGAGTAGGGTTAGATAAGTGTAGGAGAATGAATAAAAACAAAATTAAAAAATAAGTTAAAAACTCTCACCTTAACGTGCCACGTGACACATTCAAATAAGGGTTGAGGACTCTATTGAATGCCACCTCATTAATATTAAATTCTTTTATTATAAGTTATTATAGATAGATGTGTACTTTCATTCATAACAATTACAATTTGACAAGTTAACATTTCATTGTAACAAAAGAGTATATATGATAGTGAAAAATCACTTTAATAACATTCACATAACTACATAAGTGATCATTGTTTCAGTAATTGGCTTTTATCGTATTAGTTCAAGATCTTAAATCATAATGAAATTGACTAGATGTAACCCTTGGAGACCTTTAAGAAGCTATTTGTCCATAAATTAAGGTCGGGCCGATCAACAATTGTCCTTTTTAAATGGCAGATAATCGTGTATAAATATTTAAACTTTAAACTCTAAGGTTATTAAGAATCGACTAATACATTTAACTCATACTTGCTAACTGTGAAAAATTTTAAAAGTTATACAAGCTACAACAGTACTTTTGTTTAATTTCACCCTCTCAGCTATTACAAAACTACAATACGCCCCCTCAACTTTAACAAAATACCGAGTGTCAATACCATATTGATACCATAAAACGAATCAATACCAATCAAGTTATCACCATAACACACGTTGTAAAAATACAAGTTATATAGGATTATATATATATATATATATATATATATATATATTTGAAAAGTGAACTTCATTAGAGCACGCAAACGGTCCTCAAAACAAGGACCGAAGCCAACCACAAACAGCTACATCATGTACAAAGGATATAACGCCCAGTCTTTCCAAACCAAATCCTTAAACTTGGACCTAGACTTAAGCCAAAAGAAAGAGACAGACTTGACTTTGGCTACAACTTCCTGAACTTTTGGCTCCGAGCTTCTAAAAATCTTGTCATTACGGGAGTTCCACATACACCACATAGTAATCATTAAGATGCCTTCGCTTGCACCCGCAAAGTCTAGACAAGACTATGACCTCTTCGTCTAAACAATTAATACCAAAAATGCTAGACTTTTTGAGATTAATTTTTAGACCGGAACAAAGATGAAAAATGCGGAGTATATGGAGCATATTTTTGAAATTTCCAACCGACCAATTCCCCAAGAGAAGCGCATCATCCGCATAAAGAAGGTGGGTAAGAGTCATCCCTTGCGAACCAATCTTAATACCCTCAAAAACGCCAATCGCCGAGGCTTTATCAATCAAAAAGGTAAAAGCTTCCATAACAATTAGAAAAAGGAAAGGGGAAAGGGGATCGCCTTGCCTCAAACCTTTCTAACATTGAAAAATGAAAGTAGGCGACCCGTTAACCAAAACCGACGATCTAGCCAATTTAAGAACCGCTTCTATCCATAAACACCATCGATCCGGAAAACCCATCTGCTTCATAATAGAAATCAAAAAATACCAATCCACGTTGTCATACGCTTTTTGGAAATCAATTTTGAACATAAAAGCTTTATCCCTTTTTTTCCGCAACCAAGAAACCAACTCGTTTATAATCAAGGGGCCGTCAAGAATGTAACGATCGGAGAGAAAACCACTTTGCGATTCAGAAATTATAAATTGCATCACCTTCTTAATCCTGTTTGCCAAAATCTTGGAAATAACTTTTGATATGATGCCAATCAAAGGTTATTAGTCTATAATCTTTCAAATCGGTTGGGTTTTTTGTCTTCGGTATCAGGGTAATAAACGCATCACTATACACGTGATTAATCATACCCGTAGCATAAAAATCAACCATAAGGTTTAAGAAATCGTCCTAAAAAAAGACCAAAACTTTTTCAAGAAAGAAAAATTAAATCCGTCTGGGCCAGGGGCTCTATCACCGCTACAATCGAAAACCGCCTTTTTGATTTCCTCTTTGTAGAATTCGGCAACTAACTCTCCTTTATGGGCTGCATCGAGTTCTCTTATGCCTTCACAAGCTATCAACGGTCTACCTGAAACATTAGAAGAAAACAGGTTGCGAAAAAATTGGAAGGTGTGTTTCTTCACCAGATTCGGTTTAGAAACCCGCTCCCCATCAACCAATAAAACGGGAATATTATTCCTAGCTTTCCTCCCATTAACCACACTATGGAAAAACGCCGTGTTTTCATCACCACCATCCGCCCACCTAATACGAGACTTCTGTTTGAGATCAAGGGCACGAAGACGATCAATCCAACTAACACCTTTTCTACACTCCTCATAAACCCAAATATCAACTACCTCTAAATCATCAATTTCCATTCTCTTTTCCAAACTAGCGATCTGTTCTTGCATCTCCATAAATTCGGACTCTTCTTTTTCTTTTGTATCTTTCACCCACTCTTTCAAAACATCCCTAACCTTCTTAAATTTTAAAGTAATCGCTGAATCAGGGGGCCCTTCATAAGAAAAATCATCCAAAGTCTTGACTATGAGCTCTTCACACCCGTCCCTTTCTAGCCACGAATTAAACCACCGGAAGGGTTTCGAACCAAAATTATAATCAACCAAAGTTAGTAATAACGGGCAATGGTCTGATCGATCTCTAGGTAAAGCCCTCAACATCGCTTGAGGCCATTTGTTCAAAAAGTCTTGAGAAACAAGGAGCCGATCTATCTTACTAAATTTGAAGCCTTTTTCACCCCCAACCATAAAAGTAAATTTATTTCCTTTCATTGAGTACTCTTGAAGCCCCATACAATCAATGAACTGATTAAAATCAGAAGCACTTGTGGAATTAAAGGAAGAGTTTTTACGATCTTCCGGGAACCGGACGGCATTAAAATTCCCGAGGAGAATCCAACAGCCATGAAACTGTTGCATCACCTCCATAAGTTTACTCCATATGATCCTTTTTTGAACAATACTTTGAGGACCATAAACATTGACAATATTAAGAGGCATGTTATCCGAGAGTAAAAACCCACTGGAAATCAAAAAAAATTTGTTAGCAACCGAAAAGCTTTTAGAAAAAAACTTTTCATCCCAAATGTTAACTAAGCCTCCCGATCTCCCATCCGCTTCAACAATATCGAAACCGTAACCTTTACAGCCCCAAATCTGGTCGAGATTAACCGAACCCGCCTTGGCTAATTGAGATTCTTGGATCGCTAAGAAAGAAACATCAAACTTGGATTTTAAACCTTTAACCCATCCAACCTTCCCATAATCCCCTATCCCTTTCACATTAATTGAGAGAAAATGCATGAGTTACCTCGTTGTACGCCTTCCTCCATAACCGAATCCCTCACCAATTTTTCGAAGTTGTTCAAGTGAATCCCCATCTTACCACCCAATAAAATGGTATCATTAACCTCTTGTTGAACACTATCCGGCCCTTAAGAGCTTTCACTATGATCCACATCGTTGGTCAATTCTTTTTCCAACTGCCCACTACGTTGAGGTTGAGAATTGAGGTCAAACACCCTTTCTGTATCCCTATCGCCTGAAAGATTATCCCCGTCATGTGTACCAAAAATATTCCCATTACCAGCTGGATTATTAACCAAGGAATTTTCCAGGCCCAGTAACACATTCAGTCTAAAAGGATCAGATCCGTTTGGATCAAAGTCCAGTCTGACCCGTTTAGGCTGTTTGGGCCTTTCATCAATGGATAACATTTTAGGAAGAGAAACATTAGCCTTGGTCCGTTTACCTCTATCCTTGCTGGACTTTTTTTTCTGGCCCAATAAAACTTCTGTTAACCCTTCTCGGCCCAGTTCAACATTAGGATTATAATCTTTTGAAAATTGAAACCGGTCTGATAGAGGTTCAAACGTGATATTAGTGGCATTAAATCCCACATTATTAGGCATTAACTTATCATTCAAGTTTCCATGCAAACAATTATCTTTTCCCGAAAAAGAAGCCGAAACGTTAGGGGTGACTAAATCAACTCCGAGATTATCGTCCTTGTCCTCCAACATCGAAGCAGTTTCAGAGCACTCGCCGGCCGGTGATTCAGTACCGCCGACTACTTTCTTGAACAGAAAGTCAGGGTTCCAATCGCCGATTTCTTTCATTACCCAAACGCGGAACTTCCTACGTCGCCAATGCAAGACCACTTCATCACATATACGTCTTCCATCCCCTACGAGCACCGCTATGTATTCAAAAGAAAGATCTTTATCACCTTTTTTCACGTTGGCTTTATGAATAACCTTGCCAAAACGAGCACCAATTCAGTTTAACGTATCGTTACATAGGATATTCAAAGGAACACCTTGTATTTTAAGCCATGCTATACGTTCGAAGGGCAAAGATTGGCCTCTCCACTCATGGACCGATTGAAAAAGCTCAGTTTTAAGCATGCATTGAACTCTAACATTCTCAGCATACTCGGCATTCGGAAACGATAGGAAAACTGATAAGCCTCCTAAGTATTGACCCGAAAACTCTCCATTGAAAATCTCATGCATCACCGTAGGAATCTTCTTTAACCCATCAACGTCAAAAACTGTGATCACCAGGGCTTTTCCATGCTCTTCATTAAATTCATTAACCATATCAGGAACCCTAACGACGATCTCTTCCTTAACATCATCTTTCACCCCTGTTAACATTTCTTTGAATGAACTTCCTTTGGCTTTTGGGTGGAACAACCTATCTGTGGTTGGTTTTGGAGCCGCTGGAATAGATTCAACTACCTTAGGAGGAACAGCCTCTTCCTTTTCCTTTTCCTTGTCATTTTGTTTACCCTCCTCAGATTCTGTGAATCTAGCCACGTTAGTTCTAATTTTATAAGATCCAAGCCATAGGTTCTTCATCTTGTCGTCCAAATCTTCTTTGTTTCTATAAGCTTTTATCGTAATGAAACCGAAACGAAGCCCCATCTTGTTTCTCTTTCTGGAAATATAAATCTTAACCACGTCACAATGATCTTTCAAAAGCCTTTTCAAGTCAGTGCCACTACAGCCATCGGGGAGATTAGAGACGTAATACTTAACAGATCCATCTTTGCCGCCCCTCTTTTGGTATTCCGATGTTTTGTCTTCTGTCGCCCATTCTAGAGAGAGCCCCAATGTCTACTCAAGCTTTTTAATGCTAAGTGTATACTTTGAATTAATACATACATTGTCATAAAGTTATTGTTCACATTCCTATCTTAGGCTAGCTATAGTGGGGTATCACACTTCCACACCAGCACCAAAAGCTTCACCATTCCGCTACGGGGTTGTGTCATATGGGGCGTTTGCCCCTCCTCCATTACCACAGTAACGGGAGTGAGCCCTTCATCACCTCCCACCAATCACATGTACATACATATTTTTATTAGTTTTATTTTATTTAATTTTTTAGTTAAATCATTACACTTTTGTGAAACTTTAGTTTGGTTAAATCACTACAGTGACGTGGTATGAGCTTTTGTACTTTTTAGTTAAATCATTGCATAATCATTTTTTTTATTTGAAAGACTTAAAACAACACTTCAATAGAACGAATCGACTAGCAAGAGCTATAGGAACACCCCAACTACAACTACAAAAACAGAAAGAACAAAGGACCAGCCACAAATTTCAAAAAGTCAAAATGACACTAGACTCATCCAAACCAACAACCTCCGGGTTTTTTATTTTTTGAACATTAGGTTGTTACGAGCTCTCCAAATCGCCCAAAACGTCATAAAAGACCGAAGCTCTATTCTCCCTTTCTCCACTACAGATTCATGAAACACTAGAACATCTTGAAAACTTAGATGGTGTTGTAAAACAACGGCCTACTAGCATACAAAATATAGTAACTATGAACAAGATTAGAGGAAGATTAAAGAGAGATAGAATAGAGAAGTCTTATTCATTCTAGTGTATCATAACAATTACATGAAGCCTCTATTTATAAGGCTCTTACATTAACAATGAGTAATGACAATTAGGAGTTAAGGATGTGGAGAGTCACCACATTATTGGTGCATTCATAACACTCCCCCTTGACTATCCACATAATGTAACAATACACAATTCTTATAATACGCTTGGTGATGTTGCCTCGTTAAAAACCTTTCCAGGAAAACCCAGTGGGATAAAACCTCAGCTAAGGGAAAAAGAGTGCAACGCGTATTTTCTCCCCCTGATACTTCTGGATCAGGTGTGTTGCCTCGTTAAAAACCTTACTAAGAAAACCCTATGGGACAAACCTTAGTGAAGGGAAAAAGAGTGCAACGTGTCGAATACTCCCCCTCATTTTAATATGTATCATTTGAATGATGGTGACGATCTTCTAAGAAAGTTGCTCAAAGTTTTTGTAGTCAATGATTTGCGTTCTTGATCAATGGGCGTGAAATCTTTAAGTTGAATCATTCATGTATGATCTTCATTCCAAAATTTTAGTCCCTGCTCTCGTAAGTGCAATTCTTTAAGTTGAACTAATGTTGCCTCCTCTCATAAATAAATGTCACAAGATCAACAAATGTGATGTGTTATATTCCCTGTATCTACAAGACTAACCAAACTTGTTTGCATGGGTTAGTGAAATATATTCATATATTGCTCATACCTGAAGTATTTGTTTTAACTCATTTCGGTGTCTCCTCACTTGACATAGACTATATTATGATAACAAGTTCATGTGGAAGATATAATAATCATGCATAACTAGCAAGACATATACTAATGTACATATATATTTAACTATGGTACTTGTAGAGTGAAAATCTCTACTTGGTAGGAGATGAAATGAATAATTTCCCATATCAAGTAATTGGACAACCTTTAATGCACTTTAAATATGAGCTATGTCTATTGCAAAATGTCCCACAATCTTTTCAAGATATACTTTGATGGATTGGTAAACATATCATTACATATATAATCAAATTATAGGTCTAGCAACAAGTGCACTATGTCAAGGACTTTCAAAATCCCCTTTTAAAAGTTTTACAGAGTCTCTCGATAATGCTCAGACATTATCACTGTAAACTGCGAGTGAACTTTTAAAAGAAAACTTTTGATACAAGCTGGATAATACAATCAAACTTATGTTGCTCATTATCGGGATATCTCATGAGTTTTATAACACTCAACCCCCTTATTTTAGTCCATACATAATACTTCTTAAGGTATTGATATCAATGCTGCAGGCATCATCAATCCATCAAGGACTTTTCCATCTTGACCAATTACGCAAGTGCATTCACTCTTCAATTGGAAAAACAATATTTCTCCAATGTATATTGTACCATTCTTATACATTAAAGTATCATAATCACCAGGTTCAGTTTATCACCTGTGGTGTATTGGCGCACAATAATTACATCTTACGATGTTTCATATTACCTTTTAAGCGCTCAGTTGCTTTAGGATACTCATGAGGAGTTCCACTTATATTCAATTTAATCGTATAACAAACATAACTCAGAATTGAATCTATTTATTCTGATCATAACGTTCTCGAGAACTTACGTCACAAGATTTTGACACATTAAATCCTTCATCAGGTATTTTCATGTAAACTTTCAGTGTCAAGTAAATCATGATATTTATTAGACGCATGCCAATTCTCTCTTTGCATTACCAGACTAATAACATAATAAAAAAAAATCATTATATCCACCACTGGAGAATGCGTCTCCTCATAATCAATTATGGGTCTTTGCGAAATTCTTGTGCAACCAATTTTACCTTATATCGTTTTCTTTTCAAATGTTGATTCGCACAAAAGACCTTTTCATATCTATATGTTTTACAACTTTTGTTGTATGGACTACTGGTCAAAAACTGTCATTTTCAATAGAGAATTAAACTCTGCCGTATTTGCGTCTTTCCATTTTGGCCAATCATTTCTTTGTATTCATTCATAGGCAGATCTTAAATCTTGATCCTCATTTCAAGCGCTACATTACATAAAATTTATAACGACGTCGATTTTATTTCGATTCTATACATTTCGTAGACATGATACTATATAACGAGATCTCTTTATTTTCAGGTACCTGAGGTTCTTCTGGAACCATCATGTCTAATGTCTCTTCAGGAGACCTTTTTACTATAACCTCGACTTGACCATCTTTCTTACCTGCTCCAATTTCTCGAGGATTTTTTATTCTTTGGAATCGACTAGTCTACCACGCTTCAGGCGTGCAATAGGCTTATTGCCAACATATGATTGTCCTTCCCGGACGCTCATTTTAAATGGAGCATTAGCAGTTGGTATATGTGACTTGATTAGCTATTCATCATAGTTAGGTCAGTTAATGCGTCTGGTAATTAATTCGCTAATCTTTGTGAATGAATTATCCTTTGAAATTCTGGTTCACATTGTTTAGTACGAGGATCAATGATATTCATTCTAATTCATTTCTATTTCCAACTGCCTTTTATCTCCCCCTGATGTTAGGAATGTTAATCCATTGAGATGGATATCAATTAATTGAGATGTAAATAAATCTCTTGTTTAAGGCTCTATAAATCATATATTCCCAATCACCTTTTAAGGTCCCATCTCTATGTGTCGTGGTGGATCAATTTCAATATATGTCGCACAACAAAAATCTTAGATGGGCAATATTTGGTTCCTGACAAAAAACCAACTATAATGGGGAGAAACTATTACCATGTATTGGCTTGATGTGAATAAATGTTACTGCATGTAAAATCAAATGTAAACATGAACTTTTGCTCTCATGATCATTGACATTGCAATCAATAGTAGACGTCTTAGTGATCATCTCAATGTAAGCAATATATGCATGAACATAAACTATACGAAGTTCACCACTTATTCCAATGATCATTATTATCTTGGGAATTGATTGAATATGCCAATCTAGAATAATATGCTTGCTATCTTATTAGCTAAGCCATAATCAAGCAAACTTCAGGTTGCAAACTTGATAACCATTTAGACGATGCATCGATTTTAAACACTAAATGGTATCACATTAGGATGTATCCTTTAATCACTCCCAGAACATTTAAGATACTTACCTTACTTTATATGGCAAATATATAATTTCCCTCGAGAGCAAACATTACATGCTACTTATCAGCTTGAAGGATTTTCTAGTTCTTTGTTATGTTCACATCATCATTGACCCGGTGTGGTCTAACCGGTCATGCCAATAATTATCATGATCCATAAACTTCTGGTTTATGATCGTAAAGAATCTCTTGCACTTGTATGTTATGTGCACTTATGTTTGTATAATACAAATAAAGAACACGAGAGAACGGTGTATGCTCATTCAAACTATCAAGTTATATCACTTTTCTGTTTACTTTGTTCTCATATAACTATTTTCAAATTTTGCCACTTGTTGCGGCCATTCTTATTATTATAATCTTTGATGGTTGATCATATCATCTCATTATTAACATGACCATCATTACAATTCGAAATGGTCGATCTCATCATTACAAATTTCTCAATTATCTCCATGATCATTACCTTTACTCGATCACAAGAATATGATATGATTTCAAACTTTTCATACTCTCTTAATGATATGGTTACTTCAAATTATTAGACATGTTGCACTCTTGCTTGTCTAATACATAACAAGAAATACGAGAGAATAATATATCACTATTTCAAACATTCTTTTTATACACATGTTTCCCATATCTTATTCTCGTGTAATTACTTACTTAGTGTGCAACTTCTTGTGATAGATTTCAATATTAACATGTTGACCATATTATCAACATGACGATTTTTACAATTTCCTCGTTCACCATGATCATGACTTTTATACCGATCATTGTATAATTATCACAATATTAACTTATTTGATCTCATTAACTTGAGCATCATAATCATTTCCTTAACCACCGTGATCATGAACTTTACACGAATCATTATACCATCACATTCACTCCAAGGAATGGATTATAACTACATAACTTTCATGGTGGCATCATTATCCTTAATTATGTACATGGTCATGACTTTTACAATGATCATTATATCACATTCACTTCAGGGAATGAGATAGGATCCGAAAACATTCATGGATGTTCATTCCTTTTTTTTTGGACGGATATAAAGTCGCTCAAACCTTTCACCCAATTTTAATGACATTGCTACTTCAAGAGCACATTTAAGGTTTGACATATAAACAAAATTTGTTTTATCCAATTTCCGTCATATATAAATTTTTCTTCACATAACATCCATGGAGAAGTAATTATATGTCCAAGTCGTATAATATTATCGGCCCAACATCTTACGGCCTTTTATAACATGGTAATGAGATTCAAGGTGTATGACACTTTGGATGTCAAATGTAAATCTTTCCTGTGTTATATATTTGATCAATCCCTTTAATTTAAGTTAACCTTAAATGATATTTATATATAAATATTTAACTAAATATATAATCTCATATATGAGTAAACGAAAGTTTTATTCCACGTCAATAGTAGTTGAATATACATCTAATGTCAATCAATACCATGAACTATTTTTCAACAAAGCATATTATATATTAATATTAAACTCAATAGTCAACATGTAGTTTAATTAACATTGTTGATGAAACAAATTTAAGTAGAATCACTTTCAACAATATTATAAGTCAATACCATGCAAAAGGTTTTATTCAAATATGATTTCAAACTTGTGATATCGATAGTCTATGATTTATAAACTTCGTGTACATGGATATAAACTTTTTTTTAGAGTTCATTTAGGGATATAGTATACTCAAATAATTAATCTATACTATCTTATAAA
The DNA here is from genome assembly GCA_032199755.1 of Ambrosia artemisiifolia. NCBI lineage: Eukaryota > Viridiplantae > Streptophyta > Magnoliopsida > Asterales > Asteraceae > Ambrosia > Ambrosia artemisiifolia. The sequence continues at coordinate 3,773,305 of CM063519.1, forward strand.
GCATTTCACAAGGACCTCTTAATTTTTAAGTAATACAATTATAAATGCTTAAAGTACAACACATAATGCATGTAGTAACTACTTTTTAAGGGCATTTATGTCTTTTCATACATAACTTGCACATACACCCCTTATTAATTACAGTTTCCCCCCTTATCTATCTATACTATATTATAATTTTATACAATACTTACATATTTACCCCATCAACTTTACTCAATTTCTGTTTATTTAAATACTAATTACAATTTTGCATCTTTATTTTAACCAACTACCCCCACGATTTTTAAACGTTCATAACTTTCTCAAACGATAATATTTTTCTAATATTATTACACTGTATAAAAGAGCATTTTATTCTCTTTAATTTGAGTATAGTATTGCTATAGTTTTTTAATTTTTAAAAAATTATATGTTAGGGTTAAGCAATAACCGAAACAAAAACAAAAGAAAAAAACGAAAACGAACTGAAATCATCTAAACTTTATTTCAATACATTTCCCATTAATGTCTTAAAATTCAAGTTATATCTATACTATCTTATAAAGCATTTCACAAGGACCTCTTAATTTTTAAGTAATACAATTATAAATGCTTAAAGTACAACACATAATGCATGTAGTAACTACTTTTTAAGGGCATTTATGTCTTTTCATACATAACTTGCACATACACCCCTTATTAATTACAGTTTCCCCCCTTATCTATCTATACTATATTATAATTTTATACAATACTTACATATTTACCCCATCAACTTTACTCAATTTCTGTTTATTTAAATACTAATTACAATTTTGCATCTTTATTTTAACCAACTACCCCCACGATTTTTAAACGTTCATAACTTTCTCAAACGATAATATTTTTCTAATATTATTACACTGTATAAAAGAGCATTTTATTCTCTTTAATTTGAGTATAGTATTGCTATAGTTTTTTAATTTTTAAAAAATTATATGTTAGGGTTAAGCAATAACCGAAACAAAAACAAAAGAAAAAAACGAAAACGAACTGAAATCATCTAAACTTTATTTCAATACATTTCCCATTAATGTCTTAAAATTCAAGTTATACATGTATAAATGCTTAGAGTACAACACAGAATGCAAATGTTAACTACTTACATAATACTTACACATTTGTCCCCTCAACTATACTCAATTCCTTTTATTTAAATAATAATTACACTTTTTACCATTATTATAACCAACTACCCCTCACGATTTTTAAACGTCCATAACTTTTTCATACGTTAATAGTTTCTTAATATTATTACAAGGTATAAACGAGCGTTTAATTCTCTTAAATTTGAGTATAGTATTGCTATAATTTTTTTAATTTAAATAAATGATATGTCAAGTTTAACTAATAATTGAAACGAAAATGCACCGAAAGCTTCTATATCTATATTATCTTATGATACATTTTCCAAGGACCTCATATAATTTAAGTTTTACAAGTATAATTGGTTAGAGTACAACACATAATGCACATATTAACTATTTTTTAAGGTAATATGTCTTTTATACAATACTTGCACATTTGGCCACTCAACTTTACTCAACTTTTATTTATTTAAATAATAATTATACTTTTTCACTCTTATTTCAACCAACTAATCCCATGATTTTTCAACGTCCATAACTTTTTCATACATTAATATTTTCTTAATATTATTACATCGTATAAATGGGCATTTTGTTCCTTTTAATTTGACTATAATATTGCTATAGTTTTTTATTTTAGAAAATGATATGGTAGGGTTAACTAATAACCGGAACGAAAACAAAGGAAGTGAGAAGTATATTTGCACATGTAACTTCTCACTTCCTCACAGTCACCCTAATTTTTTGCTTAGCGTATCACATAAATTATTGCTATGTATATATTCGTGTGCTTGCACTTCCGCTAGCACATAGGATTCGATTGTGGTAAAAAAATATTTTTATTTATTGAATTCAAAATTTTGTTTAAAAATTGTTTACCACTTACTCAGCTGATACTATTCATTAATGTCATAATTTTATCTCATCTGTGTTTGTAGAAAATATTTATGTAATAAGTTGTTGAATGAGAAGATACACGTTGTGACATAGTTCTCAACTTGATTTTTTTTAATGAAAAACACTATAATATAGTTCACAACTCTGTGTTTTTTGATGGAAGGAAAATATCTTGGAAATGTATAATTTGATAGTTGAAATCTATATAAATAATGTATAACTTGATTGGTTAATTCGTTATGCCCACTGGCAGAACTTCTTTGCCCCCCCCCCCCCCCCCGTTTTGTTCGTAGTGTACTTTTTACCTAAAAATCTGAATATTTTTTATATATTGAGTATGCAACCCCTGATTTTACCGAAAATGCAGTCAAGCCCCGCTTATGATTATACCATACACCAAGACAAATATTTTGGTCAATTGATTATTGTTTAACCCAACCAATTTAAATGTTGTTACCCGCCGCATCGCGCGGGCATCCCACTAGTCATATTATAATTCGATATAAACTTTGATCAATGTAATCAAATGATTTGTTGCATGGTCTAAGATTAAAGAAAAGTCAAAAAGGTGAGACTAAAATATGAGAAATTCGAGTAACGGCAAATGGAAGGCTATCAATTCATTAGATTTAAACCATAACAAATAAATTGATATTGAGAATCATAAACCATTAAGTAACGACCATGTAAAATCAATTTTTTTAATAATTTGCCTCTACGTCGTGATAACCAAACATAAGGCATATGTATAATAAAAATATAAATCTCGATTTAACTAACCCAAGATTGTATGAATTACAATATGGATTGTGTTGAGAGAGTTAACAAAAACAAAATAACTAGAACATGTAGACTTACCATATGTTAATATGATCTAAACTCCAAAAGCAATTCGTGCTGATAACGTGTTGTAAAACAACGGCCTACTAGCATACAAAATATAGTAACTATGAACAAGATTAGAGGAAGATTAGAGAGAGATAGAATAGAGAAGTCTTATTCATTCTAGTGTATCATAACAATTACATGAAGCCTCTATTTATAAGGCTCTTACATTAACAATGAGTAATGACAATTAGGAGTTAAGGATGTGGAGAGTCACCACATTATTGGTGCATTCATAACAGATGGTTATTATTTTTCGATATGTATACTTTTACCATTAAATATCCTTGTATCATAAATATTTAAGTTAATGGTTTCATATTTCATATTTACACCATGGGTAAAATTGACATTGTATAACTAAAAACTATGTTAATTCTATGTATCTTAAATTGTACTTCAAGCTATTTTCTGTAGATATAATAAATATTAAATATATAAAAGTATTTCAAACTTTTTGTTGATGAAAACAATCCTCAAAATGAAAAAAAAAAAAAAAAACAAATTATTCATGAACGGCTGTACTGTTTGGCTATCCAACTAAAAGCAATTAGTTAAACAACATCAAGACTATACAACTGGATCACACACCATTAACTAGTCAAAATGATCGCAAAAGGCCTTTTGTGACTGAAACTCATTTGCGACCGGCTCTAGCCTCTAGTGACCATAACTTCATCCATAATATTAACCGATCAACTTTATAGGTTAACCTTGCATCAAGCATTTTATATATAGGTCGTGAATATCAACTTGTAACCGTTTTAAAAATATTAATAGTAAATGAATAATAGTGTTTATTTGAGTTTTATGAAGTCATATATCCAAACAAAACTATCATCTGATGATAAGATAATTGATGAAGACAACCAAAACCTCACACTAGAGACAAATGTTGAAGTTTGTAATACTTCCAATTGTTTGGAACAAAATCAAAGACCACAAAAGTCAAAATTGATAGCTGACTCATGAACCGTGCAACTAACAGTTGGATGTGTACAAAAGCCACCACAATATCAACCAATTGAAGGGTCATAATCATCTTATATAAACATATCCCTTAAATATCGCAAGTGGGCTTTAGATGATCATAAATCCAAATGTCCAATTAGTTGTTCATCTTTTATAAAGAAGAGAGGTGTGGTGTGGGTCGGATTGGATCCAACAAGTCAAACTTACTTAGGCCCAGTACTGGTTCAGCCCAATTTATAGGTCACGTGTCATGTCATCATCAGTTCATTGTTCATATAAAAATAAAAATAAAAAAGCTGGCCACGTTTTTTTTTAAAATCAAACTTCATTCAACCTCAAAACAAGCTTGCTATTACCAAGGCGGAAATAGCAAGCCGAAAACCAAAACAAACCAAGAAAGTTACATCAAATCAAAATTACACCACCTTTCCCACTTCACTGTTTCATGTTTAAACCTATATTTATACCACAAGAAACCCAAAGACTTGACATCCCAAGAATCTCGGCCGCACTTGAAGCCTTACCCGAGAAAACCTTTTCGTTCCTTGCCCTCCATAACCTTCAACTAGCTATTATAAAAATACCGTGCAAAACCTTCTTCTTATTCCCCGAAGCTTCACAATAATCGTGTAGGTCTACCAAGTCTTTAATGCTAAACACGTACACCTCCGGAATATGACACCATCTCGAAATCCCATGCCAAACTCCAGCCGAAATACCGCATCTTGTAAGAATGTGCTCAATCGTTTCTTCCTTACCTGCGTACCAAACGCACAAATTGCCATTCACCTGTATGTTCCGTCTTAGCAGTGCTATCTTAGTCGGTAACCGATCCAAATAAGCACCCCGCATAAAAATATTACATTTACTAGGGACCCATTTGCTCCATTTAAACCCAAACCGAGCTGCACTATTGAGCGCTCCACGCACCCACTTTTTAGTCCCTGGAACCGTAAACTCTATGTTGCTGCTGTCATTCCACTCCCATTTATCATCTCGATCATCCAATAAACAACCGACAGCAGCGTTTCCAGGTCTGTCCTCTCTTGCAACTCCTCATTCGACTCAAGCGCTTTTCTTCAATCTCACATAATCGTTAAAACAGCTCCTAAATTATAACAACGATCAACCATAACACATTTTGTTTGTTCTTTCCAACCGAAAAAAAATTGGGAACCTCTCTTTCAGCGACTCCTGACATAACCAAACATCAATCCAAAAAGAATTTGTAAATCATTCCCCATCCTCCCACAAATCATTTTATTAACCCCTCTCCCTTCCACCTTATACTTGTTCCAAAAAGTAACAAGCATCTTCCAAACTCCTGTCATATTATTTATTAACCGACACCACTCCCACCTGCGAGTAGATCTATGAATGGAATCGATCACCCTCCGACATAAAGATTGTTTTTCCATGAAGTATCTCTATAGCCATTTAACTAACAACGGATTATAATTGACGTGTAATCGTGACAGCCCCAGACCGCCTTCAATCTTTTGGTTTAGTAACAATATCCCACGAAACCCAACTCATTTTGTTAACCTCATCCGAGCCCCCCCCCCCCCCATAAAAATCGTCTCATAAAGCCTTCCAATATCGTCTGAATGGTTAAGAGGTAACATCTTAGTGGTTGCCTCTTACCCATTCAGACTTAAGATTAACTTTTAACCTCTGAACCATTCAGAGGTTATGGATCATTAAGAGTTAGCCTCTTAATGGTTATTAAGAGAATACCAAACAACCCTTAGAGATAGAAGTTTAGTAGAACCATACATATGGGCCTAGGTTATTGTTTTTATTTGTTCATTTCCTTGTAAGTTCGTTTAAGTGTTTAACGGAATAGTAATTATCCTGGGTTTGTGCCCAACTATCTCAGGTTCGATCTGATTGCTTGAACAGTCTTGGCCAACAATTGGTATAAGATATTTCACTCATTGAACGCACGGTTTTGTTGCACATGAAATACCCACAGATTTGTTTATTATGATAGAAGATCGGTGGTCGATTTAGATCGCATGGATTATTTTCGAGAAGTATTCGCCTTCATTCCTTTCTTATCAAGGAGTTTTTGTCGGGTTTGCAACAGAGGGGAAAAAAGGTTGTGGTTGTTGTTGGTGACACAAATTAAGAAAGAAAACAAAAAGGATTTTTGTGCCACTGGTGTTGTCACACAAACGAAAAGAACGGGAGTTTCTTTCCGTTTGACCAAAGATAGTCGTCATTTGACATGGTTTTAAAGAAAAAACCACATCGATCAAGGAAAAATAACTAGTAGTATCGGATTAAAACCCCTTGCGCAGGGGTTGTTGAGAATATCGAGACACATTCTTTTGTGGTTAGATTTTTTAATTGTTAACTTTTTTCAACCTATGCCATGTTCTTTTTTACGCAAAAAAAAAAATGGAGGCATATCATGGTTGGTGATAAAAAAAGGAAACTCATGAGCAGTGAAAGAATCTAAGGGTGGTTTTGTTTTGCAGACAATTATGCAGAATGGTCGTTTATGGTGAATATCGTATAGGGTACGAACGGTTTGCAAGGTGTGATATTATAAGGAAAGGGGGACAAAAATTGATCAAAGAAAGATGTTTATGGCCTTAGGTGTCATCTTCCAAAAGATGTGATGCTTCTGATAGCTAAGTATTCATAAACGAAAGATGTTTTGGAAGCACTAAGAGTTCTTTATCTTGGTGCAGAAAGAACTTAGAAAGCTCGTCTTCAAATGCTAAGAATCGGGTTAGATGGATTGAAGAGTTGTGAGACGAAAACCATTTATGAATAAACTTATGTTTTATATTACGAAAACCATCAAATAATAAATTATTGAAAATCGGGTTAAGACTATGTTTGAAATTTGTTGGCAACAATTTGTGCTTAAAACAAGTTTTTAATGATGTTCTTGCATGTATAAACATGTAAACGACCAAATAAGTATTAATTCGTGTTCTAACTTCATAATTCATCAAAGTTGAGAACTTTAGGGTTTAATATATGTCTTTAATCTGGAAAGAAACAAAGGAGATTATGATCATACCAAGACTTTAATTGTTGTTTGGTGATCTTGTTGACACCCGGCTCCTCCTTACCGAAGATTATTATATAGTTTTACCTTTGTTAATCTTGGAATTCTTTACCTTTGCTTCTTAAAATTCGATGGGAAGCTCTTATGTCTGCATAAGGCTTACGAATTTAGAGAGGGAATGATATAGGGCTGCTTAATTTTGTGGTATGAAGGTTGGAGGTGCCGAAATTGATAGGTTAGGGATAATGAATGTCCCAAAATCCGAATCTACAATGCTAGTGATTATTTCTTGATAATATCATATCCAGAACACATATTTGTTAAGTCTCTGAATCCAAAAATGATAGAAAACTCAAACTATGAAAAGAAAAGCGCGAAAGATTTAAACCAATAAGAAAGATTGTTACAATAAGTTCATGGCGATAGAGTTAAATTCCCACCTCTTAAACAAACACTCTAAATATAAATTGATAGAATAAGAGCAAAAAAGGATATTTCAACAAGACGGGTATATATAGGCAAAGCTCGAGTTTCGCCATGTGAAGAGTCGACACTCAGGTATCGCCAATACCCATGAAGCCAATTAAAGTTCATTCGATAGTCAAGGTGTCGACACTCTGTAATCAATTGACATGACGTGCGCGCTAGTACGCATAATTTTGCACTGATTTTAACACACGTTTGGTTTTAATATTTATAAAAATGGTTTAGACCTTAACATTAAAACACACACAAAAAGGCAAGTGTACCCTGTCATATATGTAGTAAGCTGAGATAAGAACCAGATATCGATCCATGGATGCGCGCGGAGCAATGGTACTAAAACTCTATCCCCGATTTACCAGTAGGAAAAGATAGTTTGAAGTTTGTTTAAACTAAATTAATTCTAAAAACATAAACTTAACATATGTTAGACTCCAAATACAAAATATAACTGTAAATACACAATAATAATAATCCTAACATGTCATCTATATATCATATGAAACAAAGGCGTGTGATCAACATTCCCATTTTCAGACAATTAGTATCCCTTTCGGGAATCCTAACATGACAACTTTAGGGAAAGCTAACATGATAAACACACGTTAACCACCTCAAATTGTTTATTAGCGAGCAGCTGATATGATCTCATGCAAATCTTCTAAAGATAAGTTAGTCATCTATTAAGAGTTTTCTAACCTCACTAATTCAGGAAAGCGATACCGAATACACAATACAGCCACCTAGACTAGCATAAAGTAGAGCATTTCATAACCTATTCCATTTTACCAACTTTGAACACAAATCTACTAAGATCGCCATTTTAACCAAAACAACTACCAAAGATCATTAACTGTGTCAAAGATCAGTAACAACACCATTAAGCTTTTTAAACTCTTTTACGCGCCGGTAAACATTCATAATCATTATTCGACTGACTTTAACCAAACCAATACCCGGTTACAGTTTCATGGTGTAAACTTATTTACAGGTTAACTAGTCTACTACCGGATGATTAAACGGACGGTTTCTCAACATGTATCCGCCTAACACATTCGACAATCATCAAAGTCATTCAAACACAATCACAAATCCAATAACAATGAAACAAGGTTGCATTATGATCATCAAGATTAAGTCATGAAAAACGCCAAATTCATACAAGACATGATTAAACTAAGCAAATGATTGTTTCTACGTACTAAATACTATTGTTTTTGCCCGTAGGCGTACAAACTACTAGATAAACATCACAAGTAACATACAAAATCAGATTTGGATCATAAATAGATTATAGGATCAAACCATAAAAATACAAATGTGATGGATTGGATGATGTTAGATGGATCGGATGGCTTCCCGAGCTTGTTCCACGCCTGTGCAGCACTTCGTTAGCCCAGAAAATCGCCTCAGATCGTCTCCCAAAGACCCAATGCGTGACCAGTGAGCTGTGTTCTGTATTTAAGCAAATTTTGCAGATGCGCACGGTCGTGCACATAAAGTGCACGGCCGTGCACTTTAACTTTACGAAGTGACGTGCAAGTGGGCAAGTGGATCAGCTGGTTCCTGGAAATATCTTGGGATCCGCACGGTCGTGCACTTGGGGTGCACGGTCGTGCGGGTCAGCTGGTGTCCGAGTAAATTGAGTGCACTGGCTGGTGCACCTGGCCGTGCAGCCCTGTGTCCGAGCAAAGTAGACCCGCACGGGCGTGCACAAATCTTGCACGCCCGTGCACACCTTCCAGACTTGGCTGATTTTGCAGAAACTGTCCGTCTTATCCAGATTTCGCCCGGTTTCTTCGACTTTGTCTTCTGGGCGCCGCTTAAGACCTGCCATAAACATATGAAGCGGTTAAGTACCGAATTCGTGCAATTAGGGTCGAAAATGTGTAATTTGGGAGTTTAATCGGGGATTTATATATGTATATTTTAACGTATATCATGACACTTGACTGTCGACTACCTTTCTTATCTAGTCGAAACTTAGCTATCGACTAACTATCTTCTAAATTAATCAACGCGAAAACTAATTAGTTGACATTTGACGGTTGACTACCTTTCTCATTGGTGTCGCTAGTTTATGAAGAAACTAATTAGGAAGCAAAAACTCTTGATCTTTATCTTAAATGTCTTCATCTCCCAACATATGTATCATATTTTTTTAGGAATGCATGATTGGGGGTTCATGTGAATGGCGCACCATGAGAATGTGGTCTCATGTGAATGGGGGTTCATGTGAATGGAGTCTCACAGGCGAATGCGCGTCATGAGAATAGGGGTTAATTTGTGAATGTGGGTTAACATGTGAATGGGGTACACATTTGAATCACCAACACTCATTTGGGTCTAGATCTAACATAAAAACACGTTTTCAGGTCCGATTTCTAGATCTAGCTTTCATACTTAAATTTTCTAAAATGTCTAAAAAATGAGATTTGATCTGATCAAGAGCCCCCACTCTTATGTAAGTCCATGGACCGGACCTATGATAGACCCAATCTTAGTATGTAAAACGATGAGGAATAGTGTAAAATTCAAACGAGTTAAAAACATGATGATAGTGAACCGACATAGATTATATTGAAACCGAAAGACTTTACATCAACACTAGACACCGGGGAGATCAACCGTGATCTCCCCTCACACAGCACGCACATTCGCACAACCGGAACCTGATTTCACTAAACTCTACAAAGGGTTTGACAAGTTCTATGGTTTGTGTAAGAAGAGGATGACCAAGGTTAGAATGGGGAGTATGAGGGTTCACCTAATTATGTGTGTTGTCACATTCTCATGGATTCACCATGCGAATGGCACATTCGCCCTCTCTCCCCATGCGAATGACACATTCGCCTAGTACTCATTCTTCATTATCTTTTTGATCATAAAGGGTTGATTGGGTAATTCTATGTGTAGCCCACATCACTAAGACTCTTAGAGATTGGTCCACATCATTTACATCGAATACACGATACCCAATCACCAAAACCCCGTACTATAGCACAATCACTATAATATAACCACATTAACGTTCGATACATTCACACATCAACAGACATACACACAAAATACACAAACAAGTATCTATTGCAGAAAAAAAAATCTATTGTAGAAAAAACTACATATCACCTCTCACTATTTAAAGAAAAATTGACAAGTCAATGAGTTCATAAATGGAGTATTATATTGATATTACGTACATATGAAAAAAAGACAACGGTGCCTTGTGAAATAAGTTTTCCTTGTAGATAAATGAATATATATATTAAATTCTAAAGTATTTAAATTTGCTATTGATAAGTTTAATTAAATTAACAAGAAAATAAAAGTACATAATAAAATCAAATCAAAAGTAAACATAAGAAGTAAAATCTTTTTAGTCTTGTCAAACATTGAATATCTAAAACATACTTTTAGATTTTCATGAATTAAACCCGTGTATTACTACTCTTTAAATTCAGTAAATACAGTTCGAATTTGATACCATATTTAAATTCTGAATTCTGCAATGTGTCACAATTTTTTTTTAATGCAGCATGTGCATATAATGGATCATTAAATCATGGGTCACTACTCACAACGTACTTAATTGAGACGTATAAACATTAGATGGAAGGTTTTAGTGCCGTACAATAAAAAAAGATGTAAAGTTTTAGTTTCTTTTCTTTTCTTTTTTCTTTGTCGTATTTTCGTCTTTTATATTACCATCCAGTCACTCGTAATTTGCATTGCAAAATGCAATAATCTATTATTTATTAGAATCAGGTTTATATCGTTTTAGTTAAAGTTATAAAAAAAATCTTAATGACAATATAATATAAGTAGCATTTTTTTTTTCAATTTAAAGTAATAAATTTCAATAAAAACAACCAATTACGAGTGATACGTAGGTAGCATTAGAAGAGAAGTGCGTATGATTTGAAGGTAAGGTCGTAATTCGTAAAAATATTAAACTTATATTTTCTGTTTATTAGAAGTCGTATGCCATATTTTAAAATAATATTTAAGCTCAACATATAAAAGTTTTAGTTTATTATTTGATGTTTTTACTTCATTTATTACTTGTGTTTGTATTTCTAATAAACTTGTTAAGTTACATTAAAACAGAAGGTAGACGGGTAATAAGTTAAGCCGCGATCCCTTTTCTGAATTGTAAATCTTAGTCTACCAAATACAAACCTTTGCCCTTCTGTAGATGAGTTATTGTTGTGGATAACTCTTTGGACCATGGTCAAGAAACGAATAGCTTCTGGTGCTAGAGAGCCAAAGGTATCAAAGGCCAAGGGGACAAATACATGTTGGTTCTCTGCACAAGCTTTAGCGTGCTTATCCAGTTTCTTCGATTCCGCCTTCCTCGACTCTTGTCCAGCTACAAAACCGTTTTCCCTTAAACCGACCAAAGGAGATACCCCTGTGAGGTCCACACAAGCATGTTTCCCCCCCAGCCCAACCAAAGACGAGCAGATCCGCTGGTCGCAGAGTGGATCTCCCTTCCGCAGAGTCTGTTAGAAAATTCACAGGGGCTTCCTTCTTGGCAGCTGAAATCCCCGCTCTTTCTCAAGATATCCCACAAAACGTCCCTCACCTAGTCATGCCGATATTTGAAACCGGGAACTCTTTGCAATGAACTGTGTGCTCCCCATATTTATCCATACAAGCTTTACGGCAGATCGGACATGTTTCATCTGCGGACATGCATTGACTCAAACCCTCAATCGAGATAACAGTCAAAAAGTCCTGAGCATGGGGGACCCCTAAGGCATTCAATCACCGCCATCTGGCGGGGGGACAAATCAAAAACTTCTTCCAGACCTTGAGCGATTTTGCTAAACAGAGCATTCGCCAAAGTTTTTTTGTGGCTTTGAGGGGGCGGTGTCCTTATTAGAAAAACCACCAATATCAAAGTCCGGGAGAGAGACATTTAAACGCTCGAGTGCCTGCTGATAGTCTGGGTCAAGCTCGACGACCTCACTGTTCTGAAGGATATGATCCTGTAGTTTACAGGACTGAGCTTTAGACACCATAAAGGCATATATTTAAATACATTTACATGTAATTATTTATATTAAAAACTTTTAAATACTAAAATCATACGATATATATATACACCCACACAAGTATTTTCTTTATTAGATACAACTTAATTTGAAACTAGATATTTGTACACCCTTACTTTATCGTTCTATATATACAAATATATATATAGAGAGAGAGATAGAGTAAGGAGAGTGTTAAAATGACTAAGATATTTGAATGTTCCAATAGCCTACCTCACATTTAAACACTCAAATTCATGAAACTTTATTTATAGTTGCGGTATAAAATGGTCATAAACATACAAGTACACAACTAAAAAAGTTCATTAACTAAAACTAAAAGGAAAATTATGTTTGGTGATTGAATAAAAGCTTTCATTTGGTTGTTAAAAAAAAGGGAAAAAACAATAACATATGTTCGTATCAAGACCGACACATTACACATTAGTCTGGTAAAATCACGTCCCATCCTTAAATGTGATTGGTTTTGCATCATATATCTCATTTGACATCTCAATATCTAATGGGCGGTGTCGTCATAACTATTTCCATTAATGGATGTCTTTGTACGCTTTGAATTCTTCTTTCTACTTGTCTCAGATAATAATGTTGGAAGATTTTCTTTATTCTTAACAGTGATATGATGCGTCACTCTGCATGCAATTATGGACTACACTACATATTAAAATGTAATTAATCATGGTTTAACTCAATACAGAACAAAATAACACAACACAACAACTCTAGCATCCCTCCCAAGGTTCTAGCTTCTATTCGTTAATACTAATCATTATTTCCGTTGGATTAAGTTTTTGTTTGTCATTTCATCTGCATCATCACCACCATCAACTGATTCGATTAGAATAACCGTCTTGAAATCTTCCATTGCCACTCTCCATGACTCCATTATATACGATTGCCAATTATGAATCATGAGGTCTGTTTGTCAATTAGCAGACTTTGTGTGGTGTGTGAAATTGTCTGATCTAAGCTGCTTTGGTTCTTTCTCATTGATGAGTTCATGATTATAAATATATATTTGACAGTTTGTTATATGCCTAATGGGCTAATGGTCTAATCTTGGTTGTTGGTTGCTTAATATTGCTGATTTTGATTATTTTTTTTTTTTGATTGCTCATTCTTTGACTCGTTATATCGGTTGATGATTCTGAATTTCAATTGTTAGCATGGATTTCTGATTGCTCTTTGAAGTTATGATTGCTCGTTATTCATCCTTTATATCCTTTGTTATACACTTAGTAACTTAAACTAAAATTTAACCATATTACATGCCAATGTAAAATTAGAAGTACGAATCTGGCCAATTAAAAAAGTTATAAGTCTTAACTTTATAATTCGCTTTAGTTTTCAAAAAATGTTAAACCGCCCCTAATCAACCCCAAACTTTATGGTCTTTGTTAACAAATAACAACACCATCTGATCATAGAGCTCTAAGTTTAGCGAGTGGCTAAATGTAAATGATGAAAACGCGAATACCATATAAAATATCCTAGGTTACCTACACAGTACACACATACCCAAAACAACATAGACTTACCAATGATAATTTACCAAATGACAATTATGCAGATCAAGAACTTCACTACAAATAGAAATTATGTATTGAGTATGATATAGTAGAAGTGAAGCACCAATTACGGATTGCCGATTCAGCTTTAGTCTTGAATCTCTAGCTAAAGCTCGTTCTTCGTCCATAGTAAATCAACACTCACCTTAGTTATTTATTTCATGCATGGCTAAAGTTTTCAATTGTTTATTTCCCATAGCACTAGTAAAATTATTTATACACTAGCTTTTAGGAACCGCACGTTACGCCGAGACCGTTAAACCAAACACAAAATAGACGTAAAAATTTTGAATCATGCACACGCGTTAAACCATGTTAACTCATGAAACGTAAAATATTATCGTACGTAGTAGTAGTGGTAATAATAATAATAATAATAATAATAATAATAATAATAATAATAATAAAAAAGTATATTAAAATTTAAACTAAACTATAAGAGATATATATTGTACTTTTACTCTATTGGAAGAAAGTAAAAGTTACTAATAACTTAGGCTATTTTTTATGGTTTCATATTTTTTTCACTTCAAGTCACTCACGTCATAAGGTTTAGCCACATAGTAAAGACTTTTCACTCATCTTTTACGTGTCATGTGTTATGGCATCACAATATTTTCACTCCCCCTAAAAACAATCTTTAAAGAAAATATTTTTTAAGGAAAAAGGTAAGAAATTGTATGATTGATTGAAAAGGAAGGACCCGCCTCCATCTTCTTCCTCACGCTGTGAGTGCATCCACGCCCCTCCATCTTTCACTCTTCTTCACGTCCTATGGAAGGGTGTTTAACGGCCTTCACATCCATATGACAAATAGTCGTTGCCTTGACGCAGGCTCGACCCTGAGGGAGGGTGGGGTAGGCGACGGCCGAAGGCCGGTCTCCTTAAGGGCCCAAAACTTCTAAAAATCATTTATATATATTATCTATATAGTGTAAAGATAAAATAAAAATGAGTTTAACCTACTAAATACAAGAAGGGAAATGGGAAAAAATTTTGATTTTTTTTTTCTCATTTATTCAAACATGTTTTTTAGATAAATAATATATAAAAATGAAAAGGAAATTTTTTAGTGTAGTTACGCTATTAGAGTAATTATAGTTATTACTCTACTAGAGAATTGCACTTTTTTTTAGATTGAAGTACTAAAATATATATTTATTAATAAGGAAAAAAATATATAAACAACAAAAATATTCTTTCATTCACTTCTCACGTTAACACCCTATTTGTACGGTAAAATCATTTGTACAAGAACTTACTATACATGTAAATGTTAAAGCAAAGCCATAACCAAACCATGGCATGGCTTAGGGGCTGTTTGGTAGCCTCTTAATCAGCCTATTAACCATTCAGGTCTGAATCATTCAGCATTCAGACTGTTTGTTTCAGCATCTGAATGGAATGATTAAGTGCTGAACCATTAAGCTAATAAGGGATGCTGAATGATTCAGCTTTTTACCATTCAGAGCCTCTTAACCACTCAGACCATCGTAATGATTCAGCACTTAATCAACCAAACAGCCCCTTAGTTGCTTGCATGTTTCTATTCTATTGTAGAGATTGATTTGGGTTCGAATCCCATCCCATCGTCAACATTTAATTTGGTTTCTATTTTTGCTGCTCACTTTTATTTCCTTCATCAATATTCATGATGGAACTTGACATGTATTTTTCTCTTTATAATCTTCTTTCTTTAACTATATCTTCACGTACATGTGTATTTTTTTTTCCTTCTTTCTAATCCTCTTAAATTAATTATTAGCATCATTATACATGATTTCAACATAAAATCCTCCTAAACCTAGCTGCCACAACACACGAATGTTTACCACTAGTTAAATGCAAAAAGAAGGGGTGTGATTGTCGACCGAAGGCTTGAAGCGAAACGAAATCTAAACTTAACGATTCAGTGAAGTAGGGATTATATTTTAGGGGCACAATTACTTTACTCGCCCAATACCTCCGAGTTCTTAAAGATTCTCAGTGACGGCCATGCCTAGTCATAAAAAAATAAAATAAAATGACTAATGGTACGAAAAAAAAGGTAAAACATGAAACGTGATATATCAACTTTGTGAGACAATTTCTTTTTTTCCACAATTAAGGCAGTTTTAATCATTCATTAAGTATGTACAGACATGAGGCTCCACATGATCGTCGTCTCAAACCTCTTTTCTTTTGGTCCACAGCAAACTAATTTTATAAAATGACTTCTTTAATAATTAATGGAACCTACATATATATCACTATTTGGAGAATTTTCACCAATGTTTTATATTTTTCAATTCTTATTTTTATTTTTTAACGGCGATCACACACACTCGTTAAAACCAATAAGAAGCTTATTCAAGACTTAGTCAGCAAACTCGTACATGGACTACCTCGATAAGGTGTAAGTACACGATGTCCCTAGCCTAGTATATGTGATGTTTGGATGTCATTACGGATGCTTGGGTGTGTTTTCGAGTCGATTATGGGATGTTTGGCATGTCAGGTGAGTAGGACTGAAAAGAGGCAATTAGCTTTGCTAATCGCCTGGGTACGAAGACGATCCTAATCGCCCCTCCTACTCGCCCCTTGGGCCCTGGACGACTAGGATAGATATAAAAGCTTCTAATCATTGCCCTAATCATCAAGCTGTCTCATCACACATTCCCCAAGCATCATGCCCTACGTTGAAGGTCTGAGATTGTCTTGTAATCACCTGCGCTCTGTTTTTCAATGCAATACAACCTTTTAACCTTATTTTTGTGTGTGTTGATACTTCGTTTAACTTAGTTTCATATCGTTTCTGTTGTCCGAACATTGTTTGGTGAATTCCGCACGCTAAACAGTGAAACTCGTGATTGTCGGGTTGTCCAAAAGTCGATCCCTACATAAGGAAAAACAGAGCGGAAATTGCCCAAACTTTAAATGAGCTATAACTTGAGCTACGATTAAAGTTACAAAGCCCACAAACAATGGACGAAAAGTCTCGATGAGTCGAATCATGATTTCATCTATAAAGATTCTCCCCAAATTTCATCAATCTTAAGTAATTTCCTTTTATAGCTTAAGATGCGTAAACCTTTGATTGAATCAATTTACACATCAGTTTATGTACTTGATTCATATATTGGCAAATCTGTCAAATTTAGAATCCACTTTAAGAGGCTGCTGAGATGCTTTCATCTAGTTTCGGGGTTAAGGGTAAATTTGGCCAAATGTAGCATGTTCGGTATAGGGGTGCCTGAGGCGGAGGTCCAAACAATGGCTGGAATAATGAAGTGCAGGGCGGATTTGTTTCCATTTACATACCTAGGGCTGCAAGTTGGGGCCAACATGAACATCTGCAGGAATTGGAAGCCGGTGTTGGAATTGTTTAGGGCTCGTCTTTCTACTTGGAAGGCCAAGCTCTTGTCTTGTGGTGGGCGAGTCACTCTTATCACGGCGGTTTTGAATGCCTTGCCCACCTATTACTTCTCTCTTTTTCGGGCCCCAGAACAAGTCATCGAAGCGCTGGATAGAATGAGGCGTGTCTTTTTTTGGGGAGGGTCGGACGAGAGAGCAAAAATGAATTGGGTGTCCTGGGAAAAGGTAATCGCCCCTCAAGAATATGGTGGGTGGGGTTTCGGGTCATTGCGGGATGCAAACCTTGCAATGCTAGCAAAGTGGTGGTGGAGATTCAAGACGGAAAAGGATGGGTTATGGAGGAAAGTTATCTGGGCGATTCATAGTGGATCAAGAGGTTGGAGTCTCGTGCCGATTAAGCTCTCTCTACCGGGTCCGTGGAAACAAATTGCTAAGGCAATGGGGGATGCTAATGGGGTTGGGTTGGGATTCTCGAACTATGTTAAAGGGGTGGTTGGGAATGGGTTGGACATTAGGTTTTGGGTCGACATTTGGGTTGGGGATGTCTCCTTGGCATCAATTTGTCCGAACTTATTCGAGATTGAGAAGAGGAAAATGGCTACAATAGCGGAGCGGGTGAGGCATGGCGGGTTGGGGTTCAATTGGGAATGGTCCAGGGGGGTTGGGACAGGTGTAGAAGCGGCTGAATTAGAGGTTTTACAGCAGCTAGTTGGATCAGTGAACCTCGCGGACAGAGACGACAAGTGGGTTTGGGTGTTAAATGGGGTTGGGTCGTACTCGGTGGGAAGCTTCAAGGAAGGACTTGTGGATCGGCGCTATGTGGCTCCGGTTTACAAGTTTAAACGCAATTCATGGGTACCAACGAAGATCGAGATATGCGCTTGGAGAGCTGATTTGGATCGCTTACCAACATTGAAGGCTCTGCAGCGTCGTAACATTCACTCGGATTCTGTGCAGTGCCCGATTTGCAGTGAGGCGGAAGAGACGGCAGACCATATCTTTTCCGGTTGTGGTTTTGCTCGGGTAATATGGCAGCTGGTTGCGGATTGGATTTCGGTTCAGCCTCTGATAGTCTTCAGCGTAAGGGACATTGTGGAGCTCTTCAAATCGGTTAACGGGTCAAAGAAAAAAAGGAAGGCGATTCACGCAATTTGCCTAATAGTCATTTGGAGCATATGGAGAACTAGAAATGAACTGATTTTTGATCAAATCCAACCGACAATTCAAAAGACATTCGGCGAAATAAAAACTTTAAGTTTTTTGTGGGTGAAGGCGCGGGCAAAGGAGACAGGGCTGGATTGGGACACTTGGAGAGGCTTCAAAGTATATAAGATTGGATGGTAGCAATACTTGTCTGTTGTATCGTTTTCTTTTTGGTGCTCTTGTTTGTTGTTCTTTGTTTTATTTTTTTTCTGACTTTGGTGGCTGTACCTTAATACCTTTGGTGTTTTGGTTATCGTCAGGATAGCCGATGTGGAATGCAATTTTTGTTGGTCGTTCAAAAAAAGAATCCACTTTATAAGGGCATCTATTTAAACTTACACTTCATTCGAAAAATACAATTGTTCCTTTGAGAATTATTCTCTTGTTATTTTAATTACTTGCACCTGCTTAAAAAAAATATACACCTAACTAAATTATATCCTGGAAGCATTCCGGGATAAGATAAATCTAATATGATATTATAAAATATGTGTTATGATGTAACAAAGAAATTAATATACTATAATATAAAAAACAACAATTTTAATCACGTGAATAAGAATGAAAATGTATATTAAAAAGAAGATGTATGTTTGGATGAGAAACAGAGTTAGAAACAACCATTGCATGACCTGATTGAGGTAGTAGTCTTGAAGGTGTAATTATATTCTGCTCTCGATGAAAATAAAATTCCTAGTTTGAACATGATTGGTGACTTGCCTAGACGTGATTAATAAATTACCTGAACACGTTGTGTTTTTTTTCCTGTATGAACAAAAACCGACAAAAAAAAACCATTTTTTTCGTTTTTTGTATAGCATTATGGTACTCGCGCGTTAGGAAGATAATAAAATGTTCGTTAATTTGGTGTAATTTTTTTTTTTAAAATATCGTATATAAAAGTAATTAATGTTTTAAAATTGTGAGGGAAACATGAGAGAGAAAGAGACTTTTTGATGGAAATAATGAGGATGTCACATGGCACATTCAATGAGAAGAATTACCTCTTTGAGTGCAATGTAGGATTTCATGCTTTGGAATATAGATATAGATATAAATGCTTACTTTGTGATAGGGATGAGATCGGTACCGTACTCGTACCGAAAATACCCGTACCAAATTTGAACAAAACTGGGTACCGAGTACCGTACCAAATATATAGGTACGGTACGGGTACGAGTACGGGTATCGGTACCGGTATTTCGGTAGAGTACCCGTTTTGGTACCATTTTGTTATTTTTTCTTTTTTGAAAATTTTGGTACCAAGTAGGTAAACAATTAGGAGTATCAATACTATACGGGTACCAAATTGAAAATTTTGGTACGGGTACCAATATGGTACATGTACCAAATAGGTAAAATTGATACGAATACCATAAATACCATAATACGAAGTAAAACATATAATCAAATTCAATAGTATATAGAATTCTGTACCAGTACCATTTTTACCCGTACTCGTACCCGTACCGATACCGAAAGTACCGAATACCGAAATCAGTAAAAGTGGGTACCAATACCTATACCGAGTACTTAAAATCGGTACAGGTACGGTATAGATACTCGGGAAAAAAATGTTCATCCCTAGTTTGTGATACTTGAACATGAATCACTTTAATGGGGATAAACACCTAACGCTACGTACTAATTAAGTCAAGCGTAATTTGATTCTTAGATATTTATCTAAAATCCTTTGAGAAACGATATTGTGTTAAAGCGTACGTAAAGTTTTTAATAGTATTATCTTTAACGGATTTGAGTATTAAAATTCATTTTGATTGACATTCACAAGTCATAAGCCTATGATGAAACTCATTAAAGTTATTATGAACTTAGAAATATATGACGCAAAACAATAGAATCCAAAGTGTCATAAAGCACGTATTAATGTCGCTAGAACTAATTATGATACAAGAAATTATAAACATGCAGGTCTTAAGTCACGCAATAATTGAATGACGGTCTCGGACAATCTGAATATCATGGGTATGACATGTCACGAGTGCGGAATCCTCAGGACGTTGTTTAAGTAACAATATCAACGACACACACGTAAACGAGTTATCAAAGACACAAAAGATGGTTTAAAAGTCGAATCTTTATTGAAAACAGAGCTCGAGTGCCTTACAACAAGAATCGGACTTGATAAACCCTAAAAAGCTGCTATGGAATGTGTGATGTGACAACTTGATCATTAGGGCAATGATTGAGGCTATATATAGGCCCAGCTAGTCGGCCCATGCCCAGGTTCGACTAGCAAATACGACACCCGAGTAGGCTTCATAATCGCCTGGAATCCACACGACTAGCCTAGTCGTGTGTAAGTTTCATAATCGTGTGCATAATTACAAAACTGCCCTTTATCACACAAACACGTACAAACATAGAAAAAACAACGATTAAAAACATATACTACGCTAAGGACATCTATACAACATGGACTAACAATAATAAATATAGATCCAAAGAGATTAATATAAATCATTAAAAATTATTTAACAAAATCCTTCCAAGATAAAACATATCGAGACTGTCATGAACCACGGTAACATGATAATTTTAATTACCAATCCTTGTAACTATGATTGCTTGTGTTTATTTTCCACTGTAACATGATATTATCTACACACTCTTATAACCCTATAGGCCATGTATAGAGGCATAAAGCTATAGCCTCTATACATGGTCTATAACCTGGTACTCATATAATATTGTACTAAGAAATATTGTTAGATTATGTCTGACGGCTAACCTTATACATGGGCAACATATGGTGCTATATGGGATATATAGAGGGTTTTTTTTTATTTTTACCCGAAGTTTGCTACATTTCAGGATAAGTCAATACGGCAAGTATTTATATATATATATATGGTGAGTTTCTTGTACAAAGGTCATAGCATAAACCATCTGCATAGGCATTGCCTGTGACGCTACTTGCTCCTCTAGCGGCTCATGCACAAAAAGTTAGCCCTCCGGCCTAAAAACACATGCCTACATCTGAAACAACCCCCCCCCCCCCCCTCTTCGTCCTTGCACCCATTTTTACTTATAGGTTTGCTTTCCTTCATTAACAATTTATTTGATATATTTTGATGGTATACAAGATCGATCATAGTAAAAATTTGGTGGACTTCATGTCAAGTTTTAACGACCCTCATAAATACTATTATGTTTACTAGTTAGATAACCTATACAATACCTGAAACACATAAATGGATTGGTTAGCTTTAACAAACTAGTTAACATGAACACATGACTATGTGTACGTATGCATCAAATACAGATGAATTTTACATATGAAGCTATTCAACTGGTCAAAGAAGGTGATAAGTTGTCATTCTCATAACACTAGCTAAGGCTAATTGATTGTCTCTGAATACACTAAAAATAATTGTACTCTTGATAAATATTACCTCTCCTAGACTTGGCCACATCTCTACACCTATCAACTTAATGCTCTCTTTAATCTCTCCCACTATTCACCAATTAATATCAAGCACATGAACTTTATATTATTGCACATATCTTGGTTAAATCCATCCTTATTTTGACTGTAAAAACATAATTATAAATCTGAAAAAAATATATACATACAAACATAACCTCTCTTTCTCCATCACCATCATATCTTACAACACTTCCCCCCTTCTTTCCCCAATCCTATGCAGAAATGCAACAATACAATCATGAAAGTCTTGATTCAAACTATGAAGAAGATGCACCTTTGTACGGACAGTTTCCGTCTCCTTTCTTTGATGACATACCTCATAACCACCACCAAAATATGCCAAACAGCGCTGCGGATGAGCCACCGCCTTCTAAAACTAAACGTGCAAGAAAGAAAAGAAGCGCGGGTAAGACAGACAGGCATAGCAAGATTCATACCGCGCAAGGCCTTAGAGACCGAAGAATGAGGTTGTCTCTCCACATAGCTCGCAAGTTTTTTGGTCTTCAAGATATGTTAGGTTTTGATAAAGCAAGTAAAACCATTGAGTGGCTCTTTTGCCAGTCCAAGAAAGCCATAGATGAAGTCACTGATAGCGTTAAATCGCAAAACACTACACCAAGAGCTGCAGGTAGAGACAATATCGAGAGTTGTGATCAATCACCTGTAATTTCTGATTGTGAAGTTGATTCAGGTGTCGAGTTCGATGGTGGTAAACAATCAAATAGTAATGAGAACTCAAAAAAACCGACAGAAAGCGAGCTATTGGCAAGGGAACTGAGGGGCAAGGCAAGAGCAAGAGCAAGAGAGAGAACAAGAGAAAGAATGAAATCAAAACAAGTGTTTGTAGCAAACCCTAATGAAGATTTTGATCAACAACAATTAGGGTTTTCAACAAACCCTAATAATCACTACACAGAAGGTTCATCAAGCTCTCCACTTGAATATTCTGGTACGCATCATGTCGTCTTTGACCCTATACATGATCTGAATAATGTTGCTCAAAGAACAGAAGATTATTTAGGGACATCTGCTACAAACACATCAACATATTTTCCCGGATATGGTTATGGTGGTTATGGTTATGGTTACAATTACAACAAAAGTTTTGAAAATCCTCCTGCTGGTTGGTTAAATTCAAGCAATACATTTTTAGGTTTTCTTGGTGGTTGGGATACTGAAAACTATGGAGTTTATCCTGATCTTGCTCCATCCACAGGAGATGAATATTATCATGGACAACACTTTAGTTCGGTTTACATTCCTCCATCCAATCTTATGCATTTTCAAACTCAAAACCAAAGAGATTAATTAATTAACAAGGTTTTGATGGAACATGATCAGGTGTTGTTTTTGAATTATATATATTTCGGTTTATGCATTCGATTATAAGTGATATAAGAATAAAGGGACGGAGCTACATCATATCATGTATTGCAAAGTTTTGATGATTTTGTTGTCGAATTTACTCGACATATAGCTCATTTCATGTTATATATCGATCTTGATGTAATGTATAAGAAATGTTATTTGGAGAATGCAGTAAAGGTGGTAAAAAAATGTATTTTTATGTATGCTTTTCTTGGTAATTTGATGTGATGTTATAGTTAGGTTTGAAAATTTTAATTTACTTTAATTTAGAAGTGAAATAGAACATGAAAAACAGAATAAAATTAAGTTGGTTGGCGCTAAATGCAAGATACACCAACTGTAGCCAATGTTGCAAGCTACTTCTTCAATTGTTTCCGTGAGGTTGTGAGGTTAATAAAGTTAATAATTAGCATTATGGAACCAGCTACACCTATACAAAGACTGAAGTTGACGTACTAAATGCTAGCAGAATCATGAATGGGGGTTTAATGTTCTTAATTGGTAGAAGACGGTTGAGCTAGGTTGTTCATATATTATGATGTTTTTTTTGGCACAAAGTTGAAGAGAAGTACAAAAGATAATTAAATAACTTTAGATAAAAAGAAAGTATCATATTTTTAATACTTTTTGAGTTAGCATACACCTTTTTTTGGAGCATATATATCTAAATACGACGTGCTAAAAGGTGAAAAATGAAAACTACAAAATCAAGGTTTCTTATGAGATTGGCTCTCCTTATTTCCACCTCCTTATAACTCATTACTTTCGAGCGACTCGTAGAGCTCAAGGAATCAAAGGTTTGTTTTTAATAGAGTAGGCTTTGCAATTTAAAAAGGCATAGCGGCACAGTTTGTTGCTCGCTTACCCATTATCCAGATGTAAACTTGACCTTTTTTATGAAAAAAAAAATATTTTCCTAAAAGTTAATAAATTAAAAAAAGTGTTTGGCAAATGATAAATACTTAATTAATGTTTTAAATTTCCATTTGCCTATAATAAGTTGTTTTGGAAAAGTAATTAAGAAATGTGTGACTTTTGAACTTCCTTATAACTTATTAATGGCTATTTACCTACATGCCCTCCTTATATCCTTTTTGGTCATTTTACTTAAATAAGTTAAACTAAACATTTTTTTACAAAATAACTTATTGACTTATTGTTTTTTCACACCACATAAGCTAATCTAAAAACTCATTTTTAAAAAGTCATAAGTTAAAATGTCATTTTAACTAAAAGTCATTTTGGACTCAAATAAGTTTATTCAAACATGCCCTTAGACAACGGTGGGTTTACTTTGAGCTAAGCGGAGAGGAAACCCTGTTCAAAATTAAACATCAATGTATTTTTTTTAATACATCAAATAAAGCTAATGGTGTTCATTAGTCTAGTTAATGATTTATTTGATATGTTCTAACTTGAACTTTTCTTGTCCCTAATCGTTATCCGAAAATATTTATATTCAGCATTGTCTAACTGATCCAAATTCAATCGAATTTAGTTCAGTTCGGATTCAGTTGGAAACAGAAAAATCAAATCTAATTTAACAATATTTTAGCCTAGCTATTTTTACCTTACGCTTGGGTTCATGACAGTCGTTTGGAACTCATGATTTCACTGACAACTAATTAAGAGAATCGCGAGAGGTATTCGATCTATTTAGGATTGTAGAGTTTTTGAACTTTCGCGGTTTTGGTTGTGTATAACGAAAAATGAAATATCGAATATTTGAAATACGAATATGCAATGGAAGACGAAGTGGATTGGGAATTATAAATAGACAAGCTCATTTAGATTGATTATTGGACTCATTGTAACACCCCAAAAATCTCTTGTTTATTATTTATCTTGATTAAGCGAATAATAGGAAATTTACTAACCGAGCATGACGAGGGAATAGTAGTAATTTCCATCTTGGCCTAAATAACCGCACAATACTAATTTGATTAGTGTATAATCATAAATAGATAACTATTAAACTAGAGGGGCTAATCTTGTCAACTCTCTAAAGTGAATATTATTATTATTCATAAAGAGGAAAATTGTTGGATGATCTTCTCATTTCCAGAAGAATCAATCCATGCCCAAAACACACACTAAACACACACACACACACTTAACCCTCAACTCAAGAACAAGCTGATTCAATGCCAAATCGAAAGGGGTTTTGCTTGCATC
Source organism: Ambrosia artemisiifolia (assembly GCA_032199755.1). Lineage (NCBI taxonomy): Eukaryota > Viridiplantae > Streptophyta > Magnoliopsida > Asterales > Asteraceae > Ambrosia > Ambrosia artemisiifolia. The sequence continues at coordinate 3,798,852 of CM063519.1, forward strand.
TACCCTAAAACGGGTCATCTAGGCCTAACAAACATCTAGGTAACATTTAATTGGCTTGAATTATTAAGTTTCATATATGGTTAAGTGGTAATTATGGGTTTTCCTAAAAACGTGAAATTAAGGGTTAGTAGAGGTTGCTCTAGTATTAGAGGGTCTCTATACTTGTTAAATTGTGTGTTTTTTGCTAAATACTTGTGTGATGAGGGATTCTTAAGAATCCATGTTGTAGAAAGTTTTGGGTTTTGATAATTTGGTAGAAATTGCCTTAAAAGTTAGACAAGACCATGTATGCTATGTTTGTGAGTGAGATTCTTGCATTAAATGTTCAAGCATATGATATGGGTATTGAAATTGAAATAAAGATGGATCATTGAGGTCTTTAGATCATATAAAATAACTTTGGTTAAAAGGCGCCTTCTAAGTGTTCGATGAAATGCCTAAATGAAACTTGATTTCATTTGAGTATATATTCTTTTGATGAAACTTGTATGAATATGTGAAAATGCACCTATGAGCAAGCACTTAAACAAATGTGTGTAATACTCAAATCTAGGTGCAAAGCTTGAGTCTACGGGAAGCCATTCGGGTAAGGATTTGAAGCAAAAAGGACACGACTAAGGTAAGTCATAATCATGACTTGGACTTGATATTATTGTGTTAAACATTTTTTATAGTTAATGAAATGCTATGGTCCTCCTAGACTTGTGTAATTTGGAAACATTGGTAAATCTTGAGAACGCGTGGCCCGGGAAAGTAAAAGCAAGTAAAAATGGCTCATGGAGTCATAGACACGAAGGTATCGCAACAACGGTAACACGTGCAAGGTGAATTCGTAATTATGCTCGAAATATTTGGTGTACAAACATTCAAGGTCACAAGTCTTGGTGGGGATCACAGGAGGTCAAAATATGAGTGTTGAGTCTTGAAAATTGCCAAAAAGTTAGGTGGTTGGCCCCACCTTACACTGAGACAGGCATGGTGGCGCCAGATTTGTCGTAATTCAGGTAAAATTTTGGTTCAGAGCCAGGTGGCGCCGACTGATGGTAGGTGGCGCCACCATCTAACAAAGGTGGCGCCAACTTTCTCTTTCTTGCCTTTCTTCATCTTAAATTCCATTATTTCAATTCCGATCGATTTAGTAACGTTTAACGGGTTATTTTTCGTATTTTAACCCCCATGAAAATAGATACACGTAACGGATGATGATCAAGATTAGAACAAGAATCGAACGCACCAGACTTGATCGTTTCCGCAACTTTTGAACAAAAGCATTTTTAAACTTGGTTTTGGTAGTCGTTTTGTTATCGTGTTCGATACTAGCTAGACTATGCGTATGTTTTGAACCATGACACGTATGTACTTGATGTCTGTGAATCGTGCTAAGTATGTAATGCTTTGAATCTAAACTTTCAAACTAAGTCGATTATAATGTATAATTATTCTATAACTACCCGATTATCGGGTCGGGTGTTACACTCACTATTGGGTTGCATCAATAGAAACAACGGCAAATACGTAAGTACTTTTATGTTATACTATTAATTTTAATTGGTATTGGTTAAACCAATTAAACTCAACATTTATCTGTTTTAATAATAGAGTGATTTACAAAATATTAACTGTGTATGAATTAGGGTTATTCTCTTTTAACACGAAATAGTATTAACCTTCTCGCGTTGCTGCGGAGGTCATAAAACTGTACCAAGTAGCATCAATGTCACTGTCGCCAGCGACCAATAACATTGGAAAAGTTCGTAAAACAAAAATAAAAAATAAACGAAAAAAATAAGAATGAGCAAAATGTAGACGTAAAATCGGTGAACCATGCACGCATTGCGGCATGTTAATGGGCAAAATTTAAATTGAAACTTAAAACACAACACGACCTTTAGACCGGAAAAAATAGAGGTAAAAACATTGAACTACTTACGCATGTTGTGGTATGTTAAATGGAAAAATTTGGATTGAAACGTAAAACTAAAAATATGTTTAACATACATGGGATAAAGTTCAAAGTGAGAAAAGAGTATGGGTTCAATGTAAAGATGAAAACTATTAGGATAAAAAGTAAAAAAGAGAAGAAAACACAAAGTATGGTACAACCTACAATACATGATGTACAACCTTTTTAAGCACAAGATACTTGTTTAGCATGATATACAAGACTAAAAAGCACACACTACTTGTAATTAATACTATATACCCATTATACTATAATAATAGGCCTTCCTATTTGAACAGTATTTTTATTATTTTTTTATTTCTTCTCATGTTTATAGGTTAATTTAGTGGATTACATTTTGCATTGTAGGGTCTGGTTCAGTGGCTTCACCTTTAACTTTAATCCACTTCTTCCTGGGTTCGAGTCCTTTTAAGTCCTTTTTTTATCCAAGTCTTTCCAAATTTTATTTTGCCTAAACACGTGTTCTTTTTGGGATAGCTATAACAAATTACAATTCTCCAGCAATATTAGACGTGCATTCTATTCCTCATTCCACGTGTCCCCTGTCAATCCACGCGTCTACAACATAGCACATCAAATTAAAACCTAATATCATACCTCATAAAATCATACTTCATCCTCCTCTATACTCTCTCCCTACTCTCTCAAGGGCCAACAAATGCTGAAGATCACACGATGTTGTGACCGGACCACCGAAGGTTATTGTGGACGTCGACTATTCGTAGGGAGGTCGTCGAGTATGTCACTTCTTTTCTGACGGACAGTGACATAGTGCCGTTGTATATGACAACAGTTACGGTTTAGGTTGGTTCTAGGCAGAAACTGATGAAGAAGTTGGCGGAGGCGGCTGTACATAACAGCATAGTCATTACAACCGGGCCATCGGCGATGGAGGTTAGTTGACGACGGAGATGATGGCGAGGTTTAGAAAAGGCGACTGATGCAACTCTGACAACCAAGGTAAGTCGAACGTGAAGAAGTCAATGAGTTATTGTTTCAAAGTTTTTCCAGCCACATCTAGCTTCTTCTTTGTGATTATGTGTTGTCTTTTGCTAATTAATAGTTAGATTCATATATACCTGTTTCACTTTCTTCTTTATAAATTCGCAATTAAGTGTGTCTGTGTGTTGAATTAGTTGTTTCATTTCTTTGAATTTATTTAATTTGAGTTTCAGGGTATATTGATTTGTTATCTCATTTCTTTTAGAAGTCAAAAGTACCCTAGCGTTGTGATGGATGTAGTTTGGCATGTTTTCACACTTCACCAAAGTGATAATTTTTTGATTTCTCCCTTAGCTTTGAAAGGTAAATTTTCTTAAATTGTGATGTTGGGTAATACATTAAACATAATTTATGATCGGTTATAGACCAAAAATAAACAACAAAAGCATTGCATAGTATTCTTGAAATTGAAATTCTCTACTGTGATTGGATATTAGTTACCAACAGGGGTAATGGGATGATGGCTATCATGTGCTGTCACGTTCATGGAAATCATGATACTGGATCAGCACAGGTCCACTCCAAATCATCATGTTCGGGTCAATTGTTACCTTTTACTTGTATTGTAGCTTAAAATGAAAGACTTTGGTTGAAGAAGTTTTATATATATTTTTGTTTTGTTATAGGGTCATTGGTTGTTCCCACAAGATAAGCTTATGCAAGGATATGCATCCATCTTAGCCACCTTGGGACGGTAATTTAGTAATTTTTTGGCCATGTTCTAACAACTTGCAATGTATAAGTTTTCACTTTTCCTATACATGTTGGATTTTCTTTTTTATAACTTAAGACAATAATAAAAATTTAACTTAAATCATGTCAATGTGGCATTGTTGATTTAGTATAGGAACCTTACTCTCAAGCCTTATCTTGAGATTATTTGTGAAGGTGGGTTGGGTGTTCCTCGGCTACAAGAGGTCAATGGCGCTCTGCTGTTCAAATGGGCGTATCGATATTGAAAAGAGAAAAATAATCTATGGAAACGAGTGGTGTCGGCATGTCATAAGTCTAGATCAAGAAAATTCTTTCTTCCAGTAAACTCTCAAGGCGGAGGGGGATGGAAATCGATAGCTAAAACGGTGGACAGTCTTATTCATAATAATCGACAACTGTATTTTTACTTCCGGGCGAAGATTGGCCCCGGATCTTCGGTTCGTTTCTGGTATGATACCTGGTTGGGTGATCAACCATTGTTTATTCGATGTCCGAACCTTTTCGAAGCAGATCACAAGAAATACAGTTTGGTTTCAGAGAGGTTATTGAGTGCAGATGACTGTTGGATTTTGAACACAAGACTTTTCAATTGTCCTATGACTTCAGCCTGCAATAGTGAATTTATTGAGCTGCAGAGAGATGTTTCGATGCTGAACTGGTCAGGGTAGCTTGCTGAAGATTGCTGGGAGTAGACGGTTGTGTCTAAGTCTGAATTTAGTGTCAAAACAATTAAAAGGCTGATTCAAAATAATGAAGGGGCTGATAATAGCTTCAGTTTCAAATGGGTCAAATGGGTTCCCATTAAGTGCAATGTCATAGCGTGGAGGGCGAGCATGGGTCGGTTGCCAGTGAAGACGGAGCTCGTCAAAAGAAACATGCAGATCAGAAATCAGTTGTGTGTTCAATGCGAGTGGGGCGATGAGTCCGTGGATCATGTTTTTATAGGTTGTCCGTTATCGCAAGAAGTATGGGCGGCTGTGGCTCATTGGTGTCATCTAAGGTCAATCTTTGCATTTGATTTGAATGATTTATTGAACATATACAAAGATGCCGAAGACAGTAGGTGGGAAAAATTCATTATCCAAGGAATAATTATCATCTCTCTATGGCGTATTTGGTTGGCGAGAAACGACAAGGTGTTTAACGACAAGAAGACATCGGCTAGAATAATTGTTGCTAATATTAAACGGTTGTCGTTTATGTGGTTAAAGTATAGGTCTATATATTCGGATTTGATGTGGGATAATTGGTTAAGGTTCCCTATGTATATGTTGTAATGTGCCGAAAGTCCTCGCTTTGAGGACTTTCGTTGGCGTTTTTGAATGAAATTGAAGTTTCAAAAAAAAAAAAAGTGTAGCAACGTTAGTGTCATTTTTAAGACCTAAGACCGGCTTATACTAACCCATTTTGTGTAAAAAAAATTACTCTTTCTTGGTTAGAATGTTACGACAGGAGGTAAAGAACCAACTTTAGTATAGTGTCAATTCTACTGGTTGAAGAGGCTACATCTTTTGTTTACTTGACACGGAGATCTTTCGTTGCCGAAATCAAGGTAACTTGAAAAATTACAATATTGTTCTATTAACTTCTTAGCATCTAAGTTTAACCTCAAAGAGTTTAATTTTAGTACGCTATAGTTTAATTGTTTGTATTTGATCCGTTTCAAACTGACCCGCTTTGGATCTCTAACGAAATTATTTTGTGATACAATATTATGATATTTTCTGATTTTTTTTAGTTGTATAATAATCTGCATTGCGCTATTCGTTAGGTAGGGTTGTTTGGCGATTTGTATTCCTTTATTTGCGCTCATATTTTTTTGGCCTTTATGCAGGTGTTTTTTGTAATTTGCCGAAGAAGCCGGCATATTAGACCTTAGACGAAAGAGAGCTGCTACACCAGTCAAAGTACGCGCTTTGCGCAAATATATTCAGGCCTTTAGGGAAAACGGAACTCATTATGTGCTGGTTAATCAGGAGGTACGCCTAAATTTCAAACATGGGTGAATTCGTTGTGGCACCATTTATGCCATGCATCTCATTTTTTTACTGCAATTAATTTTATGTGAGCATATGACGTATAGGATGAAAGAATATACCTGGGAAATTCAATTATTAGTAGTCCTTTTGTTTACGTGTTTCACAGTTTAATGATGTGAATTTAATAAAGCTCCGTCCGTTTTTCATCTACTTTGGGTGTCAAAGTTTTGCCTTACAGTTTGTTTTTTCATCTACCTTGGGTGTCTAAGTTCTGCCTTACAGTTTGTTTTTTCATCTACTTTGGGTGTCTAGGTTCTGCCTATAGACTATTTGGTTTGTAAGGGTACTTCACTTGGCTGTTGAAAAAAAGCCATAAGCTACACCACACTCTGCAAAAAGGCCACTACTGGAGGAAGAAGGTATGCTTCTTATAGAAAAAACGACATACAATGTTGATATGCAAACTAATCAACTTAAAGAATGTCATCAAATGCAGATTTCGGAAACACGACACCAAAATGAAGCAAGAACAGCAGGGCAGTTAAGTAAAGATTTACAGTTGTTAGGAGCTTGCTGCAGTGCTGGTCTAATTTTTTTATGGTTTACTACGAAACATGCAACTTTTGATACATAAAACAATGTGAAGTGGAAGATCCACGAACACTACTACTAATGCAAACATAACCGGATACTTTTGCTTAGCTGTCCAACCCTTTTCCATTGTGGATTCGGTATGTAAAAGTTGAAAGAGAAAAGCGGGTTGAAAAAATCGACGGTGAATTTGATGGGAGCAAGTCGGTTAGCGTTTTGGGGTGACAAAATTGCAAGGCGTGCAACGCACGCCCCTAAAAAACACTAGTTTCAATCAAAATACACAGCACCTATTATTAGAACTTAGTAACACCAACACAAAGTCACAAACCCATTTATAGATGTAGTTTTAGAACGTTAGAACGTAAAAAATATATATGACTGATCATTTTGCACTTACATTTGTAATATCTTTCACAGTTACAATCTAAGAAAAAGAAATGAAATATATTTTGAAAACAAAAAACCTTGAAAAAACGTTTCCGCTTTTACCCAAGAAAAGGAAATCAAACATCAAACATAGAAAAAGAAGTATTTTGAGCACGCCCGGTGGGACTCGAACCCACAATCGCCTGATTAGAAGTCAGACGCCTTATCCATTAGGCCACGGGCGCTATTTTGTTTTGTATTTTTGTTCATAATTAAATCTTATGTGCCTAAAAAGTTGCTCATGGTCGTTAACATGCTAAATATCTTCATGATAGCCTTGTTTTCTGGGCCTCAATTAGAAGAACCGAGGAGTCAAATCCATGAATCTGCTGGAATCATTTGATCTTTGTAGAAAAGCAATTATGTCCATAAATCAAGCAGAAGCCGCTAAACAGTTGTCACAGTGAAGTAAAGGAGTAAACCACATCGAAGAAGAACGGATACAGAATTCTCTTCTATATTAGACTATGGGGAGTGGAGGGGGGGGGAAAGAGGGGGGGGGAATTGCCATGTGGCACTTGTGGGGTCCATTTGGGGGGGGGAAAAAATTGTGGGGAGTGGAAGGGGGGGGAAGAGTGGGGGGGAATTGACATGTGGCATTTCTTTTTTTTTTTTTTTTTGTTTTTTAAGTAATAAATATAACAATATTAATAAAACATAATTAAAAAACATTAATAATTAATAATAAACTACAAAATAAAAAATATAAAAAACATGAAATAAAAAAATACATGAACTAAAAAAAATACATTAACTAAACAAATACATCAAACATGTTTTTAATCATCACTGTCGGATGGGTATTGTCTTGGTACAGTCCAAATATGCTCAACCAAATCCGCTCGAAGGTTGTGATGTGTTTGAGTATTTTTTATTTCCATGTTGTTTAACGATCTTTCTTCATCGGTAATGTTTCCTTGACTTGATGGTGGTGCGTCACCAAAATACTCGCATATTGCACGCCCTTCGTCTTCCAAAATCATGTTATGCAAAATAATGCATGCATACATGATATTTTTTATTTGCGCTTTTTCCATCACTCGACATGGCATAGACAAAATGCGCCATCTTTTTTGTAAAACACCGAAAGCTCGTTCAATGTCTTTCCGTGCAGCCATTTGAGCTTTGTTAAACTTTGTTCGCTTTTCGTCTAACGTAGTCCTCCGTGTAAACGCTTTTACGAAAACGGCCCAATCAGGGTAAATTCCATCTGTTAGAACATACCCGTACTTGTATTCTACCCCGTTTACATAAAAAGTTCCTTTCGGTCCAACATCATTTACAAGATCGTTGAAAATTGGGGATTGATTAAGAATAGTTATATCGTTGTTCGAACCGGGCACACCAAAAAACGCATGCCAAATCCAAAGATCTTGTGATGCAACCGCTTCAAGCATCATACAAGGCTTTTTATGATATCCACTTGAGTGTTGACCTTGCCATGCAGTTGGACAAAGTTCCCACTCCCATTTCATACAATCTAAACTCCCGAGCATACCAGGAAAACCATGTTTTTCGTCGTGGAATTCCAAGAGTTGTTGTACGTCACTAAACGTAGGTTTTCTCAAATATTTTTTTAAATATAGTTCAATGACGTACGAACAAAAAAAGTGGAGACTTTCCCTGGCCGTTCGGGCCGACATCTTTAGATAGTCGTCCATTATGTCGGAAGTTTGCCCGTAACCTAAGTGTCTTAGCGCGGCTGTGACCTTTTGAAACGTGGTAAATCCCAACTCACCACGCGCATCGGGCCTTTGTTGGAAATATTCGTAATTATTTTCTAAATCGTTTGATATTCTTATAAATAAATTACGACTCATACGAAAACGCCGCCTAAAAATTTTTTCATCGTATCTTGGTTCGGGCGAGAAGTAATCACGTACCAATAAATCATTTGCGGCTTGTCGTTCACGAACTATATACTTTCTACGCTTTGGTTCCGAGGTCGCTTCATCATCATCCGCTACAACTTTAACGAGTGTCTGAATGGTAGCCATTATCATCTCCGCACCGTCATCAGATGATGAGCCCAAAGCGAGTTCAGCAAACGACGAAGACGAACTGGAACTTTGGTCCGACATCTTGCAAGTATATTTAACAAAAAGATTGTTTCGAAAGGATTTTATACAAATAGGAGATTGTGGGTTTGAGTATTTTTGAGTGTGTGTGGTTTATATATATATATAGATTTTAGAAAAAAAAAAATTTTTTAATATTACCGTTTGACAACGGTTATAATTTTATTTTTTTTGTTTTTTTTTTTTTTTTTAATAATCAACGGTCATATTACAAACAACCAATGAAAATGAGCCACCTCACCCAAACCCTTGCCCCCCCGCCCGTCTTCCCCTCACCGCCCAACCCTCCCCGCCCCCCACTTACCGCCCCAGGGGCCGGTGTTCCCGCCCGGGAATGGGTCACCGCCCCAAGGTCACCGCCCCACTCCCTGGAGTCTTAAAACAAAGACACTTTAATAGTGTCTTTGTTTTAATAAATATATTGGTCACCAATTTTTAGATTAACTTTATTTTTGTCACCAACTTTTAGGTTAACTTTATTTTCTTTTAATTTGACCACCAAACTTAGACCACTAAACTTTTAGCTTTTAGGATTTAAAACTTTTGTCACTAACTTTTAGCTTAACTTTATTTTCTTTCAATTTGACCACCAAACTTTTAGCTTTTGGGATTTCAAACTTTGACCACCAAACTTTTAGCTTTTAGGATTGCAAACTTTGACCACTCAACTTTTTTAAACTTGCATTGCACTTTGGCCAACATTTTAGCTTTTAGGATTTCAAACTTTAACCACCAAATTTTTAGCTTTTAGCCGCGAGTATTTTTTTGAAGCCCACGCAAGAATAACAGTCACTTAATATTATTTTTAATGTTCACGAAACCCTCCAGGCAACAGGAGCTCCCACAGCGACGCGCGATCTTTAATGTCCACCAAATACTCAACGCAACAGGAGCTCCCGCTGCGTTTCGCACAACAGCCGCACCCGCGGCGAAGCGCGGGCAACTAATACCTAGTTGTGTCTATATTGAAAAGTTGGTTCATTGTAATTTGTAAAAGACATATACATGCTCTAGAAATATTTAAATTTAGTTATAGTATTAATCCTGTGTTTGAGCAGGATTTGTATTTAAAAAAAATAGGGTAAATTACACGTTATGTCCTTTACGTTTACCTGAAATTTCACCGTGTGTCCTTTGTATTTTAAATAATTATTAGAACTATTAAATAAATAATACATAGTTAAAGATAACAAAGATATTGGATGGAGTTAGAGAAGATAACCAAGATATTGGATGGGGTTAGTGTAAAGGACACACGGTGTGCAAAAGTTTCAAATAAAAGACAAAGGTGAAATTTCAGGTTAACTTAAAGGACACACGATGTAATTATTAAAGATAAAGGTCACACGCAGTGGCGGATTTAGGCCACAAAATCAGTAGTAACGTTTTTCATTTTTTTCATTTTAGTAGAAACGTTATCCAAATTTCGTAAAAAAAAAACAATTTTTTCACTAATTTTCCACTACGCGCGCGAAGTTAAGCCGCAACGTCAGCGACCCCTCCTTATTCTCTATGTCCGCCCCTGGTCACACGGTGAAATTTCATGTAAACGTAAAGGACATAACGTGTAATTTACTAAAAAAAAATATATAAGATGCTGGTGTTAGAGGTAATGTCTTGAGAGGAATATATACTTTTTCGCTACACAATCAAATCTATCAAAACCTAAGAAAATAAGGTTTTAAAAAAAAGAACTTATAATAAACTATCGCAAGCTTATAGTGGCAATTGGTGTCAGCTTCTACGAATTGAATTAATAATTACCTAACCGGCAACTTTAAAAAGGTCATTGTATGAAACTCGACACCGATATTCTAGTCCAGTTTAGCTCATATAAGTATATCTCGTGCAACTGGTTGATCTATGCTTGTCATAGGGTTGTAAGCATATAGCGAACAAACATAGCTAGTAAAATCCCATATTTAAAAAAAAATTTACTCGTAGGGTCTTAGAAGGGTGAAATGAGGAAAATATTTCCTCTATCGTAGGTAATAAAGAGATTGCTCCTACTGGCAGCCAAGCGGATACACTGCTCCATCTTACTCGGGAAGATAGGGACGGGTGGTGGAACATGATTGTTGATGGAGTGTAACGGTCAAATTTCTGTTGGGGATTATTAAAAAAAAAAAAAGAACTTTTCCATTTTCAAATTAAATATTATCCATTCAGCAAAAATCATTCAACTTTCACCATTGTCACATTCTTTTCAATCAAAAAATCTTGTTCTCTTTTATCTTTAAAAAAATATATAATTATCTAACGCTCTTGGAAGTTATCGAAGGCGCAAGAATCGACAACAAAAGATGTGGATTCGTGTTTCGGTGTTCTAAAGGTAAAGTGTTGTATACTTAGGCAACCGGCAGCCCATGGGGACTATGACTGTAGGCAAGATGTGGGGAGTTGTATATGCGTGCATGTTGTTGCACAACATCATCTTTAAGGATGGAGTAAGAGCGACATCACCGGTCCATATAAAGTATCCACCGGTCGAGTCATCCTTTGACGAGAATGTTCTTATGGCAGCACTCCCCCACGGCCCCACCCTTAGATATCATTCGTGGCTTGACTCGCACGTCCAGCAAATATTTGCCGAAGCTAGTCTAAGGCTATTTTGCTTATTGGTCTCGATGAAAAGTTATCCCAACACTAATATATAAATATTCAAAGATTATATAATTGAGTGTTTGAGATTTACATTCCTTTGTTTCAAAGGAACTTTAATGGAACAAGTGTCCTTCCATTCTCACATTCCCACTCTCTCTCGATTAAATTATAATCCCACAAGTTTCTCACCAAATTAATTAATTAAATAAATATCCCTTCCTCATGTTCCACTTTTTTTATATTTAAATAACCAAACAAGGATACAAGTGTAATCGTAATTTCATAATTGTATCAATTAGCTTACAAAGGTTATTATACCTTACCCCAATTGAAACCACAACTTCTTAGCTTCATAACCATCACAAGTTTTTTTTTTCTCTGCCGACTACGGTTAAAGAACAAACATTTGTTAATTTTCTACAAAATAATAGTTTTTTTTTTCTCTATACGATACATATATATTGTGACTTTGTGAGGTTGTCATATACGATGTTTTAAAACAACTAAGACTTTACTTAAGGTTGAATAGTGAACATTATTCTATATCTCATGTATTTGATCCAGGAAATTCAAGCTGTCAACCTTCAAAAACTCTCAAACAACTAAACCTCCCTATATTTCATCCCCTTTGTTCTATGTTTTCTCTTCAAACCTTCCATCATCATCATCACAAACACCACCACCATAGCCATGAAAATATATATCCTTCTCCACCTCATTTTCTGGCTATCTCTCATTCTCCTCATTATCTTCCATGTCAAATCCAAATCTACGGCCATTGCCACCACCTCACATCTTAGACACCACCGCCCTTTAACTAACCGAAAAGCCCTAGCCTCTAACTTCGACTTCACCCCTTTTCTAATACACCATCACCACCATGATAACTTACCTGATCAAGGTGGAAGCCGTATTGATCCTCGTTATGGTGTTGAGAAGCGACTTGTGCCAACCGGTCCAAACCCATTGCACAACTAGAAGAGGTGGCTCCATCATGTAGCTACCTCCATACGTATACTTTGTGTGTATGATTGCTTTCTTTTGTTCATATGTGTTTTAAATTTGTACTTGCATGAAATGTATAATTGATTTACTCTAGATTTTTATGGCATTATATATGTGTTTGTGGAAATTGTATTAATTATTAGTTAACATCATGATTGTTATTGTTTAAGTTAATGGAAAATAACCATGAGTAGATGCAACGGCAAGGAACAAAGGTCAAACGTTGCTAACTTGCTATAGAACCATAATGATGATAAATTAAGAAGGTTGGTTAGTGTAAAAGGTCCGCTAGTGTGCAGTGTACGTGACACATCATTTCATCTAACGTGGGTCCGAGTTTTTAATTTTGTACTCGTTTCAATCTATCACCGTGTTGAGTTCTCTTCTACTTGTTAGATCGTTAGATCGGATTTAGTACAAAGTTTTCTTTTCCAATCCTTTTTATTTTGTCAGTTATGTAAATAACTCGACTTATATATGTTTTGACTGTGTAAATAACCATGCCAAAAATTAATCTCATTATCCACCTCATTACTAATAGCATTATGCATTAGTTAGAAACGGAACTTGGGAATTAGTACCTAGACAGCCCGATATGAATATTATACGCAGTATGTGGTTGTTTAAACATAAATACAGGTCGGATGGTTCTTTGGAGCGGTACAAGGCCCGTTTTGTTTGTGATGACCGTACCCAACAGGTTGGTATTGATTGTGGAGAGACGTTTAGTCTGGTTGTTAAGCCGGCCACCATTAGAATAGTGCTTTCCATTGCTTTATCTAAGCGCTGGTCTATCCATCAGCTGGATGTTACCAATGATTTTCTTCATGGGAATCTCCATGAAACAGTTTACATGTGAATTTGCCATGAAGGACTTAGGTCCTCTCAGCTATTTTCTGGGCATCTCCGTGTCTCGCACCACAGACACGATGTTTCTTTCTCAGCACACCTATGCAAATGAAAATAATCACTCGGGCCGGTATGCAATCGTGTACCCCTGTTGCTACGCCAGTTGACACCAACAGCAAGCTCAGCTCTTCGCACAACGACCTGTTTCATGACCCAACTTTATTTCGCAGCCTAGCAGGTGCTCTTCAGTACCTCACTTTCACCAGGCCAGACATCTCTTATGCTGTCCAACAGGTCTATATGCACATGCACTCTCCCCGCATTGATCACTGGAACGCACTAAAACGAATCATCCGATATATTAAAGGGATTGCGAGTTTCGGCCTTACTCTTACGGCTCCCCTACCCAGTCTCTCATCTCTTACACGGATGCTGACTGGGCGGGTTGTCCTGACACCAGGCGTTCTACTAGCGGCTACTGTATTTATTTTGGTGACAACCTGATCTCCTGGTCGTCCAAACGCTAGTCTACAATCTCTAGATCCAGTGCAGAAGCTGAATATCGCGGGGTTGCGATTGTGGTCGCGGAAATTTGCTAGATACGGAATATACTTCTTGAGTTACATCATCCATTATCTCGTGCCACTCTGGTTTACTGCGATAATGTAAGTGCCATTTATCTATCCGGCAATCCTGTTCAGCATCAACGGACCAAGCACATCGAGTTGGACATTCATTTTGTCCGTGAGCAGGTACAGAGAGGTCAGGTCTGCGTTTTACACGTCCCCTCCAGATTTCAGGTTGCCGACATTTTCATTAAAGGCTTGCCTCGCGTTCTTTCTGAAGGTTTCAGGGACAGTCTCAGCATCCGGTCTCCTCCCGCTTCGACTGCGGGGGTATAATAGCATTATGTATATTTAGAAGATATTGTAACCAATTATTGTAATTATCCCTATCCATAATTATAGGGATTGTATTGTATTATAAATATTATGTAATTCAATGAAGAGCAAGGGATTGATTACTTTCAATCACCTACTTTTTCTTTTTTATTTAACCTCTAAAACATTTATATCTTGTATTTTTAATTTATTTACTTACATATGGAAAACTAAAACTAAATTTATTAATTATAAATATTGAATAAATAAAAAGTATTTAAAAATAAAAGTAAATTTATTAAATAAAAAATAATTAATAATATTCAAACGGTTAGTACTGTTCCAACGGCTATTTTTTCAAATGGTTACTATTCCAACGGATAATGTTTCAAATGTTATGTTTCAGAAAAGACGCATTTACACTTCTCACTCACAATTTCCTCTAAATACAAAACTAATTCAAAGATATGGGTGGTGATTATTTTAGTGAAGCAGCTGGGCCTTCAAACCTCAAGCGATATTTTAGTCAACGTTCAAACCGTGTTACGTTAAAACCTCCACCTTTTGAGAGAGAATGTTACTTGGTTTAATCAACTCTTCAACAACATGATGGATTACGATGTCAGCGAACGGAGCTGAAGCAATTTTCGAGGCCTTTCGACAAGATAGCATATATACTCACATCGCTTCCTGAAAATTACAAAAAGAGTGGCGCATTCGGATTCCGAGTTTGACGGTTCAGATGTTGATGATTAGTTTAATTATGTAGTTCGTTTAACTTTAAGTATCTAGTTTGTTTAATTATGTACTCTTTGTTATGTTTTTAATTTTAGTTTTAGGTTATTTTTAATTTATATATTTAATTATTTATTTATATTTTTAAAGTACAAATGTTTAGTTTAAAATATAAAACCCACGATACACAACCCAAATACCAAATAAATATAAGAGAAAATGGATTTAAATACTCTAAACTATTGCTCGTTGGCCGATATCACTCCCAATACTCACACCTTAACACTTTGTTTGACTACCAATACTCACACCTTAACACTTTGTTTGTTATGTCACCCCTAAACTAACCAAACACTAACTTCGTTAGTGTTTTTGATAATGTAGCATTTCTGCCTATGTGGCATGCTGATGTCAACATGCCACGCAGGAAAATTTTGCCATTTCAGCATGCCATATAAGAAAAATGCTACATTAGCATGCCACATAGGAAAAAGATGCCACGCCAACATGCCCTGTAGAAAAATGTCACGTCATCAAATAAATTAACGGAGTTAGTGTTTGGTTAGTTTCGGGTTGACATAACAAACAATGTGTAAAGTTTGAAATATTAATAGTCAAAGTGATTATTATGAGTGATTTCGGCCAACGGGCAATAATTTGGAGTGTTTAAATCCAATTTCCCTAAATATAAAAACACACAACATTCAACCCAATACCCAATTTAAAAAAGGGGGACCCACACCTCACCCAAACGGACGGTCCGGTATACTGGACAGACCACCGTTTGGACAAGGCCAACAATGGTGCACGTTTGGTTTTGGCTCGTCCGCTTGTGTTGGACTTCATTCAGTCTTCCCATTGTGGAAGCTCTAAAACAGCATGAACACATTGAAAGGTGCAAATTGATTCAACTTTGTGAAGCTTATGTGATTAGAATTTTGAAACATGGAACATATATTAACCTCATACTACATTGCAGCATTGGTGTGGCAAGGGGTTAGTAACTGGTGCAACCACCCTCAATTGTATGCCTTCTCCGTTGACTTACTAAATATCACAATTTGTGGAGAAAGATGGTACAAGGAAAAAGAAGAGATTTCTCTAAGCTTTTGTTAGAGTACTTGGGAGGCTAAAAACAAATTTAATTATTTTCTCAAACAAACAAATATTGGTGGGCAAGCTAATTGAAGACATCAAGTCAATTAATTCATTTGGGTGAAAAATAGGTCCATTTTAGATGGCTTGAAGTGGCATGATTAACATAAATTTAATTTCCATATTATCTCTATGTGTAGTAGACTCATGTAAGTGGTGCTTGCTTACCTTGGTTAGTCGTTTGCTAGTAAACTGTGTTTAATATAAAGTCCCCATAAAAAAATATATATATTTATAATTTAAAAACATTAAAATTATTTTAAAGTCAAATTTTAAGTGCCAGCAGTCCCGCAACATCTGGTCCCAGTCGGAAGTATCCGTTGGGGAAGTACAACATTATTACGTGTACCGTTGGAAGTAGCTGCCAAATATTGGTAGCCTTTACTCTTTTTAGCATAAATGCCCCTACTGTTCTAAACAACGCCACTTACAGCCCTTATACTTTTGTAACGCCAACAAACAATGGACAAATAAATATTGAACTGGAATATGATAGTGGATTCATTGTTCATACGACTGTCAACTACACAATTTGTTAACTTAAAAAATGAATCATAATAAAGCATATAATTTATAATCTAACACCTTTTGAACTGGTAAAATTTTCAATTTTAAACAATCGCAAATATTCTATAAAAACTCCACATCATGAAAACTGGTTAGTTTTGCTAGTTGTCCCGTTTTCAATAAACCACGCAAATTTCACTAAATCCCACTAAAAAATCAAACTGGAAGAAAGAAAGAAAGATGATTAGTGATTTAACATTATAGTCAATTTTTATGACTTTAAATTACATTTTTTTTTTGGTCTTCTCAATCATAACATTAACTTTCATTTAAAAGGTAAGAAAGAAAAAAGGATCATTTGTCCCAAAGTACAAGGACTAAAAACAAAAATATAATCCAACCGTTGTCCACTCCTTCAACTATAAAAGGAGAACTTGTTTGAGTTGCATCTCATAAGTCATAATCAACCATTTTACTTTGGTCTTCAACTAAACTTTCATAATATTATTATTATTAAGCACAAAGAAGATGGCGATGGTGTTCGTGATATCGCTTCCGCTAATACTGTTCTCTGTGATGCTGGGTGTGGGATGTTATTTGTTAGGAAGAGCAAAAGGACGACAAGATATTAGAACTCATGCTCAGACCTTTGGAGTTCCTATTGCACCCCCTAATGCATATCCCATTGATAAGCCTACTTTATCGCATTCAGAATGTTCTAAAGCCAAAATGTCAGAGATGGTTTGACCATTGCTGGCTTTGTATATCTCTTGTATGTATAGGATGAGGGACGAGATTAATTAATTTCTTGGTTAAATGATGTCGTGTTGTTGTTTGATTTGTAGTGTCCTGGATTGAAGTGAATTGAACTGATTCATATGTGATAAATAATGAATTATTCTTTAAGGGTTGTTGATTTTGTATTCGTTCTTTAGTTTGAAATGTTTGATTGTGGACTTTTATTGTTTATGATTTTGTATTTTTTTTATACTATATGTTAAAAGACATTTGAGCAACTTATACTCAAATGTTTTTTAATATATTCTTGATTTAGATAGAAAAAATATAATCAATAGTAATCACATATATTAATGTCTTTCGAGCTTACTTTGCGATCATCTTTAACAAGGTAGTCACATAATTCATTATGTCTTTTACAAAGTTATCCCCGTCTTGAAATAATGTTAAAACTTAAAAGTGTAGAAAAAAATATATAAAATTCTCTCTCATTCCTCTTTCTTTTGGGCTTACTTTGTGATCATCTTAGGTCGTCAACCATAACACGTAAAATCTTTCACTTGTAGCTCAGTTGGTAGGTGACCGGGCTCTTCTTTGGAGAGACCTAGGTTCGATCCCCACGGACGACATTTGAGGGATATTAGGCAATGAAGAGGAAAATTTGTAAGCAATTATTTGCGCAGGTTCGAATCTGAGCTGACCCGGTTTTCATCGAGCTGTTACTCCAACGAGAAAATTCGTGTGGAGGCAGTACGGTTTCCGGGCGAACGCCGTAGTCCCCACCGTATCAGCGTGGACCCGGTTTAGACAACATTGTCTTGACGCGTGGGTGATTAGGGCCTACAAACAGACGGGTGTGATGATCTCTGCCACACAGTTAAGAAAGTCACCGTTAAAAAAAAAAACACATAAATTATACTTATTTGGTCACGTGATGGTTTCAATATTAGAATTTTTAAGATAATACACACTTAAGATCGAAACACTTACAAGTAAATTAATGAAAACTGACAATTTAGCGCAGGACTACTTGCAATATAACAATTACACTTGTACCTGCTTATTTTATTGGCATCAATGTAGTCAACGGTGTAAAGTTGAGCACTTGAGCATATACTTCCATGTAATTATGTTTGCTAAGCAACAAAATTAATCCATGTTCCTGCCAATTTGTCATCAAAAGGAGAATCTCCACGCGGGTATACATGCGCGGAACAATCAGGCAACATCCTATGCAAGTACGGAAGCGTACGGAAGATCCTGATTTGGAATGATCTGGTCAGAACCTAGACGCACGCCGAGTAATTAGGAAACGACGTGTTGCATGGTTGGATCAACCACCCTGACAACTACAGTGACATGACAGCTCCCATGCTTGACATGCTGGAGCCATATTATATACAGTAATGTCAGGAGTACTACTCTACACCATACATCGACCTGCTACAGGTCAAATGTCACGTCAGACCCCCCCCCCCCCCCCGCAGGTCAAACCATGTCGTTGTCAGAAAAGTACCCACCTGCAACCATTTCCACCGCGCCACGTGGCTCTTTAACTAGGCGGTACACCCTTTTCTCTCACATCAGCATTTATTACCATGTGCTCTTGTACTAATTTATTGGGCGCAGGGAGGCAAGCCCTTAACCCATGACCAAGCCCATCGTCGTGGTTAAAGGTTAGTGATGTTTGGCTCATGCATGCTCTATATAAAGGAGGCTACCCCTCCTTGTGTAGATATGTTATGTTGCACTTAGCAAACCAACACCATTTTTGTGTCTGTACATTGGAGCCTTCTTGACTACCTAGCAGTCGCCTCCCTTCATACGACCCTGTCATTCTTTTCTTATAGGTTGGTTCGAAATCACGAGTGTGTGCAAAGGATTATTCTTACAGCAACCGTGAGTTCAACACCATAATCATCTCCGTTCAAAGTAATTATAACTCGTTTCTTCACTCACCTTGCACTTGTACATGACCCAAGCTGGCTGTGCTAAAATGGATATAGATTTTAATATATATAGGGTTGTTTTTTTGTTTAAATGATAGTCTTTTTTATGCATGAATATACATACTACACATATGTGCGCAAATATTTTTTGTAATTTAAAAAAATATATATCAGAAGAAAATTGGGAAAATTAAAGAAAAAGTAAGAAGGGACAAATAAACCATTGGGATTCAGGGGTGAATAAGAGATCGCGACATTTGTTGTTTGGACTTTAGAGTAATTAACTCTTTGGATTTGTACTACTTGTCGGGCTTTTTGTGTGCTCTATCTTAGAGCCCAATGGACGTTTGATTCATGTTTTCCTTAGAAAAGGAAGAATTACGACTTCGATAGAATCCGTATTTTGTACTAGGGCTGTGCAACGGTTCAGAACCGGACCGAACCGCGAACCGTTTATTCCAAAATATGAGAACTGGAACCGGAACCGATAATTACTAAACGGTTCGGTTCCAGAACCGGGTGAAACGGTTCTCATGAAACGGTTCTAGACTGGAACCGGTTGTCAATAAAATCCTAAAATTAACATTAACAATTAAATAAAAAAATAAACAAAAACAATGATTTTTCTTAAAAAAATTATCAACAGTTTGTGTTAACCATGGTTACTAAAAGTATAGTAGTTTACGTATTAAAATATGTTTTGTTCGGATAAGATCATTCTTTTAATACAAATTAAACGGGTCAGAACAAGCTGTGCTGACTGCTGACCATCACATAAGGCAATACTCTACATTCCTACCAAGTAAAACAATTTAAAAGTGTTACGAACTATAAAGAAGGAAACAACACATTCTATTTCAAACTAATAATAGAATATTTAACTATTTAATTTAATTCAAAAATGTTCTTAACCAGACCTGTCGGTTCTAACCAGAACTGAACCGGGAACCGATTATACCAAAATATGAGAATCAGAACCGGAACCTATAACATTAATTCGGTTCGGTTCTAGCGGTTACGGGTCGGCTTCACGGTTTTCGCGGTTCGGAACCGTTTATTGCTCACCCCTATTTTGTACATCGACTATTTATAGCTTTTTTAAATGACGTCATTTGACCATCATAGCAATGTTAAAGATAAGTAAGCATTAATTAAAGGGTGTAAGAAGGAGTGTAAAAAACGTGCGAGGAAATTAGCCATTAAAAAATAGGTTAAGCATTAATTGTTTTTTTACGTTATTTAACATATATAATAATAACTAGTTTATTCTCCGGGTCCCGAGATAGACAAATCTAATGTGAAATGACAAAATGTGAGTACCATAAAAGAATAGGCCGTTTTTTAAGAAAAAAAATTTGTAAAGGATCAACATTGGATAAGTCATAATACCTACTTCTAATTCTATGTGTGCACCTCTTACCCAAGTAAAGTCACAGTACAACTTTGTAAATTCCTATTTGATGCCTAGTTATGATGTTTTAGAAAATGAATAATGAAGGTAATTTCGATCTCTTAGATACAGAGAACTTTTCTTTGTCAAACGGTGATGGTATTTTTAACAACAAGAATCCGAAGGTGCACGAGATTGTCTCAAGCGTTAAGTCTTTGTTGTTTTTATGGGTTAAACATAGAAGTAGATTCAAAAATATTTTACGGAAGGAGTGGGTTGTTTCTTCCTTGTATATGTTAAGTTGGTTGTGTTGGTTTGACGGCCCTCAGTTTGAGGACTCACCCGTATTTTAATCAAAGTCATAGTTAAAAAAACGGTGATGGTACATCAAAAGGTGGTTAAGGAAATTAGTGTCATTTAAGACAAAAATGGGTTTGTCATTAAATCATTTATTTAGACAATGTCGATAGAAGGGTCACAACTTTGTATGAGTCAAAATATTGATGTTTTTAGTAGTAGGACTAGGAAGGTTGGTAGATGCACTTTGTTTTGGGGATGACCTCGGGACGGTATTGGTATCAACCGATATCGATCCTGAAAACTTCTAAAACCCAATACCGATACTGATACCGAAAAACATACGTTTTGGTATCGGTACGGTACCGGTATGGTATCGGTATTTTACCTTAAAATACCGATACCGATACCTACCGTAACCGAAAACCTCTAAATGTGAGTACCGATACTGAACACCCTCGGTTTGATACGGGTTCGGTTTGGTATTCAGTGCAATATGCTCATCCTTTGTTCATGGAAGATTGGAAGTAAACTTGGTCGGAAACTTTGATAAAGTCGACTCATGTTTTGTCTTAAATCTTGTTCAAACAACGAATTAAGAAATGTTATGCAAGTCCATGTGAAGTTATGTATCTAGCAAGCTTGATGATTTTTCACCATCTTGGAACTTTCTATGAATTATAATAAATTCTATTAAAGTAAAAAAAATATGTTTTATGGTTAGTCGTAAAGAAATCAATTTATCTAATACACATAGGATGTGAATTTTTGACACTACATGAACCTACCATGAAATTCGTGGGTTTAGGTTTAGTCTTAATGAGTTCGGGTCAACCTTCGTATTGGCAGTTGACCTGTTTAACGTATTTATATTATATTTATTTGTAGAGTATTTTTTGTCGTAATTATAACTTAAAAAACATTGACATAAGATTTTACAATAAACATATAAAAAAATTATATTTTTATTTTTGTTGTAAAATTTTAAAGTTTGAAATAATAGTATATATATGCTAACAAAACTAAAAGATACAAAACTTTCGGGTCAAACGGGTCGTGTTTGGGTCAATCTAATGAAATTTCAGGTTGTGTTCGGATTCATATGTCTGGAAAAAAAATTGGTTTGGGTTCGGGTTGTGTAAAATTTTTTGATTCAGACTGCTTGGACCCACCAAACCTAAACACAACCAGGGTCAAACCCCTTTTGGACGAGTTACCTACAAGGAGAAATCTTTGTAGGGGGGGAATTTATGTTCCTTGTATCAAGTTTCCTATTTGTGATATTCAAGTGGAGATCGGAATCATAATTTTGGTAATTGTCGGGCGATCGATGGTGTATGATCGGCCATTGGTGGTCGGTTGGATTTGTCATGGCTTCTTTTTATTTAGAAATCTACCTTGGAGTTGGGTGCTTGGTTAGAGGCCTTTTATTAAGATATCAAAGCCCAAGAAAATGTTGATTAAAATGGTCATATTTTGAGCATGCTGATTTATTTGGAAGTTTAGATATCAATTTATTGGCAATGATGTTGTAGCCCGATGGTTGCAACGGAGGTGGGAAGGTTTACTTAAATTGTGGGGTTTCTGCCCGGGAGAGATCTCGAGGTCGAATCTCGGCGGGGGGCAAACTGTGGCACCGGCTCAAACCTGGCAGTAATATGCCAACCACGAGATTCCTATCCAGGACCAGGGTGTTCAAAGGCCAACGGCCTAACCATGTGAACTACGCCGATCCAAAAAAAATATGAATTTATTTTTTTTTGACAAAATTAAGTAAATAACATCAGACAAGAGTCTATCTTTGATTTGATTGATGTTAAGCCATGGGGGGTAATCTAACATGTAGGGCGTTAAGGGTGACATGACATGTTAACCTGTATTGTACATCACTCCATCCTTGTATTAAGAAGCGTTAAAGGAGTTTTTTTTTTGAACTTCGAATTTCATTAATAACAGGAACGGATCACAAATACGTGAGCCGACCCAACAACCCATTACAACATATAAAAAGGATAAATATTCCAAATCCTCTAAAGAATATTATCAAACTTATTACAACATCTTAGCCACAAGAAAGACTTAGACTTGATGTTTCCGACAATGTCTTGAATCTTCGAATCCTTCCTATTAAAAACCTTATCGTTCCTAGCATTCTATATCGCCCAATACATAGTAATAATAATCCCATGTATAACCTTTTACCTTGTTTACTTAACTGCAGTTTCGAAGACAATGTCAAGAGGTCCCATATATCGAAAGCATACAACGGTTCGATTCTGCACCATTTCCCAATTGCATCCAAAACGGCCACAGCGAACTCACAAGCTGTAAATAAATGGACTAAGGTTTCATCATCGAAATTACGCATCACGCACTGTGCATTGTTCAAGCTAACATGTCTTCTAGCAAGGGCTGATTTTATCGGTATCCTTTCCATTTATGCGCGCCAAACCATAATGTTGCATTTCTTCGGCACCCATGTCACCCATTTCAGTCTAAAAAAATCATTAGCAGCTTTGTTTGCATCCAACAGCCTTTTAACTGAACTAAATGAGAAAACGCCATTATCATCGCCCACCCATTTCCAAACATCTTCCGTATTTGACAAGGTAACCGTGCTGATCGCGTTCCTAAAATCCCTCCATTCCTCCTCTGCTTCTGAACTATTTGAGGACTGTGAAAACCTCCAACCTGCGTTTTGAAAACTGAAATTTACCCCAACTCTGTCTAATACAAGACAACTCTTTTGTTTATCCAGCCCAAAAAGACGTGGCCATCTATCTTTAAAACATTGTTGTCCTAACCAAATGTCAAGCCGAAACCTTATTGTGTGCCAATTGCCAGCTACGCCTTTAAACCAATACAGTAAGTCTAAACCACCCAGCTTTAAGTTATTGCCCATCTTCACAATGTTATTCCAACAACCCCTCACGTACCTATTTAAAGGTAAAATGTTCCAGTTTTGAGACAATTTATGACACGCTCAAATAACCCGATTCCAAAGTTTGTCACCTTCAGACTTGAATCTCCAAATCCATTTAACTAAAAGAGCATCATTGATATTTGATAGCTTTATAATACCCAATCCTCCCAGCGTTTTTGGAGTTGTAACACGGTCCCAAGCTACCCTTCGAATCTTCACTTTATCGCACGACCTGGACCACATAAAGTTTCGCATGATATTCTCTAGCTTCTCTATGACCATATTTGGGGCTTTATAAATAGAGAAGTAATAAATAGGTAAGCTTTCAAAAACAACTTTTATAAGCGTAACCCTCCCCCAATGAATAGTGTTCTTGCCTTCCATAACGCTAAACGTTCTTCGAAAACTTGAATCACCCTGGTCCAATTAGAACATCTCTTCATGTTCGCACCCACCTGTATTCCCAAGTAATCGAAAGGCGTTTCCCCCACCCTACACCCTAAAATAGAGGACATACTAAGAACTTCTTCACCACCCAAACCAACGTCGAAAAGATAAGACTTTGAAATTAATCTTCAGGCCCGAACACGCATAAAAACACCTCAAAATTCTGGTCGTTTTATGAATATTCTCCGTGGTCCACTCCCCCATCATCAGTGCATCATCTGCATTAAAAAGATGAGAAAATAACATTTTCATTCGAGTCTATTTTTATACCTTGAAATTCCTCCAATTCACATGCTTTCTTCAAGATGCACGAAGGAGCTTCCATGGCTATCAACAACAGAAAGGGGATAAAAGAGTTATTTGTTAACATGTTAACCGAATGTTAAAAGTCTGCATTAATTATTTTCCTTTTCTAAACCAAAAACCACTAAAAATATATGGTTAGTTGAAGTGAATGAGATTAAACTATTTTCTTTGGTTGATGTATAGTGAAATGGTGAGAAATTAGTGATATGTCATCAAAGTGAAGTTAAGAGAGGTTAAAGTATACCTTAAGGCCTATGTGTTTCGTGGTTTTTTAATAGGAAGTGTAAGTTTAAAGTTGTGTTGGACTCAGTTAGGGGTGTTCTTCTGGTTATTTTTTGGGTTTCGGGTTTTTCAGGTCGGGTTGTTCGGGTTTTTGGCCTAGAGAAAAAGTGATCCGATAACCGAACCATTTAAAGTTCAGGTTGGTCAGATTGGGATTATTCGGGTCTGGGTTAGTTCGGGTCCAGTTGTTTGGTTTTCAGGTTTAGATGTAATATGAATTTAAAGTACAAATATTAACTTAAATGTTTTCTGATAAATTAGTGGAATTTCAATAAATACAAGTGGAGGTTGTGGAATTGGTCAATATTGAGGTCGACTTCAACAAGGTTTGACCTTTTATCAACACCTAAAGTTGGTTTGTGTCCAACTTCACAAGACTCGGTCACACTATACAAATCGATGTACAAAAGTCAACAAAAACAGCAAAAAGAAGGGTTGACTTGAACATCTCCTATTGGCCTTTGTTGGGTTAATGATGTCTTCTCTATATTAATAAGTTTTTTTGTCCTTTGTTGGGTTCATGATGTATACTCTTCATTAATAAGTTCTATTATTTGTTCTAAGAAAAACAATACTTTGACTTACATTGGTGAAACTTTTTTCAAGGTTAAAAAAACTTAAAACCGTGGCGTCTTCTTTATAAACTTGCAATTATCATCCAAAGATGACAATTGATCCAATTTCGATATTATTTGTTGTATTATATGTTTGCAAAGATTGTATCATTAACTCGGTCATCTCAAATTGGGGGCCAATTACCAATCATTAACCTTTGGGTTTAAGGGTTTTTCATAGGATCAAGACCATTTACATGATCTTGTATAAATTTTATCCAAAAGCTAAACTCAAGCACCGACTAATTAAAACATCTAAAAGTTAAGTACATATATATTCTACCAGTTACAACTTTAACAATTTTATAAAAGTGTTAATTAATATTCAAATATTTAGTTTTGATATTATTTTTTAGATTGACGACTCAAACATTCTCTAATTCTACTACTAAACTACACATTTGTGCCATCTGACATCTCACCACTTTGATATGGCTAAAAAAGTTTGGTAGTAATTTCAAGTAATTGAGCATCAAATCATTTAATTACATTTTCGTCTTCAACTTGTATATGTTCCGTCTTAAAAAACTAACCTAACATGTTTCAAATTTCCTCCACTCATGAATTCTTTCATCTCTTTTTACCCTTTCAAACACTCCATGTCTTTATTTAGTTTTTTTATCTAAAGATAGTCCTCAATTATTTACTTATTTGTTTCTTATAGCAAATGCATACGTATTACGTATATTATAAATTAATAATTTTGTTACAAATACATCACCACAAAATTGGTATTATTAAACTAACAACACAAATCATGCAACTATTATATAAAATAACCAATAAAAACCAACAATGTTTTTTTAATTTAATTTCATAATTATCCAAAAACATTAATTAATCATACTACTAAAAGTTGAACATCGATCTTTTTCCCCTCTACCTTCCCATAATATTAAATGCTTGTTGGCCACCAACTCCCTATATATACACACACAACAACAAATCAACGTTAATACTAGACAACCATATATTTCTTTCTCCTGCCATCAAATAATATCTAAAATAAAAATAGAAAGGTTCGACCCTATAGAACAGATCCTGGTGTAATGGTTCGTCTAAGCTTCATCCACACCGCCAACAATCACGCGATCAATGATCATATTTTCTCAATACCCCTCGGACTCGGCTTGTTTGTCATGGCAACCGTGGTGGTCGCTCTATGTGCCAACCACGGAAGACGGGCTTCAAGAAAACAAGAAAATAAACTAGATGGTACGTGTAACAATAACAAAATGTTTGATCATTCAATTGAGAAGGAAGATTATTATCAAGAAAAGTTGCCACCAAGGTCTCCTTTAAGGTCTCCAAAGCAACTTATCACCACCATAAGTAATAAAGCTATGAGTTCATTAGTTATCAACCATAAAAGAGGTAGTGGTGGTGATAGGGTAGTTGAGGAAGGATTTGGTGAGGGTGGTTTGTGGCAAAAAGAAATATTGATGGGTGTGAAGTGTCAACCACCGGAGTTTTCAGGGGTTATATATTATGATTGTGATGGGAAACAAGTGTCTGAGTTCCCTCCAAGGTCTCCAAGGTCACCTAGGATTGCTCCTTCACCTGAGTTTAGTTTTCCTGTGATCAAAAGTCATGTTTAGGTTAATTACACTTAACTAATTTAGAGGATGTACGGGATTGCGTTTTGAAATCGCAGATAATCAGTTTTTAGTGTTTGGGATTGCGTTTTGAAAACGCAAATAATCAGTTTTTTAGGCTGACAAAACGCATAATCTGTTTTGAATAATCAATCCCAAACATCCCCTTAGTATTAAGTGTTGTCTATTTATTTTTGTATGTTGTATATGCAATTTAATTGAAAGAAACTTTTATATTAATATTGAGCGGTGAAAGTTGGTTTTATTCCCTTTGATTTTAAACTTACTTAGAAAAGATCAATTCGTATATGTTGCATTTGAAAAACAAAGTGAAAACATAAAAATGAGTATCGAATCTGATTAATATATATGCATAGTTATTTTTTATAATTGCTTTTAAAAAACACAATTAGCTCTTACTTTTACCTGTTGTAACGGTAAATTATAAATATTAACGTGACCCCTCCTAAACGAAGAAAGGTAGAAAACGACCACAATTAAAAAATTCACTGGTCTGTCACAGTGTCACTACTCAAGTTTTATTTAATTGCATGCAACATTAAATATAGTTCAAGATTGGGAGATTATAGAATGAGATTTTTTACCTAAACTATTTGAAATTGGTCATTGACACCCCAAACTAAAAAATTGGTCATATATAACTTATACTATTAACTTATTGGATTTTGTCACCCAATTTGGGTTAAGTCACTAACCCAGTTAATTTGAGGGTGCCACGTTAGATTACGGGTGCCACGTCAACATGCCACATCAGATTAGGGGTGCTACGTCAACCAAAACACTAACTGGGTTAGTGACTTTATCCAAACTAGGTGTCAGAATTCAATAAATTAATAATACAGGTTATATATGGTCCAATTTTTTAGTTTGTGGTGCCAACAGCAATTTCAAATAGTTTAGGTTATTAAAATCAAATTCCCCAAAAATAATATCAATCTACAAACATATGATTAATCACTGTTTTGTATTTTTCTTGCATATCTTACCATAAAATAGTTATAACAATATTTTTCTTCATGTCTATTATTTTTCCCTGAATATTTACAATATTTACAAGACGTAAAGAATGTACTATTTCAGTAACAATTTAAAGCTTTTCTTCATCAGTAGTCATGTTTTTACTTTTTACCCATTTCCCCCTTTAACGTGTGTTGTGCGCAACTGATTATTTATATCAAGTTTGGTGCTTACTTTCTCACAATAACTATTAAAGACAAGGACGTTAGTTTCAATTCTTTAAACAAAAAGTCGGTTCAAACTAATAAAACATGACCAATTCTGTATATTAATTAAGAAAAAAAAATAGAACTTTCTAATGCAGGAATAGTAAGTGAAAGATTAAGGTAGCGTTTGGTATGATGGAATGGAAGAAGGAATGGAATGGATCATTACGAGAGAATGAAAAATAGTGTGTTTGGTTGGTCATAGGAATGGAATCACCCATTCCAAAAGGCATTCCATTCCCTCAAAACCATTCCATCCACTCCCCATGTTTTTTTTTCATTCCATCCCTCATTCACCCTTCATTAACAACATCATAAGCCACCACCCACACCACCACCATCGTCACCACCCACCACCATCGTCACCACCCACCACCATTGTCACCACTCACCACCATCGTCACCACCCACCACCACCACCACCAACCACCATTATCACCACCCACCACTACCACTCACCACCATCGTCACCACCCACCACCACCACCAACCACCATCGTCACCACCCACCACTACCACCCACCACCATCGTCACCACCCACCACCACCGCCACCGCTACCGCCACCACCACCGTCTCCCACCACAAACATCGTCGCCTACCACCGATGCCACTACCACCCACTGTCGCCGTCACCACCCACCACCGTTGCCGCTACCAACCACCGCCACCCACTACCTTCACCCACCCACATCACCGCCATCCACCTCCACCCACCACCATCATCTCCACCAACCCCACACACAACCACCTACCATCACCGCACCAACCACCACCCACCGCCGCCACTACTCACCATCGTCGCCCACCCACCATCACGACCATCCACCTCCACCTTCCACCGTTGCCACCGCCGCCGCCACCCACCACCGTTGCTACCGCCACATATCATCACCCACTATCACCGCCACTAACCACCACCCACCACTGCCACTCACCACCGATTTTATTCCTACGTCTTTTCCTACCTATCTAACAACACAAAGTAATGTTTTGTTTCATTCCCACGTGGCAACCAAACAAAACATGGAATGGTAATGATCCATTCCATTACCTTGTCCATTCCATTCCCTCGTCCATTCCATTCCCCCATCCATTCCATTACCCCATACCAAACAGACCTTCCGTTTATTTTTTATTTACATCCATTATATAGAGTTGTGCCTGTAGAAACATATGACGTAATAGCCTTATATGCATCGCATTTAAAGCAAAACGTTCAAAGGTTTAGTCAATTTTAGCCATAGTTTTTAAAACTATCGCCTCTTGCACCTAGACCCATTTTTAAGGTAAGGTAATTGCGCTTTAAGTTGAAGAAATTGCTCTTTGATTCTCCAGGTGATGCTTTAGGTGCAGATTTCAGTGATATTCCCGAATTCCAAAGAGTTTCCAGCCAAATTTCTACTTTATAGTTTTATTCAAAGAAAACTACTTGTATATACTAATACACTAATATTTAACAACTTTTTGATACTAATTAGATGATATTAACTGTTGCAGAATAGCTTTTATTTGTTTTATTTTAACACTATTAATTTTGTAATACGTATTATATTTTTACTTCTTTTTCTTTGTTCGCTCTTTTTTATCTCAGCCCCCCTCCCCCTCTCTTTTTTTTGCGCCTTACACCTAGGTCCCAGGCAAGGCCTCTCTACTTAACGAGCATACCCCTTTTTACTAATAACCGAAAGAAAACATACTTGGACAACAAATCCCAGACCGGACCAAGCCAAACCTAACATGACAATATTGAAGTTGACTGGTTCCAGTCATTACCTTACATTGTTTGGTTTAAACCAAAAATCAGTAATCAGATGTTGACGGCAACTGTTGACAATCAGCCAAAAAGAACAACACCATATTGCACTTAATAAACACTAATCACAAACTATATAATGACCACTAACTTTATTCTTATCATATGATGACCATCTGCATTTTATTGATAAATCTCATAAATCATTTCCCAGTCAAATATTATATAAAAAAAAACTTTAAAAATGGTTTTCCAAGCACACAGCCAAAACCTTAATAATCGCGGGCCGGGTTTCTCCCACCACGGGCCCTATTAACATAACCGTATCCCCTTCCATGATAACCGCCACCTCGGCTTCGACCTCCACGGTAGGGCCCACGCCCACCCCTTCCGCCCCCTCTGTATCTAGAGAATTCTCCAAATGTCTGCACAACCAACAAACATAACCATCACAGTAAAATAAAAATATAAAATGAAATATAAACGAAAAAAGACTTAAACATTGTTATAACTTATAATATCAGTGTTACCTCTGTGTCTAGTTTCATCTGTTCAGAGAACCTCGTCCTCCCGTTATTTTGATTATCGTTTGTGTTGCATGACAATGTATCGAAAAAGTCATCCTTGCTATAAACAGGCTGTAAAAAAAAAGCCAATTTCTTTAATTTAATTACTCTATATATTAAAAACATATCAGGAACCTATAAACTATGTTGAAGCTATACCTTGACATCGATTTTAGGTAAAGTGAAAGCATTATTTTCATCTTCAAAATCATCCTCGTCGCTTTCATTTGAAGTCGATTTTTTGGTTTTTCCTAAAGTACCCCACACTTCATCCTTATTGAATTTCTCATTCATTGCAGTGAAATCAAATTCTTCTGTGAACTTCATCACTGGTCGTGACGCCTGCATCGTCAAAAAACCGTAAACTGAATTGACGAATATACCCTTTCTTATACAAACATATACTTGATTTTATGACAGTTTGAAAATGTAACATTTGCTCTATAAAGTGAAGCGGGAGTTCCAAAAAAAGTACCCCAGATCCTCTGCCTCTTTCGCGGCCTCTGTAACTGTTGCGGTTCTGGTAATGACCTCCATT
Source organism: Ambrosia artemisiifolia (assembly GCA_032199755.1). NCBI lineage: Eukaryota > Viridiplantae > Streptophyta > Magnoliopsida > Asterales > Asteraceae > Ambrosia > Ambrosia artemisiifolia. The sequence continues at coordinate 3,829,988 of CM063519.1, forward strand.
TGTCTAACAATCAGCATTAATGATAAAAATAAAAAAGAAAACAAATAACATGTTAGACACATATTGCCGTACTTTTCATTCAAGGCCGACACTTTAAAGCCACAAAACATCAAATGTAGCATATAAACTTATGATCGTATGAAAAGAAAGGGTGAAATGCTGTACCTTTGCAGGGTTACCAGTTTGAGTTGGTAATGGTAATATTGGAGGCTGAGTTTCTGTAGGATCAGAAACTGGTGCAGACGGTTCAGATGACGGTGCAGGTTTTGGTGCTGGTGCTGGTGCCGGTGCTGATGTTGGCGTTGATGCCGGTTTTGGTGTTGGTGCTGATGCCAACGGCCCAGATGATGGTGCTGGTGCAGATGGCCCAGATGATGGTGCTGGTGCAGAGAGTCCAGATAATGGTGCTGGCGCAGAAGGTCCAGATGATGGTGCTGGTGCGGCCTGTTCAACATCCTTATGTATCGCTTGAGCCCCAGACTGCAACAACTGGCCTGGGGTTACTAATGACGGTGTGGATGATGCACCAGAGAGCCCGTTGGATTTGTTAGAAACAGGAGGTATGGTGACATTCATATCAGGGCTAATAGTAGGAGTAGTAGTAGACAAAGATACAGGCGGCATTGCTGTGGGACCCACAGAGTTAGGGACCTTAGTTTGCATAAATGCTGGCAAAGGTTCGGTAGACGATAATAAAGATGGTACAGGAGGAAGACCGGAAGGCAAAGTGGACGTAAGTAATGATGTAGATGTAGTAAAACTAGATGAGCTTGTGAAATAATCAGACGGGTTGGGAGGTCCACCTGGCAATGATGCGGCGAAACTAGGATACTGCATAGGTGTTGGTCGAAACAAAGATTGCTGATGTGGAAGCCCGTTTGGCGGGGCATAGTATCCTGGCCAATACATTGGCGGCATTCCAAGACCGTTAGTGGTGACATTTGGTGGAGGTGGTGAAGGGCCCCACGAACCCATACTTCCATCCGGTTGATATAAAGGCACTCCACCTTGAAAAGCGGGCCCAGTGTGTCCCGCTTGTTGGTTATGTGTGCTAAGACCGGGCATAGGATTACCAGGGGCTGCAGCCGGTAAGTTTGATGATGTTGGAGCGGGCCCAGGATAATGAGACTGCACATATTATGAAGTCTTTAAAACCATTACATAATAATACCATTGCAAACATGTGAAATTTTACTTTTTCTTACTTGTATAATGGCAGGATCATGATTTATCGGTTGTGTAGGTTGAACAGGAGGCGCAGGCGTAGAAGTTTTCACCTGAAGATCCTGCAAAAGTAGCAAAATACAACCAAAGATAAGGTATAACATGACTCATTATTCTAACAATTTAAATGATACAATGTTTATATTTTTACAAAAGTACCTTGATGTCACTTCCACAAAATAAAATGTATTCATAAACCTTGTCGCTAGCCATGATTTGCGGGCCATCCTTTTTTCGCCCTTCACTTCCAAATGATCTTACTGTAGATAGTCATGCAAGCATTAACATATTAATTGTAGTACTATAGTAAGCTAGCTTTTGGAGAATGACTATCAGTTAAGTTTGAAGTGCCGATTGAAAAAGATCAACAACTCGTTGCTTAACATATTTTCAAAACCTCATAACGGGTGCAAAGAATCTAATGGAATGAGGTGACAATGCACACCATATAATCACAAACCATCATTTGCAAAGCATTCATGCAAACCAATGAACCATCACTAATTTGTTTCATAACTTATCTATGATTACTCTCCACATATCACCTTTGGTGTCATACTATGCCAACACCTCATGTTTGCTTTTGTTTAAGTGTTTAACATTGCCCTGATAACGAAAACAGAAAAGTAACCTTCAAGGGGTTGGCAAGCGCCTAATTCCCTCAAGCAAAGACCTCAAGTTCTAATCTAGCATCCAAAAGTTCCTCCCTTTAATCCCTTGAAGACCATCTACCCACCACAAGTTGCGTTTAACCAGGTCACATTGGCTAGCAGGTATTTAAGCCCGAGGCGGAATTAAAACATAAATATAAAATTTATGTATCTTATAAAAAATAAAATAATTGACATAGAAAGTCCTAAAACATCAAAAACACACATCAAAAAGTCTAAAACATAATAAAAACACCCTAGAGGCCCTGAGGGGCACCTGAGGTGCAAATTTTCTTACTGCCTCCGCCCTTAGAGACATTACGTACAAAATGAACCCCAAGAGGCGCGCCTCATACATGTTTTCTTACTAAATCGCCTCGAGGCGCGCCTCAGCCGTTTTCTTAAACCATGTTTGTGGGCTAGTGAGTTTTCTGGCGATGGGCTCTCAATTCTCATTGTTATAGAAAAACGAAAAAATAGTAGTACAATTATTCTACACACACAACACCATCAAAAATCATAACTTAACTTCAACATACTAGCAACCCTATTATCCAATGCAACAAATCACCATTAACAACCTTCAAGCATAACAAAAAACAGTTTCCAACAAAAGTCTTTAGATCCCCTAAAAAGACCCTCATGCATCCTCACTAAAATATCAATCCCTAATTATTTACTTCATCAAAGACCCAAGGGATCTAATACAGAAAATAGATCTTGATATAAACCATCAATAACAAACTCAACTTTATATCCAAATAACTTTATCTTGAATCTTGATATAACCCATCCATAAAAAAAAAAAAACTCAACTTTATATCCAAATAATTTAATTTTGACATAACCCATCCATAAAAAAACTCAACTTTATATCCAAATAACCAACAAATAACTTAATCTTGATATAACCCATTATATCCAAAAAAACTTAATCTTGATATAACCCATCAATAAAAAACCAAACTTTACATCCAAAAAACTTAATCTTGATATAACCTATCAATAAAAACTAAACTTTATATCCAAATAACTTAATATTGACATAACCCATCCATAAAAAACTCAACTTTATATAAAATAAACTTAATCTTGATATAACAATCAATAAACAACAAAAGTTTATATCCAAAAAAACATAATCTTGATATAAGCCATCAATAAAAAAAAAAACTCAACTTTATATCCAAAAAACTTAATCTTGATATAACCAATCAACAAAAAACTAAACTTTATATCCAAAAAAACTTAATCTTGATATAACCAATCAATAAAAAACTAAACTTTATATCAAAATAACTTAATCTTGGTATAACCCATCAATAAAAAACTTAATCTTGATATAACAATCTAAAAAAACTAAACTCTATATCCAAAAAAAAAACTTAATCTTGATATAACAATCAATAAAAAACTAAACTCTATATCCAAATAACTTAATCTGTATCCAAATAACCAGCAAAAAACACAAATCTTGACAAGAAAAACAATTTCAAGAAACAAGATCTTATGAAAAATAACTACCATTACGCAATCCAATAGAGGATTCTTCTGTATTGATGTTGTATAAAATGCCCTCATATCTTATCTCACTCTTGGAGGTTAAACTAATCAAGCTTCCAATGTAGGAATCAGCTGATGATGTTGAAGATCTTGAGGGTTCAGAAGCCATGATCCTTCTTCGCTACTAGACAGTAGACACAACTGCAAGTAGCGAAGATGGGTTTGTACTTTGTTTGTTGACTTGTTTGTGTGTTAGAGAGACAATGATTGGTTAGGGTTCTGTTTATATGACCTGCTTTCGGTGATAAACTAGTTGGGACATTATGGGTTTTTTTAGCAAGAAAGTTAAAGATTCTTGCTTTTTGTTTTAAAAAATGGGGACAGGAAATCATGCCACCAAATCAAAATTATTGTGTTGTAAATAAAAAAATATAGGGAATTTAAGATGCATACAGCTAAGGCCGTCCGTTGTTGAGGCGCGAGCGACTGGACGCGAGCCATCAACATGACTCTCAAGTAACCCGATCACTTGACCCCGTTGTGGCTAGGGGTGAGCATCGGCGCGACCAAATGACACTTTCTCTCGTTAACACGCGACCACCATCGCTTGTGCTCGCTCACGCCGGGTTCGCGTCAGGGTGTTGTGGCTAGGGGTGACCACCGGTGGTAAAACTCCATTCGCTCGTGGCTCCATAACGGATAGTCTAAGGGTGGTTTGAGTAATGTAACTTTTTAGTTATTATAATCACTGAGTAAGGTGTGGTAAGGGTGAAGAGGGTATTTCCGGGGTAACATTTTTAGGGGGATTGAGTAAATGGGAACACCATCGAAAACCATTCAGGTCGTGCATTTAAGAAATAGGCTTTGGTTCGTAAACCCAAAATTTTTACCAAAGACGAATGGTTTTTGGTGTTGAAAAGTTTATTCAAGTACTTTTGGTAGTGTGGGAACACTGACGTGACCAATTTGAGTAATTTTGAGCGGTTGTAGCATGTAGGTGAAATTAGGTGGTGCATTGTTCATTGATGACTTTGGGTACTTGGGGTACAAAAATAAGGTGCCCCTTCACCCTAAGAAAATCTTTTGGTGTTGTAATGTAGCTAGGTTCCTTGACCTTGTTTTTGATCTCCAACAAAAAGACTATTATACTATCATGTAACATGAAATGAACCAAGTGGAAGACATACTTGGTTAAATAATCCAGGAATGTAGTGATGTAAGTAATTTGTTTGACTAATTTGAGTTTGTAAAACTCAAACCAGCAATGGTTATATACTAATTATGAAGGTGCCAGCGGTAGTTCAAAAACATAAATGTTCTGATAACGAGGGTTAGAAAAAGTTGAGTAAAACTTATTATGATGGTAGATGAAATTAATGATACCAGTGGCATAAACCAAAAGAAAAAAAAAAACAAAAGTTTCAAAGACATGAAATATACCACAGTAACTCATGTCACCTTTTTTTGCAAGATCAGTTAGTAAAAGGTGGATCCTAATTATTTAGTTCAAAAGTGGGGGTTATGGGGCTTCATGGGAGCGTTTTCACCCCGTAGCGTCGGGAACACCGCCCCCGCCGGCGCTATGAGGGCGTTATGGCAATGCCCGTTATGGAGATGGTGAAAGAGAAGGACTGATAAATGGAACGTTGGATGTTGGTATTGGGGAAGGGGGGTTGATGGTGATAATGAGGGGCCGAGGAAGGAGATGAACGGCTTGGATCATTGCAAGCCAAATAAAGTGATATTATTATTAAAATAATAATATTTTAATCGCCATAAAGCCCCATAAACCCTCACCCACTACACAGATATTTTACATAAAGTCCATCATCTCAATTTATTAATATTTTAATCTCATAAAGTCCTCCCACTACACATACCCTTAGAAAGAATACCTCAAAACCGTAAAACAGCCCCCCCCCCCCACACACACACAATTAATTCTTTAATAAGTTATTCTAGTTTTATCGCGACATCAACAAAATATATCAAACAAAGCTCTCTGGGTCGGATTCAACCATGTTGTTAGGATTCAACCGGATTTCTTTCTTTTGTAGGTAGAACGGTATTGATTAAGACGGTTTTGGGAGCTGCCCTGAACTACTTTCTTTCATTATTCAAAGCACCGGCGGGAGTCATTAAATCATTGGAAGGGCTACGAAGAAGATTCCTGTGGAGGGCGCATCATCGAGAAACAAAATCAGATGGGTGGCGTGGGAGAATATTATTAAACCTAAAGACAAAGGGGGCTGGGTGTGGGTAGTATTGATGATTTAAACATAGCTTTGTTGGTTAAGTGGTGGTGGAGATACAAGACTTCAAATGAGCAATTGTGATGTAAGGTTATCATGTCGATTCACAAGGGGAGGAACAACTCGGGTTTTATCCCATTCAAGAAGGCTTGTAGAGGGGTCTGGTACAATATTGCAGCTGTCCATAATCAGTTCTCTGGTCGTGGTATTGATGTTGAATCTAAGTTTATGTGTTCTGTGGGACGAGGGGATTCTGCAAGGTTTTGGGAAGATGAATGGTGCTCGAACTCACGGTTGATCGATGACTTCCCCGGGATAAAGCAACTATGCAAGGCTAAAAGACTAAAGGTTAGTGATTGTTTTCGGATTATAAATGGGATGGTCTGGTGGGACATTCCATTGAGCAGGCTGCCATCATCGGCTGGGGAATGGGAGGAGATAGATCGGTTGTGGTCAACTCTCAGCAAACAGAAGGTAAACACCGATCCAGACTGTTGGAAATGGAACTCGTCAGGGGTTGCAAAGGACTTTTTAGTGAAATAGGTCAGGGAGGATTTGATTCAGGCGGCGTGGGGTTCACAGCAGGTATCAATGTTCAAATGGAGCAAGCTGGTTCCGCCGAAAGTAATGAGTTTTGTTTGGAGGGCGTTAAAGAATGGAATCCCAACTGCAGAGGCCCTTTCTTTCAGTGGTGTACAAGTGGGTGACGACATTTGTAAACGATGTGGTATTGAGTTGGAAACGGCAAATCATATTTTTACTAGTTGTGTTTGGGCTAGGGCAATTTGATGGAACGTGGGCGATTGGTTGAAGGTACAAGAGTTAAAAACAGAGAAACCGTTAGATAAGCTTATCGATTTATTCAGTGGTACGAGTGGTTGCGGAAAAAAAATGAAGATAGTATATGCTGTGGTCTGTTTAACGTTATGGAAACTATGGATTATGAGGAATGAAAAAGTGTTTAGAGACGTAAATATGGCCACACCAGCTCTGCTTGAAGACATAAAACTTGAATCGTACTGGTGGATGCTTAAACGGGTCAGACTCGAAGGGATGGATAAGGAGGCATGGTGGGAATTCTCCTTATTTGATAATGGCTAATAGGAATAGATTGGGTTGGCTTGGCTTCGGCCTGGGAGTAATTGGGTTTTTACAAACAGTTTGTTTCATTATAGTGTTTGCTTTTAATTGTATGTTCTGTCGGGTTGGCCCAGGTAGTTACTCGCTTAATGTGCCTTGGTGAAACTGTTGATGTATATTTTTTTGGTGGAATATAATCTCGTTTGATTGTTCAAAAAAAAAAAGTAGTTCACCCCCTCTACTTCGCCCATGTGGCAATGTGTGTAGAGTGCATGTTTAAATAATCACCAATACCATTAAAAATGTCACAATACAATTATTGTTATGATAGCGACAACTACAATGCCAGATATAAACAGGTGATATCACACAAATTAGGTCATTCACTCTCACAATATATTTCTTACATACTTATATTTGGATGATATTCCGATATTTGTTCTTACTTCAGAAGTTAGTTATAGAGAGAAGTTCATTCCTATAACGAAGCTAACAACATCCCGTTTTGCAAATTTTATGGATAGGTACTAAGAGATCATTATAGATAGTTGGTGGTGAGTATTTGTTACTTCACACAATAATGAGTACAATCACATTCTAATATAGTTTTGAATTGAATGGCCCCTTTGACATGACAACAAAACAAGCACTTAGATAAAAACATTGAAATAGCATATAACAATCTCATATCAACAAAAAAAAATTATACCCGATTATAAAAGCTTGTCCCATATATGATCCGAAAATCGTCAAGTATTTATCAGATAATTACACGTCAGGTAAACTCGCGGGTTTCAGGTATACTCATTAATTTAGTAAAAATACTCGTTGGATACGTATCGGCCCAAAACGTCAGGAATTTATTGGGTAACCATCAATCAGATTTTTTTTTCGGAAAAAAATGGTTGATTGGTATAAATTATTTAGGATCAATCTCTATTACCTTATTAAGGACCAAAGATGACCACTAAGGTAATTTCATCAAGTTTTTAAGATGGGAGATAAAGAGTCCCTTCACAAATCTATAATTTTTAGTCGTTTTATTCCATTTATGCCTCTCATGTACAACATATAATGCCAATTATATATGTATCTAATACATACTTTATATCCATCTCAAGATGTAACTCATCCTCATAAAACACAATAAATCTTAATTGAATGCTTAATGTTAATACCTTTGAGTGCCCATGAAGTGTATATGTATCATCACCTTCTCATGTCTCAAAAATTAGATGTTTCCCATTCTTCTCATCTCCAACCATAGAGAAATAGAATACACTTCCCATTTATTTGTGAAAAGGGATGACCAAGCATGTGCACATAGGTTAGTGCCTCTTACTACCAGGCTTTAATGGATGCGTGCAAGCATATCGAGCGTGAAATGGAATGATTTATGATTTGTGAAAAGGAGACAAAAACGAGAGCTTTATGCCTCGGTCATCAGCCTAAAACGGTATGGATTGCGTTATTTTTTCCCAATAAAATACTGAACTTTTGCATACGCTTTTACTTTGTGTTGGCTCAGTACCTCATCTGATAAATTGTAAAATATTTGAGATATAAATTAATTATCGTGAAGTTTCTTTGTTGATAATCTTTTGTAGGACCCAAAGGAGATAGCCAAGTCAGAGACTAGAGATGGTTGAACAATATGGTATGGCATTATTTATCCGATCTAATGGCTTGCTCTTTTTTTTTGCTCGAGTTTTGGTTTTCTATTATTGTTAAGTAAAAATTTATATGTAGGAAATTAAAACAATGAGAGATTCAAAGAGAATGTGTTTTGAAACAAACAAATCAACTTAACTAATACACGACAGTCATGTTGTATAAAATGTTATCTTTGCCTTAAGACTTGCTAATCTTATCATGTATCTTATGGGGTTTTATATCTTTTTTTATTGATATTTGACATTTGATTTAATTATCTTATTCCTCCTAACCACCACGTATGGCTTCAATCTAACTATATAGTATTTTCCAAATACTTTTCTCTAAGTTGTTACAGGTGCAAACCTTTTTAACAATTGGATTTGGCACATAGGTTCATTTTTTTGTTTTGTTTTTAATCAGAACTGTACGTATGTTCAGGACATGGAGCTAGGGGTGTGAATAACACGTCATCAATCTAACACAAAATTTTTAGGTAGGGTTTAGTCTAAATGGACTCAGGTCAGTTTAATGTTGATGGTCCCAATTTTTACCAATTTAATTCAACTTATCAACATAATTAATTTCAGTTTCTAGAAACAACCAACCGGTTGAACATAACAAACACAATACTTGTTAAATAAACTAAATACAATGAAAAAAATTATAGAACTTACTAGGAGTTGAATTTTTTACTGCACCATTTTTAACTCTGTATTACATTTTAAAAAGCTATGTTATAAAGCTTTGTTTATATACAGTGTAGTTTTATAAATGTCGAAATATCACAAAGTTACATAAAGTACCCAACGGTACTTTTACAAACTTATTCAAGGTACTCAAGAACTCATGGATACTAAATAATTTATAACTAAATACTAGGTTGTTGCTTCCTACATACTTAATGTAATCATAATGAATCGTCCATAAATGCCATACACGCACCACAAACACCAACAACAATTATGAGGCAACAAAACAAACGTGCCCGCAACAACGTGCGGGTATTCCCACTAGTATTATAAATGTCTATGGTTTTATAGAGTCAAATATTTATAAAGATGTTTCAAGTTTTGGGAATGACGTGGGACTTAGGATGGTGCCCATTGTAAGAGTTGAGAATATTAATTTAAAAAAATAAGACGTCAGGTATATAATCGGGCAAATGGTTATATGTTATCGGGTAATTAGTTGGTAAAAATATATATCACCTAATTCCAAACCCACGGAAAAGTTTCAAAAGTAATCATATACTTTGATTGCATGACCTTATACCCGTACCTGATGTTTAAGGTTCCGGGTATACTCATGGGGTTCGACTTTCATTGTCATCATGACTTTATATATGTATAATGTATATCACCAAATTCCTATACTTGAATGACAACGATATGGTGGTGTAATCAATATATTGATGAAATTGGTTTCGACTTTCGTGTTTGTTTGTTAAGAAAACACTCATGTTCGTTTGTTAATTTTGTTCATGAATGCACATGAACACAAACGAACATTAATGAAGACAAACAAGTGTTCATGAACACAAACAAACACAAAGAAGTGCCCATGAACGGAAACAAACACAAAGGGACATATATTAATTTTCGAAAAAGATCGAATTTACATATATTAGATATTAACTAGATCTACCCAAAAATAACATAGTTATACACACATATTTAGTACTTCACATAATATTGGATAACATAATAAAGTAGTGTCTAAAAAAAACTAAGCTCGCATCTTAAACTTTAAGCATTCATTAGTTATTTAGTTAAATTTAAACTTTTCATTAATTATTTATTTAATGATTATATTAAAAGTATGGTTTATTGATCTCATATAGCCATATACTTACCTCACACAAAATAATTTATTTATTTTGGTAAAATAACAAAAAGTTAAAGAATCTGAAAAACATTATAAAAATTAAAAACCCTATTAAACTATTGAAGACAAGCGCACATATTATCGAGCGTTCACGAACATAAACGAACGAACGTGACCCCTGTTCATGTTCGTTCGGTCATTTATTAAACGAACGAATACAAACAAACTTCCCGCCCAACGGTTCAGTTCATGAACTGTTCCCTAAAAATTTAGTATGTTTACGGCCCCTACTATTGAGAAATTGAAAATCGGAAGGTGAACGCAATCGAGAGTTGAATCAAAGCAGCCACTCGCCTTCATCATTCTATCAAAATCCCCAATCTTTCATTTCAAAACCCTTTCATTCCAATCACATTCTAAAACCCCTAATCCCCAATTCTTATTCTTAGGGTTTCATTTTTTTCAACAAAACATGTACACGACCCATCAGAGGGTAACACGGTCTCCATTATCAATAACACCACGTACCGATTCACAACCCTTTCCTAACCCTACCAGACACGTCTCCGGCAAGGGTAAGGCGGTGGCGTTTATCGACGGCCCGCCACCACCTCCGCCGCCGCCGCCACTAGGGTTGTTGAATGAGAATAATACGGCAGACGATGGTGAGGGGTTAGATGATTGGAGACGGTTTCAAGAAGCAGGGTTGTTAGATGAGTCTGTTATGGAGAGGAAAGATCGTGAAGCATTGGCTGACAAAGCTCAAAGACTTGAAAAAGAGGTTTATTTATTTATTTATTTTTTTTATTTGAGACATCTTTTAATCAATTATATGTATCAATGATTCAATGTATTGGTCATAGACTTGAAAAAGAGGTACATTTTTATGTAGTTTAGATGAATCTTTAATTCTTGTGTATGTTTATATTTGATCAATGTTTCATAAAAGGGTCTTTTAAGTGATTTTCAGGTGTTAGACTTTAAATAGAAGGTGTTGTTTTTTCTTTTCTTTTTTTTATGTGTCAATGTTTCGAACCCTTTTAAGTCTTGAAGTTTTGTGATGAAAAAGTTTTTTTCTTGGGATTTTTCAGGTGTAAGATAGGTTCTTTTTTAAAAGTTACCATGCTATAGCTTTGTGTTGAAATATGTATGTTTTACCAAAATAAATAGTGTTATGTATTCTGTGAAGATTGCTAGCATTTTTAGTAGTGTATGTTTAATGGTTTAGAGAGTACAATTGGAAATTTGCAATGTTGAAATGTATATGGTTTAAGTTGTTAGGACTTGTATAAATGTGTTCTATGAGACAATGAAGCATATGTGTAGGCTAGCCTTATTCCAAGGCTTGATACAAAACCACTATTGAGTCGAGGGACTCACTGGAAGCAACCTCTCTATTCCTACGGGGTAGAGGTAAGGCTGTCTACATCTTACCTTCTTCAGATCCTACCTTAGCTTTTGCTATTGGTGGGATTAACTGAGTATGATGATTTAAGACCCTTAAATTGAATACTTGTGTTATTGTTTATGATTTAGGTTTGAACAAGGATCTTTAAGGTAGTGTTGTATTCTATGTTAATATGCTTAGGAGCATATGTTCAACAACTCAAAAAGTACATTTAGAAATTTGTGAAGTTGAAATCTATACGCACTGTATGGTTTTAGTTGTCAGAACTTGTATAAATGCACCTCTTGATTAAGTTGAACATATACGTAGGCTTATTGCATGATGATTTCACTTATATTTTTTAGTTGGAATCCTAATGCATCTCTTGATTAAGGAATATAGACATATAGTGAAATGTTAATCTTTAACAAAAAAAATGGAGTTTCGAGTTGATAATTATCTCTCCCATGATTAATCTGTGCGTAATTTGTTCATTTAGGCAGCCATTCCTTTAATTTACTAGAATTTTAATCAGTTATCATTTACAATCCTGAGGTACTTTCACTGTTTCATGTATTGTTGTAGATTACTAACACTTATGTTTGCAAACAAACAAAATCTGGTGGTTTTTATTTTTTATTTTTTTTTACTGGAGCTTTACTTATACACTCATGTGTTGCAGATATTAGAATGTCATTTCTGATCACATTTTTGTTTTCATTTCACAGTTATTTGATTATCAGTACAATATGGGACTCTTGCTGATTGAAAATAAGGAGCTAATGGCAAACACTGAAGAACTTAAAGAAGCACTTGCAGAAACACAAGAAGTTGTTAAACGCGAGGAGGCTGCACATTTTATGGCTTTAAATGAAGTTGAAAAACGATATGATGAATTGCGGAAAGCTTTAGAGTTTGAGAAACGATGCCATGCTGATGTGAGAAAATTTCTTTTTTTTAATAATGTTTCTATTTGATGTTATTGTGTATTTTGAACATATGTACTTTTTTTGCAGCTTGAGAAGGCGTTACGTGAACTTAGTGAAGAGAATAAACAAATTAAACTTAAATCTCAGACGAGTTTGACTGAGGCAAACAGTTTAGTAGCTGGAATTGAGGATAAAGCTAGACTGGTGGAAGAAAAGATGCAGCAAGCCGATGCAAAGCTTGCTGAGGTGAACAAAAAAAGTTTGGATTTAGACAAAAGACTGCAAGAGCTAGAGACCAATGAGAGTGTGTTGCAGGGTGAACGGCAAACGTTTATTGCAGGGTATGGTTTGTTAAAATATTTATGACAATTTGAATGAATATTTATGGCGTTTTTGAATTTTTGGTCTAAAACTGATTACCCAATTATGTAATTATTGCAATTTGAATACAAATAATCAGAAGCCAAATGTTACTAAACATTATAACTTGATTATTTTGATTTTTACAACAAAAGTAATTATCAAAGGGTAAAATAATTTTACTTGTAGTACCTAGTATAAAGGACTTCCTATTTTCATTTTACTGTGCTTTCTTGTCAATTTCCCCTGTTGGGTCAAAATTTCAGCTAGTTTCTTGTGTAATATAAATTAACTAAACACTCGAACATCAATCGATATAATTATTGCAACTTTAAACTGCAGAAACACATCCAAACACTATTTATCTGTTTTGTTACAACTGATTAGTTCAATTTAATTATTCAGCATCTTACAGTTAATTTTTTGTTTTGTTTGGCACGATAATTGAATTTTTTAATAGGCGAGAAGCTTGGGAAAATACATATTCCAAACAGAAAGAGGATTTACGGGAGTGGGAAAGGAAATTGCAAGAAGGTGAAGAGAGGTTATCTGAAAGTAGAAGAATTATGAATTTGAGGGAGGAAAAAGTCATTAAATTCGAGAAGACCGTTAAGCTAAAAGAAAAGGAACTCGAGGATGAACATAATAAGATTGCCTCCAGCATATTGGAGTCAAAGAAGCAAGAAGACGATATAAACACCAGATTATCGGACTTAGTTGAGAAAGAGAAGGTATGTTTTGACCTTTCGTTTCTGTTAACTAGATTATTAACAAGTTAATAATTTCATTCTTCAATTTTATTTGGTTTGGTTGCAGGAAGCCGGATTAATTAGAAAGAACCTTGAGATTAAGGAAAAGGAATTGCTTGTTTTGAATGAGAAACTGACTGCAAAAGAAAGAGTGAGTTCATACTTAATTGATCCACATGCAAAAAGCGATTGAAATTGCACCTCTAAATCTCTAATCATGTTTATTTTGCTGGCAGGTGGAGATCCAAAAGATTTTGGATGACCATAAAATTTCTCTTGATTCTAAAAGGCGGGAATTTGATTTAGAAATGGACGAAAAGAGGAAATCAATTGAGGCTGATATGAGAAGCAAAATAGAAACCGTGGAGCAGAAAACTAACGAGTTAAATCACAAGGAAGAAAAATTGAGAAAGCAAGAGCAATCACTTGAGAAGAAGTCAGCTAGATTAAATAAGAAAGAGGAGGAGATTGATGAAAAGTTGAAGTCACTGAAAAAAGAGGATAAATCTTTAAAAGCAGAAGCAAAAAAATTGGAAACTGACAAGAAACAGTTAGTTGCTGAGAGAGAAAGTCTGGAAGCTCTGAAAGCTACGATAGAAAACATTAAAAACGAGATCAATCAACAGGAGCTACAAGTTCAAGAAGAAATTGAAAAACTTAGAATTACAGAAGTCGAAAGAACAGATTATTCCCGTTTGCAGCAAGAGCTAAAAGAAGAGATAGAAAAATGCAGGCTTCAGAAAGAGTTGATTATAAAGGATATTGAGGATTTAAGGAATGATAGATTGAAATTTGAGCAGGAATGGGAGTCCTTGGATGAGAAAAAGTCAACTTTAAGCAAAGAAATAATGGAATTTAATGAACAAAAAGAGAACTTTGAAAAAAAACTGAAATCTGATGAAGAGAAGTTAGAAAAAGAGAGACTTTTCACAAAAGAGCATATTGACCAACAAATGGAAGCTGTTAAGTTGGAGAAAGAAACATTTGAGGCTAGAATGAAGCATGAAGAATCCCTTTTAGTTGAAAAATACGAAAACGAGCATAGACAATTTCTTCATGATTTTGAGAAAAAAGAAAGAGATTTAGAGTTGAGTTTGGAGAATAAGCGAATTGAAATGGAGAGAAATATGCAGGAAAAGGAGAAAGCATTTGAGGAGATTCGGGAAAAAGAGTTGGATAATATTAAATACTTAAAGGAAGTTGTACGAAAAGATTTCGAAGAACTGAAATATGAAAGAGAGAGAATTGAAAAGGAGAGAAAAGAGATTGTATCGAACCGTCAAAAGTTAGAAGAAAACCAACTTGAAATGCAAAACGACATCAACGACCTTGGAGCGCTTAACAAGAAGATAAAAGAGCAAAGGGAAGATTTTGTAAAGGAAAGAAATCGTTTTATTGAATTTGTTGAGAAACTAAAGAATTGTGAGAACTGTGGGGAGTTTGTTAGAAATTATGAGCTTTCTGATATACAAATTCCTGAGGTTAGAGATGATTCTCCAATTACAAGGACTATAAATGAGAGTAGTGAAAAGTCTGAGGGTAATGTTGCAAACAAACTGAAGTCTTGGGTACAGTCAACTGTGTTTAAGTTGTCCCCTCACAGAAAAAACAAGCAACATGATGAAACCCCCAAAACCCCTCAGCTAGAGACGGTGACCAATCTAGATGCGGGAATTGATTATTCGAATGTGCCAGCTGGCTTGGAGGGTGATAATATTGTTCGAGATGAACAACATGGGCTTGCAGACAATTTACATGATGAGGATCAGAGTTACCTGGGAAGCAAGAATGTTGAAGTTCCGGAAGTTTCTGAGCAATCAGAGATGAGAAGTGGGAGGAAAAAATCTGTGAGAAAACCAAAAGGCAGGCCCCGTCAAACCTCAACTGTTGAGCCCGTGGCTGAAGAGAATTCCGAGAAAGTAGCACAACCCACTACAAGAAAACGGGCCCATGCTGAAACATCCTTAGTGACTGGAAGTGAGATGGATGGTGAGAGTGAAGTTCAGTCTGAAAGTGTAACCACGGGTGGTGGTGGGCGGAGGAAGAGGCGGCAAACAGTTGCTCCACCACCCCCTACTCCAGGAGAAAGTCGATATAATCTCAGGCGACACAAGGCGTAAGTTTTTCTGGTAGTCCTGTGATCCAAATATTTTGAAACTTGAAAGCGTTAAAGACGGTGGTTCTTTGTTTTTTCTTCATTTTGAACTTATAAGTTACACATCGGTTTGAAACTTGAAAGCGTTAAAAGACAGCTGTTTTTTGTTGTTCTTTATTTTGAACTTATAAGTTACAAATCGATATGAGATGTTTTCAAGTTAATTATAAGTTTTATATGTGAGAATGTGTTTATTTCTAATTGTCACACTGTTTTTGAACAAGTCTCTATGATGTATATTTACTACATAACCAGCATTAAGTAAGAACTGCGAGAACCCTATACAAATTTTAAAAAATTGCTTTAAATGTGATACATGAGAGACGTTTTTAACCACCTATCTCCCTCCTACATATGACGATTATCGCTAATACAATGCAGTTCTCGTGGCCATTCTCTTAAAAATTGGTTCTGTATTGACAGCATACATATATTTCCTTTTTTTTTAAATAAAGATTGCAGAAGTTGACAATACCTTTTTTTTGGGAAAGTACCCATTGGTAATAAGCAAAAATAAGGATAATATTGTGACTCGAAATTAATAATTCTGTTAATTTTGTACTGATGACAATGAGGAAATTGGGGGTTTGGTTAGAAAGTTACTAAAGAAACAGTGTTGCAATTTTTAGTTGACATCTCATAGTTGCAGTTTCAATAGCAACAAAATTACTTTGTTTCTAAATAAAAGCAGCTGTGAATTTTTATTTTTAAATCTACCAGTACCAAGTTTGAATTACCAAAACTGGATGTTGGATCTTATTCTACCATATTAGGAAGTTAATGAATATATGGTAGTATTTTACATGTTTAAATTTGTGTTTTTGCTTTTTACATGATGATGATCAGTGAAGATACTGCCCCTCAAGCTAAAGCTTCTACCAGTAGTAGAAAAAAGAAGGAAGTTTCTGGATCAAAAAAACCTGAAACTTCGGCTGCTGTGGATACAGAAGTTGCTAGCGATGTCAGCATCCCGTTGGTGCATGTCACAGTCAGCAAAAGAACCGACACACAGATATTAGAAACAACTGTAAGTATATATAGCTATTAGGGGGGATGGGGCGCTCCACTAGGTTTATTTAAACTTCACTGATTTCTACCAATCCTGCATTGCCACATCACTTCACTGAAACAGTTTTTTTGGAGGCAGCACTCCACTGGAAATAAAATAGAGAAAAGGACAAAAGGGGGGGGGGGGGGGGGGGGGGGGGGGGGACCAACCAGATTTTGGTCCACGGGACCACAACCAGCATGGGTGGCGGCGGTGTTATCGTGTTGTTAGTGGGGTACCCGTGGCCAATTCTGGTAGCGCCCTGTTCCCCCTTGGTTAGAAACTCTTGCATTACAAAGGTTGAATAAAAGAAACATTAAATGGTTAGTAATGAAGATTTAGGAATTATAAAACGATATTTGAGATAAGATACGATTGAAACTAACTGTTTCTAAATTAGGAAATAGAATACAAAGGGGTTAAATAAGAGACGTGGGAAAAAGAATCTTGGGCTTACATAATTGTGACACGTAGCGTAACCAGTTTTTTATTAGGTATAGATTGTTCACATGTACAAGTAATTCTGTGGTGGTAACTTGGTGGTATACACGCATGATTTGTTGCAGTTCAAAACACCAGAAGATGTTGCAGACAGCAGTGGTGCCATGAAAATTGTTAAAAATACAGAAATAATCGAGGAAGTTAGTGTTGCGCATGAGCGCCAGAACTTGGATAATAATGAAGATGATGATGCGAATACTAATGATGATCATGACGATGTAAATGAAGATGAATATGAGGACGATGATGAAGACGACGACGATGATGACGATTCAGAGCAACATCCTGGTGAAGTGTCTATTGGAAAGAAAATATGGAAATTCTTATCGACATGATCGAAGTTTTGTGTAGTGTACTTCCTGCAATGATTTCAATGCTTCCATGTACCCATATTTTAGACTGTAAAAACAGGTTCAGATATTCAACTCATATCATGTAGGCTAGAATGTCTACAACTTATTTTAAAATGATTTTCTGGTATATTTTGGTGCATTGTATTTACATTCATAATATTGAGTTTGTTCTACATATTCTTGAATAAAAGGCCTCTAGTGTGTGTATCTTCAGAACACAGTCTAATAATCGGTGTCCTCGCGCCATTGTTCACTCCTCACAGTCACATGGTTCGCCTTCTTTTGTCCTCGCGCCCGCGAAACCCTCTGCCCCTCTGTGGCGGTGTTCGTGCGCGCCCTGCTGCTGATCAGGCACTCAATTGCGCTCCATAAGAGGTGGTCATAGGTGAGCATTCAACAAAGAGGAAATAAACAGGTTTAGTGACTAAGATCAAAGTTACAAATGTTACATAATTGATTATTACCGACTATAAAACTAGATGTAAGCTTAAGAAGTTTTGAGTTTTCTATATTTAAAGGTAAAGGATTATTAGGGCAGGGTGAGGTGTCGTAGCGTGGTTTTAGGAGCTTTGACTTCTTCGTGCACTGGTAGGAGATCTGTAAGGGTGATTGGTCTTTGTGTTTATATGAGTTTTGTCATTTTTTGATGGCATATATGCATCTATTTTACTACGTGACGCTTTTATTGTTTCTCTAAATTCCAGTAGCTCTCTATTACTTTTTTTTTTTTTACTTTTTTTGTGTTGTTTGTTCGTCTATGGTGTTTTTGTGGAGCCAAGGGTCTCTCTTAAAGCAGCATCTCTATCCGCAAGGATCGAGGTAAGGTTTGCCTATATCTCACCCTCCCCGGACCCTAATTTTAGCTTCGCTATTAATAGGATTTACTTTGTAAAGTAGTTGTTGTATATTTAAAAGGTAAAATATATGAAAAAGGAACATTACAAAGACTTGGTAAAATAAGAAGTAAAAACAAAGTACGTACGAACAAGTCATCATGACATTTGACAAGAATGCACCTCATGTATGGATGACCCAAAAGAAAATCCAAGAAAAGTACACAACACAAGATATTAAGAAAATGACTCATCATGGGGGATTTCTTTGTCATCATTTTGTATACAAAACCATTTTATGTAAAACCCACGATAACCATGTAGTAAACTTCTACGAATTGCTTGACATATTTAATGAGAGATAAATAGAGTAAGGTAAGCAGTTATGTAACCGTTTCATGTAGGGAAGTCAAACATTTTTGGAGGCTCTAAGCAGACTACATAGACGGGGGGCTTTTTGAATTGGTATAAAGAAAATGACGCTTTTGCTTTTTGCCTTCCAAGTCTCACCCACGCATTCACAAGCATAATATCCAAATCATTATTCAAAGTATCAATTAGAGATTTATGGCAAAGAGTGATTGAGTAAATCGCAATACATAGATATTGTTATAAAAATAGCCGTTAACCAACCTGAATTATCC
Organism: Ambrosia artemisiifolia; assembly: GCA_032199755.1. Classification (NCBI taxonomy): domain Eukaryota; kingdom Viridiplantae; phylum Streptophyta; class Magnoliopsida; order Asterales; family Asteraceae; genus Ambrosia; species Ambrosia artemisiifolia. The sequence continues at coordinate 3,849,136 of CM063519.1, forward strand.
TTGCGATACCATTAATTTCCCATAACTTCGCCTCTAAATTTCCCCCAATCGAATGACACCATGGAGTGGAATAAGCATGTGTGGATGTACATTAGCGAGAATGACGATGACGGCCTAAATTAAAGACATACCTCATATTGTTTGGACTTTGGAGTTTGAATTAGGTAATACACATATATTGTAGAAAAGATTTTTAAGAATTGAGGACCCTATATTTTAGGGGCCCTAAGCCCTTGCCTAGCCTAGAAAGCGATACAACCTATTAAAGAGTATCTATAAAAATGTATGTGGTTTCACAATTTTCTACTTAAAATTGGTTACATATTAAACGTTCCTCTATATATACACAAGCATTTCAATACAAACGAATTCAAATAGAGAATTACGATAACCATATAAACAATTATACATATTTCACATGCATTGAAGATACTCTCATGTAGTGAAAGAAAAAAGGACTTGAAGACTGTCTTATTGTTGCATTAAAAAAAATAAATGTATACATTATTGTTACGTATTTTTTAATAAAAAAAACTAATCATTATGTAATGAATGTTCATGTATACATATGTTGGCATGAATTCTATTAACAACTAGTTATATATAGAATTCTATTATTAACATAGATATCTTAAACAAAAGATGTACCTTTTTTAAAAAAGATGATAGATGAATATGATGGGAAATTAATTGTGGTATGGTTGGATGGAAGAAACAGAGCAAGTAGGGTGGTCTACTTGTATGATGCTTCACTATCCTACTCTTATGTCCATACATCTAAGTTTGCTTTTCTTTTTTATTTAATCTCTAGGGTATGTTAAAGCCAAATTATTTGATTCTTTATCAATATAATCATCATATTCAGTTAATCTCGCATATGGCAAAGCTAAGGTAGGGTCTGAGTAGGGTAAGATGTAGACAGTCTTTTCTCTACCCCTAAGAATAGAGAGACTGCTTCTAGTGAGACCCCCGGCTCGATGTGGTTTTGTATCAAGCCTTGGACATAAGGCACATAACACTTAGCAATCGGGACAAACCCGATCGGTGCATGTACCCCTTTGTCTTTTGGCTATCAACGCCACCACATGATGCATGATTAACCGTCCGTCGTTTTTAACGTTATTTTCACGAAATTAGTAAAATAACGTTAAAACTATTGCAACTTTACTCCCCCCCCCCCCCCCCCCCCCCCCCCAAGGACCACACATATATAATATACATTTATATGCACACCTTAAGTGGGGCGTTCTTTTATCAATATAGTACAAATTTAAAACTTCATGTTGAGAATTCTTTTTCCGAATATGATAGTTATATTTATGGGGGGTTGCGATGATCTCTGCCGCAACATAGAAAATTCGCCTTCCAAAAAATATGTTGTATAATAAGAGTTGTAGGGGTTTTTGACCTTTTTCTATGTTCTATTGTACATGAATCATAAAAAGAAAAGAAAATATAATCATAAAATGATAAAAGTCAACGTGAATGCAACTTGTTTAATAAAGCATGTTAATCCAGACACGACCCTTTTATTGAACGAGTTAAATATAACAACATAAAACATCATTATTTTCGTATCGTGAAAAAATTACCATCCCTACTTTCAAGTTATGTAGGGACCTGTAAAGGATATTTGTACATGGAAACCATCAGTATATACTTCAACATCAAAGCAAGAGGTGTGTTCCTAACTCCTAAACAATATTAAAGGTGTAAATCCAATACTTTTTTAAATTTAAATATTCCTCACACGTCTTGCCCATTTGTACTTCTCGGTAAACAACTTAAAGCCTGAGTGTGGCCAATTTGTAATTTTTTTTTAAAGAAAATGTTTCTCTCAATGCCTAGCTCTAGTTTATATTCAAAGGTTTTGCAATTGGATTCAATCTCACACCCTGATCTTTTTATAAAAAGTAAATAAATTAAATTGAAAAAAAGGCATATGAATTGTTCCATCATACAATGAACAAGAAAAAATGGTTTTAAATTTTGTAATGACTTTACGTTGTGAAACCATATCAAATCCAAATACGGATGAATATCTAAGCCACCCTTTTAGGCTATGGGGTGTGGGTTCGGGAAGGGGAAGGGGGAGATGCCACATAGGAGGGGGAACCAACCCCCCCCCCCCCCCCCCCCCTTTTTCAATTCGGTGAAGCGGGTGAAATCCCACCGAACTTCCTCAGACCAAATCTCTTTCCCTCTTAAAAAAAAGAAAAAAAAGGAAGGGGAGTACACCCCTAGATGGAGGAAAATGGGAGAAGAAAGAGAGAGTATGACGTAACGCTGGAGTGGAGGATGGGGGAGATGAGGGAGTAAACCACATAGCCGTGGGGTGTTACCCTTATACTCGCTTTATTCACTTATTTGATTGTTATCTTAGGTGAATTTGTTGATATGAATTCTTGCTAGGCATACGATTATGTTTTAGTTTTGTTTTGAAGAACAGGAATATTGTTGTTCAATCCCAACCCACAAATGGTATCTAATGCGCCACCCAAGGGGTGTTTCCTGTCCGATTCAGCACGAGGTGGTAACACAAAGGGGTGTGAACGGGCAAGGAGAGAGTGTCGCAAAGGGGTTGGGCGTAGCCGAGTAACACCAGAAGGAGCGAAGGGGTGGCATGAATGTGAGCAACGGCGCAAGACATAGAGGCCAGGGGGTCGCCCTCCCCCTCCCCTTGAATTTTCGCTGAAAAGATTCAATTAGATAGTATTCGTATAGAACTTTTTTTGGTATATACGGTTTTGACTTCCTGTTTTTTAAATTAGTTATAAAAACGAAAACTATAACTCAAAACATAATAAATGTAAAGCCCGAATCCTAAAGTCCTAAGCCCAAACACTAACAATTTTTAACTCCTAAAGTCCTGAACCCAAACACTAACAAATTTTAACCCAAAAAAAAGTGAGGAGGTGAACCGGTCAACCAGGGATATCGCCTGACGAACGAGAAGGTTAGAAAAGCAAGAAGAAAAGAAAGAGATGATTAGTGCCTTAGAGGAATACGCCAAGAAGAAAAGAAAGAGGAGGGGAATACGCTGCACAAAAGAAAGAGAAGCCAAGTCTCAAATCGAGCCAAAGGTTAGTCTAAATAATTTTAGAAACAATGGATGAGAGACCTTGAAAGAGTTACCTTTTTTTTTTTTTGCAAAAGGCATGACATAGATATGCCTGATCTAAGTGCTCCCTATACTTCTACTCGGTATCAGCCTCGTAAAAAAGATCTTCATGTTACATTTGAACATTATTACCAAGTAGATTATTAGGGTAAAATTTCAAAAAAAAATATAAAAAAAACCCGGTTCCCGATCTGACCACCGGTTCAATGCACCCCGGTTCAATACCCCAACCTGGACCTGTTCGACCCTGGTTCCCGGTCCAACCAGTTGATAATGTCCAACCAGTGACTTATGGCCCCCTAGTTCGAATTTTCAAGCTTCGCCGTTGAATGTGAGATGGCGGAAGTGGTGAACGTGGCCCGATGTGGTTGGTGGGTAACGCCTTGGGCATTTTTCCGTTACAATTAGTCTAATATCTTTAACTTAATTAAACTTATTGGTGCTTTAATTAATGTTGAGGATATTAAATTCCTAGCTAAAGCTCCCAACGAACTTATTTCCATTTGAAAGCGTTAACAGCTACCAAAATCAAGTTCAGATACAAATGCACAATAGTGCTGACGATGGGTTTGGTGTAGGTGTAAGTTGGTTTGCAACATGGGTCGCGTGAAAGATGGCGTGAACGATGCACCTCTGGCGGACAATGGGGTGGAAGTCGCAGTAGTCTGCGCCTAGGTATTTCTAGGTTCAAACACCGGGGTGTTTTATTCTGCTTCCTCTTCCCCGAATTCGAAAGATAAGGTGGGGTCACCGTCCGGTGCGCTCTAATTAGTATCCGTTGGTACTGTAGTTTGAGTAGTGCTCTGGTTCTCTGCCATTTTAAACAGAGAAAGATCTTGCCTTCTTGAAAAGTGTTCCGTCCCACGGATGGCTCCAATGAAGAAACAAGTACCTAAGAGTCTGGTCTTCTGGGTAGAAACCTTGATCGAGACTATTACAAGAGGCTTGACCTGATCTACTGCTAAACAGAACACCGTTATGACTCGCCACATGAATGGGGTTATCCATATGATCACCCTCCGGCGTGAGAATATGTATTCGTGCTTTTTTGGAGAGAGTATGGTAGAAAGAGATTATACATGTGAATGAATAATAAGGGTTACCTATTCGTCCTTATATAGTTGTAGGTGGACCTCAAGATTTAGCTTTGGCGGTTGTATTCGAATTACGATAACCATTTGATATAAATGAGATAAGGCCAAACTTTGGAATTATCCGTAACAGGTGTTTATTCTGTTGAGATTTGATAAATAGTTTGCCTTATCGATAAGTTTGTTATCGTATTGGTCGTTTGTCGGTTTATGTGAACCGGGTTAGTATGGGTTTTAGGTGTTGGCCGGTTTAGTTGAATCGGACCACACCTCGTTAGTGATGATTGTGCAAGACGTTTGTAGGCAACAATGTTGTTGATTGTGTTGTAGGCGACGATGTTGTGGATTGCATTGTAGAGGATTGTGGTAACCTTATAAGTGGCAAAGATGTACTCCCTCCGTCCCAAATTTAAATGTCCCATGTTTAAAAACACACATTTTAAGAAATGTTTTGTTTGTATGTGGTAAAATGACAATAATATCCTCAAAAGTGGTGATTGTGTGTTTGTTTTTTATGGGCAAAACTGGAAATTTCATTTCCATTTTTGGAAAAAGACATTTAATTTGGGACAAATAAAAAAGGAAAGAAAGACATTTAAATTGGGACGGAGGGAGTATGTGTTTACTTTCAAATCACATGTGGTTACTTCACTGAATTTGTTGTTAGGAAGAAAGATTGACGTTATAAAAAAGGCCTCAAATACATTTAAGGACTAATAATTAATTTGTTTCAAGAAAAAATAGATCCCAAATACAGTTTGTACCATACTACATGCACCCTTTGTATCAAAAGGTACGTCTGGGGCGTGAGTAGCGCAAGCACAAGCCCATACGCTTCTAACTTCATGAGGCAATAAGCGTACATGAGACACACTCGAAGCGCAAGTAAAAACAACTTGAGGCATGCCTTTTGTACATGGAAAGATTTTGTGTATTAGACATGAGGCCGTGTTATCAAATCGGTATAACCATACTTGACGGTCAAATTTGACCAAAAGCAACATGCACAGAAGGTTAATGGGATCGCTAAGTACTCAAAGATCTGGGGTACCCGAAATAGGCTACTTTGGTGTTCCCAAATCGGTTACCATACTCGATTTGGGGTACCCAAGAACGCCTCCCACCCTAATAAAAAATGGAGACTGGATATTTGTTGGCTAGCATGTATTATTCAGGTGGTCCAACAACACCATTATACTTGGCAACTTTTATATTTACCACAACCTACTTGCGGTCCTCTCTAGCCTCTAGGCAATCATCCTTGTTTTCTTAAAGTTTATTATTTATTTTTATTAGACCCACTCATAGTGGGGCTTGAATTTGGCGTAAATCACCCCCAAAACGCCCAACCACACTGCCCACCACCGCCCCTAAAGGCGTTATGAACCAAAAAAGGCTTTTGGCATGTAAAAACTTACACCCAAATAGGACGTAAACCTGCTTTTTTATAGCCAATCACATTAGCCCAAGTGGATATGATGTTTTTTCTTTTTTGCTTTACTTTACCACTACGTGTGGTCTCAAAACAATTTTGAACTTTGTTTGAGTGAAGTTTACAAATATTTAATAGGTGTTACATGTTAGATGGAGTTATAACCGGGTTGTCTAAACTTATGTTTTCCTTCCAATGACAAGAACCGAATCAATCTATAAAATAACAAATGAACTGCAGAACACTAATCATACATGTTTAGACAAAAAAACACTTCCTAAATTTATACTTTGGCCTCTTATTTTCATCAATTTTACTTTATATACAAACTACTTATTTAAAGATTTGAATTTTCCAGTTCCATTTAAATGAAGGCATGTACTTTTGGTTACACTATGGTTCCTCGGAAGTGTCAGTTCCCTTTGCAACCTTTTTCTTGATTCCTGCTCAGTGATAGCAGATTCAGTTACTTGTGTTCATAAGTATACCGTATGGTACAACTGTTTAAGTACAATAGACGATGGACATAAAGTTGTCATAGCATCAAACATTGTCATTTATTTTATGAAAAATAATAAAAGTGTAAAAGAAAAGAGATATATGATTTGATGGAAATGTCTTGTTACACAAAGTTCTTCTTTGTCATGAACAATACAAAAAAGTTTCAATCCCATCATCTGTCTTGTGTGTAAAGTATAAACTTGTAAAAAACAGTCATTTTAAAAACATTTGTAGCTTATGTGGGTAGTGTAGCGAGTTAGTGTAAAAGTATTCACATTAGGATATCCATTTTAATATAAGTGGTTGTGAAAAGAGAAGAGAGTAAATATTACTTTTCATTAGTAAATTTAAATGAACCACTGTTCACCTTTATAATTTTTTAATATTTTTTGAAAATGGTTGTGAGGGGTGAAAAGGTGAAAAGAAATGATAACAGTATAAAAATATTATTTAATTGAAAAGACGAGAAAAAAGATAGTGTTTTTAATGTAATTAGACTAAGGGGTGTGGGTGGGGAAAGGGATCGGGAAGGATGATGTGGCCTTTTCCCCCAAGGGGAACACTGCCCCCCCCCCCCCCCGGTTTTAATATCGGTGTGCTCGGGGAAATCTCCCCCTCTGTCCCGAGCTCATTATATTATTATTATATTATAAAGTGGGGTAGAAAGTGAAGGGAAGGGGGACGGGGAACACCACCCCCTTGATGGGGGAAGAAGAGGAGAAAGATGAGGTGGACTTAGGGGAGGAAGGGGGTGGTCGGTACCACTCCCCATAGTCTTATAGAGATATGATGCAAATCCAACTCTAAATGCTCTAACATCTCTTTATTTTGTGCACGATGGCAACTTTTATTTGGATGCAAATGGGTTAGTGGTGTAAAATTTCTTCGATTTATGTTTTTTCATATAAAAATTTGATGGAAATCCATAAATCAGTGTCCCAGGACTGTTCGAAACGAAATATTGTCAATGCTATATGCCTTTTCTTCGTTCAAATAAATAAATAAATAATAACTTACATAAACAAGATGGGAATGTTACCATTTACCATATCTGAAACAAGTTTTGATTTCAAACAACAACTACAGATCTGATTTCAAGCAACAACATAGCGATACTTTGTTCACACGTCTGGTTCCGCATGTCGCAGCTAAGATCCGAAGATCGGTTCATGCGCAGTGAAATCTCGGCAAGATCCGAATATCAACAAGAAAGTTTTGTTCCTCGCCAAGATCGAATGACAATGGTGAAATATCAAGAACCCCTAGAAATTCCTCACAAAAAAACTAAGAAAATAGGCCCAAGCAAGAAACCCTAGAAATTTGTCACAAAAAAACTAAGAAAATAGGCCCCAAGCAAGAAACCCTAGAAATTTCTCACCAAAAAAAAAAATCACCATCGTCGAATGTCACAAACAAGGAAGAAGAAGATGAAACCAACGAAGAACAACGAAAAAACACACCAAAAGAAGTCCGTTGGAGGTCCAGACCTATGGACCTAAAACGAATCGAATCATAATATGATTCGATAAACATAAAAGTCTGCCGAGGCGACACCCAAGAAAACAGTGGCGGAGGGAGGGGAGGGACCAAGATGTGTCCAGCCTCCCCCAATGGCTCAAAATTAAATTGTATCAAGCCCACCTTAATGTCCACTACACTCTCCACTATATTTTTTTTTCTTTTTTGTATCAAACCCCCCTTAAGGCCACTACACTCTCCACTATATACTTCTTTTTTTTCTTTTTTTTTTATCAAGCCCCCCTTAAGGCCCACCCCACTCTTCACTAGTAATAATAGTTTATTATGTTGTTCGACTTTTTTTAATAAGTACCAGTTTAAATAATGTAAGCCCCCTTATCTTAAAATCCTGGCTCCGCCTATTCAAGAAAAAAAGACTAGCAAATAGCAAGCACCACAATGTGAGTCTTGTCCAAATTATTTTTCTTGACTTCATTAAGCTCGCCACAAATCATTTCTTTTGTCCAAATTAAAACCAAACTAAATAAAAATCATAACTCTCATAATTGTTTAACAATCTATATCACTAAAAAACTTTTTGTTTTCATATACAAGCATACATACACATCAACACATAACAACATACATGCAAAGTTGGTCCCCTCTTTCATGTGACCAAACATTTATCCCAATTTAATCTCTCCCAACTCCCTCAAACACTAACATCACCATCACATTCCTTACTTCATAATCTAATCACTGAAACCCCATAATTACTCTGTTCCACTGTTTAAATTAGTATACCCATTTAAAGCTGAACAGACCCACCCTTCTAGACTCCTAGACCTCCCTTATTGTTTCTCATTATTCATACATTTATACACCATTGATTACTGTGCATTATTATCCTTTTAGCCGTTTAGTTTTGTGTACAATTGCTTTCCTTCTGCAACTCTACAACCAACCTTAACCTTAGCTTTCCTATAAAAAACACTATGGAAAACAGAGTACTCTGTTTCAGGCTTCTTAATGTTTTCTTTCTTTTTTCTTGAATTGTTCAACATCAGTTACTATTTTGGAGTTATTCTCATTGAAATCCAACTGGGTTTTGTTTATTGTTAACTTATCTTCAGATTTTTCACTTAGATTCATCTTCATTATTACTTCATCATCATCATTATTCACATGTGCTCTGTTTTTTTTACCCTTTCAAGACTTATAAGTTTAGTCCCAATTTGGTGAAAATATCTATCCACATTTCAAAACTGGTTCTTTCTAGATTTAACACTCTCTTTCCTTTAATAAAAAGCCTAAATTTCCATGAAAATTGAGGACTAATTTATAGTTTTCAAGATCTTTAGTGTGAGTGAAACAGAGTAATTTGTGATGGATTTGAGCTGTAGAAGTGATGGGTATTTTGTGGTTGTGGTTCTGATAATGGTTGGTTTGATGGGAACTTGTGTTAATGGAGATAATGATGGAGATTCAGTTGGAGCTCCAATGGTGAAAACAGAGCAAGAAGCTTTATACTCTGCTATTCAAGGATTTGTGGGTAATTGGTGGAATGGGTCAGATCTCTTTCCTGATCCTTGTGGTTGGACACCCATTCAGGTGATTTATTCATTCTATATATAATCTTGTTTATTAAAAATAACATATTTGATATTTGTTAGCTAAGGTTTATTGTATTATTTTAATAGTAATCAGGATATATATTAGTTAGTTTTTGTTTGTAGTTATCTTAGTAATGTAGTATTTCGCAATTGACTAGGTTATAATCTCGTATCGTATATTAGCATATGTGTTACACATGTTAATAAAACCTTGTATTATTTATACTAATAGAATAATACAATATAAATTGATAGTGTATACCGTCGTGAAAGTATGTATTTTTTAATTATTTAATATGCTGTACTTTTTTTTAAAACTGGAGGTGGGTCAAAGATATCACCTACGGCACCGACTGATTAACCAAGATATTATTGATGAATATTTCATTTACCGACAAATTTTACCGAGAGATCCACATGAAATGTCACCATCCGTTGGTAGAAGCTTCATCAAAGAAAGTTATTTTTCTAATTGATTTATATAATGGTATTATTAGAATTTTTTTAGGGGTACAAACGAGTCTAGCCTGAGCTTGACTAGGCTTGAGCTCGATTAACTTATAGGAGCTCGAGTTCAAGCTTGGCTCGGCTCGACCTCGGCTCGTTTAGTGTTTATTAGTTAATATATTAAATAAAAATAATATAAAAAATAGGCTCGTTTAGGCTTTATAGCTCGATAAGTCAAAAGCTCTGTTCGGTTATTAAACAACTTTAAATGTGGGGTAAATAGTATAAAATATTGATAAACTAATATTATACTAAGGCTCGACGAGCTTGACGAGCTTCATATGCCAGGCTCGAGCTCGGGCTCGATAAGTAGACAAGCTTTGTTTTAGGTTCAAGCTCGTATCGGACTCGATAAGATTCGGTTCGCTATAAGTTTTTTATCGAGTCGATCTCAAATAGCTCGCAAGTTGTTCGGCTCATTTGCACCCCTAGGGTTTTTTACCGAACAAACCCACACAAACACTGTACTTTATATCCAGTTTAGTACAACTAAATATTTTATTATTTAATATCCCATAATATGCTTCCAAACATATAGATAAATACCCCTCAATTCCAAGCAACTACATTGCAATTATTCTAGCTAGTATTTATTTTAGTTCTATGAAAATGTCACCATGATTTTGGAATATAAACTTGTAATTTAATCACCCATATAAAAATTAAAATCTTTATTTCTTAATATTATAATCAACATAGTTTTAAACTTGGTTATACTTTTTAAGTAAAGCATACAGGTTTATTTAATAATTTAATAATTAATTTCATATTAAATTCATTTGATTAATGATATAATAAGTAATAAGCCAATGACCTCCAGCCCAGCTGGGGAGAGGTGGGAGGGTTTACTTCTTAAGAGGGTTCCCGCCCGGGCTTGGTCTTGAGTTTGAATCCTGCACACCACGAAAAATTCCCTGTAACGGTTTGAGATAACTTCAAAGTGGACACCGGTGCGTGGGTAGAGATTCGAACTCGAGTCGAAGGGTTGTCTGTCGATTGGGTTTACCGCTGAAGCACATCTTCCAAAAAAAAATATAATAAGTAATAAGTATCTTTAATTTCACATAATTTTCTTTTATTTTATAGTATGGATTAAAAATACAACTTAATTTCATTTGATTAATGATATAATAAGTAATAACTATCTTTAGTTTCACATAATTTTCTTTTATTTTATAGTATGGATTAAAAATACAAACTAACACATAACCTTCATATGCAACGATTTGAAACCGTATATTTTTGTGAGTGACAAACAGTTACACACCGTACCACTAAACCACTAGCTCATAGCTAATGTATTTGAACCATAATATTGTTTTTAAATTATTATTATTATTATTTTCTTTATGTGATGTTCAATTATAATGATGTACACTTGTTTTGTTTCTACAGGGTGTTTCTTGTGATCTTTTTAATGGATTCTGGTACGTTACCGAACTAAACATTGGTCAAACATATGACAACTCTCTTCCATGTGCTCCAAATCTTGAATTTAGACCCCAATTCTTTCAACTTCAACACTTAAAATCATTAACATTCTCCAACTGCATCATCTCACCTAATCAAGCCACAGTTTCAATCCAAACCGCTAACTGGTCCTCATTTTCAAGCACTTTAGAGTCCCTAGAATTCCGGGCAAACCCCGGTTTGTCGGGTCAAGTCCCAACCGCCTTCGGTAGCCTCAAGAAGCTCCAATCCCTTGTATTGATCGATAACCGGTTATCCGGTAGTTTGCCAGTCAACATTGGGAACTTGACTAGTTTAAAGAGGTTGGTTATGTCTGGTAATATGTTTACAGGAAAGATTCCAGACAATTATGGTTGTTTAAGTGGTTTGTTGATCATGGATTTGAGTAGAAACTTATTGTCTGGAAATGTGCCTTTGACTTTTGGAGGGTTGACTTCTATCTTGAAGTTTGACTTGAGTAAGAACCAATTAGAAGGTGAAATCCCAAGTGAGATTAGTAGTTTAAAGAGTTTAACTCTTTTGGATCTTAGTAACAATAAGATTTCAGGTGGGTTGAATTTTTCTAATCAAGAAATGACTTCTTTAGAAGAGTTGGTTTTGTCAAACAACCCTATAAATGGTGATATTATGAACTTTAATTGGCAACATGTTTATAACCTCATGGCTTTGGATCTTTCAAACACGGGTTTGACCGGTGTGATACCCGAGTCGGTTTCAAATTTGAAAAACCTGCGGTTTTTGGGTTTAAACGACAATAATCTGTCGGGAAGTCTCTCACCGAAACTAGGGGAATTGGGAAATTTGACCGCGCTTTATGTCCATGGAAATAACCTCACCGGTGATCTCAAGTTCTCTCGACAATTCTACCAAAGAATGGGCAGGCGGTTTGGGGCTTGGAACAACTCGAATTTGTGTTTTCCCATGTCCAAAGTGTCGGCAAGTGTTCGTCCGTTTGGAGTGAAGTTATGTCGTGAACAACAGTTGTGATTCCATTCCCGAGTTGTCAGTACTCGGGAATGGAATCACGCGGTTTGTTTTAGATGATATAGTCTTTAGTTAATACTTGTGTAAGAAAAAATGGTCCTTATTTTGACTGGAATGAATGAGTAGTGTTAAAATGCATTTTAGTAAGTGTTTATTTTATTTTATTTATTATTATTTTTTTTTGTGTCGGTAATAAATGTAAGGAGGGAGTGCAAACTGCTGCATGTTGGTTGGTTGTTGAAGATGGCTGACGGTAGTCTGGTCCTGAGTCCTGACCATGGACCACTGGGTTGGTTTTCAGAAAACCAGGGTACATATGGTGTGGACCTTGTGGCATATGGGTGGGGGCTTGTTTGTTAGTGAACCAAGTGGCTTGCAATCTTTTGCCATTTCCAATGTTATATTTGCACTCTCATGTGTTACATGTATGTGTAGTTTCAAAATTTGTTTCTAACGGCTTATATTTTTGACATCGATTTCAACTGAACAAATTTAGGATATGATAAAGCTTTTGGTTTGAAAATTGCTAAAACCAAGTAAAAAAGATGATGACAGATAAAAAAAACTTCACAGTATATATAAAAAAATAAATAAATTGTGTTCCATATTTTCTTAGGTTCTCTGAACTCTTCCATCTAACCAGGGGCGGACATGTTAATAGCCTCATGATCTAATGACACGAATTGTCTAACTCTAACCCCACCAAAGTGGGATGGGTTCAAATCTCACAAAGTCGATAATATGTCAATATTAAAGGGGAGGAAGAGGGAGTGTGTTCGCCGTCCAAAAGATAAAAAAACTAGGGGTTGGCCTAGGTGGTTATAAGTTATTAAAGGAATTGATATTCAAGATACCTTTCATTGATCATGTACAATACATTATATAGATACAAAACATAATCTCCTATTTTGGTGGAGATCACAATCAAATCAATAATAATCTTTTACATATATACACATGTGCTATTACACCCCCGCAGTTGAAGCATCCGGTGGACGAATGCTGAGACTGGTCCTGAAATCATCAAAGAGAACACGCGGGAGGCCTTTAGTGAAGATATCTGCTATCTGATGACGAGAAGGAACATGCAAAACGCGCACACGACCCTTCTGAACTTGTTCACGAACAAAATGAATGTCAAGTTCGATATGTTTCGTGCGCTGATGTTGAACCGGGTTGCCAGATAAGTAGATAGCACTGATATTATCACAATAGACTAAGGAAGCTCGTGTGACTGGATGATGCAGCTCGAGGAGAAGGTTGCGAATCCAGCAAAGTTCAGCGACTACATTAGCGACCTCTCTGTACTCAGCTTCTGCACTAGAGCGAGAAATGGTGGACTGGCGTTTAGAAGACCAGGAAATAAGATCATCCCCAAGATAGACACAATAACCAGACGTGGAGCGACGGGTGTCTGGGCAGCCTGCCCAATCTGCGTCAGTATAGGCAACCAGACACATAGACTGACTAGGAGCAAGATGAAGACCAAACTCTGAGGTGCCCTGAATGTATCGAATGATCCGCTTCAACGCATTCCAATGTGTGACCCGAGGCGCATGCATGTACATGCAAATCTGCTGAACAGCATAGGATATGTCAGGTCTGGTGAAAGTCAAATACTGGAGTGCACCTGCAAGACTGCGATAAGTGGACGGATCATCATGTAGGGGTCCAGTATCCGCAGAAAGTTTGGACTGAGTGTCCACAGGGGTTGCGGCAGGTTTGCAAGAATCCATAGCTGCCCGGTGAATGATATCGCGCGCATAAGACTGCTGGGACAGGAACAACGAGTTCCCAGAGCGCGTAACCTGGATGCCAAGAAAGTAAGAAAGGGGTCCCAAATCCTTCATAGCAAATTCACCTGCAAGAGTGTGTAAGAGATGTCGTCGCAGAGCATCACTAGAAGTAGTGAGAATGATGTCGTCGACATAAATGAGAAGATAAGCAATATCGTCGCCATGTTTGTAAACAAACAACGAATTGTCAGATTTGCTCTGACGAAACCCCTGAGAAGTCACAAAGTCCGTAAAACGCTGGTACCAGGCACGTGGTGCCTGTTTGAGGCCATATAGAGACTTCTTAAGGCGACAGACATGATTAGGAAAATCCTGATGTCGAAAACCTGTGGGCTGGTGCATGTAGACAGTTTCTTCCAGATTCCCATGAAGAAAGGCGTTCGTGACATCCAGTTGATTGATTTTCCATGATTTCGCCAAAGCCAAAGAAAGTACCAGACGAATGGTGGCCGGCTTAACAACCGGACTAAATGTTTCGCCACAATCGACCCCCTGTTCCTGTTTACGACCATCACAAACCAAACGAGCTTTATAGCGCTCGAGACTACCATCAGACCTGTACTTATGTTTAAATAGCCACATGCAACGAATAATATTCATATCAGGAGTGCGAGGTACAAGTTCCCAGGTCTTATTTTTAATAAGGGCACTAAACTCATTGGACATGGCATTGTACCACTCCGGAGTGGCTAAAGCAACCTGAGGATTTTTGGGTACAGGGACGACTGTGGTAGTGTGAAGGTTAAATGGCTGTTTTGGTTTGGCGATGCCACTCATAGACCGGGTATGAATGGTGCGGGCTGGTGGTGGCGGAGGAGGTGGGGGTGGCTGGTTGACGGGTGATGGGTGAGGCGTGTCCGGTTGGGAAGTGGGGCCGGTGGGTATATGGGCTGGAGTAGAAGGGTGGGTAGTAGACGGGTCGGCCTGGTCAGGTGAGGGAGTTGGGCCAGAACAGTTGGGAAGTGGGCCAGGACGAGAGGGAGAGCTGGTGGGTATAGAGGTAGAGGGTGGGCTGGTCGAAGTTGGTTGTGGAGGTGGGCTGGGATTTGGGCCGGACTGTGGGCCGTGGTTGGGAGCGGAGACAGGTGGGTGGGAGTGTTGTTTGGCAAGGTGATCCCAAACTAGAGGATGGATGGTAGGATTTAAAAAATCATAAGAGGGTGGTTTTGTGGGAGATTGAATGGTGAATGGAAAGATTGTCTCTTCGAAGTGGACGTGTCGAGAGATGATAAGTTGATGTGTGGTGAGGTCGAGACATTTGTACCCTCGATGGTTAGGCGGGTAACCAAGGAAGACACATGGGTTGGACCGGTAGTTAAGTTTGTGAATTGTAGTGGAGGGGGTAAGGGGATAGCAAAGACACCCGAATACACGTAGGTGTTCATATTCAGGAGTGACATTGTATAGGAGAGAGGTGGGGGAGCGAAACTTTTGAAGCTTGCTGGGTAAGATGTTAAGTAGGTAAGTGGCTGTTTCAAGGGCATGGTGCCAGAAATTGGGTGGTAGGGAGGCTTGGGCAAGCAGGGTACGTAGCATGTTATTTATAGTACGAATTTTTCGTTCCGCCTTGCCGTTTTGGGACGACGTGTAGGGGCACGAAAAACGAAATTGCATGCCATGGTGATGACAAAAGTTATGAAAGTTATTGTTTGCATATTCTTTACCATTGTCACACTGGAATTGTTTAATTTTTCTTTCAAATTGTGTGTGAACAAGGTTGGTAAATTGGGTGAACATAGTAAAGGCTTGAGATTTGTTGGCTAGGGAAAAAGTCCATAAGAAATTGGTAAAGTCGTCTAGAAAGAGAATGTAGTATTTGTGACCACCCGTACTAAGTATGGGTGAAGTCCAAAGGTCACTGTGCACAATGTCAAAAGGTAAATGAGTGCAATTAACAGAATCATAAAAAGGTAATTTAACACTTTTACCAAAAATGCAAGATTGACACAATGTTTTATTAAGTTTGCCATAATCAATAAAAGACGACAATTTTAAAGATTGCAATAAATTGTTGCCAGGATGACCCAGTCTTTGATGTCAGCGATCTTGAGAGATGGTGGTGAAAGCTCGTGGTTGGTTGAGGTTGAGCGGAAGTGGTTCAGTGAGTGGGTGGAGATCGCCTGTGCTATTGCATCGGAGGATAGGAGCCCGTGTTTTGAGATCCTTCACAAGAAAACCAAATGGGTCAAATTCGACAGTAACCAAATTATCAGTTGTAAGGCGACGAACCGATATAAGGTTTTTAATAATATTAGGTGCAAATAGGACATTGTTTAATTTTAGAGGTGGGAAAGGGGGTGGTAGGGTTTGATTGCCTTGAGCCAAAACGGGGATAGTCATGCCATTTCCAACAATTATATTTTTATTAGTGCACGAATTAAAATTAGACGGGGAATATATACCTTGCTGGTTTGCCGAATGAGATGATGCCCCTGAGTCCATGAGTCCGTGATCTGGTGGGTTCAACGGCAGCGTGTAAAGAGCCTGCTCGATATCTGTGGGCGTATAAACTGTGTGATGAGCTTCATCAGGCCTTGGGCCCAAAACTCCCTTCCCATTGAAGGATATGGGCAGGGGGTTGGGCCTGTGAAGAATTCCAAGTCTGTGATGGATTGTTGTTGAGGAGCCCAGCCCATTGAGTAGCCGTCCAGTTGGAGGGAAAAACGATATACGGGTGATTGGCAGGAGACGGCTGACCGTAGGAGGCAGCGCCACGGCTGCCGGTGTTCCGGCCTTTGCCGCGTCCACGTCGGCCACGAGGACGGGGTTTATCAGTGGTGGTGGGATAGGAAGGATAGGATGGTGATGATGGTGACGGGTTCTGTGTGACCGATGTGGCAAGGGCTGTGGCGGCGGTACTGGAGGAACGAGCAGTTTGTCGTTTCTTCTTGTCTTCTTCCCTGCAGAGAGTGGAACGGACCTCAGTAAAGGGTGGTAACGGCTCCTTGTTTTGCAGCACCGTGGATATTCCGTCGTATTGCTCGGTTAGCCCGGTGAGCAGTTTGATTACAAGCATGTGATCGGCGACGGGAGCACCAACACTGTCTAATTGGTCGGCTATATGCTTAGCATGTTGGCAATATTCGGACATGGACTGAAAGTTGTCAAGGCTCAGGTTTGCAAACTCCTGACCAAGGATGATGGCCTGAGTAGTCTTGTTATCGTTGAACTCATGTTAAACCGTTGTCCAGGCTTCAAGAGCAGACTGACCGGGTTCGAGTATGATATGGAGAAGAGGTTGAGAGATGGTTGCATATAGCCACTGAAGAACTACAGCGTCAAGACGGGTGTAAGACCCGTTTTTTTTTTTTTTTTTTTTTTTTTAAACATAAGGATAATATGAAAACATCCATTATATACATACCCAAAACGTCTTGTCCATCGACATACCAACAACCTTGGCGACACTAGTTACGTTTACAAAAGACAATGCCCAAGTTGGCTACCATGTGAATCTTTGACCCATATTCAAAACCATGTACAAAACATTAACAACTTGTTTAAATGACTCAAAGATCCTAATACTACCATGGTACCCAACCCAAAAGAAACGTGAGCGTGCATAACCCATCCTTGCTTGAGACTTGATCTTCATTCATGTGCTTTACCTATTACAAATCAACAAGGCAAACATTTAGTATGCTATAAACAATATCATCATCTTATCCAAGGAACCCAAGGAGTCCACGGAACCATGATGAAATCCTTACTTCTACCATTTGACCCGTTAAGGGTATTTCCACCATTTTGACCCGTTAAGGGTGTTCCTACTATTTTGACCCGTTAAGGGTACTTCCACCATATTGACCCGTCAAGGGTGTTCCTGCTATTTTGACCCGTTAATGGTGCTTCCACCATTTAAACCATTCTACCAATTTGCACCCTTGTGTAGCCACAAGGGTACTTCATACTACTTCCATTCTACCAAATTCAACCACAACAATGCATACATAACAATTATGACTAATATACTCGTTAACTACATAGTTGGTAGTAACCAACTTACCTTTGTTGTGTGCACCTTGCTCCTTGTGATCGCTTGTACCTTCCACCTTCACACCTACATAGTGAAGGAATTCATACTTTAGCTTTTCGTACTTTACCCTTTACCATTCTTGGTTCAAGGTAGATAAACTAGCATAATCACATAGCTACAACCTCTACAATCATATTTATCATGCATTTTTCACAATTTCACCTATTGTAAAATACTAGGCATTTCATCATACAATTGGTGTGCATATTCATACATTCAAGTGGCTATACCATTCCATGACACAACACCCCCAATCCTACACTTATATTTACAATTTACCCTTCTATTTAGCAACAATACTAAATCACATAGAGCTTTCTTGGTGTTGAGGTCCTGTTGACTTTTAAAAGTCAACAGAAAACCTTCATCCCAACACCCAATTAGCCCTTTTTACAATTCAGCCCTAAAACAAGAATTAACATACAATCTCTTTAAATTTACACTACTTCACATGGTAATCATGCTTTCCCACATCACAAGAAATAATTATCACAACATGATCATGAAATCCTACCATACCACTTCTAAACCCATTAAAATTGATTCTACAACTTACCAATAGTATTAGTGCCACTAGATGGTTATGAATTCATGGACATGCAGGGATTTAGGGATGATTTCTTGCTTTAATTTTCAGCTTTGGAGAGACAATTTGGAGAGCTCCCTATGTCACCTCCTTCTCCTCTCTCTCTCTACGTTCTTTTCTTTTCTTTCTTTCTAATCCCCATTTTTCATTCTAATCCCTTATTTACTACCACCCCTAATCTTTTTAAAACAACCCTTCAACATAAGTGTTAGCTCATGTTTAGTCCCTCCCTTTATCAAGTAAACTTCCACCATTTTTACCCAAGTAATTAACTTGGTAAATTTTATGTTTGTTAAATGTACAACTACCAATGCACTACTTACAACTAGGGGTACAAACATATACATACATACATATATATATTCACGCATACATACATACTCATACTTACGTATATATATATATATATACTCACCATACTACCATTACTTTAACATTTTTGGGGTGTTACAACGGGACCATAAAGCTTCAGCCTTGGACTGAGCGGCTGCCTTTTCTGGATCAGCAGACGAGGAGGCAGCAGGTGCAGGGCGAGGAGACAGGTGGTCGATGACCTCATAAGCCCTGCAATGAACCTGAAAAAGAGTCGCCCAAGTAGAGTAGTGGGTGGAGTCTTTCTCAAGGATGAGGGGGATATAGGTTTTGATATTGGTGACCGTGAGGGCCGGGTGAAGGGAGGATTCCATTGAGGAGAATAGGAATCGGAAGAGGGGAAAGAAGGAAGGCAACCGGAGAAGAAGAAGAACCGGCGGCGGAGATTAGGGTTGAGGAAGCGACCGACTTGATACCATAAAGGAATTGATATTCAAGATACCTTTCATTGATCATGTACAATACATTATATAGATACAAAACATAATCTCCTATTTTGGTGGAGATCACAATCAAATCAATAATAATCTTTTACATATATACACATGTGGTATTAGTTATAACGAAGATTGCCCGCACCCCATTAAACTTTCTAACTTCAGCATACATATACAATTTAGTCCTAACCGACCCTCAATAAACTTTGACACAAACCCCTATGAAATTTTGACTCCCGAAAATAAATTTTGAAACCAAAAAAAAGTTTGATTTTTTTTTTAGAAAAATATACAAATATATTTATATAAACCTATTATAAACTTCAAATAGAGAAATATTATAGTCATTATTAAATTGGACTACTAGTTCTTATAAGTCCATTAAACAAACCCATCAAACAATCAAGTCCAGTAACTTATTAGCCCATCCATTTTAAACGATTAAAGTATTAACACTATGTTCTGGAGTTTAATAACAGAAGGAAAGGAAAGGAAACGGAAAGAAAGAGAACAATTTTGTGTTCTAAGTTTCATTAAAGAAAAGAAGTGGAGAGAAGATGATGGAAAATTCTCACGAATAACATTCCTTCCAAATTGGAAGAAAGCGGGAAAAAGGGAAAGTAAAAAAAAAAAAAATTAAAGTACATCATTTACCAATTTGCCATCTCATTTAATCTATAATAAAATCTTACAAGGGTATAATTATAAAATATATGTTTATTTTCTCTTCCTTTCAACTCAGGAACACATAAAATCTTTAGTTTCTTTTCTTTTCCTTTCAACTCAGGAACACGAAATAAAATTATATATTTTCCTTTCTTTTCTCTCCTAATATCCCTTTCTCTTCTTTTCTTTTATTTAGTAAAGTTGGGAACACAGAGTAAAAGTTAGTGGGATGAGTACTACAGAGGATGTTCGATTCTACAAGTTGAGTTCTCAATAGCCGAGTCCCAAATTCGATTCTGAACAATTGCATACACATAATTTAGGTTATATAGTTTGATTACCAGTTTGATTATTGATTAGTTGATTGGTTTTATTGCTTGATTATTTGAATGTTACTATGTGCACATTTGAGTTTAAATTTGTTAACTTGAAAGTTAAAACTTCTTGATTGATTTAAGTTTAAATACATATATTTTGGGAACATGCTTGTTACCATTATGCATTCTAACAATGATTAACGTATTTTTTTATTATAACTCTGACATTTAATTTGGTTTTATTTTTTCTTCATTATGTGACCAGACTTAACTCGGACACAAAACTTAATATTTATCAATAGACTATACCGTCTCACATAAATTTTTAAGCTAGATGAAAATATGCAACTTATGATTTTCAATTTTAACCATCTATATATAACTCATAAGCCACACAAATCCTCAGTTGATTAGGTTATTGGTTTTATTGCTTCATTATTTGAATGTTACTATGTGCATACCTTAGTTTAAATTTGTTAAGTTGAAACTTGTTGATTGATTTAAGTTTAAATATGTAAATTAGAGAATGTGCTTGTTATTATTATGCATTTTAAGGACGATTAACGTATTTTTTTATTATGGTCTGACATTTAATTTGGTTTTATTTATTATTTATTATGTGACCAGACTTAACCCGGACACAAAACTTAATATTTATCAATAGACAATACCATCTCACATAAATTTTCGAGCTAGATGAAAATACGAAACTTATGATTTTCAATTTTAATCATCTATATATAACTCATAAGCAACACACATCCTCAATTAGTTATAAATAACCTGATTAACCCAATATTTATTAATTTATAATTTTTATCTTTATTTTTATTTTACTATATTTATCTTTATCTTTATTATTATTTTACTATATAATAAATAAAAATCTTATGATTATCTAAATTTTCTCTCATATGAAAAAATATTATTAAATCATAATTTTATGTTTATAATCTTATTTGTTTAATATTTATTTTCTTAACTAATACTTTTTATATATTTGCTTATTAAAAATCATTTAATATTTTATTGATCTAACATCATGTAGTATTAAATTTTCTAACCCAGTAATAAATAAAAACACAAAAAAATGTTATAACCGTGTGATACACAAGTTTCTAATAAATTTTTATTATTGATCCAACCTCATGTAATATTAAATTTTCTAACCTAATAATAAATATAAAACAAAAAAATGTTATCACTCATGTGATACACGAGTTTCTAATGTTTTTTTACACTATACGAATTTGTAAATGAGAGTTCTGTTTTCATCTAGAGCAGAATAGGTTAAAACCAGTCGATTCTAAAAACGGTACACCTTCAAGACCACCACCTCAATTATGCCCTGCAATGGTGGATTCTTCATATGCTCTTCATTCAAACGTACATTTTTTCTTTAATATACATTTTAATTTTTATTCACATGATTAAAATTGTTGATTTCTTATATCATAGTATATTACTTTTATGATACATCATAGCACACAGTTTGTCACTTTATATTAGATTTGTCTATCCGGTAAGATTCCGGATATAACCTAGTGATAAAATAAATACATAGGGTATTTTCATAAAATAAAAATATGGTAATTTTTCTTATTTTAGCGCTTTATAAATAAACAAGGTTTAATTATACTTATTATACCGACATAATAGACATTTTTAGGTAGATAACTTTTCTAAAGAATTGTACAGAAAACCAATACCAACCGGGTCAAAAACCTTATCTTTAGACCAACTCATATCGCGAAATAACAGAATAAAAGTATACACAATGAGTTTCAAGCCATAAATAATATTTACGAGTAGGTTGCTGGTTCATTCTCCTCATAAGTCATAAGGCTAATGGGTGGCCAAAAGCTGACCGGCTTAGTCGGTGGTGGACCCATTCGTCACAGAAATCTAGCCATGTGGAACCTTGTTCCTAAAAATCAAACCATTTGTTGCCTTAATTTAACACTTTTACACCACCGTCACCCACCGGTTTATATACATAAGGGATGTTGACCAATTACCATTTGAAATTTCCAAGTATGTTAAGATAAATTTACACTCTGTTCCAGAGTTTCATTAAAGGATGGAAGAGAAAGGATCTTCCTCCTCTTCCTTTCTCTCCAATTCCTTCCAAATTGAAAGGATTAAAAATCACACTAAAAACCTCTTTATTATTCCTCTCATTCCCTCCCTTTCTCTCCTACAAAAAACTGTGGAACACATTTTTTCCCCACTTCCTTTCCAATCCTTTCTCTTCCATCATTTAATGAAACTCTGGAACAGAGTGTTAGAGTATTTGAGCCGACTTCTATACCTAATAAACAAGTAGTTGGTTGCCTAGTGGAGATGGATATGATTAGGGTGCAAACAAGCCGAGCTGAGCCCAAGCTCAGCTCGATTAACTTATAAGAGTTCGAGCTTTGTTTTTAAAGCTCGATCTCGGCTCGTTGGTAGTTTCTCAAGCTCGAGCCCGGCTCGTTTAGTGTTTACTAGTTAATATATTAAAAAAAATACTATCAATATAATCTCGTTCAGGCTCGATAGCTCGCTAAGTCTAAAGCTCGGATCAGCTCGTTTACTAAACATCTTTAAATGTGGGGTAAATATTATAAAATATTAATAAAACAAATATTATACTAAATCTTGATGAGCCTGACCGAGCTTTATATGCCAAGCTCGAGCTCGGGTTCGATAAGTAAATGAGCTTTTTTTAGGCTCAAGCTCGGCTCGGGCTCGATAAGGCTCGACTCGTTGGGAGCTTTTTCACGAGCGGATCTCGAGTAGCTCGCGAGCTGTTCGACTCATTTGTACCCCTAGATATGATCAGGTGGTTTCACTAGTGACACGATGATACTTCAGTAGTCTGTCAGTGTGCCATTTGCCATTCAAAAAAATAGAAAAATATTGGGTTTGCGTTACATGTCACAATTTGATAAGCAAAACATTCTTTTTGTGATTCTTTTATTTCACTCATACTATTTCTTAACTTTAGCCAAATATCTCAAGGTATCGTTTTATAAATTTTAAATGTTCGTTACTAACTCTTTTAGTACTTTATTTACCTGTACAAAACACTAATTTCTAAACTCTTATTGCATACACATGTTGAAGTGTTGCAAAATATATATGAGTCGTAGTTTTTTCCTAGAAACTATAAATCCAAGAAATTACTTCAAAATTCACCAATATAAACGATTACATCAAGTATCCATCCCATATATACACACACATATATACAGAGAGAGAAAGATGGTCAATAAACCGATTGAAACAAAATGATAAACTGATTGTTATAAACATTGTGGTAGTGTGTCAAATTATACGTGTTTCCGGTGGTTCTACGGTCTTTACCAAGGGCCACTCGCTCCACACAAGGCAGGCCGTACGCGGTTGAGTTCATAAAGTAGTTTAATTTATACACAAGTCAAACTTAATCCTCTGCCTAAAAAATCAAATTGACTATCAGTATTTTATACATCATTTTAGATTTTAGGTATGTTTTATCAACTTTTCGATAATTATATATCTTTTGGCCTATAATGACATTATTTTAAATTATTATATTTAATACAGATGATTAATCAAAAATTACATTTCTTTCAAGATTACATTTCTTGGGGAAAGATCCGGTACAAATAGTTTTTTTTTTATTTCTTTTTTCAAAAAAATTTTTCCCATATTGTTAAACATGTATTATAGTATTGAAAACTAAAAAAAAAATTTGGTGTAGAGTAATTACATAATTACTCTAGTGTAAACTAATGTATTTACCTTAATGACGTAATTACACTAAATTTTATTTTTATTTTTTTGTATTATTCATCTAGAAAGAATGTTTAAGCACATGGGAAAAAAAATTAAAAAAAATAAATAAATTTTTTTACCCCCTTTGATTCTCACAGTTCTTACCAAAAAACTATTTGTATTTGATCTTTACTCTACATTTCTTTCGAATTATGTGATTTCAAACATTATAAGATGTAGAATATATATTTTTTTTGTTGATTTTATTCTTCAGAAAAAAAGTAAAAAACTCAAGTTTGGAATTGCAAAGTATTATAACTTTATAAGAAAATTGACAATCTATACTATATATAAAGCATGAGGCAAGGACGCCGGTAAAATTTAAGTAATTACAAATTTCATTGCTTAAAGTACAAACACTTGATGCATTTGTAAAAGAGTAAATTAGTCTTTTGCACATCAATATTGAGGTTAATGGTTATTAACAATGAGGCAAGTTCAAGAGTTCTCTATTTTTCACTTCAATTTAGATTCACATGTTTGAATAGGGTTGTTCAAAAAAGTCGCGTCTCAGAGGTGTTAGAAAGCCAACCTAGCTTGGCTCTATTCGTAATGATCCAAATTATTTAGCTTATAATATATTTTATTTTTATGTACGTGTAATTTATTTTAATCGGATATTCAAAATTCGGATTCAGATTGGATTATCCAACGAATATCCGAATCTAAAAAAAAAATTTTGATTTCCTGCTTAACTTAAAACCAAACCAAACTTGCTTAATTCAAAGATTCAAAAACGTTCAAAACAATTCAAAGTATCAAATTCAAAACAAATACAAAGATATTCGATGGCCAATGGTCAGAAATAGACGAAAGTATTTGTCGATGGTTGATGACTTTATATTTGTCGATGGTCAGAAGCAGACGAAAACATACATATGATTTTAAATTCGGATGGTCGATAATGAAACCGAATTTTTTTTGCAGATCTACTAGACGGTTGGAAGTCGGGACGATGGAGGATGGCGGATGGAGGATGGAGGGTGGCTGCTAGGCTGGTGGGAGGAGAAGTCGGACATGAATAGGATGGAGGCGCCTGGAGGAGATGAGGAGTGGAGGGAGGCGATGTTTGTTATTAGTGTTAGGGTTGGAATGAGGATAAAAGTTTGTATATATAATTATATAATATATATTTTTTATTTTTTTAAGATTTCCAATTCGGATATTTTGGATATCCACAAATTTGCAAAAGTCATATCCGAATCGGTATCCGAAATTTCGGATATTTCGAATATGGATACTCAGATATATATTTCGGATTCAAATTCGGATTCGGATGTTTTTAAACACCCCTAGTGTAAATGGTTTGCGTTGGATCTGTCAATAGTGGTGGAACATAGATTTTTGGTTGAACTCAAATAATTAGGTTTGGTTAGACACTTCTTAAGTCAGTTTGGTTTTTTGTTACGACCGAAAAAATAAAACCGAAATTAACCGTTAACTAAACCGATGAGAACCCTAATATAAGAGTTGTTATATGTGTTGGATTATAGGGTTGGCATGTTGACGCATAAACAAATGCGAACAACTTGTACAAACTTAAAATTCATGTCAAACACTTTGTATATGTTCCACCAAATCTTGACCCTAGCTAACTCGTTGAAATAAAACCCAAAACTACGTATTTAATACCAGATCCGTATTTGTATCATAATTTAACCTATAACTAGAAAGTGTATAGATTTTGTTCAATAAAAATGCAAGAATTTTGTTGAAAGTCAAAATAGACTCGTTCTTGCTATTCAAAAAGTCAAAACGTTACATTTTTATAGTTTAAAATTTTAAATTTACTTTTTCAACTGCCCCTTTTGTCCCTACTTCCCAGTCCCCACCCACCCAACTTCGATAAATGTCGGTCTCACCCAGCTTGCTCTTGCGACTCCCTTACTTCATTTTAGCAATTTAAAAGTAAATAAATAAACTTTGTGATTACATATATTTTTTATAAGTAAGTACTCAAACCTATAAGTATACCGATTATAATTATTTATATTTCGTAGTTATTCATTTTTTTATTTTTTTTTTATTTTTTGATGGAGGGGTTTTTGAAGATACCCTTCATATTTACAAAAATGCCACATGTTCACACTGGTTCTTTGGTTCTCTCCCTAAATGGTGGTTCTCAAATGATCCAAATCATAATCCTAAACTCTCATCATAGATCACACACCATTCCACTTAATACATGTATCAATTCTCTTAACAAATTAAACTAAACTGATATAATGGAACTTACATAACCACCAATACCTCTATCAAATCTGTTAAGAGTCTAATTTTACTTGATAACCTATTGCAAATGACTCAAGTTAACTAACCACAAAATCTCTCAATCATTGCATGTCCATAGTATTCTAATCAGTAATAACTCATATTCACTAACCTAAAACCTAATCAGTAATTATATAAAGAATCACTTATGTAAGCTGCAACTATTCAAAAACTCATCACATCTCTCTAATCTCTCACATTCTAAGACTCCTATTCCTAACCTAATCAACTAAACAATCACTTAAGTTGGAAGTTGTAACCATTAAAAAACTTATCACATCTATGTACCAAGTCTCACAATACTAATATTGATACCTAACTTAAAAGAATGTATAACTCTAATATTAACACCTATCATAAATGCTAAAAAATGCATAACTCTAATATCAATATTCAATACATAACCTAAAACAATGTACGAACTCTAATATTAATACATGTCATAAAGGCTAAAAAATACATAACTCTAATATTAATATTCAATACCTAACCTAAATAAAAAACAAAATTATACACAGGAATAAACATCGAACAAAATTGCTTATGGTGACAACTAACAAAAAAGCAAAAGAAACACAACACTATTAATCAACATCAAATATGTTTGCAATTTAGATCGATGTTAATTCATATAGGCACATGATAAATTAATAAACAATATAGAAAGCAAAAGAAACAGAACACTATTAATTATATAAAAGGAAAGGAAAAAGTGAGGATGATACCCCGTTGTCGTAATTAAAGAAACAGAGAGGCGGCAAATTGAGATTATAGGTACATAATGTGCAAAACTGCAAAAGCGAACCTGGTATTGTGCTTAGGTATTCTACTTTCCTGGTTAAGATTGTTCTTTTATGTCCTGAAATCAAAACTAAATAATATTTTTAAAACAGTTGGTTAGTTGGTTATAATGAGTTCAATTCTAAAAAAAACGAATTAGAAATCATCGTTTCTTCTATAACCGTGTGCTATGTGTGATTACCTCACTCATGTTTAATAGAAGTCAAATAACAAAATATGAACAGGAAGAAAATAGTCAAAATACAAAAGCAATAAGCTAATATTAAAATAACAGTAAAGCAAGCAAAAATACATACTGATTGATTATCAACCAATAATCCAATGTCCTGATGTTGAACTGCTAAGAGGAGCCATGAAATAACTGTAATAGGCGTCAATACATTACAACAGGGAAATCGAGGTCTCTCTTGTTTTGTATCTGATTTCATAGCCAAATCACACATCATAAAAAGAAACATAATAGTCAAGATAAAATTAAGGAGCAACGAACTTACCAAATTGCCGTTGACACGTTCGAGTGGACAGAATAGATTAGAACGGTCTGTACATGGAGGCGCTAAACCTTACTTCTTCTTCCAGGTTGTAATCGTCTCGATTATTGGTGTGAAGCGACCGGAAAACCCTAACCTGGGCTTAGAAGCTTGTAAGAATAATACGAATAATCGTCTTCGTCTTCGGTCATGCAGTCTATGGGACTTGATTAGGGATTGGATTGGAAGGATCAATCAACTTCAGAGGATGCCGCCAAACAGACGAGGGAAACAAAGCTTTAACGGGGATATCGTATCAAACTGAAGGAAGGAAGGTAATTAAATATACTCTCAAATAAAAAAATAAAACAAATACCAACGAAGATTACTCGGTCAATATTTCCTTTTTTTGAGGAAGAAGAAGGCGCGGCAGAGGGAGGAAGAAGAAGGCGCTTAGGTGGTGGGTGATGGCTGTGAGGTGGTGGTGGCTGACGGTGTTTAGAGAGAAGAGAGAGAGAGACGTGAGAGAATGAGAAGAGAGAATGAGGAGGCAGATGATGAATAGGATGATATTCTAGGGTTTCAGTATTTTGATTTCTTTTTAATTAAAAAACAAAATAATTGAAAAACACCAAAACCTTTCAATTAGAATGCCACGTGGCGATTTCAAGGGGGGGTTGAAGGAACCAATGGACGCCACGTCAGCAAAAGGGCTTTGTTTTATATATATATATATATATATATATATATATATTTCCGCCCCCGTTAAAAATAATAATAATATAGGGGTAATAATATCAACAATCAAATACAATTAGATGTTTTTTTTTTGAAAAGAAAACATAATTAGATAAATGATAATGCGGGCCACAATTATATACATAGATATGTGTGTTATATAGGTATTGATTAAAAACGGTTTATCTTTTTTTTTTGATCGGCAAACTTCTCATATTTCATTCATCACCAAAATTATGTACATGATTGTTCGAGCAAGACGCTAAAAACAATCACAATGAACACCCGATACATCACTAATACTCACCAAACATAATCATACATTAAGTAATAGGAGCGTTGAAGGCTTTCCAATTCTCCTACGTCCATCCCGGTTGTTTAAGTTTGTGTGTTTCACCCATGTAAAGGTCAAAGCTTGAACTTCGCCAAAAACGCTTAAGGCATTCACCCTTTTCCCATTGAATATGAGATCATTCCTTGCTCGCCATAGTGCCCAACACGCCGCTAGGATTATGATCCGGGCTAACTCTCGTTTCTCCTTGGAAGTCCTTATCACAGCATGTAATTCCAAAAGATCTTTTACACAAAAAGCGTAAAATCGGTTGTAAGCCCAACCAAGAAGAGATTTTATTCCAAGTCACAGCCGCGATGGTGCACGATGTAAACAAATGATCTGCGTTTTCTTCCCCTTCCCCGCATAACTTGCATACCGTCGGACCTTGCAGGATCTTTCGCTTCTTCAGTCCCACAAGCGTAGGGAGCCGATCTTGAACCGCTCTCCAAGCGTGAATCGATACCTTCCTCGGCACCCCTTTAACCCATTCAAACGGGTAAAAAGGAACAGCATGACGGGACAACAGACTTCGACAAGCAGCTATAGTAAACAACCCGTCGCCGCTTTCGACCCAGATCCACTTATCCTCAGCCAACGATAACGAAGAATCCTGCAGCAAGTTTACGCAGGCCTGCAGTTACTGCGTCTCGTTGGTCGTAGTTGGCAGCCTCTTCCAGTCCCATGCTATCAGTCGTTGGGCAACCGTGACGTTTTTATCAGCTTCTAACACAAATAGAGACGGAAACATATGCATCAGAGGCCGGTCCCCAACCCAAAAATCCACCCAGAACCTTATGTTTATGCCATTTCCGAGTTAGCCCTTAAAGAGACATTTAACATCTAGATTTTGATCCCACAGTTCCTTTTCAACCTTCACAATAGAATTCCAATTCCCAGCACAACCAGCTTTGACAGGCAAGTACGTCCACGCATTTGGGTTTTGATGAATGGCCGAGATCACACGGCGCCAAATCGATCCTGTTTCTAGTTTAAATCGCCACCACCACTTCAATAACAAGCTTTCATTAACAATTTTCAGCGATCCTAGCCCCAAACCTCCTTTGTCCACAGGGCCGATTACTCTTTCCCATGCTATCCAACTCGTTTTCGCCTTCTCCTCGTCCCCGCCCCAAAAGAACCTTCTTCTTAATGATTCGAGCTTGTCAATAACACCTTTCGGAGCTTTAAATAGAGAGAAAAAGTAGATAGGAAGACTGTCTAGAACCGCCTTCAAAAGAACCACCCGGCCACCAACGGATAGTTTTTTCGCTTTCCATTAGATAAAAACGGTTTATCTAATTTTATGTTTTGCATCTAGACTATGTTTTGCTATCTAAATTTTTCATGATAATTAGAAAACATCCGTTTAAAACAATTAATATTTTTTTTTAAACAGCGGATAACTGGTAGGTGAATATGACCTTTTCTACCTATAATATTCTCCATCTTATTAGTCAAAATAAACCATTAATTTTCTTGGCAAAAAATAATACGTTGACTTTTATTTGTAGAAGAAAATAACTCTTACCGGCATGCCACATATTCAACACGTCGTTCTTTGGTCTAGTTCCAAGTTGTGAGGTGCATCGTTAGATTACATCTTTTTTAATTTTCTTTTGAATGTTAAAATTGAATTGTTAATATATATAAGTATTATACAAATTTAATAAGGTATACTTGGGTACTTTTCGTTTTCATTTATTTGTTCAAGTGCATGAATATAACTTGCATTGTAATATAGCCTTTTTAATTTTATTAAAATGTCAAAATTAAGATCGAGGCAATTGGTTTATTTATAATATTATATTAATAATAAAGTACATAATAAATTAAATATAAATATTTAGACCATGACCGGTGTACATGGAGACATACTTCGTTTTTCAACTGAATGTTAATCTATAGCCATTAGCCACCTTGATTCGGTACAATAGTTTTGGCTTAATTGCTATCTTAACTTAACACGCAAAAGAAATTGTTTTATAATATATATTAATAATTAATAATACAACGGAAAACCTTTATTATATTTTATAGCATTATACTTTTATTTTATATTATATTTTACAATAGTATCATTTTTAATTAATTAATTTAATTCAATTTTTATATATATATTGAGTGCGTCTGTTTTGAAGATGAGCAGAAGACTGGATCAATGAACAGAGTTTGAAGATGGTAGCAATGAATGCGTCTGAAGAACAACTGAGTGCGTCTGTTTTGAAGATGAGCAGAAGACTGGATCAATGAATGCGTCTGATTTCTCGAATGAGTGCGTCTGTTTAACTCTTTAGTTGTGTCTGTTTTTTTACTAATGCGTCTGTTTGTAATCATGAATGCGTCTGTTTTTTATCTGTGTTTAATTACTGTTTTACATGTGATTTTTGGGAAGAGATATTATTGGAATAAGAAAAGAACAGTAATTCTCGTGACTTTTTTATCTTTTGTCATTTTGTTATTGTTTGTTTCTTTTTATCCTTTTTATATAAGGCTTTTATTTGGAAATTGATTTGCACATTCAAATTCATATACAGATTATAATTTATTTTTTTCTTTAATGGCTTCATCATCTTCATCTGCAAGATCTGAAATGATCAAAAGGATGGAAGATCAAATTGCAAAAGATTATGCTCTTCAGGGTCGGTTGGCTGATAATTTAAACAGGATAAATGATGGCATGAGTAAGAGAGATGAAATTTCCAAGCTTCTTTTGCGTATGCCTGACTCAAGTCTTCGTGAACTGTCGGTTATGTTCATGATTGATGCAAACAATGGCGATGTTAATATTGTCGAACAACTTACAAAATGCATGGCTCTTTTGAGGTGTTCTATTGAATTTAAGATTCAATTTTTAAAGTCTATGTAAACACCACTATGTATTTGTTTGTCTTTGTTACTACTTTGTGTTGTAGTTGCTGTTTTTTTCTTAATAAAAGTGTGTTTTGAAGTTACATTTGTTTGAATTCAAAATCAGTTAGTGCGTCCAAAGTAAACAGACAAAAAACATGAGTGCGTCTAAACATTTACTGATAGCTATAAACTAGTAAGCTAGAAAATACATCAGAAAGTTAGCATTCAAATTGTTTATAAAATGACATAAGAAAACCATTCAAATTGTTTATAAAGCAGCCACCCTCTTCTCTAATTTTGAAAGTGCATTCTCTAGCATTTTCATTCTTTGTTTATATGGCCTTTTTGCAAACTTCTCAGCTTCTTGACTTATTTCTCCCCTGAGTAGGTTGAATGGGGAGAGTATTATCTTTGCCACGTACTTGAGTCGTAATGCAATCAACTGCTTGTCTTGATACTCTGATTTTGCTGAAAACCCCGGGTTCCATGACTGATAACCTTTAAAGGTTTCGAGGGTTCTCATGGTGAAGACACCACAGTCTACATGGTTCTTTGCAGTCCTCCATGTCATCTCTCTTCTTGTTATAGGACCTGTTTTAAGTCCTTCAATTGCCGGTGTTTTTGGACATGTCTTTTGCCACACCCGGTACAAAGTGCCTCTCTGTGAATATTTTTAGTCAAAAAACCATTAGTTTATTTTTTAGTATATTAGTGTGCAGGTATAAGTTATAATTACATACCAATATTTCTGGCACGCCTTTGTATCGTTCTGATGGGATCTCTCCCGCTTTAGAGTTGTCAAGCAAGTCTGTTGTCCCATTCTTGACATCAAAAGCCAATGCATAGAAATGCTTGTCAAACCACACCGGTTGAAGAATCAGGTCGAAGTCGTATAAAGAGGTTGCAGTTGTTGTTTTTACATTTATTTTTCTGAAGATATCTTCAAGGTTGCTCATGTAGACCTTTTCAATTTTATCCCAAGGAACACCTACCTCATAGAAGTTTGTAGGCTGAAAAAAAAATATACAGACAGTTAGATGAGTGCGTTTGTTTTTGTTCTGGTGCGTCTGTTTTGGTTTTTTATTTTTTATATAAAAGGGTGCGTCTGTTTATATGTACAAGTGCGTCTGTTTTGTTTCTATTTTTTTTTTTGCAGTAATAGAGTGCGTCTGTTTTGATGCATAAGTGCGTCTGTTTTGTGTTTTTGTAACTTACTATCATGCAGGTACTCATAAACAGTCTCTTTATAGGCCCATCCTTCTTCTCCTTCCTTCTCTCAGCCTCCTCATAGTTCAGAATGTCTGCCCATACGTCAATGACATTCGAACAAATCCATATCTCCGGAAACAAACTTTCAAAAACCACCTTCATCACCTCATTCCACCTTCATCCCAGTAAACTATTTTCTGAAACATTGCATATGAAAACAAATTAGAAAATTGTATATGTTTTTATTAGAAACAAATTTGAAGAAAACACTTACATTTACATCTCTAATTGGGGCAAACATATATTGTGTAATCTTTGTTTCATCCTTAGATAGTTTTTCGATTGGACAGACTTGCCTCCCGGCGTATGGTGATCTTAATGCATAAGAAGGGTTTCTGTCCCTAGCTGGTTTATCATAACCAGCAAAGCCCTTCCCTTTTCCCTTCCCTTCTTCCTGCACTGCTTCCTTCACCGGTGTTTCGTCTTCCTGAGGATTTTTCTCTTCTTGGTGTTTCTTAATTGCTGCCTCAATCATTTGTTGTGTTTCCAATGATATTTGTGTTCTTTCAGCCTCCACTCCTTCCACAGGTTGGTCTTTTGTTGTCTCATTCACATCTACAACCCTATAAACACCTGGTTCGACAGTTTGCAGCATGTTTATTGCTGTATCACTTATATCAAACTCCTCATTTGTAGCTCCCAACCCTTCCTCGACAGCCCGAGCATCCATTTCCACCTCATTCCCCCCTCATTCACATTTGAAGCTACAGGCACTTCAGAATTTTGATTTTCAGCTTCAACTTGTTCTTTGACAATCTCAGCTTCCTTTTCTTTAGCCGCTTCAACATGTTCTTTGACAACCTCAGCTTCCTTCTCCTTAGCCGCTTCAACATTTTCCACCCCATCCCCCTCCTCATTCAGTTTTGAAGATCCAGGCAAGTCAACATCTTGCTTTTCAGCTTCAACATGTTGTTTTACAACTTCAGCTTCCTTAACTGAAGTGTTCAAGGCGTCCCACTTGTCGCACAATTGCATCAACTCTGGAACCCATAAATATCTGGTCCGTGCCTCCTTTACCATTTCCCCCATCTCTTTCTGTATTGCTTCGTATTTCTTTATGTTCTTTTCCATTGTTTTGATCCAAACCTGTGTTTTTTACAAAGACCAATGTACATATATTAAATGAGTGCGTCTGTTCAATATATGAGTGCGTCTGTTTTTATAACAGTAGATTTTACAAAGATCAAGTAGTTTTTGTGAATGCGTCTGTTTTTATATATGAGTGCGTCTGTTTTAACCACTAGAGTTTACAAAGATCATTTTTTGGTTTTTTCAGTTAATGCGTCTGTTTGTGCAGTGGGTGCGTCTGTTTATAAAAAGGTTTTTTCAATGAATGCGTTTGTTATGTATTTGAATGCGTTTGTTGTACCTTTTTTGCCTTCATTGAAGCTTCATATTCTGCTTCTTTTCCATTCTCAACCAAACTTAATTGTGGTTGAGTTTCTGTATACTCAAACATTTGTTGTGTTTGGGTACTCATTTCATATTGTCTCCAATCTCCTTCTTCATCAACATCATCTTCTTCAATTGTTATCCTTTTTTGTGGAGTTCTTCCCAATGGCAATGTGTAATCATCCTCAATTGGTTTCTCTTGCATTGTTACCAGCATGTTCACCACATCGACCTCCTCATCTCTTACACTTGCATCGACCTCATCATTCTTATCATCTTCAGCTTCATCATCTGCATCATCTTCTTCAACGCCGATCAACGTAAAAATTTTCTGGTATGCTTTTTCTTGCTGGTTATAAAGATGTTCTTCCATTGCCGCAAGTGAACTAGTTGTAATGTAAGAAATTGCTGGTATGCTAATTCTTACTTTAGATGGATGCCTCTTGTTATATTCATGTGTGTAGATAACCTGCATGTTTTCAACATATCAAATGCGTTTAAAATATCATTAATGCGTTTAATAATAAAAAAAGGTCTTTTGAAGGCTTACACTGAGCATTATAACTGGACCATTATACTGGTCTTCTTTCCATCCTGCTTTTGTCCTCTTAAGGCATTCGATCAGGTATGAGCACCAATCCATAGCTGGAATCTCATCCTCATTATTCACACCATGCAAAAAGCTTTGATTAATTGTGGTTGATTTTGTGATCTCGCCGAAAACCGTGTTCCATAGCACAAGAAAATTCAATCTGAACAGCCTTCCACCTTTTTGTTGTAACTTAACAGCGTTTGTTACCATCTTGACAGTCACTTTTCTTCTATCGAATTGACCCTTGAACTCATCAATCGTAGAGTCAACACCCTTTCTTGCCCTTGTGTATTCTAGCACCTGCTTCTTTCCCATTGGTATCCCAAAAGCTTCATTCACCAATGCAGGTGTGATGTTGATTTTCCAATTTCCAGCATTGAGTTCATTTTTATCCTCATCATAGTTTACTAGCAGCCAGTAACCCAATGATGTTGATATTTGATCAATCTTAATGTCTAAAACAGACCCAAAACCCATCTTCCTTACCTCAGCTTTCTGTTCATCAGTGTACTCTTTCATGCTGTCAACAAATTCAGCAGGAGAGCATCTGATTTTTAACTTAATATCCCTGTATTCAACAAACTCTCGATCCTTTATTTTCTTCTTCTCCTTCTTGGCTTTTTCCACCTTTTGCTTCTTAACAGGCCTTTGGAAATCTTCGTCTGATGATTCCGAAAGTTCTTGTACAGCATGTTGTTTTTTTTGCTGCAACTTTTGTGTCATTTTTTTTACATCTTCTCCCAACCTCTTTGCAGCTTCAGGGTTGGCCTTTTCAACCTTTTTTTTAATATTAATTAAGTTTTTTATTGGTCCATCTTCAAAATCAGAAGCATTCCATGTTGAGTCTGTATATGAACAGACGCATTAAGACATATATACAGACGCATTCAGTAACTAAAAAGTGGAAAGAACAGACGCATTAAGACATATATACAGACGCATTCAGTAACTAAAAAGTGGAAGGAAACAGACGCACTCATTATGTCAAACAGACGCACTCAATAAAATGCAAAGTGGAAACAAACAGACGCACTTATTAACCTCAAACAGACGCATTCATTCAACTTAATTTAAACATCAGCAATCAGACGCATTTAAGAAATACTTCATACGCATTAATGTTTTTACATGTTCAAAATGAGTACAATACACTAGTTATACTTTGTCATACATACTAAGCATAAAACCCTAGTTATAGTAAACAGATTTGATACAAATAGAATAATGAATTTTTGTTCATACCTGAAGATGTGTCATGTATGATTTTGCTTCCCTTTCTCCCTGTTTTACCTGTAATAATGATTTTGAAGGTTTTTCAGGTTTAGAAGTTGTAAATTGTAAGTCGAAGTTAATTTTGAAAGTATGAATATAAGAAACGCACCTTGATTTCTCTTGGAAGACATGTTGATCGTCTGTTATTTTGTGTTCGTGATCGTCTCTGTGTGTTTGTTTTGGTTGATTTCAATCGTCTGTGTGTGTTTTTTGTGTGTGATTGATTTTGAAAAACCCTAATTAAATGAGACGTAATGATTTGTTTTTTAATTTTAGTAACCGTCGACATTTTGGCGCTTCAAATTATGATTGTTTAAAGTAGTTTTTGACTAATCTACCCCTGGTTTCATTTAAACGCTCGGGTTAGAAGGTGGGTTAGAGGATCTGATCTGGGTTTGATCTAATGGTCCAGATTGCTTCTTATGCTTCTTATTTTAAGGGGCTTTATACAATATCTCTTCCCATATACTAATACTAATATGTTTCTTTTACATCAATTAATGCTCCAGCTAGCTAATTTGGTAATCAAATTTGTTATTAATTACTTTGTTAAGTATAACAATTATGCCGTATATTAAGTTGATCTTTACTCATTAGTCCACTGGGTGACATGTATATTTTGATAATTCATTGCATATGTCCATGCCCTTAACCTTACTACGATTTATAAACAATTTTTTTTATGTTATATTAACTAATTTTATACAAGAAAACTGACTCGAACATATAAACAAATAATACATCAAGTCACAAAACTCACCAACGTGGCAACCTTTGCTTTTGATTACAAAACTACTGATTTTTCAAATATTTGAATTTGAAGGTTCCGTTTCATAGTAAACATAAAATATCGTAACATACGTACAAGGAATTGATCAAAGGGAAAATCTAAACCCATTAATGTTGACCTACAATAGTATTAAATACTTCATATTCATGCCGGCAAATACACACACATTCATACGTGTCATATAATAATATTATTCTTTCATTCAATTTTCCACTAGTTTTTGCACACATTTTGTTTACTTTTGCATACTATATCAATATTTTCATTAATGCATGTATTTTTTTTTTATCATATTACACATTTATACGACCTTAGTTATATATATAAAAACTCAATGCATATTATACAACTGTGTTTAATACAGTCAACCAAACTTATGCAAGATCACACGACTTTATCTTTACAAAATCTTCTCTCTCTCTAGATTTCGTTCTCAAGCAGTTGACATTGATGAAGTAGTCATTAGCGTGCCAGTCACGTCAACAATGCTTATTAAACTTTGACACATCTTCATGCATATATATACCCCCTCATCCATTCGTTATTTCTCTATATCTTATTTACACCATTTAATATTCTCCAAATTAAACTTTGATCAAGAAACCTTAAACGAAACCCTCAATGGCTGCACGCGTTTCACATAACCTCGTTTTCGTTCTCGTCCTCGTCCTCGCCATCCTTCTAGTCGGTCCAAGCGCCGCGACTAGCCGTGGGTACACAACCATGCAGCCGGAGCACCACAGGAAGAAGTACGATCTAGGGTCTAACAACCCTGATACGCTTAACACTATGAAACCCAAAGGGACACCTGTCCCACCTTCTGGTCCTTCAAAGAGGCACAACTCACTGAATATCACTTCTACACATGATTGACCGATCTTTTCACGTAAAAGTTATCTTTTGTATACTTTCTTGAAGAAAACCTGATCCAGATTTTGCTGATGAAGGGTTAGGGTTGAAAGGGATCATACATACAATCAAGCGTATGATGATCTTTTTAGGTTAATAATGTTAAGTACGTTATATATATATTGGTTATACTGTATAGAAAGGGATATTTTTTTGTTGGATTAGAAAGCAAATTCAATTTGTTGTTTGGATTTTGATTTGATTATATAAATATTGGAGGAAACATATATATATGTTAATTTGTTGATTTTATTTGGGTGAATTTCCTCATTTGTATTGTATATATGTATAGATTCTGGTTTGTTTTGGAAATATTTGTATGGTTGTTTTCATCCCAATATCAAGAAACCTGGAAAAACTGAATTTGAGATGTCGAATTAAGGATGTACCTATTTATTTTTTGGATTGTTTCGAAGTTATAATAATGTTTATTTTATCTATTTTGTTATTAATTAACTTCTACTAAGCAATTGTGAAGTTGTATGAAGTTAACGGATTATGCACATGTACAATTTACTTTTGTTGGTTATTAATTAACAAAGTTCATGGTATTATAATTGTCAAATATGTATACAACACGAGTATTCTTAGATATGGAATAATTAAACAACTTTATGGATTATAATTTTAATTTTGTGTATAATTTTTTTATAATGTTATTTTATAAATTTTAATATTCGTATAGCTCTTTAAAGTTATGGGAATAAGGAAATAATTAATGAGGTATTGAACATAAGTTACTTTTACCAAAGTGAGAAGCTTAAATAAGGTTATTTTTATTCGATCCTTAACAAAACGCGTCACAAACTTAACATAAATTTCACAGATGCAATATGCATAAACAAAACAATACCAACCTAAAAGTCTAGATATGCAACCACACAACCACGACGGCTAAACAATATTAAATGACCTCAATCCTAAAAGAAAAGACCATGAACCATAAACCGAGTTGTGCGAAGTATCACCAAAGCACACATCCTCCTCACCCGGTCTGGTCATCTCCTAAATCTTGTAATCCAATAGCAAGAATAATTGTTGTAATACAACAATTTCTTGTATTCATTCCACTATAAAAATGTTTCTTTTATCTAGTGTTGCAAAAGTCGACTGAATACTCGGTGCCTAGTCGGTCCAACTCGGATTTTTGTTGGTTTTTCATCGATTTTCGCTATTTTTCACCGATTCTTGTTGGGTTTGAGTTGTTTTTCGTGAAGATACCTTGGAAGACGAGAATTAAAAGATTACCATGTCTATAATATTAAAAAAGTGAATATCATTTTTA
Source organism: Ambrosia artemisiifolia (assembly GCA_032199755.1). Classification (NCBI taxonomy): domain Eukaryota; kingdom Viridiplantae; phylum Streptophyta; class Magnoliopsida; order Asterales; family Asteraceae; genus Ambrosia; species Ambrosia artemisiifolia. The sequence goes on from CM063519.1 coordinate 3,888,297, forward strand.
AATAACTTAGTATTTAAACATGTATCTTTTTTTATTTATATTGATATTCACATATTTTATTATAAATATTAGAAAACTTATGATATTTACATATATCTTAGAATTCCCCACCTAGCCGAGTACTCGCAAGTACATGGCTTATCTACCGCCATATCATGATCATCTAGTAAAAAGTAGAGGTGCATGAAAAACCTACCTGACCCGCCCTTACATACCAGTTTCAGACCCGGACTTAGAAAAAAAGGAACCGACTGCAACCAACCTCGAACCATCAGAATGATTCCACGTTTACTTGGTCAAAACCCGGACCCAAACTGGCAAAAACCCAATAGAAAACCTTCCCAAACCAGTCAAAACCCGAACGTACCTGAAACCAGTTCTTACCATACCCAGTTAGTGACATTGTTGACCAAACCCAGACTCCATTCCTACCCGATTCCAAGGTTCTAAAAAACCCGTTATGTGCATTTCTAAGAGCATCTACAATGGTAGAGGTGGTCCACTCTTCCAAACCGCCATCTCTACAAGCCACATCATTCTAAACTACAACCCTTCCAAACGCACTTTTTTCCTACAATTCAAACCCCCTAACTCTACCTCATTATCCACCTCATCACCTACTTTTCTCAATATACAAGCTGATACCAAATTTAAAAGGAAAAAAAAACAAAAAGTGCCCACCATTATCCCACACGATCCGTTCGGTCTTCCAAACCAACCGCAAACAAGCCACCTCCTACAATGCTACTCGTACGATTTGGTCTCGTCCACTCCCACCAGACGCGTCCGTCCATCTACCATTTTTGATGCTCTAAGCAAAAGAGTTAACATCTAACATCTGAAAAGGAGCTTGGGCTCACAAACATATTTTTTAGCTTGTTGGGCCAATGCCAACCAACAGTTTCCTAGTGGCCTAGTTGATCAGGGTATTTTTATATACTTTTAAAAGTATTCATTTAATAACTTTAAATACTCCAGTTAATGTCAAAGATTAAACGCTATAGAGAAATAGTGGTTAGGTTGTGTAATTAATAACACAATGACATTTTTTCAAATTCGTTATATACGTGTCACATAGATTCGTGTGTCGTAAAGCTTTTGAATTCGTGTTTGATCAACCCATTTTCCTGCAAAAAACAATCTTTTGACACCCTTAATTAAGGCCATAATCTATACATCGCTACATTGTTTTATACACATTTTCTTTGCCAACTAAGGGTATTTATTGCTTTAAGAACCATGTTTTATTAGGTTAATCAAAGAAAATGTTTTAAAATAGGGTAGTTAAATGCAGACTATTTTTGTTTATATGTTTCCTTTGTATAAAGTTCGATCGTAGTTTTGAATTCATATAAGAATAAGTTCGATCTAGTGTATAATAATTGTAATGTATCACAAGAATTTTCCATTTCACGTGGGAACAAGGGCAAAATTTCTTGCTAAAAACAAGGTAGTTTTAGATTGTGTGTTTCAAAATGTTGGAAAACATTCTCACATGGTCACATGGAGTTTTGCTTGTATTCGGTTTCACATTTCTTTAAGACCATAGGGTGTGGAGGAGGCCCATCATCCATGCCTTGCCTCCACCTCAGCTGCCACGTCAGCGTGGGGTAGGAGCATCCATGAGATGATGGACCAAGGGGTGTGGAGGAGGCCCATCATCATTTATTGTTTTTCTTTTTTTTTTTGATTTTTGATTAAATAATATTATTAATAAAATAAAAAGTAAAGATGTATTTAAATAAAAAACAAACATTTAAATTAAAAAAAAAGTACTACTACAAATTAAAACGTCCAACACTAAAAAAAAAACGTACACTACAAATTAAAAAAAAACCAAACACTTAAATAAAACGTCCAACAATAAAAATAAAAAACTACAAATTATATTTTTTTGCAATACTCTCCTTCATCTTGAGCAACACGGGGCGATCTTCTTCGGGATAGTCGTTGATGTTCGTTGTCATTATTCGCCATTCCTCTATTTGGCGATCTTCATTCTTTTGGCGAACGCTTTCCTCCACCCTCTTTTGCTTTAAGCGAAGTTTTTCTTCGACTTCGCGTTCCTTTATTTTCTTCTTCTCTGCTTGAGTTTCGCTAAAGGTATTTTTGAACGATGCCAATTCAGCGACCAAACCTTCAAGCATTGACCCGCTCCCGCTCCCTGACGCGGCTTGTTTTTTTGCCGCCGCCGCTTGCCTTTTAGCCTTGTCCCTCCCTGTGGGTCGTGGCTCCTCTTGAACTCGAACCGTATTATCCTCCTCTGGGTCTGGGTCGTCGTTTATATTTATTTGACAACGACCAGTGGACCCGCCTCCCATGCTATAATCGCCCGACTCTGAAGTTTTGGTTCGCTTGGCGCTTGCAACCTCGTTTGGAACCGGTGCCCATTTGGAACTTGTCTTCAAAACCATCCATGCACGAACATGAGGAAAAACAGCTCTATGCTTGTCTTCATATCTACGCATCGCCTCCTTGAATATCATGTCCTCGTTAAACCCACTTGGAGGGTTCACATACAACGGGTTATAAAACTTGATGAACTTCCCGATTGTATTATTCATTTTCCTCCACTTAGAACTTATCGCCTCTTGTTTGCGATAAACACCTTGCTCCATCAAGTCGTGAAACTTCTTTCCCACTTCAAGGTACAAACTGTCTCCCGTTTGATTAGTACCTACGTTTTTAAATAAAACGTATATTAGAGAAAAAAAATGTAACAACTATCGTATAGAAAAAAAAAATTAAACGTAACAACTATCGTATAGAAAAAAAAATTAAACGTAACAACTATTGTATAGTAATAAAAAAATAAAATGTAACACATATCGTTAATTTTTTTTTTACCTATGATGGGATCTTTCGAAGTAGCCAAATAAGCTTTCGCTAAAGCTTCTTCTTCTATTTTCGTCCAAGGGGTTTTTTTAAACGACCCTTCTTCTTTATCTTGACCTTGTTTTTTTTTCCCCTTCCCCTTCCCCTTCGAACGTTCCACTTGTGTTTCGGGCACCTCCTCCAACTCATCTTCTTCTTCGTCTTCGGGTTCAAAAATGGGTTGTCGTTGTCGTTGTGGTTGTTGTGACGTTTGTGTTTGGAGAGATGGGTGGAATGGCGGAGTTTGTAAAAGTTGGGTAAAAGATTGAGGGTTATGGTGCATTTGCATTTGACTAAATTGGTTAAAGGTAGTGGGGCTTTGGTGCATTTGGGAATATTGGGAGAAAGGGTTGGGACTTTGTTGGAAACCCGAAAACGTAGCCCAAGTTGGATCAATTGGCATCGTGTAACCCGGTGTCGTGAACGGGTTTGGAGTCGGGTTGTTTTTATTATGTTGCGGTGTTTGATTCGGGTTTGGGTTGTTTTGGTAGGGATCCATTGCAATTTATAAAAATTAAATAGAAGATAGAAGTATTTTATAAAAAAGAGAGGAGGATTGTGAGAAAATGGGGAGTATTTTAGAGGGTTTTATAGGATTTAAATTGGTTTTTTTTTTTTTTTTTTTTTAACAAACGGTCGAATTCAGTGGGGCCCCCCTATCAAACGTCTCTTTCCAACGGTCATCTTTGGGTCGGCATCAACGGCAGGATAATGCCGCCCATGCCGTGCCTCATGCTTGCCGGGCCAAGGGGGCGGTGTAGCGAGGTGCGGCATAGGCTTGCCCTCCCTATGCCGCCCCCCACACCCACTGGTCTAACAAACAACCATCTTGCTAAAAAAATTAATTAAAAAAACAATGACGAAAATAATTTATTAATATCCTTTTCTTAACGGCATTAATAGCCTTTTAATGATAAGAAAAAAAGTGGATAATTTTCGTAAGAAGTCAATGAAGAACAGTAATACATATAGGGAAAGTTGTCATCGCCTAAAATATATATTGAGAGTAACGACTTGTTCAAATTGTTAGATAAAAAAATGAGTTTTCAATATGTCACGATAGCGATCATTTGTTGGTTCCTAGAGAACCCCAAACTGGCCCCATTCTGAGAAGATATGGTTTAGTCGGTTGACAAACATGTATTCATGCTGATTTTGGAAAAGAAATCGTCATAACAAGCTTGATTAGTGCGTTAAGAAGCGGCATAACCAAAATTTTTTAGTAGGCGTCATCATTACTCTCTCTTTTGATTAGTGTATTTGACTCGTGTTTTTATTTAAAAAAAAGACTTTATATATAAAAATCCAACAAATTCTGGTGAACGTGACAGAACGACCCTCTTTTATTACATGGTTCCTTGTTGGTTTGTAATCTCATGTGGGCAGGCCGCCCAAACACATGGGCGGGGTGGAGGGACCTTAATTCACTACAAGAAAATATCATCGCTAAACGTAATAGCGACGGTAAATTGACGGTAAATTGTCGCTATTGGGTCGTCACTATTGAGTCGTCACTATTGAGCCGTTGCTATTGCCCAGTGTACTTTTCATCCCCAACCATCCGATCTCTGTGCAATCTAACGGTCCGGGTTTAAAGAGCAAGTTGGCACCAATTTTTGATCAATAGCAACGACGTCGTCGTTAATTCTAATAATTCTTGTAGTAATTGGACATACGATTGGGCTAGTTTCTAGAGGTTTGGTTTTTTTGGTTAACAAGTGAATTACAAAACCTATATATTATAGAGTTATAATTCTGACCTAATTAATTAGTTCTTTTTCTCAAGTCTTGTAATCCCATACATACATACATACGTACTCACATATGCACATATATACATACATATTATAGAGCATTTGGGTTATATATGTATGGTATTCGAGCTAATGAAATCCTTGATCGAGTTTATGATCTAATAATCCTCACCGGCTCACCGCCCTTGTGTGTTCATGGAGTCAAAACCACTTGGCCGGTTGTCTTCATAGTTTATAGTTGACATCTAAAAGCTCATAATGGCATCGTGTTATAAGTTTTTTTAACTTCTACATTTTCCTTACATTTTACACAAACTTTTCTCACCTTTTACTCTGCATCCCATTCACACACATGCGTACACCTCTATAAACCCTAATTGTGATCATTTTCTTCACACTATTTCTTCTTCAGACTTGCATTTATGGGATCATCTATTTCTTTTAAGTTCTTATGTTTCATTTTTCTTTTAATCGTTGTTGTGCCAAGCGCCTCACCAAGATGTGTAGGCGTGATTCCAAAGCATTGCTGGAGAAAACAAGAACCCGTTGCAAAGGATTTTGGTGTGGTGTTCAACTTGCTATCCAAAAGGAAACGCGTCCCTCCTTCTGCTCCTTCAAAGAGACACAATTTTGTCGTCGACTCTGCACCTCCAAGTTGATCTAGACAAGAAATCTTGATCACATCCATATACTGATATACATATAGGGATTATTAACCCTTGCTATAAATTAAAGTGTAAATGAAATTGTATCGATCTATACTACTTGTCTACAAATTCATATGCATGTATTGTTTTGCGTTTATTAATATGTTCTTTATAGAACTATACTCGATTTGGACTGACTAGCAGAATCCCTAAGTTTATATTTTTGTCTAAAGAAGGTAAGGAAAAGGTTATCTATATGAACTTAGTTAATTATGTTTGTTACGTTGTTCAACTTCATGTGCTTAAAGTATACTCATTGCATTGGAGTCAGTGGATTCAATTGTGTCGTGTTGGCTGATTTCAAGTTGATGGATTGTTGATGAACCCAAACATGGTCCATGTAAAATGTAATCATGTGTGTCAAAGATGTGTGCTTAGACCAAAATTACTTAAAATCGAGCATGTAAACCGAACATAATCTGTGTAACTTATTTATCTAAAAGAGTCAAAAGGGTTGGTGGATTATAACATAAGAGTTATTAATGGATTGGTAGGCTGACATTATAAGAAAATAACTTTTTTTTTTCATTTTGATTTTGAAATAGTCGGCTGTAAATGTTTACAAGAACACACGTATTTGTTACGTGAAATAACGGTTATGGTGCCTTTGTGTCTAATTTAAGTTTAATTTACTTTTACACTTTGAGTAGGAGTGGTTTTAGTTTTTTTTTTTTTTTTGAATGTTAGGAGTGGTTTTAGTTTTACTTTGAATTACCTTCTTTGGTTTATTACAGTAAATTATGAAATTTGGTTTTCAAAAGCCTTTTAAGGGCATGTATATTAAAAGTGTCATGAATTATTTAGGTAAAATCCTAAAAATCTTAAAGAAAATCAATTAAATGAGTGATGCCAGAAGTGACGTGTCCGTTCGAATGCAAATCGCATGTTGCGAAGAAAGTACATCAAGAGGCAGAGAAAGGACTGATCGAAACCAAGAACTCACACCTATCAGATTAGAATTTGAATTTGTCATGTGGGGTAATTAGCGTACTAATTATAATTACATGGATGGTTCCTGTGGTATGCAAATATTGCATCTTTGGTCTTCAAAAATTTGAAATTACATAGATTTTCCTCTTGATATGTATTTTGTAAAGCTCTAACGACCGTCTATTAAGTCTGTTAAACCCATGTAAAATTACCAAAATACCCATGTTATTAAAAAAACAAAAACAAACAAAGTTTTGGACCCACTACTCAATCTTCTTCCATAGTTCATTTGCCATCCCCCATCATTTGAACACCATCACCTCATTTTAAACAACACAAATTCAAGTTGAAAGAGCTCAACACTTTTTTTTTATGTTTCAACTAGCGGTAGTGCCCGCGCGTTGCCGCGGGTATTTACAGGAGTAAATTGTGCGGAGCGGTTTGATATAATTAAATTTCATCTAACATATATCTACATAATAAATATTTATTATATAATTTTCGTCGTCGGCGTTTCAAATGCCAATATCTAGTCAATGAAACCAATCGGAAATGTAGTAATACAAACAAGTCCTTGTACGATTTTTTTTCCATTAATAACAATTGGACAAAAACATGATGTGCATTTTTGTAATGATTTACCTATCCATAATGTCATGTACCTCTCTTATAGTGATATCTCTAAACCATTGGAATAAAGAACAACCATCTAAACAGGTTAGCTGTCGCCAGATATGCACTAACTATAACTGTATTAACTTGATTTCTAATTGATCCTTTATTACTAAATGTGTTAGTGTCAAATTTGTTATAAGAATTTCATCTGTCATTTTCAACTATATAGCGACAAATAGGTTAAAAAGTACTCACCTTAAAAGGTTCCTAAGTTTTACTCCGTTTAGAGTTACGAATTTCAAGTTGGTTCACTTACAAATTTAAATATGCAGTTGGATTTTAGTTTTAGCAATTTTGGCTTCACACACACATTTTCTGGCCATAAAATTATGCAAGTTGTAATAGTTACCTTATGCAAGTTAGCTACTTAACCACTCTCTTATACTTGGTAACATTACAAAATGATTTCTTTTCAAATTTTGGCAAGAAAATACCCACTAATATAGATCTAAGTTTTATGGGTGTATCCTATTCATGTTTCAAAAACAATAAAGAAATAGAAATTAAATTATAGGACAAAGTAATCTCTAAAAGGCCATGGATCCTAAGACCATACGCAGTGGAGAGGGGGGGGGAGAGGGGCATGAAGCGTCGTGTGGCACTTGTGGAACCTGTGTTTGAAAGGTGAAAATTGTGGGGAGTGGAAGGAGAGAAGAGGGGGGGGGGGGGGATATTATTATTAATAATAATGTGTGTGTTAAAGTTAAAAAAAAAAAAATCAGCCAATCAAGGCCAAGCATGACCCGCCCCACGCCCAGGGAAATCCCCCCCCCCCCCCTCCACGCCATGGGGGTGGTGTAGCATTAGGTGAAGAGCCAATAGACTTTACTTCCGCCACTATCTACGAGACATTTAGATGCTTTTGGGAAAAGATCCGTTCATTCTTCCAACACGCCACAATAATTAACCCATGTATAGTATCTATTTTATTCTTTGGAGCCGTCATCTGTTGGGGTATGAGCAGCAAATCTTTGACCTCCAATGCATATATAGGAGGAATGTTTAACCACTTTGCTAATGCTTGCTAAACTCCCAATGCCAAAGTGCAATCAGTAAACACATGAGAAGCTGTTTCCTCTGATTCACCACAATAACTGCAGCTCACATCTTGTATATCTATATTTCGTCTTTTAAGTGCCTGCCGCGTAGGAAGTCTGTCCAACAACAAACGCCACATAAAAACATTACCTTTGATTGGAACCCACCTGCTCCATTCCAGAACCTGCTCGTGACCCACTGCAGCCTCTTGTATCATTAATCTTTTCACTGCAGCCACGGAGAATTCATCCTGTCTAAAAGGTAATATTAATTGCAAATGATTCAAAAGGTATCGATTAGATTAAGCCATAATGAAACTAATCAAAATATTGGTTTGAAAACAGTTTGCTCTTCAACCAGACCATGAATAATTTTCATACATTTAGACTAAGACTTCAGCCTAATTCATACGTAAACAATCTTATTTGGGTTAAATTGGATAGGTACAGGATTAAGATTAAGATTAGACTTAAAATTTGAATTCAAAACTTCAAAAGTCTAGAAAGTTAAACAGTAGAAACCTAAAAATGTTAATTTTGACGAATCCTAAAACAAGTAACACTATATAAGATAAAACAACTATGTAATGAACAAAGCAATTATGATCTACCAAAATTAGCATATAGTATTTTTTTTATTCAGATTTTGGACAGTAAATAGGCGACAAAGTCCGAACTATAAATTATTGGCTGTTTTGTTTATTAAACACATCGTTAAGGTGGATGCAAGATACTAAAAGTTATTTTGTATGCTTGTCATTTGTCAATTAGGGGATAAATTAAGGCATAGTGTCTTGTTTCAAATTGTTCTTTACTAATCCATGAAGTTCATTCCTATGATATGGGTCAAATACATAAATAATGAAGTAACAATCAATACCTTCTGGATGCTTTGCATGCAGCGTCTCCCTGGTTCAGCTATAAGATGATTCAATGCATCAATCTTAGTAACAATTAATACTTTAACCATTAATACCTTTTTTTTAAATCACCAAGCAGATTAATTTCTTACAATTCTGTAACTTTAACAATTTGAAGTTTCTAACAAGTTAAACATTGTATTTGTATTGTTTAGGATTACATAATTAATTAATATATTTTTAAGGATGCAGGAATACAGGTTCAAGTAATCGCGTGTCGTGAGGGGAGGGGTATCAGGTTAATTATTTATGAAAAAAAAAATTATAATTAAGAACATACCAGTCTTATGTGATCATGCTCCATTCTTGAGTTCCAATAGACTAACCCATAATCCGGTTTGAAGGTTGCACCATATTGTTTCATGTAGCCATATTAGATTTTCTCGCCAAGTTAAAACAAGTTTGGGTACATGCAAGCAAACAGATACCTTTAACCTGTTCATTCTGCAAGACAAAATCCGAATGAAAAGTTTCTAATTCCAATATAAATAGCAACCTTAGAAATCGCTAGGCGAAGTGATTTTTCTAAATCACAAACCACCCATAAAAGAAAACTACCCACACCACACGTAAAGACACCCAAGACGAAACCTATCGGAACACAACTAACCAAAAGGCTTAACAAGAAAAACTAAAAAAAGCAACCCAACTCACAACAAACACAAACACCAATCCCACCTTAAAACACACACAAAGACCAAAGCAGCCAACCACGTAACCCCCACCCCATGACACACCATCCCATATCCGACCCTCTAAATGCCCCTAAGCCATTCAGACAAACCCGCCACAAAACTAACCTAAAAAGACCGAAATGACAATTTTTTCCAATACAAATTGCACCCAAGCCTACGCAAATTAGATAAGGGAGCGACAGCTTACTAAAAGGTTATTGCTTTATAAAAAAACTCAACCAAACAGATAAGTATTTTTAATAAGACATCCCAAACACCACAAAATTAAACTACATCTAGCAAAAAACAAGGCCACAGTAAAAAAATTCTATAAAATGCTTCAAATCTATATACAATCATGGTTACAAGACTTAAACATGGAGCAAAAAAATGATACCCAATGTCAATCTATATCATAAAAAAAACATGTCAAAGGGCAAAAAAAACAACGCAATGAAGCACCTCCAATTGGAACCCTAACCGATATCGCCTTCCAAAGCCGTCACCACCAGCGTTGACGTGACCTACAACCACCAAAGAGGTTCTCTGATTTCTTCATAACTTGATGCAAAGAGGTTGGTGAGGGAATGAAGACTGATGATGCTACAAATGTCTTGTTTTATATAAAGAATCAGTTGAGGAGAAGTGAAACGATGCAATTAATCAGCGATCAGTAACAGACGATGATAGCTACAGGGGCAATAAATATTTGCAGGAGAAGTGAAACGATTTGCAGGGTCTCAAGGTCGATTCATTTAGTCTTGGGAGTTCAACATGAGGTATAAGGGTAGTAATGTAAATTTGTTTTCATAATGTAAAGGAGGAGGATGGTGAAATGTCTACATTACCCTCTAAATTGTCTTAATTGTCACATTTATGCCCATAATACCCTTAAATTTCTTGCTTAAATATGTTGTACATGTTGCTTCTTAAGTTTGTACACAAATAAAAATGACTATGTTAGCCATCACTCCTCCTTAATAAGATAATATAGATTAAGTGAAATCAACTTACAAAGTTTTTATTATCAACCACAACGAAACTCATACCCAACCATTATGCGAAATTCACAAGTAAATCAATCACATAAAACGAGTTTCTTCACAGTGCTAAGAAGTTGCATTAATCAAAAACCAATAGGAAACGGATTAAAGCCACCTTGCAACATTTCTTTCAGGGGTCCAAACATCGGTTCGGGCAGGTTGTTAAAGTCATACCATTCCCAACCTTCACACTTATCGGGCTCGATGTTTTGAGGTGTTTGATTTGGGTCTGATAATTGTGCACGCATATAAGTGACATTGATATGTGTTGCATCATAATAGAGATTCTTGGTGGTTAACCGATCAATATTCTTGATGTCTAGTCCTGTTTCCTCCTTCACCTCTCTTACCGCACATTCCTCATGGCTTTCACCTGGATTGAGTTTTAAACAAATCACAAGTTATAACGAACATTCCAAATCACGTAATAGAATCATCAAAGTAACTTTTAGATTTTTAGGTGTTTTAGTAAAATGACAAGTGCTTCTAAGAGGTTTTTGAAAGTGTTTTGGATTTTAGAAAGTTTGCTACTACGAGGGTAGCAGACTCTATAAGGCGTTGTTTGTTTTTTCAGAGGTAAAATGTCTGCAGTCTACAAGGAGAAGACTGTTTGTTTTTTAATGCATGTAGACTGCTAAAATAAACTGCAGTGATGTACGGACGGCGGTGGTGGATGGTGCTTGACGATGGGTAGTGGGTAGTGGTGGACGATGGTGGTATTTAACCCTCTTCAGAACTTAAAAGATCTATAAGTGGCCGGGCCAAGTTTGCACCAAGAAGAGCTTTGATGTTTATTAATGAAACATCTTTGAAAAAAACAAACACTCTGCAGATGGCAATTTCTTTGTGTGGTCTACGCGGTACAGAGAATTAGAGAAAAGAGCATATGCATTGTTTTTGAAAAACAAACAACACCTAAAAAGTCAGACATTTCACATGGTAAACAAACTCTAAGAATAAGCTAACATGACAAAACTAAAAAAAATGAGTCTGCTCCTTTGACTAGTGGAGTCTTTAATGATTTTACCACAATGTCGTGTGGGAAAGAACTGACCTAACTCAAGGTGGCCGCCCGGCAGCAAATAGGTGTTGTCGCCAACAGAGACTGAGCGGCGACGCCCAAAGAGTATCTTGTTATCCTTTAATATAAACACTGAAACCCCAACTTCTGGTGATGGTGACAGCTCTTCGTTCTTGATATCCGATGCTCTCACCCCATGAACTCTAAAAGTTGAGGTGGACTTGTTGCATGTCTATGGGAAAAAATGAACTTCTTCGTTAATAACATTAATCTTTTAAATATGTGCTAGCTAACTGTAATTAATATAACTCTTAAACTTTATATATTTTCAGGTTGTGGAGTAATTGATTTATTATATATAATAACTTAGTTTGCTGTGTTCAGTCACCTTTTTAGTTGTAATATTATTTTCTATTGTAAATTTTCTTATATAGGATTATAGGATCGAGCTTGATTATTTATATAGCCTATGTTGCAATGTTTTAAACATGAGAGTAACTGCTATGATTAAAATATTATTAAACAGTCATACTAAAACTTTTGTTTTTCAATAGATCAGCCTATCTGGTAAAGGCATATAGTTCTTTAAGAAGGGAGTTCTATGTTCAATTTTAGACAAGGAATGTTTATTATCATATTTAGTGTAAAGTAGAGTAACGTAACACTTGCCGTTAAATATAACGTTAAATAGTAACTCAATGATTAACTTAATATCAAGTACCCGTGTCGGGGTGACGGATTCACTTCTCTGGAAAGCTTTCTAGCCACATGGCATCGTGAAGGACGCGTACGTTGCGAGGAAAACGGACGCCAATTGGTTTGGCTTCGTTAGGTATTTGGGGGTTAAGAATCTTAATGAGGTGTTAAAAGACATGAATAATGTCAAGATTGATGGTGCAAAACTAGGGGTTTCAGTCGCCAAATACCGGAAAGATCACAGGAGGAATTTGTAGGCAGGTGGATATCAGAGAGTGCCTATCAACAATGCTTCAGGTGCTCCTCCAAGGTTCGTTCCACTCAATAAGGAAACTGGTACAGGTTATTGGAATTTACCGAAGAATGATAGTGCTCCACCGTCGTCTTCCGCCAAAGTTCTTGTGGTTGATGAGGTTGGGGCATTATATCCGAACCATTGCATCAGTAGAACAGTCATCGGGGAAGCAGTGGATGTTAATGCCCTAAGGAAGGTTAAACAAATGATGAAAGCTGGAGGTTACGAGGAGAGCCCCGTGAGTTTTATTGGGGGAATGAAAGTTATGCTCGTATTCCGGGACAAACGAACTGCCTTAGAGTTCATCCATCGTAAAGATGAGCTGTGGAGTGACTTGCTAGTATCGGCTGAGCTCTGGAATGGGGAGGTGATTAACTTCGACAGGTTGGTTAGTCTGAGAATCAGGGGAATGCCAATACAATTAAGGGATGGTCCGTTTTTTTGACAAAGTGGGCATGTTATTTGGTAAGGTGGTGAAAAACTCAAACTTCTCTTGGTTATCTCCTCACAATGGGGAAGGGATGGTTTGGGTTTGTGCTGTGTCAAACAAACCGATTGAAGAGGAGGTGACCATCCGTTGGAACGGTACGAATGCGACTGTTTGTGTGGCAGAGGAGGAGGACCATCTCCTACGGGACCTTTGTGACGATCTAATCTCCGAAGTGGCCGTCTCTCACGTGAACTCGGTGGTTGCTTCGATGGCGGATGTTGATGAAGAGGAAGAGGGTGAGTTCCGGCCGGGTGCAATACCTAGCGTCGTCCAAAATTCACCGGTGTTTGGGAGTGGGAAGGAAGCTGAAACGGTCGATGGTGTGCATGGGTTGCATGGGGTAGACCAAAGGTCACCTAGGAATGTGGGAGGTTCATTTATGGCTAATTCATTGCAAAAGGGGGGGGGGGGGGGACCACCTGGGATGTGCACAGACAAAACACTTTTGATTTAAACATGTCCTTAGGTAGCTTTTCGGTGGGGCAAGGGGTTCCCTTGGGCCAGCAACAAAAGTCAAGAAAGAGACCTAGGTGTGTTAGAAGCCCAGTTGGAGACGTGGACTTGGAGGATACCCATGGTGAGCCTAATTCGGCCTAGAAAAATTTATTGGATCAAATTGAGGAGGCCCAGGATAAGATACTTGGGGGTGCTACACCCTTTAGTGTTAACCAAGGTGAACCTGTACCTACTGCTCTCAATCCTCCTGTTTTGCTGGTGCCTTCTTCTGATCCAATGGATGTTTCTCAAGACGTGCACAATCCTCAACTAGTGGTCAGTGTTGTTGCATAGCCGAACGTGATTCTGGATGATCAGTCTTCGGACCAGATTGCTGCTCATAAGGCTATGGTTGACTTGGAGATTGGGTTGACAAAGGAGGCCGGGGAATTAGTGGGCATCCAGGTTTTTGAATTCGAGGAAGAGGTTAGAGAACTAGTTGTTGGTGGGGGTGTCATCGATGGTTTCCAATGAATATACTAAGTATCAATTCAAGGGGGTGAGAGATGATAGGAAGATCTCTTGGATTAGGGGGTTGAAAACTAGTCATGGGTCACACTTTGTTGGAATTCAGGAATCAAAATTGGGGGCCGGTGTATTTTTTCAGTTGAATAGTCTATGGGGGCAGACCCGCGTTCTGTTCGGAACAAGTTCCTGCGGAAGGTAGATCGGGTGGTCTAATTAGCATGTAGGATCCTTCGGTTTTTCAGGTATCTTCTGTTTCGAAAAATAGATATTTTCTTGCAACATCCGGGGTACTAGTTGCTTCCGGGGAGACTTTGAATGTGGTTAACGTATATGCTTCGAACGACCCGGGTTTAAGAAGGGGGTTGAGGGGAGGAGCTTATTTCTTTTAAGAATTCGAGGGTTGGTCTTTGGGTGCTCTTTGGAGATTTTAACGATGTTCGATGTCAATCCGAGAGAATGAATTCGGAGTTTGTTGTGTCAAATGCCGATTCCTTTAATGACTTCATTAGGCAGGCGGAGGTTGAGGAATACAATATGGGGGGTCTCAGGTTTACTTATATGTCCGATGATGGTACGAAGCTAAGTAAGCTTGACCGTTTTTTGGTTTGTAGAGATTTTATGTCTAAATGGGGTGAGGCCTCGGTTACCGCCTTGTCTAGATTTCTCTCAGATCACAGTCCGGTCTTTCTTTCTGTTGTTAACAATGACTTCGGACACATCCCCTTCCGGTTTTTTAACTCATGGCTCGAGATTCCTGGGTTTTTGGATTATGTTCAGCTTTAGTGTGTTAGATTCAGATTCATGGGGCCGACTGACTTGGCGATTATCACTAAGCTGAAGTTTCTAAAGAAGAAGATTAAGTGGTGGGTTGGGGCTGAAAAAACAATCTGGAGGAGTCGTTCCATCGTAACAAGGTGATTTTGGAGGATTTGGATAAGATTGCGGATACAAGGCCCCTCTCAGATTCGGAACTGGGCATCAGAAGTGAAGCGAAGGCGTTTGTCCTAGATTTTGAGCGGCGTAAACAATCGGATCTTAGACAAAAGGCTAGAGTTAAATGGGCGGGTGAAGGTGACGAGAATTCTAAATTCTTCCACGGCATTATTAACTCCAATCTTACGAGTAGAAGGATTAATGGTCTCATGTCAGATGGTGAATGGGTCACTAATCCCACGTTTATCAAAGATAAAGCCTTTGTTTTTTTCCAAGATAAGTTGAAGGAGAATATGCCTGTTCGTCCGAAAATCGTTTGCTCTCACATTAACAGGTTATCACCGACGGAAGCTGCCATGTTAGAAAGACCCTTTTTGCTCCAAGAAATCAAAGACGTGGTATGGGGGTGCGACGGGGATAAAGCACCCGACCCGAATGGGTTCAATTTTAGGTTCCTTAGGAGGTGCTGGAATAGTTTGGAGGTGATTTTGTTCGGTTGTTTGATGCGTTCTTTCATGGGGCAGCCGTAGGACCAGGGTGTGCATCATCGTTCATAGCTTTGATCCCAAAGAAAAAGGATCCTCTTGATTTCAAAGATTTTCGGCCCATAAGTCTTGTTGGGTGTGTCAATAAAGTCTTATCCAAGGTGTTAATGGCTAGGCTTAAGTTGGTCATTGGGGGTCTCATTTCCTCGGAACAATCCGCTTTTTTTCTCGGGTAGAAATATTACCGATGAGGCGCTTGTCTTATCCAAGGTGTTAATGGCTAGGCTTAAGTTGGTCATTGGGGGTCTCATTTCCTCGGAACAATCCGCTTTTCTCTCGGGTAGAAATATTACCGATGGGGCGCTTGTTTTGAATGAGAATTTGCATGGGAAAAAGATGAAACGACAAGGGATGAAATTTCAAGGTTGACATCGAGAAGGTGTACGCTTCGTTGAGTTGGGAGTTCCTTGCATCCGTTATGGATCAAATGAATTTCCCGACTAGGTGGTGTAAATGGGTGATGGCAATCGTTTCCTCGGCACGTGCGTCTGTCTTGGTTAATGACTCCCCAACACACGAGTTCACTTGTAGTCGTGGGCTTCGACAAGGTGACCCCCTCTCACCGTAGTTGTTCTTAATCGTTATGGAAGCTTTGTCGGGGGTCATTAAAAGGGCTACTAATGTGGGTTTCTTTCGGGGTTTGACTTGTGGGATGGCCAAACTCCCTATCTCACACCTTCTTTACGCAGATGATGTGGTGTTTCTAGGAGAATGGTCTCTTACTAATGCCATGAACTTGAAAAGGATCTTAAGATGCTTCTATCTCGCCTCCGGATTGAAGGTAAACTTAGGAAAATGTTCGGTGTTTGGGGTGGGGATTCAACCTAACGAAGTTCAACAATTGGCCGATGTCTTGAGGTGCAAAGCTGGGACTTTTCCCTTCACTTATTTGGGACTGCAAATAGGGGCCAACATGAATCTCTCTAAACACTGGAAGCCGGTGGTGGAAGCTTTTCGAAACAAATTATCTATTTGGAAGGCTAAAACGCTTTCTTTTGGTGGTCGGGTGACGCTAATAAAGTTGGTACTAAACGCTCTACCTACATATTATTTCTCACTCTTTAAAGCCCCACGAAAAGTTATTGATGACCTTGACAAATTGAGACGTGTGTTCTTTTGGGGTGGATCGGAAGAAAAAGCTAAAATGAATTAGGTTGCGTGGCAAAGGGTTTGTTCCCCAGTTGAATATGGTGGCTTAGGTTTTGGATCTCTCCTTGATGCTAATTCGGCTATGCTTGCAAAGTGGTGGTGGAGGTTTAAAACCGAACCCTCCGCTTTGTGGCGTAATATTATTTGGTCCATTCATAGTTCTAGTCGGGATTGGAATCCAATTCCCACTAGGCTTTCTATTACAGGTTCTTGGAAGCAGATTCACTTGTCGATGCAATTTATCAAAAGGGTTGGGGTGGACGTGGGTTGGGCCATTAAAGGGGTGGTGGGGAATGGGTTGGGCATCTCCTTTTGGTTGGATACTTGGGCTGCAAACACTCCTCTTGCAGAATCTTTTCCAGCTTTGTTCGATCTTGAACGTGACAAGTTTGCTACTGTCGCTGATCGTGTTGCTCTATCGGGTGTCGGGTGGGGCTGGGTTTGGAAAAGGAATACACTTACCAGTGCTGAACAGGCGGAACTTGCATCGTTTTACAACTCTGTGGTTGTCCCGGTTATCACAGGTTCAACAGACAATTGGGTTTGTGGGCTGGCAAATAGTTGCGGATACTCTGTGGGTGAACTGAAGAAGACGCTGCACACATTCAGGTTTGATCAAGCCCGTTTCATCTTTCAGTGGAATTCGTGGGCTCCCAAAAAGGTGTTAATACTCGCTTGGCGGGTTGAACAAGACCGGTTATCAACTCGGAGTGCTCTTAGGAAAAGAAACATCAACATTGCCTCAAATTTGTGTCCCTTCTATGGTGATTGCGTTGAAACAACGGAGCATCTTTTCGCCTCGTGTTGATTCTCTCAAATCATATGGAGTCTCGTGGCGCAATGGTGTAACATCGATTCGATTTTATCTTCCATTTTAGAGACTTTCTTCAACTCCACTCTCACATCGGTGGCTCAACCAAATGAAAAAAGGCGTTTAATGTGATTTGTCTCACGACGATGTGGTGTCTTTGGAAGCACAGGAACGAAGCTATCTTCAACAACCAACAAGTTCTCCTCTCCAAAGTGATCGGTGATATCAAGGCCCTTAGTCTTTTTTGGGTGAAAACAAGAGCGAAGCATCCCTCTTTGGATTGGAATTCATGGTGTACTTTTAATCTTTTTAACACTGGGTGGTAGTGTACTTGGTGTCTGTTCGTTTGATTGTATCTTGGTGCATATTGTATGTAGGTGTATTGCTAGTACCCGCTAGCTTTGGTGAAATAAAATCGATCGTTCAAAAGAAAATCAAGTACCTGTGTTTTTATGAAAGAAATTACTCTTTACTCGCACCATAAAATAATTATTACGAATCTACTATACATACTTTTATAACAAGTTTTTATTCTTGTCATATTCCATACATCTAAAACGGTGTAATATCAACATTGCTTCAAGAAATTAAAAGATGCAAAGTCAAATTTGACACCTCTTTTTAATTAAAATCCGTAGATACTAGATAGTAATTAAGTACCTAAAACATATAACTAATGCCATTATAAGTTTTTCAATTATTATTAATTATTTTTTTTTTCAGGATGAATTCCTTTTCATTTCTAAAACTTGCCAAATACATTAAAATAGAAGGTAGACGGGGAACAAATTGCGCCGCCATCCCTTTCTGAATTGTAAATCATAGTCTACCAAATACAAACCTCTGCCCCCTGGAGATGAGCTATTGCTGTGGATAACACTTTGAACTATGGTCAAGAAACGAATAGCTTCTGGTGCCAGTGGCGCAGCATTGTAGGGGCGGGGAGGGGCGGCCGACCCCCCCGGATTTTCGCGCAGAAGTTCCGTTTATATAGTATTCGTATAGAAAATTTTGAAAATATAGGGTTTCGACCTCCCGAAACTGGTTTTCGACCCCCCGAAACTAGTGACTTCCGACCCCCCGGTGACTTCTGACCCCCCGAACCTTCGGGTCAAGCTTCGCCACTGTCTGGTGCTAAGGAGCTAAAGATATCAAAGGTTAAGAGGACAAATACATGTTATAGTTTCCGAATAGTTTAGCTCCTTAAAATAACATAGGAATTGAATACTTTATTTAATTTATTACATGTAATCTAACAAAAAAAAAATTATTAATGTTGAAGTAGCAAAGTTAATGGTTATGATTATGGTGAAGGTAAATATCGAAACGAACCGGATTGCTAACTAAAACTATAAGAAAATACCTGAAAGATGGAACGGTTAGTAGAAAAGGCTGGTTTAGAGATCATCATAGACTTAACTGTCAACGGAAACATAAACTTCTGTACATGATGTCGTCGAGTCGAGTTGATGAACCTGTGTGCATCTAGGCTTTTCACTGAAGAGACACGCGTGTCGGCATCTGGTTTCATTGCTAGGGAGACCTCAGGAGTTCTTAAACTGACCGTCGCCATTGCCTACAAAGAGATGTTGATTTGGGCTTATGACCGGCGAGAATGTTTTGATTATTTGATCGTCTACAGGATGTGAGGCTATTTAGTGTGATAGATGGCACATATAATTGGACTTTGTCTAGGCCTATATCATAATTAATTCCATTTCATATATACGAAAAAATTATATGATAATGCCATATGAGATTATGAGGTGGTTTTTCTATAAATAATAAATTTAGGTTCTGTTTAGTATATGATAATGGAATGGACGAGGTAATGGAATGGACAAAGAAATGAGGTTACCATTTCATAGTCTTGTTTGGCTATTATGCGAGAATGGAATGAGATTACGATGGTCTTGTTTGGCTACCATGCGAGAATAGAATGAGTGATTGATTACTTTGTATTGCATGGTAGGTAGGAAAAGACAAGGGAATAAAATATGCGGTGGGTGGTAGCGATAGCGGCGACGGTGTGTGGCGGTAGTTGGTGGTGATGGCGGTTGCGGCGACGGTGTGTAGCGCTAGTTAGTGGTGGTGGCGGCGACGGGTGAGGTTGTTGGTGGAGGGGGCAGTAGTCAGTGGCAGCAACGGTCAATGGTGGCGGTGGTGGTCGGTGGGTGGAGGCAGTAGTGCTCAGTGGCGGTAACAGTGGATTGCAACGGTGGTCGTTGGGTGGTCGGTGGCGGTAGTTGGCTATAGTGGTCGATGTGGGGGGATTGGCGGTTATGATGTTTATTGGCGGCGGTGGTCAATGGTGGTCGAGGTGGTGGCGGGGGTGGGTGGGTGGGCGGTGGTGGCAGCGAGTGGTCGCGGTGGTTGGTGGCAGCGGTGATGGGTGATAGGTAGTGGCATTAGGTGGTGGATGGTGGTGGTGGTCGGTGGTAGTGATAAATGCTGACAAAGGGAATGGATTGAAAAATAAAAAACAGAGGGTGGAAGGAATTTATTTAGGGTTTTTAGAGAGGATAGAATAGGCTAGGTAATCAGTGATTTATTTACCTTAGCTAACCAAACACCCTTTGTATACGTCAATTGCGCCTGCATGGTGTGACACAACTTCTTGCAAAGTTTGTTTTTTCTAAAAAAAACAACAAATACGTCTTCAAATCAAATAAACATATTATTTTGATTATTATTTATTTTTATTTGTTTGTTCTTGGTGGCTTTAACTTTTTTTTTTTTAAGATTTATCTTATTAGAGTGTGGGAGTGGGGTGGCGGTTTAGGCATTGGGACCCAACCCACGTCTGCGACACCAACCCCAAGAGTGAATGAGTGTCAGCGTTGCCCTAATGGCATGGGAATTCATCCTGGTGTGGGAGCTTTGGTGGAGGGAGGTGGAGGTCTATGAATTTATCCTGGTGTGAGGCTTTGGTGGAGGGAAGTGAAGGCTTATGATTGATTGGTTTTTATTTTTTTATTTTTTTTAAATTGTGTAGGCCACATTTCAACCCATGCCTCAAACTCAAGCCCCTCCACTCTTTACTTTTTGGGGCTTGAGTTGAGGAGGCAACACTAGCAACGTGGTAGACACGTGTCAATTCATGCCCATCTACTCCATTAACTCCTATATGGATTGCTTGAATGGATATTTGGTTGGTCTTTTTCTGTCATCTCCAGTATCACGCTCAAAGAAAAATATTATTCTCCTAGCGTTGGTTTTAGCCCATTTTTCGTCCGATTTCATTTGTGATTTTTTTGCTACCGGCTTGTATCGGTATCAGTTCGGCTCGGTTTTACGGATTAGGTTCTCAAACCGTTTTTTTTTTTCAACTCTATTCGTGGCAAGATGCTTAGGAATTAAAAAAAAGTATATATGAAATGCATGTCAGTTGCCATCTTTAGGCCTGTTTTGGATGTGGAACAGCCCAAAACCAGTAGAAACTAGACCTAAATCAAAACCCAAAACTCAAAAAAGCCCAAGTCGTGAGCCAGAGTGCCAGACCATTAGTTGTATTGGTTTTCAGTCGGTCGGTTTATTAGGTTGGGCCAAAAACGAGTAAATGATGAGCATAAGCTCTTGGGTAGCTTTAAATGGGCCTGAAATATGCTGCCGGACAATGATGTTGCCCTTATAATTGGGGTTGACAAAACAGCGTACAATTATGATACCGAACAAAGGCCTGATGTCAATTTTTTTTTTCTTAAATCTTATCTTTTAATTAATAACTAGAATTAAGCTTCGCGCATTGCTGCGGATGACATAAAACCGTACCAAGCAGCATTGATGTCACACTATTGCCAGCGACCAACAAAAACGAAATAATGGTGAACCATGCACATCCGTTGCGGCGCGATAATGTACAAAAAATAGTGAAACTTAGAACAGAGCGTCACCGTTTGACGGGAAAATAGAGGTAAAAACGTTGAACTACATACGCACATTGCGGCGTGTCAACTCGAATAATTGGATTGAAACGTAAAACTAAAATTATGTTTTGAGATACATGGGATAAAGTTCAAAGTAAAAAAAATATAGGGGGTTAAATGTAAAAGATGAAAAGTATTAAGGTTAAAAGTAAAAAAACGTAAGGAAAAAAAAACAAAGTAGGGTACTACCTACAAAGCAAATGTACAACCCTTTAATACACAAAACACTTGTTATGCGTATTGTACAAGACCATAATGCACAAACCATTTGTAAATTAATAATATATATAACTAGTAGTGTGGCCAAAATGTAAATATTAATTATCAACTGTTTCACCCACAGTTGATAATTAATATATATAGTAATAAGAAACATATATCAAATTAAAATTAAGGTAGGGTTTGAGGAAGGTAAAACAACATTAAAATTAGTGTAATTTTACTTCCGCCAAGGGCCCACACATATATACATGGGTTTGGGGGAAGATGGTGGAGCATGAGTAGTCAAAGATAGAGAGAAAGAGAGAGAGAGAGAGAGAGAGAGAGAGAGAGAGAGCTGAAAAACTACTATGACATCATATGGTCTTTAGATCAATGATCGACCGGTTTGAACAGATCAATCTAAAAAGTAGGTCTATAAACGAACCAAATGAACACGAACAAAGGCATGTTCGTGTTTGTTCATTTAACTTTAACTGAACACGAACATATAGTCGAACACATTTTTGTGCACGTGTTTGTTCATTAAGAAAATTTTCATGTTCGTGTTTGTTTATGTTTGCTTAAAACTTAAACAAACAGTTAATGAACAAACATAAATGGACGTTTACGAACATACTAAATTTAATGTATTACTAAAAAACCCAATTACTAATTGGTTAAAATTATACAAGTAGCTAGAGGTAAACAAAACCAGGTTTTTTGAATACCCGGGTTTGGTTATGTACCCGGTTTCGGGTATGACCGGGTAGGGTATAACTGGGTATTACAAAATAATCGGGTTGAGTTCGGGTAGGGTATTTTCGTCTTATATACCAGGTTTAGTTCGGGTTCGGGTTTTCAATACCCGGTTTCGGGTATACCCATTTTCGGGTACTTGATACCTATTTTTCAAGTAAGCGTGTGAATTTCCGACACGACCCGAACCTAACACAAAATTAGCGGGTTTAGATTTAGTCTAAATGGGTTCAGGTCAAACCCGCGAACCCGTTTAGCTAAACGGGTCGGATTCGGGTCAACTCGGGCGGGTTTGTTATACTATATATTGTTTTTTTACAATATGTTTTATGTTATAAATTAAATTGGTTAGGTATTTTATGCTACACTTATAACTTAAAATAGAAGTTGGTATGAGATTTTGTAAATAAAACATAAATGTTTTAAATATATTTGTGTTTTTTGTAGTAAAATTTTAATCTTAATACATTAGTTTGCGAAAATACCCTACGGGTAGGGTCGGGTTCGGGTATTAAATAACCGGGTAGGGTCAGGTTCGGGTATTAAATAACCGGGTTTTAAAATACCCTACGGGTAGGGTCGGGTTCGGGTATTAAATAACCGGGTTTTAAAATACCCAGGTTCGGGTATTTTGTACACCTCTACAAGTAGCTAGAAAAGCTAAATTATGTTTATATTTATATAAATATGACTACTTATGTAATTAATAATTTAAACAAACACAAATAATCGAACGTAAGTGAACGAACATAAACAGACGTTCATGAACATAAATGAACAAACACAACGTCTGTTCATGTTCGTTCATTTAACTAAACGAACTTCCCGCCGAACAAGTTCACGAACAGTTCATGAACATTCGGTTCGTTTACAGGCCTACCAGAAAGTAATCAGTAGTACGGCCAGTTTGATCAGCGGCCATATTTTTTAAAATATTGCTTACACATATAGAACAGGTATGTAGTTTAATGAGAGACGTGTATGTGTATGATCAAAGCCCATTATTATGTTTTGTAGCAGTTATTAAGTAGCTACCAATGAACATAAATCTCGTCTTTAATTTTGCAAAATAATACAATGAAAAATCAACATTACAACACGAAAAACAATTTTCGCACCCTAAAAAATTGCATAAATCAAGAGACAATAGGGAACGGGTTGAAGCCACCCTGCAGCATTTCTCTAAGAGGTCCAAAAGTTGGTTCGGGCAGGTTGTTCAAGTCATACCAATCCCAACCCTCACACTTATCTGGTTCGACGTTTTGAGGTGTTTGATTCGGGTCAGTTAATTGTGCACGCATGTAAATGATAACGAGATGCACTGCATCAGAGAGGAGATTGTTTGTTGCTGTTAATAACTCAATGTTCTTTATGTCTAGTCCAGTTTCCTCCTTCACCTCTCTTGCTGCACATTCTTCAAAGCTTTCACCTAATTCATGTATAAACAAATTTGTGATGACACAAAGAATATTAATGTACAAAATTGACCAAACTTTAACAGTAAACCAGGGCCGACTCTTAGCAAGGGCAAAGTGAGCGACCGCCTAGGGGTCACTCACTTTCTCAAGCAAACTTTGCTTTTCGTTAAAAAAACTAACAAGAATTACAAGTGAACGGGGGTAAACGGACAACAAGCTGCGTGCTACCCCTTTTTGAATAGTAAAGCCTACTCTATTAAAGATAAAGTTTGTGTTCTTGGCCAGGGGCGAAGTATAAGTGGGGCCAGGGGTGGCCCTGCACCCCCCCCCCCCCCCTGTTTTTTGGCGTAGTAGTGGAAATTTGCGATTTTCATAGGTAAATTGAGTCCGGGTTGAGTTCGGCCCCTGCCGATTTTCCACTACCGATCGAAAAAATTTGAGTTCGGCCCCCGCCGATTCCGAAACCAAGCTTCGCCACTGTTCTTGGCCATGGGAGACTTACCATGTACCACCTTTTGCACCCGATCTAAAAAGCGGATTGCTTCGGGAGCAAGGCTTCCACATGTGTCAATAGCAAAGGGCACAAAGATGTTTTGATTTCTCAAGGACCAAAATTTTTATTTTTTTCTTATAGAAAGCATATAAAATTAAAAACCCAATAAAATTTCCCAAGATAATCTTTAATCTTATTAACCTATTTAATTTTTAATTAGTGAAAGATTTAGATAGATTTCCATTTGATATTCAAAACATGTACAGAGCATAAATGAACAAATAGAATAAATAATAAATAATAGAGAGGATGGATAAAGAAAACTGACGAAACTCAAGGTGGCCGCCAGGGAGGGCATAAGTGTGGGCGCCAATGTTGAGGGAGCGGCGACGGCCGAACAGAATCTTATTATCTTTTAATATAAATACGGCCACTCCGATTTCCGGCGCCGGCGACATTTTTCTCACTTATTTCAGCTTCAACTTTGAAAGCATATTTATATGGTAATATTTGTGTTTGAAACTTTTTTTTGCCCCTCATGTTTAGGCTAATTACCAAATGGTTCAAAGTTTATTACTCCCTCCGTCCCAATTTAAATGTCCTTATTTCCTTTTTTGTTTGTCCCAATTATAGAATTTCCAACGTGGCGCTTTTGGGCATGTATGATGATGTAGAGCCTCGGTTGGAAGGGTATGCTATAACGCTATATGGTGTGGTTTGGAGCCCTTTAGGGGTTTTATTACGTCACCATAACGTCACATCATAAATTGTAAGAATAAAGCCTTTTTCAATAATTACCAGGAAATACCATGACATCTCTTTAATTAAAAAAAAAGAGAAAACGAAGAAGAAAAAAAATTGATGGTTGGATGGAATGGGGCCCACCTGACCACCCCATTCACGCCCGTTATTAGGCTGATGTGGATAGGGGCGACATACTACACTGTGCAGCCTAATAGTCATTTAGTTAGGCTATTATTATAGAGTCCCTTAAAGTCTTGTGTGTTTTTATCATCTAGGTCACACATTCTCGAATCCTAAGCCCTGGGTCATGTAGTAAGAAGACTTGGGTTTTTCATAAAAGACTGAGGTTCAATCCTCACTAGGTGCAAAAAAAGGTGAGGTTAGGGGGTTTTACACTTTTACATTGCCACTCGCTCTGTGGCTTCCTCATGGGATGAGTTGTACATTTGACTTTTGGGCCAAATGATATTCAATATTGTTTATCAGGTGGATTGAAGCGTCAAATGAATACCACCCTAAATGAATGTACTCTGCTATTGATCCAGGATTTCATGTTAACAACTGAATATTGGAGCGAATACCCAACCAGTTAAAGGCCCGGCTCTAAGGTAAGTATTATGAAACATTGGCTTTGGGCCCCCAAACTTGAAGGGCCCCATTTTTCTACATCAAGAAATCAGTATAGCTGTGAAGTTCTGGCCTATTTGAAGGTAAAATGTAAATTAGGGCAGAAAAAGGAACCAAAAGATAAAAGCAGAAAACTAAATGCCTCTTGTATCATCACAAATCATTCTCCTATTGGAGAATCCTGAACTGAAAGATCGGTAGGTGGTCTTGAAGTACTGTATTTCATCTCCATCTTGTAGCAAGTTATGGTACTGATTTGTAGATTGATTTAGGGGGTTTTAGATCATCTTGTCATGCTGATGAGTTTTAGTAGTGGGTTGTATTTTTTCTTCAATCATCACGATGATTAAACATATATGTCTTGTTCTTCAGATTTCTTGTTCAGAAATTGGGTTGTATCGGTTAGTGAACTAATTGGCATACCATTTTAAAATTTTTAATCTTACATTTTATAAACAAAGCCATGATGGAAACCACTTCTTCTCGCGACATAATAGTGTTTGTTTTGCTAATTCATTTATTAGTAGATTTTGGTTCTCATGGGTACCAGAAGCAGTTGAGATGTTTAATTCAGTTTCAGTAAACACTAGAAGCTTTGAAATTAGTTTTTTTTTTTTTTTTTTTTGTATTTTCTATATGAAACCAATATAATATATAAGATATCAATGTAATATATAAGAATTTGCAATTGTTAAAAACCAGAGAGGGCCTCAAACTGAGAGGTTGCTTTAGGCCTCCGATATCGTTGAGCCGGCCCTGAGTTAAACTACTAGCGTTCAAAAAAAAGTCTAAATCAATACATTTATCTATGGTAGGACTTGGACCTTCAATTTCATAAGAACACATTTCTTTCACACCTTAATACAAATCACAACTATTAAGCTAGCATTACGACTTCCACAATTAGAACATCTACGT
The DNA here is from genome assembly GCA_032199755.1 of Ambrosia artemisiifolia. Lineage (NCBI taxonomy): Eukaryota > Viridiplantae > Streptophyta > Magnoliopsida > Asterales > Asteraceae > Ambrosia > Ambrosia artemisiifolia. Next base: position 3,914,897 of record CM063519.1, read on the forward strand.
TGCAACTAATGTAAACAACAAGACCATTATAAATCACAAATAACTAATGTAATATTCATGTGTTATCTGGTCAAACTTTATAGAAATGTTTATAATTTGTGAACACCGTATAAAAATAAAAAAATGTATTATGTATGTTTATAATTTATAAAACGTGTTGTATTATACCTTCCTCGATAAGTTCAAACGAAATAATATTACATTACTCTATAGTTAAATATAAAAATGAAAATAATGCAAATAAAATCAAACAAAGTCATGTCACATATAATTAAGTTGAAAATACGTAATAGTTATGAATTTAAACAGGGAATGTTTTAAAACAGATAACATGGAGTATATTGTCCCCTACTCTTCCGGTGGAGTGTAATGAGAAATGATGGGTAGAGCTTAGCTTTCTCGATGTGTCAGGTTCGATTCTTGATCCCATTGGGGTTTACCGATTTTCTACTGTTGTGCCTTCGGGTGGGTGGGAAGTCAGGTTTTCCCCGAAACTGGTGGTTTGGTAGGCTCTGGCTACTTAGCGCTACCTGTTGGTGAACACCTAAGACGTGTCTTTACTCAGAAGCGTATGAGTGCTTTTGCAACTAATTGATGGGTACCCTAAATAGCTAGTCGGGACATCGTTTATTCGTCGTTAAAAAAAACATGGAGTATATTAAATGAAGTGGTCAAGATAAATGTGCAATTCATAGTCAATCGCGTACCACTCACCAATAACAGTATTTGTTTGCTTTAATATTTCATATGCTTACCACTCACCAATAAAAGTATTTGTTTGCTTTAATATTTCATATTTTTTTATACTCTTTAATATTTCATATGCTTACAAACCTTTTCTTAACATCAATTTTTACAATTATTAAATAAATAGTTTTCTCATAATCATGAGTTTCCTCCTGAATTGGTGACTTGGTGGTGGAATATGATCGCGTGGCAACACTGGTGGCACGATGATACTCCAGTGTTCCGTGAGTGATTCCAATTTGTTGGCCGTTCAAAAAAAAATTAAAATAAATAAATTAGTACGGGTCATTTAATTTTTTGGTTTTGAAATACATGACTACTTACTTTTTTTTTAACAGCCAACTAAATATCAACTGAACTGTCAGTGGGTTAGCACTGGACAAATGGCTGCTCACTAGGTAGCCCAAGTCCACCAAGCCACCACTTTGGGGGAAAACCTGCCGCCCGAAAGCCCACTGTAGTAAAACCCCTTTGGATCGGATTCGAACTTAAGACCAAGTAGCCTTAAGCTCTCATCTTCATTCCTCATACCACTACACCAAATGGTGGATGGTTACATGACTACTTACTACCAGAACTTTTAAAGACATTCTATATATGTACATGATATATTTTGTTCTAGAGAGAGACTATTGTACAAAGCCTCTTTAAAATACAAAGTGTAAGAAGTCATCCTGACCATCCATTGCGTTTTAATCAAGATGATCGTCATTTAATAACCCACGAGTGTTTTAAGGATCAGTTAACAAGGGGAAGTGTAAATTAGACAAATTCCCAATATAATAAGTTGAATTTTTTAGTAATAGCGCCCAATTCATCTCATTTAATGACGGTTACTTAATCAAAACATATACCCGTCGAATTCACAAAACAAACATCAACCAAAATCAAAATCTCTGAAAAAAAACAGAGCAGTTGGAGAATACAAAAAATAACATCCGATCAAGGAAGTATTATGGCTCCAAAACGCAAATCAAGTATGTTTATGTTCATATTATGATTGTCATTTTGATCGTATAACGAAAATCATTTGATAAAACCTAAAAAAAACATAACAGATGAAGGAAGAGAAAGAAGAAACAAACTAAATCATGACAGGCCTTCGAAGGGAACTAATACAGGTATGTTTTAGATCAGATTTATGAAATTACTAGAGGCGTTTTATGATTTGAATGATGAACATCAGGATTTACATATTTTTTGTATGAACTTAGTAAATGCATTTTATGTGTTTTAATGAAAATAATAACGGCATTTTAATGATTGTTATGAACGATGAGAATTTGTAAGTGCGTTTTGGTAATTAATAAAGGCGTTTTATGATGTTAAAGATGAATGAGATAATTTATTTGTTTGTTGTGTTTAAAAAAGTGATGGAATGTGATTATGAATGCGTTTTGTTTATTTATAAAGGCGTTTTACTGTTTTTTACTGTTAATATGAGGTATGAGATGATTTGGTGATCTTTTGTATTTAAAAATTGGAAAATGGATTATAAATTTTTTTATATAATTAGTAAAGGTGTTTTATATATATTTAAAGATGGATTAGATGATTGTGTGAATTGTTGTGATTAATAATTAAAACATTGAGATCCCATACATCATGTTTCAAAACGCATATTGTAAATAACAAAACGCATTACTTAAAAATTAGACTACTATAGAGTGAAATAAAAACGCCTTTTTTGATATTATAAAACGCAGTAGCATATTATAAATCAAGATGATGTGTGTTCAAAAGGATGTACTCAGGCAGGCGAAAAAAAACTTTGATGTCCATGAAATGCTACTTGGTGAACCAAAATCAAGATTCATAGATGAAGCTTTAGAGATGATCAAACAACAAGAAGCTTTTGATGATTTAATCTATCACAGCCTGAAGAACACCGAAGAAAACATCTGGTCAAACATGGTAGAGAAAAGGAAGGGGAAAGATGAGATTTTAAACAACAAAGAATGAAAGTTTTATGAATGGTGGGTGGATTTGATCACATGGTGGTTTTTGTTGCTGTTCTTAACTCTTGGTGGTGCGTTTTTTTTTTGGTTTTAAGGTAGAATGTTTTATATGTTTTCATGATGTTTTTAACTGTGGTTATTTAATGATGGTAATGGATAATGTATGTAAAAGCTTGAAAAGCATTTGTTTGATGTGGAATGATATATATATATATATATATATATGTGTGTGTGTGTGTGATGTATTAGTAAAACACATTCGATATGATCATAAAACGCATTCGTAAAAAACAAAGATTCAAATGTTCAATTATAGTAAAACGCATTTAAGGAAACATAAAACGCACTTTAGAAAACAGTAGAAAATGTGCAAACTATTTAGTGTATACCAAAACGCATGCATAAAACATAAAACACATTTACTGAAAAAAAAATCACTCATCATCAACTTGTTCTTCATCTGCCTGGTGTTCATTTCCATGGTCTTCAGCATTTTCAGCTTCCTCGTTTTCATCTTGTAACAATGTATTTTTCACCTTGTGTTTCCGACGATCATGACCTTTCTCCCCACAAATGTTACATGTTCTTTTCCTTTTGCCCATACGACTAATAGCTTTTTCTTTGCTATATTTAATTCGCTTGTATGAACCCCGACCTTTTTTTTGATACCATTTGGCAAACGGACAAAACTCAAAAGCATGATCTGTACTTGGAAAAACCATTCCAACTTCTGGTTTCAATGAAGATGCAACAGCAGGTTTGTATATTGGAGTTTGATCATCAATGGGAACATCTTTCTTAGAAAGATCTGTCATAAAACACAAAACATACAACTATAAAATCTAATTTTAATGACAAAATGACATGGTCATACTATAAAAAGGCACATAATACTAAGCATTCACATGCACATGTAAGGATTTATCTAACAAATCTCAAAACGCATGTTAAAACATCATAAAACGCATTTGAATAAAAACAATTCTATAAAACCAAGCAGTTACCTCAAAACGCATGTTAAACATAATAAAACGCAATTGACCATTATCAATTAGAAAAATAACCCACCAGTTACATCAAAACACATTTTAATCATCCTAAAACGCAATTGCTTATTATCATATACATAAAACAAAAAATTACCTTGCATCCTTCTGTGTTCAACCATGAAACAAAACTCTCACCACCTTGTTCATCAGTGTTGTTAACATCTTCCTGTATAATATCTACATAAACACTTATCGATCAAAACTCTGTTCATCTCTGTTTTTGTGATCTGCTAATATAAATTAAAACAGTATAAACTAACATTCAAAATTCAGATTATGAGCATCGACAACATCATCATCTTCTCCTATTAAGATTTCAGGTTCGTTGTTTAGGTCTGATACACAATTAAAAATCAAAATAAGATTACGATTGTGTGAAATTAGAAAACAGAGTAACCTACCGAACATGATGATGAACTCTACAATTGAGTATGACTCTGGTAAACTTTTGATCGACAGATGCAAGGTGATGAGATTTTTTTAATACGGTAAGAATTGATGATGAAGATCGTGAAATCAGTTATAAAAATTTAAATTCTGATTGAACGATAAAACAGGGATTGTGAAAATCATAATTATGAACGTGATTAATTGATCGATGAAAATGTCTATAATACCCCTCTCATAATTGAAAATCAGTTTTTTTGTTTTAACAGACATTTTACACGTGGTATATTATTGTGGCTTCCTACACTTTGTAGGTTAAGGGACTTTGTACCCAATACTTTCTCTTTTGTTCTAAACTACAAACATACAAATTTATCCTTTTCTTTAAATCTACACCATTAACCATGATCTCGAACCCTCAACAGCTTAACCTCATGAAAAAAAAATGTAATACACACTTTGATACCACTAATCGATAGCTACTTTGGTATCTAACCATGGTTTATTTTTGTATTTGATGATTATTCTATATAAATATAACATTTCATTTATTTACTATTTCAACAACTTCAACAATTTAAAATGACTACCTAACATGTGTGCAGGATTTTGTTTAATTTTTTATAATGTGATGATATTCTTTTAATAAGAAATAATGCAAATATGCACATGTTATATATGAGAGAGGGGTTAAAAATCTATCTAGATTGGAAAACGTGTCTATAAACTACGAGTTACTAGATTACAATTGACCTAAACTATTTGATTTGTTAATGTTTTCATTTTTATCTAAGACATCTCCTCTAAAAGGCACGTGTCATTATCAAATGGGTTAGTCCCACTAGCAAGTATTTATAGTTGTTGATAACAAGCAACAGGAAGACGATGGCGAAATTGGAAACGGTGCAAGAACACCACTTTAAGGACACTGGTAACACCTGTGAAAGTAGTTTAGCTATGTTTTTAAAAGAAATAAACCCATATAATACCTTAACAGAGACATGTATAGCAATTAAGAGGATGGAAGGAGCCAATGGATAATTAGTACTGTTCACAATAATATTGTTGTAATATAGAATAACAACATATACCAATTAATTAACCGTAATTGCCTAACCGAGTACATTGCATGAGTTTGGTATTAAAATTTAAAGAATCATCTCAAGAGACACAATGTGGTGATAATGTGTCTACACTTTATCCCAAAAGTTAATGGTTCAGATTCTGCAAAGTGCATGTATAGGAGTAGGTTCAAGGAGCAGAGGGAGCCGAAAAAGAAAAAGATGGCTGCTAGATCTATTGTTTATGCGATTATCTGGAAAATATGATCCCACCGTAACGACAAAATTTTCAGAGGTATACATAAATCGAACGTGAAGCTACTAGATGAAATCAAGGAGAACACTTGCGTTTGGATAAAATATAGAGTTTAAGTTGGAGAGTATCTCGATAAACAGTTGGTTCAAATTTGGTATAAATGTAGTAGTCGACTAATGCTAAGGTTTGATGTCTTGTTTCTCCGCTTTCTAACTTATGGCTAGAAAGTTTTTTTGTCGATTAATAATTAGGCTCTCTTTTCCGTTAAAAAAGAAAAAAGAAAAAAGTAGATTAGTTTGTTGATAAAAATTAAAGAACCAATCATGGACTATATTTAATAACTTTTATAAAGGATTCTGCAATTTTGTAAACAATTGACAAGACAATTTTAAACCCTTAGCGGTTGTGGTTATAATTATGATTAAGGAAATTTCATAACCAAACTAGTGGTTATGATCACGGTTAATGGTAAAAACCGAACCAAACCGATCCATACACACCTCTATCAACGATAACACAAACCTATAAATTACTCAATAGCATTGTTTTTATTTTATTGCATATCATAGCGCTCATAAAAGTAAAACAAAGTCTAATTTTTTATTTTTAAATATTGAAAAAAATAAGTGATCTATAATCCGGCCGTTCATTATCGCAAAACCTTTAGATTGCGGCCTATATCAAAGCCCATTGATCGTTCACCTAAAAACAAAAATATTTTTAGCCCCAATCGAGTTTTAATATCCATTTCTTAAAACGGTCCTTTAACAATCTCCACAGAATCACAAGAAAATACAAAAGATTAAATTTCTTACCTAAAATATTTATTGAAGAACAATTCATTTTCTAGATTTTTTTATAATAAAAAAAATAGTAAATATGTCACTGGAGAAATGTAGAGCCTAAGTCCCAAGTTTCGGCCGGCCCAATATAGTTGGGCCCAACTTATAGTACTAATAAACATTTTAGTGCATAAGATAGATCTCTTATCTCTATTACCTTAGTAAGTACCAAGCATGTTCAAGAAGGTAATTTTAACATAATTTTAAGACGAAGGTTGAATAGACTCTTCACAAATGTCTATTTTTTTGTTATTTCCTTCCCTTTTTGCCCCTTATGTACAACACTTAATATCCTTTCCAACAAGTAACCCCCCATTTATAGAGAATTAGATGACCACATTAACTTTGTGAAACCCCTTATTATTATAAACCACTTCATAGTCCTCCATTATTACCCACCAATTAATCAATAAGTTATGATTTTGCACATGAATGGATAACTTGAAATATTGTTCTCTTATCTATACTATCTTATTAAGTATTAAAGGAGTACAAGATAATAATTTTGTCAAGCATCCAACTACTAAAGCAACACGTACAATTGAATCAACCTTAATTCATAAGGGTATAATAAGAATAATTGTCACAATTATAATGCTTTTAAGGGCATGATAGTAATTTGATCATGGTTTTATAGTTAAAACATAAAAAATTCTTTCATACTTGCCATTATGTCACTAAAATTGTTCTCTTCGTTTTCTTCTCAAGGCCCTTCATTGTCTTTCAATTAAATGGTTTCTCAATTCAATGGCATTCACTACTATTGAATGACATTCTCCTTCAGTTGCCGTGTCTATTTATTGTGCCTCCTCTTCATATACTCTCAACTAAGAGTATAATGTGCTCTGATCAAATTACAATTGTTCTTTTTCCCTAATCACTAATTTTTCATTCATGTCTTTTAATTTTCAGGGCATTTGAAGATGAATATGTTACTCGATGGCTTCCATTCCTCTTCTATGTACCTGCTTTCTTCATGAGGCCTCATGTTTACTTAACAGGTAAGTAAGTCTTTGTGATTTAATGTTGATGTAGGTTCTAATATTTCTATCAGGTATTGATGTTTTACAGGAAACTATTTTAGTTGTGTCTATAGTTTTTTTGTTCTTATTGTTGTATTTTGCTATGCTTGTATAACATTTGCTTATAGTTTGTTAACAGAAAAAAATAATGGATTTTTTATGTTCAATTTTGTAAACAAAAGGAGTTATATGTAAATTTATCATGATGCGCATTCTTTGCACTACAAAGTTATTTTTTTTGAGCTTTTTAGTCTAGAATAAAATAAGTTATAGACATCTTATTAAGAAAATTAGCCAATGTGCATTCTTTGTTGTTAGGTCTTATTTAAACCTCGCAGCAACGCGCGGGTAAACCCACTAGTCTCTATACAAAGAGGCTTAATCCTCATTCCTCATGAGAAACTCTCATCTTGATACAACTATGATTTTGACTATTCATTATCACATTTATCCCTACTGATTATCTCTAATACTCTACTGACTTGAGTGTTGGAGGGTGATTCAAAGACTTGGTCGAAATATGATATTTCTAAAAAAACATAAATATATTTTATAAGTATCTCAAATTAACAACTCTCACTACATGGTAAAATTAAGTTAAACCATATATAATTTTTTCTTAATGATATAAAGCCATCATGTTCAAAGTACATATAACATTTGATTAGACATGTAGCATGATAAACTGTTTAATTATCGCCATTTGATCAATGCATGGTGCTTAATTGGTCAAAGACGCCAAATGGTTGACACCTAATATATGTCCCATTACAGAATTACAACACTAAGATGCATCTTTTATGAGTGCTTGCAGGACTTACTCAAGTGGTTTGGCATAAGGCATCCTAGGGTTCTTGTGTCGCTATCACAGGTGTTCGATTGTCTTTCAAATTTAGAGTTTAAGTTGATCTTCCAACTTTAAATATCTGTATTCATATTTTGTACATGATTCTATGTTAACACATTAAGCAATAAAGAATGAATCGATTCTTTAGATAATCGGGTCTATATTCATTTTCAGTTATAGTAAACCTTTTGCACTTATGGTAATTCGGATCTAAATTTCATGTCTTATTTTTTTTTTTGAACGGTAACTTTCATATGAGTAACCCAATGTCACACTGCCTAATCGGTAGCACTAGCCAAGGTCTGCCCCAGACTACGTTGTCTTAACTGGGCCAGCGCTGGTGTATCAGACTTGGTTACGGCGTTCACCCGGAAACTGTACTGCCTCCACACGAGTTTCCTCGCTTTATGTGATGCAGGTTCGATCCCAAAAAAAAAGTACAAAAAACTATTTTTTTTGGTGATTTGAATTCGTTATATACTTAGGAAGGGTTTTAAAAACATGTCACGGTTTTAAACTAATTGATGATACCAAACCCACACTTAAACCCAAACCCAAACCCAAACCTAAACCAAACCAAACCAAACCAAACCCCCGCCTCCCTTGCCTAATTTTGTCGACAACATCAACAGGAATTGAGCAAACAAACACATACACAAACATAGCAGAACCAAACCCCCGCCTGGCCGTCCCCAGCTCCGCCTGACGCCTCCTGTCCCCAACTCTGCCTCCCCATGATATGTCCCTCCCCTTTTTCTACAAACCTTTTGGGGTGATTGCATGCTTGTCAATTGTGTCATTAAACTTTTTCCGATTCATATTATTATACGAAGGGATAATCATAAGATCATTCACATAAGAAACTACTAGAGATGGATCCATCTAGCTTTTATTTCTATACATTATTGACTCGGGGATGGGTTTGAGAACCAACTTTTTATCAGTGTTAAAGTGATACCATGAGGGCATGAGTTTATAATGTATTTTTGAATGATTGGAACATATGTTAATGTGTAACCAGTATCACTCACTAGTATCCATTACTAACATATTTTAAGTGTATTTTAAAGATCTGATGACTTCTGGGATGGGAATCTCACAAGTTCTTGTGTTACGGATGAAGTTTAAATGGAAGAAGGAAACTTTGTTTATAAATAATGTTGTTAAACTTTGAGTTTGTTTGTAAAACCGTTTGGAAATCATATAGGAATTTTTGTTTAAGTTGGAACTCGTGAGTTAATGTGCTTGTTTAACTATCAATATATAGGTAATGACTCGGTTATAAAAATCGGATCGTTACATCTCACCAATTGTGGGATCAAATTCTGCAAATGTCAAGTGTGATGATTTTAGCCATTAAAAAAACTAGAAATATGATAAAACAAAATATGATAACTAAAACTTAGTGAAGATATTATATTACCCAAAAAACCAATAAAAATGGCGTTGTTATCTACACAACTAGGGTTTTTATTTACACAACCTTATATGGCCCGTCAAGGCCTCCACGGCCCATCGAGGCACCACGCGACAAAACTGACGGCCCATCAAGGCCTCCACAGCCCGTCAACAAACCCTGATCCATTTTCAGTCATTGGTAATCATTGGCAATGATTGAATAATGATTGTTTGGTTTTTTATAAGTGTAGTGTGGGTGTTTAAGATGGGTTAGAGATGTGAATATAAATGTTTGGTTTTTTATAAGTGTTTAAGATGGGTCGGAACAGTCCGGTTGGTTAACGGGCCGATCGAGTCGGAACAGTCCGGTTGGTTAACGGGCCGGTCGGGTCGGAACAGTCCGGTTGGTTAACAGGCCGGTCGGGTCGGAAGAGTCTGTTTGGTTAATGGGCCAGTCGGGTCGGAACAGTCCGGTTGGTTAACGGGCCGGTCGGGTCGGAACAGTCCAGTTCGTTAACAGGCCGGTCGGGTTAGAGTAGTCCGGTTCGTTAACGGGTCGGTCGGGTCGGAACAGTCCGGTTCGTTGACGGGCCGATCGGGTCGGAACAGTCCGGTTGGTTGACGGGCCGGTCGGGTAGGAACAGTCCGGTTGGTTCACGGGCCGGTCGGGTCGGAACAGTCCGGTTCGTTAACAGGCCAGTCGGGTCAGAGCAGTCCGGTTTGTTAACGGGCCGGTTGGGTTGGAACAGTCCGGTTCATTAACGGGCTGGTCGGGTCGGAACAGTCTGGTTCGTTGACGGGCCGGTCGGGTCGGAACAGTCTGGTTGGTTAACGGGCCGGTCGGGTCGGAATTGTCCAGTTCGTTCACGGGCCGGTCGGGTTGGAACGTCCGGTTCGTTCATGGGCTGGTCGGGTCAGAGCAGTCCGGTTCGTTAACGGGTCGGTCGGGTCGGAACAGTCCGGTTGGTTAACGGGCCAGTCGGGTCGGAACAGTCCGGTTGGTTAACGGGCCGGTCGGGTCGGAACAATCCGGTTGGTTAACGGGCCGGTCGGGTCGGAACAGTCCGGTTGGTTAACGGGCCAGTCGGGTCGGAACAGTCTGGTTAGTTAATAGGCTACAACTATGTACGGATGAAGTGCCACATATCCTCTTTCCACCCTAAACCCACAGCTACGGATCGAAACCTACAGTTACCGTCTCCACGGACATTTTGAATGTCTGTAATGTATTCATGATATTGAGATGGAAGCCATGATATATGACGACCGTGTACAAAGGGTTGATGTTCCACCACCTCAATAATTCGACTTAACCTAGCTTATCGTATGTTACTGTTTTCATCATGTGTACTAAAATATTTAACGGAAAAAAATTATTGTGTACACTAATTTATGATTCTGAGAAGAAATTACTTTTTATTTATTATAAAAAACACAAATATTAAGCTTAGAATACAAAAAACGTGCGAAAAACAAAAAAAAAAATTAAGGTTCTCAAGGGTCGTGGAGGCCACAATGGGCCGTCGAGGCCTTAAAGATGGAAAGCGATGGGCCGTGGAGGCCTCCACGGCCCATCCCAAAAACCTATCCACGGACCATCGAGGCCTCCACGGCCCGTAGAAACACCAAACTTCCTCAAGAAGCTTCGTGTGTTTTATAAAAAAATATATATATATATATATAAGTCGACGGACCGTGGGGGCCTCCACGGCCCGTAGTAAAACAACTTTTCAGACTTTTTCAATCTGAGCACCCTGCTTTTGCAGGGAGTTCAGACTGACACTGTCGTTTTTCACTTTTCAGATTATGAGGGCCGTGGAGGTCTCCACGGCCCATCGTTTTTCCCTGATTTGGCCAGAACGGCCAATCAAGGCCTCCACGGTCCGTATAAAAGTTGTTTAGGGTTTTTTTTGGGTTGTGTAGATAGTATCACCCATAAAAATAATGATAAAAAATGTTTACGGGTATGACTAGGGAAAAATTCACAGTCACCTAAAAAGTCTTTCTTGGGAAAATCACGAAAATAGCCGTTGACCAACTCCACTTTACGAAAATAGCCAGTGGAACCGTCTCTGTTGGACATTCAATTCACCTTAACAGAATCCCAAGACCTTTGAGATAAACAGCCATTAAAAAGTTTCCACGTGTCCCTAAATCCTCCGAAACGTCTTTGAGACCTCTTGACGCTGTCGTGTCCTCTCCCAAGATCTGGGAGACGTTCCAGCTGTTTTCGGCTCATGGCTTGAGCCGACTACCATTTTGTCAGTCGGCTTACCTGGATCCGTCTCGTAGAAGGCTCATTAGCAGGCAAAGACGGCTCCTCGAGACTCTTGGTGAGTTCGGAAACGTATTCAGTATGTCAGATGTCCTATGCCCGATGTGACCGGGTTTAATCTTTTCCTCCGAAAGTTTTTTCTGTTTTTTATTCTTCTTATTCTTGTGTTTGTTATTTATATTAAATAAGTTAAAAAAAAATAAATAAATGTAATCGTTCGATTTGTCGTATACCTTAATGTGAAGTGGGACGTCGTAAATGGGAGGCTTGAATATGTCGTTGATTCAAAAAGTTGAAGGTGTCTTCTTGAAATCGAATGAAGCATGTCTTATCTTGTTATATTATCTTATCTGGCGGATACGTTTCAGGTTTTGGCAATTTCACGTTTATCATATAAAATTCCTGATTTAAATGTGCCTTTTTTTAAACCACACAACTCCTGACATAAAATGTGTTTTCAAACCAAAACGCAAGCTGTTCTAATGAAAACGCAAGCCTTTAAAATAAAAACGCAACCAGATATATTTCGCGACTAAGACTTAATGAAACTGGAGTTGGTGAAATTGTGTTTGTCAGATTGTTTCTCTTATAAAGTAGAAAGATCTAGTAAAACACGTTATGTGCCATCATGTGTCAGTGAGAATTGTAGATGGATTTGGGCATATTCCTTCAACGGTTGTAAAAAGTTGTTTGTTAAACACTTATAACACATGTTCCAAGACTCAAAGTCACCCTCATCTTCGTCAAGCTAAGCCGAAAGTGGTTGTGAACATATTAAAAGACCAACTGAGAGATAGTGGTCGTGTGTATCGTCTTAATGAAATTGTCGTAGATTTTCGACAAAGATTTCACGTCTTCGGACGGTTCCCACATTTTTTTTATAAGTTTATTGTTTTTTATAATATGATTGTTTTTTATAAGTCTAAAAGTAAATATAAAAACATTAAAACATTTCATTTAAAATTAATAATAGGAAAACATAAAAAAAGGCTAAAAAAAAATACATAACAAAGAAAAAAAACTCAAAGTTGGTGTCGCAACAATCGCCATGCCTCCACATGTTCGAAATTGTAGCCGTATCGAACCCCATACTCATACTGAGTGAATCCGATAGCCAACTCTTCATCAAGCTCCGTGTCTTCGGTAACCTCTTTCTCGTATAAGGTGTTCCACAACTCACATTTGATGTTGAGGTCGCCCCACTTGAACTGGAGGTCACGGACGGTCTTGGTGGTGTTGGTGCCAACGTGTTCAACGAAGTCGCTAAACACCCGAGCCCAAAACCCCTCCGGGGGGAAGGCTGACCCATCGTCTCGGGGGGGAAGCAGTTGAATTTCCGGGTCATTCGAGGCGTCCTTGTGGCAAACCACAAGGGCCATCTCTTCCTCTTCGGTCCATGTGATCATATTTTTGGCGGATGTGTGAGTTTAAAAAGTTGTTTTAATCGGTTGTGAGAGTTTTTAGTTTTAACCACGGTTATATTTATACACAAATTTTGCACACGCTAATTAATGTGACGGTATTTAATGCGACGCTTCCCAAAACCGTTTCGGGAACTCTCAAAGTTTTTACACACTGAACCCACAACAATTACTTACAAAAACTGAAATATTACACGAAAAATATATTTATGTTTTTTTAAATATTAATGTTTTTATTAGTCCAAATATTATTACACTGAACTATTACACGAAAGTGTTGTAATACTAAATGTCTAACCAACTATTCAAGACTAGATCCTAATGTTAGATGTTTCCTGGTTTGAAGCATTCTTTCCAATGGTGTATGTGGGAGGCGAACGGACTTGACACGTCAACCACCGATACATAAATTTGGGAGCCGCACGAACTTGACACTAATGTAGACCAGCACATCATCGATGCATTCTACACGGGTTAACCCACGCGCAGATGCAACAACGATCCAAGTAGCTGTACGCAGATGAAACAACGATCCAAGTATAATCTAACCGAACAATATATTTTTAACCCGGTCGGCTTCGGTTGGAAAAGTGCAGGATTTATAAATAAAAATGACATTCATCTGAAATTTGTAAGGTTTGATATGAATTTTTAGTATGAATGATTGAGAGTGGGTACAAATTTTGTGAAGTGAAATGAAATATGACGACTTTTTGTTCTCTGACGGTTACTGATATGCCTTGGAAACCGTCTCTTCGTTTGATTTCCCATTGTTACCCGTCAAAGTTTATGAATATTTATTATTTATTATTTTTTAATAATTTATTAAAACAGTGTCAAAGCAAAACGGTGAATGACGATTCGGAGGTGATGAGTTGGGTATCAAAAATTATTAAACGCAATTGAAAATTTGAGTTTCATTTAATTAATGTGTTCCATAAATTATACTGATATTCCCCATAAATATTTTACATTTAATAACGACTTTTAGACGCTGACGGGTTACCGATATGCCTTGGGAAATCCTCTCTTTGTTTGATTTCACCTCCTTACCGTCAATTTTTTTAAATATAAATTGAAAACAACGTATCAGAGCAAAACGGTGAAGGACGATGCCGGAGCTGATGACTCGGTTATCGTAAATTATGAAAGGCAAATGCAAAAGTTATTAAACGCAAATGAAAAAATGCTGATTACTCAAACGCAAATGCAAAACTTATTAAACGCAAATGCAAAAATAGTATAACATTTAATAAATGTTCTATATAAATTATATTAATATTGTCCATAAATATAAATTATATGTTTAAATTTAAAAAATATTCACAACATTTTAAGATCAACATCTGTTGTCTCCTGACTCGGAGACGCCACTGGAAAATCATCATCCAAAATGTTATCACGAAACAACATTGCTAGCCTACGTCTCATATGTTGTGCAGCTTGAATGCAGTCTTCATCTTGATTAATCTGTTCTAGATTAATTAACCTTTCAAGAAAGATGCAGACCCAAACCCCACAATCACCGTGTTTTCCATCCTGTTGAGGTACTCCAGGCGGATAAACATTTTCGAACGGGTACCAGGAGTGATTTGGTTCCTGCTCATCTTTGTAATAATTGTTCTTCCGTAACCATCTGTCAAATGCAAAATTCATATGACAGGTACACTCTCTGGTTTCCAATGCCATTCCAAGTGAACTCGATAAACTGAAATTCCCAGAATATAATACATAATTAGAAAATGCACGTATATAACATCAATAATACCAAATTTGAAACGTGACATACCTGTCGTATACGGTTAGAGTTTTCCTTTGTAGGTTGAATACTACAAGCACCCAATGTTTACTTTTAACGTTTAAAGGAATGTACACCTGCAAAAAAAAAAAAAAAAAAATACAATATTTTAAGAAATTTGTGGTTTATAAAAAATACACTTGCGTTTTAGATTGTGTTAGATTTATTCAACTTGAGTTTAAACAATAAATTTATTACTAATGTGAACACTATTTTCTTTAATAAGTTTTTATTATTATCGTTCTATTATTAATAAAAGTTGGTTTATTTCACTTTTTTTGCGTTTTGAAGTTTAATGTATTTGCGTTTTATATATTGATCAAATAAAGCACAAGTAATTATAAAATAGTTAGAATACCTCCTCAACATCTCGGATGCATGGATACGGTGCAGAGCCGTGAAAATAATCCCCAAAGTTCGTTGTGAAAGTGCGGTTAATCAAACCCTGGTGAAAATAGGGAGGAAGAATGCTCCAGCGGTCGTCTTTCTTCCTAGATTTATACAGGTGATTTATCCACCCGAAAATATGCTGTTAAACAATGCTAATTTTAGTTACTACGTTGTGTTTATAAAATTACAAAGAAATAAAAGTATCTAAAAATATTATTGGTTACCTCGTCGCTCAACCAACCTAGACCATCATCAGCAAGCAAGGTACCCCAAAAATCTCGTGGTAGCTGATTTCCCCCGGTCAAGACGCATTTTCTTGATTCATTTTTCGGATACCAAACTTTGATCATGGCTATCTTATCTTCATCCTCTTTCGAAGTCTGCCTTCTTCTCTTTTGGTTTTTTTTGTGACCTACGTTCGGGTAAACCGTTTTAGGTCCCGGCTTTGTTGACCGTTCTGACCTTCTCAACTTGACAGCTTCGGGCTTATCACTCTGTAATTAAAATTTTAAATTAATAATTACTATATAAATTTACACGTTTAAACATTAAAACTATAATGTAGCTTTAAGTTACATCATTGGCTTCAGCCATTTTTTCCAAATTGGTGGTCTCGTCGTTGTAACCATTTGCATTGAGATACTGATTATCCTACAAAACAAATAATCAGTTAAAATGAACCGGCTTTATTTATTTATATTTACTTTTTGTTCAGTAAGCTATGTTTACATAAAATAAGACGATGACAGTAAATGATACCTCGTTAAACAAGTCACGCAACGTATTGGTTTGTTCATCCAACAATGTTTTAATCATTGATTTTAAATCACTCTGCGAATCATCAACATTATTCGACTGGTGATAATGATAACCCCCATCATTAACTTGAAGCATATCAGCTGCAGGATTGCCCTGGTGATTCTGTGTAACATTATTAATCTGCAGTTGTTGTTTTCTCATTG
This sequence comes from Ambrosia artemisiifolia, assembly GCA_032199755.1. Classification (NCBI taxonomy): domain Eukaryota; kingdom Viridiplantae; phylum Streptophyta; class Magnoliopsida; order Asterales; family Asteraceae; genus Ambrosia; species Ambrosia artemisiifolia. The sequence continues at coordinate 3,931,310 of CM063519.1, forward strand.
CCATCTGGGCATCCAGGAAAGCAGAACTTGAAATGTACCAATCGGATTGCATCTCCGACTCGGTCGCCACCAGATAATTCAGAGGTTTAAAATCAACATGCTGAGTTATAAATTTGCCATTAATATTCGGGTACCATAAACAAATTGTTGTAAAACCTTGAGCATTGAAACTTACCTTAGCTGCAATCGCGAGGATGTTCTCAACAGTAGCCATAGCTAATTTTTTACATACCCCCCATCCTAGAAATCTAGGAAGTTGTTGTCGAATGAAATATTTGTTTTGCCCAATTTTAAATTCGGGAAAAATTTCAAATATCCAAATCTGCATACAGAACTTGTAAGACAAACAATCGAATTGGAATAAATGAAACAATTATTATTCTAAACAAATACCTGGAATGCCCAAATAAATCCACTAACGGCGACACTCTTTGCGTGTTTCTTTCTTCGTCCGATCAAATCATACAAATGTGGCCACAAGCCATCCCAAAAATAACTCCCCCAAGCATAGTTGTTACAAACTTCCAAATCATCAACCAAATCTATGAGTTTCGGATCAACTTGCCCATTGCTTTGGGTTCCTTTAAAACAGTGCTCTATCATCATCAAAATACAAATTCTAACACAATCATCTTCCGTTAAGGTAGTCCAATCAGAGTTAAAAAGCGACACAACATCTTCAACACACACTTTACGCGAATCGTTACGTCCAAAAAATCTTCTTCTGAAAGACTGGGGATGGTGAAGCGGTACCCAGTGAGTTACGCCGAGCTGGAGACCGGTTACTAGACAGAACTGTATAGGGCTAAAGAATATTTCTTGTTCCCCTATTCTATAATAAATACCGTCTTGTGGGTAATTTGTAACAACCTCATGTTGAATAACACCGTATAAGACGTTGCTACAGCATACCCTCGCCTCAACATCTAAAAAGTGGCCAAAACAAGTAGTCCTAAATTTGGTTTCTATGGAGCGGCCTTTATCTCCTAATTTTTGAAGTTTTTTTTTCATCTTGTCTAAAAATGTCCAAGCAATTCGGACCTTTACACTAAAATACTCCTATGCAGGCAAAATTTTTAAACACACTCAATCAACATAACCAACGAACATAAAGTTTAAAAAATGAAGTAAATTTAAAAAATAATAACTTACAAGTGGAACGTCGTCGTTGGGAATTTGTTGGTTGGCAATATTGCCATTTTGTGGGTTGGAAAGATTCATTTGCGGGCAACAAATTGGTTGCGGGTTAAAATTCTGATTCTGGATCAAACTTGTTTGCTGGCACATTGAATTAGCTGTCTGAAAATTATAATTTGCTGCCTGGTAGTTGAAGCTGTTTTGCTGGATATAATCGATACTCTGTTGCTGGTTACAAAGCTGTTGCTGGATATAATTCGGTGGGTGGATATAAATCCCTTCTTGTTGGTTGTAATTCGGTTGGAGATTCCCTTGTACCGCCCAAGTCTGATCTAGAACATATTCATCGTGATTTGTGACCTGCAGATCTCCCCTCGGGTTGTCAAACGGATTATTTGGATTCATTTGACTTGTCAAACGGGTCGGGTTTTACTATTTAAAGAGGGTCGGGTCCAAATGTGGTTGTTTGGATAAACTTTGTGGTGACGTAGCACCGAAAGGTGTTGTGGTCCTTACCTGTGGGACCGGAGTTGAAGAATTTGCCGGAATTGGGATTGGTCGTAGGTGTTGAAGGAGTTCCGGAGTTGAAGGAGTTGCCGGAATTGGGATTGGTCGGCGGAGTTGAAGGAGTTGCCGGAATTCCCTTCGGACAGGGATGTGGTCCTGGTATTTTTCGGATGGGTTGTCGGTGTGGTCCCGAGATGGTTATGGGAAATGACTTGAAAATTTTGAAAAAATAATTTATTGAAGTGTCTTTGTGGCTTCTCACAATGGTAAAGAATTCTTATTGAGGTCGGCAAAGGAAACCGTATAATGTGAGTGGACGACTCGGGAACTGGGACACGATTTTAATTCTTATCCAAAGATGGGAGACGTCTTTGACTTCTTGGGATAGGGAAGCAAGGTACTTTACCCAACCCAACCAAACCCCTTTTAAATTTTATATAGTAAAATATAGTTTTTTTGAAAAAACAAGTATGTTTTTAATAATTTTGAATAAGATGTTATTTATAGAAAAATATAGTTTTCGATCTTATAACTTATTTTTTATTATTTTTTTTAATTGAATTAGTGATAATTGTTCACCACTGGAGATGGTGTGACAATTTTTGTAAATAAACATAGAGGGAGAGGCTAGGACTTTAAACGCAATTGTTTAATATTCAGACGCAAGGACTTTAAACATATAATATGCAAAATAATTTTTCCACTATTCAAGTTTTTTACCTTAAAGTTTATCATAATATAATATGCAATACAATACAATATACGTACATGTAAGATTATTTTAGTAATAGAAATTGGTACAACTCTTAATGCTATTACAATAACATGCGCTTGTTCCACGAATTGTTTTGCCTAGGAGGTTGACAACGCCGTTGAAAACTGCAAACCACCACGTCCGTATAGTTATAAGTGTTGAATACAGCCTTCGCAATAATGATCTCTCCAGTAACAAGTGACGTTTTGAACTAGTTCCAACTGGAATGGGGTATCATCATATAATATGCAATACAATATACGTACATGTTATATTATTATTGGAATAGAAATTGGAACAACCCTTAATGCTATTACAATAATGAAAACAGCCATGCGCTTGTTCCACGAATTGTTTTTTGCCTAGGATGTTGACGACGAGGTTGAAAACTGAAAACCACCATGTCCGTATAGTTTTAAGTGTTGAATACAGACTTTGGAATAATGAGGTCTCCAGTAACAAGTGACGTTGTGAACTAGTTCCAACTGGAATGGGGTACCGCATATGAGACCTTACCTGATGACTTAATGATTGCACACCAACACGTCCTAGTAAATAAATTACCAACATAGCAAGACGACCATTGAATTGCCACGTCTGCTGCTTTCGTAATTTGTTTCGGTTAATGGTGAACGGGTTTTATAAACATGACTTACCGGTAACGGCTGATACCATAAGTCAAATTTGAAAAGATTCCCTTCTCTTCCTGAAACACAACAAGAACATGTTGCCTTTTTGGAAGGGAATCATAAAACCGAATTCTCCCATATCCTATCGGCAATAATGATTAACCGTTACACCACGTGTGATCAAGGAACTCGTCGGTGTCCACTACTCCAAACAAATCCACAGACGTCCTTGCACACGTGGATAACGGTAATTTTAACGCTTAAGGAAATAGAAATGGGAGGTTCACCATCGTTGCAATTTTATAGACTATCAGACAAAAGGCAAAGTAGTTTTATGCAGTTGTAACAACGATCCAAAAAATTTGGTGGAATGTTGACGTATTTTGATAGTATTAACTTTCATAAATAACATAATTAATATATTATATTATGTGAAAGAAAAACTGATTTGTGTTTGAAAATTTTGGTAAAATTATATGTGAAAACATTTTTTGATTATAATGCAAATGCAAATTTAGCCAGGAATTTATAAACTACCGGGAAAATCCCTCCTCCTGTTTTTGATCTCTTAGAGTCAGTAAGACAACACAGAGACGGAATACTTCTTTGACATCTCGGGACTTGTCCCCTCTTTGACGTCTCAATGCTTAACACGTGTACCGTCTCTATGACGTTTTAGACAGTGAAAAACGACTTTAAGTCCGAACAGTCTTCTAACATCTGTTTTCATTTCTTGTCTCTGACATACGAACAGTCGTCCATTTAAATATTTTAAATTATTTTATAAGTAATTTAATTACGCTTTAATTACATCGTTTTTTACACGATATATACCTACAAATTCTTCACCTACTCCTCACATCTCTTCTAACGTATCACATGCACTAAAGAACAAAAATGGACTCCTGGACCGAAGAAGAAATTCTAGGAATTACACTTGCCTGGCGCAATGTTTGCGAAAGCACCCGAGTTTCTGACGCTAGCCATGAATTTCCTGCTACTCCATTCTGGAATAGAGTTGTTACCGAGTTTAAAACACTTATGGAGGGTCAAACTAACCGCTCGGCCGAAGAAGTGAAGCAAAAATTTCGAGATGTCAAAGCGGAGTGCACCATCTTTGAAGAATTGTTGAACGCCTACAAAGAGGAAAAGCCAAACGAGTCCGAAGAACTACTCATTGAATTGTCACAGATTGACTACCTGTTGGACTATGATGAATACTTCAAGTATGTTTCGGCGTGGCAGTTGTTACGTCCATATTATATTTATGTTTAACTTTAAGCATGTAATGGATGTAATTTGGAAGTTTTTAAATGAAGGTTAATGTGTTGATTTTAATTAAAACATTTTCTATAGATACCTAAATTTTAATACGTCAAATAAGAAAACCAATAGACAATAGCACGCGAGTTGGTGAAGCTTTGTCTCCTTTTGCTGCAGAAGCTTCACAGTTTGTCAGTCCCGCCGACGTAGAACGGGCGGGCAAGTCTCCGTCATCCGTTACAAACACGCTAGTCTTATGCGCCGACGTAGAACGGGCGGCCGACTCCTGCGTCATCCGTTGTCTTTGCGCCGACGTAGAACGGGCGGGTGAGGATGCGTCAATCCCACCACCTAATGCTATATAGATTGTACCCAACTTTGTTTTTTATTTACTTTTATTTAATTTAACACTATTAATTTTCATCTTTTACACTACACCCCTACATTTTTCATTTTGCTTTGAACTTCATCTATGTATGTTAGGTACATTTTTAGTTTTACGTTTCAATCCAATTTTATCGAGTAGACATGCCACTACGTGTACATGTAGTTCAACGTTTTTGCCTCTAATTTTCCTATCGAAAGGTCACGTTTTTACCAAAAAAATATCTTCCAATACATTATAAATAAAAGAAACATTTAAAATAAATTAAAAATATTAAGGAGAGAAATTATTCATGTCCTCCTCAAGAACCTCCATGAGCTCTGGGTCATTCAACTTATCCTCATCAAGGTCTCCTTCTTCGTCTTCGCAGTCTGATTCTGGGTCGATACCAGACCACAATTCAACCTGTGCCCTGACCATCGAAACAAGTTTTGAACCAAACTCAGATCCACTAACATTTATCAGTGGCTTATCCAACAGGTTTTTCAGAAAACCCATATCAGTGGAGAAAGATATATACTTAGGCTGGAATTCTTCAACTCTTCCGTCTTCAAACGTCACGTCCACCTCAAATCTGTCTTCAAAAAACTCCCATCTGCTCACTCCCCTCAGCTCACAATGCTTAAACATCTTCTTCAAAACATCAAAGAGTTTGTCCACCTCTGTTGAATGGCTTAGATGTGGAATACCTAAAGCCAACATTCTTTTCAGTACCTCCTTGGTACAATTTCGTAGCACACTTTCTTTACATCTGTACACAAATTTTTTGTTATTACTCATCATCAGGTTGAAAGTTCTCTGCTCATACCACCATATGCTTAGACTTGCGTTGCCTGCCATGTTTTGTTTAGTGATTGAAGTGACTTTAGTTTTGGGGGGTTTCAAAAGAGATTGATGTTGTAGATGTGTGTTAAAATGTGTACAACTGATGTTATTATTTATAGTGTTTAGGTTCTATAGAAGATCAAAAGACTTTTGACGTTTCAAAGATCACAAGGGTTTATAAGTTGAGCAGTGTGCAGTTCATCATGACTATCCACGTTCCAAAAAAAATTAATACAAATCACTTTTTATATACATTAATTAATTTATTCTTTTTTTTAGTATCATCGCCCAACATTAATGTAATTTACGATATAATTTATTCTTACTTTTTTTTTTGGAAGAAACTTTTATATTTTTTAAAATGTAATTTAAACTTTAATATTTAAAAAAAATAACTTTCGCATTAGCTTGCGTATAAAATTAAGTTACATTTGCGTTTGATTAGATTACCACTAGCGTATAACCAAAATTACCGAATTTACATATGACATATTAAACATATAAAAAGGACAACACAGATAAAAATGTATCTTGTTCATAAACAAAAGAAAGAAAATGTTCTTTTTCAAAATTTTTTTTTCTTCGTGTCTGCAATAAGTTCATCTTGTCTTTTCTGCAGTTTTTCCTTGTGGTTGTTGAGCAGTTTTTCCTTATGACGGGATTTGTCAAGTTGTTCTGCCAATCGTATAATCTTTTCCCTTTCTGTGTTGTATTCATTTAGGATAATCTTTGCGCAGTATTTACGCCTCAAATCTCTAATTTGCCTATCTTGCTGAGGCCCTTCTTGCTTAAAACCAGATGACCAATTTTCTTGCCCTTTGTATGTTTCCATGTGTCGCATTACAAACACACCGCAGTCGACAACGTTGTTTGTTGTTCTCCACTCCATTGCCCTGCGCTCTATTTTTGATTTCCCCAGTTTGGGGAATTCTGTGTTTTCAGGGCATGCGATGGTCAGGAAGCGGCACATTAGTTTACTCTGCAAAATAATTTGAAGAATATATCAGTGAATCTTTAAGAATAATCACAGTTTATTTTTAAGAATTTTACGGTGTGTTTTTACCAGCTTTGACGGCACTCCTTTGTATCTTTGTATTGTTTTACCTCCATCTGCTGAGTTGTCAATTAGTTCTATGGTTAAGTCGTTCAGATTGAAGCATACCATGTAGAAATGTCGGCTTATCAGCAGGGGGCAGATGATTATATCAACTTCATCTATTTTTCGTACGTCTGCTCTTTCCATCATAGCTAGTACGTTACGGGAGAAAATTTCAAATGATTCTTGCATTGATTTTGTGCTGGTATAGTAAATCTCTGGCTGAATGTTGTCAAATAAATCAAAACAATGTGTTTAGAATACACAATAGTTGCGTTTGTTAATATTACTTGCGTTCTATTAGGTGAGTTATTTTATAATTTGCGTTTTAAAAATAATTATAGGCTGCGTCTAAAAAAAATAAACATACCAGCGTTTGGGTGTTGAGGAACAGCCTACGAACAGAGCTTTTTCCTTTATTAGTTACTTCCTCATAGTTCAAAATCTCCACCCATGTGTCGACTACACCTTGGTGGAGCCATATTCCATCACACAAACTCTCCATCACTACCTTCGGTGAATCCAACCATATCGTCTTGTACACAAGATCGCTGCAATATTTAGAATGAGACTCAAACAAGATTTTAATTATATATTCAACAAAACATTTTTATACTAATATTTCCAACTTACAAACGTTCTGTTGTTGGCACCAGGATGTATTCATATACTATCCGCTCCTCCCGCGTTAACTTCTCCACTATGCAGACTTGTTTGTTAACGTACGGGGAAAGCAATGGTGGTGCAGGGAATTTCTGTCTTTGCCCTCGACCGTCTTCATCCTCCTCTTTGCCCTTACCCTTGTCTTGCTGAATTTCAGGGGATGTAGATTTTGGGATTGGTTGAGCCTTTGGTGTGTGCACGTTCTCTTCTGCACCAAACTGACAAAATGGATTTTTTGATATAACATCATTAACACCCGTATCGACATCACCGAAATCATGAATTGAATCATCGTAACCATCTTCATTCAGCACGCTTTTATTCTCTGCTTCTGTTTCAACTTTTTCAGCTTCAACATTTTGAGTCTCTACCAGATTCAACATGTGAGCTTCTTCTACAACCTCAACCCCACCAGCTGGATCATCATTTTTATAAATATCATCTCCATTTTGACCTTCTTCTCTATCCTCTTCAATTTTATCAACATCTATTCCATCTCCGCCAATCAACTCACTGGATATGGTATCGTCCTTCCCCATATCAGATGTTTTGTTAATCATATCTTCGGTGACATGGTCAGCAACCAAATCATTTCTGTTCAAGCTGATGTTATCAACTTTCTCACCCTCAGCATCATCGCCTTTGCTATTATCAACTACTTGATTATCGGTATGAGCTTCTAACTGATCTTCAAAATTTCCCACCTTTTCAGCAGATTTGTTTTCTTCATCCTTATCATTACTTTGGGTTGTCGTTGCATTCTTCTTTGTAACTTCATCCCATTTTTCGCACCTTTCAAGCAAAGATGGAATCCAAGAATATTTATTCCTTATTACTCCAACCATTACATTCATTTCTTTCTCAATTTGTTGGTATCTTTTAATGTTTCTATCAATCAAGGACCCCAATTCCTGAAACAAATGGAAACAAAATGTAAAAAAAAAAAAAACATGCGTTTAAAGGTTCTTAAACCTGCGTCTAAAGAACATTAAGAATAAAATAACGCAACTTCAAGTATTAGTAATTGCGTTTTACCTCTCTGGATTGTTTGCTTTCCTTATCTTCATCACCCTCCTTTCCCAAATCCATCTCAGTCCAATTTCTGTGAATGTCATCTTCATAACACGATAAGTCAAATAAATCATCAAAGTTATGCAAAGCTGTTCTTTTTGGACTTTCAGCACGATGTATTTGGTAATCGTCATCAAGGCTCATTTCTTGTTGTTTTTTTTGTTCCGGTAAGAGGACCAATGCATTGGCAACTTCATTTTCAGTTCCATGGCTTACTTCAGTCACGTTATGTTTTCCTGCTGCAGCTTCACTTACATGAACTTTAAAAGGACCGTTGTCCTGTACATACGCTTCCATTTCAGCGACTTTTGATGAGCTTATGTAGCTGATGGCCGGTCTTCTAAATGCATCTTCTGAGTGGTTATGTTTATTGAACTCATGTGTGTACAGAATCTGTCACACACAACATAAGATTATTATATTTTTTTGCATTTAGAATGTTTGTTGAATTTATAACATATACGCTAGCTTATTTTGTTAGTTACTTACTGTTAGCAAAGCTATAGGACCATTATACAGTTCCTTATACCCACTCCATTCTGATTTTGTCCTTTTCAAACATTCAACCATGTAGGCGCACCAATTCATGTCCTGAATTTCATCTTCACTGTCAATTGACTCCAAGAACCTTTGGTTTATTGTAGTCGACTTTGTTATTTCACCGAAAACTGTGTTCCAGAGCACCAAAAAATTTAGTTTAAACAAGCGACCACCGTCTTGAGTTGCTTTGATCAAAGCCGCGATGTTGCCTACTTTCACTTTGCTTGTGGGGAACTGATTCTTGAATTCATCAAATGTTTTTGCAGACCCTTTTCTTGGTCTGTTCTTCTCTGTTACGGGTATTTTACCGATTGGGATTCCGAACACCTCATGCACCGTTACGTCTGTTATGTTAAGTTTACGATCACCAACATTCAGCTGGCAAGTTTCATGATCAAAATTCATTAACAACCAGAACCCCAAAGCCGTTGCAGTTGAATCATAATCAAATGTCAAAATTGATCCGAAGCCGATTTTCCTTATGTCTTCCTTCTGTTCATCTGACAAGATCTTTACTACTGACATAAACTCTGCTGGTGAGCATCTCATTTTTATTCTTCTGTGCATGTACTCAAAATAGTGTCCGCTCTTACTCTTTTCATGAAACATCTTCTTTTTTGATGTTTTTTTTAGATTTTTGGCTTTCTTCTTTTTCTTACCATCATCCCCGGAGGAAGAAGAATCAACAACTACATGTTTTTGTTTCTTGTTTTTTCTCGACTTTAACTTAATCTCAAATACAGCGTCGGATGATGATTCATCAACGACCACATGCTTCTTTTTCTGTTTCTTTTTTGATTTCTTCTTTAATACCACAACTTCCTGGGATGATGATTCATCCTCGGATGACGATTCAACAATTACCACACGTTTTCTCTTCTGTTGTTTTTTTAGTTTCTTCTTTATCACAACATGTTCATCGGATGATGTTGAATCAACAACTCTTCCTCTTTTCATTTTAATAGGTTTGTTTTTTATCAATGTGCTGATAGGTTGATCATCATCATCATCAGGGGCAAATAGAACAATTGGATATCTTGAAGTATCTATATTTTTTAAAGGAACATGTCAAAAAGGAACAACTTGCGTGCAAAGCTAAATAGTATAAAAAATTAGAATACACATGGCTAGGAATGCTACACATTACAATATATTGCTTAATATTTATTCAAATAATAAAAAACGCAACTTCATTTAACATAATCGTGTGCTAAGGAATGCTAACAGGGTTTTATCATAATATGTATAGTATGATGTGGTTTGTTAACTATAACAACTAATTAAAATAGAACATTATGACAAATATTGTATATGAATACCTGGTTTTGACTTCGACGCCATTTATTTGTGGTTTAGCTTTCTGTTTCTCTGATTTTAGAGAGTAAACAAAACCCTAACTGTGTTGATTTGAATTGAGCAAACGGTTTTGTATTTAAAAACTGAAAGTCAGTTCAGTGATGTTTGTAATTTGCCGCTCTGCTTTTCTTGTTTTGTTCATTTTGGTCGAATTACTATTTTGCCCTTTCGGATTTTACAAAAAACAAATCTTTGTTTGGGGAAGAACTGACAACATAATATGATGGGAGTAAGACGACACAGAGACGGATCGCACTCTGTGAAGTAACCGGCGTGTGAGCTCATCACGTGTCCCAATATGACGTCAACAGCCAGTAAGACGACACAGAGAAGGATGCCACACTGTCACGTCTCTTGGGTGTCCCATCAGCAACTTAATGGTTACACGTCTCCCAGTACTAATTCTTTTACATTATTTAAAATATTAAAAATAAAATTAAGTTAGAAGAAGAAAACCGAAAACTACTTAGACCTTTTGATTTGCGAATAAAGTTACTTTGTATTTGCGTATAAGTTATAGTTATAAACTTCTTTAATAATTTTATTGAATAAGTTTTTATTTTTATAACAAAAATGAAATACATGTCTAAACCCGCGAAACTTGAAATTAAATGAATTTTTATGGGAAATTACATTATTTTTAGTTTTGGTATAAGATTATTCACATGAGACGATTAATGCTATAAAAAGTGCTAAAAAATGACTTTTGGGAAATCAAAGCTTACGGTCAAATGGGAAAAAAATACATAATAGACAAATACATAATAACTGATACATGATCATAATTCTTCTAAAGTTGTTACAAAAGTGTCATAACTATCAAAAAAACTGAACAAAATAAACACCACCTGTGTTGTAATACAACATGTCTAACCAACTATTGAAGACTAGTCCTGACGATAGAATTTTATATCAAACTGACAATTTTCTGAAATAGTTTGGATATACCGCCTTATTAACCGATCTGGTTTCCTCCATTGCCGGGTCTAATCCATCCATCGTCTCTTTTTGTTGTAACACCAAATGTCTAACCAACTATTGAAGACTAGATCCTGATATTCGAAGTTTACTACTTGTCTCAAAAAGAAATATTTGAGTGGACTAATGAAGTTGGTTAAAGTACTTGTGTGCAGAAGGTATGCCACATAACCTTCCAACTTCACTAATCCACCTCAAATATTTGTTTTTGCAAGTGTGCATGACAGAACAAAATGAGATTTCCTCTGCTCTTTGTTAGATTAGGAGCAGCAGGTGACGGGTGGTGGTAGCAGTAGGGGACGTGGGCCGTAGGGTTGATGGGATATACCAACGATTATTTGTTTTGAACCATCGTTTCGAATGATGTATGTGCTCTACATAAACAAAGAACTATTGTTTTTCCAACTAATACGGCGCACAAGTCGACCACCGAGAAATATGAAAGACGTATCGCCGTTTTATGTAACAATAGTTGGAGTTGTGATTTACATCTGACTGTCCTGTTTCACCTTCATCAACGGGCGACGAAGAAATATATGTATGGACAGTTTACAATCGGTGTAAACCACACTGGCAAGAACTCCCAAATATATGCGCTGAAGTTCCTTCACAAATGTGTAAGGGACTTTGCAGCAGCGAATTTGGGAGGAGGATGAACTTGCCAATAATGTAGACCACCACATCATCGATGCATTCTACACGGGTTAAACCACGCGCAGATGCAACAACGATCCAAGTAGATTTACGCAGATGTAACAACGATCCAAATATAATTGAACAACATTTAGATAAGTCGTTAGGTTTCGGTTGGAAGAGCGGAGGACTTAAAACCATCATGGATTGGAAAGCTTAAAGGTTAGATGTATTATAAAAATAAAGAATATTTCTATATAATACATAACGGAAAGGGGTTACGAATCTGTAGGAAGTGTTATGCAAATTTATATAGTCCAGTTAGAGACTCAGTAAGACGACACAGAGACGGAACCCACTCTGTGACGTCTCTTACGTGTCCAACCTGACGTGCAACTGACAAGACGAGATTATTAACAGTCAAACTACTCCTCGAAAAAGGGAAACTTTTCAAATACACTTGAGACAAATTATTTTTCATGAATTCTGTAAATTGGATATTTCACTTTTAGTTTATAAATAAATAAAATACCGAAGTTTAATGTTAAAAAAAAATTAAATTTATAGTTGCGTAGTTGCGTATTTATTTATCACTATCATTCTGTATTAATATATAGTTGTTTTTTTAGAATTTGCGTCCGAAGATGTATGTATTTTCGTCTTTAGACTGAAGACTATTAAACCTTTTTTTTAAAATACCTTTTTTGTAGATATGTTAATTGCGTCTAAATTTTATTTATACCTTAGTCTAAAAAACAACATAAGTTGTAAAAATATAGTTCTAAATGTTGGATTTGCGTTTAAAAACTAAAATAATAATTTATTATTGCGTTGTAATTATAATAGTAGTTGCGTCATTGTTTTTGTTTTATCTCATAAGTTGCGTTTAAATTGTTGTGCATTAATAGTTTTAGAAATTAAATTATATTTTATATAAGAAAATATGAATAAGAGAAAAAGATTAATAGTATAAAGAGTTTGACATTAAAAAATTTAAAACATAATATTTATAAATTAAATAATTTTGCAATTTTCACTGTCAGAGTGGCGTCTCTTACGTGTCCAACCTGACGTGCAACTGACAAGACGAGATTATTAACAGTCAAACTACTCCTCGAAAAAGGGAAACTTTTCAAATACACTTGACAAATTATTTTTCATGAATTTTGTAAATTGGATATTTCACTTTTAGTTTATAAATAAATAAAATACCGAAGTTTAATGTTAAAAAAAAATTAAATTTATAGTTGCGTAGTTGCGTATTTATTTATCACTATCATTCTGTATTAATATATAGTTGTTTTTTTAGAATTTGCGTCCGAAGATGTATGTATTTTCGTCTTTAGACTGAAGACTATTAAACCTTTTTTTTAAAATACCTTTTTTGTAGATATGTTAATTGCGTCTAAATTTTATTTATACCTTAGTCTAAAAAACAACATAAGTTGTAAAAATATAGTTCTAAATGTTGGATTTGCGTTTAAAAACTAAAATAATAATTTATTATTGCGTTGTAATTATAATAGTAGTTGCGTCATTGTTTTTGTTTTATCTCATAAGTTGCGTTTAAATTGTTGTGCATTAATAGTTTTAGAAATTAAATTATATTTTATATAAGAAAATATGAATAAGAGAAAAAGATTAATAGTATAAAGAGTTTGACATTAAAAAATTTAAAACATAATATTTATAAATTAAATAATTTTGCAATTTTCACTGTCAGAGTGGCGTCTCTTACGTGTCCAACCTGACGTGCAACTGACAAGACGAGATTATTAACAGTCAAACTACTCCTCGAAAAAGGGAAACTTTTCAAATACACTTGACAAATTATTTTTCATGAATTTTGTAAATTGGATATTTCACTTTTAGTTTATAAATAAATAAAATACCGAAGTTTAATGTTAAAAAAAAATTAAATTTATAGTTGCGTAGTTGCGTATTTATTTATCACTATCATTCTGTATTAATATATAGTTGTTTTTTTAGAATTTGCGTCCGAAGATGTATGTATTTTCGTCTTTAGACTGAAGAATATTAAACCTTTTTTTTAAAATACCTTTTTTGTAGATATGTTAATTGCGTCTAAATTTTATTTATACCTTAGTCTAAAAAACAACATAAGTTGTAAAAATATAGTTCTAAATGTTGGATTTGCGTTTAATAACTAAAATAATAATTAATTATTGCGTTGTAATTATAATAGTAGTTGCGTCATTGTTTTTGTTTTATCTCATAAGTTGCGTTTAAATTGTTGTGCATTAATAATTTTAGAAATTAAATTATATTTTATATAAGAAAATATGAATAAGAGAAAAAAATTAATAGTATAAAGAGTTTGACATTAAAAAATTTAAAAAATAATATTTATAAATTAAATTATTTTGCAATTTTCACTGTCTATTCTTTATAATTTCTATTTACAAATTAAAATATTTACAAATTAAATTATGTCTGACTTCATGCTTACACGTGTACAACTTTATGATTAGAACGACTCAGTAAGACGACACAGAGACGGATCCCAGTCTGTGACGTCTCTGAAACGTCAAATCTCACTGATTGCTTACACGTCTCCAAATTCTGACGTCAATTGTACCGACACGTCTTTTCTGAAATTTACAATAACTATGTACGACAGAGTCAAATCACCGTAAAAAACGCCACCGAAATTTTTGTCACCATCCGAACTCACCAATCCGATTACAAACAACACGACACAAATGGCACCAAGTCGTTGGACTGAAGAAGAAGAAATCGCCCTTGTAGTAGGATGGCAACTCGTTGAAGCCAGCAATCATGATAGTAACAAGTGGTACCGAATCTTAAACGAGTTCAATCGCTTGGTAGGGGGTTCGAACAGAACAATCGATTCGATCAACCGTAAATGGAACGATTTGAATGCCAAATGTCAAATCTTCAACGCGTACCACAATCAAACACTGCGAGACTTTTCAGACACATCAGAAGACGTGGCCATCACAATAACCAAAGTCGAGTATGAGTGCAAGCAAAAGAAAGAGTTTAAACACATCTCTGCTTGGCAAATGATGAGGGAAAGGCTTAACGGGTAGCTTTCGAAGGTGTTCGTTTTCATTGTTGTGGTATTTGCTTTGGAAAATGATGACGCATGTGGTGGTGATGCTTGTGTGAAAAATGTTTGTTTATGTTTTTTTTTTAACAGCCCTATGTAATCTTAATTATGTTTTTTGTTATGAGAATGTTTCTTAAGTTTTTAATCGTAAATAATGTTGGTTTCAAATATTATTTTATTATTAAAAAATAAATAACACTACAAGATAGTGTAAAACATAATTATATTTTGTTATCAATACTTGCGGAACAGTACATATCCTTGCAAGATATATTCAAATGACCGATTGAATGGTATACAAATTACTCGGTATTACATGAAAAAAATAAAAAAACACATTTTTGACGTGGTTCTAAAATAACTTAAAGGCTAGTTCTCCAATTTCCATATATCTGATAGCTTAGTTATGGCAAACGGGGAGCTACACCACCGCTACTGCCATCTTCGACTTACTCACTCTACGTCTGTCTCGCTCTATCTCGCAATCCGTGATTTTCCGGCTGTGGCCCAGTGGTAGTGGTGGCCGTTTAACATATTGTGGTTGCGTTTAACATAATGGGTTTAACATGGTTTGTGATTGCTTTGAAAATGGTTTGTGGTTGTGGTCGCGTTTAAAATTCTGTGGTTGATTCTAACATGGTTTGTGGTTGCGTTTAAAATACTGTGGTTGCCTGTAACATGCTTTATGGCATCTTGCTGATCTACATCCGCCGAGAGGAGCCGTCGGCGTCCACCACTACTACAGCTTCGACCATCATCCTTTCTGCCTGATAGAAAAATGTTCCAACAATGGCATGACGTAGATAAGGGAGGTGGATGATGGGTCGGATATTGTAAAATACAAAACCGAAATTACATTTTACACGTGATATACAACATGCAAATGTAACAACGATCCAAGTATTTCTACGCAAATGTAACAACGATCCAAGCCTTTGATAACTGATAACAAAAAAATGTAAAAAATGATGCGAGAAAATAATAATATAAAAAAAAATTTATCAAGAAGTGAATATACATTTTTTTTTTGGAAAGAAGAACAGGGTTTGATTACTTCCAAAAACAAACTGCATTTATACATAAAAAAATATTAAAAAAATGGTTTGCGGAGAAGTCTCCAAGTCGGTTCCTACTCTGTGTGGTCTTTCTATGTTAGATGTGTCAGACGGAATATTTAAAAATTCAAAAATAGTGGCTGAAGACGTCTCCGAGAAACTAAGTCGAGCCTAATAGTAGTCGGCTCAAGCCATGAGCCGAAAACAGCTGGAACGTCTCCCAGATCATGGGAGAGGACACGACAGCGTCAAGAGGTCTCAAAGACGTTTCGGAGGATTTAGGGACACGTGGAAACTTTTTAATGGCTGTTTATCTCAAAGGTCTTGGGATTCTGTTAAGGTGAATCGAATGTCCAACAGAGACGGTTCCACTGGCTATTTTCGTAAAGTGGAGGTGGTCAACGGCTATTTTCGTGATTTTCCCTTTCCCTCTTTTTAATTAGGTAAGCTCTCAAAGTCAACTTAGAGTGCATACGTATACCTTAAATAATAATGCACCATTAAGAACCAAAGAAGCTAATTTTGAAATCTTTAACTTAGTTTGTCATTACATTAGATGGAACACCATGAAAACGAGATCACCATGCACATTTTCTTGTGTATACCAGTGCTCTAGAACCGAATTATTTGTCTTGCTGAAAGGTTGTCAAATCTGAATCCCATCATCACTATACTAAGAATTATTCAAAAAGTTGAACCCTGCTAATTGTGAAAAGCTGATAGAATACAACAACAAAAGGGTTATAAATTAATTATAAAGTGTTACATTAATACAATTGTCATGGTTTTCTAAAGATATCAATTCACATTCATAAATCAAGTATACTTCAATGATGGTTGCAACAATGGTTGTTTCCATGACAGTTCAAGTTTGGGTAGCATCAAGTCTGATCGATGTTTAATCGTGTTATCGTAGTTCTAAGTTTTCTTACTGTTGTCATGCATTAGACTCAAAACTATACTTTCCTAACATGTGATTCAGGTTTTGTGGTTTCATGCTCTATAGGAATTACAAAAGGTAATTAATTGAGAGAGAATTGTATATTGTGTAATTTTTTTGTAAATGATACATGGGGGAGACTTGCCTCTGTTTATAGTACAGAAGTGATTCTAAAACTACAAGTGGACACCTATCTAGCTACTAACTAACAATTGCCAATAAAAAAATAATCTACTTAACATGTCTAGTTAGAAAGATAAGTAGAAAATCAACTATAACTCTAATTCGTGCAATGTGTGTTTCAACAATTTACTGTTTTTAATGGGACTTTTAGCAATATAATGAGTTGATTGACAGATGGGTGAGGAAGTTGAACACCCACAGAACTAAGGCTACCAGGAGCACAGACGCCCCCACCCCCGTCTCCTTCCTTTTCCCCCGTCCCCAACCCAAACACCGCCCCGGAGCCCCCGTCCCCTCCCACCCCCGTCCCCCCTCGTCTCCCAACGGACGCATCGGACGGGCCAATCACCGCCCCCCACCAAAACCTCCACCAATCACCGCCCCCTGCCACCCCCGTCTCCACCTCCCTACACCGCCCCCCTGCCCCGTCCCCTCCCGTTCTCTGTCCTCCGGTCCCACGTTTTTCCGACGTGTCACCCTCTTCCCCCCGTTTGTTTACCGGATAGCCTAAGTATACTGTTTTAATTACGCATATACGCCGTACGCGTGTCTTGAGGTTATGCCATAAGAATGAAAGAATATTTGAAAACATGATTAATTCCATCATTGTCTTGCATAATAATTTACACGATAAACGAGCCTCAATATAAATAAATAAAAATAGAAGAAACTCTGTAAAGGCATTAGCATATGCCATGGCTTGCGAACTGAACTAATAATACATACCGGACCAAGCCTATGATTATTTAAACACATATTTTAATTGTTTGTTAGTTTTTTTTGGTGTTTACACTCGCTGTGATATACTGGGTTGTCGTTTAATGCTTTGTCATTTAGCATAATATAAACCTACATTTTATTTTTCAATTTCCACCGATTTTAGGTTGTCGTTTGCTTATATGTATCATAGTTTTACAAACCTTACACCCGCAACGTGTGGATTAAACACTAGTTATACTAAATTAGAGTTTTCCATAGCACAATAGATCGAAAAATCTTTAGAAATAAAGTAAAAAGGTTATTTAAGGAAGTATTATGTTTAATTTCAGAAAAAGGTGTTCTACATAACTACACTTCTTGGTAGTCCGACCCGCATTTCCAATGTATTGACCTACCACATAAAACCCTAATATCATTTGTTTGATCGATTCACCCGGATAAGGTTAAACCAGACGGTTCTACACAATACAGTTGAAAAGGAACCCGTTTTTAGTGGTCATGGGATCTGTTAGATGGAGAGAAATATTTGTCGGTTTGACAAAGAATTGACATGGGATCAATTAGAAAGTAAATCATTTGTAAATAACATATGGGTTGGAAAAATGTTGAAAATCAACCACTACAATGGTTTGAACTAGAGATCTAAAGAATTTGGGAAAGCACGCGTTATACGAACATGCTTTTGTTTATGTGCCTACTAGCTTTTATCTCGAGAGTGTCCCGGGGTTGAAATATCTAATATAACATAATAAAATATCTAATATAACAACATAATTAATGATTTGCCAATACATGATTAATGAATAATAATAATATTATTATTATTATTTATTTTAAACAAATTTCTGCCATAAGTTATCATATTCAAATATAAAAAAAAGGATTCTCTGCCTATGAAGTTATGTTTATTGTTTGTGATTTATTAGTAGAGTAAAATATATTTGAAAACAAAACCCCAGAAAAATAGTTGTTTTTTTTCTCCGTTTTTTATATAGCACTATGGTATTCGTTGGAAAGATAATAAAACGCTCGTTAATTTGGTGTAATTTTTTTCTTTAAAAAATCTCGTATATAAAAGATTTTAATGTTTAAAAGTTATGGGAGGAAACATTAGAGAGAAAATTTAATTTTGTTTTTAAATTCTTATCTTTTACTAAAATAATTATAATATATATAGATTTATTAAAAAAACTCAAAAATTAAAAAATCCTACATAATGCCACGTGGCACATTCAAGGAGGGGTTGAAGCCTCTATTGAATGCCACATCATTAAAGTTCAATTATTTTATTATAAGTTATAGATTTGAAAAGCGTAACACGCATACTTTTCGAGGATCTTTAAGGCTGCATACTCTGTTGGTGTTAGGGATGGCAATGGGTCGGGTTTGGGATGGGTTTAGGTAATCCCGACCCCATACCCGATTAGGCATGCTTGTCCCAAACCCGACCCAAAACCCGTTGGGTTTGTGTCGGGTAAATACCCATCGGGTATCGTGTATACCCGTAGGTTTCGGGTAAACCCATTAATTTTTAAAACTTACTCGTTAAGTATATCCGACCAAAAACCTAACGGGCATCTATTAGGTAACTATTAAAAAAATACATTTAGCATTATTAAATATACATGTAAATTATTACAATGTATAAATATAAAATACTTAAATCATATAAAAACAATCAAAGACATATATAAACAGTAGTATACACTAATTTTTGGTAATTTTAGCATAAGATGACAATGTAGATGGACAAATAGATATATTATGTATAAATATTTAAAAAGATATATTAGAAATTATATTGGGTATCTAATCGGGTAAACGGATATACTTTATCGGGTAATCGGGTCCTGTAAACGGGTATATCATCAAATCCTAAACCTGTCCCAAACCCGAGAAAAAATTAAAAACTAATCCCATACCCGGACCCATACCCATACCCATACCCAATTACCCGACCCCAAACCCGTCCTAAATGTGTCGGGTTCCGGATTTACCCATCAAGTTCGGGTTTGATTGCCATCCCTAGTTGGTGTGATATAGACATGATGCCAACAAATTGGTTTCTTGTACTCTTTTTGGGTATGTACCATGATAATATATTGGTTAATTACTAATGTTAGAAATGGAAATTGCTATATTTAAAGGAATTTGGTTCAAAATATATGCCCAATTTTCGTTTAGTTGCTAACCATGATATTTTCATATGTTTGTAATTTTTATTTAACACAATAATAATTACATAGTATATTTCTTATCATTTAACTTGAAACCGTCAATATCAACAGTGCGGTGTACATAGTGAAGCATCTTTTAGTTGCACCGGACGCTTTGTTGCAAACCATATGAATCGGGTTAAAAACTGACCAAATGACCAGGGACTCTTCCAATAGACCAGACATTCAAAAGTTAAATTGACGAACAAATGCACCTTACACAACAAAGGCAACACATAACTTGTGTTAGTTTGACAACAAAAACATACATTACCTTTTCGAAGTGTAGAAACCATTTGGTTTTCTTTAACTTGGCGATGCTGGATAGGAAGTTTAACATTCTCTAGTTTTGTTTAGGAAAAAAATTGTAAATGCAAAATTTTTTATGCATTAACACTTTTATAAATACAATAACTCTTTTCTTAAGTTTGATTGAGATGAGATACTGAGCTCGAAACAATTATTCTTTTTTGAATTTTCATACATTTTACACTGGTTTGTGTATATACATATATATAAACAATAAATAATAATATTATTAACATAAAAATATGCAAGATCTATAAACAACAAAATTAATTTTATATATATATTTGATCTTTAACTTAAGCAAGCGAACCAACAAGCAAACTTACGTTATGTTGATGCTCAACTCATTTAGCTGGTTTTGAGCAGGTTCAACTCATTCAGTAAGGCAAATTACTAAAATCATTATTAACCATTAAGAAGTGCATGCATATGTTTGAGGTCGGCTCAAAAGCAGTTACTTATTCTAAATTGTCTAAAAACGATTATGAAGTGCATCTAATAAAAAGTCAACTATATTAACGCTAGAATGACAAGAAAGATAACAACGAGCGACCAAAACGCATAAAAGTAATAAGAGCATTTGTCTGAATAGATCAAGTAACGTGCACGTACTGAACATAGTTTCATACATGTGGGGAACTTCTTATGAGAGATGAAAATTGTGCATTGTGTCTTTATAAGTCTAGGGAAAGTTAAAGTTCCACCAGCACTAACA
Organism: Ambrosia artemisiifolia; assembly: GCA_032199755.1. Classification (NCBI taxonomy): domain Eukaryota; kingdom Viridiplantae; phylum Streptophyta; class Magnoliopsida; order Asterales; family Asteraceae; genus Ambrosia; species Ambrosia artemisiifolia. Next base: position 3,952,379 of record CM063519.1, read on the forward strand.
AGAACCCTTGGTTACTGTATATATCACTTTAAGCATTATGTTCCCTCTTTTTAGTATATGATAGTTTCATCTTCCTAACCTTTTTCCCATATTTTAAGCTCTTGAATTTAGCTTTTAATGTAGCTATTTTAAAGTTGGAATTCAGAAATAGAAATGTAATTTAGATTCTTGAGTAAAGAATAAATTAAATTAAATTGATTTGATCTTTATATTTGGCTATTTGCATATAAGAATTATTGTTAAAGATGTAGCATGAATGACTCTTGGAGTCTTGGGCTTAACGTGCCCCCATCTTATCCTGATTTTGGCATAAGGGAAGCTCAAACACTATGGAGCGGACGACTATGTGGGGCATGCCAATGTGACATCTGATAACGGACAAACTACCTAGACGCCTCCTCCAATGGCTTCGTCCAATTTTTGAATATCGGTTAGCACAAGGGGGGAGTATTTCACATCTCTCACACACATATACAGATTTTTAGAATTGAAATGTCTTTTTAAGTGAGCGTAGAATTAGAGAGAAAATGTTGCTGTGAGAAGCTAGGATGAGTGAAAATCAGATGTGACGTGTTTGTATGCGTTTGACAGTGGATTCACAGAAGATGAGCAAATCAATATATGTTTTGTTTGTATGAGAAAAAGGTTCAAAATATTCAAGATAATTTAAAAATTACAAACTAATATCTCATTATTTAGGATTGGTTGATATGTATCTCATCAAACGTGAGTTTTTGAGCTTTCTTTAAAGCTAGTAGTAGCATCAGTAACACCAGTAATGATATTGTTCTTCTAAACAATAATATATATTTTTTCAACATTTTTTACACCTATATATCACCTAAACTTGTGGTTGCTGGAAGTTAACTTGGTGTTATAAATTTGTGTTATGGTTTTACGCTTTTTCCCGATTTTGGTCCAGTCGCTGCAACGTAGCGGGTCAGCTCTTGTTAATACTGTAACACAACCCCTAAACTTTGTAACATGACTTACATTATGTTTATTTAAACACCAAAATACTGCATATGGGAATTAAAGGTGGTGGAATTTTGTAGAAAATATGGAGAGTTAAGTAAGCAAAGGCAAAAAGGAAAGCCACTTCTGGATATTGGTCCTATCTTACATGCACATTCCATGTATAATAGTAAAATGTCCTTTGCTTCTCTTTTGAAATAGCTACTTTATGTGTTTCTCCAAAAAGGCTGTCCAATGAAAGTAATATGATGCATATCCATATCCAAAGACACAATCTTGTCGGGAGGTTTCGTGGTCTTTTTTGTTTTGAATGTTATGAAACAAACACACCTCTTTTTATTGAGAAAAAGATTTCATTTCGATAAATATATTTAACCTAGATTGGGTTTTACATAACTGACACGACCAACCTCATAGGTTTTTCTTCTATCTCAGGTTTTTTACACTATGAATTAAATAAAAACCATAGCTAATAAGTTATTTTAACATGTAATGAGCTCTAGAAGAATATCTCTGTCATCTCATAACATATAAAATACAATAATTCCTCTATATATAGATGGAGATAGTCCATGAGAATGCATCTGCTATAACTAATCAAGTAAGTTACTCATATAGAAACAACTTAACTGACTCATATACAAGCTAGTTGTCACAATGCATATATACACTAATATCCCCTCTCAAGTCGAACGTGGTGTAGCAATGTGAAGCATGAACCAAAGAGTATCAAAACGAGATGATGACAAGGCTTTGATCAACAAGTTACCAATATGAAAATAGGAAAAGTCCGAGCTAATACCATGTCTCGAATAAAGTGCATGTCAATGTCAAGGTGTTTCATGCCTGATGAAACACTGGATTGACTACAAGATAAGGTAACAAAAAATACGCTTAACTACAACCTAGAGTCGATCAGTATGTTTCAGTAAAAACTGAGACACCTTTGAGACAGCATAAGCAATCTCTTGGTTAGACAAGACAAGATATTGTAAAGCTCTAAGTGTGCTCCGATATAGAGTAGGGCCTGTCATGGGAACTCAAGAATGACAATAAAGCTAACAAACAACATAAATTAGTGTAGATAAAAGTCCACACTCAGGGAGATCTATGCGATATAACAAATCAAGCAAATAGTGCTACTGAGACAGGTGACGTGCAACCCCCCAAAAAAGGTAGTCTGAATACCTAAGAAGTAAGATAACACCACTAATTCCTTGAGTGCAAGTTGAGAATGTTAGTCGCCAATCAATTCGGTAACAAAAGTCGTGGAGCTCCCACTGGTAATAATATCAGCCGCATACACCAACACATAGCATAAGATCATCTAACAACTTATGTTATGCACAAAACTTATGTGAGTCAATTACTTCAATATTTAAAAATGAACTTAGGTCAATTAATAGGAAAACATTTAGTGTAAGATTAACTAATTGGTTGAACCAAAATGAAATGTTGTACCAGTGGGGGATTGCAAGTTTTAGTTTCCACAAAATCTAACACCACAATCAATAGAGGAAACATCGAGGTGCTACGTGTATGATTGTCATAAAGTTGCAATATTATTAAGTATCAAATTAAATGTCATACAAACCAAAGGATAATACATATTGTCTCAACCAAATAGAACATGAAAAAAAAATTGATTTATTTAGTCTAGGTACAAACCCTATATGTAGCATCAAGCGTTACTTGAAACATGCACAAAATAAATTGTCAACAAAGAATGTCGGTGAGCATACTTAGGGTTTGTACATATAACATAAAGTTGACAAAGAGTCCCTAACATAAGTTAGGTCTTAATATGCATCTGAAAATGGACAAGGACTTCCTCTCGAAAGGATAAATCAATCAAGGCGGGTTGTCAATTCAATAGCGTCTAGCTTTGGCCAAAGCCAGACGCTTTGCCTTTTTTTTTAAAAAAAATTCTTTTAATTCTTTAAAATTATTTGTTATTGACTAAAAAATAATTTTAATTCATTTTTAGTTATTTTAAGTTGTTTCCAAGCCAAGAAAATTCGTTTGAGGCGTTTCGGTTCGTTTATTGCTCGTTTGTGTTTTTCAATAGAAACATCCAGCTTTGTACAACTTTGATGAATCATTGTACGTGGTGCTCCGACTATACATTCGATACCCATATTTTTCAGAATACAATTTTTGCATGTCTAATTGATATGCTCGACTTCCGGACTATACTATAATTGATCGTTGGTGGTTTTCAGAGCAACCCTTGTTTGATTATACTCGTGTTCAGCCTTTATCAGGTTGCCTTCATCGTTGACAGATATCTCTCCGATAACAACTGAATTTTACTTGCTTGCCTGAAAAGTTGTTTTACTAATTTCAGATTCTTGATACTTTTTAACAATCGGATCGGTGCTAACGCGCAACCCATACATATTTCGTTGTACCGGTTGCAGAAAGAAATCAACAGTCGGATCGACTAGATATTCCTCATGATGAGCATAAATTGTTTACCTTCCCATTGATTTCAAGTATGTTGCCTTGATCGTTGACAGATATCTCTAAGATAACAACTGACTTTTAGTTATGGAATCTTTGTACGAAAATCAAAATCATCTCATTCCATGTTCTCCATATCCATACCTTGTTTCAACACACACCTTCAACCAATTCCGAATGGTTTATCCTTCAACACAAGCTTTGTCATCAGAGTTTCCAACCACTAATACCAGATTGATGATACTCATTTTCGGTTGATATAGAGTATATCGGATTAAATTCTTTATCAGATATCTCTCCGATAACAAATGAATTTTACTTGCTTGCCTGAAAAGTTGTTTTACTAATTTCAGATTCTTGATACTTTTAACAATCGGATCGACGCTAACGCGCCACCATGGATCAGAGAAAGCTTCAGGTGAAAGTGGATACGATGGATCAGAGAGATTTAAGCTAATCAAACTCATATCTCAAGCCGGTACAAGTTCTTTAAATGCTTACTGACTCTAAAACTTATACATTACATCAATTTGAAGATAACTCTTTTGTTATCGGAGAGATATCTATCAACGATGAAGGCAACCTAAAACGACATGAACATTTATAACCTTTCTGTACCTGTGGCCAAAAGAACTAGGCTGCAAACACAACTTTTTGCTCAACGTAATATTATTGTAATACCTATATGTGACACCCGGCAAATTCAAGTTAACAACGTCGTCTAAATTAAAGTCTACCTTAGCGAGTCACGCGTATTCTGTACTTAACTGGGTTAGTTGAGTCGGGTTATGGTTCGGGAACTGTTATATGAGTCTAGGGAATCATTAGATGTTGGCCTAGAGGATCGTTAGATGTCAGTCCTTAATCAAGTGTACAAGGGGTGACGATTCGGAGAATCGTCAAAGCATAGGGAACATGCAAGTCTCGAGTCCCGGGAATTGGTGAACGAGTGTGAATGTGTATATTTACAAGTGTTACGTGTTTACAATCATTATGTGACTTGTCGGTATGTGAAAATGTGTTAACATATGTTAAAACGGGGTTTAACGCGCAAAATACTCGGAAAGGGACACTATAGGCGATTAGGGTGAGCTAATCACCTATAGGGTGGCGATTAGCTCACCCCAGATGGCGAGTAGCTGCCTCTAGGTGGCGAGTAGCTGCCTCTAGGTGGCGATTAGGGGGCTAATCGCCTAAGGGGGTGGCGATTAGCAGCCCTAATCGCCTGCAACTGAAAGCTAATCGCCTGCAACGTAAGTGACGACTAAAAACGACTATAAATACCATACTTAACCTCCTAAACTTCATTATACAAACCCTAGTCGTCCCATAAACCGCCCCAACACATAAACAACCTCTGGAAGGCGATTTTTGATCAAAACTCAAGGTTTCAAGCTTGAATCATCATATTTTCATAATTCTAAGGTTTGATTTTCATCCATAAACCTTTATAAACGTTTTTAATCAATCCCTAAGGGTCCAGACCTGTTGTTAAACGAAAAAGCTTTCTGAAAATCGTCAATAAGGGTTGTTAATCGGATTATAACTAATATGCATGTATTATGAGTGTGTATGATTAAAAAGCTAGGGTTTTTATGATTCATGATGATGATTTGCTATGTTATTGTGATAGATCAGTGTTGATATTGATATTATGATGATAGGAATCTCAGTAATTGATTATAGGGTTATTGTTATGCATGTTAGTATGATGATTGCATGCTATGTGTATGGTGTTTGGATTACTTGATTTCATGCAGGACTGATTATACGAGGTTAAACGAAGGATTTTGATGTAAACATGTTTAGGATACTTGTTTGATCGATATTGGAGGTTGTTACACGTTCTAGGTTTGATTTGGAGTGTTAAACGCGCGAAAAACCGGAAAAACTGGGTAGCATGCGATTAGCAAGGCTAATCGCCTAAGGGTTAGGCGATTAGCAAGCTAATCGCCTGCTATGATGGGCTAAACGCCTGACATGCATGCAATTAGGGGCTAATCGCCTGCTATGTTGTGTTTTTGCATGCTGCATGACCCTAATCGCCTGATAAGTTCTGAAATGCATGTCACATGACCCTAATTGCATGCAAACTCAAAAATTTGCATGTCACATGACCCTAATCGCCTGCAGTGTAGGCGATTAGCATTCATAATTGCCTGTTGACCAACGTAATTGCTAGTTGACTTTTCCTAATCGCCTGTACTGCTGCTGTATGTATATTTTAGCATTCCGAGACCCGTTTTGACACCTAGGAACATGCTAGGAACCCCGTAACATGTCTAATAACTTGGTAACATATACTTGGATGTATTTCGGTGATACGTGAACTATGTGCTATAACTTGTTGTGTGTTAACGTATGTTAAGTGTAATTGCGTGATTGTATGTTTTGGAGCGTAAACATAACACGGGGAGTCTCGGGTCACCAATGGGATGTCGAGTCTTGTACTTTGGGTCGATTAAACAGTCACGGTGTTTTCAAACGAACTTGGTTATGGTCTGGACATCTAGGGACTAACTAACCTAAGGGTTATTAGTCTAAGTACTTGTAACTGTCATATGTTAGGTCGCTGTTTTACGGGACTAGCATAGCTTGTTGAACTATTCTATTATCTGAAGTTAACGCAACCTAAGGTGAGTTTACGGCCCCACTTTACTTGGTTTTCGTTTTCGGGGGAGAAAACATGTGTTAAACAACTATTTGGTAACAACTGTCATACTATGGGTTTTCAAACGGTTTACTATACGATCTTTGGAAGTCCCGGGGGGAAACCATGAATGTGCTGGTTTGCACAACGGGGAAATGTGAATAGCGCTATTGGGAGTGACCAACCCCACCCGTCGGCATGGAGCGCCGGGCGGGTGCATATTGTCTCAAACAGGAACAGGTTTACTATACGGGCACAACATCTGGTTTGCGAGTTAGTAATGGTTTTCCAATCGTAGTAGTAATGGTACATGCGCCTAGCTAGCGTACTTGGTTAACAATTGTTATAGTATGGACAGGTTATACTTGGAACTTTGATTACAAACCTGTAAACTCACCAGCATTTTTGTGCTGACGTAAACTCTTACATGTTTTCTCAGGTCGCTAAGGTAGCAAAGTGGAACTAGGGCGCACGCGTCTGCACGGCGTCTAGTTAGAGTTGCATGGTTTTGAACATTAAACATTTGGTTTTATTTTGTTTATGTAACGACATTTAGCTTCCGCTGATGTTTGGGATTTTTAAACTATGTTTTTGAAATTCATTTAGTATTGTTTATTGTGATCATTGACTTGGATCCTGGTTTGTCATGCGCCTCGCGGTAAAACTCCGCAAGTGGATTTTGAGGGTGTGACAGATTGGTATCAGAGCCAATGGTTATAGTGAACTAGGACTGCATGTAGAGTCTAGTCTATAACTGAGTCGCACACACTAGATGATCACATGGTACTAAACTTTATACTGGGTTACTTATAGACTTGTCGGGGTGTCTCTAAATCATCTTACCCTTCTGTGTTACATCATCCATTCTCTATTACTGGGTTACTTGCTTACTAGACAGTGAGGTACATTGGGGTTAACTGTATACTCTTGAGATTGGTCCAAGACTCGGACATCTCCCTTTCCTACCCCAATAGAAACCCTTGTCATGAGCTACCGTAGTATTACGGTGTATAGCTAAGAGTCTATGTCCGGTGATTTGAACTTTGAACTAGGAGAACACTTGGAGGACCATGTAGAGCGGTTTATCATTTTGGGTGCACACAAAATCATAAACCGAAATGCATGAAAGCCCTAGTGAGCTCTGGGTTCGGATGGATAGTCCTGGGTTGGATCTAGCTTTGATCTTGTAAACGCTAGTGTTTATCATTGGCTGTGAAACTAAATTTTCTCGTCCTTTTTGCCAGAATCATGTCTGGAGCACGAGGAGGACGTGGAGGTGGTCGCAATGGTGGGCGTGGAAATGGTGGTCGTGGGTGTGTGAACCTCACGCAGGATGACTTGAACAACTTGCTGCAGGCTGCCTTCCAGCTAGGGCAAAATGGCGGTAAGTTGACCTAACCACTTCTATCTCATCGGTGAACTTTGTTTACATTTCCCGTGGTTTTCTTACGTGTTTCTTTACAGGTGGTCATGTTAATCCACCACCACCACCCATGTGCACCTACAAAATGTTTCGGGACTGCAAGCCCCATGAGTTCTCGGGTACTGAGGGTGCAGTAGGGTTGCTCAGGTGGTTGGAGAAAGTGGAGTCTGTTTTTCTGATGTGTAACTGTCTCCCGGAGGATCGCGTCAAGTATTCTGCTGGGTTACTCCAGGATGTTGCGTTGACCTGGTGGAACGATATCACCCAGACTATGGGTATAGGGGAGGCTTATGCTATGCCTTGGGAGAACTTTGTGCAACTGCTGAAGAGGGAGTACTGTCCCAGGGAGGAGATTCAAAAGCTGGAACACGAGGTGTGGAACCTCAAAATGTCTGGGTCAGAAATCGAGAAGTATACTGTGAGGCGGAACGAGTTGGCTGTACTTTGTCCTGATCTACATGTGCCGGAATATAGGAGGATTGAGCATTATATCTCGGGTCTTGTGCCAGAAATCGCAGGGTTGGTGGCTGCGGGGAATCTTCCTACCTACGCGGAGGTGGTCCGATCTGCTCATAGGATGACTAACTTAAAGGTGAGTGAGGGTATCTTGCCTGCCAAAGGTTCAACTGCTAAGGCTCCAGAGAGCAACAAGCGAAAGTGGGATAATGAGGTGAAGAGTTCTACACCAACACCAGCTCAACAAGGGAAAAGGTTTGATAGTGGGGGTTCGTCTTCATCGGGTTCTAAGCCAAGTGGTGGTTATGTAGGGAAGTTACCGAAATGCAATAAGTGTGGACGCCATCATCATGGGAATTGTGACAACAATCGTTGCCACCGCTGCCAGAAGTTGGGGCATTTTGCCAAAGACTGTAGGGCGACTCTTCCATCGACTCAGGCCCCAACTACTACTCCGACTTCTACTACTACTCAGGGGACTGCGGGTAAACAGGGATGTTTTCACTGTGGGGAAACGGGGCATTACAAGAAGGAGTGTCCAAAGCTGAAACAGGGAGGGAACGGGAATGGTAATGGGAATGGAAATGGTAACAACGGGGGCGGAAACAGGAACGCACGTGCCTTCGTTATTGGGACTGCAGAGGCAAGACAGGACCCTGACACAGTCACTGGTACGTTTCTTCTCAACGATCGCTCTGTTAGTGTTTTATTTGACTCTGGTGCCGACAAAAGTTTCATATCTGTGGAAGTTAGTCGTTTGCTAGACGTAGTACCTGTTCCTCTAGAGGCTAAATATATTATAGAATTGGCTGACGGTAAGAAGATAGAAGCTACTTGCGTTCTTCGGGAATGTCACATAGAGTTGTCGGGTTTGTCTTTTCCTATCGACCTTATGCCGGTATCTTTGGGTAGTTTTGACGTGGTTATAGGCATGGATTGGTTGTCGCTGTATCGCGCTGAGATCGTTTGTTACGACAAGGTCATCCGGATTCCTCTCCCTGATGGAGAATTTCTTTCTGTGTACGGGGACAAGAGCGGTGCTCCGCTAAGTCTCATCTCTAGCATGAAAGCCCTTAAGTATCTTCGGAAGGGTTATTCGGCTGTTCTAGCACTTTTATCTGTTTCCACTTCCAGCGAGAAGAAGATCGACGATATCCCGGTTGTACGCGAGTTTTCTGATGTCTTTCCTGATGATTTATCTGGTCTTCCTCCCCATCGTCAGGTTGAGTTCGGTATTGATCTTGTACCTGGCGCTGCTCCTATTGCTCGGGCCCCCTACCGTCTTGCACCTCCTGAGATGCAAGAATTGTCTAACCAGTTACAGGAACTCTTGGATAAGGGTTTCATCAGACCTAGTTCTTCCCCTTGGGGAGCCCCGATTTTGTTTGTTAAGAAGAAGGATGGCAGTTTTCGACTATGTGTGGACTATAGAGAATTGAACAAGGTGACCATCAAGAATCGTTATCCTCTTCCTCGTATTGATGACCTATTTGACCAACTCCAGGGTTCTAGCTATTATTCCAAGATTGATCTCAGGTCCGGTTATCACCAGTTGCGCGTAAGGGAAGCTGATGTTGCTAAGACAGCCTTTCGTACACGTTATGGCCATTTCGAGTTCTTGGTCATGCCTTTTGGTCTCACTAACGCACCGGCGGTTTTCATGGATTTGATGAACCGCGTTTGTAAACCGTATCTTGACAAGTTCGTCATCGTGTTTATTGATGACATTCTGATCTATTCCAAGAACGAGACCGAACATGGGGAACATCTACGGTTAGTTTTGGAACTCTTACGACGAGAACAACTGTACGCCAAGTTCTCGAAGTGCGATTTTTGGTTACGCGAAGTCCAATTCCTAGGGCATGTAGTCAATGAACTGGGAATCCATGTCGATCCAGCTAAGATCGAAGCGATCAAGGACTGGGAAGCACCGAAGACGCCAACTGAGGTGCGGCAATTCCTAGGCCTTGCGGGTTATTATCGTCGTTTCATTAAGGGGTTCTCGAAGGTCGCTCAACCCCTCACCACTCTCACTCAGAAGGATAGAAAGTTCGACTGGGGTGAACCACAGGAGTCAGCGTTCCAAAAACTGAAGACTAAGCTTTGTTCTGCTCCTATCTTGTCCTTGCCTGAGGGCACTGAAGATTTCGTTGTTTACTGTGATGCTTCTATTCATGGTCTCGGTTGCGTGTTGATGCAACGCGAGAAGGTGATTGCGTACGCTTCCCGTCAACTCAAAGTGCACGAGAGGAACTACACTACCCACGATTTAGAATTGGGTGCGGTGGTATTCGCGTTGAAAATTTGGAGGCATTACTTGTACGGTACCAAATGCACCATCTACACCGATCACAAGAGTCTCCAGCACATTTTTGACCAACAGCACCTGAACATACGACAGCGCCGTTGGGTTGAACTCCTGAACGACTATGACTGTGCCATTAAGTACCATCCTGGCAAGGCGAATGTTGTGGCAGACGCCTTGAGCAGGAAAGAATCGACAAACCCTCGTCGCGTTCGGGCGTTGCAACTCACAATCCATTCCTCTCTGCCTGATCAACTCCGTTCGGCTCAGTTAGAAGCCTTGAAGGAGGAAAACCTTAAGGCTGAAACTATGCACGGTGCCGACAAACACCTCGAGCAAAGGCCTGATGGCCTGCGCTACTTCGCAGAACGCGTCTGGGTTCCTTTATTCGGGGGACTTCGGGAGCTGGTTCTTGATGAAGCTCACAAGTCTCGGTATTCCATTCATCCTGGTTCAGACAAGATGTACCAGGATCTAAAAATACTGTACTGGTGGCCAAACATGAGGGCGGATATAGCCTCATACGTGAGTAAGTGCTTGACCTGTGCTAAGGTCAAGGTGGAATACCAGAAACCGTCGGGTCTATTGCAACAACCCGAAATTCCAGAGTGGAAATGGGAACGGATTACAATGGACTTTGTCACACAGCTACCTAAGTCACCGAGCGGGAATGATAAGATATGGGTAATTGTCGACCGTTTGACGAAATCAGCCCATTTTCTTGCCATTAAGGAGACCGAAACCATGGATCGGTTGGCTCGTTTATACCTGAAAGAAGTTGTCTCTAAGCATGGGGTACCAGTTTCTATTATTTCGGATCGTGATTCTCATTTTACTTCGCATTTCTGGAAGTCTTTGCACAAGGCTTTGGGTACCCAACTAGACATGAGTACAGCTTACCACCCACAAACTGACGGTCAGAGTGAGCGTACGATTCAAACTCTAGAAGACATGCTGCGGGCATGTGTGATCGATTTTGGCAAAGGTTGGGAAGCTCACTTACCGTTAGTAGAATTCTCTTACAACAACAGTTATCATACGAGCATCAAAGCAGCTCCGTTCGAGGCATTGTACGGACGGAAATGCAGGTCTCCTCTCTGTTGGGCCGAAGTGGGTGAGAGTCAGCTCACTGGGCCAGAACTGGTGTACGAGACTTCTGAGAAGATCGTACAGATTCGTAATCGATTGGCGGCGGCACGGGATCGACAGAAGAGCTATGCTGATCATCGCCGTAAGCCATTGGAATTTCAAGTTGGTGACAAAGTGCTTCTAAAGGTTTCACCGTGGAAGGGCGTCATACGCTTTGGGAAGCGTGGCAAACTTAACCCGCGGTATGTCGGTCCATTTACGATCCTGGAACGGATCGGACCGGTGGCATATCGACTTGATTTACCGACGGAGCTCGGTAACGTACATAACGTCTTCCACGTATCTAACCTGAAGAAGTGTCTGACTGACGAGTCTCTCATTGTTCCACTAGAAGAGATCAAGGTTGATGATCGTCTTCGGATAGTGGAGGAACCTGTCGAGATTCTTGATTACAAGATTCGCAGTCTGCGTCACAGTAAGATTCGTATTGTTAAGGTTCGATGGAACTCGAACCGGGGACCGGAATACACTTGGGAACGCGAGGATCAGATGAAGTCTAAGTATCCTCATCTTTTTCCTAAAGAGGCATTCGAGTCGAGACACGTTACCACTGCAACGGAATGAATCTCGGGGCGAGATTCCTTTTAACGTGGGGATGATGTGACAACTCGGGTAATTCTCTCTCTTGGTTTCTATTTTTGTCTGTTTCTTTTGCTCATACTCTTGGTACTTACATAATTTTCGGGACGAAAATTCTTTTAACGTGGGGATGATGTGACACCCGGCAAATTCAAGTTAACAACGTCGTCTAAATTAAAGTCTACCTTAGCGAGTCACGCGTATTCTGTACTTAACTGGGTTAGTTGAGTCGGGTTATGGTTCGGGAACTGTTATATGAGTCTAGGGAATCATTAGATGTTGGCCTAGAGGATCGTTAGATGTCAGTCCTTAATCAAGTGTACAAGGGGTGACGATTCGGAGAATCGTCAAAGCATAGGGAACATGCAAGTCTCGAGTCCCGGGAATTGGTGAACGAGTGTGAATGTGTATATTTACAAGTGTTACGTGTTTACAATCATTATGTGACTTGTCGGTATGTGAAAATGTGTTAACATATGTTAAAACGGGGTTTAACGCGCAAAATACTCGGAAAGGGACACTATAGGCGATTAGGGTGAGCTAATCACCTATAGGGTGGCGATTAGCTCACCCCAGATGGCGAGTAGCTGCCTCTAGGTGGCGAGTAGCTGCCTCTAGGTGGCGATTAGGGGGCTAATCGCCTAAGGGGGGTGGCGATTAGCAGCCCTAATCGCCTGCAACTGAAAGCTAATCGCCTGCAACGTAAGTGACGACTAAAAACGACTATAAATACCATACTTAACCTCCTAAACTTCATTATACAAACCCTAGTCGTCCCATAAACCGCCCCAACACATAAACAACCTCTGGAAGGCGATTTTTGATCAAAACTCAAGGTTTCAAGCTTGAATCATCATATTTTCATAATTCTAAGGTTTGATTTTCATCCATAAACCTTTATAAACGTTTTTAATCAATCCCTAAGGGTCCAGACCTGTTGTTAAACGAAAAAGCTTTCTGAAAATCGTCAATAAGGGTTGTTAATCGGATTATAACTAATATGCATGTATTATGAGTGTGTATGATTAAAAAGCTAGGGTTTTTATGATTCATGATGATGATTTGCTATGTTATTGTGATAGATCAGTGTTGATATTGATATTATGATGATAGGAATCTCAGTAATTGATTATAGGGTTATTGTTATGCATGTTAGTATGATGATTGCATGCTATGTGTATGGTGTTTGGATTACTTGATTTCATGCAGGACTGATTATACGAGGTTAAACGAAGGATTTTGATGTAAACATGTTTAGGATACTTGTTTGATCGATATTGGAGGTTGTTACACGTTCTAGGTTTGATTTGGAGTGTTAAACGCGCGAAAAACCGGAAAAACTGGGTAGCATGCGATTAGCAAGGCTAATCGCCTAAGGGTTAGGCGATTAGCAAGCTAATCGCCTGCTATGATGGGCTAAACGCCTGACATGCATGCAATTAGGGGCTAATCGCCTGCTATGTTGTGTTTTTGCATGCTGCATGACCCTAATCGCCTGATAAGTTCTGAAATGCATGTCACATGACCCTAATTGCATGCAAACTCAAAAATTTGCATGTCACATGACCCTAATCGCCTGCAGTGTAGGCGATTAGCATTCATAATTGCCTGTTGACCAACGTAATTGCTAGTTGACTTTTCCTAATCGCCTGTACTGCTGCTGTATGTATATTTTAGCATTCCGAGACCCGTTTTGACACCTAGGAACATGCTAGGAACCCCGTAACATGTCTAATAACTTGGTAACATATACTTGGATGTATTTCGGTGATACGTGAACTATGTGCTATAACTTGTTGTGTGTTAACGTATGTTAAGTGTAATTGCGTGATTGTATGTTTTGGAGCGTAAACATAACACGGGGAGTCTCGGGTCACCAATGGGATGTCGAGTCTTGTACTTTGGGTCGATTAAACAGTCACGGTGTTTTCAAACGAACTTGGTTATGGTCTGGACATCTAGGGACTAACTAACCTAAGGGTTATTAGTCTAAGTACTTGTAACTGTCATATGTTAGGTCGCTGTTTTACGGGACTAGCATAGCTTGTTGAACTATTCTATTATCTGAAGTTAACGCAACCTAAGGTGAGTTTACGGCCCCACTTTACTTGGTTTTCGTTTTCGGGGGAGAAAACATGTGTTAAACAACTATTTGGTAACAACTGTCATACTATGGGTTTTCAAACGGTTTACTATACGATCTTTGGAAGTCCCGGGGGGAAACCATGAATGTGCTGGTTTGCACAACGGGGAAATGTGAATAGCGCTATTGGGAGTGACCAACCCCACCCGTCGGCATGGAGCGCCGGGCGGGTGCATATTGTCTCAAACAGGAACAGGTTTACTATACGGGCACAACATCTGGTTTGCGAGTTAGTAATGGTTTTCCAATCGTAGTAGTAATGGTACATGCGCCTAGCTAGCGTACTTGGTTAACAATTGTTATAGTATGGACAGGTTATACTTGGAACTTTGATTACAAACCTGTAAACTCACCAGCATTTTTGTGCTGACGTAAACTCTTACATGTTTTCTCAGGTCGCTAAGGTAGCAAAGTGGAACTAGGGCGCACGCGTCTGCACGGCGTCTAGTTAGAGTTTCATGGTTTTGAACATTAAACATTTGGTTTTATTTTGTTTATGTAACGACATTTAGCTTCCGCTGATGTTTGGGATTTTTAAACTATGTTTTTGAAATTCATTTAGTATTGTTTATTGTGATCATTGACTTGGATCCTGGTTTGTCATGCGCCTCGCGGTAAAACTCCGCAAGTGGATTTTGAGGGTGTGACACTATATAATATTCAGACTCCGATTGCACCGAATCTAGTCTTCAAGGTACCTCTTCTTTCAAGTTTCGTAGAATCATTGAAAATAACTCTTCTGTTATCGGAGAGATATCTGTCAACGATCAGGTAGGTTGGTGGACTTAGGCACCTGAACGGGAAGTTGAAATTTTGAATTTTGTCCGTCTATCTCATCATCTTCTTCTAATTTCTTTCAAGTTTCCAAGAGCTGAACGAGAATGAATACCACACAGAAAAGTCAAGACCAGGCCCCCTAAGGGAATGTTTAACCGATCCATCCCGGATCGACCGAATTGGTAGATCATTGAAGATAACTCTTCTGTTATCGGAGAGATATCTGTCAACGATCAAGTAGGTTGGTGGACTTAAGCACCTGAACGGGAAGTTGAAATTTTGAATGATGTTCCTCTATTTGCTCTCCGTATACTAATTCAAAACAGGGGTAGGAAAGGAAAGCTTCAGGTGAAAGTGGATACCATGGATCAGAGAGATTTAAGTTAATCAAACTCATATCTCAAGCCGGTGCAAGTTATGTTGGAGCACTTTTCATCATATTCTTCTAATTTATTTCTCTTGATCTTCACACTTGCTTTTGGAGCTCTGATCTTCTTCCTATTATCTTTGTTTATTATATTTGCAACACACACCTTCAACCCATTCCTCGTAAACCAGGGAAAATGGCTATAGTAAAACACTTCAAGATTATGGTTTTGTTTTGTGGATCAGACGAGGACTTGCCTGTGTTGTTTGAGCATTGGAAAAACCCACTAAAAAAGCACAAGGATGAAGTCTTGGAAAAACCCACTAAAAGCCCTAAAATTTTTGACCTTAACACACACGAGACGAATGTTGCAACATGAGCTCGACCAAGATGACACGCGACGCTTTAGACTCCAAGCGGATCCCTTGATTGACTAATTCGCCCTTTTCTTTTATTTAGGGGTTGTTTGGTTGATTAAGTGCTGAATCATTAAGAGGTCTGAATGGTTAAGCGCTGAATTATTAAGTTGGACCTCTTAATGGTTAGTTTTCTTGTCCCACGTTGGTAGGGGAGCCTCATTAAGGTTCAGCCTAGTTCAGTGCTTAATAGTTCAGTGCTTAATGGTTCAGCAACATCCCAAATCTTAATGATTCAGACTTAACCATTCTATTCAGAAGCTGAAACAAACGCGTTGAATACTGAATCATTCAGCGCTGAATGGTTAAAAGCCTCATTAAGAGGCTACCAAACAGCCCCTTAATGAAATTTAACGCGCATACCGCATTCGAAGATCAAGTTCTTCACATACTTGAAATCGATTGGAAGGTAAACAATAACTAACAAAGATTGTACAACAAAAGAAGAAAGTATTTCTCTCTGTTACCAAGCATGTTAAGAGATGATACAGGATAACGAAGATTAACGTTGTGTCTTTCCCGGAAGTAATGAATAAAAAATAATAATAAAACCACTTTTAGAGTTATTAATGATAGTATAATTAGGGTTATTACTTTGTTTTGTGTTAAAATCTTTAACTATACGTGGTTGATGATGTCAAGTTTAAGTCGTTGATTCATTTGGAAATCGAAAACGCCTATATAGACGTTTGATTAGGATTATTACTTTGTTTTTTAATTTTTTTTAACTTTTTAAATTATTATTTTAAAAAAAATTTAAAAATAAAAAACCAATTTAAAACATCAAAAAACACTCCAAAATAAAAAAAACATTATTCGAAGCGCCTCGCTTTTAAAATTCAGCTTTTTCTGCCCCCTCGTACTGACCTCCTCGAAATGGGGGTCAAAGCGAGGCGCTTTGAGAGGGGTTAAAATAGAAGAAGGAGGGTGAGAATAGACCGAGCCTTCTTTGCTTGACTTCTTACCTTGAACCCATTTGTAGGATAAATTGATAAAACATATTTATATAAGATACTTACTATAAAACATATATATTCTTTTGTAGCGACTTGTTACCCATAACAATTTACGCTCCATAACAACCGTATTACCATAATGCAGTTGGTCCAATAATTTCTCAAATTTTGATATTTTAAACTTAAAGTCGGAACATTTGGGAAAGATGCTTCCAATAATAAAAGAACGTGACATATTTGTGCTCGACTGATCACTAGCTAGTATTAGATTAATTAAACATCTCTTTTCATTTGTGGTCAGGCCTGTTGACGTCCCATCCAACCTACTAATTTATCCATAAATCCAGAAAATACACATACACACTACGAGCAAATACAATGACAGTAAAAGATTGCAAGACAACGCATACTGCATACATATAATAAAATACTAATTGAAACGTGTTTCTTGATCACAAAAAGAAAAAACCCCTTCAGTTGAATACTATATAGATACAATCTTGTGAATATCCTTATCGATTTTCATCCCATGAAAACATAATAAATGCCTTGGTGACATGTGGCAATACAAAGCTAAAATCATTGATGATTTCAAAAGTAAATTGGATTGCGGCTTTCGGCAATCGAATCACAAGGGAACACATGAACATATACATAGTTTGTAAAGAGAAAAAAAAAAAAAAGAGATGCACATTACAATAAAGTGGGAGAGAGAAAAAGGAAACCTGTGTTGAAAAAGCAAGGCCTCCCTTACGTAAGATTTTAGATAACTTGAAAAATAAAGACGACACTTGGGTGTTCATAAGTTAGCTAAAGCATAACGTGTCCAAAACACAGGACTATATATGGAGTTTCTTTTGCCTTTTCCTTTTCCTTTTAGGACTATTGATGGTGAGTGTTGAACAAGATCAATGCCTTTTAGGATGTCATATCATCATTTGCTGTGGTTAATCAATCAAATTTAGAATGGTACATAAACATGTACGCGTATAGTATACGTGAAGAAAATAGTTGTATGTGATATTCTCCAAATGGTACTCAGGCATGGAAGAAAAAGATGCTTGATCGAAATGATCAAGCAAATATGGTAATATTCTCTAATCATGTAAGATAATTTCGAGATGGCATGGGATGCTTTTAGGTTTTTTTCCAACAATAAACAAGCACGTATATTACTCGATGCATAACTAAAACGCGACATAAATTATTAGAAATATTTTGTAGCATGCATAATTAAAAGAAAACTGAAAATCAAACAATTGATCGAATGACAGATATTAGTGTAGGGTGTTGTGTGACGCATCCTAGCTCTTTGTTGGAGCTGTGGCCTCTTAAACCTCGGTTCCTCCATTGTTTTGTTGAGCCGAGCATTTGTTATTAAAAGGTTTAATATAAATAAGGTTTGGCGCATGGATCAAAAACTTATGACCGAGCATTTATATGTTTCAACCAAACTATAATTAGACCAATTCACAAGTAAACGATAATGACAAATCTTAACTTAACGTAATCACATCACATAGTATTGATTTTCTGCTTCTGGTTCTTTGAGTGATCCGTGGGAGTAGGGGAGATCTAACTTGCGTCTTGCAGATGTTCTTGTGTTTGGTTGGTTGGGGGGAGGGGGGGTGGTGGGTTTGCGGGACAACGGTTGTGTAACTGGGGCAAGCGATTTTGAGAGCGGGAGCTAAGAAGGTCGCTAAGCACGAAACAACATGTTTAGAGAAATAGCACGTGTTTCTGCCTTTTGCTTTTGATACATTTTGATCTCTAACCCCTAAGGAAACATGTTTTTTTGGAACGAGTGCAAAATGTGGTCCACAGATACTTGCAGAACCCTAAGAACCAAGGAGTTGTATTTAGGAGGATAACTTTTGCGATTTAAAATTAAGAGGATAACGGCGCAACTTGTTATCCGCCTATCCACTATCCAAATGTAACTTGTTTTGTGGAAAAAATGTTAACATATATATTTAAAAAAAATAACAAAATTAAGGATTCAAAGTAACACTTAACTAACAATAATGATAATATATAACACAAATTTACAGCGCGCTAGTAGTACCTTTTTAAAACTCAATAAATAGAATACTTCGGAAATTAAACGATGTAAATGTATAAGCTTCTAACGGTTTGAATAATAGATATTTGTTCCTCAGCAACATAAAAGTCGTATACAAGCCTGAAGAAGAAAGAAAAAGGATTGCTATAACTGGTGGTGAATATGACACATGGTATGGAAAGGAACCTTGCGCCTAACGAAAAAAGCATGCACGCTGAAACAAATAAAGACGACATGAAAATGATCATGAAACTACTGGTAGGCCCACCCACATCCAATGATCGTTGCTCGACCAAAACATGTTTTATTGACTAATCTGGCTCGACCTTGATATTATTTTTACACGTTTATAAGTATGAAAAAATATCACAAAGTGTAAGTGCGAATAAAAAACACATAGAGGCAAAACCGGCTTAATCATTTGGGGCACAAATTAGTGAAGCAAAAATATATGGGTCCTTCCTCTAATACCAACCAATATAATATATATTGTCTACTTTACCGCTGGTAGTTTTTGTTTTGGTTATCAAGTGCATATTATGAATGTTAGCCGGCCATCAAGAAAAACGTTTTGATGGCTAAACACACTTGAGTATGAAGTTTTCTCACACAATGCCAAAGTGCCTAAAATGAGTTGAGGATAGTTAAGACCAAATATTTCTCATGATCCACTTTGTATAAGAACTTTAAGGTGGCACATGCCTTCACTATTAGGACCAAATATTCCTCAATTAGGACTACCCGCATCATCCTAAATTAACAAGGGACTGTCACTAGGAAGTCAATTCATTTTGAAATGTGTGATAGTACACGAACGATTTGAGATTAACATAAGGTATCACGTACATTAAATGTGCATTATTTTTCTTCCAATTCGATCTCTACTTATTTCCTACCCAGTTTATAAGTATTTATAAAATCATAATTAGAAGGCCTCAAGTTAAAAGATGGATAAATAAGAATAACCTATTTTAGCCATTGGGGTTAGTGGCCTAATGGTAGAAACAAAGCTTCTAGGAACACCTAAGGGAGAAGTTATGAGTTCAAGTCTCACAAGGAGTAGAAATTTGCCGTTCAAAAAAAAAAAAAGAATAACCTATTTTATGTCTCTAGATTAACGCTAAATGACAATTTATTTTAGAAATGCAACTTCATATAATACTTTACAACGCTACACGTGTTAAAATTGAAAGGGTAGTCCATACGCCATTGAATTTGGATATGACACACCAGATGTTTTTTATGCATGATTTTGTTTGTCGTCCCCCACCCCATCTTCTTTTCTCTATCAATAAACGATAAAGTAGATGCTAATTTAATTTGTCTTTCTTTTTTTATTCATGGTTGCGTGGAAGGGGAGGTAGAGAGAGCGAATGAGAGATTTATGTTGAAAAGTTGTGTTTCAGACACCTATCATCCATTAGTATAGTTTTATAATTCTTTATTTTAATAGATTCTTGAGTTTTATTTGGAGTATATATGATGATAAAAATGTTTTTTAAAATCAACGAGCCATATGCAAGCATATTTGGGCATATATGTTTTCCAAGCATAAAATGTCCTTGTAAGTGGGATCACTACAGCCAACATGAACAATCAAGTTGTGAGTTGGGTGCGCAAAAGTTGGTCAAATTTATAATTTGAAGGTCTGGCAATCATTTTTTTCCTTTTCCTTTTGAAAATTTTGAACCCACATCTGAAAGAACCATTTTTTTATTAATTGACATGGTAATATGGAGTAATTAACAAAACCTAGTTATAAAAGGGTAAATTCAGTGACGGAGCTTGAAAAAATAATCTGTAGAGCGGTAATTAAGTCATAGGACCGTTAAAACGGAGAGGGCCGTATTAGAGTATATTATTTAGGGTTTTACTATAGAGCCCACAGGCCCGGTTTATCTCTATATATTGTAACCCTATTGAATGGAATACAATCAACCGTATACAATTTTCGGACGAAAACGCAAAAATTTACACTACAATATTTGATATTTTACTTGAAACATCTAAATATAAATCAAATTCGTGTAGTACGTTGAAAATATTTGATATTTTACTTGAAACTCTAAATATAAATCAGATTCTTGTAGTACGTTTACTTTTAATAATAATTTTGATTAGCATAAATTTAAATATTATTCGTTAAGTCAAAGTATCAAATTATAATATACATCAATCGAAGAACTATTGCTATATGATGACTCACCCACATTACTTTTTCCCTATCTTCTTTTTCTTTAAATGCTCTCTCATTTCATCACTTTTCTGCATGTGAACCTATTTCCCTTTTTAATTTCCTCAAATCCATGCTCTAATCCAATTTGTACACATTTCCACTTAACCATATTGTACGTCTTCTTTTTTCTTATCTGTAATTAACCATGCCAATTCTTGAGTTAGAGCCAAGTATTTCAAGTGTCACAAGTAGTCCAGCTTCTACAAGGCCTCATGTTAACACAAGAATGGACAACTCCACAGTTCATGCTGAGCCACCGATGTCGCCTAATGACACCAATCTTACCTTGGAATCTAGAGTCTCAAATCAAAACCATTCGACCACATCGCAGTTGCCTTTCCTACGCGAATCTTTACGTCCTATTACACTCAAGGTACTTTTCATTATGTATAATGAGTGCCATTTATCTATAGACATGTATTAGCTACATCTATAACAAAAGTCACGAATTTGTACCACTACTAGAAAAGGGCAAGAGTTCCTATGAAAAATTTAGTGTGTTATTTATTAATATTTGGATGTAACATTTTTATAAATTTGGACAATATGTAATAAAAAGATAGGAAATTCATGTTTCTATTTTGGTTAACTAACTAATTTATGGTCTATAAACCTTTAGTTTGAAGATTTGGCATACTCTATTAACTTGCAATCTGGAGAAGCCCATTGCTTTACTTCACATGAATCAAAGAGGACCCGAACCGTTCTTAGTGGAGTCAGTGGCGTGGTTCGACCCGGGGAACTACTAGCCATGCTCGGTCCATCAGGCAGTGGGAAAACAACTTTACTAACTGCCCTTGGTGGTAGACTACCTGGAAAGACTTCAGGCAGCATAACATACAACGGCCAACCCTTCTCAAGTTCGATTAAACGAAAAATTGGATTTGTGACACAAGATGATGTGTTATACCCACATCTAACAGTTTTAGAAACCTTAACATATGCTGCAATGTTGAGGCTGCCAAAGAACTTGACACATGAAGAGAAAGTAGAGCAGGCTGAGCTCATAATAACCGAACTTGGGCTAACAATGTGTCGTAACACCATCGTGGGAGGAGCGCTGATTCGTGGTGTTTCGGGTGGGGAGAGAAAGCGGGTTAGTATTGGACAAGAACTTTTGGTGAACCCGAGTTTGTTGTTGTTGGATGAGCCCACTTCCGGGTTGGACTCTACTACTGCTTTAAGGCTAATGGGCACATTGAAAGGGTTGGCTAAAGGTGGGAGGAGTGTGGTCACCACAATCCATCAGCCATCAAGTAGATTGTATTGGATGTTTGATAAGGTTGTGGTGTTGTGTGATGGATGCCCGATTTATAGCGGTCAGGCGGGTCGGGTTATGGAGTATCTTGCTTCCATTGGGTTTGTGCCCGGTTTTAGTTTGATGAATCCTGCTGACTTTCTGCTTGATCTTGCTAGTGGTACGTTAAATGATTTGTTCTTCTAATCCTTTTGGTTAAACAGAAGAAAAGTATAAAAAGAATTGCTAGTGCAAATGTAAAATTATGATAGTTATTTAACTTTAATTATGAAAAATCTTCAAAGTGCTATTTTTCTGATTTTTTCAAACTTTACTTTATGAGGTGTATCTATTTATCTTATATACTTTTGATTTATAACTTTTTTTCTCATTAAATATCTCTTTGTAGTTTATAAATCCTTATTTAGATTTTTTTTTCTGAACAGACTTAGTTAGATGCTTATATAATTTATTAAGTTAAAAGTAGATAATCATGCATTAAAAATGCCATGCTCTACACTTTAGAACATGATACGTTTTTTAGTAGACAAAGAATAAATATATATTTTTTTAAATCATTAAGTGCACACCCTTAATTTGTGTAGGGTTTTAATTTTATTATTTTCTTGTTGAAAAACATATTTCCTAATATATGTTTGTAATCATCAAATATAAATAAAAATGATTAAAAAAACCCTGATGAATAATACTCCGTATAACTTTATGATCATACATACAGGGGTGGCTCTTGGTACAAACCTAGATGATCATCAACAATATAATACACCGGATCGCCAGGAAGATCGTGACTCAGTTAAATCGTTTCTGATTTCATCTTACAAGAAAACCCTTCACCCTCTCATTAAAGATGACATCCATAAAAATAGTCATGATACAACTCTTGTTATTAGAGGACCACTGTCTTCTAGAAGTAAGTTTATCTTTTATGTAGTCATTTAATTTGTCACATTTCTCACAAGATTTAGGTCATATAGGTGGTTAAGCATTTAAAGTAAAATAAAAAGATTTCTAGTTATGATCTTAAGAAATTTGTCTCTTGAAGATTAGTTGTCAAAACTTATATAAGTGGTGTGTGATCGCAGGTTGTGACAATAGATGGACCACAAGCTGGTGGACACAATTTAAAGTGTTGTTTAAAAGAGGTCTTAGAGAAAGGAGGCATGAATCATACTCGGGTTTACGAATTTTCCAAGTGATGTCTGTCTCAATCTTATCGGGTCTTTTATGGTGGCATTCTGATACATCACACTTGCAAGATCAGGTACCACAATTGTCCTTGTGTTTTTTTTTTCTTTTGGACTAACCGTCTATTAGAGTGTCTTTGTTATTGTTTTTGTTGTAGAGTTTACAATAAATTTGAGGTAGATTTATAAGTAAATTCATTCATGGTCGGACCCACAGTTTAATTTTCTTTTTAGGTGCACTATCACTTAAATCCTCGTATAATATACACTACTAGAAAACTGAGTAATTATGACAGCAATATGGGATTAACTCACTGTATTTACTCACTGTATTTTTTTTCCTTGTATTATCTGTCGTAATTTGGTTGCGAAGGACAATTTGCGACTGAAAACGCGGTAAAAAATACCCAGCTTTCTGGTAGTGGGCCACCATTTAACAATAAACTATGAAGAAACTATGAGTGTCAAGATCTCAACAATCTTTACCTTTAATAGATGATATATTTGTACTATATATATGTGACCTTTATAACTTAATAATTATCTTACTTTAGCATAAAGTATTATTCTATCTTCAAAACTTTGATTGTCTAGTTTATAAATGTTATGCTAACTAGTAGCAATGCAGTTTTGATGAATGGCCATTAAAATTAATCTAGATTAATATTTCTACATGTTTGTCTTAAAATGATTATGGGTTAAATATATGATATGCAGGTGGGACTTCTCTTCTTCTTCTCAATATTTTGGGGGTTTTACCCTCTATCCAATGCCATATTCACATTTCCTCAAGAGCGCCCAATGCTAATACGTGAACGCTCCTCATCCATGTACCGCCTCTCCTCTTATTACTTCGCTAGAATAGCAGGGGACTTGCCAATGGAACTAGTTCTCCCAACTATCTTTGTAACCGTTACCTATTGGATGGGTGGGCTCAAGCCTTCACTCGTCACATTCGTGCTAACAGTTCTAATCATTCTTTTTAACGTGCTCGTTTCACAAGGACTTGGACTGGCCCTCGGAGCCATACTTAAGGACCTAAAACAAGCAACCACCTTATCATCAGTGATCATGCTAGTGTTTTTACTCGCAGGCGGCTACTATATTCAACAGATTCCACCATTCATCAGTTGGTTGAAATACATATCTTTTAGCCATTACTGCTATAAGCTTTTAGTGGAAGTACAATACAGTGAAAATGAGGTTTATGATTGTGGTAAGGGAATTCACTGTAGAGTTTTAGATTTTTCTGGGATTGAGTACTTGGGTCTTGGTCACTTATGGTGTGATGTGGCTGCTTTGGGTGTAATGTTGGTTGGCTACAGGATTGTGGCTTATGTAGCATTGAGGATGAGAAAATCTCTATAATTGTTTAGCTTTGAGTTCTACTTATTTCAAAGTCTTCTTCAATAAACCTAAAAGTAAATAAGAGAAAGAGAACTGATTATATATTCAGATGGACTTGATGCAAATTTAGAAATAGTTAAAAGTTAATTATCATGAATTGTATATTTATGCATTCTAACTCTATTTGTATAGTTTTTATATTCGCTTAATTAATTAAATTATTGTTGCAACTAAATTATTTAAGGAATAAATTCTAGCTCCTTTGTGAACAAGAATATAGGCATTAGAAATCAAAAAATAACAATTGATGCTAAAAGTGGAGGGAATTCTGCCATACATTGTGTTCGAAAACTGCGTTCCATAACCAAGTAACAAAGGCTCATGGATTACGACGTTGTAGTTTCAGCATCTTATTTATCATCCTCTATGATTACATGCAACTTAAAAGAATGGAGAATTAGGACGTCATTGTGTTTGTAACTTTGTTAGTTGTTGGAAAAAAGTATCATCAAGAAAGGAGATATGTTAAGTATTTGACTGAGTATAGATTAAAGAGTATTGGATAGTATTATCAGACTAGGGTTTATTACTCTTAGGCCATGGGCCCGCAAGACCCTAACTAACCTAGCAGGCTCGTGGGCTAACACTAATAAACCCTAGTATGATAATACTATCCAATAAGGAGGAGATTAATAGTTATTGTTTGGATAATATGGTTATCAGTTCCTTGATTGCAATCCTATCAGGTTATGGTTTAGTACGTCTAGTTAGTATAAACATAGAGTTATTAGTAAATAGTTTTGGTGTTGAGTTTTGTTGTTGATAAAAATGCGATAGACATGGGTGTCTCCCAAATCCAGATGTTTCCAACAATTAAGCTGAAGATCCAAACTTGTGGACTGATTTGGAAACCAAGGATGATAAAGGAAATGGTTCGCTCATCGAAACCTTTAGCAACCAAAGAGAAGTGAACAGCAAACTCACCCAAGTGTATCAGTCTAATTAAAAAAATTCAAAAGTCTGATTAGTGGGTTACAAGCATAATAGAGTATTCTGATCGAAGACATAAATAATAGTGTGCTCGTTAATCGCAAAGGAAAAAAAGGCGCAAACAAGTAGAGCGGTGTGCTCTTGTATCGGTGTGATCGGAATAACCACCGAAAGTTGCTTTCCTGATTAGGCCAATGCATACATGGACAAGATATAGTTTACCATTCAGGAACCTATATTCATAGGATTCTATATATTTTAAAACTACATGGGATGTCTCACTAAGATAGTCAAAATAGGGTTAACAACTTTTTCCCTAAGTTTATGCACCCGTCATACAAACTAGGCCAAAATTCATGACGATTGAGACCATGGTTATAATTTTTACCTATAATCATTAGTGTTTGTCAACATAGAGAATACATTATTGAATGGCCCACCTAAACATATGGATACAAAGAAAAATCTATATACATCCACATTAGTCCAGGCCAAAGATGGCAATAAATGGTCTTACAGGACTAGATGTTGGGAATCATGGTATCATATACGAAGCGGAAGCGGTTTATATATATTAACCAAAAGTCGATTATATATACTTATATATATATAGCCGATTTATATATATATTATATTAATTGATTTTATTAATCCGATTAATAAAATATTCCCGATCAGGATCTCAGTTAAACGCGTATAAACAAATAAATAATATTAACAACCATAGGGGTTTAGTAATCAACCTTTGACGACTACACCGGAATTGTAACACACGGGTTACAACGAATACTCGCTAGTAGGAAGTTTCATGAACCGAGCACGATCCAATCAAAGAGGAGGAGTGGGCCGGCGGTGGTTGTTTGCGGCGATGGAGGGGAAGCCGAGGGTAGGTGACGGCGGCCAAGGGAGAGGAAGGAGGTGAAGATGTTTTATTTTATAAAACTTGTGATTAGGGTTTGATCCCTAATCCCTTATTTATTAAAATAATACTTACACATAACCCCCTTTATTTAACAATTAAAACTCTCCTTAATAATAAACTATTTTACTATTAAGTCCTCGAGTCCAAACGATTCATTATTTCACAAATAATAATCCACCCAAATGTAAACTTATCTGATTCGTGTACCAACGTGTAACTCTTCTGATCGTACCGGGTCGGGTTACGTTGATCTCGACTTTAATTACATCGGACATACTATATATCCAACAATCTCCCACTTGGATGATTTTTATTAAATGAGTCAACGTGTGCAGAGTTGGACGCCGAGCTGCATCGCACTGCATCCAACACGGTATGACACTTTACAGTCGTCAACTAGTTCTTTGAGTTCAAGCAACGCTTTATTTAACCAAATACTATAGCCCTGATAATTCTATCAATAAGTCCCTTCTGTATAGACATCCGTTGATCATAAGACATGGATCATTCATTCTTATATAGTGATCAACAATTCTCTATTCTCGTCTTTAATTCAAATTGGTCTAACGAACTACCTTAGTCCGAGCGTGGCCACGAGTTTATACCAGTTTGAGTTAACGAGGGCACCAGAATGTCTAAACGTCTAATCCTATAGAAGTACATAATTCCATCAGCGTCATACAAAACCTTGATGTTAGAAAAACCCTCGTCGCAAACCAATTACTACACATTTACTACGCAATTTTCAACGCATTTCTTACGGAAATATATGGTGTAGGAAAATTGTGACGCAATTCCTACGCATTTCTTATGCAATTTTCAAAGTATTGGTCGCTATTGTGTAGCAAATTTGTCAAAAAAAAAATAAGGGTGTTTTTTTCGTCACAAATAAGTAGAAATTTTGTCAAAATTTGTGACGCATTTTTTTTCGTAAGAAAATTTGATAGCAAAAGAGCCAGTTTTCTCGTAGTGTAAAGTAATTAGCTATGGTCTAGTCTACAACTACAAGTGCAAGTTGAAAGTGGGCCATAAAACCAATCACGTGGGACTTATTGAAAACTATTTGGGCTTTATTAATCATCAATGTGGTGGATTTGGTCTTACCTGGGCTGGAACTCAGTTATCGTTTGAAAAGAAATTAAAAAAAGTAATACAACGAATAAAAAGAACCGGGTCACACGGAGGCCGGCAGTTTCTTTTGTAGGGAGCCAAGGAGGGCCATAGGGCTGTTAGTAGCATGATAAAACGAAGAAGCAGACACCGTTTTGGGCTGATTCTTCAACTTTTATGGTTGGCTAATTGTTTTCTTGCCATCACAACCGAGACCCTGGTATGGAAATTTTTATTATAAGACTTTTATTTGATTTGTATTTGTTTTTTTGAACTTTTGGCGGTTGTTCTTGTTAACATGTTAATGTGTATAATTCTACTTTATTTTCAAAACTTTTGTGTTAACTAGTGAGAGTGCCCGCGCGTTGCTGCGGGTTCGTATGTAAACATCATTGGCCATCAAAATTCATTATATTCTTAAGAATAAATGAGACCTTCATATTACGTGCTATCATCTACATGATTGGATACTTTGATGATCTCGTCTCACCAAGCTTTTTTGCAACAGATTACGTGCTATCATCTACATCCACAATCACAATTGTTGTAGCACCCAACCCTGGTACCAAGCGTTGTTATAAGCCCAATAGGCCTGGTCCCCATTACTAATACAGTAATACATTTGTCTTTAGACCAGTTTCAGCTTGCCGATAAGAATGGCTATCCACACTTAATGGTTATTTATAAGCAAATGACCAATCCCAATCCCATAACAAATATGTCGCAAACTACTTACTCTCAAAGCCTTTGTAAGCATCAACAAGTATAATTCTTAAAACAAACTAAAACCATTAAAATCAAAACTCAAAAAGGATGCAGCAGAATAATAAAATTGAAAAATGAAGGGGATAATAAAATTAGATGTGGCGATGCATAAGTCAACTTAAATTATAATTTTAACAAAAAAATTAGCAATAGCAAATATAAATCAAGATTCTATACAAACTAATGCTCCCTTTTAATCTAGGATCAAATTTCTTCATACGCGTTGTTTGAATTAATACAACAGTATTTGGTATTTATAATGATTTTTTCATGGCTGCATAGGACCATTCCTAATGAAATATGAAAATGTTCATGTGCCAAATCCTTCACAAAGGACCAACATATACAATGTATAAAAGTGCAAAAACGAAATAAAAGAAGCCGAGAAAGTCACCAGTAACTATATCGACACAAAACCAATAACATTACCATCCTAACAACTATTGTTGTCTTGAAAAAAAATTCAAGCATATGACCATCGCAGGGAAAATAGGAAGGAAACATATGGTGAGGAGGGATATCAACATGAAGTAACAGAGGTGTGTATTGGTTGTTAAACTTAATTCCAGCAGGGGTCTGGATTTTATGAAAATAAAAACAGATAACAATGGCAAACATTTTGTCATGATGGTGAAAAGTGTGATTTCTATGCAAATCTAATAATCGCATGTTAAAAGACAGTCAACAAACGCAAAGTTAAGCAACCATACCTTTGGTAGATAGCAAAACTTCATATAATCATGTCATACCCACGAATGTGTTGCTTGACTTTTGATATTGATTCTATAGCATATAATATTAGCGTGAGGCATAAAATAAGACAACAACAAAAGATAAAAGACTTTTAAGAAAACAAACCTGAAGTAAATAGAAAATTACGATTACTAACCCTAACCTGTAATCACTCCCCATTTATACCTAAAGATATAACCTAATTGAATCCGTAACCGACACTTCAATTCAATGCCAAAACAGTTACTTATAATCAAAGTACAAACACAACTTCATTAAAGTCAACCCAATATTGGCGGAGACTTTTAAAACAAATCATACAACTTACTTACCCGAAAAATAAAGACACAATATTAGCAACACTTAATTACTACCTTAAGCAAACAAACAAACACAACTACAATTATTCAAGATCATGACAATAACATTTAAAAAACACACAACAACAAAGAATATAAGGGAAATAGAATACAATTATGACTAATAGAACATTCAATTGGGTTTTATGTGGGTGCTACGTTTGATCTTCTGATTTGTGTAGAAGACAACAAGGGAGTGAGTGACTTTAATGAGTATTCAATTTGGTTTTAATGGCTTGTATGAAGGTGGGTTACATCTAAATTTATTGACAACTACAAACATCTTAATGCATTGATTGACAAGTACAAGCATCTTAATGCATTGACAAGGGCATAAAAGGAAGAAAAGTGGTCAAGTTTAGAGAATTACACTTGTGACTTTTTAGTTGCCACCTTAACTTTGACATTTTAGACCTTTTTACCCATCTCTCCCTCTTTATAATGTAATATGTTAATTTGAAAGACGGTATTTCACATTCACCTATGATGTTCCTTCCTTATCCGAGAGGCTCTATAGGGTTGTACTTTTTTTTTTTTTTTGAACGGCAAATTTCTACTCCTTATAGGACTTGAACCCATGACCTCCCCTTAGGTGTTCCTAGAAGCTTTTGCTTCTACCATTGGGCCACCAACCCCAATGGCTCTATAGGGTTGTACTTAGCCTTTTATGATTAAATTGTTGTAACATATCACCAAGAAGTGATATCATTATGGAGGGATCGACTCCATGGTGTCGTATTGTGGTCTATATGATATATTGACTTCGATCTACCTGGTTAATGTAAAGGTATACAAATTTTGTCAATGTAATTTGTCATACATATAAGTGAAATCACTAGTTTGTATTTAGTTGATTAAACTTGAATTCAGAAGTGATTGTGTCTCTTATCTCGTGTCTTTGGTTATAGATTCTAATCAGACATTATACTAACCACATACACTTCGTGGATACAATAACGTATTTATCCTAGCTATCTAGGTTTTTGCATGACCTGATGACAGTCACTTAGACACTTACTAAGTTCAAAAACCTGCTATATGGTCTCTTTTATAAGGATGATCCAGATAGTTGTGAATGGTTGTTAAGAGACAAAAAATAGATTTTTGGTAAACTCATTTTTTAGGGTCATCGATTCATAAATGTTTTGTGAAGGTAGGGATGCTAATAGAAACATTGTTTTGATGTAGTAATTGTGGCTCTCTCTTCTATACGTTGGCGATTATCAGTATAGCGTGTCAGTGCAATTAAACGTTGCAGGAGTAATTTTGTTTGTGATGACGACAATGCTTTCATTTCTTTAATTATTGAAGAAAGATAAGGAAGAACAAAGTAAGATCCTAATGCCACAACTTGTGAAGCTAATTAAAGGGTTCCTTTGTGAACCATAGGTGCGCGCTTTGATTGACGGAATCATATTCTACCATCACCTCTTGTTAAGAATTTGCATATGAATATATATGATTATCAGTCTTGCTCATCCACTTCATGGAATGGAAGAGGTACCATTTTCACTGCTCTAAACTTGCCTGCATTATTCAAATGCTCATTCTCCAACCTACAAGACAATTCAAAAGGCCATACGCACGTGTAAGTTATTAGTGAAGCAAAATGAATGAACTTTGAGGTCAAATTCTCACTTTTGAGCGTTCAAAATTCGCGTGCGTTTGTCTTAATCAAGATTTTTTTTTCTATCTTATGAGTTGAAATTGTTTATTTGCATATGAAGTAATATCTTTTTGCAATGTGACCTTTGGCCTAAGGTCATTGGCGAACTCCCTCAACCAAGTCGTGAGGCTTCAAACCCCATACCCCATGGGGCGCATTTAGGGGGTGAGGATTGAAGGAGTGTGTCGCCGTTCTAATAAAAAAAAATTAAAGAAAAATACAAATTTTCTTCAACTTTTAATCAAATGTGTTATTTCTTTACCTGTAGAAATTCCAGTGGCCTCTTCTAATGACTTCAAGGGCAGCTAAAAATAGCCCTGTCAATCTATAATCAATGCCCCCAAATTTGTAGTGTAGTACAGTTTGTAACCAAGCTAGTCTAAGAACAACATTCAACCCCTGTAAAATGTGGCAAAGACAACAGTTAACAGACTTTTTATATGTATTGGGCAAGACATTCAATAATTTATAATTTTTCATCCTGGTATAAACTACTAAGTCTCTTATTAGTGAACATTTGTTGTGTATATCAAGCATAAGTGTATATACCATGGAGAGAAAGTAAATAAACTTTCGACGAAGAATCAATTCGTTTCTTAACCAAGGGTTCTTTGAGTTCATCTGTAACAAACCCCAATCCTTAACAAAGTCCCAATACAGTTGATACAAAGTTGTGATACTTGACATTATCACTACAATGCATAGCCATCCCACACTCTTTTCTTTTTCATATGCGACTTTTGCCCCTGCCGCTAGCATTGCAGATACATATTTTCCCAAATTAGTTAGATGGCCCATGTCTCCTTCATCTAGCCACCTTCGAGCACACTACACAATAGCAAATTAAAAACATAAACATGATATTTGCATGCTGCTAATATGACGTCATAAATTAAATTGGATTCGGCCTGATTTTTTTGCTAGCATACTATTAAGTATATATATGTAGCAAAACATATATATATTGTTCCAAACCTGCATAGCTCGCCAGTAATAAGGCAAAAAGGAAACAGCATAGGCGAGATCTCGGTAATTTTTTGTGTTAACACAATATCCATAGTCTTGAGTTTTGTAACTACCAGTTATATAGTAGCACCCTACATATTCAAGGTTCCTGAGCATAGGTACCTGTTTCACATGGAAGTTCATGCAAAAGTATAAGCTATGACTTGTATAATAATTACTTAATTAGAAGCAAAAAGTATAATTGAGTTCATTTGGGTTTCAACATTGCACAAAGTGACAAAGTCAGCTAGGGGTGTGACCCTTAAGTTTGTTTGTTTTTTTTTTTGGGAAAAACACCAAAATGGATAGCTGACCAACCAAAAAAGCTAAAATAAAGATTTGATGCGTCTAAACATCAGACGATTACACGTGTAAAGTTCTCAAACACCTTAACTTTTAAGGTCCCAGCGTCTAAACTTTAGACGCAATGCTGTTATTTAGACGCAAAGGTGCCAACCTTTTCTTTTGAATGAAGACGCCTCGCGTCTAAACACTTTGCGTCTAAATAACAGCCACACGTCTAAAGTTTAGACGTTGGGATCTTAAAAATTAAGGCGTCTCAGAACTTTACACGTGTAATCGTCTGATTGAAGGAATGGCCGGTCCCTAATCTTTAGACGCATCAGATGGTTATTTTGGCTTTTTTTTTTTGTTGGTTAGCTGTCCATTTTGGTGAATTTCCCTTGGTTTATAGTTTGATATACATATATAAAGTATAGGTATTTACATCTTTTAGTATAAAATCTTAAGCTGGAATAGATTTACACCCCTTAGTAATTCATATAATATAAATAAACATCTAGGTTGATAGTAATTGTAAGTTTGTTCAAGTTCGCTATAACGCTATTAATAAAATAGTAGAGAGTCGGGTGTTCTCAAATCTTGTATGTTCTACGTGTTTTATCCCATTAAACAACTTCATTTAATTGGATGGTTTTGTTGGGTTATTCCCTAGCTAGGTAAGTGATCTTGAGTTTATATACCCATTCATCCTTTAGCGATTAATATAACTGACAATAATAACACAAACAGAGTGGCTGACCTGACTACAAAGTTGATCAGCCATGAAGAAATCCAACATCACAACCTTGTAAAGAGGCGATAAAATGATGTTTCTTAGTACGCTTAACAGACGATAGCGACTTGATTTGTAAACTATGTCAATGGGACACACAAGCAATACCAAAAAAGCCTGTAAAGAAGAAAGCATAACTACACATGTTTCATAATCCATTTTTAGGTACTATTTTACTCATATACTTCAAATTAAATAATTGAAAAGAATTCAACGAGTATAAAAGTAATCACTTTACCAGTAACAGCAGGCCAGGGATCAATTCAACTTGAGAATAAGTATACCCTTTCTCCATGAGAGAAAGATGAACAAACAAGACCCCCACTACAATGGTTATCGACATGGTACATATCAAGAACACATCTCTATACTTGAGTTCTCGAGTTGGAGATAACTCAAAGATAAAACTATAATTTATACGGGTTTTTCTCCACATGAAGATGTTGCATCCATATAGGAAAAAGTGCAAAAACAACAAGCTGAACATGCTGCAAAATCAGGCATATATTGTCACTCACCAATACACATATTGAGTAAAGATCAAATACATATAGTTTTTTTGTAAGAACTGTAAGAATCAAAGGGGGTAAAAAAAATTTATTTTTTTTTTTTAGAATTTTTTTTCCCATGTGCTTAAACATTCTTTTTAGATGAATAATACAAAAAAAAAAATTAAAAAAAAAATTTTTTTAGTGTAATTACGTCATTAAGGTAAATACATTAGTTTACACTAGAGTAATTATGTAATTACTCTACACGTAATTACTCTACACCAATTTTTTATTTTTTTTATTTTTTTTTAGTTTTCAATACTATAATACATGTTTAACAATATGGGGAAAAAAAATTTTAAAAAAAAAAATTAAAAAAAAATACCCTCCTTTGATTCTCACAGTTCTTACCAAAAAAGCTATTTGTACCGGATCTTTCCTCTACACATATTATCTATAGATTATTTTTTATATTAAACAAATTATTGTGTAATAAGATTTTGGCATACCTAAGAAGAGGGTACACAGTTTCCATGTATATGGTATTTGTTTGTGGTCCATATGTTCCGGTGGTATGAGCCATGATGGCATACCCAACGAAAAGCGCGATGAAACATCCTGTAAATAGCCCTATAAAAACCATGAACAGAATTAATTAAGACACAAATTTTGTGATCTAGTTAGAAGTGTTCAATTTTGTTTTAGCCTTGGACTTCTAATATACATAGACAAAAAAAATTTCTTCCAAACCATCTTAGCTGATTTGTTTATCATTTGAATTCCTAGCATTAGATCAATACATCAAGCTACAATAGAATATTTGCTAAATATAATCTAATTAGTTAAAGAATTGTATAGTGATACATGACTAGAAATTAAAAACTTTAAGAATGAATATTATTGAAATATGCTCTTTTAGTGTGCATATATTGAAAAGGGGAAATAGAGAATTGTTGTCAAATCTCTTGGGATTGGGGTCCATTCACTAATCATGAAAATAATATTCTAACATGATATTATG
Organism: Ambrosia artemisiifolia; assembly: GCA_032199755.1. NCBI lineage: Eukaryota > Viridiplantae > Streptophyta > Magnoliopsida > Asterales > Asteraceae > Ambrosia > Ambrosia artemisiifolia. Next base: position 3,987,261 of record CM063519.1, read on the forward strand.
TCTTCATATAACTATAGGACAAACAAATGTTTTTGTGCTTCTACAAGAAACACTAAGATATGGTGCTGAGAAAGATCACACTTCAAAGTGATGTACTAGAAACCTTGCTGTGTTGGTTTTCCACATATTTTAGTGGCAGTCGAAAAAGCCAAGTACCACATTTTCTGCCCTTTATCTTTGTCGAGGCAAAGATAAGTCAATCAATGTAAATGGCGATGTAATCTTTGACAGATTATCTTTTAGGGAAAACGTGACCCACTTGAGCATCTATATGAAACAACATTTAACGCAAACAAATAAGTTTAGGTGTGTATTCGACGTTAAAAGAACTATGACTTTTTAACATTTTTACACACTTAAAACGCCCCTCAAAAGCACTTCTATTCGGGGTGCTCTAAGTGCACGTTGTAGTGTACGAAAGAGACATTGGGATATAAGAGGGGTTTTCTTGTTTTTATATATTTATATTATTTTAAAATCCTATATCTTATATTTTGTAGTACCCAATTATTTTTTTTGTTTCTCCGTCGTATTCAGTATGTAAAAAACGCAAAATGGATTTTAATTAATAATCTCAGCATTTTCCGGTTGGCCAGTAATAATTCCAACTGAGAATATTCTGGTCAACGGAAAAATAATCAAAAGTAAACACACACCTATGAAAAAGGTGACAGCATGAGACTCTTTGCGCTGAGTCGGTTTTAAGTATTTCATTGCCTTCCTTCGGTTATCTTCTGTAAATTGTTTCACAAAGATCTCCTCAACTTCATCTGCCAACCTGATAATCTGCCATACAAATAAAGTGATTGTGATGTCATATATGAATATAGAAAAGAAATAATATAAAATTTAATTTTCTATTGTTTGTATATATTAGCTTCAAGAAAAGATAGAATATATATGTAGAGCCACTTCATATGGTCTGAAATTTGTTTAGCAAATGGGAATTTCTCGTACTCAATTGCAATCATTATTGATATTCTTTGACATATTATGTGGCTATGTCATATAGCACTAGTAAATTTAATTACTAAAGCTAAAGGTTTTTTTTTTTTTTCAGTTTTACCTGGTTGGAACTGTTGAAGTAAGAGCTTTCAACAACTTTAAGATAAATGGGAAGAACTTGTTTGTTTGTAACCTGAAAAGAGCAAGACAACATAAGGTGGCATATCTCTAACCTAGTCAACAATATAGATTTTAAAGAAAAAGTAAAAAGAATAAGATAAACAATTAAGATTTTGTCATCCATTTGAGATATCAAACCTACACCATATGTACTTACTTTATCAAATTTCTTTAGAATCTTGGCAAAGGCGAGCATGTTCAAGTGCCTGCAAATAAATTATCATTGAAGGATTATTAGTGTCAAGAATATTGTAATTGCGTTCGATGAATGAAAATTCTATTTGCGATAATGTGGATTGAAGTATATGGTATAGACTTCATAATAGAGTAGTTAGAGAATGTTAAATAAAGAATAATGTAGCAAAAGCAAAACAATACCTATAAGTTTTGAGATATCCCAATCCTTTATAGAGCTCAATGAAAGCTCCCCGAATCATTTTTTCGGCATGATGGAGTTTTGTCTTATTAATGTGAAGCTTTTTTCCGTGGGAATTTTGTTTTTTGGATGATTGATTGATCAAATCTTCCCAAAGTAGATAAGAAAAGGTACGCGTCGGGTTAGTTAGAGGAATGTGAATTTTCAAGTTTTTTTCATGACAATTACTAATACACTGAGAAAGACTTCGTCCCCCTTCGGTATTTGATCTTTCTTGCCCAAGTTCTTCTGATCTTGGTAACACCCTAAATTGCATACCATAGCTGTCCAGATCTTCTGCTAAATTTTCATCTTCCTGCAAATCTTGGTCTGTAATGCCCCTATTGGATTTTTCATCTGTGAGCACATAAAAATAAAATCAATTAGTTTAGACAGAAATAGAAATACAATCAAGTGAAAAATTGAATGGCATAATAAAAAGTAGAATAAGTTTTTTTTTTTTTTTTTTTTTTTTTTTGTGTGTGTGTTTCATATTTAGTTAAACATAATGACCATTTTCAGATTTTACTTTCGTACCACATGAAATAGTGCCAGATATAGAGTCTTCATCCTTGGAGTCATGGTGCGATGAATTAGCTTTATTTTTGTGTTGATCTTTTAGCGCAGTTTTGAGCTCTACAAGAATATGTAGTTGTTTCTCAAGACACTCCCCTCTATCAAGGAACTCTTTTTCTTTCTTTCTATAGAACTCATTCACCTTGTTAAGTTGTTGATCCAAAAGGGCAAAAAATGCACTAGTAGCTTTAGTATGATCAAGCTGATCTAACAATTCTGTTTCGTATACAACTCCCTTACTTGATGCAAGTTTACTGTGAACCTGATACAAAGATAAACCAAACCACATTAGGAAAACCATGCATACACAATTAAACAAAGTAGCTAGACTTTGGCACCCGCCGTAATTGTCATAAAATCAATTGGTAATTTTGTATATATACTGTATACTTTTTAAACGGATGTAACTTTTTGTGGAATAATATTCCGTTATATGTATATCCGCCCATGGGCCTCAATGAGGTCATGGGAGTAAGATACATAGTTTAATATTTAGAACCATTTGATGGAGCGGCATAAGGAAATGAAGATAAGAGCTTGAGGCTATTTGGTCTCAAGTTTGAATCTGATCCAGAGGGGTTTTAGCGCAAGGGCTTTCGGGTGGCCGGTTTTTCCCTGAATTGGTGGTTTGGTGGACCTTGGGCTGCCTAGCGGGCAGCCATTTGTCAGTGTTAACCCACTAGCAGTTAATGTGGTATTTAGTTGGCTGTTCAAAACAAAAATTTAAATAAAGTGAGAGAGAGTATGAGTACATGAATGAATTCTCTCCCTCTATGTTGATTCCCACATAAGGAAAGTTTATTTATAGAGGAGAAGAGTGTGTTGGTTAAAGATCTTTTTAATTTAGGCTTTGATGAAAGAGAAGAAGCACAATGAATTTTCTTGATGTCTTTCTTAAGTTGCCAATAATCAACGAAGGCTTCTTTCCATTCTGGAACAAGTTGACCCTCATATTGCTTAGTGAATTTCACCATCTTCTTTCTTTAACTAAAACAGTTAATCGCCGAATAGGTGAGAGTGTTTTCGTTTATGCACTTGTGAGCTGAGAGTGTCTAATAGAAGCCTATGGTCACACTATTTATGGACACATGAAATTAGTGTAATGAAAAAGGGTAACTTTAAATGAAGTGGCTCGTATTGATTCTCTAGTGCAGCACATTCTAAAATATCCTGTGTTCTATTTTTCATTTATCCCTTGCTTCCCTCCACTTGGAATTATATGAGGCCTAAATTTATAACTAATGTTCATAAAAAAAAAATAATAATTGCAAACTTTTTAAGATGTGTCAATGCTTGGATGCGCTTACAAAAAGTTCGAATTTCGACGACGAATGTATGGAGATATATGTAACAAACTTTGATGCCCCTTCCACTAATTTCCTATGTAAATGGATTTTTATATAATACTAATACACATGTTTACAATAAAAAAAAATATAGGCTTGTTTGTATATATTGTGGTCGATTTGCAGTTCGAGAAATCTTATTATGTATTTGTTCTTGTTTGTCTAGTCTTTGTTTTTGTTGGGAAATTATCAGGTGGCTAGCTTTACCATAACTTTTTGTTTACCGTTGAATCTTTCTCTGTTTTCTTCTTTTTTGTACATCACAAGTGTTAAGTTATTGAGTCTTGATCTAATTTGTAATAAAATTAGTTACTCCTGTGTATCACTGAAAATACAGTACATGGTTGATAATATTTGTTACTCCCTATGTGTAACTGAGAGGTATATACTGACCGAAAATTCGACACCGACCCCATAAAATTTTGGCTCCGATGAAAGAAGAACAAAATGAGAATGGCGTAAAGATATGTAATAAAACAATGTTAAATTTGAAGAATTTGCTTTGAAGGGCTTAGGTTAAATGAAAATGGGTTGATAAAATAAAAATGGACTAGGGGAAAGTTAAAATTGTCTATGTGTTTTATTAATTAACAGTAACTAGTATCAGTTCGTTTGCAGACCTACATGCGGCTCATCCACCCTTGGATGTTCTGAAATACTAATTTTAATGTTAATATTAAAGATGAGGTCTTTGTCTAATAACCATAATATGATTAATACGATGGGTAAAGGTTCAGGTACAAATGCCATATTTTATGAGAAGTGTGAGAAGGCCCAAGTTAAGTTTTGTATGTAAAAAACGCTGATTGTATAACTTTTGTAAACTTTTTAAAATTAAAACGACTTTAGCTCAAACCAAAGTAAACTTTTATTAGTCGATATAATATTAGTCGATATTGGGCCCACCACGTCCACTATTACCTTTCCTGTATATATCAATTATGAATTTTAAATTAAGCGAGTTGGCATAAGTTTTTTTCTACGAGCCGATCTAAACTCATTGTAGCTCTTTTCGTATCAAATTAAGGGAATATCAATGATGGATTTTGAAAGATATGATATAAAGGTTGTGCATATTTGATTCCAACATGCTCACACTCTTCATAAGTGTCGATTAATATATAGATCTAATTCTTGATTTTGCAAATTGATTAAACTAATATGATGCTATGTATATGTACATTTCGGTGAAATATGTCACATATACAATTGTAGCTGAAGGAAACATGCATGCGTACAGTTGTAACTGACAGTATCTGAAATCATGGGTACAAATCTCTATTTTCTTGCATGCCTATTGTGAAAGAAGGACTGAGTAGGATAGCACTGTTTTTATAAATACATGAACCATATAATGAGTAACTCATGGCTTTATGATGTCAATCTGTGTCTCTCTTGGTACATATTCTACAAACAGATGGATAAAAGACTTGTGTAGTCCATCAATCTATCTGTAGTATCAATGTATCTAATTCACAATGAACTTGTTCACATGTAAAAGAAAGGTTGCATATATATTGATGTGATAATAGATAAAGATATGCGCAAACACATGGCACATGGACGCATGACCAAAGAGTCTCTTCATGTTGGTTCTATGCCTTTAAAAGCCAAACAGTTTATGGTATCGATCATCATCAGCTGTCACTTTTATGGAACCATTAGAAAGGGATGATGGTAATAAAACAAGAAAAAGTTGCATAGCCAATAATGTTGTAGCCCAGTGGTTGCAACGGAGGTGGGAAGATTTACCCACAATAGTGGGGTTCTTGCCCGGGAGGTCTCGAGTTCGATCCACGGGGTATGCAAAACATGCCAATCCTTCGGACGAGGGGTTGAAAAGCCTGTACACATTGGGGATCGAACCGGAGTGGGTAGGTTCGTTGGCAAGCGACTTACCCGGGTGAACTACGCCAATAAAAAAAAAGAAAAAGTTGCATAGAATGGAGATAATATGAGTGAACATGGAAATTAAGAACGGATAACTAGCATCATAAAACCTAGGGGTGCTAAACGGGTCGTATTTGCGGGTTGGTGGGTCTAACCCGACCCGAACCCTACATGAACCCAGTGTCGACCCAAATATTCAGGGGTTGACCCAAACCCAATCCGTTTAGCTAAACGGGTTCGCGGGTTCAACCTGAAAGTGACCCGAACCCAATTAGACTAAACCCAAACCCGCTAATTTTGTATTAGGTTTGGTTTGTGTTTTCACGTCGTATCAGAAATTCACAATCCTAGACAAACCCCTATACCTTCCGTGGAGTTACCCTTACATTTGTGTTCCGAATTAAGTTTCATTTAAAGATGGAAAAAAATGGATTTGGAAGGAAGGAAGGAACGAAAATTGTGTTCCAGAGGGTTTTTTTTTTAGGAAAAAATGGAAAATAAATAATCCCAACTATTGACTATTGGCCAATAACAGTCCCAACTACGAAAATCACCAATATTGATCCCAACTTTCGACATATTGAAAACCAACAGACCCAAACTAACGGAGGCTAACTCCGTGGCATGCTTATGTGGCAAGATGATCCTACGTGGCATGCCACGTGGCAAAATGTCCTACGTGGCATGCCATGTGGCAAAATGATCCTACGTGGCATGCCACGTCAGCATCACACTAACGGAGTTAGCCTCCGTTAGTTTGGGTCCGTTGGTTTCCAATATGTCGAAAGTTGGGACCAATATTAGTGATTTTCGTAGTTGGGACTGTTATTGGCCAATAGTCAATAGTTGGAATTTTTTATTTCCATTATTCCTTTCTTTTATTTTTTTTATTTTATTTTTTGAGAGAAAGGAAGAGAAAGAAAAAATAATACGTTCCTTACTCTTCTCTTCTCGATCTCCTATATAAAACTTGGGAAGACAGAGTTAATCCTCACTGCTTAAAATTTTTTGAGGTGTTTAACTAGGTAATTAGCTTTGGCAAGAGCCCACACTTTGTTATTCAGCTTATGACATTTACACTAATAGGCCTATCAGTTTTGGATTTCAAACACCTAAGCTCTAACATCAGATTTCAACTATTCTTAAAATCACTTATTTTTCTACAACTTTACCCCCATTTCCAAACGCTCACTTTTTATATAAAAAAACTAAAATGATGCATCAAATAATTGTTTGTGTGCATGGAGCCCACTTGTTTGAAAGGGGTTTGGGAGTGGTGCGGACGAACGTCACAATTGGGAGGTTTGGAAAGAGGGAAGCCTGGAAATCCAAACGCTCTGCCTCACGCAGCGGCGTTGTGGATGCTCTTTGCTTGGCCTAGTCAATGCAAATCTTATGAAAATTGAGGCTATATGTGGTAACGGAATGGAGCCGTTGAGAACTTCTTCTAGTTGCAACTTTTAGTGCGACCCCAGACCCGCCAAGGGGGTCGTGCTGTTGATTTGTAAATATAACTTATATATATTTGTTATTTGTGTTTTAGTATTGTAAAGATTGAACATAATTATTCTGTATTAGTTAGTATATGTATTAGTATGTTAAGTCATAGGATACATTAGTCTTAGAATTAACAAGTAAACAAATGGGTCACTTTGGGTTGTCTACAAAGAATGGCTGCAAAACAACAATCAGAAGACTACATATCAATGTTTCAAGGCTGCAACAAAAGGACTACAATTGTTCAGAAGAAACAGCAATGATTCGACATGAAGTTAAAGTGTTTATGCAGAAAAATGGACAAAAATACCCCTACGGTTAAAACAGTTATCTTGGCGCCAAATTACTAAGTCAAACCGGTGGGAAAGAAGCATTGCAACGGTTCAAAGGAGGGACACATCTATTCGAAACATATATATACAGAACTCAAGGCAAACTGTTTCGGTAATCAAGATTATCACACACAAAATCCTTTGTCAAAAGAAACTTTCCAGAATTCATTTGTTTTTCTTTGTTAGTTTGTATCATACATTCAATCGTTTGTTATAATATTAATCATTCAATTTGTGTCTATCATTTTGTGTTTATCATATTTCGATTATACTTTGATTAAATCCGCTGCATAATCTGATCTGGGCCAACAAAACTGGTATCAGAGCAAGATTATTTGTTTCTGATTCATCACTCCGTGTCAAAGTCTAATCCTATTCTGCATAATTCTTCGAGTCCATTAAATATATTTCTTATCCGAAGTGTCTTTTGTTGTTACTCATAAGTTACAATCAATATTCCATCATTTACGTTTAGCCAATCATATTTCTGTGTCCATTCTGTCTGTTCATCAATAATATTTGTTTGTGTCTGTCCGTTTTTTGTTTCTGTGTTAAATTTGTGTCAGAAGTGTTAATCATTTGATCCGTGTCTTGTCTATTCACAACATAAGTCAAGCATCAGTGTCATATAATACTCGAAGTTGAAAAGTTATAGTCGAATTCTGGAAGTCAAGTCTGTTAGTTTTTTGTCTTGTTTCACAACAGAAAGTTTTATTCATACGGTTCACTGTCTTAGTCTTATAATCAATTCGCATACGATACAATCATGTCTGAATCCACTGGAATCTCATACATAGGATCAAGGCCACAATACATGGCAAGATTCAGGCAAAAGAAAGAAAGAAAGGCTGCACTAAGGCGAAAGGGAATTGAAACAAGAAAGTGCTACTATTGTAAACAACCGGGTCATTTAATTGGTGTTTGTGGCATAAAAGAAAGGGATGAGGGTGCACAATTAATACGAGATGCCATCGACACCGGGATATCATATTATCCAGAAAACTCATATGGAAGTGGTGAAGATTACATTCTTCAAGGATCCGACAATAGTACTTGGAAGAATATGTGGTATGTGAGTCCCAACCTTCAAAATCATATAGCGGGTAATTTAGATTTCTTTATCAAATTAAAGAAATCATTCGGGGTTGAGAGTAGAATCAAAAACAACTTTGTTTTTATAAGGGGAATTGGGATGGTAAGCATATCGGTCGAAGACCAACACTTGATCATACCAAATGTGTTTTATTCAACCGATATGGAGGACAACAATATACTAAGTCTCCTTCAACTTAAACTACAAGGTTTTGTGGTTAAAATTAAGGGAAATTTCTGTATTGTTGAAAACATGTTTAAGAACAAAAGTATACAATTTGAGATCTTTGAATCTCAAAGTGAATCAAAGGAAGAGATATCTAGAATGTTGGAAAAGGGTGATGAAGAACATAATAGAATGAAGGAGGCTTACATACACGATTACTTTGAAGCCATTTCGGCCGAAGCCGAATCCAACATTCGTGATGTAGATGAAGTTATAAACAAAATAAATATAGATTCACTAGACAAATGTATTGAGTTCTTAGACATAATACATGATATGGAATTCCCTTGGGCACATAGAAACATACTCAAAGGACCATTTGTTCAAATGGTATCTTGGTTCCTAAGAGAATTCCTAGGCATAACAAACCGGCCGATTCCCCCGGTGTTTGAGAATGGAAAGAATGTGGAGTTATATGATTTATATATTATGGTACAAAAGGAAGGCGGTCATAGGCGAGTGTCAATGTATAATATTTGGGTTGTGATCGCAAAAGAGTTAGGATTTGACTATGAGGACAAAGATATGATGCGAATCTTGTATGCTCAATACCTTGATGTGTTAGATTGGCAATATCAAGTCCATAAGAATGCCCGTAAAACAGCCGAAAGAATAGAGAAAGAAAGGCAAGAACATAGTCAAGTTAGAAGGGTAAACACCACACCAAACATGTCCATGAATGCATCGTCATCGAACATAGAAGTGAAACCAAACGAAGAGGACTATGCTTTGTACATGGGAGGTGATTGGAGGGCTGCAAAACGATATATGAAGCGCAGGAATGTGGACTTCACTCAAGCCGAAAAAGCCCTCAAAGAAGCCATTGAAACATTACCTACAAGTCCCATGAGCCCTAGTTATATTTAGGGGCGAGTGTTGATTTGTAAATATAACTTATATATATTTGTTATTTGTGTTTTAGTATTGTAAAGATTGAACATAATTATTCTGTATTAGTTAGTATATGTATTAGTATGTTAAGTCATAGGATACATTAGTCTTAGAATTAACAAGTAAACAAATGGGTCACTTTGGGTTGTCTACAAAGAATGGCTGCAAAACAACAATCAGAAGACTACATATCAATGTTTCAAGGCTGCAACAAAAGGACTACAATTGTTCAGAAGAAACAGCAATGATTCGACATGAAGTTAAAGTGTTTATGCAGAAAAATGGACAAAAATACCCCTACGGTTAAAACAGTTATCTTGGCGCCAAATTACTAAGTCAAACCGGTGGGAAAGAAGCATTGCAACGGTTCAAAGGAGGGACACATCTATTCGAAACATATATATACAGAACTCAAGGCAAACTGTTTCGGTAATCAAGATTATCACACACAAAATCCTTTGTCAAAAGAAACTTTCCAGAATTCATTTGTTTTTCTTTGTTAGTTTGTATCATACATTCAATCGTTTGTTATAATATTAATCATTCGATTTGTGTCTATCATTTTGTGTTTATCATATTTCGATTATACTTTGATTAAATCCGCTGCATAATCTGATCTGGGCCAACACGTGCCCCCTTGTCTCCCCGTGGCAAAGAACCTATAAACCTTAGAATAATATCATGTTAGGGGCTAACAATTTTAATGTTGATTTGTGAAATGGGTATACTTAAAACAAACTTGATAAACAATCAATGCCTCCAGCTCGATCGAATGTACTTTTTTAATTGGTGCATGCCTATATTATTGTTAATATTCCTTATCTTATTCTCAAAACAACAGGGTTTATATATTTAACTCAAGATTAGAGTAAATAATTGGAGAATGAGAAAGTATAAGAATGAGTTGTGTAGTTAATTTAATGAATAAAGTTGTGGAAAGAAAAAGTTAGCGAAGAGTTGAAAACAAAATTAGTTTCACTTTTATATAAATAAAAACAAACCTCTCTAAAATCTAAGTTCTTTTATACTTTAACAAGTTAACAGGTCAACCCACTTATTAAGCGTGTCGTATTCGGTTTAACCCACTTATAATTTAACGTGTCATGTTTATAAGTTAATCCATTAAATGAGTGGTCATGTGTTAAATGTTAATCAACTAAAAACTTGATTGTTTAGGTGCCGTATTTGATTGTGTGAAGAATTGTCTAAAAAAGCTTATTTTTTCTTCAAAACTCGTTGTACTCAGCACTCATGGGCCATTATGATTAGCACTCACAAATTTTTTTCTCTTGTGCTTTTTGATTTCCATCAATAAAACTTGGCATTTAACTTTTCCAAACAAAAAAATAAACCGATCAAGGAATCCAATCCTTAGTACGTGAATGACATGCAACACAGCTTCTTTTAATTTTCTTTTATCAATTTTTTCGTTTTTTTAGTACCGTTGCATAATCTATCCCATCGTCACAAACATGCTTATGTTTTTTCAAAATTTGTATCCTATCCATTGTTGTAATATTCGGTGGACTTCTTGTAGGATTGTTTCTTCTTAGTGGAGAGAGAAAAATTAAATGCATGGATATATTCCAGCCAAACTATAGTTAGATCTGGAATACCCTCTACAGCATATACACTACTAGAAAACTAACAGGTTTATTACACCGGGTTTCCGCTGGAAATGCGTAGGCTTCCACAGAGCTTGGGAAGAGATAATTTAGTGATCAAATAGCATACGGTTCTTCCTAAGCATAAAAGATATATTTAGGATAATAACATATTCATCTATGTGGACCCCATTTCCTATATAGCATGAAAATTCCATGCTTATTCTTTTTAAAAATGGATTAGGAACCAGTCTTTACTAAATCCTCTTAAGAACTTAAGGGTTCATCCTGGGTATATTCTTCTTATTAATGCTATAAAATGTTCTTAAATTGGGTCATGATGAATTGAAGCCCACTGAAGCATATATAGCAAGTATATGCCCATTTTTTGTATGTATTATCCCCTTATGCATGGTTGATATGTGTTTCATCACAAGATTTAGATTCTTTGAAGGACATGTGTAAACGAATATATATATGTTATGTCGCTTTCAATGAGTTTTGATAATTTGATATCTAAATAATATGTTATTCGTTTATACGTATACGTACATGCATGATGTATCAAGTCTGAATTTTATCCAGTTTCATTGATCCGGTGCTCTGGGCGGAAACAACGTAAAATGTGAATTATGTGTTTTATATTTAATTCTTGTTAATAACTCGGTCTCTCTGTCCGGTATTTTCCAATAGGGATGGGCTAAACGTACCTATCCCACTTGTTACTTGTTATACACCAACCGCCTCCCTCCCCCCCCCCCCCCCCCCCCCCAGTAAAAAAAATCAGTTTAAAAATTGTCAAATTCCTCCCTTATAATAAGTTTTGTTTTAAAAAGTTTTTCCTTCTAAAAACACATTATCATATACATAAATAATTAATAGGTGGGGTACAATTAGTAAAAATAAGAGAAAAGGGGTTACGTTTAGCGGCCCCCTTCTAATAATGTGACATTAGATTTCTTCAATATCTAAAAAACTGGTATCAAATAGTGAAAATTTGAAATTTCCCAAAAATTCAAACAGAAAATGGGCACCACAGACAACAATCTATTGAGCCCCAAATGCTTCTTTCAATTAGAAAGATTATCATCAATGGAGCAGAATGAAGAAGGTGTTATATGAGTCCCAAGATCCTTGGAATATATATGAGAGTGACCAATTGGGTTGATAAACCGAAAAATGTTGGTTCTTTAACATCATAACAAATCCTTCGTTGTGAATTTGACTTACTTAGAATGAAGGATACCGAATCAATTGAGGAATATATTCTTCAATCAGGTGGTCTCAATTGTGAATAAGATGCACTAACCCGTAAAATCGATATGAAGACCAAAACATAGTTACCTTGAAGAGTCAAACGGCTTGTCTACTTTGCCCCTTTAAACTTTAATCGGCCCCCAAAATCTCATGAGTTACAAATGAGGCAGTTAGATACAAAAACAATGTAGCGTGCCTTCATAACTCAAGTTTTGTTGAGCAACAATTCATGAAAGTATAAACGAAAGACTTCATGTCATGGAAAAGATGATTAAAAATTCATAACCAAGATAAGACTGGCAAGGGAATAAACAGAATTTTCTAATCTCATGAGTTACAAATGACTATATAGTACCCATCATAAATCTAGTGTTAACATTGCTAAATGTTTGCGCATGCAATTTGTAGGTATTGTTGATCAATTCTTTTACAACAGAAGCAAGAAACTAATATTAAACATGTGTACTTGATTAGCCAACAACCGCATAGAGGGTAGACGTCATGATCTTGAGAATGATCGAGTTCTCGTTTAGGGTATAAGGTTTCATTGGTTAGGTGATCTTGATGATCACAAAATTATAGACAGAGGAGAGTTACAAATTTGCGTTGGTTATTGTTCATCATCATTACATAATATTAATAAGCTTCTCACTTTGAACAGTGACTTGATTTGGGTGCTTTTTTTTTAAGTGAATAAGTATCAATATATACGGATTGAGTTTAGATATTATGGGAATGGCATAGATTTGCGTTGGTTATTATTCATCATCATTTAGGTAGTAAGAGTAATTATGTACATCCAATAATTACTAGTTAGAACACATTGTGTTGATAAAAGTCAATAATCAAGCTTAAATCAATCATATACTTAAGTCAAAAGTCTGATAAGTTAAAACTCTTATCAGTAGTTGAACCTCTGATCAGTATTTGTTCAAAACTCTTATAGAACTACTGACGAGTCTTCAAAACTCTGATAAGAAGTTTTGGCTAAAAACATTAAATGCTGATACCCGAAGGACTGGAAGTAAACATTTGGAGGGTTAATTGTGTTAACCTGAAAATATAACCGTTAAGAATTTGTTACGAGATTTGGGGCTACAATTAGGGTTTCATAGGTCTATAAATTGGGATCTTTCCAATTACTTTGAATTCTCTTAATCTTTTTGCAATTACTCCTCTGGTTGAAGTTTAATAATAATATTCATTCAAAATCTTTCATTATTGTTCTTGATTTCACTGTGTTTTATAACAATTGGTATCAGAGCCAGGTTGGCTCGATTGAGTGAAATCTGGTGATCAATTACGCTGTTTCTGTTGAATTAAACAAACAACAAGTCATTGATGAAATGAAAAACAGTGACTATGATATTAGTTTCTGTGAGAGTTGTGTGATGGGTAAACATAGAAGAGTGAAGTTTACCAAAGGCAAACACACAACTAAGGGTATATTGGAATATGTACACTTAGATTTGTGGGGTCCTGCTAAAACTGAGTCCTTTGGAGGTGCTAGGTATTATATGTCCATTGTAGATGATTATTCTAGGAGAGTATGGATATATATTATCAAGCACAAGAGTGAAGCCTTTAGGAAGTTCAAAGAATGGAAAGTATTGGTTGAGAACCAGACTGGCAAGAAAGTAAAGAAGCTTAGGACTGATAATGGGCTTGAATTCTGCAATAATGAATTCAACCAGTACTGTAAGTCTCATGGGATAGATAGGCATTTGACTATTCCTGGAACACCTCAACAAAATGGTGTAGTTGAAAGAATGAATAGAACCATTTGTGAAAGGTTGAGGTGTATGATTAGTCATGCAGGGATGCCTATGCAGTTTTGGGCTGAGGCTGCTACCACTGCAGTTTATCTGATCAATAGATCACCCTCAGCAGCCATTGATATGAAAACTCCAATGGAAGTCTGGACAGGAGTGAAGCCAGACTCTGGTGACTATAATGATCTCAAAGTTTTTGGATCATTGGCTTATGCTCATGTAAGCCAGGGAAAGATTAACCCCAGGGCTATTAAGTGTGTTGTCTTGGGAAACACTGATGGGGTTAAGGGTCACAGGTTGTGGAGAATGGATGGTGGTAAGCCTAGGGTGTTTAATAGCAGAAATGTCGGGTTTAAGGAAGATATCTTGTACAAAGATTTGTTGGGAAAGAATCTGAAAAATGATGATGAGTTGTTTGATGAAAACAAGGGTGTTCAGATTGAGGTGGAGCCCAAGGGAAGTGTACAAGAAGAAGAAGTTGAGCCTGAGGGTATTTCTGGAAATAATGATAGTGGTGGTGGTGATCCAGGGTCTAGTATTGCCAAAGACAGACCAAGAAGAGAGATCAGGGTACCTATAAGGTACAGGGATCACCAGGACAGTATTTCAGCTGTTGCATTCACAGCAGCTGAGTTTGAAAGCATCTATGAACCATTGACCTATGAGGAAGCTGTTGTATCAAGTTATAAAGAAGAATGGTGTAAAGCCATGAATGAAGAAATGGAGTCTTTATATAAGAATGATACATGGGAGTTGACAGATAAGCCTCATGATAAGAAGCTGGTGTCTTGCAAGTGGATCTTTAAGCTGAAAGAAGGAGTGAAAGAAGGTGAAGGTCCAAGGTTTAAGGCAAGACTGGTGGCAAAAGGATTCACACAGAAGGCTGGTGTTGACTATAATGAGATCTTCTCTCCTGTAGTCAAACACACTTCTATTAGAATCATCTTATCTTTGGTTGCTACATTGGATCTGGAGTTAGAACAAATGGATGTTAAAACTGCTTTCTTACATGGCAGTTTAGAAGAGCAGATCTATATGGCACAACCAAAGGGATATGAGGTAAAAGGTCAAAAAGATAAACCTTGTTTGTTGAAGAGGTCGTTGTATGGGCTCAAGCAGTCTCCTAGACAGTGGTATAGGAGATTTGATGAGTATATTGTGAGCAGTGGGTTTAATAGAAGTCTTTATGATAGTTGTGTATATCATAGGGAGTATGACAGGGGTAAATTTGTCTATTTTCTCTTGTATGTTGATGACATGTTGATAGCATGTGAAGACAATGATCAAATCAGAGAAACCAAAGAGCTGCTAATGAGGGAGTTTGATATGAAAGACTTAGGAGAAGCAAGAAAGATACTAGGGATGGAAATTAACAGGGACAGGAAAGCTAAGGTATTAAATCTGTCACAATCTTCCTATATTGATAAAGTGCTGAAGAGCTATGGGATGGAAGATTGTAAACCTGTGAGTACTCCTCTTGCTGCACACTTTATGTTATCCAAAAATGATGCTCCTAAGACTGATCAAGAGAAGGATTTCATGAGTAAAGTGCCTTATGCTAACACTGTGGGCAGTTTGATGTATATCATGGTCTGCACTAGACCTGATATAGCATATGCAGTAAGTATGGTTAGCAGGTATATGGCTGATCCTGGAAAAGGTCATTAGGCAGCTGTAAAATGGATATTGAGGTACTTGGCAGGTACCAAGAAGGTTGGTTTGAGATTTGAGGATAGGTTTGACCAGAAGGGCAATTTGGTCAGAGGTTTTGTAGATGCAGATTTTGCAAAAGATAGAGATAGTGGTAGATCTCTAACTGGATATGTGTTTTCTGTTATAGGCAATGTTGTCAGTTGGAAAGCTCAGTTGCAGCATGTTGTGGCATTATCTACAACTGAGGCAGAGTACATTGCTCTAACATAAGGTGTGAAGGAGTCGTTGTGGCTCAAAGGGATAGTGACTGATCTGGGAATCAGTCTGGATGATACAGAAGTGAATTGTGACAATTTTGGGGCTGTACAACTATCCAAGAATAGTGTGTTCCATGAAAGGACCAAACACATCAAGGTTAAGATGTTTTGGATCAGGGACATTATTGTTTCAAAGGAGGTGAATGTCAAATGGGTTGCAACTGATGCAAATCCTGCTGACATGATGACTAAAGCACTACCATGACCAAAGTTCAGGTTCTGTGTTGATGCTGTGGGCTTAGGTTGAAGCTTGATGATGACTTAGGTGGAGATTGTTGATAAAAGTCAATAATCAAGCTTAAATCAATCATATACTTAAGTCAAAAGTCTGATAAGTTAAAACTCTGATCAGTAGTTAAACCTCTGAACAGTAGTTGTTCAAAACTCTGATAGAACTACTGATGAGTCTTCAAAACTCTAGTAAGAAGTTTTGGCTAAAAACATTAAATGCTGATACCCGAAGGACTGGAAGTAAACATTTGGAGGGTTAATTGTGTTAACCTGAAAATATAACCGTTAAGAATCTGTTACGAGATTTGGGGCTACAATTAGGGTTTCATAGGTCTATAAATTGGGATCTTTCCAACTACTTTGAATTCTCTTAATGTTTTTGCAATTACTCCTCTGGTTGAAGTTTAATAATAATATTCATTCAAAATCTTTCATTATTGTTCTTGATTTCACTGTGTTTTATAACACATTGGACCGATGAGCGATGAGTTTCCAATGAAATTGGTGTTGAACCGGGTCACTCGTGTCGTCTTTCAATCACTAGTGTGAGTGACATTTCACCCATAGACTATATGAAATGACAGAAATACCCTCTCTCACAACACACCCTCTTTGCTCATCTTCAGCCGCTTCAACCTTCATCTTTTTCCTACCTTTCTGGTTCCTTTCCATTGCTCTTTTTCCTTGTTCGACACTCAAATCGGTCTAGCCCGACCCGAAAACAAACCCCATTTAAACTGGGCCTTTAAACCCTTCACAGCCCTACCCATTTAACAATCAAACACCATGGCCACCATATCTTCTTCCTTCTTTTCTCTACCTTCTCTGCGTACAACAAATAACCCTCACACAACAACAACAACAAAAAAAACAACGCTTCTCCCCTTCCCTAATTTCCTTCAACCCACTAGGTGTGTGTGTGTATATATATATGTATATATATTCATTTGTACTTATTATTTATCTAGGTGTTTCTGGGTTTGATAACTGATAATATTTTGATTTTCAGATTGAGTATTTCTTATTCAGAACGAAAGGGATTATTAAAGCATGTTTTTCCCCTTGTGATTTCTTGCTTGGTTGAAGATAATACTCAAGCTGATGAATCAAACCCTGTAAGCATATATCTTTTAATTGTGTTTGGTATTATCTTTTATATTAAAGCTTGTAACTTTGTGTAAATTATTGATGAATTTGGCCTCTGATTGATTGATATTGTGTTTTTTTGACACCTGATGTTATGAGTGATTTCAGGAATATTTTAAAGATAACGGAATGCTTGCGGTTTTGATGTTTGATTGATGAATCGAACGAATAAGTATATTAATCATGGTGAAATTATTTGACAAAGTGTCTGATTTGATGCATAGGATAAGGATTGTGTAATCATGAGTAGTGTAGTTCCATGGAATTAGATGCAAATTTATATCAACTTTAAGTTCCATCGCCAGTGTTAGAAATCCTTTGTGATTCGACCACCATGTGTTTGTTCTCACCGGTTAAAAGTTCTAAGCTACCCAACCACAATCGAGAACCGTTTTTATGGCTTTAATGGAACTTACATTTGCTTAAAAATTAAAATAAGTCATGTTTAACAATCAACTCCCAATGACACATGAGGCAGGGACGCAGGGTCACCTATACTAATGCTAGCTTTTGTGAGCCGGGGAGGCGGTTCCACCAAGTTCTTTATGAAGGAGCTAAGAAAATGTTGAAACTAACATCTAAAATGAAAGAGAAACAACAAAGATGTGTTTATGTGCATAATTTCTTTTATTTGTCGAATTTGATATGTGTAATTATAACCTCCAAGGGGGGTTGAATCCAGTTTCGACTTGTTTTTTCTGCATATAACCCTCTTGAAGGCCACTTGCCAAGTGCAAGTTGTGTTTTACCTGATCCCCATTGGTTAGCAGGGTATTTGTCCGGTTCTCGTGGGAACTAAAACAAGATATGCTTGACTAAAGTTGTATTTTTTTTTTTACCATGGAAATAAATAGGGAGCAGCTATTGACCTCAAACTCCCGAGAAGAAGCTTGTTAGTGCAATTTACTTGCAATGCTTGTGGTGTAAGATCACAAAAGCTCATAAACCGACTAGCTTATGAAAAAGGGATGGTTTTTGTTCAGGTATTTTCTTTATTCGACACTCATGGCGTGTTATTAGTGTTCAGATATTTACATTAGATATGCTAGAAGTAGTTCTTTCAATGATAATTGTTTACATTGTTATCCAGTGTACAGGATGCTCACAGTATCACAAACTTGTTGACAATCTCAATCTTGTGGTAGAGTACGACTTTCGGGAGGAAATCAATGCGAGTCCAGATGCAGATCAAGTTTGATTCATTATTCTACTCTGTTATAGTGTTATGTAAATTGTCTCCTTTTAATATACGTTTGTAAGCGGTTTTAATCATATAAGTTATAACATTACATGTGAAAGGGGAGAATCTATCGAACAGGAATGTAAAATGTTTGAGATTTTTCTCTTTAGTAGATTGCAATTTCTGACCCAGCATGCTTCGACCGGCATACTGCTACTTCCTCAGGAGGTTGTACTTGGGTTCAAACTATGAATTTAAATTTAAAAAAAAATGATCACAACAGTCTACATCAAGAGAAGGTTTTGAATCACACAAGACTTTTAGACAATACATCAACAAAATTACAACTCAAACCAAAACAGTGCTGAAAATTGGTTACAAAGAAAGGGATAATAATGAGGAACAAAGATCTGATTTATAAACAAAACATCATGCTGAAGGCATCATGCAATTTAGTGGCCAACTTTGAATTATGATGGTGCGGGATGGGAAGACATGACGGTGGAGGTGGAGATGGCGGTTCAGCTTCTGGTTTCTTGTCTTTCTTTTTTCTCCTTAACTGAAAAAACTGCTGCATTGCATCCGCACATTCAGACGATAATACCCCTCTTCTTACTATCATATTTGGGTGAAATGGGTGCACAGGGGCAGCCGGTTTATCCGACCCGTTTCCACTTCCATCCACATCAGGAAACAGTCTGCAAGATTAAGAATAAACAACTCAAATTAACCCGATTTGTTTTTGAAATATATAGTCAAATAGCAAATACCTGATCCAGCTGCCATCAGCTCCAAGTAGTTTATTGGGAGCGCCCCATACAACTGTGTCAATCCGGGCTTGAAGGATTGCTCCGGCACACATAGGGCATGGTTCAAGTGTAACATAAAGTGTAGTACCCTGCAATTAAAACAAGACCACTAAGAACAAAGTAAAGAACACAGTAAGTGTCAGGTCTTAAAACGACATTTCATAACTGCCCTGTATGACAACAAAAAGGCAAACTTAAAAGAAAAAAGTGCATTGACACTACTTAAATTGTACCCATATATGTAGCCTGCATCTTGTTATCCATTTAATGCAACATATTTTTTAAACTATACAGTGTAACATGCTTGCAACTTCTTAACAAACTACGCAATTAGTACCAAGTGAAAACAACACAACGTAAAATATCATTTTGTAACCATTTAATGCAACAAATTGCATACTTCAGTAAAACAAATGGCAACTATGTCGCATAACACGGCTAAAGAGAAGTGTGTTGCAGTGTGTGTGTGTGTGTGTGTGTGTGTGTGTGTGTGGGGGGGGGGGGGGGGGGGGTTTACCGAAAGTCTCCATGAGTGTAACTTGTTTGATGCCTCACGTATACAAACCATCTCAGCATGAGCAGTAGAGTCACGTAACTCTTCTACCCTAAAACCACAACGTTTATAATATTAACAAACACTAATGAAATACCCTCTATGAAAAACATAATGAATTAAAAAGGCTTCATAAACTTACAAATTATATCCACGAGCGATTATTTTACCATCCTGAACAAGAACAGCCCCAACAGGCACTTCCCATATATCAGCAGCCTTTTTAGCTTCCGACAAAGCTTCTCTCATAAAAAACTCATCATTTTTACGTTGCTTAGCTTCAACAGTATAAGCCTCCTCCCATTCATCAAATCTATCTTTCGACACTTGATCTATTCGTGCAAGTTTCCTTCTGGATGGAATCGGTGGTTCCACTGTTACCATTTTGCCACTACCAGATGCATCCGTTTGTGGAACTGGAACTTGAGTCAACGGTTTAGAGACTCTTTGGTCCATTTTTTCACTGGTGGATGCATCAGTTTCACCAGTCACTGAAGTTGTCTTTACAACAGGTGACCTTCTCATTCGAATTGCAGGCAATGGATTTGATGATTCTTCGATCACTATTGGAGACATAGATTTTGGCGAAGATCCCTGATTAGTATTTGATGACGATATTAATAACGGCGAATCTTGTTTCTCCTTGAAACTAGAAGTGGTAGAAACGTCTTTTCGACTTAATTCATCCGGTTCATGACCAGAAAACCATCTTTCGCTACTTGTAGACTGATTTGATACCCCGCCTGATTTAGGTGTATGTGTTTCAGAACGTGATGGCCCCCACCGCAGTCGAACCACATCTCCAATAACGTTCCATATTGACCTACCACTCCTTTTCACCTGTTCATCGGGTGCACCGCTTTCATGCCACATCTCATCAGATGGTCCCATGTCTCCATCTTTTTCATCATAATTTCCTGAACCAGATTCACCTGAACTCTTTAGCTCATGTTGCTCATCATCTTCACGCGCTAATTCACCTTCAGAAATAGAGAGTTGGTGTTTTGCTTTCTCAACAAACTCCCCCACTAATTGACCCGCTGATTTCTGTTGTTCATCAGCTGAAGCAATATGAGTACCGGTTTCTTGAAAACTAAATTCCGGGTTCAATTTCAAGGCTTTATAGCTACTAGATGTCTCTTTTGGCATACCAACATGAAAACTCGAAGCCTTGGTTGTTTTTCTACCAGTTTTCGTTGCTTCTATGCGTATGGGTTCCGCCACCATTGCCACCTGAGATGACGAATACTTATCGTCAATATTTTTTCTCTTCTCAGATGAACTTGAAGACTCCAAATGCAGTTCGTGTGTTTTTGTTCTGATGTCCGATTGCGTGTGTGAAACTGATGTGTTTTCAATATTAGTAACACGGGTATCTGACATTTGCTGCGATTTCACTCTTGACTCTTTTGAAGAAGCCGCTTGGACTTGGTCAACTCTCTGGTGTTTTTCTTCTCTCTGATCATGCAGTTCTTGTTTTTTGGTTCTGATGTCAGATTGCGTAACTAACGTGTTTTCAACATCAGTAACATGGGTATCTGAAGTTTCCGATATTTGTTGTGATTTCATTCTTGACTCCTTTGATGAAGCCAGTTGGACAACTCTCTGGTGTTTGTCTTCCCGTTGACCATCAAACCGATCACTAACTTGTGCTGAATTTTCTTCCTGGTTCTTCATTCGAGTCTCAAAGGATGAAGATGAAGAAGATGCCATTCTCTTGTCAAAGTTACGAATTTCAGACGCTTCTAAATTCACATTTGACTGCTTTTTGTACTCACTTTGGCGAGTAATATCAACAGTTTCCCCTTTACGGTTACTTGTCAGTTCTTGAACTGATGTACTTGATTTATTTTCATTGCCACTGTAAAGCTTCTGGGTACTACTGTTCTTATTCTTCACTCCTGATCGATACTGATCCGTGATTCTATCAGTTTTCTCACTATAATATTGACTATTTCGCTCTGTACGTTGACTTTGACTAGACTCCACATTAAGCTTCTTTTCTGATTTCTTTCGCCACTCTTGATTCCCATAATACGATTCAGTGGCATTCTTTTTCACAATCTCGCTTTCTTTTTTGCCAAATTCCTGTTGCCTCTCCACATTTTCTTCAAGTTCCTCGTCATAAACGCTACTATGACTATCCACTTTCCGATCATCTTTATACACACTCGAAGACTCTCCTTTAACAAAATAATCATCGTTTTCAATCACAACATCATTGTCACTATCATACTCACCAGCAGAAGAAACCGAGTAATACGATGAACAACTTGACCCTTGCGTTTTAACTTTATTCTCCACTCCTGTTACAGAACTTCTTCTCTCATTGCTTAATTTTCTATCTTCTCTCTCACTAGACTGAACTTCCACAACCTTAGCATCACACTTCAAATCCCTCTTCACATATCCTGACTTCACCGATTTTGCTCTACCCGAAACCTTACTCGAATCCTTCTTTTCGACCCGTTTTCTACCTCGAACACCAACACTCTCCAATCCCACTTCCTCACTCAACAAATCAAGCAAAAGCTCAACTTCATCACCACAATCATCCCCAATCCCTTTACTAAAACACCCTTCATCCTTCTTACCTTCATAACTCCTACACGCGTACCTACGACCCCCTAACCGCCTCCTATCCTTAAAAGAACAAATCTTTTTATAACAAAACTTTCCATCAGACTCACTACTTAAAGAAAAGCTATAGTTACCATCAACAACTAATCTCCTGGTAGGTGAAAACTGGATCAAACTAGATTGCCTCAACCCATTACATAAAAAGCTAGGCTTTATTCTAGGTAAACTGCTATAAACTAAATTATTATTATTATTACCACAGCAGCAACAACAACAACAACAAGAATTGATAGATGAGGATGAAATGAGTAAAGGGTTGGTTTGAAATGTGGAATAAGTGAAGAAAGTAGGGTCATTTAGGTATAAAGATTGTGAAGCTCTGCATCTGAGTGATACAGATGGGGATAAACAGGTGGTATACATCATTTTTTATATATAATTTATAGTGTGTGGATTGAAGAGGAGTGTTTATGTTACCTTGATGTTAGTGTATGATTGTTGAGGAAAAGTTTATGGAAGGATCGTCGTCTCATCTGGGAGTGGGATAAGAAGATGGATCAGACCATTGACAATGGACGAATTGGGGGAAACCCACAGAATACTATGTATGGTGTCTGCACTCGGTATACCAAATAACCACAATTTTTTTACTGGTATGTTTGGTAAAACTAACTGGTAGCGGTAGAGCATTCACAGTAGTTGTGAGTGGAAGAGAGAAAAACTGTATTAATTTTTAATGTAATATGTGGTTGTGATTGGTTGTGAGTAAATGGGGGATAGGGAAGCTATGGAATTTTTTTAAATACATTTGGTGTTTGGCAGAGTAGCTAAAATTTTTAATAAAATGACCAAAATTGACATAATTAAAAGTAGACCTGGCAATTTCAACCCATTTGGTTGAGTTTGGGTTATTTTGGGTTTAAAATTTGACTTTGTGGGTTGAAATGGGTTTAGTATAATTTTCAAGGGGGTTAGGATGGGTAATTTTAATTGTAGGATATAAGTAAGTAGGTCAGGATGAGTAAATTAAAAAAAACAAATGGGTCAGGATGGGTATTTTTTGATAACCATATACAAATCTGAATAAAAACTCACCAAACACCAAAAGCGTTAATGTCTCATAGAAATAAATGTCATTAAAAACAAAAAATTATATCTTTTGCATTTGTTGATAACCCCGGTCGGTTCGAAACCGTTCAGGTCGTTAACGGACAACCAAGTCGAAACAACACGGGTCGTTAACGAGACCGATCTCATCCAAATGGTGAGAGTCGTTAGCGGGCTTGAACGAGTCGAAACAGTATGAGTTGTTGACCGGCCAGTTCGGGTCGAAATGGTCAGGTCGTTGGCGGGCCCGGTCGGGTCGAAACGGTCCGGGTTGGTACCGAGTCCGGTCGGGTCGAAACCGTCCGGGTCACTACAGGACGGGTCAGGTTGAAACGGTCTGGGTCGTTACCGGGCCCGGTCGGATAGAAACGGTCCTGGTCGCTACGGGACGGGTCAAGTTGAAACGGTCTGGGTCGTTACCGGGCCCGTTCAGGTAGAAACGGTCCGGGTCGCCACAGGGCCCGGTCCGGTTCACTACGGGACGAGACAGGTTGAAACAGTCTAGGTCGTTACCGGGCCCGGTCGGGTATAAACAGTCCGGGTCGCAACCGGGCCCGGCTAGGTCGAAACAGTCCGGGTCGCTACGTGACGGGTCAGGTTGAAACGGTCTGGGTCGTTACCGGGCCCGGTCGGGTCTAAACGGTCCGGGTCGCTACCGGGCCCGGTCCGGTCGAAATGGTCCGGGTCACTACGGGACGAGTCAGGTTGAAACAGTCTGGGTCGTTACCGGGCCCGGTCGGGTCTAAACGGTCCGGGTCGCTACCGGGCCCGGTCCGGTCGAAATGGTCCGGGTCACTACGGGACGAGTCAGGTTGAAACGGTCTGGGTCGTTACCGGGCCTGATCGGGTCAAAACGTTCCGGGTCGTTACCGGGCCCAGTCGGGTAGAAACGGTCCGGTGCAACCGGGCCCGGCTGGGTCGAAACAGTCCGGGTCGCTACGGGACGGGTCAGGTTGAAACGGTCTGGGTCGTTACCGGGCCCGGTCGGGGTCGCTACCGGGCCCGGTCCGGTCGAAATGGTCCGGGTCGCTACAGGACGAGTCAGGTTGAAACGGTCTGGGTCGTTACCGGGCCCGATCGGGACAAAACGGTCTGGGTCGCTACCGGGCCCGGTCGGGTAGAACCGGTCCGGGTCGCTACCGGGCCCGGCTGGGTCGAAACAGTCCGGGTCGCTACGGAACGGGTCAGGTTGAAACGGTCTGGGTCGTTACCGGGCCCGATCGGGTCCAAACGGTCCGGGTCGCTACCAGGCCCGGCTGGAACGAAACAGTCCGGGTCGCTACGGAACGGGTCAGGTTGAAATGGTTTGGGTCGATTCCAGGCCCGGTCTGGTCGAAATAGGCCGTGTCGCTACCGGGCCCGGCTGGGTCGAAACGGTCCGGGTCGCTACCGGGCCCGGCTGGGTCGAAACGGTCCGGGTCGCTACCAGGCCCGGTCGGTTCGAAATGGTCCGGGTCGCTAACGGACACGGTCGTCGACGAGCCAGATCGGGCCGAAACGGTCTGGATCGCAAACGGGCCCGGCCTGGTCGAAGCGATTCCGGTCACTAACGTGCCTAACCGGGTCGAAACGGTCCTAGTCGCTAACGGATACGGTCAGGTCGAAACGGTTTGGGTCGCTAACGGGTCCGGTCGGGTCGAAATAGTCTGGGTCGTTAACGGCCACGGTCTAGATCGATAACGGGTCAGTCGAGTCGAAACAGTCCGGGTTGTTAACCGGCCCGCATCGAAATGAAATATTTCGCATCCCTTAAGATTTTATTTTTAAATTTACTTTTGTTTTTTATTTTAATTTTTTTTTTACTTTTTAAATTTTTATTGTTATTTTAATCTATTTTGATGTGAGCTTATCTTAATCCAAACCATCCAGGCCCAAACCCATCCAGACCCAACCCATCCTAACCTATTTTTTTTAATTTACCCATCCTAACCCAAACCCATCCTAACCCAACCCATCCTAACCCAACACCCAAACCAACCCCAACCCACCCATTTTGCCACCTCTAATTAAAAGTTTGTAAGAAAGATTTTTATTTTATGTTTATAATAGAATGGGTATTTGTGTCATTATAGAGCTTTTTCTTCTAACCTAAAAGTTTCAAGCTCTTTCAACTAAACAAGGTTTTTTATTAAGTATGAGCTTTTTTCTTAAAAGCTTGTATTTTGAAGCTCCTAAAAGGTCTTAAAAGCTCCTTACCAAACATACCCTACATCTTAAAGTGTGGTCACACTATTTTTTTAACTGTTATATGAGGTGGATGTTTTAACTTGGTTTCACGCTCTTTGGGTGATGTATAATGGCCATTCATCAGCCACGTGGAGGTGGAGGGTGTTTGTGATGCTATAATGCATGGTCTCAGTGACTTAGCGTATAAGTTGTGAGTTTCAAGCGTGAAGATGCCCTCCATGATTTTTTTTTTTTTCTAATCCTCAACCTTGAAAATAGTTGTCTAATATGTCACCCCCACCCCCTCCCCCCGACCAGTTGGTAAGGATCCTACTCATATCAATTAGGCCTAAGTGGATCGGTTTGAAAACAAGTAAAAAAAACCAGTTAAAACTGTTTTATTGTCCCAACCTGGTTTATAACCTGATTTGACAACATTTTTCCTCCTAAACAAGTTTATAACCTGAAACGGTTTGGGCCAAACTGATTTAACTCCATTATTGAAAAATCTAGTTCGGTTTATGTACCAAACCAAATATTAAAAAAAAATAAAATAAATAAAAACTGGTTTTGTAAACCTCTATTGATTTCCAACAAAAAAAAAAAGAAAGAAATAAAAGAAAGGAGAATGAATTTATGAACGTTGTTTAAATATAAAAATATGGACTGAACTTTATGTTGGGCTGATGTAATCTTTGTTGGGTTCATTTTATCAAATGATTTAGCCCATAACTCCTCAGTATATATGAGCCGAATAAAAAAGTAAACATCAGTTACTTGATCCTCTCAACATTTCCACAACGAAAGATGCCCTAAATTCGTTTTTCAGTTTTCATCGTTTCCCTATCGATCTGCAATCATAACTCCGTTGTAAGTTATATGATTCTACTTTATTATGTAGTTGTCTACCACTTGATTCATATTAATAAATAATGATGAAATGTACTTTATGCAAATTTATGACTTTTTCTGCTAATTTTATGGTAGGAACATAGTATATTGTTTAATTTAAGGGTTATTGGATTTTAATAACCTCAACTATCACATGTTTACCGATCACATGTTTACTGGTAACTTATTTTCTCTACCAGTCTTAAATTAACCGAATCCTAACCCAGTTAGTTTTTAATCCTTACGTGACACTTTTTAGTGACGTGTCACCTGGCACGCCAGCATGCCATATCACTAAGTAACAAAAGGCCACATCAAAAAAAAATAACCTGGGTTAGGGTTCGGTTAGTTTGAGAGTGATTGAGGAAAATAAGTTGCAAGTTAGGTGCGGAGGTGGTCAAGTGGTTGGTTAGGAGTGCCGGTAGCCAACATATGATAGTTGGGGTTAGTAAAATCCAATAACCCTTAATTTAAATGTTAGTTTTCGTTATTGATCACGACAGGCATTATCAGATAATTGCGACCGATTACTCCAAAACTGAAAGCCATTTGAGCGTGAAATAGTTTTTTGATCGATTGCTCCAAAACCTTAATATGCGTGGCATTAAGATTTTATTTTAGCTGCAAAATTGGATCTATGGTTTTTTGTTCTTTGTTAGGATATGATATGAATTGGATTAGTAATATTGTCTTGTTTCTCTCTGTCTCGAATCGGTTATCTATCATATAAAAGGGCATGTCTTTAGAAAACCTGTATCCATCGATCATCACCAGATAGTTTACATCCAAGTTCTGTTTTCAGGCTTTAGGTATTTCCTTGTTAAGTTTAATTTATCATCTGTTTTGGTCCATTAAGATGGATTTTAATTAAAAAACAAATAATGGAACTAATATTTGTCTTGTTGTTAGACCAATGGCATTTCAAGCATCCGAGTTCGCACCAGAAGATATTATTAGCAACATGCCAGATAATGTGGTAACCAATATCATGCATCGATTGCCATTACAAGATGCAGTGAGGACTGGTATCTTGTCGAGAAACTGGAGGTTTAAATGGACAATGCTTAGCGAACTCGTATTTGGTGAGAACTTCTTTGCGTATTTAATAGAAAAAAGAGGCGATGATAGTTTTGCGATGATTGTAAGTAGACTTCTTCTTCATTTTAGTGGCGCTGTAACGAAGTGTGTTCTTTGTCTCACCGTATTGAATGTCGAAGATATCCATCACTTGATTTTGTTCTTGTCCAGAAAAGGAATTATGGACCTCACTCTTACAAATTGGTCTAAACCAACAGTGAGGTTGCCTACCCATCTTTTCTCTTGTTTAGAGTTGAAACATTTGAACATTACGGGCTGTTGTTTCAATCCTCCACCTGGTTTTCATGGTTTTCCAAACCTATTGAGCTTAGAGTTACATGACGTACAATTTGGAGGCAGTGACCTCGGGGAATTTCTTACCCGGTGCCCCTTACTTGAGATTTTGAACCTAGATTATCTTTCTTACACCGGCAAAGTGAAACTAGTTGAGATTGCAAAACTTGAGAATCTAAAAGTATTATCATTGTCATTGTGTCATCTTGAGAATATTACGACGATCATAAGTTCTTCTAATGTCTTTGAGCTTCTGAGTTATCTTCCAAAACTTCAAGAGCTTGGTTTGGATTTTCAAGACTGTAATGTAAGACTAATAATATTCAGTATAATCTAAAGTTATTTTTGTAAAAGTTTATGGCTATTTTACTTCATATCCATTATATAGAAACAATTTGCTTTTATGAATTTTCTTGCCTTTTTTGTATAGTTGACAGAAGGTGGTGCTAAAAAGAAGTTCCCGACTGCCTTTCCGTTCCTCAAGGCTCTTAAATTAACAAGCATAGATTTTGGCAATGGTATTATGTTATCGTACGCTTTAGAAATGATCAGACACTTCCCAAATCTGCACACCCTCGAATTCACACCATTACGGTCTCAGGTATGTATCAATCATACTGCTTGTCTTATGATCACATATATGTATAGTTTTGTGTTTGATTATTAGTTATTCTTGCAGATAGCCGATCCGGTTCCAATTCCAGTTCAGGTTCCAATTCCAGAGATAGAATATCGCACAATGAGGATTCAGCGTGTGGTGTTTACATTTTTTAATGGTTCAGAGAATGAAATACATTTGATAAAGTATTTTCTTGCGTGCTCTCCTTCACTGAAACAGATTGTTCTTCATTCCGACTGGTGTCGATCGTTTGGTGAACATTTCATGTTGGCTAAGAAGTTGTTGAAGCTCCATCGAGCTTCCCCTGTAGCTGAAATTGATCTCGAATAATATTTTATGTTTTGAACATCTCTTTTATGGTCCCATTGTATGATATGATCCTGGAAAACGGAATGCATTCTCTTAAATTATCTCATCTTGTTCAGGTTTTATTAACATTCACGGGTCAAAACAATTGTTGACGGATATGGAATCGAATTCCAGTTATGTATATGTAGATGATTATCATGCACACTAGTTCTTATAAGTAACATACCAAAGTAAACTATTCAAGAAGAATATGCATATGCTTCTCAAAGTTTCAAAAGGGTTACAGATAATAAGCTTTTGGTATTGACAGGGGTACACGTACTAATCGGGTTTGTGCTAAGTGTTATGTGCTTTATGTCTAAGGCTTTATACAAAACCACTATTGAGCCGGGGGTCTCACTGAAAACAGCCTCTCTATTCTCATAGGGTAGAGATAAGGTTGTCTACATCTTACCCTCCTCAGACTCTACCTTAGCTTTTGTTATTGGTAGGATTAATCGAGTATGATGATGACGATTACTAAGTTTTATCCATACCAAATAAGTTATAAGCATACTAATTTTCTAAAGAATGGTCATGACCTCGTTCTCAGATTGGTTGTTTTGCGTGTTAGGAAAGTTAGAATGGAACTAATGAACTATCGAATAGAGGCGTACAAAACCGATTTTTCAACCGGTCCACTTTTTGTTTTTTTAACGTCCATCATGGAGGCAAACCGGCATGGGCCAAACTGGTTCGGGTTATAAACCGGTTTAGGAGAGAAAATGTTCAAACCTGTCAAATCGGTTGAGGTCGGGTTACAAACTGGTTTGGGACAAAAAAAAACGACTTTAACTGAACCCGTTTCTTATACTTGTTTTCAAACCGGTTGTGTTACAAATCGGTTTCAAAGAACGAGACTATGAACTTGTGCCAGACCTACGGGTCGAGTTGAACCCAAACCGGTTTAGGCGAAACCAGTTTATATCGGGTCGGTTTCGGTTTAGGCCAAACCGGTTTGAACACTTGAACTTGTTTGGGATTGAGTTTCAAAACAACTTATTGACTTATGGCTTTTCCAAGAAGCCAATAAGTCAATAAGCTGTTTATGTAACTCAAAATCACTTTCTGTTTTGACTTTTAAGTGTGGAAAAGTGAGCAGTTAGAAATCCTGGCTTTTGGCTTTGACTTTTGAAAAAAATTACAAATTTACCACCTATATAACCAATATTTACAATAAGTTAAGCGAAACACTTAGAAAAAAAAAATTATTAACTTTTTTATGTTTTCATCCCAAAAGTTAATCCAAACACTTTTTTTAAAACTTCTTTTCAAAAAGTCATAACCTAATAAACACTTCTGACCAAAAGCACTTTTGCATTTCCAAACTCAATCCTAAACACCCTCTTAATCGGTTTGGTCATATTTTTGGGACAACTTTAACGGTGTTAGGGATTGAGTTTCAAAACAACTTATTGGCTTTTCCAAAAAGCCAATAGGTCAATAAGCTGTTTGTGTAACCCAAAAGCACTTTCTGTTTTAAATTTTGGTTTTTGGCTTTTAAGGGTGGAAAAGCTATTTTTAAAAAGTTAGAAATCCTGGTTTTTGGCTTTTGACTTTTGGGAAGAAAAAAATTACAAATTTACCACTCATACAACCAATATTCACAATAAGTTAAGCGAAACACTTAAAAAATAACAATCTATTGATTTTTTGACGTTTCTCATCCTAAAAGCTAATCTAAACACTTTTTTTAAAGCTTCTTTTTAAAAAGTCATGAGCCAATAAGTACTTTTAACGAAAAACACTTTTGCATTTCCAAACTCAATCCCAAACACCCTCTTAATCCGTAACCACTTGCTATAAATAAA
The DNA here is from genome assembly GCA_032199755.1 of Ambrosia artemisiifolia. Classification (NCBI taxonomy): domain Eukaryota; kingdom Viridiplantae; phylum Streptophyta; class Magnoliopsida; order Asterales; family Asteraceae; genus Ambrosia; species Ambrosia artemisiifolia. The sequence goes on from CM063519.1 coordinate 4,018,066, forward strand.
TGACCCAAATAATATAAACTTGTCATTCCACTAATCAAGCCCCTTTTTATCCTTCCATCAAACATTGATGATCTGTAAACGAAATATGCCCTAATTTTGTTGATCGGAGATTCTGCGATCAAACCTCCTTTGTAAGTTGTCACTTCTTCTCTATATGATTTACAATATTCATATGGATTCAATTTATGACTATCGTTAAGCTTTTTACGATTTGTAATCATCTTGATTCTGTTAATGCTATGTTACATATATATTGTGTGATATTACAATACAACCTCTGTTCTGACTTTAGGTATTTCCTTGCTAAATTGACTTTAAACTCTGTTCTGACTTTAGGTATTTCCTTGCTAATTTTTTTTTTTTACCAAAATACTATATTATTAATTAAAACGAAATAGAACGTTACATCACAATAGAAGGTAGACGGGCAACAAGCTGCGCCGCCACCCCTTTCTGAATTGCTAAATTGACTTTTTCTTGCTAAAACTAAGAAAAATGGAAGAACTAAGAAGATAAACACCTATATCGGGAATATCGGTGATATATCGGTCAAATATCGGCAAAATATCGGTCAAATATCGGCCAATATAGCCGATAATATCGGTACAAAATATCGGTCAAATTATCGGTACCAATATATCGGTTGATGACCGATAACCAAAATATCTCGGCCGAGTTAACTACTTAGATGGCTATTTATTTACTCAATCAAATTATATTTATGCTTATGTTTAATATTTGTCATCTTGTTAGACTAATGGCATCCAAGTCCAAACCAGAAGATTTTATTAGCATCATGCCGGATAATGTGGTAACCGATATTCTGCATCGATTGCCATTACTAGACGCAGTCAGGACTAGTATCTTGTCTAGAAACTGGAGGTATAAATGGACTATGCTTAGCCACCTTAAGTTTGATGTGGACTTCTTTGTGTATTTAAGGAATACACAAGGCGAAAATTATAGTTATTGGAAAACTATAAGTAGACTTCTTCTTCACCTTAAGGGCGACATAACAAAGTGTGTCCTTGCCTACGGCCTATTAGATGTTGAAGATATTCATCACTTGATTTTGTTTTTGTCGAAAAAAGGAATTAACGACCTCACTCTTACGGAAGCCAGACCCGTGAAGTTGCCTACCAATCTTTTCTCTTGTTTACAGTTGAAACATTTGAATGTTTACGGCTTTTGTTTCCATCCTCCACCTGGTTTTCATGAGTTTCCAAACCTATTGAGCTTGGAGTTACGTGCCGTAACATTTGGAGGCAGTGACCTTGGGGAGTTTCTTGCTCGGTGTCCCTTACTTGAGACTTTGAATATTGGCTATCTTTTTTATACAGGCAACGTGAAGCTAGTTGAGATTGCGAAACTTCAAAACCTCAAAATATTATTTTTGTCACTGACTCATCTTGAGACTACGAGTTCTTGTAGCATCTTTGATAACGTCTTTGAGCTTGTGGGTTATCTTCCAAAGCTTCAAGACCTTGGTTTGGATTTTGAAGACTACAGGGTGAGGCTAAGTTATGTCTTTGAAGTTTACTTTACAGAAACGTAGTCTCCTTTTCTCATAATCTAATAACTAATAAGTAATAATTTTTAGTATTATCTAAAATTATCGTTTATTGGAACAAAACTTAATGACTTTTCTTACTACTTTGTATAGTTGACAGAAGTTGGTGCTAAAAGGAAGTTCCCGACTGACTTTCCCTTCGTCAAGGCTCTTAAATTAACAAATATTGACTTTGGCAACGGTATTATGTTATCATGTGCTTTAGAAATGATCAGACACTTCCCAAATGTGCAGAACATTGTAATCACATCAGCTAGGCGTGTATGTATCAATCACACTACTTATCATATAGACACATATATGTATAGTTTTGCATTTGAATAATTGTTATTCTTGCAGTTTGCTGACCCATTACCATTTCCAATTCCGAAGGTAGAGTACAACATGACGAAGGTTCAGAGTGTGGTGTTTAGATATTTGATAGATACAGAGAATGAAGTGTGTTTGATAAAGTATCTCCTTGCGTGTTCTCCTTCCCTGAGTAAGATTGATATTCAGTGCCACTGGTGTCTACAGCCCTGTGAACAATTGATATTTGCTAAGAAATTGTTGCAGCTTCGTCGAGCTTCCACACTAGCTGAAATCAATTTCAGTTTAGCAACTGAATTCAATTTCACCTAATTTTTTTGTACCATTGTATGACTTGATCTTGGAAAACAGAATGCACTCTTAAACGTGGCTCATCTTGTTTCGGTTTTGTTAAGATCCATGCTTCGAAAACTTTTTTAACGGATATGGAAATTAATTTTAAGAAAGATGAATGTCATGCACACTAATTCTCAGTACAAACAAAAGTAAATTATTTGAAATGAATATACATATGCTTCCTTAAAGTTTTCAAAGGAACTCGATTTCTACATATAAGCACTTGGTAATGTTAAGCCAGTTCGGCTTAAAAGAGTTCGAGCACATATAAAACACTCGATAATGTTAAACCTGCTCTTAGCCTAAAAGAGTTCGAGTTCCACATGTGGTGCACTATGATATGTTATCTTTTTTATGCTCTTATGGTTATAAACACTCGGTAATGTTAACATTGTTCTTAGCTTAAAAGAGTGAATTCCGCATGCGGTGAACTATAATATGTTATCTTTTTTATGTACTTATGAGGGATATTGACTTGTTTAACTAAAGAGATTTCGAGTTTTATATCTAAGCCTCGAACATGGCTCGTGCGTTAATTTACAAGGTTGAGATGAGTTACTAAGAAACTTATACAAAGAGTAAACATACATACTACAAGACAAGTCAATGGGCCATTATAGGCCTTTTCACCATTCCATTCCTCTTTGGTTCTCTTTAAGCAAGTTATGGTATAGCCACACCAATGACCAATCCATGTTACGTAGGTGGCCTTCATTTATGATTGATGACAGACACTTCTGATTCACGGTTCCACTATTAGTTGACTCGGCCATTATGGAGTTGAATACAACGAGGTAGTTAAGCTTGATAAGTCTTCCACCTTCCCTATCCGATTCAAGCTTTTCGATTACATGTTTAACATAAATTTTACTACAACCAAAGAACTGTTTCTTCCATTCTTCTCTGAGAGATCCTGTTCTCGCCTTTGTCGTTGTGTTTCCGAGTTAACTTAAGAGAAAAAAAGAAAGGAAATGGAAGGAAAGGAAAAAAGATTGTGTGTTCCTGAGTTTTTTTAAATGATGGAAATGAAGAAATGTGTGTTATAGAGTTCTTTTTTGGAAAGAAAGAAAGAAAAAAAAAAAAAAGGAAAACTAAGTCATTTTTAATCCTTTCAAATTAGGAGGAAATGGAAGGAAAAAAGAAAGAAAAAAAAAATAAAGGAAAAGAAAAGAAAGGGAATGATTATTTTTTTTTTCATCTCTTAAGTTAACTCGGGAACATAACGTTAATGAAGGGATATGGTACCAAAATACTAAAAATACCATATCACAAATCTCCAAAGAAGCGCCTAAATATAACCTCACCCGCCCGTTCTACGTAAGAAGAGCAACTCGCATCCATCATACAGTGGATGCATGGTCTTCCGCTCGTTTTACGCCAGCGGATTAGGTCGCGTCCACCAGGCAGTTGACGCATGATTATCCGCCCATTTTACGTCAGCGGATCAGGTCGCGTCCACCAGGCAGTTGACGCACGATTACCCGCCCGTTTTACGTTAGCGTATCATCTAGCGTCCAACAGGCTGTTGACGCACGATTGATCGCCCGTTCTACGTCAGCGGGCTAGATACAACACAAAGCTTCTTCAACAAGATAAACAAAGCTTCGTCAACACGTCTGAAAAGATACCCTTTGGGGCAGCCTCGAGACACACACTCCTGCCCCATGCAACCGTTCCGACATAGCAGGCTGCCCGTCAGAGTTCCCAGCCAATCAAAGGCAGCGCTCAGCCTAACACCCAGAAAGGACGACGACGTGGCAGCCTCACAGCCAAGATATCTCCCCGACAGAAGACTTTTGCAACCCCCCACTTGTCTCAGGTTTTAGATGGAAGGATGATTACCTACCGCCCTGGAGTAGCCAATAGGCGGACGCCATGTGTCCGCCACCCACCAGCGTCCAATCAACGGACGCCACGTGTATCTTCGTCAGGACGGTAACATCCCCCTTATTTCCTCTTTTTTACCAAACCCACGTGTATCTTGGACCGAAAACCTAGAGACACCTCTACCTGGGCCGGGCTCCATTAAGGGTAGAGGACAGGTTGAGAAAGTTGCATGTCGAGGTACCATAAAAGAGGAGTCCCTTCTCCTTTTATTGGCATCCGATATTCACCAACACTTTCGTTGAAAAGACTACGAGCACATCGTACTTTTCCAACCCTTGTTTATTTACTAACGTTTAGAGGCTCGGCTCTTCTAATCCGTTGTCTCTGAACATCCTTGGTCTTGTCCTTAGACCCATCACGTTTTATTAATACAACTTTTTATAAAACAAACCGTGGAATCACTACTTCGATCAGCGTTAATCCGGTGATCTTAGATTCGTGTTTCTTTCCGTTATTCAGTTAACTAGGGTGATTAACGGAGCGCGCGTTGCGCGCTTTGTGATTCGGTTGTTATCAAAACGTTAAAAAGTTATCATCAACCAAAGTAATCGATATTAATATGAACTTTAAAATATGTTGAACCAAATAATCAAATGAAACGTACCTGTCCACAAAATTCACAAACCTCATTGCAACCTCCTAAATCCACATATTGAGGCGATTGTAAAGGCGCAGATGAAGGTCCCGTGGAACGCAACATGGAAGACCGGTAAGATGATTGGCGACGCGTAGGACATGACACGTGCGATGAGGACCCAACTAATGATGAAGAAGTAGAGTCACCAGTTCCAACACGCATACGCTTAGAGAGTATTATCATGGATAATCTATCACTCAAGATTTCTTCCTGCTCCAAACAATCGATCCATCAATTTTTTGAGTTTTTCATTTCATCTTACTTGAAGCTGACCAACACTGAATGGAAACTCAATACACACGGTTCAAAGCTGACAGATCAAAACACAATAGCTTCAGTTATCTTCCTTCAATATCGGTCTTATACCCAAACCAAACAACCGTTACCAGGTAAGACCGAAACCCGAATAGCTTTTACAGGTCCGTTCATCGGTTATGCAATATTCATAAAAATCGGGTTTCGGTTCGGCTTGGGTTTTACACGGTTCGGTTCGGTTTTCTGATGAAATAAGAAAATAAGTCGTCTAACAACAGGGAAGCAGGCGAAAAACAATTAACCAAATAATTAAAATCTAAAACCAAAAGATTCAACCCACATAACATAGTGACATATCAACAATTATTAAACCTACATAACATAATAGCACATCAACAATAACAACAGAGCTGTAAGCATCAATAATTCAGAAAGCAGGAGGGGAAGGAAAAAAACAGAGGTGTAAGCATTCAATCGAGCAACTGGCGTGCATACAAGTTCCCAGGAAAATTTCACATAAAAGAATCATTGAAGAGAACCAAAATACCTAAATAGTGATACCAGAGAATATGTAAATGATACAAAAGGAAATTGCTTTCTTTATTTTATTTTTAAGAATCTGATGCTTTGACTTTTTCAAGAATTTGATTTATAGCGTTTGTTTTAACGTTTGGTATTTGATTAATTAATGTGCAAGGCATTGTTAAATACACGCTATAATCAGTTTCAGTACTTTGTTCAAACAGTTGAGAAAACTGAGAAAAAAAATAAAGAACCACAGGTGTTAGCATTCAATCGAATAGGTAAGCTGCATACAACTAAGAAATGGAAACCATAAATACACCAGAAAAAGCCTATGAAAATCAGAAGACGTGGATGAAATTGTGAGTTAGGCACAGAAAAAGCATGAAGGTCAAAGATAAAAAAAACAGGGCACAAAGAAGAAGCAAGCCAAAACGAAAGAACAGAGAAGGAAAAAAACTGGTTAAAAAGAAGATAAGGAGGGCACCTGTCAAGAGGGGAAAAAAAGGGTGAAACGGTAAGTAAGGGGAGTCGAACAACAAATCAACTAACTAACAAAGCAACACAGAAACCAATATGCCAAACCAGTTGATTGTTAAAAACCTGGAGAAGCATATATATAAAAGATTAAAAAGCGAGAGGAAGGGAAAATAAAATTACTGTTCAAAGTACTCATAAATATCATAAACTTTTAAAGATGTTATGTTAATGACACCGTCGCCAACTTGCCATAAATAAATGACCCAAATAATAAAACAAAAAAGTTAAAAACCTAAAACTCGTCATTCCATTCCTCTAATCAAGCCCCTTCTTTTCCTTCCAACAAACATCGATTATCCATAAACGAAAAATGCCCTAATTTCGTTGATCGGAGTTTCTGCGATCAAATCTCCTTTGTAAGTTGTCACTTCTTCTCTATATGATTTACTATTTTCATATGGATTCAATTTATGATTATTATTAAGATTTTATATTCTGTTTATGATTTATGAAATTAATTTGATAGAAGAAACAAAGTAGGTCTGTAATAATCTTGATTCAGACTTTAGGTATTATTTCCTTGCTAAATTGACTTTAACCTCTGTCATGGCTATTTATTTACTCAATCAAATTATGTTTATGTTTATGTTTAATATTTGTCATCTTGTTAGACTAATGGCATCCGAGTTCGAACCAGAAGATTTTATTAGCATCATGCCGGATATTGTGGTAACCGATATTCTTAATCGATTGCCGTTACTAGACGTTGTGAGGACTAGTGTCTTGTCGAGAAACTGGAGGTTTAAATGGACTTTGCTTAGCCACCTTAAGTTTGATGATGACTTCTTTGTGTATTTAACGAATACGAAAGGCGTAGATTATAGTTTTTGGAAAACTATAAGTAGCCTTCTTCTTCACCTTAACGGCGCCATAACAAAGTCTGTCCTTTGGCTCAGCCTATTAGATGTTGAAGATATTCATCACTTGATTTTGTTTTTGTCGAAAAAAGGAATTAACGACCTCACTTTTACGGATAGCAGACCACTCGGGAAGTTGCCTATCCATCTTTTCTCTTGTTTACAGTTGAAACATTTGAATATTTGTGGCTGTGGTTTCCATCTTCCACCTGGTTTTCATGGGTTTCCGAACCTTTTGAGCTTGGAGTTACGTGCCGTAATATTTGGAGGCACTGACCTTGGGGAGTTTCTTACTCGGTCTCCCTTACTTGAGACTTTGAATATTGGTCATCTTTGTTATACAGGCAACGTGAAGCTAGTTGAGATTGCGAAACTTCAAAACCTCAAAATATTATTTTTGTCAGTGTCTAATCTTGAGACTACGAGTTATTGTAACGTCTTTGATAACGTCTTTGAGCTTGTGGGTTATCTTCCAAAGCTTCAAGACCTTGGTTTGGATTTTAAAGACTACAGGGTGAGGCTACGTTATGTCTTTGAAGTTTACTTTCGTTTATTGTAACATAACTTTAACGACTTTTCTTGCTACTTCGTATAGTTGACAGAAGTTGGTGCTAAAAAGAAGTTCCCGGCTGCCTTTCCCTTCATCAAGGCTCTTAAATTAACGACTATAAATTTACGCAATGATATTATGTTATCATGTGCTTTAGAAATGATCAGACATTTCCCAAATGTGCAGAACATTGAAATCGCAGCAGATATGCTTGTATGTATCAATCATACTACTTATCATATAAACACATATATGTATATTTTTGCATTTGAATACTTGTTATTCTTGCAGGCTGCTGACCCGTTACTAATTCCAGTTCCAATTCCGAAGGTAGAGTACAACTTGATGAAGCTTCAGAGTGTGGTGTTTCAATATTTGAAAGGTTTAGAGAATGAAATGTGTTTGATAAAGTATCTCCTTGCGTGTTCTCCTTCCCTGAATAAGATTGATGTTCATCGCCACTGTTGTCTAGAGCCCTTTGAACAATTGTTCTTTGCTAAGAAGATGTTGAAGCTTCGTCGAGCTTCTACAGTAGCTGAAATCAATTTCAACTAATTTTTCTTGTTTTGAACTTCTCTTTTGTGGTACCATTGTATTACTTGATCTTGGAAAACAGAATGCATTCTTAAAAGCCGCTCATATTGTTCAGGTTTTGTTAAGATCCATGCATCGAAAACTTATTTGACAGATATGGAAATTAATTTTAAGAAAGATGAATGTCATGCACACTAGGTCTCACTTATGTGCTGAACCAAGCAGGATGTTGACTCGTTTAACTAAGGAGATTTTGAGTTTTATATCTAAACCTCAAACTTGGCTCGTGCGTTAATTTACAAAGTTTATCTGAGTTTCAACTCACTATTCTTTGTTGTTTAAGTTTTCTAAATGTATTTGTTTGTTACAAACTTGATATTGATTTCAACTTGCTTAGTCGCTTATTTAAAAATGGAACTGTATGTCAGTTTCCATACCTATGAGAGAGTAAAAGCCGGTTTCCATAACTTCTTATTATTGGCTAGTCGAAACGTGTAATTATATTCCATCGAAACTACCAATTCAAATATGTTAAAAAATCGTTTACGATACCTTGCCTCCACTACCACTAACACTAAGGGGCGGATTTACATAGGGAGCAACGGGTTCAGCCGAACCCATTCGGTTTTCAACCTTTAATCCTATATGAAAAATAGGCTATGAACCCATAAGAAAAATTCGGAAGAACCAATTAACATATCTCATAAGTAGCTCAATGGGTAAGGCTTCCACCTTTTCAACACTGTGTCTCGAGTTCGATCCTGTCTCTTGGCTTTTTTGTTTCATTTTTTTTTAAACCGTCAAACGGTCCAGGCGTCCAACCCATTAAGCCACTAGGGTTTGCAAAACTCCAAAAAAACATCAGCCCCAACCCCCTTCCCTTATCCCTTCCTTCATTAGGGTTTAAAGTAGCCCAAAACTCCAAAACAAACAAACTTCATCTATAAAAACGTCCGTCCACTCACTCAGGTAAACAGAAAGCTACATTTTTTGTTTGAAAATAAATTTTGTGGAAAACTTGACTTAATCTGTAGCGTAGCTATAGCATGATATTGTTAAACCATGTATGCTTGAAAATACATATAGGGCTTTAATGATCCACAATTAATTTGCATTTGGGGTAGTTTAGTTCTTTTACTTATATGTTCATGAAATTAGGTAGCACTTTGGTTCGTATCTGCTTAATTTCAGAATACTTTTAACATTACAACCACATAATATGCATCGAGACTTTGTTTATAATGTGATATTTGCAAAACTTATTGGTTGTGAATCAGTGGATTTAGGTTATATAAAATTCCAAATGGGTCAAATAAATAAGGGAATCCATAAAACTTTCTGTTGTGTGCAACTCTCACCACTGAACCTTATAAAAGCAAAAAAAAAAAAAAAAAGTCAAATTGAGGGGGGAAGAAGCTAGAAGGTTGTTATGTTGTATCTTTTTTAACCTCATAAAATATGTTTCTGGTTAACTACAGGCAAAGAGGTTTAAGGGGTAAATTTCATGCTGTTGATCAGAAGATCGGTCTTTCAACATCAAGAGATCATGGAACGCTGATTTATAGGCCCATTTGACCCGGAAATCGGATCAAAATGACAAGTACTGAGATGTTTGCCTACTAACAAGAATGATAGATCTAATGTTTGAGGTATTTGAATACTTTGCTTTCTTTCTTACGGATTTATGCGCTTCTCACTGTGATTAATGCTTACTGATCTTAATATAACATCGTGTTTGTTAGATGTCCATGTGGAGTGTGGTTGTCATTGTATAAATATTGGCCCCCTGGGTTAAACATGGGGAAACCAATTTAGGCAACTTTTGACACATCACACATGTAACCAGGTCAACCCGTTTGACCCATTAATTGCAATCACAATATAGACTGGTACTCCCACTTCTCGATACCCCAACCGACCTAACCCGTCAAATTGACCCGAACCGACCCGATTTTTTATGCTCGATCCTATGAAATTGAACCATCTAAAACCGCGAACCCATTAGAAAAAAATCCTGCATCCGCCACTGACACTACCAATTGGTGTTGCGTCCCTTACCACCTTGGTGTCCAGACTCCAACTTCCATCTCTACCCGGTCAAAACTCTAAAAAAAAAAAACGGGTAAAAAACCCGAACGTATGCGCAACTAGTTTTTGACCAAACCCAGTTCCGGTTCTTAAAATTCAAGAGCACAAACACTAGGGCTGTTCATGAGCCGAACCGAGCCGAGCCAGGCCAAGCTCGCGCTCGGCTTGGTTATAAACCGAGCCGGCTCGGCTCGGATTTGAAACCGAGCTAAAAATCAAAGCTCGAGCTCGGCTTGGTTTTAAACCGAGCCAAATCGGCTCGGCTTGGTTTGGCTCGAATTTAAAACGAAAAATGGCTTTCAAAATTCAATAGTTTAAAATATTATTCAATAGTTAAAAATAACACATTTAAAATAAGTTCAACCATATACGTTACAAGCTAAAATCAAGTTCAAACAAATAAAAAATAAGTCTCAAATTTCAATGGATGTCTGATTGACCCCCTAAATATGCAATAGATGTCTGATTGAACTCCTAGATATTGACCTCTTTGAAATCAAAGCAGTATTGAGTTTGATAACTTGAGTACTTGGACAATTATCATTATGCTGTGATTTATATAAATAACTTGATTCACTGTAACTTCAATCTCAAGCACACAATCTTCATGTTACTATTGCCAAATATTAAATATGTAACATGTTCCTCATCTTTTTTAACATTTTTATAATATATTATATGTATATAAAAATATATATATTAAAAATTAGAAATATCCGAGCCAAACCGATCCAGCTTGGCTCATTACGAGCCGAGCCGAGCTTGGCTCACTTTCTAACCGATCCGAGCCGGCTCGGCTCAGTTTCAAACCGAGCCATATCGAGCGAGCTTTTTTCGAGCTAAATCCGAGCTTCGAGCGAGCCACGAGCTTTTTGGACAGCCCTAAACACTAGGGGAAATAAAGCCCATTTGAAATAAAAGCCCAAAATGAACCAATGGCCAATCTTTCATGCAAACCATTATAATGTTTTATACACCAAAAAACAAAATTAACCTAATCAAACACTCGTTGGAGACGTGATTCAGGTTACAATATGTTTAAATGTTTTTCACTTTATAACTAGGATTTCGGATCCAATAGTTATCTCAGGTTTTATGCTCACAGTATGTTGTGTGACAATGATTCCAGTATTTCCTTTGTAAATTGAATTTTATATATATATATATATATATATATATATATATATATATATATATATATATATTGTAACATCTGTTACTTTGTGTTGAAGATTAATATGTTTCTTGTTGTTAGAATAATGGAACTGATTAAGGGGACACATCCTAAAGCACCCAAGTTTGCACCACAAGATTATATTAGCAACATGCCAGATAATGTGTTAACTAGTATTTTAGATCGGTTGCCATTACAAGATGCGGTGAGGACTAGTATCTTGTTGAGGAACTGGAGGTTTAATTGGACTATGCTTACCCAACTCGTATTTGATGACAACTTCTTTGAGTATTTATCCGGAAAAGAAGGCGAAAAAGATTGTGGCACAATTATAAGTAGGCTTCTTTTTCGTCTTAAAGGTCCCATAGCAAAGTTTGTTCTCTACATATACGATTGGAGTAACTTGGACGATGAAGATATTAACCGTTGGATATTGTTCTTGTCCAAGAACGGAATTAAGGAAGTTAAATTTCGTAAGGTGGATGCACCACAACTTAAGTTGCCTACCTATCTCTTTTCTTGTTTGGAGTTGAAACATTTGGAGCTTTATATGTGTAGTATCGACCCTCCATCTAATTTTCATGGTTTTCCAAATCTGTTGAGGTTAAAGCTGAAGCTTGTACAGTTTGAATGTCGCAAAATTTGTGACTTATTTACTAGGCTTCCCTTACTTGAGGTTTTAGACATGGACTTTACCTATTCCGCCATCGAAGAACTGAAATTAGTTGATATTGCAAAACTTACAAATCTCAAAAGTTTATCTTTAAATTTGACCATGTGTGAGTTTGACAATACGATGATCACGAATTCCGTTACTATATTTGAGCTTGTGGGTTTTCTTCCAAAGCTTCAAGAGCTTCACTTGTGTTTTCCAATGCCCATGGTAAGGATAAGTAATATTGTTAAAAGTTATTTGTTGTATTACAACTTTTCCTATGATAATGCAACAAGGCTTCATGAATTATCTAACTAATTGATGTACCACGGGTTTTGCAGTCTTTCATAGAAGACGGTGATAGAAAGAGGACGCCTACCATCTTTTCGTGCCTCAAAACTCTTGGATTAGTAGCTATAGATTTAGCCAGCCGTAGTTTGTTTTCATTTGCTTTTGATACGATTAGAAGTTCCCCAAATTTGCAGAACCTTTATATCGTAGCAAATCTAAGTGTATGTATCATGGTTCTATTCTTATAATCTTAAATATATATATATATATATATATGTCGTTTTGCATTTGAAACTGGTTAGTTGTTCTTGCAGGATGTTGTCTCGGTGCCTACAATTGAGATAGACTGCAATACAATGGCGCAATTGCAGCTTCGGAATGTGAGGTTAATACTATTGAATGCTTCTGAGAATGAAGTATGTTTGATAAAGTATTTACTTGCGTGCTCCCCTTTCCTAAAAGAGATGATTATTATGTCTAGAGAAAAGGTGATGCTTGAAAAAAAGTTGTTGAAGGTCTATCGAGCCTCCCCTGTAGCTGAAATCGTTCTTCACCAACTCGAGTGATTATAGCCATGTTGTGTATGAACTATGGTGATATTTGGTTTCTTACTTTGAAATAGGATATTGATTATTTCAAACCGATGTTGGGTATCATAATCTGATATTGGAAAACAGAACTTGTCTACAATGCATTGCGTTTCAAGTTCTTTGATATGCGAGTGATGAAACTTAACTCATTTGTTCTTGGTTCGGTTTTACTAAGATCTACTGGTTGGACATTTTGGGGGGCTAAACCTAAACCGAATCTGAATTTGGTTCTTTTTTCATAAATGTATTCAATGGAGTTATGTTCAGGACTGATGTATGTTTTCTTGTTAGAACAATGGAACTGATTCATGGGATTCAAGAATAGATATTGGCAAAGTTATTATGCAATCATGTGTTTATGAAATGATCAGGCACTTCCAAAATGTGCAGACACTTGAAATCACACCAATGAAGCGTCTATGTATCGATCAGACTACTTGTTTTGTAATCTTGTATATATAGTTTTACATCTGAATACTAGGTATTCTTTCATTATGATGAACCAATTCCAATTCCAGAGGTACGGCACAACACAACGGGACTTCAGAGTGTGGAGTTTACCCGTTTTGCAGGTTCAGAGAATAAAGTATGTTTCATGAAGAATATACCTATGTGTTCTCCTTGAGAAAGATTGTTATTCATTCTGCCTGGTGTATAGCGCGAGCACCATCAGGCCTCCGAGGTAGCTGAAATGGATTTCGTTTAATTTTAATTGTTTTAAACTTCTTTTATTTAAGCTGAAACAAGGCTCAATCCCTGCGCTTTTGGTAGAATATGGCACATGTTTTTAAAAAAGCGCATATGAGGCGCGACTTCTTGGCCAAATAATTGACCCCGAGGCGCGCCTCACGCATTTCCCATTCTAATGATTTGGGTGCACAGTTGTGTATTTAACGATGCGCCAAACTCTATTCAATAAAACGAATCAAAACTAGAAAGTCGGATACATGCGTTGTTGTGGTGCTAGGCTTTACATGCGTCATCTTGTTTCAAAGAATTTCCATTGTGAGGTCGGATAATCGAAATTGACTAACACTCTAATAAGAAATACATGCAATGGTAATCACAAAAACACCCTCAATTCTCTTTCTTTTGAGCTCACTGTGTCACCATCAGTTCATAGAAGCTAGTTAATCCAAACAATGCACAAACTGTGTACTAGAAAGACAAAAATATTTTATAAAATAAGGTTCTAAACACATAGTCAACAAACTCCAAAAACTCACACACCCTTGTCTCAATCAAGGTTTAAACAGACCATAGCATGACCTAATTAGCCTATACAAATAGACATGGGTCACATTCATATGCCAAGCAGGTTTCATCCAGATACTTTCCAACAAGACGCATTGCTTCCGCATTCCTTTCAGCCTCTTTGATCTGTTCTTGTAAGGCAACAAGCTCCACATGTCCTCTTCTCGCATCTATCTGGAAAGAATTTTTAGCCCTCATGATGCCTATTTTCGTTTCCAAAGACAAACAATACTGCTTATTAGCCTCTTTCTTCTTGCGAATGGCTTCAGTGAGAGCTTCAAGCCATGCCACATCAATCTTGGCGTCCTTTGCATCCGATAGCGCAGCCTTCACTTTAGACATATCCTCAATACCAATATTTTTCGTTTGTATCTGCCTGAAAACTTTACAAACAGACACAAGGAAAATTGCTTTAAGAGTAGGTTGTGTGAATTTGCATTCAGCTGCAATGTCACCGTGCTCATTGAAGTTTCATCAAGCTCGCATTCTTCCTGCTTTACGCCACCACCACCAACATCAATGGGTAAGTCAACAACTTGGTCACCTTCATCAGGTAGCACTTGTTTTTCAAGCTGTTCTAAATGTTCATTTGAAATATATTCTATCGCTGGTGTTATCGTATAATCACGATGACGCTTCAAGCGTTGCTCATGTGCGTATAGGACCTGTTGATATAATCAAGATGAAAATCATATTAATGTGTTCATATTACTTACTATAACAAACTTATACAAACAGTAAACAAACATACCGCGAGACAAGTCAATGGGCCATTATACGCCTCTTCACCATTCCATTCCTCTTTGGTTCTCTTTAAGCAAGTTATGATATAGCCACACCAATCCATGTTGCGTATGTCGCCTTCATTTATGATTGATGACAGACACTTCTGATTCACGGTTCCACTTTTAATTGACTCGGCCATGATGGAGTTGAAGACAACTAGGAAGTTAAGCTTGAAAAGTCTTCCACCTTCCCTATCCGATTCAAGCCTTTCGATTACATGTTTAATACATATTTTACTACAACCAGTGAACTGTTTCTTCCATTCTTCTCTTAGAGATCCTCTTCTCGCCTTTGGCGTTTCATATACAGTATACCTCCCCATTGGCACTCCAAAAACATCATGAACCTTTAAAGGCGTTATGTTAATGACGCCGTCCCCAACTTTTAACACGTTCCTTTTATGGTCATAGTTAGCCAACAACCAAGACCCCAATCGTGTCGGTATTTTTTCTATAGCAAACGATTTTATTGATTCGAATCCCATGTCTCTTATATCAGAATTCTGGGCATCACTCAACCCTTGTAACACGTTACACAAGGTGCTTGGCGTGTTTATCGCGTCGATGCTCATGTTTGTACAAGATGATACAAATGGTTGTGTTGCCTTGTTTTGGCTTCTTAATCGGTGTGTGGACATCATCATCAATTATCTATCAGAAGAAAGCATCATATATGTTATAAGCTTCAACTGTTATTATTATTTTGCACTAATAATTTAGTATATTTAAGTGACATGACAAAGTTATAAGGATATCATCAAGCAGTATATATGACTATTATTTTGCACTAATAATAGTATATTTAGCAACAATACAACATCATTAAGTGAAAATAAGTTACAGATTGGCCAACATAAAGCATTTTTTATTTGCTATCTGACTTATTTATTTTTAACATTTTTTTTATTTATAACGTGATGTTGATTATTACACCGTACACGTGCAAAACAATAAAATATGAAATACAAACCAACATTATAAAGAGCAACAGATATTATAGGGTTAGGATCCATACCAGATTTAAGAGGTGTTTAGTGGGCCTTTGAAGATGAACTATGGTGCTTCTGGTTTAGATGTGAAGAGAGTTGGTGTTTAAAGATGGTGGTGTTAAAGGAATTAGCTGTTTGTATTGTACCTTATGCAAGGAAAGTTGTTCCACGTGGCAGGGAGATACTTGTTTAATAAGGGGGCCCTTCTTGGAATCAGATTGGTACTGTATAGAATTTGTTACAAAATACTTATCTATAACGTTTAGAATTTCTACATATATGTTAACTTTTTTATGCACTTATGTGCTGAACCAAGCAGGATGTTGACTCGTTTAACTAAGCAGATTTCGAGTTTTATATCTAAACCTCGAACTCGTCTCGTGCGTTAATTTACAAAGTTGATCTGAGTTTTAACTCACTATTCTTTGTTGTTTAAGCTTTCTAAATGTATTTTTTTTTGTTACAAACTTGATATTGATTTCAACTCGCTTAGTTGCTTATTTAAAAATGAAACTGTATGTCAGTTTCCATACCTATGAGAGAGTAACCCCCCCCCCCCCCTCTGTTTTTTGACGTAGTAGTGGAAATTTGCGATTTTCGTAGGTAAATTGCGTCCGGGTTGAGTCCGGCTCTGCCGATTTTCCACTACCGATTAAAAAAATTTGAGTCCGGCCCCCGCCGGTTTCCATAACTTCTTATTATCGGGTAGTTGAAACATGTAATTATATTCTATCGAAACTACCAATTCAAATGCCTTGCCTCCACTACTACTAAAACTACCAATCAATGTTGCCCGAGTTACATCTCTACCCGGTCAAAACTCTTACCCGAATAAGCCAAAAAAAAACAGCATGTAAAAAGCCCGAACGTTTCCTGAACCAGTTGTTGACCAAACCCAGTTACGGATTTAAAAAAAAACCCGTTTTGTGCACCTCCACCCACCCGAGAGCACAATTGCTGAATTCAGTGACTTAAAACACTACAGGAAATCAAGACCAATTGAAATAAAAGCCCAATTGAAATAAAAGCCCAATTAAACAAAAGCCCAAAATGAACCAATGGCCAATCTTTCATTCAAATCATTTAAATGTTTTATACACCAAAAAAAAAAAAAAAAAAAACTTAATCAAACACTCGTTGGAGACGTGATTCAGGTTAGAATATGTTTAAATGTTTTTTTAAGTTTATAACTAGGGTTTTGGATATGATTCTTTCTGTTGCATTGCATTCTTACGTGAAAAAAGTGGTAAATTATTAATTGTTATAAAATTATTGCAATGTTTCATTCATTGATATGTTTCTTGTTGTTAGAATAATGGAACTGATTAAGGGGACACATCCTAAAGCACCCAAGTTTGCACCACAAGATTATATTAGCAACATGCCAGATAATGTGTTAACTAGTATTTTGGATCGGTTGCCATTACAAGATGCGGTGAGGACTAGTATCCTGTCGACGAACTGGAGGTTTAATTGGACTATGCTTACCCAACTCGTATTTGATGACAACTTCTTTAAGTATTTATTCGGAAAAGAAGGCGAAAAGAATTATGGGACAATTATAAGTAGGCTTCTTTTTCGTCTTAAAGGTCCCATAACAAAGTTTGTTCTCTACATATACGATTGGAGTAACTTGGACGATGAAGATATTAACCGTTGGATATTGTTCTTGTCCAAAAACAGAATTGAGGAACTCAATTTTCATAAGGATGATGCACCACCACTTAAGTTGCCTACCTATCTCTTCTCTTGTTTGGAGTTGAAACATTTGGAGCTTTATAAGTGTTGCGTCGAACCTCCATCTAATTTTCATGGTTTTCCAAATCTCTTGACGTTAAAGCTGAGTCTTGTACAGTTTGAATGTCGGAAAATCTATGAATTATTTACTTGGCATCCATTACTTGAGATTTTAGACCTGAATTTTACCTATTTTGCCATAGAACAACCGAAATTCGATGATATTGCAAAACTTACAAATCTCAAAAGTTTATCTTTGTCCATGTGTTATTTTGACACTACGACGAGCACAAATTACGTTACTTTCTTTGAGCTTGTGAGTTTTCTTCCGAAACTTGAAGAGCTTCGTTTGACTTATCCAATGCACATGGTAAGGATAAGTTGGATCTTTGAAGTTTACACTTTACACTATAGGTCTATAGTCTCATTTTGTTACATTGTAATAACTAAGAATGTTGAAAGCTATTGTTGTGTTACAACTTTTGCAGTCCTTCATAAAAGATGGCGATAGAAAGAGGCCCCCTACCGCCTTTCCGTGCCTCAAATATCTTGGATTAATCGCTACAGAGTTAGACTGTGGTAGTTTGTTTTCATTTGCTTTGGACATTATTAGAAGTTCCCCAAATTTGCAGAACCTTTGCATCATAGCAAAAACAAGTGTATGTATCACGGTTCTATTCCTATAATCTTATATATATATATATATATATATATATGTAGTTTTGCATTTGAAGCTGGTTAGTTGTTCTTGCAGGATGTTATCTCGGTGCCTACAATTGAGATGGATTGCAATACAATGGGGCCATTTCAGCTTCGGAGTGTGGGGTTAATACAAGTGAATGCTTCTGAGAATGAAGTATGCTTCATAAAGTATTTACTTGCGCACTCCCCTTTCCTAGAAATGATGCTTATTATGTCTACAGAAAAGGCGATGCTTGAAAAACAGTTGTTGAAGGTCTATCGAGCCTCCCCTGTAGCTGAAATCGTTCTTTACCAAGTCCCGTTGTTTTGAATTCTCTTTTATTTCTGTATGGATTTATGAATTATGGCCACGTTGTTTATGAACTACGGTGACATTTTGTTTCTTACTTTGAAATAGGATACTGATAATTTCAAACTGATGTTGGGTATGATAATTTAATCTTGGAAAACAGAACTTGTCTACAATGCATTGAGTTTGAAGTTCTTTAGTATGCGAGTGACGAAACTTAACTCATTTGTTTCTGGTTCGGTTTTCTTATGGAGTTATGTTCAGGACTGATTTATGTGTTCTTGTTAGAACAATGGAACTGATTCATGGGATTCAAGAATAGATGATATTGGCAAAGTTATTATGCAATCATGTGTTTATGAAATGATTAGGTACTTCCGAAATTTGCAGACACTTGAAATCACACCAATGAAACGTCTATGTATCGATCATACTACTTGTTTTATAATCTTGTATATATATATATATAGTTTTGCATTTGAATACTAGGTATTCTTTCATAAAGATGAACCATTTCTAATTCCAGACAGTGGCGAATCTTGACCCAAAACTTCAGGGGGTCGAAAGTCACTAGTTTCGGGGGGTCGAAACCTTATATTCCAAAAAATTTCTATACGAATACTATATAATCGGAACTTCTTGACGAAAATTCGGAGGGGTCGGGCGCCCCTCCCCGCCCCTTAAAAGGATCGCCACTGATTCCAGAGGTACGGTACAACACAACGGGACTTCAGAGTGTGGAGTTTACCTGTTTTGCAGGTTCGGAGAATGAAGTATGTTTCATGAAGAATATACCTATATGTTCTCCTTGAGAAAGATTGTTATTCATTCTGCCTGGTGTCTAGCGCGAGCACCATCAAGCCTCCGAGGTAGCTGAAATGGATTTCGTTTAATTTTAATTGTTTTAAACTTCTTTTATTTAAGCTGAAACAAGGCTCAATCCCTGCACTTTTGGTAGAATATGGCACATTTTCAAAAAGGTGCACCTATTTTTAAAAAGCGACTTCTTGGCCAAAAAATTGACCCCGAGGCGCGCCTCACGCATTTCCCATTGTAATGATTTGGGTGCACAGTTGTGTATTTAACGATGCACCAAACTCTATTCTAATAAAACGAATCAAAACTAAAAAGTCGGATACATGCGTTGTTGTGGCGCTAGGCTTTACATGCGTCATCTTGTTTCAAAGAATTTCCATTGTGAGGTCGGATAATCGAAATTGACTAACCCTCTAATAAGAAATACATGCAATGGTAATCACAAAAACACCCTCAATTCTCTTTCTTTTGAGCTCACTGTGTCACCATCAGTTCATAGAAGCTAGTTAATCCAAACAATGCACAAACTGTGTACTAGAAAGACTAAAAATATTTTATAAAATAAGGTTCTAAACACATAGTCAACAAACTGCAAAAACTCACACATGCTTGTCTCAATCAGGGTTTAAACACACCATAGCATGATCTAATTAGCCTATACAAATAGACATGGGTCACATTCATATGCCAAGCAGGTTTCATCCAGATACTTTCCAACAAGACGCATTGCTTCCGCATTCCTTTCAGCCTCTTTGATCTGTTCTTGTAAGGCAACAAGCTCCGCACGTCCCCTTCTCGCATCTATCTGGAAAGAATTTTTAACCCTCATGATGCCTATTTTCGTTTCCAAAGACAAACAGTACTGCTTATTAGCTTCTTTCTTCTTGCGAATGGCTTCAGTGAGAGCTTCAAGGTGCGCTTCAAGCCATGCCACATCAATCTTGGCTTCCTTTGCATCCGATAGCGCAGCCTTCACTTTAGACAGATCCTCGATACCAATATTTTTCGTTTGTATCTGCATGAAAACTTTACAAACAGACTCAAGGAAAATTGCTTTGAGAGTAGGTTGTGTGAATTTGCATTCAGCTGCAATGTCACCATGCTCATTGAAAATGTATTCAAGAGTCGGTGCAATACTGCGATGCACTTTGTAGCCTTTGATACGCACCATTTCTCCTTGATCAGATGATGACATTTCCAGCTATACGATAACAAAATACAAATTAGAGGTAACCAACACAAGCGGTAGGAATGTATAACATAACAAACAGGTAGCTAGATACATACGTATGAAGTTTCATCAAGCTCGCATTCTTCCTGCTTTACGCCACCACCAACAACATCAATGGGTAAGTCAACAACTTGGTCACCTTCATCAGGTAACACTTGTTTTTCAAGATGTTCTAAATGTTCATTTGAAATATATTCTATTGCTGGTGTTATCGTATAATCACGATGACGCTTCAAGCGTTGCTCATGTGCATATAGTACCTGTTGATATAATCAAGATGAAAATCATATTAATGTGTTCATATTACTTACCATAAGAAACTTATACAAACAGTAAACAAACTTACCGCGAGACAAGTCAATGGGCCATTATACGCCTCTTCACCATTCCATTCCTCTTTGGTTCTTTTTAAGCAAGTTATGATATAGCCACACCAATCCATGTTGCGTATGTCGCCTTCACTTATGATTGATGACAGACACTTCTGATTCACGGTGCCACTTTTAGTTGACTCGGCCATGATGGAGTTGAAGACGACTAGGAAGTTAAGCTTGAAAAGTCTTCCACCTTCCCTATCCGATTCAAGCTTTTCGATTACATGTTTAATACATATTTTACTACCAGTGAACTGTTTCTTCCATTCTTCTCTCAGAGATCCTCTTCTCGCCTTTGGCGTCTCATATACAATAGACCTCCCCATCGGCACGCCAAAAATATCATAAACCTTTAAAGGCGTTATGTTAATGACGCCGTCCCCAACTTTTAACACGTTCCTGTTGTGGTCATAGTTAGCCAACAGCCAAGACCCCAATCGTGTCGGTATTTTTTCTATAGCAAACGATTTTATTGATTCGAATCCCATGTCTCTTATATCAGAATTCTGGGCATCACTCAATCCTTGTAACACGTTACACAAGGTGCTTGGCGCGTTTATCGCTTCGATGCTCATGTTTGTACAAGATGATACAAACGGTTGAGTTGTCTTGTTTTGGCTTCTTAATCGGTGTGTGGACATCATCATCAACTATCTATCAGAAGAAAGCATCATATATGTTATAAGCTTCAACTGTTATTATTATTTTGCACTAATAATTTAGTATATTTAAGTGACATGACAAAGTATAAGGATATCATCAAGCAGTATATATGACTATTATTAATTTTGCACTAATAATAGTATATTTAGCAACAATACAACATCATTAAGTGAAAATAAGTTACAGATTGGCCAACATAAAGCATTTTTTATTTGCTATCTGACTTATTTATTTTTAACATTTTTTTTATTTATAACGTGATGTTGATTATTACACCTTACACGTGCAAAACAATAAAATATGAAATACAAACCAACATTATAAAGAGCAACAGATATTATAGGGTTAGGATCCATACCAGATTTAAGAGGTGTTTAGTGGGCCTTTGAAGATGAACTATGGTGCTTCTGGTTTAGATGTGAAGAGAGTTGGTGTTTAAGGATGTTTAAAGATGTTGGTGTTCAAGGAAGGAATAAGCTGTTTGTGTTGTACCTTATGCAAGGAAACTTGTTCCACGTGGCAGGGAGATACTTGTTTTAATAACGGGCCCCTTCTTGGAATCAGATTGGTAACGTATAGAATTTGTTACTTTATCGTTTTGAATTTGTTACAAAATACGTATCTAGGTACCGGTACCAAAAACTTATACACCGATTTTTTCAAAATATAGGCGCTTAATACCAAATTCTCAAGTTTCGCCACAGGATACAATACATGTTACGTTCTAACTATACCATTACATATTAGCTATCTCAGTTTGTTATGTAATTAAGAATATTAGAAACATGATCAAGTTAGCAGTGATACCTTTTGTTGTTTCATTCATTCTTAGTGTTTTTTTTTGAACGGCTAACAAAATTCACCAAGAGCTTCATTCGGAGTCCCTATACGGCAAAATTCACGACTCCTTCCACCCTGGAATAGCCAGAAATGTAAGGGAGTTCCTGGTTTCACCAGTTTCGGGGAAAACCTGACTATCCATCCGCCCGAAAGCACGACAATGGAATAATCAGTAAAACCCGACGCTCTCAACAATCGAACCATGACCTTTCAGCCATGGGTCTTCTATCATTGAGCCTCCATACCACTCCACCATAAGGTGACCATAAGGTGGGTGATCATTCATTCTTGTGTTGACACAAAGAATTAAGCTTAGATAAAAAAATACTTTCACTATCATTCATCATGTAAGTGCACTATGGTAGGTGTTATCTTTATTCTATTATGGGTTCCAACATTTAATGTTTTTTCTTTGTGAGCATAGTTTGTCAGCAACAAATACACTTTTAGTAGAAAATAGTCCAAATTAATGATATCGCATTTATTCCCAAATTCATGACCCTAAATTGGTTTACGTAGAAGAGTTGTTCATATGTATTTAGAAAGATTCAAATTAATGGTAAATAAAGGAAGGTGGATGGATGCATATGCTTAACACAAGTATATTCTCTTTATGCTTAAATGTTAATGTGGCCGATGGGTACGTTGAGTTTTAATTTTTATTTCTAAAGTATGTTATATTTTTTGCAAAATGGCATTTGAAACCTCCCAAGGTGTTTGATACTAAGAGCATCCACACGCTGGAGTTTTCAAACACCCACATATGTGTGACAACAACTACCACATCAAAATTCAAACATTCTTCTAAAACACTCATTTTTCCTACAACGCTCCCTTCTTTCTTAAACACCCTTACTTATACAAACAAAAACAATATTAATATAGTATCACTTGATCGTGTGTCTGGAGCCCCACTATGTCGTTTACCATTGTCCATTGTGATGCATTAAGAATGAGATGAATGCAAACTGATTCCACCGGAGATTCACAGTTGAAATCTACCGGACAACACTTGCAATCAGTCTCACAAACCAAGCAACAGACCGGACATAATAACGCATCATGTAGTTGCAATCAGGACCTAGATTTGCTAAGAATCATACATTTAATCAAACTGTATCATGTAGGCCTTATTTGGTAGAACCAAATCACAAAACAAATTCACAAGATTATCAAAACATATCTAACACTCGCTAGGAAGAACATTAAAAAAATGGTAGATCTCATCATCATCGATAACCCCTACCTCAGTATCACAAACCGAGCAGCAGACAGGACTAAATGACTCATCTCCACCGGATGAACCACCACCACCGCCTTTTCTAACTCTTTTCCTTTTCAAACTTCCTTTTTCTGATACTTGACCCTTTTTAATCTTGCAATTTACCACAAAAACAGCTCGGTATTGTGTCACATATTTTTCATGCCTGAAAAACAAAATCCAAATCAGTAATCAACATTAAATATTTTTAAACTTTGTGAAACTATACACTGTTAGAAATGATTATATAACTTAGCTAATCCGTATACCTTTGACACTCGAGGCATAGGGTTGTAAAACACGCAGGACAGCTAAGCACTGCATCGGAATATTGACCCTTCTTTTTCTTTTGAACCCACAATTGGTCTTTATCATCAAGCTTTGGGTCATAGAACTCGGGTTTAACTGAATAGTCAATGATGTCATCATCTGAAACTGATGGTACATACTGTGATGCATTTAATCAAAAGCATATTACCTTCAAGATGCAAATAACAACAAAACTGAAAAATAGAAAATACAGAGTTCAAACTCTCATCAGCATACCCACATGGACTTTGCGATGTTAATAATGACAAATTGCCCAAATAAAAAACAGGAAGGACGTAAATATGTAATTAGCTTAATACATGATTATAAAGTTAAGTACTCAGAGTGTCACTCGTTCCAATCAACTTGCAGCCAAATGAATTTTACCATTTGATAGTTTCTCAATGCTTCTAAATTTAGCAACATCAAGTTAAGAGGGGGGGGGGGGGGGGGGGGGGGGGGGGGGGTTTCAAAGATATATGTTGCCCGCAAAAAGCGAGCACATTTTATGTAACAGACTTACGGACCAACTCAACAATATATAAATTTTCACAGTGAATATTACAATCAATTTGTTTTGCTAAATTAGGATGGATGAGCTGTTTTATAGGTTAATATAACTGTTTGAGAAATAAGATAATATAAGAACAAATATTTCAATACATAAACCTATAACTATTCTATAATCATAAAATTCTAATGACCTGGAACCAAGAACAATAACGGGTCAATCCAACCATCAACGGCAAAACACGCACATGATATTGATTGCTGATGAATTAATTGAATAATAAAATGACCATTTCACTCATAATAGAATTATATAATAAGCAGGCACAAATAAAATACAACGCTTCTATTCACAGAATTCTTCAGGCACAAACCAAATGATTTGAACATATAGATAATAAAGTTTTTAAGTAATGCAACATATGCACAAAACTTACCAACTGTTTCCTCGACATTTTGCTCTTGATTATTCTCTTTTTCTTCACTGTCAACGGATTCATTTAAAGGCGCATCTTCCTTCAGTTGCGACATCTGCAAGGAGATGATTTAAGAGAAAACACAATATAAAAGTTAAATATAATAATAATCTGATAGCTCCAATCCCAAGGTTTAGAATGAGTTGTTTTATGTGTAACATCCTCTTATTAGTACATAAATCCAAATAACTTATTGATTATATCTTTAGATTCAAGATGAAAATGTATAAGACTATGAGGTATGAACAACTGCTATAAGAAGGAAACCAGGTTGGTTGCGGGTAATAAGAAATTAACAAACCCAGGAGAATAAGGAGTCATGGCTTTCAACCTCTCAACTTTGGTCACGGCTACATAGAACCGCACTAGACAGGGGTTTTTTTTTCCCTATGGATTCACCTTTTTTCGGTGGCTTGGGGCGTAACAAGGCGCAAGCCTTGGGGCTTTTTCACTCAGCGCCTAGAGGAAATATTAGACGCGAAAAAAAGGCGCGCTTTTTGGGGGTTTTCTGGACCTTTTTAGCCTGAGGCGCGTACCTCTTGTACCCAAGGTATTTTTTTGCAGCAACATGTTGTACATGGGGTTTTTCGGCTTGTACATGTAGGTAAAATCATTAAAAAAAAAAAACTATGGGATATATTTGAATTTAAAAAATTATATAACCATCATGCGCCTTGGGGACGAAAAGCCCACCGCTTTTGCGCTTTGCGCCTCGGTTTTAGCCGTAATCGCTTTCGTGCGCCTCGTGCTCTTTAAAAGCAAGCTCGGTGGTCGGATTGCTCACAACCAATAGAATTTTCAGGTCGGGTCACTAACAAACCCTAGAAAACTAACATCAAATATGCATATAAAATTAATAGGTTTAAACATTGGTATTGAAGATTGAGCTTCTAATTCTAGCAACAAGAGTTCATATATTATTATACCTACATAGGTTCAAACATCAAATCATATCATATTAAGAGAACAATTATTGAATTAATAACCGCCAAAAACAACAAAAGTTATTATAAGTATTTAGGACTTACTCGTACGGACATTAAAGATGGCGTTCAAGGAACTAGTGGCCGGAGTGCCGCCGATAAGTCGGGTCGGGTCTAGTTGAAGGGCAGGACTCAAGAGTGTAGACAAACTCACAAAAGGGTTTATGGAAATTTAAAAATAGGATAAAACTAAAAAAAATGTATTTTATAATTAGTGTATAACCCCTATGTTGCGGGTGCGTGAGTTGTAAAACCATGCTATGTGGTAAACAAACAACAAGCAATACTGAGGAATATCTAAAACAAAAATAAAAAATGCGAGTCTATACCGCCACATGATGAAAACGTAGGGGAGAAATCGTAAAACAAAATGTGAATTTATGTTGCCAGGTGACGTAAAACGTAGACAAAGACATACACGAACTTATATCGCGAGTTGGCATAAAACGTTGACAAACTTGAATTTATACCGAGCAAGTTTTAACTTAAAGGAAAAAAATATAAAAACAAGCAAACAAACAAACTTTAAGATGAAAAGTGAAACATACAAACCGTCTTAACTAAAATAAATTAAAGAGTAAGAAACAAACTTCAATAGAAGACAAAAACTATTGAATAAACAAAATAAAATAAAAGAGGTAATGTTCCTAAGAATATACCTTAATTGTTATTATATAATAATGTGGGTAAAGTTATTGTACCAATAGATCTTAAGATATAAATAGGTTTTAACGTGAGAATGCATGAAATAAAACTAAAATATATAACATGTAATAAAAACCTGTAAATTTAGCTTATGACTTGTGAGTAACATTTTAAAAAAACCAAAAAAGTCATATGCTAGTTGAAATGAGTGTTGTTCATGATTGTGTGGTGCATTGATAATTTAGGGTAAAAATGACGTGACACTGTAGCACTGAAGGGAACTAGGGTAGATAAAAGGAGTGCCCCCTCCACCCTTAGAAAATGTTAACAATCAATCACAAATGGGTTCGGGTTTGGTAGCGCGATATGTAAACCTTATTTGTTTTAACTATTTTAGAAGGTACATGAGATATGAGATAGCTTCGTTTAACACAAGCAGTTAATGAACAAATGACAAGACGTTGTCTTTATATAGGTGATCATGTAACGAATGAAACCGATAACACTAGCTTCCAATGACTCTGCCTTTCGATTTGTGAGAACTAATACGCAAATTGTTGTGTTTGGTCCATATTCCATAGAAACGTCACATTTTCTTTGTATGGGCTTGTCATAGCCCACATAAAATTAGGATGAAACAAGTAACTAAGCCCATATGCATAACTAATTCATTTAATTTTTCATATTTAAGTGTTGTTAATTTGCTTGATATAATCACACAACTTATTATTACTTGTAAAAGATAAAGCTTAGGTAGAGTCTTATGCTTTTTAGAGGGGAGGTTCGATATTCAAACATGAGTAAGGATATTATTTAGATTAATTTGGTGTAAAATAAAGTGGGTAACATTCATAATTCATAATTCAAAATAAAAGATAAAGATCAAATAAATCAACATACAATATCACACAATCTTTATTTTATTTGCAGCAGGGCAATTTTAGTGCTACACATGTATAATACCAATATCACACGATTTTCAATTAATTCACAACTTTAAACACAACTAAGGTTATTTATTTTAGACAAATAATATCAAGGTGTTGCGGCGTAGACCAATAGTCTCTCTCAAGTGCAGTGGCAAAGCTTGGTTCTCGAATCGAAGGGGGCTAGACTTAATTTTTTTTTATTGGTAGTGGCCGGAAGATCAAATTAGCAGGGGCCGGACTCAATTTACCTACAAAAATCGCAAATTTCTACCACTGCGCCAAAAAATAAGGGGGACGAGGGCACCCCCAGTCCCTCACAATCCTTCATCCCTGCTCAAGTGGTGAGTATTCTAGTCTCATTAGAGACAAATAAATTTCAAGATGCTTAACTAACACGTTATGAGAATGGTCGAAGAATGCATCTTCGCCTTTAGTTCTTCTAAATTTTTTAAATGAAAGTGTATGAAACTACGAGATAATTATGGAAATGTGAGAATGATCCAAAAAATACAATAGATCACGAAATATAGCACAATGCGGAAAAATATAACATAATGCCAAGAAAAATGACACAATGATGAAATAAGAAAAAGACACAATGATATAATGTAAATTCTAAAAACTAAAAGCTAAAAATTAAAAAAAGCAAAAAATCTAAAAACTAAGATCATATGGTTTGATGAGACGGTTTCAATGCCGCTTGAATGAGTTCAATCGGAGTCCGTTTGATACTCTTCCTACGACTTTCTATTTTTCATTCATTGTGTATTTGATCCTAATCCTGATATCAATAATATAATCTTACTTTAAATTTAAATATTAAATTAGATTGTTAACGATCTTTTTATTTTTAAATGCTATAAATAAATAAATAAAAACAGCTACATTACACTATTTTTTTTAAAGTAACAATTAATTAAAAATATAAGAAAAATGATAGTAAATAGAAATTGAAAAAAAAAACAATAAATCCTCAATAGTCCCAATTCCAAATTTTAGCTATTTCTTTTTTTTTTGCTTGGACCATTTTCATCTTTGACGTTGTCTACATGCTATTTAGAAAGACCTTCAAATCTTCTCCATTTTCTTCTTCATTTAACATTTGTTATTCTCTTAATTAGCGAGCACCTCTTCTTTTGAATCTGACCATTGATAGACTTCATGTACGTTTGTACTCGTTCGTTCTCTCGGGACCGTGGGAGGTGGCATCTCGTCCTTCGAGTATTCGTATTCCTATGTGGGTGCCTCTATTTCATCACTAGAGTTTTTGGATTCTTGATTGCATGGTTGACGGCAATCCTCTATTTAGTTGAATGCATAATGATTCAAAAAATTGAATGTTGGAAGTTACTAGCTTGTGAATATCTAGTTTCTTGCATAGTTTTTCTTAAAAGCTAGCGCATAAAAGCTTTTAAAAACTCTTTGCCAAATATACCCATAACCCATAATGTGTAAAGTATTGCATCTATATGCTATACCTTTTTATCCCTAAAGATACCCACATATTTTTTTTAATACATGGTCGATTCATTTATCCACTAAATCAATGCGAATTATTATTTTTTAAATCCAATGGGCATTAGTCGAATTTGTTTATGCAATCGTAAATGCCGCCTCTTTAATCTTTTAATCTTATCAATGATTCCCACTACTAAATAGTAAATTGATAAATTCATATTAGTAATGCCTAATATATTAATTAAAAAATGTGCCATGCATCAATGATCAAACATACAATAATATTAAATTTCAAATATTCTATGCATGTGAAGGTCAAATAGATTGGGCTCTCGAGAGTTTAGTACAATTCGGCTATAAAGCATCGTGAATAATGTGGGTTTTTGATTTGCATCGGTTTTCGGCTTAACCACACACTGCCACGTCTTTCAATGCTATTTAGATTTTGTCCCAAAGTGTTATATCTATATATATATATAAAAGAAAAGACTTTTGCTGACGTGGCGTGCAATGGAGGCCTCAACCTTGTGTCACGTGGCATCATAATGGAGAGTTTTTGGTGTTTTTAAATTGTTTCCTTTTTAATTAAATTGAGTTATTTTAGGAAAAAAGAATTTAAAAATAAATTTAAAATTTTCTCTCTCATATTTCCTCCCATAACTTTTAAACGTTTATATCTTTTATATACGGGATTTTTTAAAGAAAAAAATTACACCAAATTGACGAGCGTTTTATTATCTTTCCAACGAGTACCATAGTGTTATATAAAAACGGAGAAAAAATCGACTATTTTTTGTGGGGTTTCGTTCATACAGGAAAAAAACACACAAAGTGTTCATGTTATCACGTAAAATTAGATTTTGTGGGGAATATGAGTTATTACTGATTAGAATACTATGAACATGCAATGATTGAAAGATTTTGTGGTTAGTTAACTTGAGCAATTTGTAATAGGTTATCACGTAAAATTAGATTTATCAACCCCGGGACCCTCCCGGGGTAATCAGCTAGTATTACATATAATAAAGCTATATCTAAAAATAATTTACACAAAGTTTTTTTCCACTCTTTATATTACTTTGGTAGTTTGGTTAAAATAATTTGTACGAATATTAATGTACAAGTTTATTGATATAAATAAATCACATTAACTTTAAGCCAATTCATACACACACAAACACATACCCTTTATCATGGTGGAGTGGTCAGAGAATGAAGATAAGAACTAGACCCACCTTGTTGGAAGTCGCAAGTTTGAATCCGAGCCAACACGAGTTTTATCCGGTCGATGGGGTTATATTGAGGACTTGTTCCTGCTTAGGCTCTAGATGCGTCTGTTGACGTGTTAAGTATGGTTCTCGTAGAACGTCAAGCCCCACACTGAAACCAACATGGAACTGCTTAAGACAACATACTCTGTTCAGATGAGGGGTGGCAGGCCTACAATTAATATGTGTACCCAACTGATCCCCTAAAAAGATGAAGAAGGTCACCGTTCAAAAAAAATACACACAAACACATGTATACACACACTTGTTACAACTTACAACTCTATGGAATTCTGCAAAAAATAACAAATAATACAGTAATAAAGTCAAGAATCTTTCATAAGAGCTTGAGTTCTCGACACCATAAAATCTCTATTTGATATGATCCAATCGTTTTTGAGTAAATAAATGAAATAAATTAATGCAACTACAAATAAGTTAAAACTTTCTTAAAATAACATATGAAGAATTGCATTTATAAATTGTTTAAACCCTGTGTGTATGTATATTGTATGTAAAACAAATCATAACACTAACTTTTACCCTTTTTTTTAGTATTTTAAATTTATATGTTTACCTATATTTTTAACTTAATATATTAACACTTCATATCAAGTGCAACTTTATACCCCAACCTTCATCACTTCATCTCACCCTCACCCTCACCCCATCATATGTGTGACAACTAGAAAATTTCTTTTAACAACGGGATGATGTGATACCCGGCAACTTCAAGTTACATACAAACTAACACAAACACTTTTATCATGATCAATTTTCCATGCATTATAGTTCATTAGAAT
This sequence comes from Ambrosia artemisiifolia, assembly GCA_032199755.1. NCBI lineage: Eukaryota > Viridiplantae > Streptophyta > Magnoliopsida > Asterales > Asteraceae > Ambrosia > Ambrosia artemisiifolia. Next base: position 4,049,183 of record CM063519.1, read on the forward strand.
TAATTAAGTACATCAATTATTACGTAATGATAATTCTGAGAATTATTGGATCATACACGAGTATTGTCCCCCCAACATTGGTGAAATATTTTACTAAAAGCAATCATACAAAATATACAACTACATCTCACTCACTACATTGGAGAACAATTTAGAGAGTATAAAAGGAACACTCTATGTATGTTTAGAAGCTCAAATTCAAGCCTCTATATATTTTTTATGAATATATAAGAAAGAGAAGGGAAAAAAAATAAGTATGTATGCATAAGATAAAGATGAAAATAGAATGTGATGTGTACGGTTTTTGTAAAACAAATAATTTTTATAGAAAAAAAATGTGTTTTTTAGTTACATAGATAAAGAAGGATCGTAGGATGTGAAGCTCTAATGACAAGGTATAATTTAAGTATTTATGTGGTTTTTATTTTTCTTTTTGATACCGGAAGTGATGCATCATTATATTTATGAAATAGATTAAATATACTTTGCATTCTCTGGGACAAATAGCAACATCACAAAGCTATGTTTGTTTGTTGGTATAATATATTAGTTTTCCTTATCGACAAAACAAAAACTTGAGTATTATTTAAGCCTTAAAATATAGTTTATGGCAAATTTACAAACTCATAAATTTCATATCCTTGCATTGACTAATTTACAAAACAATAAGCCTTTTTTTTACAAATTATAATATGTTAGAAATAGGCTGAGTAAATTACTAACAAATTAGTTAATGTTAAAACGGTTTGGATGAAATTTAAGTCGCATATTTTTGCTTCCTTCATAACTAAACCTATTAATATGTTACACACGTATACTACCTATATATGCGACATATCAAACTACAAATTCATGAGAAAACTGAAAAACTCTCAAACTACGAATACGCAGCAAACTGTATGTATGTTATTAAGTTATTTAATGAGTTTTCTTATCTTTACATACATACATACATACATATAACAAATATTAAAATAATTTTATTAAAATGGTAAAAGTGCTAATATACTTTAAAACACATTTTCATTACATTTTTATTCAGCTAAGCTAATACGTTTTACCGGTTAATATATATCATAACTTAAATCATGTTGTTTGATGATCAATAAGTCAAGTTTGGTTGTCTGTATGACTATGCCTCTAGTGTTGTGGCTACACGCATCTATGAGTATGTGCGTGTATGCATTTAAATTGTTAGGGGGGGGGGGGGGGGGGGGGGGGCTCTACCCCCAGACTCTACTGAACTACTGTGATTTTTCATCATATTGTACTCTAACATTATTTTATTGATTTACTTTACATACAAATTTGGAGACAACACTACCCTAAGGCCTGAACTACCAAACCCACAAAAAACAAAACCCCACACATAAAACCGCACACACCGTTCGTTAACTAGGACCTGTGATTGCTTCACGAGACCACTACCCGTGCCACCGGTAACACCGGGTAGTGGCCTACCCATAAGCATTTCAAAATTCTTAGGATTGGTTTTGATGATTTGTAAAAACTACATATTGGTATTCAAATTGGCATACACTTCATTTGTAATGTTTTGATAACATCACAATTGTAACTGATCCCGATAGATACCGATGGGTCTTGGGTTGGGTATACCCGACGGGTGTTCTTAATAAACTAATGGGCGTACTTGAAAACCATGGGTATACCCTATACTTAGCAGGAAATTACTCATATGTATGGGACAAGCTTACACTACTAAAAAAACTGCCTTTCTTCACACGTGAACAATGACACAGTAATTTTATGACATTCAAACACGCATATCACGAAGAAAATATCATTCAAAAGTGCATGTCATAAAGAAAATGTCTTGCTTTCTAAAATATGGTAAATATATAACACACATTTTTGTGTGTGATTATGTTAGTGTCATTAAAAAACATGACAGTATCAAAATATGTTTGTCATATTTTTGTGTCATTACTTCTACCTCTTAAACACCCCTATACGTGTCCCGTTTTCCTCTCTCAGTATACGTATTGCTGGGAAAGTGAGAGAGATCAAAGTTATTGAGAGACTAGGTATCAGAGAACTACGAGCGAGCGGTCATGGCCTCCAACAAAGAATGGTTTGGATATTGATGGAATTTGTGAAGAATGGACGAGTTTTGGGGCAACCTTTATTTTCATTTTTTAATGGCAAGGTACGACGTGCCAACCATCGTGACACCAGGGCTGTGGCCAAGGGCGACCGCCGCCAGCCTCTTGACTCTCCTAGATGCACGGAAACCCGACCTCCACCCGCCCCAAGGCACGCCAGTGGAATAATCGTAAAATCTCGTCTCCCATCCAAGTCGAACCAGCACCTTCTGTATTCGCTCTTCACCTGGATGCCGGAAAAAATAATGGGGATAGTAGTAATAAAACTCTAGGTCATAAGGAACACCAAGTCTTTCCCTAACCACTCCACCGCTACCTCACTTTATTTTTAGGTTACCAATATTTTAGATGTCAAATTATGTATCTTGAAAAAACAAATTTTTTGTTAACTTTTAAATATTTATAGTATATTTGACTTATGATTATAAAATGAATTACTCTGGTATATATGTATTTTATTATAAAATGTATTTATTGTTTTGGTTCTTGTGAATCCCGGGTAAATTAGTAATTCTACAAAAAAATATTTTTTTTATACAATTAAAAGCATGACACGCATACATGAACGCCGTAAATACGTATCATAAATGTGTGCCTAAAATGCTTGTAAAAAACAAATGTCATCAAACTGTGTCATAAAAGTGCGTCATAAAAAGCTGACACACAAATGCGTGTCATGTAAATTTTACGACATGCCATTCAAGGACACGCTTTGGTTTGTCATATGTGCCCATTTATAACGCGCAATGCGCACCATTATGTATTTTTTCTAGTAACGTAATCAGTGGCGAAACTTGACCCGAAGGTTCGGAGGGTCGGAAGTCACAGGGGGTCGAAAGGCACTAGTTTCGGGGGGTCGAAAACCAGTTTCGGGGGGTCGAAACCCTATAATTTTAAAATTTTCTATACGAATACTATATAATCGGAACTTCTGCGCGAAAATCCGGGGGGGTCGGCCGCCCCTCCCCGCCCCAACTATGCTGCGCCACTGAACGTAATCATGTATGACGTTTGGATACCTAAACCCATTCCGGACCCACCCATTGCGATTGCTAGTCACTAACATTGTATTGTAGTGGTAAACCTGTGACGAAACCATTGCTGAAATCATCGTCGGTGGTCCCTTTGTATATTCGATGGACAACGATTTCTACTTGATATAGATTACTGACATGTTTCTCGATCCTTCTGTGAAAACCTTATGTTTGTATGGTACATATGTATACACACATCCAACGAAACTAGACCATCTATTCTCCCTAAATATAAGAAAAAGTAAATAAAAGAATTTACTTTCTAAAAGATAAAATAATAAAACCCGTTAATTTTAATAATGACCTCCACATATTTAATCCTCCCTAAATATGAGAAACAGGTCACTTGATCAACATATCCATACATAGATATATATACAAGATTAATAATTTACTTATTTACCGAATCCACCATCGGTCATAATCATCATCCCTTGAACTATTATTCGAACAAAAGCTAAAAACGAGTAATTCACGACCAAGTTCACAAACCATCCGAGGTCCGGCTAGAAAATCCCGACACAAAGGGCATGTCGTGTGCTTATATTCTATACAACGATCCAAGCAAGCTTTATGGAAAAGATGATCACATCTCAACACTCGAATCTCGTCATCTTCTTCTATCTTGGACAAGCACACGGCACACTCCACGACCTCCATAGAGCTCGTGTTTTTGTGCAACTGTGCGACATTAAGCTCGTTTTCGACCACCTGAAGTTGTACACGTTGTTGAAAGAAAGATAGATGAGTAATGAATTCCCATGCCCATCTCAAATAAGTAACCATTTGTATGATGTAAGTTGACGTGCCTAATTTTGGGAACATTTTTTTAGAAGTGATGTTGAGTGGAAGTGGTGTGTTATTGCTCTTTATATATTGTACATATGTGAATACATACAAATTGATATTGGCTAATTAAAAAATATAATATAGATGGAGGGACTTGGCCAATGGATTGATGTTATTACCACTCATGGCGTATTTTTGTTGACTATAAATATAAATAATTAATTAAAAAATTCCAAAAGAAACAACTCTAGTAAAGAATTTCCAAAATAATAATTTGCAAGAAAGTTTTTTCAAAATAGTAAGGTTAGTTGTTGGCTAAACAAGAAAAAAAATCGACTAAATATTAAAATAACCCATAGTCACCAGCTGAACACTAAAAAAAAAAACCCTTAGCCGTCGACTAAACACTAACAAAAGCCCCTAGCCATTGGTTAAGTACTGGCCAGTCTCAGCCGAAGGAGCTAGCTTGGCAAGTTCTGATTGGTTAAATAGTTAGAATCTGGTAAAAACTAAAAAGTAGTGTTGATTTTGACTTTTGATCATTTTGGCAACGATGTTTCTAAAACTGGACTGGACGTCAAACAAGACCCCCACCGGGTCACTGGTCCGATCGATCAAACGAACCAACAAAACATTCAGAAAAAACCAACCGGTTCAACCCGACCCGGATCGGTCCAGCCATCGGTTCTCAGTCTGACTAGCCGGTCCGGGCCTGAAAACATTGTTTCTAAGACTAGGTGTAGTGCAGCGCGAAGAGCAGCGTGATGGCAAACATAGCGTCCCCAACACCGCTACAGGGGGCGCCATCTCCTCAAAACTTCCCCAAGAGCTATAATGATAACGTTGTGTGACAAAACGAATGGCCAATCAAGACAAGCCACGTGGAGAGATGAATGTTTGAAAATTTTTTAATGTCTGAAGGTTGTGGTGGTGATGATGAAAAAGAAGGTGGAGGTGGTGGTGATGATGAAGGCGGCGGCGGAGGTGGTGGGTGATGACGAAGAAGAAGGTGAATGGTGGTGATGATGAAGAAGGTGGTGGTGGTGTTGATGAAGGCGGCGGCGGAGGTGGTGGGTGATTGGTGGTGGTGATGATGAAGAAGAAGGTGGTGGTGGTGGTGGTGATGAAGAAGAAGGTGAAAGGTGGTGGTGATGATGATGAAGAAGAAGCTGTTTTTTTATTTTTTTATTTTTTTTATATAATAGCGCCCTATTTTCACCCCTCCCACTATACCCTATTTTGACTTAACGCACCATGCTGACTCAGCTGCCACGTGAACCAATCACAGAGGGGGCCTTAAGTTTTCCTCCCTCCTACTACACATGGTCTAAGTGGTGAGAGGTTCAAATCCATACATATGAGAAAAAAATTTAGCCGATCGTATTTTGATAATTTTCCTAACAATTAATCAATAGTGACATGATATTATAGTTAGAGAGACACACACCAGAAAGAAAAAAAAAAAAAAAAAAAAAAAAAAAAACTCATGCCAATTAAATTGACAGTAGTAAATATCCATTGTGCTAGCTTTGAACTATGGAGAAAGACGACATTTTGTACATTTTAAAGAAGCGACCCCCACCAACCCCACACACACAAAATAAATGCTTTAGGTATAGTTGTTCTAGTTCGTGTTCATCGAAGTATATCTTTAGGTGGTGTTTGTTTTTCTCCCAGAAGCACTTCTGACCTCTTTTGTCTGCGCCGCGCAGACGCGGGCAGACGTTTGGGGCGGGCAGACTGTTTGTTTTCCGAAAGACATTTCACTCCAAAAGCTCTTCCTGACCTCTTCTTGGTGCAGACTTGGACCAAAGTCTTCTAAAGTCTTCAAAGGTCTTCTCTTCTTCTCTTCTCCTCACCCACCACCACCACCACCACCCACTACCACCACTACCACCACCACCACCACTACCGTCACCCACCCACCACCACCACCTAGCATCGTCCACCACCACTGTTCACCACCACCACCGTCCATCACCACCACGGTCCACCACCACCCACCACCACCACTACCACCACCCACCACCACCACCCACCACCACCCACCACCACCACGGTCCACCATCACCACCCACCATGTCACACCCCGATTTTCCCGTCGGTTGTGAATGTTTGGTACCTTTGCTACGCAGCGGAAATAACACATCTAAGACTCTTTTAATTCTGAACGCCTTTACTAAGCCTTCTAGGATCTCCAATCCCAAGACATCGCCTATTCCAACCGTGTCGTTGCCAAATTCTAGACCTGAAAGACATGCTTAAAAAGGTCAACATAAAGTTGGTGAGTTCATGGTTTTAGGTTTATTTCTCATCAAAACCCGTTCATTTCAAACCTTTGGGAAAATATTCATCAACATTTTAAAAAAGTTTATTTTCATTACACAAACCGTGATTTGTGAAAAATCTTGTAAAAGTCCCATTGGAATCCTCGCCAGGTATTCCATTTTATTTACCCTTCGGCCCGACTCACTTTACCGTATATTTATCTCCCCATAAAGATAAATATACTAGGTTCTTGTCGACCGAACAACAACATTTAAAATGAGACTTTATTCCCATGGAATCCTCGTCGGGCATTCCACAATTACTTTTGAAAACTTTCTTTTTGTAAACTATTTTCCCACTCGGATTCCTCACCGGACATCCGTAATTATAATTATGAAAACCATTTTCCCCCGGTAAGTCCCACCGGTAAATTCGTACTTAAAAGCGGAAATGAACATTAAAATAGCCAGTATTCATAAACCAGTGCAAGTAACATAGTTAGATTAAGTAGTGTCATATATGTGGAGTCGCGAACCCCTACATGACGATGGCGACCAATCCTGAGCCCATAACCAAACCAAGACTACACATTTCATTTGCCCCGCGCGAGTTGTCTGTCGGATCAACAACTCAGTTCAGAATACGTGCACCTCTTGTCTTTACCGGGTTGACGCTATCAACCAGAGGTGGGCCTCGTCAGGCACCGATAGTACTATCCAAATATTCCTTCGGTTTCATATTCCTGAATTAATGGTTACAGTAAACACGCGAGGACCTACCCCGACTGGTTTCCGTTACCCAGGTTCCAGGTACCCATCTTGCTACTTATCATCCTCACCTCGACTCGACTCACTTTACCGTATATTTACCTCCCCATTAAGATAAATATACTAGGATCTTGTCGATCGAATAATTGTTACTTTCTACACCTTACAACTATTTAACAAACATATCCTTCATTTCCCTTTTGTCCCTGCACGACTTTATAAAAGCATTTGTAACTTTAAACGTTTTCTCAAAAAAACTTTGTTACGCTTTAAATTCATCAGGTTTTCATAAAACAAGCATGTCTTCCCCCCGAAAACATTTACAAAACAGTAAAAAGTGGGGTCATGAACTCACCTTGATTTCCTTGCTTAGATAGCAAACAAGCCTGAAGCCTTGACCGACTTCCTTGTGTCCTATTACCAACAATGGACACCTTAAGGTCTAACACAAATAAGCCTAGCTTATTTACCGGTTACAAGATAGTTTATCCAACTATCTAGACTCGTGTATACAAACCCGAGTCTTAAAGTGTTTTAACTCGACGAACCGATCGTGACTTATCTTAATCATGTTTAACATACGACATAGCACCCAAGTTGCGCACTTGTTACTATTCGTGTGTAAACCATGTTGGACTAAAACAACGAAACGTATTTCTTATCCTGAGCCGTAGCTCGTCTCGTTAGTCGGATAAATGTATTTGTCTTGTATGTTTATATTTAGGAAAATATGCTTTGCAAAAATACAACTCTTGTTATTAATTCCGATTAATAACATTTGTTACCTCCTTCCCAAAATACGAACATTTAAAATGTTCAAAAGTTTGCTTTTTATAAAAGTAATTCCCAAGCAAAATCGAACGTTTTAAAAATTTTGAATCCGAACAATAAACATTATTTAGTTACCGAAAGCTTTCGAAAATTCGTCATCCTTGACGCTCGGCAAAACTATATATATTATACTTGTTTGAAACAATTGTTGGATTCACTTATTATTGTTACAAATAATCTTTTGTCAAAGCTTTGCGACTTTGTATAAATACATATATTTAAAGCACTTGGAAATTTATTTATAAAATACACAACTACTTCGCCTTCTTTGCACTTAGGATTCTGTAAAAATTTCGCCAGAGTTTCCTCTGTTTTTGCGCATACCAGACAACACAAGTTGTCTACAATTTCCCGAAATCAATTTCCAACACAAGACCACATTCCATTTATCCGCAAATCCAAACCAAACGACACTTATACGTTTCGACACTTTATATAAATTATACTTATTTATATACACAATATAGTCCAACAATTAGTCCGATATCGATACTTAATAATTCAAAGTTACGCTTTATATATATAAATACCATCCATCCGGTTTATGATTTTCGTTCATTATATAAAGTCGGTTCGTTTCGCGAGTTAACACATTCATTATTTATATTTATATATATATTATAAACATAAATTCAAACATCAACAAGTAAATTTATACCGAAAGCATACGCGCGACCCGACGCCATCTCGAACAACTTGTCAACTAAGCATCGCGTTTGACTAAAATCGTCCGCGTGTTGATTTGGCCGAATCTGACCCATTTGACCCCGAGTTTACCAGATCTGACCGGATCTAACCCAAGACAACCATACTCGACCCATGACTAGAACTCGAGAACAATACACGAACCGAGCCAGATCTGACCCGAACCGAAGCGGACAAGGCTCAAACCGAACCAGATCTGGCTTGACCTGAACCAGTACCGACCAGATCTGATTCGAACACGAACTCCAACCCTGACCCGGACTCTATCATCCCCGAAACACATGGATCTGACCCGAAACGCCCGGATCTGACCCGAAACGTTCGGATCTGACCCGAACACCACGGTTCTGACCCGAACAACACAGATCTGACCCGAACCTCACAGATCTGACCAGATCGGGTCTGCGCGATACCAACTTAACCCAAAACAATCAGATCTGAGTTGAGAACTACCGGATCTTTAACCACTACCAAGCTTGACCACAACCATAACCGGATCTGACCAGATCCGGTCTCTGCGACCCCAAAACTCAACGAACCAGCCGGAAACCACAACGAACCTCGAGCCACCCGAACCCACACCACCTAACCGGACCAAGACTGAACCCATCGTAGCCGAGCAACAACATGCAGCCCCAAATCAGTCCTCAAAACACCCGCACCAACAACCATAACCTGACTTGAACCCGAGCCAAACACTACCTACCTGGATCGGACCAAACACCACTTGAATCACCACCAACCAGCCTCAAACAACCTCACTTATCACCGCCGCCGCAGTCTCCTGTGACCACCGCCATAACTGGACCGAATCCACACCCAATATCACCATACAAGGCACCATCTCCGGCCAAACACCACCTAATCAACAACTGTCTCCCCTTCGGCTCCGATTAATCACCACGTCGCCGCCCCCTTTTAGCCTGAAAACAGTGCGCCGCCACCACCATTGGGTGGGTGGTGGCCGGCTAATCCTTAGCTAGAGAGAGAGAGGGACGAGCGGGAGAGAGGTAGGGGTTAGAGAGAGAGCTGCGAGAGAGAGGGCAGGGAGAGTTGTGGTTGTTGTCTGGGAAGAAAATGAAGGGGAAGGAGAAGGTCAAGCCTTTTATAGCTGGGGTTTCAAGTTAGGTGGGTAGATACCGCGTTTCGAACCCGTTAAATCGCGAAACGTCTCGGTTTTGATTTAGGCTCGATAATTAATTATATAAATTAGTCGGTTTTATTCGAAATCTTAAATAACCTTAAACCGAGCAACAATATAATTAATATTAATATTCTACGCGTTATTTCGAAACATTCGTTAAAATCGCGTCAACCTAACCGGTTACCGTTTTCTTCGTCCGAACGACTCTATAGCTTTCGATATTTAATAATATAGCATTATTTATAATAAATAATAAATCCGAAAGCATATATGCAGTTAAACTCACGCATTTCGATGTACGGTTCGTTAACGTTAAATACGCGCGAATCTTTCTTTAAAATCATCAAGGCGTCCACGAACTTCGAGGAGGGCATCGTAGGACTTGTAACGGCTCATTAAATCAAAATTAACTCTAAACCATGTTAATCACTTCCAAAATATGATTAAAATCGCATCAGGCGTTGTACGGAATTTGCCGGTTGTCACATTCTCCCCCTGTTACAGAAATTTTGTCCTCAAAATTTGAGCTAAGATATCTTTTGAAGACTCAATAGAAGTTTCACAACAATAAATGAGTCAAGGTACCTACCGGTACGAATGAGACAAGGTAGATTTTCAGAATCAACCGAATACAAGGACATTAGGTAACAAACCTCAAATGTTCCACTTGAACAAGTCTCAAGGAAAGTATATACATTTTCAACCTTCCACACGATTTGCAAATGTGTGGACAATAGCTTGAATGTTAGAATCAACCGCTCAATTTCTCTGAAAAAAAATATCGATGGACTATTTGTGGCAAATTAGGGACTACCAATAGTCCTCTACAATGTACACATATACAATAACCGCTTTAAAAAAGCAATGGCGAGACTCCTCAAAGAGCCATGCTATGAGATCGAACGACTTGGTATTCCAACACTTGAAACAAAAGAAAGTGTTCCTATACTCAATTAGTTTCAAATGGGCGATATATGTGAAACAATATCCTTTGCAAATGATGAATAGACAAGCTACGATAGTTTGCCTAGTTTACAAAACATCAACGTGGTTATGATTAATGAAATCGAAATGATTTAGCACAAGCGGCACACAAACGCCCAAAAATGCTATCAATAAATTTGTCAACAAATAACATTGGCACACCTCAACGAAACAACTAGTGCACCAACTTTTCCGTTACACGCCGCAAGGTGTGTTTGGATTTGAGACAATAACAAACAAGTTGATGAAAATAAACACGCAATTAAAGATCACCCATTATATTACAAGTCGAATGAATATTCACCACAAGGTGCTGTATCAATTTTCAATAATTCGATTCAACTGAAGTGTCGACTCCAAGAAACTCATCGACCAATTATCAAGAGATTCATTGCCCACAATGGCCTGACACATCAAGGTTAGAATGCAAGCATTACGATCAACGTAATGATAACAACCATTAATGAAACCATCGTTCGATGTGAAGCCCTCCAATGGACGTTCACAATTTAAAGAATTCAAACATACGACAGTTGACACGTGTACAAAATACGTGTCCAGTTCTGTGAAAAGATAAGGAATCAATAAAAATTGGATTCCTTTCCGATAGTATGTTGAAGGCCACAAACACTAACGAAGAGAAATGTAAAACGTACTCAAAAGATATAACCAGGTTCTTCAACACGAACCTCAGAGGCTCAAGAAACAAGATCATCAAGATCTTAAACTGGTTTAAGAAAACCGAAGTCACAACTGACACGAACAGGGGAGAATCGGCAATCATGTCCGTAACAACAAAATAGATAACCTTTATGTCTTACACATATAACCTCACGATAGATCTCCTTAGGACTTTCTTGTGCCTGTAAATTCGCAATAACGTGATGTCTGCGTTATCAAAAATTTACCTCACAAGATCATCCTAATAACCTCCATCATGAGTTATATCACAAGCACTCGTTAAATTCACGTATTCATACGTATACATATTACGTATATAATGTTAGTCGTACGCGCCACCTTTTCCTGGTGCTTTTCCCCGACCACATTACAGCTTGCGCAGTATCATTAGCAAAACGAGGTGCTTTATCACAATGTTTCGGACCGAAGTCGACCTTGACGACGTACGCAAGCCCTGAACCTGGGGATGCGAAACCGTAGATGCTACAAACAATCCGTTCTGCATGTCGGCGCTACCAACTTGTCCAACTGCTTGACATGAGTGCGCATCCTCGCCACGTCCAAGCTAGTGTCGACATCCGTTGGCGATACGTACTATTTTCGAAACATACTTATATACTTTACATAATACACAGAGTATATGATCAAGTAAATTGTTCCTAATAACTACGGAACAACGACTCAGCTAAATTCTATGTGAACATACATTCGCTATTCCAAGCGATGACTCGCCGGTCACTAGTGAGATATGTCTAGCCATCACGCGCTATTATACCTTTCTATATACAAATATAGAATTTTCTTACTCACTATTCACATAAGCAAAGGTTTCTTGCGCCGAAGAAACATAAGCCGAGCTAGTGTAATTCCGTACACCAAAAATCATTCAACTTATCCGGCAACGGTTGGAATTTCAATTCCTAGGCGTTCGTGCTAAATTTTCAGTCTTAGAAATTTTTGGTCCCTTATTCAAAACAAGACTCAGGTTAAAGCCTAGGTATCGCTACTGACACCTAATTCGCTAAAACCTATAGCTCTGATACCAAGCTGTCACACCCCGATTTTCCCGTCGGTTGTGAATGTTTGGTACCTTTGCTACGCAGCGGAAATAACACATCTAAGACTCTTTTAATTCTGAACGCCTTTACTAAGCCTTCTAGGATCTCCAATCCCAAGACATCGCCTATTCCAACCGTGTCGTTGCCAAATTCTAGACCTGAAAGACATGCTTAAAAAGGTCAACATAAAGTTGGTGAGTTCATGGTTTTAGGTTTATTTCTCATCAAAACCCGTTCATTTCAAACCTTTGGGAAAATATTCATCAACATTTTAAAAAAGTTTATTTTCATTACACAAACCGTGATTTGTGAAAAATCTTGTAAAAGTCCCATTGGAATCCTCGCCAGGTATTCCATTTTATTTACCCTTCGGCCCGACTCACTTTACCGTATATTTATCTCCCCATAAAGATAAATATACTAGGTTCTTGTCGACCGAACAACAACATTTAAAATGAGACTTTATTCCCATGGAATCCTCGTCGGGCATTCCACAATTACTTTTGAAAACTTTCTTTTTGTAAACTATTTTCCCACTCGGATTCCTCACCGGACATCCGTAATTATAATTATGAAAACCATTTTCCCCCGGTAAGTCCCACCGGTAAATTCGTACTTAAAAGCGGAAATGAACATTAAAATAGCCAGTATTCATAAACCAGTGCAAGTAACATAGTTAGATTAAGTAGTGTCATATATGTGGAGTCGCGAACCCCTACATGACGATGGCGACCAATCCTGAGCCCATAACCAAACCAAGACTACACATTTCATTTGCCCCGCGCGAGTTGTCTGTCGGATCAACAACTCAGTTCAGAATACGTGCACCTCTTGTCTTTACCGGGTTGACGCTATCAACCAGAGGTGGGCCTCGTCAGGCACCGATAGTACTATCCAAATATTCCTTCGGTTTCATATTCCTGAATTAATGGTTACAGTAAACACGCGAGGACCTACCCCGACTGGTTTCCGTTACCCAGGTTCCAGGTACCCATCTTGCTACTTATCATCCTCACCTCGACTCGACTCACTTTACCGTATATTTACCTCCCCATTAAGATAAATATACTAGGATCTTGTCGATCGAATAATTGTTACTTTCTACACCTTACAACTATTTAACAAACATATCCTTCATTTCCCTTTTGTCCCTGCACGACTTTATAAAAGCATTTGTAACTTTAAACGTTTTCTCAAAAAAACTTTGTTACGCTTTAAATTCATCAGGTTTTCATAAAACAAGCATGTCTTCCCCCCGAAAACATTTACAAAACAGTAAAAAGTGGGGTCATGAACTCACCTTGATTTCCTTGCTTAGATAGCAAACAAGCCTGAAGCCTTGACCGACTTCCTTGTGTCCTATTACCAACAATGGACACCTTAAGGTCTAACACAAATAAGCCTAGCTTATTTACCGGTTACAAGATAGTTTATCCAACTATCTAGACTCGTGTATACAAACCCGAGTCTTAAAGTGTTTTAACTCGACGAACCGATCGTGACTTATCTTAATCATGTTTAACATACGACATAGCACCCAAGTTGCGCACTTGTTACTATTCGTGTGTAAACCATGTTGGACTAAAACAACGAAACGTATTTCTTATCCTGAGCCGTAGCTCGTCTCGTTAGTCGGATAAATGTATTTGTCTTGTATGTTTATATTTAGGAAAATATGCTTTGCAAAAATACAACTCTTGTTATTAATTCCGATTAATAACATTTGTTACCTCCTTCCCAAAATACGAACATTTAAAATGTTCAAAAGTTTGCTTTTTATAAAAGTAATTCCCAAGCAAAATCGAACGTTTTAAAAATTTTGAATCCGAACAATAAACATTATTTAGTTACCGAAAGCTTTCGAAAATTCGTCATCCTTGACGCTCGGCAAAACTATATATATTATACTTGTTTGAAACAATTGTTGGATTCACTTATTATTGTTACAAATAATCTTTTGTCAAAGCTTTGCGACTTTGTATAAATACATATATTTAAAGCACTTGGAAATTTATTTATAAAATACACAACTACTTCGCCTTCTTTGCACTTAGGATTCTGTAAAAATTTCGCCAGAGTTTCCTCTGTTTTTGCGCATACCAGACAACACAAGTTGTCTACAATTTCCCGAAATCAATTTCCAACACAAGACCACATTCCATTTATCCGCAAATCCAAACCAAACGACACTTATACGTTTCGACACTTTATATAAATTATACTTATTTATATACACAATATAGTCCAACAATTAGTCCGATATCGATACTTAATAATTCAAAGTTACGCTTTATATATATAAATACCATCCATCCGGTTTATGATTTTCGTTCATTATATAAAGTCGGTTCGTTTCGCGAGTTAACACATTCATTATTTATATTTATATATATATTATAAACATAAATTCAAACATCAACAAGTAAATTTATACCGAAAGCATACGCGCGACCCGACGCCATCTCGAACAACTTGTCAACTAAGCATCGCGTTTGACTAAAATCGTCCGCGTGTTGATTTGGCCGAATCTGACCCATTTGACCCCGAGTTTACCAGATCTGACCGGATCTAACCCAAGACAACCATACTCGACCCATGACTAGAACTCGAGAACAATACACGAACCGAGCCAGATCTGACCCGAACCGAAGCGGACAAGGCTCAAACCGAACCAGATCTGGCTTGACCTGAACCAGTACCGACCAGATCTGATTCGAACACGAACTCCAACCCTGACCCGGACTCTATCATCCCCGAAACACATGGATCTGACCCGAAACGCCCGGATCTGACCCGAAACGTTCGGATCTGACCCGAACACCACGGTTCTGACCCGAACAACACAGATCTGACCCGAACCTCACAGATCTGACCAGATCGGGTCTGCGCGATACCAACTTAACCCAAAACAATCAGATCTGAGTTGAGAACTACCGGATCTTTAACCACTACCAAGCTTGACCACAACCATAACCGGATCTGACCAGATCCGGTCTCTGCGACCCCAAAACTCAACGAACCAGCCGGAAACCACAACGAACCTCGAGCCACCCGAACCCACACCACCTAACCGGACCAAGACTGAACCCATCGTAGCCGAGCAACAACATGCAGCCCCAAATCAGTCCTCAAAACACCCGCACCAACAACCATAACCTGACTTGAACCCGAGCCAAACACTACCTACCTGGATCGGACCAAACACCACTTGAATCACCACCAACCAGCCTCAAACAACCTCACTTATCACCGCCGCCGCAGTCTCCTGTGACCACCGCCATAACTGGACCGAATCCACACCCAATATCACCATACAAGGCACCATCTCCGGCCAAACACCACCTAATCAACAACTGTCTCCCCTTCGGCTCCGATTAATCACCACGTCGCCGCCCCCTTTTAGCCTGAAAACAGTGCGCCGCCACCACCATTGGGTGGGTGGTGGCCGGCTAATCCTTAGCTAGAGAGAGAGAGGGACGAGCGGGAGAGAGGTAGGGGTTAGAGAGAGAGCTGCGAGAGAGAGGGCAGGGAGAGTTGTGGTTGTTGTCTGGGAAGAAAATGAAGGGGAAGGAGAAGGTCAAGCCTTTTATAGCTGGGGTTTCAAGTTAGGTGGGTAGATACCGCGTTTCGAACCCGTTAAATCGCGAAACGTCTCGGTTTTGATTTAGGCTCGATAATTAATTATATAAATTAGTCGGTTTTATTCGAAATCTTAAATAACCTTAAACCGAGCAACAATATAATTAATATTAATATTCTACGCGTTATTTCGAAACATTCGTTAAAATCGCGTCAACCTAACCGGTTACCGTTTTCTTCGTCCGAACGACTCTATAGCTTTCGATATTTAATAATATAGCATTATTTATAATAAATAATAAATCCGAAAGCATATATGCAGTTAAACTCACGCATTTCGATGTACGGTTCGTTAACGTTAAATACGCGCGAATCTTTCTTTAAAATCATCAAGGCGTCCACGAACTTCGAGGAGGGCATCGTAGGACTTGTAACGGCTCATTAAATCAAAATTAACTCTAAACCATGTTAATCACTTCCAAAATATGATTAAAATCGCATCAGGCGTTGTACGGAATTTGCCGGTTGTCACACACCACCACCACCACCGTCCACCACCACCACCACCACCCACCACCGTCCACCACCACCACCGTCCACCACCACCACCGTCCACCACCACCACTACCACCACCACCACCCACCACTACCACCCACCCACCACCCACCACCACCACCACCGTCCACCACCACCACCTACCACCGTCCACCACCACCCACCACCACCACGGTCCACCACCACCCACCACGGTCCAGCACCACCACCACCACCACTACCACCACCACCCACCACCGTCCACCACCACTACCACCACCACCCACCACCACCACCACCACCACCTACCACCTACCACCCACCACCACTACCACCACCCACCACCACCACGGTCCACCACCACCCACCACGGTCCACCACCACCACCACCACCACCACTACCACCACCACCCACCACCGTCCACCACCACTACCACCACCACCCACCACCACCACCACCTACCACCCACCACCACTACCACCACCCACCACCACTACCACCACCCACCACCACCACCCACCCACCACGGTCCATCACCCCCACCACCTACCACCGTCCACCACCCACCACCACCACCGTCCACCACCACCACCACCACCCACCACTACCACCCACCCACCACCCACCACCACCACCACCGTCCACCACCACCACCTACCACCGTCCACCACCACCCACCACCACCCACCACGGTCCAGCACCACCACCACCACCACTACCACCACCACCCACCACCGTCCACCACCACTACCACCACCACCCACCACCACCACCACCACCACCTACCACCTACCACCCACCACCACTACCACCACCCACCACCACCACGGTCCACCACCACCCACCACGGTCCACCACCACCACCACCACCACCACTACCACCACCACCCACCACCGTCCACCACCACTACCACCACCACCCACCACCACCACCACCTACCACCCACCACCACTACCACCACCCACCACCACTACCACCACCCACCACCACCACCCACCCACCACGGTCCATCACCCCCACCACCCACCACCGTCCACCACCCACCACCACCACCGTCCACCACCACCACCACCACCCACCACCACCACCACCCACCACCACCACCACCCACCACCACCACCTACCACCGTCCACCCACCACCACTACCACCACCCACCACCGTCCACTACCACCCACCACCACCACCCACCACCATGGTCCACACCACCACGGTACACCCACCACCACCACCGTCTACCACCAGACTGCTGTAAAAACTCAGTTTATTTAAATTTAAGTTTATTTCAGCAGCCTGCAGACGTTAACAAACAAACAGTCTTCTTCTTGCAGACTGCAGACCTTTGGTCCACATCTTCTCCTGCAGAAAAAACAAACAACACCTTAATGTTAGCTAGAAGTCGTAAGCGGGCAGCAGTTGGGCCGGGTTTAGTTTATCGTGTGTAGGTGATTGACGACGTCTTAGTACGTATTAGCTAGCTACGCTTAAGTTATGAAAAAGCTTACATGTGTGTTGATTGATGCACGATCGATCCATGGAGGTTTACATAAACGAACTAACACAAATAATATTTGCAAGAAACATATATGTGTAGCATTTATGGTATGCAGACATATACAAGGTCTGTTTTGTAATTTTTAGAGAATAAATAAAATATATCTCAGTTGGATGTTTATTAAATACTTGTTACAACGTGTATATCACGTTTATATTTTCTGTCCTATGCAAAAACTATGTTTGTTGGTTAAACATTATAGATATTTGGATATTTTAACAATCTAAAATAATTTGTGGATTTATAAAATTTGCTCAAATTAATAATATTAATAATAATTAATAATATTAATAATAATAATTTAACTAAATAATAATAATAATAATAATAACAACAACAACAATAACAATAACAATCGTTCGTTAAACAGCAAATCTTATTTTTCTTTACAAATAATTGGTGGACTCGGGTTACTCTCGGAGTAATCCTTTGTTCAGTGGATACTTCGATCGGAATTGATTTGTTGGTAGTTAAAAAAAATTGTTTGTCATCCGACTTATGTTCCATACCCACGTGTCACGCATTTCCTCCCCAAGTTTACGTACCATATGTTTTAGACAAAATATTAAATGGGGACAGAGACAAGAATACTGTCTTTATATATTGAATAGACTCATGTAACAAATACCCACATGTTACATACATACTACATATACAAAATATTTTATGGCCATGATAGTTATGTCTATCTCAGTTATAATAATTTTAGATACAATGTTGTATGTTGTATGGACTGGATGGATCATTGCATGTAGACATATATAGTTCATTCATACATCACATCATAAAATTAGACCAATCACTGTAGCTAGTTTAGAGATACATTTGTAAGACCATGTGTACTAAAGCGCGAATTGGGGCTTTAAAACAAATTCAGCGCCCTATCCAGCCGCAAACACCATTACATAGGGGCCTTAAACATCAAAAAAGGGGAGGTGTGACACCCGGCAAATTCAGGTTAACAACGTTGTCTAGATTAAAGTCTACCTTAGCGAGTCACGCGTATATTATACTTAACTGGGTTAGTTGAGTCGTGTTATGGATCGGGAACTGTTATTTTAGTCTAGAGGATCATTAGATGTCCGTCTAGAGGATCATTAGATGTCAGTCCTTAACCAAGTGTACAAGGGGTGACGATTCGTAGAATCGTCAAAGCATAGGGAACATACAAGTCTCGAGTCCCGGGAATTGGTGAACGAGTGTGAATGTGTTTGTTTGCAAGTATTATGTGTTTACAATCATTATGTGACTTGTCGGTATGTGAAAATGTGTTAACATATGTTAAAACGGGGGTTAACGCGTAAAATACGCAGAACCAACCCCTATAGGCGATTAGGGAGGGCTAATCGCCTATAGGGTGGCGATTAGCACATCATGTTAGGCGACTGGGCATTTTCCTTAGGCGATTGTGGGCTAATCGCCTATAGGGAAGGCGATTAGCAGCCCTAATCGCCTGCAAAAGCTGCATAATCGCCTGCAACGTACCTGGCGACTAAAAACGACTATAAATACAATACTTGACCTCCTAAACTTCATTATAACAACCCTAGTCGTCCCACAACTCGCCCCAACGCACACACAACCTCTGGAACACGATTTTGGATCAAAACACACGATTTCAAGCCTATTACATCAATCTATCATAAACCTAAGGTGTGGTTTTCATTCATGCAACTTTTAATAATGTTTTTCTTCAATCCCTAATGGTCCAGACCTGTTTATAAACGTATGTGTCTTCTGAAATTCGTTAATAATCGTTGTTAATTGGATTCTAACTATCATGCATGTTATATGTGTGTTTATAATTAAAAGATAGGGTTTTTGTGATTCAAGAAGGATTGTTAACATGATATTATGGTAGTTACAGATTGATGATGATAGCATGTTGATGAAATCTGAGTAATTGTTCATTAGGGTTACGGTTATGCATGTTAATGTGATGTTTCATGCTATGTGTATTGTTTTTGGGATACATGGTTGCATTCAGGGCTGATAGAACGAGGTTAAACGAAGGATTTTGATTGAAATATGTTTGATTGATATTTGATGTTTACACACGTTTTGGGTTTGTTTTGGAGTGTTAAACGCGCGAAAAACCAGAACAGCTGGGTTGAAGGCGATTAGGAGGCTAATCGCCTGCTATGACACCCTAATCGCCTATAGCATAGGTGATTGGGGGCTAATTGCCTTCGTTGCATGCAATTGTGATCCTAATTGCTAGTTAAGTCCTGAAATGCATGTCTTATGACCCTAATCGCCTATAAACTCCTGATTTGCATACCACATGACCCTACTTGCCTATAGTATAGGCGATTAGCCTTCCTAATTGCCTGTTGACCAACGTAATTGCTAGTTGACTTTTCCTAATCGCCTGTACTGCTGCTGTAAGTGTATTTTAGCATTCCGGGACCCGATTTGACACCTAGGAACATGCTAGGAACCCCGTAGCATACCTAATAACTTGGTAACATGTGCTCGGACTTATTTATGTGATACTTGAACTACGTGCTATAACTTGTTGGACTTTAACGTATGTTAAGTGTGATTGCATGATTGTATGTTTTAGAGTGCTAGTATAACACGGGAAGTCTCGGGTCACCAATGGGATGTCGAGTCTTGTACATTGGGTTAGTTTAACAGTCACAGTGTTTTCAAACGAACTTGGTTATGGCCTGGACATCTAGGGACTAACTAACCTACGGGTTATTAGTCTAAGTACTTGTAACTGTCATATGTTAGGTCGCCGCTTTACGGGGCTAGCATAGCTTGCTGATTTTATTCGTATTACGAAGTAACGCAACCTAAGGTGAGTTCACGGCCCCACTTTTAACTGGTTTCACTTTTTGGGGGAGAAAACATGTGTTAAACTAATGTTTTGGTAACAACTGTCATACTATGGGTTTCTATGGTTTACTATACGATCTTTGGAAGTCCCGGGGGAAAACCATGAATGTGCGGGTTAGCACAACGGGGAAATGTGAATAGATCTATTGGGAGTGACCAACCCCGCTCGTCGGCTTGGAGGGCCGGGCGAGTGCATATTGTCTCAAACAGGAACAGGTTTACTATTCGGGCACAACATCTGGTTTGCGAGTTAGTAATGGTTTTTCCAATCGTAGTAGTAACAAAACATACGCCTAGCTAGCGTACTTTGGTTTACAATTTGATATAGTATGGACAGGTTGAACTTGGTACTTATTTATACAAACCTGTGAACTCACCAGCATTTTTGTGCTGACGTAACTCCTACATGTTTTCTCAGGTCGCTAAGGTAGCACTATGGAACTAGGGCGCACGCGTCTGCATGGCGTCTAGTTAGGGTTGCATGGTTTTCGAACATCGAATATTTTGGTTTACTTTTTGGATTATGTTTTGAGAATAAGCTTCCGCTGTATTTGGGGATTTTAAACTATGTTTTTGAAATTGCATATGTTCATTTAGACTTGTTTATTGTGATCGTCGACTTGGATCCTGGTTTGTCATGCGCCTCGCGGTAAAACTCCGCAAGTGGATTTTGAGGGTGTGACAGGAGGGGCCTTAAAAATTTAACGTTGCTTTTTTTTTTTTTGAACGATCAACTAAAGTCTTGCCGGGTACTCTGTACGCGGCCCCCAATGGCCGAAAGGGGCCCCAGACGGCCTCTAATCCGTACGGACAGAGCCCTTTGGCCCACCCGTCTCCTGTTCCAGGGAAAACCCGGCCCACAAACCCGCCCGAAGGCACAACGGTAATGAACCGGTAAAACCTGGAGGGATCAGGAGTCGAACCCATGACCACAAGGGTCAAGGGTCTCTCCATAACTTCCCAACCACCTACCCCACCACAAGGGTGGGGGTATCCATCACATGCCTCCCGTGGGAATCGAACCCGGCTCCCCTAAAGAGAGAATCGGCCCTTTTACCACTAGGCCACATGATCAGGATATTTAACGTTGCTCAACACAAAACCTCTCCCCTTCACAACCAATCAAAACATGCCACACCCTCTCCCTCTCAACCTCTCTTTTAATTTAAAATAATAATAATAATAAGGTAATGGGGCCTTAAATTTAAAGCCACCTACACCCCATTTCATTTTAAGGCCCCATGGTGATTCATGTGCCACGTGTCCCAATCATTGAATAAGACCTTAAATTTAAAGTCCTCACTACACATGGTTTAATAAACAGTAACATTTGAAAACACAAGGCGTATAATGTGCTTATTCTCCTCTTTATTTACAAAAAAATTCCAACCTTTACAACAAAATCCCCTATAAGTATTTTGTGTGATCGTAAATAATAAATAAAAGAATTAAAATTCTTAAATCCCTGACTATCTACATGTACATAACTTTGTACAAACAACAGTTTGATACGAATATGATCATATCCTATATCATCTCTCGAGATGCCAATCAAACTCATTATCCCTTGCTATCGATCGAGCAGTGAACCCAACGTTTGTTGTCCTAATGGACTGTTGTCGAACCATTTGGAAGTACTCAGGATCATTTGCTCGACCCTCATGTCTTATCCATTGAACCATCCCATGGTACCCTGGAAAGAACCTCATTTGAACTGCCTTAAAGCATATATAAGGTACCAAAGAAGCAGTCACCACAAAAAGGGTCACGAGCCAATAAGTAGGCGCAGGTGCAAGTGTTTCCACGAACACTTTGTATGCAGTAGTGGAAGCCGACGAAGGGAGTGCCCCATAAACTATTAGGAAAAGGTACCATAGGAATATACCTCCCCAGATGAATATGTGTTGTATTAAGGTGAAGTAACTAACGGCTAGCGCCATTTGACAGTTGACGACCCATACAACGCACGAGTACATTGTGGCCCCTACGATTTCCATACCCGCTGTCTTCCCATTGTTGTCGTACGACTCAGGATTTAAGGATTTCATGCAGAGGAAGAAGATGATTATGCCACTGAATAGCCCGTTGACCATCCAACTGAATATTCGTCGCCATCTAAACAATGTGTTTTGCACACCTTCTTGGTATAGCAAAGGGAACTGCAATGGAAATCAAGCAAGATGTTAGAATCTACCTATTGATGATTGTACTTGATTTGCTTGTTTAGAAACAAACAAAAAAAAGTGGCGAAATGAGCTAGCCTTCTCTTGTTGGGTAACGGGTCAAAATGGGTTCAAGTTAAAACTTAAAGGAGTAATGGAAATAAATAATCCCAACTATTGACTATTGGCCAATAACAGTCCCAAATACGAAAATAACCACTAGCGGTCCCAACTTTCGACATATTGGCCACCAATGGTCCCAGTTAGTCTGATCACTAACTCCGTTATTGTGATGCTGTGCCACGTAGGATATTTTTGCCACCTAGGATGCCACGTAGGATCATTTTGTCACTTAGGATGCCACGTAGGACCATTTTGCCACCTAAGCATGTCACATCCGCATCACACTAACGGAGTTAGCCTTAGTTAGTTTGGGACCATTGGTGGCCAATATGTCGAAAGTTAGGACCGCTGGTGTTTATTTTCGTAGTTGGGACTGTTATTGGCCAATAGTCAAAAGTTGGGATTATTTATTTCCATTACTCCAAACATAAATCACCTATAAATACCTGTTTTGCAAATAATTGTATCTTTTAATATAAATGACTTGTATGTCAAATATAACTACAAGATTATATTATTCCAACAATACATTTATTTCTATGAAACAATGGTTTAAGAGGTTTTAATGTATTCTGTATCAACAACACATTTTGGGTGACTTATGAGTTATGAACCATATGACCCGTTTACCTTAAAGCTCAGCTTTTCATTTCACCCGTTATAAATAGAAAAAATAACCCGAAGTGAAACAATTGTAAGTAAACGGGTTGAAATTGCCACCACTAAATTGAGTGTAAATGTTAAGTTTTACATACCTTGAGACAAAGCCGCGCAGAAACATCTTGGTCAAATACGCCCAATGCAATCACGGGGAGTGATGTGAAAAAGACGTTGTAAAGAGACAAGTACCAATCATTATAAGCAGGTTGACCCGAGAATGATGCATAAGCTTCGTATAAGAAAACCGTCGTTCCAAATACTATGTTCTTATAGAAAAAGTAGGATATCTGTAAAACGATAAAGAAAATCGATCAGTTATGAAATAAATTGGGAAGGAAAGTTTTTTTAGTTATTATAAACAAGGTACTCCAGTTTTTACCATTGAAGAAATTCTTCTGTATGACCAATGTCCATGGACTAATAGCAGGCGTTCCAAAAACCGAAACTGAGCAATGGCGATATCACTAGACATGACCGCCTATTTTGGTCAAAGAAAACAATTAGAACAAAAAGAATGTAACATGGTATAAAAGCAAGTAGGTAAAGGCACTTTAGTTAAGTACCTGCATTCCCTCAACACCACTGATACCGATTCCTATGTCGGCTTCTTGAAGCATTCCCACATCATTTGCTCCATCACCAATGGCTAATACAGTTTTTCCAGTTCCCTCTTTAACAAGTCTTGTAACCTGATATGCCATTTATGTTAATATTTTATATTATTGTATAACATGTTAGGGAAAGATTCAGGGGTGAAAAAGACTAACCAGTGCTTTTTGTTTTGGCGATGAACGACAACAAATAACAGAAGCACAGCCAACAGCAAGTTCCAAAAACTCGTTTTTCATGTCATCGCTTAAAGCATATGCAAGAGATTTCCCGTCGATAATTAAAGCGTATGCATCAGATTTTGAAGCGTTAATCTGAGCTTTCCCTGCTGCTATCTGCTTTTGGACACTGTTTTTCGAAACCTGCAAGGGTAAATTCGTTAAGTTTATGATCAAGAAATCTTGAAATTTAAACTGGAAAACATTATGGCAAGTTCACTCACTCTAGCAATGCTATTTTTGTCACCGGACTTTTCGGCTGCTACAATCTCTGGTGATTCTAAAGTTATTACAATTTGCTTCATTCCTTGTCTAAGCAGACTACATGCAAATCTGTACAAAATATGCAAGTTTGACTTTTTGGTCAAAAGGAGTCATCTTAAATTATAAAAAAAAAGATAAGAATTATTTATTTGTGCAAGGAAGTTTGATAACCATGCATTACTAAATTATAACCAACTTAAAGATTAAGGACAGACTAAATCAACATCAAAATGAATCTGGAAATCATGATGTTTGACTACCTAAAGTCAACAGATGAAAAATGAACAAGAGTTGGCAAATGCTTACCCTATATTAATGGCGGTTTCCATTTTATCACCGGTCAGAACCCATATCTTGATTCCAGCTTGAGCAAGTTTGTCAATGGTCTCTGGTACCTGCAAAAGAAAAGAGATAATGCTATGAGTATGTATCTAATAGGTGGAGAAGCAATATTGACCAATTTACTTATGAATGGGTTTAGTTGGGTTACGTTTTATCTGAAACGGGTCGTGTGGATAAAAAAAAACTAGCTGAAAATGAAGAGTCTTAGCATACAAAATCGAAAACCGCTTTCTTTGAAAAACATGGATCTTTATTTTAATCACAGTTACAAATATGGCCAAAAAAAAAAATGTTTGGTGGCGACCTGACCCGTCTGTACTATGAAACACAAACACCTGTTTTGACCCATTAGTAAAAGCACGAGAAAACTCACCCCTTTTTGAAGTTTGTCCTCAATGGCAGTTGCGCCAAGAAGTATCAAATCATTCTCAATTTGATCCGTCACTTCACTTATCATATCGTCTCGCTCTGCACTTACTGAATTTTTGGCTTCTGTAAATTTCTCATTGAACTCTTCATATTCTTTCTCATTGAGTTCGCGATATGCAAGTATTAAAGTCCTTAATCCTGCATCAGCATATTCATGCACATGGTCTCTTGTTTTCTCTTCAAATTGTCGCCCTTTTTTAGAAATTCTTTCAAACATAACACTGAACAAATAAAAAACAATAGCGAAGAAACATTAATAAACAAACAAAAATAGTATTTAAGGGGTATATGGGTTCGCATTTTGTTCATTGT
This sequence comes from Ambrosia artemisiifolia, assembly GCA_032199755.1. Lineage (NCBI taxonomy): Eukaryota > Viridiplantae > Streptophyta > Magnoliopsida > Asterales > Asteraceae > Ambrosia > Ambrosia artemisiifolia. The sequence goes on from CM063519.1 coordinate 4,075,200, forward strand.
TACTAACCTGTCAGCACCTTTACACAGTAAAAGTAGCTTTCCTTCATCGTCCCTTACTATAACCGACATTCTCTTTCGTGTACTGTTGAACTCTAAAATGTTCAAAAGTTCATATGACCTGCAGAATAATAACAAAAGTTAGCAAACAAAATGTAAGCACACTTTAGAATCGATACTAAAAGTTACCAAACAAAAAAAGATTCATAAAGATCAAACCTTTCGACATGTTTCTTAGATTTAGGATCAAACTCCATAAAAGAAACACTTGTTTGTGTCCTTTTGTAAAATTCAAAACCAAGTTCTCTAGCTGCAATCACAAAAGCTGACTCATCAGGTGACTCAGCTTCATATGTCACCTTCCCTGTCTCCTCATCCACATCAGGTATAGCAGTATGACATATCGCCAATAACCGAAGAAACTTTTGAATCACATCTGAATGTGGCTCATTAACCCATCGCCCGTTTGTAATCCTTTCATCTTCAAACTTATATCCTTTTACAGATAAATGAGAATAAGCCTCAGTACCATTTTCATCAAAATGATCCTCACCGTTGACCCGTTTGGCCATAGCTCTCTCAACTTCTGTGACTCCGCGTCCATAAGCAGTCCCTGCCACCGAACACTTGATAAACTCCATTGAGTTACAAGTCAAAGTACCGGTTTTATCTGACAAAATGGTATCAATTTGACCGAGTTCTTCAGTCAAATTCGATGTTCGGGCATGGGCCGGCTTGTCTGATTCTTCATCATACATGTGAACATCCTTGTTAATAAAAACTGTCTGCAGTACTTTCACAATCTCTACAGACACATATAAAGAAATTGGAATCAAGTAAGTGTAAAGCAAGACAGCTGTTAAAAAATGATAAATTGCCGCTATTGGAGCTTTTTTTGGATCGAAGAAAATCTCTGAATCATCCGGTCGTAAGTACCATCTCTTCATTCTATTTCCATCTAAATCATCTTTAGTCACAACCCCAAAGTAAATAGATCCTGTAAACGCCATTAGAAACAAGACAAAGAACAAGAAGTAGATGATATGATCCGTTCGTTTCTCAATTTTGCTTCTTTTTGAAGGTGGGTCAGTTGAGTTTTGAATAACTTTCGTGTCGTGGCCAGTGAAAATAACAGCACCATAAATGTAATCTGTGTTTCTAAGCTTGGAATCTCTTAAAAGAAGCTGCTGAGGCGAAAGTGCATACCGTTGTTCTTGAAAATTCATAGTTCCAACAAATGTATACAAACTCGCATTTGGATCTTCACATTTAACTGTAGCTTTAAAGTTATTAAACTTTGAATCTTCATTATATAAAGAAGTCACATCTAATGACTGTTTTAGTTTTAAATTTGTTTCACCATCAAGATTCATTGTTTCAACATAACATATTGCATCCTCATAGCTAGATGACAGTAACAGAAGATCTGCAGGGAAGAATTCATCTTTTTCTACCTTCACAATGTCACCAACCTTTAGTTTTTTCCATTGGCTAGTTTCGAAAACTCCTCCACGACGATGGACTTTGACTTTTCGATTGTTGACCTCATGATCCTGAAAAAGGTTTAATGTGTCAAAGTCAAACAATTTTTCTATATATCTCATGCTACCAAAAGTAAAGGTGGTCAGATCCAATGGATTGATTGAGGTTGAGTTCTATTTCAAATGATTTAAATAAAAAAGTTGGACAAAGGTATTGGGTCAAAGTCAACACGTTGAAAGTCAAAATACAACCTCTTAAAAATGGTTTTAATCAAAGATTGACATCTCATGATAACAATAATAATGATGATGTCCTTAGTCATAGTTAACACGTTAATAATTTGCAAATATTAACAAAATTGAAAAAAAAAAAATGTTATGTGGTCAAACCAACCCGACCCGTTTCAACATGTACCAAAAACCAACACAGCAACCCATTTCACCCGTAATCACTTTTGACCCGTGACCCATACGACAATATTGCTATCTCTAATGAAACGATATAGAAATTAAAAACGCCTAAACAAAAGCACCCCGTGTCCATAGAAACCAATGCCTAATTACAAATTAAACTTAAAAGAGGGTATCTAAAAATACATTGCAAGTCTTTTTAGATGAAATCATATAACAACTACTTATACAGGGGCGGACCTAGTTAATAACTAGGTGCCGCGTCCGTTGCTGCTCAACTTCGCGCGCGTAGTGGAAAATTTGGTTTTTTTACGAAATTTGGAAAACGTTGCTACTAAAATGAAAAAAAATGAAAAAGTTACTACTGAAATTCATTTCTAGATCCGCCACTGTACTTATACACATATAACTTCATGCTCTTGTTGCTTCCATTTTGGTATAACCTTAAGGATTTCTATCTAAAGATTCAAACAATCATCAAACATCGAAAATCAAACCGTAAAAACCAAAACTTTAACATAAAATTGTGAGCAAGAACATAGTCACATACCTGTTGCTGTCTTTGCCAATCTTCAATCCCTTCTTTAACCATGGTAGCACCAATAACAACAATAAGAGGAAGGATAGCACTAACAGCAGAATAAGGAGCTAAAGGTGTAAAAGCCAAAATCCCAGTAACCAAAAAATAAAAATTAGCAACTCTTCTAAACTGCTCAAACAATGACTTTGGTAAAAAAGTAACTGGTGTATACTTTGTTAACCTCACATAATTATCAGCATAATAATATTGCAAACCATTATAATTATTACCACCCTCTAACCCACCATCTTCATTACAATAAACCACCCTTGAAAAACCTGGCCCACCAATCTGTGAATGATCTTCTTCAAACCCTTTTCTTCTAAGTGAATACATCTTGCTTAGATGCATCTTTTTTCTTTTATCTTTCACCATTTTCATCTAAACTTCAAGATTTTTTAAACCCAGTAATTATTTATGATATTAAGCTAAACCCAGAAAGAAAAACTTAAAACAAGTTGGAATGTGTAAACTCTCAAATTTTCTTGAAAATAAATTATGTAAAGATGTGATTATTATGGAGAAAGATATATGGTCTATATATGTTAGTGGGTGTTATAAGATGAGGAAAGTGTATGGGTAAATGACATTTGTTGACTGTTCTAATTACAAACCAGAAGGTTTGAATGAAGACTAATTCATGATGTCAAGAATAGGCTTTAATTACGCGCATATGTGTTTCCAGAAGAAGTTATTATTTACATGCAAATTGCAATAGCCACCAACGGATAGGAGACGTTGAATTGTTTTTCTATAGTTTTGTACTTTTATAATAATTATGTCAAAAATATTCGCATATTAATTTCTTTTTCATGACATATGATGTCAGATTTGGTCGCATATTAATGTTTCATCGTGACGTTTTAATGGATATTTTAGACGAGCATAGATCTCGGTAAAGAAAGAGGCCCCAGTTAACTTTCTTATGGATCCGACGGAAGGGAGGTCCACTTTACTTTCGGCTGACCTACGCTAGTGTTTGGTTGGGAAGGTGGGAAACACGCATGCGTGGACCTTACGGGTGTTTCCCCTTTAGCGGGATTTAGGGATAGTGGGTTCGTGGTTGAGCAAGCGGTCCTTAGAGCAGAGTCGAACAAGGTGGCAAAGCATGCTAAAGCGTGCGAGGATAACATGTTTTGTCCCTTTGGCTTTTGACACATTTGGCTCATTAGCACCAGAGACGATCAGGTTCCTGACGAGAGTTCAATGGATGGTCCACAACAACTTCTCGACTCCCCAGGGCGATGATTTATTTTCAGTAGATTAGGGTTCTCTATCCGGAAGGGGATGGCGGCGCAGTCTGTTGCCTGCCTACTTGCTATCCTCATGTAGTTTGTCTCGTTTATTGAAATGAAAGAATTAAAAATTTCTATTAAAAAAGTTTTTTTGAACGGTCAACTTCCATCTGAACTGCTAATGGGTTAGCAGTTGGCATTGACAAATGGATGTCCATTGGGCAATCTAGTTTCATCAAGTCACCAATTTAAGAAAAAACTCGTCACCCAAAGACTCATTAAAGTAAAACCTCTCTAGATCAGATTCGAACTTTAGACCGGTTGTTATAATAATGATATCGATTTAAAAAAATAGGCACCTATTAATTTATTTTTCCGTGATAACAACTTAAATGCACGTGACATGCAAAACAAAATTAAGTTACGTATCATTTCATACTCGTGTCATTTTCGAAAGTCCTTTTAGTGACTTGTATAATTTAAACTGTCAGTGTATTTTATTTTTTATTTTAATATAAATATATAATCCTCCTGCAAATTAATGCGTATTTTGCTTATACAAAGAGATAGCTTGAGATAGATATTTTAGTCGGAAAATAACATTTTATCATGTGAAAATGTGAAATAACTAAGCCTGTAGTATTTACTAGGTAATCTTTGAAACGTTACAATATTTTGATCAGTTATAGTATTCTTGAAATGTTAAATAAAATAGCTTTAATATAAAATTTCTTTTTTAAAGCTCTTTTTTGTGGTGGGGGTGACATGCGAACTTGTGAAGTGATGGATAAGGCTTGGGACTGAGAGGTCTCAGGTTTGATTATTGATCTTACCTGGGTTTTACCAATTTCTTACTGTCGTTTATTTGGACGGGTGGGGGATTGGGGTTTCCCTTGTTCGGGAACCACGTGCCGGATCTGGCTCCCAATGGGAGCAAAATTTGTAGAAAAAACTATCGGGAGTCGGACATAATATGTTGTGTTGGCCGTTATTAAAAAAACCAAGGCTTTTGTATTATTTAACCATATGATGTTTTAAATTGTTACCTTTTCGTGGTCCTTCGATTATACCATCGCGAAAGTATCATAACAAGCCAATCGATACATTTCGAATGCATGCCACTAGCTCAGCTCTAAAAAATACATTGAATAAAATTATTATTTATAAGGTTAGTTGACTTACAAAAGTCACCCGATAATGACCTATAAAATATGTTATTTACTTTGTATTAATTTACAAAGTTTTGTATATAATATATAAACTTTGTGATCTCTTACGATAGTCGGGCATGGCCAGCTCCCATAGTGTGACGGGCGGTGTGTACAAGGCCTGGGAACGGATTCACCGCCGTATGGCTACGATAGCATAGCATTGATGCAATTTAACCTGGTTGTACGTCCCTACCACAACACGAGTGACTTAATATTAGTTCTTATTGATTTCAAAAGTTACACTCTAGTCTTTCGGTAATCGGGGATATCGTTGTAATCTATTGCGATTATGGGAGAAATTACAGGTAAACCTACATTGGTGCATTACATGTGCCATTATAATCTTCTTGATATGAAATTTAATTCATGATATCTGTAGATTCTCCTTTGTTTGAGTGTCCTATTATATTCTCCCAAAATACAAGAACCATAACGGAGATAATCAGATAATTGGTGTATGATCACTAGTGAAAACTACTAAAAACGCATAAACTAAGCAAAAGTATGTCTACACGGAACGGAGAGCCTACTCGGTCCACTCAGACAGTTGAAAACGTGGGACTATATATGGCCCAAATAAATCATTTGGGCTGCACTTTTATTTTTGGGTTTCTATGGACAGACCCAATAATTTCAAATGATATTTGGGTCAAAACCAATGCAACAAAAACAAGGTTAAAGATCACTTTGGAGTTTGGACCTTAGAAAATAAACCACCCAAAATTACATCCAACATTTGACCAAACATGTTAAGCAATCACAATATATTGATTAGAGCATCCACAACCCAAGGGTGGGTTTGGTTTTGACCCTGCCACAGTGCCACCTCAGCACGACATAATTCCAAACCTGTAACTTAATAAACTTATATTTTTCCATCAACACTAAATGAATTCAAACCTCCACCTTACGCTCTACTTTTATATAAGTAGTATCTTATAAAATAATGTGTGTGGTCTCCTTGCCCATTCTGGACGGGTCCATTAGGCGGCACACCGGACACATCCAACTCATCATCTCCATTACCACCCCTCAGCCACTTTTGGTGTTAGATTCCTGACGGTTCTAAGATACCTGGGTTTAAAGATGCTCTTACTTGGGGTAATTAAGGAAGCTTGTGATAAATGCAACCTAAAGTTTTAAAGATGCTCTTACTAGTATTAGTTAAGGAAGCTTATGACAGTGTGACACACGCAATCTAAAGTTCAAAGAATCAAAGGAAAATGGAATCTCATTGGCCCCAAAAGGGTGGGAGGGGGTCCACCTTTGAAGAACCCAGGTACCCTCCGTCGTGTTAATCGTTGCTCGCCGCATGGACTACCCGCCACCACCACCTGTGAATCCCTCTCACCGGCGGCCACCTGTGAAGAACCACGGATTTTTGCACTCAATTAACAGTACAGTTTTACAAGATGTACTAAATTAAATGTACACGCTTAAAATTTAGTAAAGAAAAATAAGAAAAATGTATATATCTAATTAATAGTATGTGTGGTGGCCACAAAAAGAAAAAGGTAAAAGGAAAAAAGAAAAGATATGATAAAACAGAAAAAAAAAACAAAGATGTCTTAACATGTAACTTATATAATAAATAATTGATTGATTGTTTTAAGCATACAAAAAAAACTAGAAAAATAAAATTACACCGAATAAATTAAAACACATTTACAACAGAATAAAAGTTTATTTAAAAAAACAACTAAAAATAGTTAATTAATTGATTAAGTTTTAGAGTTCACATAATTACGAGAAGAATAAAAGAAATAAAGCAAATGACAGAATATGATGATATCCTTTACTTGAGTTTCCTTTATTCTTTTTTTTTTGATCGGCTAATTACAATTCCCCTTATTTATTCTCCTTTATCTCACCTAGTGGGGGAGGGGCTCGATCCCCTGATCTTTTCTTTGCTAAACTACCCCCACACCACTCCACCACATGGGTGGGTAGTTTCCTTTATTCTTTATTCTATTTTTTCAATGTAAATTAATCTAATCATTTTTTCAATGAAAATTAATCTAATCATATTAACCATCATTACTCTATCGGGTAGAACCATTCGTCTTAGGACAAAGAGGAAACACCTGACCATCACAACATATCCATTGGGGGTTGCTCCTTTGGGGCACCTTTAAGGGTTGTTTGATAGTCTTTGAATGGTCCATAGCCTCTCTTAATAGTTAAGATGTAATCTTAAGTATGAATGGTTAAGATGTAACATCCTAATAGTTGCCTCTTAACCATTCAGACTTAAAATTACATCTTAAGGTTCAGAGTCTCTTAATGGTTAAGATGTAATCTTAAGCATTTAGAGTTAGCATCTAAATGGTCATTAAGAAACTACCAAACAAGTAAAAAATGTTGGGTGCGAAAGTCTTATTTATTGGGCTTGGTGAAGGCTTAATAGACATTGGGCCCATTTTGATCCATTATATATTTTATTAGGGCCTAGTTTATTTAATCTGGTTATATCTTTATATACCCATTCGGCCATGCCATATATTGTAATATTTGTACCGTGCTTAATAAAATACCTAGTTGTAGCCATGAACTTGGGATTTACACAGGATCCAAACCACATAAAACTGTTGTTTTCCTTTTGCTTTTATTTCTGATATGTTCGTTTTTTGTATTCGCTTGTGCAATAGCGTGTTGGTTCCATTGCACCACTAGATACCCAACAAAAAGATTGGCAAACACAATAACACACAACACCACACAATCATTAATTGTGCCAGATTTATTTTATTTCAAAGGACTTATAGCCTAATGGTAACAAGATGTTTATTAAGGTGTAGTCTCTCTTAAACGGTGAGTGTCTTAGTCATATTATGGCCAAGTTGTAGTATTCGAGAGTATACTAGTTTATTTTAGAAAAAAAAAAAAAAACCCATTAAGGGTTTGTAGTCTAACTGTATCAAGATGTATAGGAAAGTGTCGTGGTAGACAAGATGTAGAACAGAAGTAGATTAAAGGGTGTGTGTTAGCCATTAAGAAAACTAGTTTTAAAGTTATGTTCCCTCATGCCTCTTTTTATATTGTGTTTTAATTGGACCGTCTAGTCACATTTTAGCTTTTGAAAATTCGTTCCTCATTCAAAAAACTATATTCGATTCGTATATATAAGTCATGTAACCGAGATGACGTAATAAGGAAATGACATGTATCATGATGTAACCACTACCATAACGTACGTTGGAATCCAACTTTTTTTTTTGGCTTATGTTAAATATACCAATTAAAAGGATTAATCTACCAATTTAGTCAAACTATAATAATAAAAGCATTTAATGAGCTAATCTACCAACTAATTAAATGATGATTAAACTATAGTTTACATTATTATACTATTATTTATTATTTATATATTGCTACTAACATTTTGTATATATGTTATGTATGGATGTAAAACATTCATCGCCTTTAACATTTTGTATATATGTTATGTATGGATGTAATACTTTTGGAATATCATACGACCTATCTAAATCATTCATGAGTGGTACTTCATTCAAGTCGGTACTCGGTATGGGACCTAACACTACCTTTTAACTTAAATTTGCTTACTTCGTAAATGTTATTTATTTGGGTTATAAATCTAGAACTTAGATCACCTACATTTATATCTTTGTGCAAAGGGATATGGAAGTATAGAACACATATGGAGTATTACAACGTTAGCACAAAATAAACCATGTTCATGTTTTTACCTTCTTAGCAAGTCAACTGTGGTGCCATTGTTATGCAATGAAATTTTAAAACTTTAGAAAATGCAAAGAATAATAGCAAAAACTCAACATGCTAGAATTAACGAGTGAGTTAGATTTTCCTCCATGGACACAGAGAAAAAACTTTATGTTTTTACTGTTTCATCTGTCGATTATGACTTACGTACCAATTTGTTTCCAAAATAAATCATGACCGAGAGATAGATAAGATAAAAAATCATAAGTTCTAGATTGCAAGTAATTGCTAAGCCCAGGGACATAAAATTTAACTAAAAAAAAATAAAGCGAAACAAGAGGCATGGACGTGGAAAAATGGCGTGCTTTTGATATTCCAATTACGTAATGTTGTTTGTTTTGTAATTAGGTGATGTAAAGGGCGAGTCGTTGTGTGACTAGAACCTTTCTACTCATAGCCTTGTACATATTATTTGGGTGGAATGAAATGATGTTTGTCGAAAAAAATTAAAACAAAAAAATATCATTGTCATCTAAAAGTGCATACCTTATTTAATAAATTACATGTTTTCAAAAAGAATTAATAAATTAATTAAAAAAGTGAGCATAGAAAATTGTCAATGCTTGTCCGAGGCAAACAGCTAGTGCTCGATATCCACAATTTCCATCCCCTTTAACATTTTGTATATTTGTTATATATGGATGTAATAGTTTTGGAATATCAACCAGCATATCTAAACCATCCATGAGTGGTACTTCATTCAAATCTATCACGTATGAACTATGTCTGGCTGGCTCATCTGGGATGTCTGTCCAGTCTATCATATACACAACAAAATAAAAGTTCGTGAATGCAAAGTAAAAGTTGAAACACCTCCTACGATTGAGTTGTTTTTGCTAAAAATCGAAATAAAAGTTCGTGAATGCAAAACGAACCAGTATATCGTGACTCAAATACATCAATTCATATACACAACAAAATAAAAGTTCGTGAATGCAAAATAAAAGTTGAAACACCTCCTACATAAGCATGAAACAACAAAATAAAAGTTGGTACATGATTAGTGACAAACTCGGGTGTCATCAAAAAAGAATCACCTCCTACGATTGAGTTGTTTTTGCTAGAAATCGACATCTACAAGAAATTATAATAAAAGTTTGTGGTGGTGGCCATAGTCATTGTACAAGTTGTTATTTATAAGAAGATTAATCTTAGATAAAACTAACTTATTTAATAACTTATATGATTTTCAAAAGAAAATAATAATAATAACTTTAATCCAACTAAATACTAACTTATTTAATAAATTATGTGTTTTAAAAAAAAATTAATAAATTGATTGAAAAAGTGTGCATGGGAAAGCCAATAGCATTTAATATAAGTTAGTAAAAGGTTTGACTAACTTGGTATGTTTAACAATATCATTTAATATAAGTAAAAGGTTTGACTAACTTGGTATGTTTAACAACACCCTTTTTTTTTCGACCGTACGTATTCGGTATTCATAGGAAACTCCAAACGTCTTATAAGTTATACACACAAGAATAAGATGACTATAAATACTTGCCTTAATTCATTATAGAAACTCATCCATCAACTAGCTAACAACTATGTCTTCTAATAGCATCACTCAAACCATAACCTACGACTCAATATCCTCTAAGTACCATGTCCGATACGATGGCAAAACAATCGAGACCACTCTCACCACCAAAGCCACTATCACCAAGTAATGGGTCGATGACATCCTCTCGGCTCATGCCAATGACCCAATGGTGGTGGTTGGGCTAGACGTCGAATGGCGACCCCATCCCATCCGTTACATGAGCAATAAATCAGCCACTTTGCAACTATGCATTGACACAAAGTGCTTAATTCTTCAACTCTTTTACATGGATGAAATCCCTGAATCCCTAAAGAGTTTTCTTTTGAACCCGAAGTTTACTTTTGTTGGGATAGAAGTTGAAGATGATATTTTGAAGCTGAAGAATGAGTACGGGTTGGATTGTTCGAAAAGTGCTGATATTCGAGCGGCCGCAATGAAGAAGTGGCCCGGGAGGTTTCGTAGGCCGGGTTTGAAAGATCTTGCTATGGATGTGTTGGGGCTTTACATGAAGAAGCCGAAGCATGTGTGTATGAGCAATTGGGAGGCTAGAGAGTTGAATGAGAGTCAAGTGGAGTATGCATGTGTTGATGCTTATGCTTGGTACAAGATCGGTCACAGGGTTTTACTTGAATAATAAGTTAATGGGAAAGGTTTGCTATTGATCATGTACCAAGGATCTTGGAAGGTTGTCTATCATCACTCTTTTGTTTCTTTTGGATTAATGTATCTATGTAAGCTTTTCGTTTGGGTTCAGCCTATGATAATAAAAAGCTTGTCTATTGTTGTTTGGTGTGGTTAGTGTTGGGTTTTTTTTATTATTAATTTTGGTACTTTTTTAAATTTTAATTAATTATTATGTGTTTTGTTAGTTATTTTTCAACATCAGAATTTATTTTAAATTTATCTGAATAAAAAATAAATTAATTTAATCATTGAGTAATAATCAAAGAGATGCGAAAAGGTTATGAACCACAACACACTTTTTTTTTACTTAAAATGAATAGTATTCACCTATATTCATACTAGATTTATACCCCGGGAGCGTCCCGGGTTGAGAAATCTAATATGACATATCAATTTTACATATGAAATAGACTCATGAGCTTTACAGTTAGATGCAGGAAAGCTTCGGGTAGCACCTAACCTAAAACAATTAATAATGTATCTCCAGTGTTAACGTATAACCTTAAACAATGTATAACTCTAATATTATAGAATTCATATTTACTGGTTTAAACATAATTAATGACTTGCCTATACATGATTAATGAATAGCCTGAACACTTTGTGTTTTTTTTCATGTATGAACAAAATCGCACAAAAAAATAGTCGTTTTTTTTCTTCGTTTTTTATATAGCACTATGGTACTCGTTGAAAAGATAATAAAACGCTCGTTAATTTGGTGTAATTTTTTTCTTTAAAAACTCTCGTATATAAAAGATATTAACGTTTAAAAATTATGGGATGAAACATGAGAGGAAAAAAATCCAATTTTGTTTTTAATTGGTAAAGTGAATCTTTTATTTTAAATTCTTAGATATACATATCTTGTATAAGGTTTTAATTAATTTTATTATTAGATTTAATAATAAAAAAATTAAAAAAATCAAATACTCTCACCTCAACGTGCCACGTGGCACATTTAAGGAGGGGTTGAGGCCTCCATTGAATGCCACATCATCATAACTCAATTCTTTTATTAATAGTTATAGATTATAACTAGTAAAATACGCGCCGTGCTAAGCGCGGCGTAGAAACATAACCGACGTCGATTCGTGAAAACCTTAAGATTTTTCCAACGAACAGCGGAGTTACACCAACGGTATTGCGAGGTTCTGCTAATCGGATAACACAAACCAGAGAGTCGTATTGTTCCGTCGGTATGCCGGTGCCGGCGGTGCGCGTTGCAGCGAGCAAAACGCCTAAACCGCCGGAAAACAATTGATAAAAGAAAACATCTACGATCCTGGCCACCCGCCGACGGCGTCTCTGTCATCGCGATCGCAACGAACCACCGCTTGAAAAAGAGGATTTACTAATAAAAGTAATGCGAGGGCTTTTTCGTAATTACCTTGAAACTAAAGCCCTTTTATTTTGGTTTTAATAATAAAATTACTGCGATAGCATTTTCGTAATTAATTCGAAATTGAAGGCCTTTTATCGCGCGATTACCGAGATTACTATTGCTAAGGATCACAAATGTTATATATATATAATGTGAGCAATCAACACATAATGAATGAGAAAAAAAGTTTAGATTATGGTGTGGTCATGTCTTTAAGGGGGGGCATGGATTGACTTGGAATTCCACTTCAAAACCAAAAAACCATGAGGTAGTGGTGACGTGGAGATTTTTTTTAATCAAACAACCAATCACGATAATCCATAATTCAATTACCAATCATAACCATCCACCTCACCCTCACTTTTTGCCCAACACCGGTAGACATATTCAAGCCCAATGGCCAACGTCCCCTTTCACGCCATATACGGATGGTGCTGCTAGCGTAAAGGGACTTCACATACCCCTTTCACACCCTTACACTATGTAGTCTTAGACTTCTCGACTTTTTAGTTGGACTTTATTAAGGCAAACTTTTTAGAAAAAAAGATTAGCCTTGAAAAACTTTCTACATTAATTAATTTCTTTAAAGTTAAATTAAAATAAAGTTTTATTCAAGATAAATTAAACGATGCTTTAGTTGGATAAAAAGTAATATTTTATATATTGTTAGAAAGGATAACTTATGAACACTTTAAATCTACTCGTAACAGGACTAGAAACCTCTCACACTTAGAAAAACACCAATATATATACTGTTGGGAATCATGGTATCGTATACGGAGCGGAAGCGGTTTATATATTTTATTTTATCGGATTATATATACAATATATAATAATAGCCGATTTATATATATATGTTGTTAGTTAATTTTATTAATCCGATTAATAAAATATTCCCAATCAGGATCTCGGTTAAACGCGTATAAACAAATAAATAATAATCACAACCATAGGGGGTTTAGTAATCAACCTTTGACGACTACACCGGGATTGCAACACGCGGGTTACAACGAATCCTCGCTAGTAGGAAGTATCACGAACCGAGCACGAACCAACCAGAAGGAAGGGGTGACCGGCGGTGGTTGTTTGGCGGCGGAGGGAGGAGGCCGAGTGGTGGTATCGGCGACCAAGGGAGAGGAGTGGGTGTATGTGTGTTTTTATTTTATAAAACTTGTGATTAGGGTTTGATCCATAATCCCTTATTTATAACAATAAAACTTACACATAACCCCTTTTAGTAATCAATTAGGATTCCCTAAAACTTACACATAACCCCTTTTAGTAATCAACTAGGATTCTCCTTTAATAATAAACTCTTCTATTAAGTCCCTCCAGTTCAAACAATTTATTATTTCACAAATAATAAACCACCTAAATGTAAACTTATCTGATTCGTGTACCAACGTGTAACTCTTCGGATCGTACCGGGTCGGGTTACATAGATTTCGACTTTAATTACTATCGGACATACCATATGTCCAACATATACACTTTGAGACTGCTAGGCTACTGCCTAGTGTTGAATCCTTAGTATTCATTTTCTTTTCAACATTCCTACTCATCAATACTTTTCAACATCCATAAAAAACCAAATTTAGCACGTTGATTTCAAGCACCACTTGAGTAGGGTGTAGGCACCCATTAGGCCATTTCAACCCCATACCTTTTTATGGCCCAAAAGCCAAATGGGCCACCTGGGCTGCACTTATTAATTAAGTTTGGGTTGGTATTAACAGGCCTACTAATTAATTTCGAAAATCATCATGTCTTTGGTTCAATTCAAAACATAGGCAGCAAACACACAAAGTTTAAAGGTAGAAAATAAACAACCCAAAAGACATCACACAACCAAAACAAAGACAGCAAAAAACGACGCGATGAACCCAAAGTCACGAGCGCCCACACTTGATTTGTACTCCAGCAGATGCACATGGATTCCATAGCAAGTCTTTTAGCATCTGTACTTCATTAGTAGCAGATACATTATTGTTAATCACTACTCTCACTTTCTTTAACATTGGTGACTTTGCCAATACAAGCTTCAAAAATCCATTCCAGGCTTCGTGTTACTGAAGTTTGTAATCTCCAAATTATCAAGATGATCCAACTTAACATATGAGTAGTCTTGCAAGTCAAAAAGGCTGTTAGCAGTTTGTGATATTGCTTCTGTTGGATTGTAGGCTATCTACAGAAAGTGAAAACACACACCAGAATAACAATATAGTTAAGCCCGGCAAAACTAGCATCAAGTCGGGTAACATGTCATTTATCGCGAAGAAAACGGATTATTTTAGAAAAGTATCAATATAGTTCAGGTCAAAATGGGTGTGCCTTAAAATTATGTGAATCGCTCTAGAAAAAAAAAAAAAAAACTTTACCTGCATTTTTAGTTTCTTTAAATTTGGAGAGCTTGTAACCAAGAGAAGAACGAATCGTAGCTCATCTTCTTTCCCAAATGACAGTCCATGTAATATAAGAGCTCGGAGATGACGTAGCATATGTTGGGTTAATCGGGTTCGTTTACGGGTCATGGGTCAGCACGTTATCGGGTCACGTGTTTATTGGTCAAGTGGGTTTAAACCATTGTCACATGTTTAAGTGGAATAAGTGAAACTCCAGTTTATACGTAACTTGGAGTACAACATGTGGGTTTTTATATAAATTTAATAATAGTATAATAGGTGGTATAGAATTAGTCTACGTCTTTACCGGTTCTTTTGATTTTATGCGTTCAACACTAGTTTCCTCATTTGTAGTTCTTTCTGTTTATTTCCGTTACAATTGAATTGTATTTATAGTCTTTGTGACCTTTAATGAAAGCAACCCTTTTCCAATTCATTTATTTGTGCTAAGTCTCGTTCCTTTCCATTCCATAGATATAGATATTGTGAGTGTGTGTTGTGAGAGTATTTGGAGAGGGGCCTGAACCAACAGCATATTTGGGAGGCTCTGTGGGATAACACCTGAAGCAAGACACTTTAACCAAAAACTAAGATCAGCAACAATAATATTATTTCTGTCGCATGTTATCTTGTACAAGTTATCTCCTACCTTAACCGGACAACAATTCATCTCCAAATGCTCAATCAAAGGCATTAACTGGAATAACTAAACAAGATCAGGATACTGGTCACTTCCCACAAAATGCTTTTCCTCTCCAATCTGCAAAAAAAAAAAAAATAATAATAATAATAATAAATAAATAAATAAAATAATAAAAAAAAAAAGTAGCACCGGTCAACTTTGTTAATTTGATCTTACCAGAGTGAAGCTCTTGAGTACAGGGCTCGAACTTATCAAACACATAAGCATTTTGTTGGTAATGCTAACATTATGAAAGCATAAGTTTGTAAGCCTCTCAAACCTAAAACCAGTTGATTGAAGCTCAACAACACAGTTCTTGAGGTTTACATGTGTTAATCTCTTCAAAGAAAAGAAGAAACTGGGCAACTTATGGGCAGATAAACCAAACCCAATGACAAGATTAAACTTCTCAACAGTGTTATTGTTTGCAAGATGCAATATAATCTGGTCAATCTCACAACAGCTTGGAAGTTGAGAAACACAAAGAGAGAATTCAAGAACCGGACCGCGGTGTAGTAACAACACCGTATAGATAACCTGCAAAACTTTAGACTTGACGGGTAATTGGCCATAAGTTAATGCTTGCACTAGTCTGTCATCAAACTCAAGTTTGGGTAAGTTTACACAACGATGCCTCCAGTTCCGAGACAGAATACTGGTCCTATACGCATCGCGTATAGGCATTAGAGCGAGGATGGTTTGTATGAGACTTGAAGGCAGATTGTTGATTCTATCCGGGTGTAAATTTTCAGGTTCCATCCTACAAGATACGGCATAAAATAGTTTCATGCACGAAATGAAAGCTGGCCTAACTGCTTCAAATAGTGTAGTGAAATATCCCTATCCTAAGGCCATGTGTAGTGGAGGGGCGTTATGGGGAATAAAATATTATAAAGTAATAGAAGGGACTTTATGGGGCGTTATGGGAAAAGAGGGTGTAGTGGGTGAGGGGCGTTATGGGGCTCCATGAGGATTAAAATATTATTATCTGATTGGATGTGTTATTGTTTGATTGAGCGTAGAAGAAGAGGGTGTAAAAATTGATTAAAAATAATAATATAAAAATGATTTAAAGTTGGACAATGCCGGTTATGGTTATAATGCCCCTCCCTCATAATACCCCATAACGCCCAAGGGGGCGGTGTACGGGGCGTTATGGGGCGCCATTAGGGGTGTTCACGGCTTGGTTTCAAACCGTGAAACCGCCCAAACCGGTCGTCGGTTTGGTTTCATGGTCGGTTTTTTTACTTAACTTTCGGTCGGTCGGTTTCAATATTTTCAAACCGTAGCAAACGGTTTGGTCTACGGTTTCTATCGGAAACCAACCGTAAAAAACCGGACCGGACCGTAAGGATTTATTTATATTTTCTTATAAATATTTTCATATTATATATAGAAATAGATAAAATAAAATTTATTTTTGCCTATAACTAAATTTTTGTAAAGTAATAGTGGGCTAACTCATTTTACATTAGCATATATTTCATTATAGTAATTTAAATCCTTATGTAAGTTTTTTAAATTTCAAATTCAACCTTTGTTTTGGTGTGTTTGGGTATATTTTATTTATGTATTTGCTAAATTAGATGGTCTTTTAAGATATTTGGATTGTTAATTATTACAAAAAAGCTTGTTTTATGTTTAAACGAACTTGGAGTTGTGGACGACATTCTTTTTTTTTTTTTTTTTTTTTTTTTTTTGCAAATTCGAGACATCTTGTAGAAAGATTCAACGTGCCCAAACCGCGAAACCGAACCGGAACCAAACCGCTACTAACGGTTTGGTTTGGTTCGGTTTAAAATTTCTACGGTTTGATTTTGGTTTACAAAATTCAAAAACCGTTACTAACGGTTCGGTTAACGGTTTGGCCTAAAAACCGCGAAAACCGGACCATGAACACCCCTAGGCGCCATGATCATAACCCTCCCCCCTATAACGCTCCACTACGCTTGCACTAGTAAACATCAAATATCTTCTTCCACTGTAATTATTTTTAATTTTATCTTTATTAGTAACATTAAATAATAATATTAAATCATTTTTTCTTAAATAATAATATATTAGAACGTATTTTCTTCCATAATAAATTAATAATATTAAATTATATTTTTTCGCTTTCTCTTTTTTATTTAATATTTATTTTTTCAATTATTTCTTATATTTACTCGGCTTATTAATTATTAATAAACAATTTAACATGTGAAATGTGAAAAGTTGAGGTGACACAAGGTGATTGGGTGTGGTAAAATGGTTTTAGTAATAATGTGATGACTGCCCCATCCCCCTAATAAGTAAATGATACATCAAAGTTCATTTTTAAACAAACATCTTGACGATTGTATATGTTAATAGATTACATTATACTTTTTCATTTTTACACGTGTTTTTAAATATATAACTATCTTATTAGTTACCATATGAAATTACATTAATTTTTCAACCTGTGTAATACACGGTTATTTAAAAATATTACCTTTTTATTATTTAGTATATAAAATTACATTTACTCGTGTGACATACATAGAGGTGCAAATAAGCAGAGCCGCTTGCAAGCTATTCGAGCTTGGCTCGGTAAAAAAACTCGAAACGAGGCGAGCCTTATCGAGCTCGAGCCGAGCTTGATCCTAAAACAAAGCTCGTTTATTTATGCTCGTCGAGGCTTAGTGAAATATTAGTTTTATTAGTATTACCTACCTCTCATTTTGAGTTGCTTAGTAAGCGAGCCTGAGCCAGAGTTTCATTTATCGAGGTCGCAAGCCTAACGAGCCTATTATTTCTACTATGTTTATTTAATATATTAACTAATAGATATTAAACAAGCCGAGCCAAGCTTGAACTCTCATAAGTTAATCGAGCTCGAGCCTGGTCAAGCTCGGGTATATACATGAGGTCCTAACCTAGTTTGTTAATAAAAGAGTCCTGGAAATAAAAAAATAAAAAAAGAGAAAAAATAAAAACACAGAAGTGTGGTTACCTTACCTCGGAGGTTCTTTGGAGTTTGGATCTTCTCCGGAGAAAGTTGAAGAGACTAGAAGTGCGATTGAAACTAAAACGTTTCTGGTGGGCTTTGTGTTTTAAGATAACAGCACGTGTCCCCTTTAAACTAAAACTACAGACTCGGTAGTACGTGTTAATTTTCAGATAAAACAGGTATTTACCTAAAAAAACATAATTTGTGTTTTTTTTAATTGGAATTAAATAATTCAAACTTTGTCGGTTTGAAAGACATCACACAACCAAAACAATCACAGTCTAAACCTACGTGATGAACCAAAAGCCACGAGCGCTCAAACTTAGGGTGCGTTTGGTGCGCATGTATTGAATAGAATTGGAGTTTGAATTCTGATTCTTAAGGTGTTTGGTTCATTAATTTTGTTGGAATTGGAATTTCAATTCCAATTTTAATGTGTTTGGTTGATAAAAGAATTGGAATAAGAATTTGGTATGAATTCCTTTAACCAAGGGAATTCAAAATCTTTCCAACATTAGAAATAATTCAAGTCAATTTATTGGAATCGTCGATCGGTTTACGTCGTTTTGACCCGAAAACTTTTTTCAAACCATACCATTTCGGACCCGAACCATTTCGACCCGTACCAGTTTTGACCGGTAGTAGTTTCGACCGGTACCGTTTAGACCCGAACCGTTTCGGACCGTACCGTTTCGACCCGCACAGTTTCGACCTGTACCATTTCGGCCGGAACCGTTTCGACCTGTATCATTTCGAAATGGTACGGGTCGAAACAGTGCACATCGAAACAATACGGGTCAAAATGGTATAGGATGAAACAGTTCGGGTCGGTACGGGTCGCAATGGTGTGGGTTGTGGGGGCAAGGGTGATAGATTCCAATTTATTAACCAACCAAACACAATAATAAAGGATTTGAGATTCCAATTCCAACAATTTCTAATTCCTTTTCAAATATTAAAATTCCAATTCCAAACAATTCCGCAAACCAAACGCACCCTTAATTTGTACTACACATGGATCCCATAGCAAGTCTATTAGCATCTTTACTTCATCATCAACATATATATTATTGTTGATCACTAGTCTTACTTTCTTTAGCATAGACGCTTCGCCAACATAAGCTTCAAAAAGTCCATTCCAGGTTTCAGGTTGCTGAAGTTTGTAATATCCAATTCAACAACATGATCCAAGTTAAGATACAAGTAGTCTTGCAAGTCAAAAAGGTTCATGACGTACGGTTTGTGATATTGCTTCTGTTGGACAGTAGTCCATCTATAGAAAAGTTAATAACACACACCAGAACAACCATGTTTGGGAGACTCTGATTGAACAATATTCCATCTCCAAATGCTCCATCAAAGGCAACAACTCGAATACCCAAACAACATCAGAATAACTTCTCAAAACATCAATCGAGTTCCTCACCAATCAAAAATAAAAAATAAAAAACAATCTAAACTGTTGATCAAAAAGTAGCAGCACTGGGTCAACATTGTTTGATCTCACCAGTATATATAGTTGATCCTCATAGCAGCAGTCGGTCAGTTACAGCACAGTATATATAGCTGCAATATTTACACCTACTGTGTAATTGGTCATCACTTGATCCTTGTAGCATCAACCTCAAGTTTAGGCATAAGGTTACACAATAGTGCCTCCAGTTCCGAGACAGAATGGTGGTTCTAAACGCATCACGTATCGGCATTAGAGTGAGGATCGTTTGTATGACGTTTGAAGGCAGATTCCTGACACTATCCTCATGTAAACATTCAGGTTCCATCCTACAACATACGGCTGATTGATATTAAAGCCATTATGTACCAAAGAGGACCGACCCGTTATGGAGTTTGACCCATAAGAAAAAAAATTGTGCCCAGAGGGTGGGAAATGCCGATCAAGATTCAAACTTAAATATTGACATAAATTACCAGGTTTTGGATGCTTCAAATAAATAGCAGTCGAAAGTGATAGAGACATAGCCCAACAGATATGGTTAACAAACATAGTCTGCATATTCTCTTTTTTTTGAGTGAACATCTAGAAGGGTAAAATGGTTTCCAATTGTGAAATAACAAAGATTTAGACAGCCGGTACAAGTAGGTTCTAAATAAGAGAAGATTTTCCGGACGCAAATGAAGCTGCAAAACCATGCTGATCATGCCAAATCAATTTATTTGAAGCCAACTTTTAGCCAAATATTTACAGACTAACTTGGTTCAAAGCCAAGATGATTTACTAAAAACTAAAGCTTACGACTTGTTACACAGCAGACACATTTCATAACCAACACAAAACAAAATCTTCAAAACGCATCCAAAATAGTCGATAAAAGCATTAGGCAGTGACAGCCTGTATCCTAACCAAGGACTTAATTAGCGTCATCAAAATAACAGCCTTCATCAAGAAGTGTTTGGGCGTACGACACTTAACTTCGCAGAAGGTGATGCCCGTGGAATTGGGTTTAGTACCAACTCTCTAAGCATCTCCAGTTCTTCCTTGACAGAAACATTGCCATTAAGCTCAATTCGAACTTTCTTCAGCGTAGGTGACTTGGCCATGATGAGTTTGACAAAGTCCATCTCAACAGATAAGTTACTAAACATTTCTATCACCAATGTCTCAAGACGATCCAACTTCAAATCTGGGTGGCCTTTTGGGTCAAGAAAGTTGGGGAGTGTTTGTCGAACATGCAACTTGTAATTATCATACATCTAAATAAAAAAGACATTAAAAATGAAAATATAAGTATAAAGAAACACTACCGTGAATAATAATAATAATAAGACTATTTACCTTAAAAACAATCACCTCCAACACAGGGGAGCTCCTCATCATACAAAGGGCTGAAGAAATCTCATTTTCTTCCATCAAGCACACATACAAATACAGACCTTTCAGATGTACAAGCGAAGCTGGAAGCTTATGTGGCATGCCACCTGCATACAAGTACTTTAACCGGATACGAAAGTCAAAATTAGCAAACACGATATTCTTAGCCAGATGTATTCTATAACCTAAATACTACCTTGGTATAATACTTTGAAATGTCCAAAGTCTGAATCAAAGGAACACACGGTAAAATATCAACAAATGTAAACTCGTTTCCTCCTGCTACAGAGTCAACGCTTTTTTGTAGTTCATTCTGCATTAATACACCTTTAGAACAACATCATTAATTGATGAACCTTAAACTCATAATGGTATATAGAGCTTACCAAATAAAGATATTGAAGCAGCGGGCACATGGAGATGAACCGTTTAAGCATTTTAGCAGAAACGTCAACATTAAAAAGAGTGATGCTTGTCAGCAAACTAAATCCTTTAAACGTCAATGGTGGTTCAAATGTACAAGTTTCAAGATGTACACGTTCTAAACCTTGCAATGAAAAGAAAGGAATGGGAAGCTTGTAGGATCTATTATCATTACCGAAGACGAGATGTTTCACATTATTTCCCCTTGCAAGATAACTTGTGATTTGGGCAAACTCAGATTCCATATGAAGACGAACAATAGGACAGGCGAACACCAGCGTGTGTGGACCGTTGTGGAACAATAAAACATGGAAGATGGCATTGACAAGCTTAAACTTCTCCAACTGTGTGCATATATGATTAGATGACACTGTAACCATATCGTCTGTGAATTCAAGTTTGGGAATGCTCCGCCAACAATATTGCCATTTCTTTGACAAAACGCTCGTTCTCACTGCGTCTCGGATTGGCATTAGACTTAGAATAGTTTCAATAATGTTTTGAGGAAGGGTGCTAATGATATCCAAATTTAGGCATTGAGTTTTCGTTGGAATTTGATACTCCATACTATATATAATGCTACTGATACTGCTACTACTGAATCTCCCAAAGCAATAATTATATGGTAGGTTCACCTGAACACATACAATGGACAATAATATCACGGCTTGATAGGGCTCAAAGATGTTTCTTCTTTAGAGTTAAATCATATTATTGTGTGGTCAGTGTATATATTTAATCAAACTCTGTTGAACTGAACTGAACTAAGACTATTCATGTACAATATCATACATCTGCAACAAAGAAAAATTGAATATCAATTACCTACCTGTGTTCTAAGGTTTAGGCCAGAGTACGTTGAGCAGACGGACAACATAAGACAGATGAAGCGAATCGGTTAGTCTCCTTGATCGCCTAAAGCCCTAGATTAACTTCAACGGACAACATCAGTCTATTTTATACCTCTCATACTCTTGTTGCTTCTCTTATAAATATGGTGGTGTTAAATACCAAATTGGTCAAACTTTTGGCTTATATTAAACTAGATTATACTCCGGGAGTGTTCCGGGGTTAAGAAATATAATATGACACATTAATTTTATGTATAAAATAGACTGATGTATAACTGTATTAACCTATTCGGCTCTGGTTGAAAATAGAATTCATATTTACTGGTTTGAACATAATTAGTGACTTGCCTATACATGATTAATGAATTACCTGAACCCGTGTTTTTTCCTGTATGAACAATACCCAACAAAAAAATAGTCGTTTTTTCTCCGTTTTTAATATAGCACTATGGTACTCGTTGGAAAGATAATAAAACGATCGTTAATTTGGTGTAATATTTTTCTTTAAAAAATCTCGTAGATAAAATATATTAACGTTTAAAAATTATAGGAGGAAACATGAGAGAGAAAAATCCAATTTTGTTTTTAATCTTTTTTTCCCTAAAATTACTTAATGTCACATGACATCCTACATCTACATGTCACTGTCAAATGGGAGAATGACGATCTGAGTGTCATGTAGGATTTGAGCCTTTCAATTATATAATAGATGTTATTGGCAATTTCCTATGCTTATTTTTTCAATCAATTTATTGTTATTTTTTTTAAAACACATAATTTATTAACTAAGTTAGTTTTTAGTTGGATTACAATTATAATTTTTTTTTTTGAAAGCACATAAGTTATTAAATAAGTTGGCTTTAACTAGATTAATCTACATATGAATAGCAACTTGTACAATGACTATGGCCACCACCACCAACTTTTATTATAATTTCACGTAGAGGTCGATTTCAAGTGAAAACAACTTAATCGTAGGAGAGGATTCTTTTAAGAGGACACCCTAGTTTGTCACTAATTAGGTACCAACTTTTATTTTATTGATTCATGTTCATGTAGGAGTGTAATTTGTATACGTAAGACAAATAATCGCTTATGGATGACCTGACTTCGATTAGAAATTAGAATGATCTAACTTCGATTAGAAATTAAGTAGACATAAAAAGGTAAAATCAATCCGACGCCACAAAATAGGATTAATACACATTTTATTAATATATTATTCTACTAGGTTTTATAAAACATATATAAATATAAAAATACAATTTTATGTGATGAACATAACCATCAACGTGTACTGTATATGGAGGGTCATTCATATGCAAAGCGACTTTCCAAAAATGAATTTAATTTGGTTGCAGATTTGACAAGGATGAATGTGGCGCCACGTGATGTTCTAGCAATACTTAAGAAGCGGAATTTAAGTAGTGTGTCTACACTTAGGACTATTTCCAATGCACACAACAAAATTCGCATGGTCGATCAAGTAGGCATATCTTCAATGTAGGTTCTCTTGTCCCTTTTGCACTCTAATGGTTATGTTTATGAAATTGCTACAACCGATTGTAACAAGTTAGAAAATTTATTCTTCGTTCATCCGACATCGTTTGATGTTTGGCGTGCATTTCCACACGTGTTGCTTATAGATGTCACGTACAAAAAGAACCACTATAATATGCCTTTTCTTTAGGTTGTTGGTGTAAGTTCAACTAGCAGTACATTTTCTATAGCTTTTGCCTTTATGCACAATGAAAAGACAGTTAACTATGCATTGGTCTTAAACTGTTTAAAGTTGACACTAGACAAGTGCATGTACCCATGTGTTATAGTCACAGATAAGGAGCTAGCACTAGTGAATGCATGCAAAGAAGTTATTTTGGATGCTGCTCGTTTTCTTTGTATGTGGCACATTGAGCAGAACCTCTTTAAGAAATGTAGGCAATCTTTTAGGTCATTAAAGGCTTGGGAAAATTTTCTTTCATTGGAAGTTACTAGGTCATTAAGAAATGGAAGTTACTGGAAAATTCTACAACATTGGAATCTTACACAAAAAATTACAAGCAACTTGAGACATTGTTGATCAAATATCCACGTATGTCTTCTATATTCACATACAAGTGTACATATATATTTCTTTTATATATATAATAGTTCTTACCACTTTATTTTGATTTTCAGGTGTTTTAGAATATGTAAATAAAAATTGGTTGAACGAATACAAGGAAAGGTTTGTGTCTGTCTGGATTGATCAACATCGTAACTTTAGAAATAACACAACCAATAGAGTAGAGAGTCAGCATGCAAAGCTAAAAAAAATATTTGGATGGTTCAAATTATAGTTTGGATAGATTTGTGAGTTGTACTGACCGAATCCTGAAGTCACAACAAACAACAATTAAAGAAAGCTAGGAAAGTAGCAGAATTATCCGCATTCATCAACATAACCTACGATGTTTCACAGTATTGCGTGGTTATGTTTCAAATGAAGCTCTCAAAATAATTCTTGATGACCATGAAAGATGGAAGGATCGCCTGATAGACTGTGATTGCCGACTTCGCACTAGTCATGGGTTACCATATGCTTGCGAACTTTCAAAGTATATAACTTCACGTATGTATGTTTATTTACATCCAATTTATTGTTTTAAGACTTGTGATTCTAAAATTTTAGAGAAAATAATACTTATTTATATTTGTATGTAGATCAATATGTTCCCTTGGATTAGATTGATATTTTTTGGAGGAAGCTAGATATTTCACTATCGACATATTTGCAAAATGACGATGTTAGTTGTGATAGCGAACTGCAACTTTTTAAAGAAAACTTTAACAAGCAATTCAAAGATGGGAAAACTGAAAAGATATATGCGACCGAAGTAAAACCGACATCCAGGAACCTCAAGTTCAAAAAATACTCGTGGACAACCAAGCTTGAATAAATCACAACAAAAAAGTGTCAAAAAGGAGGCAGAACCCAAGCTTGAAGAAATCGCAGCAAAAAAAGCGTGACAAAAAGGAGTCGGCCAGATATAGTTCATTCGAATTTGACTTGAACAAGGAACCAGTGATAGACTGGAATGAGATCCCAGATGAGCCGGCCAGACATAGTTCATACGTGGCAGACTTGAATGAAGTACCACTCATGAATGGTTTAGATATGCTGGACGATATTCCAAAAGTATTACATCCATATATAACAAATATACAAAATGTTAAAGGCGATGGACGTTGTGGATATCAAGCACTAGCTTTTTGCCTCGGACTTGATGAAGATAAATATTATGAGTACATCCTCCTTCTTCTTCCTCCTTTCTCCTCATCCTCCATCCTCCTCTTCTCCTCCCTTCCTCTCCCCAGAGCCACCGCCCTCCTCCCTCCCCTCCACCAGCGCCGCCGCCCTCCTCCCTAAAGGAGAGTGTATAAGGTATAATTCTCTGTGTGTATAACTGAATATCAAATCCCCATTATATAGGGGAGAGTACAAGAGAAAACCCTAGAGATAATATTGTAACGTCCGGAAAAAATCGATATGCTTCCGTACGTAATTAGTATATGTAATTAACGGTGTAAGTGCAATTCTAAATTAATTATATTAATTTAGCCTTTAGAGAATAGCAAATTCCCCGTAGGATGCATAGGAATGCATTTATTTAATTAAAAGCACGACGAAATCGCATGCAAATAAACTTGTCCGGAACAGACGCTGGTGATTACCCGGTAAAAATTAAATAAACGAAAAGGATCCCGGACACCCAGGATATAAAATAAAGGGTATTTTCATGAAATATTATGTGTTTTGGAACTCCAAAACCATAAATGAAAACTCTAAATACAAATCTCCCGTTAACGAATAAAGTGCGTGTACCGCACCCGGTACACGTATAAATTATGATTTCACCTAACGAATGCCTAACCAACCAACCAACACTTAAACTAGGCTATGTTTTAAGGGTTATTAGAGGCTATTATAATGTCCGGATAACGCGTAATTAAAATCCGATTAAAACCCGAACGGAGCCGTAACGATAAAAATTAAGACGTAACTAGTAATTTGTAGATATTTGATGGGTGGACCCCACCAAATCCAAGCCATGATCGGCTCCCCATAACCAAAATATTTTTCTTGTACAACCTCCATGTTTTTAGGGATTTAAGGAATGATCTTGAGATTATAATATGTGATTTGGTGTACTAGTAAGATCTTGTGTGGATTTATAAAAATCTAGAGCTTCCATTAAATATTTACAACATAATCTCCTTCCTCCTTGCTATTTTGGCCGTAGCTTTGCATACACCCACATACCATTCATATTTCCATTTTACAACTCAAAACTCATCCATAAACAAACCATTTTTAAGTCCCATTTTGTGTGTTTCAAGCTTGGAGCTTAACCACTAAGGAAGAACACATTAAACCCCATCATAATCAAGCATTGAAAGCTTCCCTAGCCTTGTGCTAGTTGTAAGTATTCTTGATCATGTTTTGTCTTTAAAAAGTTTATGTTATTAGCTTGAAGCAACTTGTACAAGGGGTGAACTTGAATAAGCTTTTCTTGATAAAACATAAGATTTTAAAGACTAAAATGGTGTTTAGTTAGGGTGTGTATGGGCCGAAAATGGTGATGGATACGTGTATTACTCTTGTAGTTTTTATAAAGTTCACAAATACATAAAGAAGATGGTGATCTAAACATAACTTGTTATTTGAACTTGAATGAACTTAAAAATGGTTTTAATCATCTTAACATAAGCATCCAAGACTTGTTATAATGTTGATGTTGTTAGAAAACAGGTTATACAAATTTTACATCATCAAAGTCTACTAACTTGGAAAATGTAATTTGGACTTGTTGGACAAAATACACAAATAACACATATTAATAGCCTTATTAAGAATATATGAGACTATTAAAAGTGTTAAAATATGAAAATAATCCAACATCATAAAAATGACCCTTTAAAGTCTACTAGTTTAGTGAAAAAATACTAATCTTGGAAGTTAGTATGGAAAAATACAACTGTTATAAGTTAGGGGACTAATGTTGTAACTTTAAAAGTTGAGGGACTAAAATGGATATTTTAGAAACTGGGTCTAGAAATACAACTATGGAAAGTTTGGTGTCAAAAGTGCAAATAGTAATTTTTCCAAGGTAGATTTGGTAAATACTAGTAAACATGCACATATATTTTGTATAAAAGTGTATTTTTATACAATAGAGTTTTATAAAAATATGGACTTTTCTAACACATGGATTTATATAAAAACTAGACCTGGCAATTTCAACCCATTTGGTTGAGTTTGGGTTATTTTGGGTTTAAAATTTGACTTTGTGGGTTGAAATGGGTTTAGTATAATTTTCAAGGGGGTTAGGATGGGTAATTTTAATTGTAGGATATAAGTAAGTAGGTCAGGATGGGTAAATTAAAAAAAACAAATGGGTCAGGATGGGTATTTTTAGATAACCATATACAAATCTGAATTAAAACTCACCCAACACCAAAAGCGTTAATGCCTCATAGAAATAAATGTCATTAAAAACAAAAAATTATATCTTTTGCATTTGTTGATAACCCCGGTCGGTTCGAAACCGTTCAGGTCGTTAACGGACGACCAAGTCGAAACAACACGGGTCGTTAACGAGACCGATCTCATCCAAATGGTTCGAGTCGTTAGAGGGCTTGAACGAGTCGAAACAGTCTGAGTTGTTGACCGGCCAGTTCGGGTCGAAATGGTCATGTCGTTGGCGGGCCCGGTCGGGTCGAAACGGTCCGGGTTGTTACCGAGTCCGGTCGGGTCGAAACCGTCCAGGTCACTACAGGACGGGTCAGGTTGAAACGGTCTGGGTCGTTACCGGGCCCGGTCGGATAGAAACGGTCCGGGACGATACCGGGCCCGTTCGGGTCGACACGGTCCGTGTCACTACCGGACGGGTCAGGTTGAAACGGTCTGGGTCGTTACCGGGCCCGGTCGGGTAGAAACGGTCCGGGTCGCGATACGGCCCGGTCCGTTCAAAACAGTCCGGTTCACTACGGGACAAGTCAGGTTGAAACGGTCTGGGTCGTTACCGGGCCCGGTCTGGTCGAAACGGTCCGGGTCGCTACCAGGCCCGTTCGGGTCGAAACAGTGTGGGTCGCTACGGGACGGGTCAAGTTGAAACGGTCTGGGTCATTACCGGGCCCGTTCGGGTAGAAACGGTCCGGGTCGCCACAGGGCCCGGTCCGGTCGAAACAGTCCGGTTCACTACGGGACGAGACAGGTTGAAACAGTCTAGGTCGTTACCGGGCCCGGTTGGGTAGAAACGGTCTGGGTCGCTACCGGGGCCGGCTGGGTCGAAACAGTCCGGGTCGCTACGGGACGGGTCAAGTTGAAATGGTTTGGGTCGTTACCGGGCCCGGTCGGGTCTAAACGGTCCGGGTCTCTACCGGGCCCGGTCCGGTCCGGTCGAAATGGTCCGGGTCACTACGGGACGAGTCAGGTTGAAACAGTCTGGGTCGTTACCGGGCCCGATCGGGTCAAAACGGTCCGGGTCGTTACCGGGCCCGGTCGGGTAGAAACAGTCCGGGTCGCTACCGGGCCCGGCTGGGTCGAAACAGTCCGGGTCGCTACGGGACGGGTCAGTTTGAAACGGTCTGGGTCGTTACCGGGCCCGGTCGGGTCTAAACGGTCCGGGTCGCTACCGGGCCCAGTCCGGTCGAAATGGTCCGGGTCACTACGGGACGAGTCAGGTTGAAATGGTCTGGGTCGTTACCGGGCCCGATCGGGTCAAAATGGTCCGGGTCGTTACCGGGCCCGGTCGGGTAGAAACGGTCCGGGTCGCTACCGGGCCCGGCTGGGTCGAAACAGTCCGGGTCGCTACGGGACGGGTCAGGTTGATACGGTCTGGGTCGTTACCGGGCCCGATCGGGTCCAAACGGTCCGGGTCGCTACCAGGCCCGGCTGGAACGAAACAGTCCGGGTCGCTACGGGACGGGTCAGGTTGAAATGGTCTGGGTCGTTTCCGGGCCCGGTCTGGTCGAAACAGGCCGTGTCGCTACCGGGGCCGGCTGGGTCGAAACGGTCCGGGTCGCTACCGGGCCCGGCCGGTGCGAAATGGTCCGGGTCGCTAACGGACACGGTTGTTGACGAGCCAGATCGGGTCGAAATGGTCTGGATCGCAAACGGGCACGGCCTGGTCGAAGCGATTCCGGTCA
Organism: Ambrosia artemisiifolia; assembly: GCA_032199755.1. Taxonomy (NCBI): domain Eukaryota; kingdom Viridiplantae; phylum Streptophyta; class Magnoliopsida; order Asterales; family Asteraceae; genus Ambrosia; species Ambrosia artemisiifolia. Next base: position 4,104,820 of record CM063519.1, read on the forward strand.
CTAACGTGCCTGACCGGGTCGAAACGGTCCTAGTCGCTAACGGATACGGTCAGGTCGAAACAGTTTGGGTCGCTAACGGGTCCGGTCGGGTCGAAATAGTCCGGGTCGTTAACGGCCACGGTCCAGATCGATAACGGGTCAGTCGAGTCGAAACAGTCCGGGTTGTTAACCGGCCCGGTTCGAAAAGAAATATTTCGCATCCCTTAAGATTTTATTTTTAAATTTACTTTTGTTTTTTATTTTAATTTTTTTTTTACTTTTTAAATTTTAAATTTTTTATTGTTATTTTAATCTATTTTGATGTGAGCTTATCCTAATCCAAACCATCCAGGCCCAAACCCATCCTGACCCAACCCATCCTAACCTATTTTTTTAATTTACCCATCCTAACCCAAACCCATCCTAACCCAAACCCATCCTAACCCAACACCCAAACCAACCCAACCCACCCATTTTGCCACCTCTAATAAAAACAAAGGTTTTATTAAAAATATTAGACAAATTAAAAACTTGGGAAAACTTATATAAAAATGAACACTTTTATATAAATGGGAATATAAAAGTGTTGGAACATTTTTGTATATAAGTTGTCAAGTTTTGTATTAAAAATACAAAAGTATTTTAAAACCTCCAAGTAAAATGTGTAGGAAGTTAGAAAATTGAATAATATTCTAGAAACACATATTGGAAGACTTGGGAAAAATTAACTATATATACATGTATAAGTTAAGAAACCGGACTTGGACGTGTTAACAAACTAAGACGTAAAAGCGGACAACCAAGAAAAATATCATTACGTCAAGATGAGTAAAAATATATTTTAAGGAGTTAAAATATATATAACTTGGGTGAAAAATTACATAACACTTTCCTAAGTGTTGGAAAATATTCTTGAGAGAAAATATAACGTAAATAATCTAAGGATTAAAAACGTTAAACGAACGTATGGACTTAACGAAGAAAATGCATATATATATATATATATATATATATATTCGGCTCGACGAAATTCTAGTATATTTACTTAATGGGAAAGTAAATATACGGGAAGGAAAACCAAGACGAGTAAATAATATATATATATATATATATATGTATACCGAATCGACGAGATCCTAGTATATTTACTTAATGGGAAAGTAAATATACGGTGTGGTGAGTCGAGTCGGGCGTTAAAGATATATTATCGGACGACAAGACCTTAGTATATTTATTTGAATGGGAAAATAAATATACGGTAAAGTGAGTCGTGTCGAGTGGTAAAAATATTATATCGAACGACACGATCTTAAGTATAATTATTTAATGGGAAAATAATTATACGTTAAGTGAAGTCGAGTCGAGGATAATATAATACAAGTTAAAGAAATATTAATGAGAATATAAGTAACTTGTAAGAAAGGGTAATCCATCACCAACGACCTAGGACATATGTTTAATTAAACGGGGAATTATATGTAAATGGTGGTGTTGGGAGTTGGGCGTACAACTGGCCGGAAAAACACACGCTATAGACTTAGTGACTTACACGTACTAGGACGTTCGTAGGTGCTTGACCACGGACTTGCTATTCTCTGCTATGTGATTGTATGTTGTGCTACAGGTGAGTTTCACGGCCCCTCTTTACTGTTTTACTTGGGGAAAAGATATGTTTGTGTCACATGTTGAAATATTTTTCAAAGGTTAAAATGTGATTAGTGGCATGATGAGTACTTGAGTTTTGTTGTATGTTCGCCACTCGGGGTTGAGTCCTCGCTACTGTAATCATTAATTCAGGGAAATGAAACCGAAGGAATATTTGGATAGTACTATTGGTGCCTGACAAGGCTCAGCCCCTAATCGATAGCGTCGATTATGCATCGGTGTATGCCTGGGGTGCACGTATTCTGAACTAAGTTGTTATTTGCCGAGAAACAACTGGTGATCGCGGGGCATATTTATTAGTCTTGGTTTGGTTATGGGACTTAAGGGATTGCTCATCATCGTAGTTTTGTAGGAGCTAGCTACTCCTTACAAAGGCCACAAATTGTGCTGGATCTGCACAGGGTGTAAAAATGTTGTTATTACGAAACTAAAACCTGTGAACTCACCAATATTTTATATATTGATGTCTCTTTTAAACATATCTTTCAGGTAACTAAGTGTTGATTAGATATGAGGCTAGTGCGGTGGAATACGGGATGTCTGACACTTGTCGGGGTTTCATCTAATGTTGCCATCGGGTTGGAACATAAACGGAAAAACCCCATTTTTGAACTTGTTTATTGTTTTGTGAAATATTGTAACAAGTTACTAATTTTTGACATCTTAATAAATTTATCTTTTCTAATTAAATATAGTTTGTGTTAATCTTGTCTTTGATGTACTTTCGAGCGTTGCGCCACGTGTTTCCACCATTGGCGTGGTGTGACAAATATGGTAACAATATCCTAGCTATACAAAGGGATAATACTAAATAATATGAAGATACACACTAATAAATACAATGCATAATAATCGGCTAATACTCCCCGGCAGTTTGAACGGGTATTGGACAAACGCTCAAACTGGAGTGAAAAGACTGAAACATATGTTTGGAGAGCCCTTTAGTGAAGATATTTGCATATTGTAAGGCTGAAGGCACATGAAGAACTTGTATGTCTCCCACACGAACCTTTTCTCTGACAAAGTGAATATCAATTTCAATATGCTTGGTGCGCTGATGTTGCACCGGATTATCAGACAAGCATACCGTGGACACATTATCACAATAAACTATGGTGGCCTACTGAAGTGGAGTGTGTAACTCTAGTAATAAATTTCGTAGCCAAGCCGCTTCAGCCACAACGTTTGCCACGCCTCTGTATTTAGCTTCAGCACTCGATCGAGAGACCGTTGGTTGACGTTTAGAGGACCAAGATAAGAGATTGTCGCCCAAAAACACACAGTAACCACTAGTAGAGCGTCTTGAGTCAGGACAACCACCCTGGTCCGCATCTGAATATGCTACCATGTCCGGTACGATGGCAAAACAATCGAGACCACTCTCACCACCAAAGCCACTATAACCAAGCAATGGGTCGATGACATCCTCTCGGCTCATGCCAACGACCCAATGGTGGTTGTTGGGCTAGACGTCGAATGGCGACCCCGCCCAATCCGTTACATGAGCAATAAATCAGCCACTTTGCAACTATGCATTGACACAAAGTGCTTAATTCTTCAACTCTTTTACATGGATGAAATCCCTGAAGCCCTAAAGAGTTTTCTTTTGAACCCAAAGTTTACTTTTGTTGGGATAGAAGTTGAAGATGATATTTTGAAGCTGAAGAATGAGTACGGGTTGGATTGTTCGAAAAGTGCTGATATTCGAGCGGCCGCAATGAAGAAGTGGCCCGGGAGGTTTTGTAGGCCGGGTTTGAAAGATCTTGCTATGGATGTGTTGGGGCTTTACATGAAGAAGCCGAAGCATGTGTGTATGAGCAATTGGGAGGCTAGAGAGTTGAATGAAAGTCAAGTGGAGTATGCATGTGTCGATTCTTATGCTTCGTACAAGATCGGTCACAGGGTTTTACTTGAATAATAAGTTAATGGGAACGGTTTGTTATTGATCATGTACCAAGGATCTTGGAAGGTGGTGTTTCACTCTTTTGTTTCTTTTGGATTAATGTAGCTATGTAAGCTTTTCGTTTCCAGTCAGCCTATGATAATAAAAAGCTTGTCCAATGTTGGTATGTGTTTTTTTTGAACGACCAACAAATTGGAATCACTCACGGAACACTGGAGTATCATCGTGCCACCAGTGTTGCCACGCGATCATATTCCACCACCAAGTCACCAATTCAGGAGGAAACTCATAATTATGAGAAAACCCCCTTTGTGAGATTCAAACCCAGGACCTTATGGCCCTTAAGTCTTATCTCACCACCAAAATACCACTAGGCTATAATACCAACGTTGGTATGTGTTTTGTTAGTTATTTTTCAACATGAGAATTTATTTTAAATTTATCTTAATAAAAAAATAAATAAATTAATTTAATCATTGAGTAATGATCAAAAAGATGCGAAAAGGGTATGAACCACTAACACATTTTTTTACTTAAAATGAATAGTATTCACCTATATTCATATTCTAATGTGAGCAATCATGAGAAAAAAGGTTTAGATTATATGGTGTGGTCATGTCCTTGAGGGAGGCATGGACCGACTTGGAATTCCACTTCAAAACCAAAAAATCACGTGGTGGTGGTGACGTGGAGGTTTTTTTAATCAAACAACCAATCTCAATAATCCAATTACCAACCATAACCATCCACCTCACCCTCACTTTTTGCCCAACACCGATAGACATATTCAAGTCCAATGGTAACCGTCCCCTTTCACGCCATATACGGGTAGTGTTGGTAGCCCGAAGGGACTTCACATACCCCTTACACACCCCTACACTATATAGTCTTAAACTTCTAGACTTTTTAGTTGGACTTTATTAAGGCAAACTTTTAAGAAAAAAGATTAGCCTTGAAAAACTTTCTACATTAATTAATTTCTTTAAAGTTAAATTAAAATAAAGTTTTATTCAAGATAAATTAAACCTCTATATGAGATGTTAAGATGTACTAGTTGGATAAAAGGTTATATTTTATATATTGTTAGAAAGGTTAACTTAGACCACCCGTAGTGGGGCGTTATTGTGCAAATTTTTGTTTTATAGCGCCCCTGAACACCGAAACACCCCGGCGCTATGGGGCTTTATGCGCCGGGGCTCCATCTTCATAACGCCGGGTGCTCAAAGTTTGGACCAATCAGAAAGTGACACGTGTCACTTGGGTTGAAAAAAAAATTCAAACTTTTGACCGTTCTTTTTGAAGTTAAATTATATAAAAAAATTATATTTATTAAAATTAATAACATACACACACAAATATATTATATAAAAAATAATAATTAAAAAATAAAATAGATTATATAAAAAAATTATATTTATTAAAAAAAAAATAGATTATATAAAAAAATAATATTCAAACATTTGAATTTTAAACGGTTACTGTTCAAACCGTTTGAAATTCAAATTTCCCCCCCAAACGTTTGAATTTCAAATTTTGAAATTCAAACGTTTTCCCCCCAAACGGTCATATTTCTCACCCTATAAATACCCCCTTCCTCATCTCAGATCAATCACACCTCTTCCATCTTCCTCATCCTTTCCTCATCAAACACAATGAATAACACTGGCGGTTTTCAAGCAGGAGCTGCCGGACCTTCTAATGTCCGGCAGTTCACTCGACGGGTCCGGGGACGGGGCCGGTCCCGGCGACTGCCAACTCATCCTCCTCCACAACCTACTCTTCCTCCTCCTCCACAACCTCCTCTTCCTCCTCCTCCTCCTCCTCAACATTGGCTAAATCTCCCTCCTCCTCCTGCTGTGGCACCACCAACTCATCCTGAAGAGGATGATCCCTGGAAGAATGATCCCTGGACGGATGAAGAATGGGCTTGGGCCCATGATTATGGCATGGCTACATATCAATTGAACCGACTCATGTTGTCGGCACCACAAACCCTCACCCCTCCTCCTCCTACCCCCTACCAGCAACCTATCCCCCCCCAACCAGACTACCCCCTACCACCAACCTACCCCCACCCCCCAGAATACCCCCACCCACCACCACCAGACCACCCCACCCCGTGAATATGGGGAGCCAACCCCTGAGGACTTGGAAGCCCTCAGGGAAGTTGAGGAGCAGGAGCGCCTCTGGAGCATGCCTACCCCTCCTCGTGAGTACTACTACTTCCCATCGGATGCGAGGTCCGATGGACGGGACAGCTCACGTTCCCTATCCCCCGAGTACTACACACTCGAGGACTGGGACAACTACTCTCCTTAGTGGGAGGTTTAGGTTTTAATAAGTAATTTAGGATTATATTATGTGTTTAATTAAGTAATTTAGGAATATGTAATGTTTAAATAAGTAATTTAGGAGGTGTGTAATTTTTTTTTTTAATATTAGTTGTATGTTTTTTAAGATTATTTGTAATTTTTTTTAATTTTAGTTGTAACTTTTTTTTAATATTAATTGTGTGTTTTTTAATATTATTTGTAATTTTTTTATATTTATTTACCTTTTATTTTAATTATTTTGAGTTAAAAGAATAAAAAAAATAAAATCCACATGGACCAATCAGATTCAGGGGCTTTATACATAAAGCCCCACCACTACACCCCTTTTTCAGTTTCTCTCTCCATGCTGACTCAGCAGCCACGTGGACCAATCAGGATGGGGGGCTTTATACATGGAGCCCCATAAAGCCCCCCACTACACATAGTCTTATGCACACTTTAAATCTACTCTAAATACACATTTTTGTTCGTAACAGGACTAGAAACCTCAAGCACTTAGAAAAACACCATTATATATACACTTTGAGACTGCTAGGCTACTGCCTAGTGTTGAATCCTTAGTATTCATTTTCTTTCAATTTCTTTTCAACATCCATAAACAACCAAATGTAGCACGTTGATTTCACGCACTACTTGAGTAAGGGTGTAGGCACCCATTACTCCATTAGGCCATTTCAACCCCATACCTTTTTATGGCCCAAAAGCCAAATGGGCCACCTGGGCTGGACCTATTAATTAGGTTTGGGTTGATATTAACAGGCCTACTAATTAATTTCAGAAATCATGTCTTTGGTTCAATTCAAAACATAGGCAGCAAACACAAAAAGTTAATTTAAAGGTAGAAAATAAACAACCCAAAAGACATCACACAACCAAAACAAGTACAGCAAAAAACGACGCGATGAACCCCAAGTCACGAGCGCCCACTCTTGATTTGTACTCCAGCAGATGCACATGGATTCCATAGCAAGTCTTTTAGCATCTTTACTTCATCAGTAGCAGATACATCATTGTTAATCACTACTCTCACTTTCTTTAACATTGGTGACTTTGCCAATACAAGCTTCAAAAAATCCATTCCAGGCTTCATGTTACTCAAGTTTGTAATCTCCAAATTATCAAGATGATCCAACTCAACATATGAGTAGTCTTGCAAGTCAAAAAGGCTGTTAGCAGTTTGTGATATTGCTTCTGTCGGATTGTAGTTCATCTACAGCAAGTGAAACACACATCAAAATAACAATATAGTTAAGCCCGGCAAAATTGGCAGTCAGGTCGGGTAACAGGTCAAAACAGATTCTAGCCAGAATAAGTGCGTCAAAATAGATTATTTTAGAAAAGTATCAATATAGTTCGGATCAAAATGGGCGTGCCTTAAAATTATGTGGATCCCTCTAGAAAAAAAAATAAAAGTAACTTTACCTCCATTTTTAGTTTCTTTAAATTTGGAGAGCTTGTAACCAAGAGAAGAACAAAACGTAGCTCGGCTTCTTTCCCAAATGACAGTCCATGTAATATAAGAGCTCGGAGATGACGTAGCATATTTGGGAGGCTCTGTGTGATAACACCTGAAGCAAAACACTTTAACCAAAAACTAAGATCAGCAACAATAAGGCTACATGGTGCATATTGGAGCCCCTATGTGCTCCGTTGCGCCACCTCAGCGCCACGTATGCGCTACCGTAAACCACCCTACCGTTCACCCTCAACCGAAAAAAAGAACGAAAACCAAAGAAACCCAGTGGGCTCCAGCTTTTGCACATTTACCCTCACCATTGCAACAGCGAACCTCCAATCCCTCCCCCTCCCCCAAGCCCAAACCGAACACACACCAAATGGTGCCTGGGAAACAGAGGAGGGGGGGGGGGGGGGGGGACAACAATTCATCTCCAAATGCTCAATCAAAGGCATTAACTGGAATAGCTGAACAAGATCAGGATACTGGTCACTTCCCACAAAATGCTTTTCCTCTCCAATCTGCAAAAAAAAAAAAAAAAAAAAAAAAAAAAAAAAATCTAAAACTTTTGATAAACAATTAGTAACACCTATATATCAATGTTGTTTCATCTTACCAGAGTGAAACTCTTAAGTATAGGGCATGAGCTTATCAAACACATAAGCATTTTGTTGGTAATGCTAACATTATGAAAGCATAAGCTTCTGAGCCTCTCAAACCTAAAACTGGTTGATTGATGTCCAACATCACAGTTCTTGAGGGTTATATGTGTTAACCTCTTCAAAGAAAAGAAGGGACTGGGTAACTTATGAGCAATCCAACCCAAACAAATGACAAGAACAAATTTCTTAACAGTGTTACTGTTTGCAAGATGAAATATAATCTGGTCAATCTCACAACAACTTGGTAGTTTGGAGACACAGAGAGAAAACTCTAGCACCGGACCGCGGTGTAGTAACAACACAGAATAGATAGCATGCAAAACTTTACACTTGACGGGTAATGGGCTATTAGTTAATGCTTGCACTAGTCTGTCATCAAACTCAAGTTTGGGTAAGTTTGCACAAAGGTGCCTCCAGTTCCGAGACAAAATACTCGTCCTATACGATTGCTGATTCTATCCGGATGTAAGCATTCAGGTTCCATCCTACAACATGTGAACGTACATTAGTATACAATAATATCATGCATGAAATGAAAGTAGGGCCTGCAATTTTGTATACGAACACGATTACCTGACACGAACCTGAACGATCTTAACAGGTACAGGTATGGCTTTAACAGGTTTCGTGTCCTAAACAGGTAGACACGAATATACCTGTTAATTTTCGTGTCGTGTACAGGTAGTCAGGTTTCGTGTATCGTGTCTTAACAGGTTCGTGTATTAACAGGTCATTTATACACGATTTGTCAGCCCTAAGTATAGTGTTCTCAAATAGGTACTAACAGGTACGCAAACAGGTATTAACAAGTACACAAACAGGTATTAACAGGTACGCAAACAGGTATTATCTAGGTCTTTGGTGAACTTTTGGAAAATTTCTCTTACTAAATAGGTTCGTAAACATGCGATTAATATAATGATTACAAACAAGTATTAACAGGTACTTTTCGTGTATACCTGTTAAAAAAATTAACAGGTTCGTGTATCAAAAAATAGACACGAAAAATTTTCGTGTCGTGTACAGGTAGTCAGGTTTCGTATATCGTGTCTTAACAGGTTCGTGTCTTAACAGGTCAGGTATACACGATTTGCCAGCCCTAAATAAAAGCTAGCCTAAAATGCGTCAAATACTGTAGTGAAATATTTCTTAATAATCAAATGAACAGAAGTGTGGTTACGTACCTCTGGAGTTCTTTGGATCTTCTATGGAGAAAGTTGAAGAGACTGGAAGCCAGATCAACTAGCTAGCTATGGAAACTAAACGTTTCTGGTGGGCTTTTATAAATAAATTATCATTTTTGGTCTTGTGTTTAAGGATAACCTCTATCAATTTTTTTTTTTTTTTTTTTTACGGCACATGTCCTTCTTTGGTAAATTTTGCAACTTCATGCCTTTAAACTAAAAACTTACAAGTGTTAAATTTTCAATTAACATTAAGCTAAGATAACTATAAGTATCATGCCCAAAGAATATAAGCATGTTCGTTGTTGCTCAAGGTAACCACAGACTGTATCCTATTAAAACAAGACAATTGGGCGCTGACATAACACTGACTAAAGTGTCAATCCTGCTCACTTGATCTTGTTGTGGCTCAAGATGAGCGAGCACTTTATCACTTTTTTTTGTAATTTTTTTTAACACTACATCGCATAAAATTAAAAAAAACACTACATAAAAAGCATAAAATAACATCAATTCATAAAACCATTATTTAAAAAACATAATAAGCAAATAGTAGAAACAAGACTATATTAGAAATCGTCCTCTCATAGCTCTCCAAACCTCAACCCTCGAGTAGTTTTGATTGTGTATGTTTCGGTATTGGTTACAAGCCACTTCAATCAACTCATCATCGCTTAAACCCGGATTCTCGTTCAACGCATTTAAGTAGAAATGCTCAAACCAAGTGCACTTCGACTTTAAAGATAAATACTTTCCGTATATCGCGTCAATTGAACGTGGGTTTTCACCCATTTGTTCATTGAATCTTGTGACAACCGCTTTCCAAATCAACTTTTGTGACGCATTTTCAAGAAAACCTTAATGTTAGGAAAACCCTCGTCGCAAACCAATTACTACACATTTATAACACAATTTTCAACGCATTTCATACGAAAACATGGTGTAGGAAATTTGTGACCCATTTCCTACGCAATTTTATAAGAATTTGTACATATATTGTGTTGCAAATTTGCTAAAAAAATTACAGATTTTTTTCGTCACAAATGAGTAGCAACTTTGTTAAAATTTGTGACGCATTTTTTTTCGTAAGAAAGTTTTGTAGCAAAATGCTACTTTTCTAGTAGTGATAGTTGGATATTAGACTATAACCCTTAACCACCTAGAGAAACACTATTAAGTAAACACATTTATACCCTAGCCTACAGACCTTTTTGGCTTTTTGTTCATGGATCTTGTTGGTGCCTTAAATTTCTTTACCACTCATAATCAACCATTATGTTCACTGTAGTTGTTAATGGTCTTACTAATATTTCAATTTCTCCCATGTCAATCCGTATAACTTTTTATGGGCCAAATTTGGGCTGCACTTATTAATCAAGTTTGGGTTATTTTGTATTAACAGGCGTACTAATTAATTTCGGGAATCATATATATATGTCTTTGGTTCAATTCAAAACACATGATGCAACAAACATAATAAGTTTAAAGGTAGAAAATAAACAACCCAAAACACATCACACAACCAAAACAAGCTCAGTTAAAACCTATATGAACAACCCAAAGTCACGAGCGCTCAAACTTAATTTGTACTGCACATGGATTCCATAGCATCTCTACTTTATCATTAACAGATGTATTACTGTTGATCTCTACTCTTACTTTCTTTAGCATTGACGATTTCGCCAAGATAAGCTTCAAAAGTCCATTCCACGTTTCACGTTGCTGAAGTTTGTAATCTCCAATTCGACAACATGATCCAGGTTAAGATACTAATTGTCTTGCAAGTCAAAAAGGTTCATGGCGGTTTGTGATATTGCTTCTGTTGGACATTAGTCCATCTAAAGAAAAGTGAAAAAACATATATACCAAATAACAATATTAGTTAAGCTTGGCAAAACTGGCAGGTGGGGTCGAGTAATAGGTCAAAACTGGCTCTAGTCAATATATGTTAGGATCAAAACAGATAGTTTTAGAAAAACTATCAATCTAGTTTAGATCAAAACAGGTTAAATCCAAAACGCGCTCGCCTTAAAATTAAATCGATGCTAAAGAAAGAAAATTATATCAAAATATGTTCACCCGATATTGTATTTGGAGAGCTTGTAATCAAGAGAAGAACAAGACGTAGCTCAGCTTCATTCCCAAACAGGGGCGGATGTAGCTTGTTAGCAGGGGGTGCGGACGTTGCGGCTCAACTTCGCGCGCGTAGTGGAAAATTAGTGAAAAATTTGGTTTTTTTTTTTACGAAATTTGGAAAACATTACTACTAAAATGAAAAACGTTACTACTGAAAAATGTTTCTAGATCCGCCACTGTTCCCAAAGGACAGTTTATATAATATAAGAGTTCTGAGATGGACTAGCATGTTTGGGAGACTCTGTGAGATAACATCTGGAGCAAAACACTTTAACCAAAAACTAAAATCAGCAACAATAATAATATTAATAATTTCTGTTGTATAAATCTTAGTATAGAATTCAGCTCTCTCTTACCCTTATTGAACAATATTCCATCTCCAAATGCTCCATCAAATGCAACAACTCGAATACCCGAACAAGATCAGAATAACTTGTTTGCAAGATGCAATATAATCTGGTCAAACTCGCAACAGATTGTTAGTTAGGAGACAGAGAGAGAATTCTAGTATCGGACCGCGGTGCAGTAACAACATGGTATATATAACTTGCACAACTTTACACTTGTTGGATAATTGATTAATTGGCTTTGGTACTAGTTGAGCCTCTCATCAGTAGCAAAACTTTACACCTAGTGTGTAATTGGTTATTACTTGATCCTTGTAGCAGCGTGTCATCAAACGCAAGTTTGGGTAAGGTTACAGAGTGGTGCCTCCAGTTACAAGACAGTATATATAGTCGTTCTAAAAGCATCTCGCGTATCAGCATTAGAGTTAGGATCGTTTGTATGGGTTTTGAAGGCAGATTCCTGATTCTATCCTCATGTAAACATTCGGGTTCCATCCTACAACATACGGCTGATTGATAAAGCAAAAGCAATGATTAAAGCCCTTATGTAGCGAAGAGGCGATTACCGACCCGTTATGGAGTTTGACCCATAAAAGCAAATTGTGCCCAGAGGGTGGGAAATGCCAATCAAGATTCAAACTTAAATATTCACATAAATTATGGTCCAGGTTTTGGATGCTTCAAATAAATAGCAGTTGAAAATGATAAGACATAGCCTAACAGATATGATTAACAAACATAGTCTGCTTATTCTCTTTTTTTTGGGTGAACATCTAGAAGGCTAAAATGGTTTCCATTTGTGAAAAAAAAGATTAGAAAACCGGTACAAGTAGGTGCTAAATAAGAGAAGATCGTCCAGTCGCAAATGAAAGCTTACGACTTGTTACACATCCGACACATTTCATAACCAACACAAAACAAAATCGTCAAAACGCATCCAAAATAGTCGATAAAAGCATTACGCAATGACAATCCGTATCCTAACAAAGGAAACTAATTAGCATCATCAAAATAACAGCCTTCATCAAGAAGTGTTTGGGCGTACAATGGTTAACTTTGCATAAGGTGATGCCCGCGGAATTGGGTTGAGTACCAACTCTCTAAGCATCTGCAATTCTTCCTCAACAGAAACATTGTCATTAAGCTCAATTCGAACTTTCTTTAGCATAGGTGACTTGGCCATGATGAGTTTCACAAAGTCCATCTCAACAGGTAAGTTACTAAACATTTCTATCACCAATGTCTCAAGACGATCCAACTTCAAATCTGGGTGGCCTTCTGGGTCAAGAAAGTTGGGGGGAGTTTGTCAAACAGGCAGCTTGTCATTATCATACATCTAAATAGAAAAGACGTTAAAAATGACAATAAAAGTATAAAGAAACAGTACCGTAAATTATAATAATAGAACTATTTACCTGAAAAATAATTTCCTCCAACACAGGGGAGCTCCTCATCATACAAAGGGTAGAAGAAATCTCATTTTCTTCCATCAAGCACACATACAAAAACAAACCTTTGAGATGGACAAGCAAAGCTGGAAGCTTACGAGGCATGCCACCTGCATACAGGTACTTTAACCGGATACGAAAGTCAAAATTAGCAAACACAATATTCTTAGTCATATGCAAAGTTTAAAAGAACGGAAACGAGCTTCGAGGCGTTTTCTCTTCGCCTCATGAGGCGTAAGCTTCGAGGCGAACCGAGGCGTAAGCTCAAGGCGCAGTCAAAAAACAAATATAAAAATTATGTGTTTGTAAAAAATACAATACTTGACCTAGAAAAGTCTAAAACATCAAAAACGCACATCAAAAATAAAATAATTGACCCAAAAAGTCTAAAACACCAAAAAAGCACATAAAAAACACCCTAAACCACCCGAGGCGCACCTGAGGCGCACATTTTCTTAGTGCCTCAGCCCTTAGAGGCGTATGTACATTCTGAACCCCATGAGGCGCGCCTCAGACTCGTTTTCTTAGAGTTTCGCCTCAAGGCGCACCTCGAGGCGTACGCCTCACCCGTTTTTTTAAACCATAGTCATATGTAATCTATAACCTAAATACTACCTTGGTATAATACTTTGAAATGTCCAAAGTCTCAATCAAAGGAACACATGGCAAAAGATCAACAAATGTAAACTCGCTTCCTCCTGCTACAGAGTCGATGCTTTTTTGTAGTTCATTCTGCATTAATACACCTTTAGATCCACATCATTAATTCAAGAACCTTAAACTCATAATGGTCATATAGAGCTTACCAAACAAAGATATTGAAGCAGCGGGCAATTGGAGATGAATCGTTTAAGCATTTGAGCAGAAACCTCAACATTCCAAAAAGTGACGCTTGTCAGCGAACTAAATCTGTTAAACGTCATTGGTGGTTCAAAGGTACAATTTTCGAGATCTACAGCTTCTAATCCTTGCAATGAAAAGAACGAAACGGGTAGCTTGTAGGATCTATTATCATTCTCGAAGACGAGTTGTTTCACTTTATTTCCACTTGCAAGATAACTTATGATCTGAGCAAACTCAGACTCCATATGAAGACGAACAACAGAACAGGCGAACACTAGCGTTTGTGGACCGTTGTGTAATAATAAAACATGGAAGATGGCACTGACAAGCTTATACTTCTTCAACTGTGTGCAAATATGATTAGATGACACTGTAACCATATTGTCTATAAAAACAAGTTTGGGCATGCCCCGCCAACAATATTGCCATTTCTTTGACAAAACGCTCGTTCTAAGCGCATCTCGGATTGGCATTAGACTTAGAATATTCTCAATAATGTTTAGAGGAAGGGTGCTAATGATATCCAAATTTGGGCATTGGGTTGTCGTTGGATTTTGATACTCCATACTATATATAATGCTACTGCTACTACTGAATCTCCGAAAGCAATAATTATATATATAGTATGTTCACCTGATCAACACACAGAATGGAAAATAATATGACGCTTGATAGAGTTAAATCATATTATTGTGTGGTCAATGTATATATTTAATCAAACTCGATCTCTTGAACTGAACAATATCATACATCTGCAACAAAGAAAAACTGAATATCAATTACCTGTGTTCTAAGGTTTAGGCCGGAGTCGAGCAGACAGATAAAGCGATGAAAATACAAGGAGGGTAAGTAGTTGAATCGGTTAGTCTCCCTGATCGCCTAGATTAACTTCAAATGTTTAAATATATAATGAAGGAGAAAGGAGACGAAGGAGCGGAAGTTAAAAGGACTTTTTTTATAAAATGGGTTGGGCTAAGGTTACCTCTCAAACTCTTGTTGCTTAAGAACAGTCACAACATATCAACCGGTCCAAAATTCCAAACTTACCACATAAATAAACATGGCATTTTAAATTATAACGATATCAAATCTTACTTTTTCATCTAAAGGGAGTGGTGGCGTGAAAATGGTGGCATGGCCCTTTGAGCGAGGTAATCTTCACCGGCGTGGGTCGGGGAGTACGGTGAGGTGGCACAATGCGATAGGTTTCTTCTTTTTTTAATAGATAACCTTTAAATATTTAAAAACCAACATCTTTCCAAACCCCTCCACTCGGCTTGAAAAGTGAAGCCCACATGTATCACATAACAACTCGTCGTAAAATTCTATTACAAAGCTCCATCTTATTATCTACCTCATCACTTAGGTTTTCTCATTTATGAGTTTCCTCCTGAATTGGTGACTTGGTGGTGGAATATGATCGCGTGGCAACACTGGTGGCACGATGATACTCCAGTGTTCCGTGAGTGATTCCAATTTGTTGGCCGTTCAAAAAAAAATCTTTACTATTACAAAATTAAATAGGGGACACGTGTCATTCATTAGAGCCCTCTATTTTTTTGTTTCCCGGAATAATTATTAAATCATAACATTTTTTAATTTACTATATAACAAATAATTCATAATCACCTTTATTTACTCTTTTCTCTCCTATTAAATAATAGTATTGAATCACAATTTTCATGTTTCTCTCCTATCTAAATAATTAATTATTGTTACATATATATTTAAATCATAATAATTAGTATTTTGAAATTTAGGAAAAATAACTAAATTATATATCAAATCAAATAATTATAATTAATAAAAACTAGTTAATAAATGAGCCGAGCTCGAGCTTAAAAAATAACCTACGAGGGAGCTGCGCTTGAGGTTTAGAAACAAGACTCAAATCGAGCCGAGTTCGAGCTTTCATAAGTTAAACAAGCTCAAGCCCAACATGATTACTAAAACCGAAAGCTTCTGACTTGTTACAAAGCAGACACGTTTCATAACCAACACCAAACATAATAGTCAAAACACATTCAAAATAGTCGATAAAAGCATTACGCAATGACAAACCGTATGCTAACAAAGGAAACTAATTAGCATCTTCAAAATAACAACCTTCATCAAGAAGTGTTTGGGCGTACAATGGTCAACTTTGCATTAGGTGATGCCTGCGGAATTGGATTTAGTACCAACTCTCTAAGCATCTCCAATTCTTCCTCAATAGAAACATTGTCATTAAGCTCAATTCGAACTTTCTTCAGCATAGGTGACTTGGCCATGATGAGTTTCACAAAGTCCATCTCAACAGGTAAGTTACTAAACATTTCTATCACCAATGTCTCAAGACGATCCAACTTCAAATCTGGGTGGCCTTCTGGGTCAAGAAAGTTGGGGAGTGTTTGTCGAACAGGCAACTTGGCATTATCATACATCTAAATAGAAAAGACGTTAAAAATAACAATATAAATATAAAGAAATACCAATGTAAATGATAATAGTAAAATTATTTACCTGAAAAATAATTGCCCCCAACACAGGGGAGCTCCTCATCATACAAAGGGCTGAAGAAATCTCATTTTGTTCCATCAAGCACACATACATAAACAGGTCTTTGAGATGGACTTGTGAAGCTGGAAGCTTATGTGGCATGTCACCTGCACACAAGTACTTTAACCGAAAACGAAAGTCAAAATTAGCAAACACAATATTATTAATTAAATGTATTCTATAACCTAAATACTACCTTGGTATAATACTTTGAAATGTCCAAAGTCTCAATCAAAGGAACACATGGCAAAAGATCAACAAATGTAAACTCGCTTCCTCTTGCTACAGAGTCGACGCTTTTTTGTAGTTCATTCTGCATTAATACACCTTTAGAACAACATCATTAATCGAAGAAGCTTAAACTCATAATGGTTATACAGAGCTTACCAAACAAAGATACTGAAGCAGCGGGCACATAGAGATGAACCGTTTAAGCATTTGAGCAGAAACCTCAACATTCCAAAAAGTGACGCTTGTCAGCGAACTAAATCTGTTAAACGTCAAAGGTGGTTCAAAGGTACACTTTTCGAGATGTACAAGTTCTAATCCATCCAACGAAAAGAAAGAAACAGGTAGCTTATAGGATCTATTATCACCAAAAAAGAAGAGTTGTTTCACTTTATTTCCAGTTGCAAGATAACTTATGATCTGGGCAAACTCAGACTCCAAATGAAGACGAACAACAGAACAGGCGAACACTAGCGTTTGTGGACCTTTGTGTAATAATAAAACATGGAGGATGGCACTGATAAGCTTAAACTTCTTCAACTGTGTGCAAAGATGATTAGATGACACTGTAACCATATTATCTGTAAAAATAAGTTTGGGCATGCCCCGCCAAGTATACTGCCACTTCGTTGACAAAACGCTTGTCCTAAGCGCATCTCGGATTGGCATTAGACTTAGAATAGTCTCAATTATGTTTTGAGAAAGGTTGCTGATGATATCCAAATCTAGGCGTTGACTTGTTGTAGCGTTTTCATACTCCATACTAATAATAATAATGCTGCTGCAAGGCAGAATGCAAAAAACACAATCAAACACTTAAAGAAAACTAAACACACAATGGACAAGTATCAGAGTTGATGGCTAAAAAATCTTTTTTTTTTCTTTAAACACAGATCAGATTATTATTATTATTGTGTAGTCAATATGTATATTTTTATCAAAATTTTGATTTGAACGAAGACTATTAATGAGATAAGTTGTAAAATATCATACATATGCAACAATGAAAAACAATTACCTCTAGTCTACGGTTTAGGACATAGTCGAGAAAACTAGCAGGTAGACATTCGAATTCAAAACACTGATGAACCGATGAATATATACATGCCGCACACAAGGAAAAAAGAAACGAAGGAACCGACATAAAGGTTTTTTTTTTTTTTTTTTCTATTTTGTTTAATTTTTTTTAATAACTTATAACCCCTCTCTCTTAAAAAAATTGTTAAATCTCCCCTTTAAGAATCCATATTTAAAAAAAAAATTGAAAGATAATAATATAAAATTTTATTTATACGTTTTCCTAGTCGCGTAAAATTACATCAAGATAGCGGGCAGGCAGGCAACAAGCTGCGCCGCCACCCCCTTTTAAAAATGGTTTTCATTTTAAAAAAAAAGGAGAAATAAAAAACTTGTGTTTATAATAATTAACACTGTTAGACAAAAGTTTGTATTTTATTTGAGAGATGAGAGCCTTAGCTTACTCGGACAGGTCGATTGCATGCATAACTTGAGTGGACACCCGACTGTGCCTATACATTTCATATTGCTTAATATGGCGCGTATAGGAGTTATGTAATATTTTCCTCATGGACTTGGCCAATATGCTCCATACTACGCCTTATATGCTCCATATTGGTTAATATGGAGGGTATAGGTAGATCCCATAAGTCAAGTCTACCTGCAATGTTTATCTTTTAACTACCCATATATGCTCTATTGGCCAATATGGTGCGTATATGTATGAGAATATCGGCTTTGACATAAGTTTTGTTTTCATGGGAAAATGAAAATGCCCTATATGCTCCATATTGACCTGGTTTGACAAAGTGTCTACCATTGTGAAACGGAAAAGCCCTATACGCTTCATATGGCTAGCGTGGAGCATATAGGTGATGTCAAAATAAGTTTTTGGGGTGTTGAAATAGTACTATCCAAAAAGGGTTTGGGTTTATCATATGATCAACTCAAAACATGTTGTTTTGATATAAAACTGGTCGTTTTGGTATAGGTGAAACGGGGTTTGACAAATGCGGTCAAAGCCGCTTTATAAATGGCTTCGATTTGGTTAGTAGTGGTTTTCATTTTGGATTTCTAAATGTTGCTATATAAGACGCTAAATTCAAATTTTGGAACAAGAAATCGTAGATCAAGCACAAAACATTCATCAAATTGTGGCATTGTGGGTAAGAGCAAGGCATAACCCATTGGGCCTATATAAAAAGAAGAAATAATAAGGTTGACCCGTCTTATATTTTTGACCCATGGGATGATAGTGGCCCAAATAACCCGATATGTTATGATTATAGAATTTGATAATCATAATCCATATTCCGTCTACACAATTTATTTAATGTTACTATTTTAGTATATATATATTTTTTATCATTGATTGTAGAAATGAACAATGGTCACCAAGCAATGCTCTGTTACTTTCCTGCTCTATATTTATTTTATTTAGTTTGAAATTTGTTAAACTAACTTCTTTAGTTAAATACAAACTTGCTTGTTTTACATTTCTAGACTTCTTATGTTTGGGTTGGTATTGACAGCCACAGGCCTAGCTACCTAATACTGGAAATCATAGCGTGATCTTTGGTTCAAAACACAGTCAATAAGTTTAAAGTTAGAAAGTAAACTACCCAAAGTCACGCGCGGTCAAACTTGATTTGTACTACAGCAGATGCACATTGAAATATCCTAACAAAACACTTTAAATTCTGTTGTATGAAATCTAGTCTCCTACCTTAGTTTTGGTTTACAATTTCACAACCATACAAGAAACCGCAAATCAATCTTCTGGGGCCATCTCCAACCTTAGTTTTGCTCAACTGCTTTCATTCTTCTGGGGCCATCTTCTCCCAGTATCAAACAAATTAAAAGAATAAAAGATAGACGTTGGATCCGCTTATACTACATTTAGCTGATGGCATGCATATATACTATACTTACAATGACAATTATAACATTAACATTAGAAGGGGCAGGGGGTTCAGGCTCAGTTTCAGGGGCCATGATCATCTTCAAGAGTTGGATGTTTCTAATACATCACAGAAGCAGTCGGATATGATAGACATAGCCTAATGGATATGGTTAACAAACATGCTATTCTATTTCTTCTTTTGTTTTGTTTTTTATGTGAACATGTAATAAACAATAACCATACAAGATTCAAACTACAAAGAAGTCACAGAACCTAATATATCTAAACTTATGGAAGAAGAACTTAGTATGATATACATCTATCGACTAACGTTTGAATATTCAGTTGATTTGTACAGTTACAAACGAAATGACGTGGCATAAACATGGTAGTCATGCCTCATCATTTTCTGAACTTTTGGCTAAATATTAATGGACTCACTTGGGTTCAGAACCAAGATGATTTACTCTAACACTCTGTTCCAGAGTTTAATTAAAGGAGAGAAGAGAAAGGATTGGGAAGGAAGTTGGGAAAAAATGTGTTCCAGAGTTTTTTGTAGGAGGGAAAGGGAGGGAATGGGAGGGATAATAAAGGGGTTTTTAGGCTGATTTCCAATCTTTCCAATTTGGAAGGAATTGGAGAGAAAGGAAGATGAGGGAAATCCTTTCTATTCCCTCCTTTAATGAAACTCTGGAACAGAGCGTAAATGAAGGAGCATGCTTATAATGTAGAGAAAAGGAACATGCAAATTTACACATACGAAATAGTCCATAAAAGCATTCCACAATGACAGTCCTTAATCCTAATGAAGGAAACTAACTACTTCATCAAAATATCAGCCTATATAAAGTAGTTTATGGGCGAACAATGCTTAACTCAGCAAAAGGTGATGCCCGGGGAAACGGGAGTCGTAGCATATCTTTTAGCATCTTCAATTCTTCATCAACAGAAACTTTGTTATTAAGCTTGATTTGTACTTTCTTTAGCACAGGTGACTTGGCCATGATAAGTTTCACAAATTCCACCTCAAGAGGTAAGTTCCTAAAGTTTTCGACCCAAAATGCCACAAGATAATCCAAGTTCATATCCGGGTAGTTTTCTGGCTCAAGGAAGTTCGTGGGAGTTTGTTGAGCAGGCACCTTCTCATTATCATACATCTAATCAAAAGACAGGTTAACAATGTCAATAAAAGTATAAAGAACCACTACCATAAATAATAATAATAATAATAATAATAATAATAATAATAATAATAATAATAATAATAATAATAATAATAATAAAACTATTTACCAGAAAATCAATTTCCTCCAAAAACGGAGAGCTTTTTATCATACAAAGGGCAGAAGAAATCTCATTTTTTTCAGCCAAGCACACATGCAAATACAGATATTTGAGACGGAAGAGTGAAGTTGGAAGCTTATGAGGCATGCCACCTGCACACAAGTACTTTAACCGAATACAAATGTCAAAATTAGCAAACACATTAGATATAATCATTAAGGTAAATGCTACCTTCATGTAATTCTTTGAGATATCCAAAGTCTTAATCAAAGGCACACACTGTAAAAGATCAACAAATGTAAACTTGTTTCCTTTTTCTACAAATTCAATGGCTTGTTGGTATCCATTCTGCATCAAAGGACCTTTATATATCTTAATAATATCGATCACTAACTGTAGGAACTTCCTAAACGGTTGGTTATATGGAACCTTACCAAACGGATATACTGAAGCAGCGGGCATTCAGAGAGGAACCGCTGAAGCATTTGAGCAGAAACCACAACATTCATAAAACTCAGGCTCGTCAGCGAACTAAATCTGTTACATGTCAACGGTGGTTCAAAAGTACAACTTTGGAGATGTATACATTCTAATCCTTGCAATGAAAAGAAAGAAGCGGGAAGCTTGTAGGATCTATTATCATTGAAGAAGGCCAGTCGTTTCAGTTTATTTCCTTTTGAAAGATAACTCAATATCTGCTCAAACTCAGAAACCATTCCAAGTTTAACAACAGAACAACTGAACAATAGTATTGTCGGACCGTCGTGTAACAGCAAAACATGGAACATGGCCTTGACAAGTTTATAATTCAACTGTTCGAAAGCACTACCAGATGGAAGTTTGACCATATTGTCTGTAAACACAAGTTTAGGCATGCTCCGCCAAGCATACCGCCATTTCTTAGACAAAACGCTCGTCCTCAATGCATCTCTGAGTGGCATAAGACTCAGAATATTTTCAATTATGTTTTGAGGAAGGCTGCTGATAATATCCGTATTTAGGCATTCAGTTTTTGTATCCATAATAATGCTGCTGCTGCAAGGTAGAATTCAAAAACAAAGTCAAATACTAAACTTATTATCCCCAAAAACAAAATATATCCATAAGATTAAGGTAGCTGCTTAAACCGATTGCCGTCTGCAAGCGCATGAAGGGTTTATATATTGATACCGAAGGGTGATCATGAAAACAAAGTCATAAGTTGCAGCATAAAGAAGAATTAGGATAAGCGTAGTAGGGTTTGTTACCTTAGGGATTTTTCTACGAAGAAAATTAAAAGAGACAGGCGGCACGATCGACTGTGTTTCTCGCGGGCTTTATAATTGATTAGTTTACAGTAATGTCATGCGTGCCATATGGGCCCTTCCAAACTGGTTTACAAATCCGTTTGGCTAAATTGGGGTTTTTTTTTTTTTTTCGTTTACAAACCGCTTTGGTCTTGTACTTTGGCCATCAGTTTTGATTCGGTTTGTACGGTTTGAGCATCGGTTTTTTAACCTAGTTTCGGTTTAGATTTTGGTTCCAAATTGTAAAATCCCAACCCGTAAACACATTTTTAACATTTAGATTTTCGAGTTTAAGCCTTAATTAAAATCACTCCCGATTAAAACTATGATATTTATGAAAACTCAATTCAATTAAGTCCCATCCATGATTGATCCCAACAATTTTTGCATTTTTAACTACTAAAAACATGTATTAAACTTTGCGTTTTAAATGGGAATTTCTATTGCGGAAGCTTTTGAGTGTTCGGGTGTGCTCGGTTCTCCTTGCGACTTGATCCTTGCTCCGGGACTCCCATCAAATGTATACCTAGCACTATTACATGAGAAATGGTTAGTTGTGTTGTTAACACCTTCATAATAGTTAAAACGTTGATACGCGTCAAAAACTAAACGATCAAGCTTAAATGGCCAAGTGAGGATTTTGAAGAACAACCTCGCCGTAAGCTACGGCCAGCTGCTGCTGTCCATACTCCAGATTTTTAGCCTTAGTATCTTTTTCCCCAACCTTTGTATGTTCTTACACTTATGTTTTAGGCCATTCCTAGACTGGGGGGCTGATGACGTGGGTGCTAGAACTACACAGTTAGTCCAACATTAAATAGTAAAACAACAAAAAGCACCAAAGACATTTGACCCATTGAAGCTAAGAAGCTAACACTGGCAGCCTAGGTGTAAGGCCCTAAAACCGGGCACCCTACTAATCAGTACATTAGCATCACACATCGTTCAAAAGTTGACATTTCTCATTTATTACGCAACGGAAATAGTTCAAACAAAATCCAAACATAAACCAAGAGTCTACAATCCAAAATTTCTTTACACTAAACATTAACGCAAGCCATTGTGCGAGCCGCGCCAAGTAACCCCTTGCCATCCGCCTCCGAGCCGCCATCAATCACATTCTTTCCCTTACCTGAAATGCATGCTAAAAAGTCATCTACGCTGAGTGAGTTCTATAATAAGCTTTCCAAAACATTCGTAAAACATTCTTTCCAAAATCATTCATTCGCATTCACAACATATCATTTTAAGCCTCGCCCGCCTCAGGCCGCCACCGCGACCCTCAGCGTCGTCTCACCCGCCTCAGGCTACCACCGCAGCCCCCAGCGCCGTCTCGCCTGCCTCAGGACTAACCTTTGGCGTGGCATTTCCAGCTGGAGAAGTCTGATTGTTGTTGTCGGTAGCAAAAACGAAAGATGGGGTCTGTCGGGTCCCTGAGGACGGCGTAGTGTTGTGACCCATCTCTGTGATGTTTTCTTGTCTTTCACGGTTGTCCCCAGGCTGGCCAGTGCTTTCCTGAGCAGCACCGGTGCCTGAGTTTTCCCCATTGAAGGATGGTGGCAGAGGTAGAGAACTCATAGTTGGTTTTTAGAAAGATAGAAGGTTTTATAGGTTGCTGTTCTAATATGCTCGAAATACGGATGGCGCCAATGAAGAAACACCAATATAACAATCTATATATAAGAGCACAATAGAGAGATATTTGTATTAATGGGTGTTCGGATGATTACAGACACTCGAATATAAGATGTTACAATGTTTCGACTATAATCTATCTTTCACAACTATCACAGAATTCCATAAGGATTTCTCTGTCGAGGAGTGAATGAATCCTTCTCCCCAAGGAGAAGGGGTATTTATAGGCCTTCGAGATGCCCTGTGATTAGTTAGAATGGGAATGACAGCTGGCCTGTACGATTGCAGACCGTTGATATTGTTGGCGTTGTCCTCCTGCGATTAGTCCACGTGTCCTGTAGTCGTCCTTTCTATCCTTTTCTGTACCTCGTACCTGCAGGTGATCATGGAGCAGGGAATAATAGCCTCTGATTGGCTACACGTCCCTTTCTTTGTCGGATGGCAGCTGTCATGTACGAGGTTACGTGCGCAGGCTTCTAGAAGATTTCGTTAGCGTTGTGTGCTGGCGTGTATAGAGTTGTGGGGCGAAGGAGAGTCAGAAGGGAGTAGAAAACATCAACCAGGTTCATTGATACCTGGTTCCTGACGAATTGAAGATGAAGGCGGAATAGCTAAAACAAAGGCTACGGTTTGAATGGATTATAAAGATTAATATTCAGTTGGCCAGTTTGTTTCCAAAGGGATTAGCATTCAAATGGTGGGTTTCAAGCTGGTGACACAAGGCTTAAGCTTAACAAAATTCGATAGAAAGATTGGGAACGATGTGTACGGAAAATTTGAAAGTCAAATCTGTTATCCATTATATTATGGGAAAATCTCAAGAATGAACATTGACCAAACATAAATCTCAAATATAAATACCTGAAAGGTCTTAAGCATAGGGACTTCACACTATCCAACACTATTAAGAAGCTGACATTTGTCTCAAGAGTCTTAAATAAAGACTCTTTAACTTGTAATGGTCCCACAAACCAACCAGTAAAATGGTGACACGTAAGGGAAAAGGCTACTAGACGCTTGAGTTTTATATAGTCTTAACCTTAGACGCCAAGCTTGAAGGGTCTTTAACAAACTCTTAAACGTCTTTGTCAGTCTTTAGCGTCTTAGCTAAGACTCTATCGTTTAGCTCTTGCCTTAGCTTAAAGGTTCAAGGGTCTCAGCTCAGACGCTAGACTTGGCTTAAGACTCCATACAACTCACCTAAGACTTGAGACGTCTCCGTATGTTTTCAAGACTTTTCATTTGAATTAAAGACCGTTCCGCACATTATTAGGACTCTAGACAACTGTAGACGCGCCCGTACATTTTTAAGACTTTTCGTACAAAACAAAGACTCTTTCGTACAACACTAAGACTCCAGACAGTTATATACACGTCCGTACATTTTTAAAACTTTTCAGTACAAATCAAAGACTTCTGTACCATCCTAAGACTCATCCATGAATATTCCATGAATAGCATCATGTAATTGCTATTCTTTTTAAGGTGTATGTGTCACTTTTGTTATTTAACCTATTTCTATAAGTAGTGCTAATCATGTTATAAACAAATATGCCAATCAAGTAGTGGTTGAGTGGTTGGAGAAAGACTTAGGGGCTGTTTGGCTGATTAAGTATTGAATCATTAAGATGGTCTGAATGGTTAAGAGACTCTGAATGGTTAAGAGCTGAATCATTCAGCATCCCTTATTAGCTTAATGGTTCAGCACTTAATCATTCCATTCAGATGCTGAAACAAACAGTCTGAATGCTGAATGATTCAGACCTGAATGATTAAGAGGCTACCAAACAGCCCCTTAATGTTTATTGTGACCCAGGTTCGTTTCTACTCTCTTCATTATTTTCTACGGTATCCGAGCAACGATGGTGACAAACGCGCCGAGGAGCGTTTGATCCTGAACCGCACCTTGGTTTTCATCCGGCTGTTAATGCAGCGAGGAAACTCGTGTGGAGGTAGTATGGTTTCTGGGCGAACGCCGTAACCAAGTATGATACACCAGCACGGGTCCGGTTAAGTCAACGTAATTTGGGGCAGACCTTGGCTAGAGCTGCCGATTAGACAGCGTGACATTGGGTCACTCATCGTTAAAAAACAATGTTATAAACAAATATAAATATAATATATTGTGTAAGTTTTAGAAAACACTAAAATATATTTTCATTGATCGTATTAATTATACAATAGCAATCTAATTAAATTGATATGACACGTTACCAAACAAACTACAAACATAATATATCATAATCATTGAATCATATCAAATCAACAAAACAATTATATAGAAAGAAAGGAGAAATTAAGGCAGCGTATGAAAAAGAAAAAGGTGTAGCTAGCCGGTGTAGATGTGAACGCCGATGGCGATGAGGAAAATGGTAACAAGGCCGAAATAGATGACGGTGTGAACGAGTATGGAGAGGCCGCTCGTCTGCATGTTCCCAAACTCCACCACTCTGTTTCTTCCCGGTATCTGCAACAGCAGCCCTGGCGACAACAGCACGAACAGCACCACTGCAATCACCACTGGCCCCCAATCTGCCATCTTCTATTATTATTATTTGATTTCGTAGATTCATCTTCCTAGCAATTAATTAACTAAATATATATAGAGGAGATGGTGATTGTTTTGGCCAAGTAAAGAATATAAAACAATGTTTATGTGAAAAGCAAAAGTAGAGACGTGGCAGTATCTTACCTCATGAGTCATGCCATTGCCCCCCGCTTTATCCTTCCTTTTTTTTTGTCCCCACCCATCTTCATATTATTATCATTTTAATTTAATTTAAAGTACTTATTCAATCGTGTGTCCACACGGTCACGGGCAATAATATGGTTTTCTAATGTTTTCCACATTAATTTTCGCTATCCCCATTATTTTATACGGTATCTACGTGAAGAGTAAATCCGGATGACGTCGTTTCAACTTAGATGGAGGCGATGTTTTACCGCTTATTCCATTGTCATGCTTTCGGTCGGTTGAAGGGCAAGTTTTCATGCATCTGGGAGAGCCAAGGGGCTGGCAACGGTCAAGTAGTCGACATTGGCCACAACACATGATGTCAAGGTGGTTGGCACACCGTTTTTTGCAGTTAAAAAAAAGGTTAATTTAGAAAAACAAAATAATAATAAATAAATACGGGGAGCATGCAATTCATTGCAAGGAGCTCCCTGGTTTCAAATATCGGCATGACTGGGTGAGGGACGTTTTGTGGGATATCCTGAGAAGAGCTGGGATTTCTGCCAAAAAGGAGGCCCTGTAAATTTTCTCACAGACCCTGCGGAAGGGAGATCCACCCTGCGACCAACAGATCTGCTTGTCTTTGGTTGGGAGATGGGGAAACACGCCTGCGTGGACCTCACAGGGGTATCTCTTCTGGTTGGGTTAAGGGAAACCGGGTTTGTAGCTGGGCAAGCATCGAGAAAGGCGGAATCGAAGAAAGTAGATAAGCATGCTAAAGCTTGTGCAGATAACCAACATGTCTTTATCCCTTTGGCCTTTGATACCTTTGGCTCCCTAGCGCCAGAAGCTATTCGTTTCTTGACCAGGGTCCAACGGGTCGTCCACAGCAATAGTTCATCTCCAGGGGGCAAGGATTTGTCTTTGGTAGACTAGGGTTCACAATTCAGAAAGGGGTGGCGGCGCAGCTTGTTGCCCGTCTACCTTTTATTGTGATGTAACTTTCATGTTTTGTTTTAATAAAAATATCTGATACATTTAAATTAAAAAAAAATATTTACTTATTTTCTTCAATAAATAAATGGAATTAAACAGATTTGAAAAAACCGAGATCTAGGATTTTTATAAAATGTGTTTACTATGTTCACTAGGTTATATATGTGAGAGTTTATAGGATACACGAAATATAGTATAAAGTGATAAAATGTGTGTTACGATATAGGATAGAAATTAGTGTACTATAATATAAGAAACCAACAATTTTAATCATGTGAAGAACAATGAAAATGTATATTAAAGAGAGAATGTACGTTTGAATGAGAAGCAGAAAGACAGAACTAACCATTGCAGGGCGTGATTAAGACGGTGGTCTTGAATGTGTAGCTTTTTTAGAAACGACTGGTTTTAACCTATTCTGCTCTGGATGAAAATAGAACTCCCATTTACTGTTTCATTTAATATTACATGTGTAATGGTCTTATATGTAGACGCAAAAGTAGGTCGTCCTCTAATGTTTAGATACAAAACATGTTCATTTTCGCTTTTTATGATGGTTAATTGTTTATTTTCGTGATTTTTCCATGCAAATATATCAATATACATCAACTTAGATGGGGGTTTTGGATAATAAGAAAAACTTATTCAAATCAAAATATTTCGGTCATAATCAAAACATAGACACACAAAAGGTGGAAAAAAAGTGAGTGGGAGGTCTTTGGCACTGATGTGGCATGAACTTTGTGATGTGACAGTTACGTAGAGTAAAAAAAAACGTGAAACCATAACATATAACCAAAGCTTTGGACGATTACATACAAGTTTGAATGGTTAGCATGGTGGTAAGCTTGCGTGCCCCCCATCCATGTGACCCGGGTTCAAGTCGCTGTTGCCAATTTTCCCTCCAACCTTAGTATGACCTTTTCTTTAAAACTAAACACAAACAAAAAATTAGCTCTTTACTTTCATGAATGATATTGATGTATCATAATCAAAGCATAGACACACTACAGGGACCAACCGTTATCTAATTCTACATTATACATATATTTACCCCCAAGTTGTCACACATCTCTTAACACGAAACAGTAACACATAGCTAGGTGTTACACTAACTACACAAAAATACGGTAGAAAAACACACATAACTAGGAGTTACACTAAGCACACAAAGATACTGGAGACGCTCACACCGCCACAAAAGGCGACATTGATGCAATATCGCAAGGATGTCTACCACAACCTATAGGTAGGGTAACCATTGTGTGTGTTTATTTATTACGGCAACATTGTATAGAGTATAGTTGGTTTAATTAACAAAAATCCATCTACAGGGAGTTGAAAGTGTATCTCATTCATTATAGCTTGACATTCTAAGTTACATGATCTTAATATTTTCATGATTCATATTATTTGAAGGATTTGGTATATAAGTTATAACTGCAGCCTTTGTAGCTGAATAATGTACTCACTTAGGTTCACATCCAAGATTATGTACACAGGTTCTGACTTGTCACAAAGCAGAAACTAACATTTCATAACCAACAGATAATGAAACCATCAAAACATATACAAAGAGAGTCCATAAAAGCATTATGCGAGGACAATCCTTAATCCCAACCAAAGAAATCAACTAGCGCCATCAAACACGAGATGTTTTTGGGCGTACAATGATTAATTTTGCAGAAGGCGATGCCCGTGGAATTGGGTGTAGTACCAAATCTCTCAGCATCTTAACTTCTTCATCAACTGAAAAATTGTCCTCAAGCTCAATTTGTAGCTTCTTTAGCACAGGTGACTTGGCCATGATGAGTTTCACAATATCCATCACAAGAGGTAAGTTACTACTGAACATTTTTATCTCAAACATGTCAAGATGATCCAAGTTCAAGTTTGAGTAGTCTTCCGGATCAACAAAGCTGGTGGAAGTTTGTGGAACCGGCAACCCCTTATTATCATACATCTAATTAGAAAACATGTAAAAAACTGTCAGTAAGAGTATAAAGAGACACTACCATTAGTAATGACTAATGACACTACTTACCAGAAAACGAACTTTCACCAACAGCGGGGAGCTCCTAATCATACTAAGAGCAGAGGAAATCTCATTTAGTTCTGCAATGCACACTTCCAAAACCAGATATTTGAGATGGATCAGTGAAGTTGGAAGCTTATGTGGCATGCCATCTGCACACAAGTACTTTAACCAAATACCAAAATTAGCAAACACAATATGCTTACATGAGATGTAACTTTTACCCAATAATACGTTATTACCTTCATATTATATCCTGAGATTTCCCCAGTCATAATCAAAGGCACACACCGTAAAAGATCAACAAGGGTAAACTTGTTTCCTTTTTCTACAAATTCAATGGCTTGTTGGTATCCAAGCTGCATCAAAGTTACATTTATAAATCTTAATAATATCGATCACTAACGGATATGCTCAAGCAACGCTTGGTTATATGGAACCTTACCAAACGGATATGCTTAAGCAGCGGGCATTCAGAAAGGAACCGTTGAAGCATTTGACCAGAAACCACAACATTCATAAAACTCAGGCTCGTCAGCGAACTAAATCTGTTAAATGTCAACGGTGGTACGAAAGTACAATACTGGAGACGTATACTTTCTAATCCTTGCAACGAAAAGAGAGAAGCGGGAAGCTTGTAGGATCTATTATCATTAAATAAGAACAGTCGTTTCAGTTTATTTCCTTTAGAAAGATAACTCAATATCTGCTCAAACTCAGAAACCATTCCAAGTTTAACAATAGAACAACTGAAGACTAGTGTTGTCGGACCGTCGTGTAACAGCAAAACATGGAACATGGCCTTAACAAGCTTATAATTCCACTGTTCGAAAGCACTACCAGATGGAAGTTTGACCATATTGTTTGTAAACACAAGGTTAGGCATGCTCCGCCAAGCATAACGCCATTTCTTAGACAAAACGCTCGTCCTCAATGCATCTCTGAGTGGTATAAGACTCAGGATATATTCAATTATGTTTTGAGGAAGGCTACTGATAATATCCGAATTTAGGCATTGAGTTTTTTTATCCATAATAATAATGCTGCTGCTGCAGCAAGGAATACTGGGCTTTATATTTATTTATTTTTTTGGAACCGTAACAAACTACACTCTATGGTAGGAAACAATGGAATACTGGGCTTCGATTCTAATAAAAAAAATGAGAGAATGGGGAAGCTTACAACGAAAAGAGAGAAGCGGGAAGCTTGTAGGCTCTATTATCATTAAATAAGGTCAGTCGTTTCAGTTTGTTTCCTTTTGAAACATAACTCAATATCTGCTCAAACTCAGAAACCATTCCTCTCCAAGACGACTTTGTGTCGTCTCACGGTTCCCGAGACGACTTTGTATCGTCTCACGGTTCCCAGGACGACTTTGTGTCGTCTCACGGTTCCCGAGCCGACTCTTGACTTTTACGGTTCCCGAGACGGCTTTGTAACCGTCGCTTTATTTTTATATGTAAATCAAAAAAAATTATAACACTGTTGATCATGACAACAAGCTGTACAATTTAGAAGAGAAACTGAAAAAAGATTACTTAGGGTTTAGGCCGGAGGCAAATGAAGAAGAGAGGGTAAGGTAACTGCCTGCTTCAACAGATTGCCGTCTGCAAGCGCATGAAGCGTTTATAAAATGTGTTGAAATCAAATTTGTAGCTTCAAATCTATTGAATGATATAGGGACGAGTATGATACCGGACCGATACCGAGATCCTTAAAAGTTGGTACCGGTACTGATACCGAAAATAATTGGTATGGTATCGTACCGACAATGAAAAACGGGAAAAGTGGGTATTTGTACCTAAAATGACTCGGGATCGAGAATTGAATACCGGTACCCGATACCATTTGCATTTTGCTCATCCCTGGTATGATAGGTTAACCGACTCAAATTTATATTTATTTACTTTCGTAACGGAAATAAATAAATTCGTATTTAGCTGGCTTCTATTACAGGCTAGACGAGAAAATTATACAACTTCATTTACCGTAAATGGTGGAGTTAATTACATGGATGATCTTTGTGGTATGTAAGACTATCTACAATGCTAAGGGTGCCCTTAGCCGCCCTTAGCTGCTTAGTCAGCTGCCACATCATATCCTTACAAATCCTTAAAAACCTTAATTTTATCTCCAACCATACAAACATCTTAATATATCCTTACATTTTCCATATCATCACCCATTTTTTTCTTTAAATTTAATCATTTGAATAAATTCTCTACAAAAGAGACACTGGAAAACAATATAATAAAGTTAAATTAAATTAAATTTGGCACAAAAACCAAACAACACAAGCCCTTGCGGTTGGACATCCCTTATTTTTTGGATGCATTTTAATGGGCCCTTAGCTAAGGATGCCCTCCAACTCATCTTGGATAGCACAAGTATGGATGCATTAAAGTTAGTCTAAAGGTTGCATAAATGCCCTAAATTAACATGAATGGTCCATGCGGATTGCGATATACACTTTTACACTCGGATGGTTTTAACCTATATCGTCGTTAGATTTCTTCATTAAGTGGTGTAAAATGCCTATTAACCCTTTAAACAGACAAAACAATTGAAAATACTTTAAATTTAATTAAACCATTTATTTATTATGTAGCCCCATTTTATTAAGATAATACAACACCATTCATCTCATATTCCTCTTCTTTCTAATTCCCCAAATCACTACACCACCTACCTCATTAGTCATTATTTCACCATATCCTTCTTCTTTCTAACCTCAAATCACTACACCACCTACCTTATTAGTCATTATTTTACCATATCCACGGGGGATTTGCACGGTTCAGTTCAGGTTTTTTTTTTACAAAACCATGACTGTAACCGAAGTGTTCAATTTTTTTATTTTTTTAAAACCATTCAGTTTTAATTTTTTCGGTTTTTAGAACATAATTACGTAAAAATTAGAAATAAATTGTAATTGTGTAATCCAAGATTTAAAAATCTTTTTTACATGTCTACATTTATATTAATATATACTAGCTTTGTGAAGTTTAACAACAATTATGGCTATAACTTGCAAGATCTTAGGCTATTCCCATCTACAATCTTGCTTATGATCGTTTGTGGAAATAATAATATAAAACTCAAAAGATTGCAATCTAACCCACAATCCGGTTGTGGTGGTAATCATGGTTGCAACCCTAATAAACCCCCCACTAACTTAATTATTTAAATAACTTATAATATTCAAGTTAAAAAGAAACTAAATACACTGTATTTCTTAACCTTTTTTTGTGAACATCCCGATATAAATTTTATTAAAAAACCGGGTTCATTTAAAAAACTTATTTTTAGGTTGAGTTGGGTTGTGAATGTGTGTTAGAGTTTGGTTGTGTAGATGGAAGAAAGAGAAATTATTTTTTATTGAAAGATTGGTTGAGTTGGGTTGTGAATGTGGATGGTCTTATGAGAACTAGAATCAGTCTTTCAAGGGACAATGTTCTTCTACAACACAGAAAGGGCAAATGCAACTTAAAATCCAGATCTAAGCATCAAAAAACACATTCTAGTTAGCTTAGAATCACATTGAAGCTCAAACAACTCAAAACTTGCACCATCCATTAAGAAAACAAGTCAATAAATCTACCAATATTGATATAACTAGCATTACAAACCTGATATAAACAGATCACCAAAAGTAAAAACGGAGCTTGTCTATAATTTATAGAGAAAAGGAACACGCAACATGAGAATTTACACATACAAGATAGTCCTTAAAAGCATATTGTGATGACGATCTATATCCTGACCAAGGAAATTAACTACCTTAATCAAAATAATAGCCTTTATAATTTATAAATAGGTTTATGGGCGATCAATTATTAATTTAGCATGAGGAAAAGCCTGCGAAAATGAGAATAGTAGCAATTCTCTAAGCATCTTCAATTCTTCATCAACGGATACATTGCCATTAAGCCTAATTCGTACTTCCTGCAGCTCGGGTGACTTGACCAAGATAAGTTTCACAAAGTCCATCTCAAGGGGTAAGTTACTAAAGTTTTCTATCCGAAATGCCACAAGATGATCCAAGTTCACATCTTGGTAATCTTCTGGATCAAGGAAGTTAGTGGGAGTTTGTTGAACAGGCAGCTTCTCGTTATCATACATCTAAGTAGAAAACATGTTAAAAAATTAAAGTATAAAAAAACACCACCAAAAATCAGTGTTGTAAAAGTCGGCCTGGGCACTAGTCGGAAGGCAAAATTGGAATAAGGACCCCTGAGTCCTAGGCGTTTTTGGGATTAGGCGGACCTAGGCGTTGTTTTTTTATTTTTAAATTCCACAAGTTTCTAAGTATTTCTATTTACTATGTGTATAAATCTAAGTATTCATAAGTATTATGTGTATATATCTTAACATATTTAAAAAAAACCCCCTAAATCTCTCTCTCTCTCTCTCTCTGTATATATATAAAATACTTATAAAAATTCAAAAACGTCTAATTTCACCTAGTCCCGAGTAGTCCCTAGGCTAGACCCTACGACCTGCCTAACGCCTTCTACAACCTTGCCAAAAATATTAATAAAACTATTTACCAGAAAATCAATTCTTTCCAAAAGCGGAGAGCTTGTTATCATACAAAGGGCAGAAGAAATCTCATTTTTTTCAGCCAAGCACACATCCAAATACAGTTCTTTGAGACGGACTAGTGAAGTTGGAAGCTTATGAGGCATGCCACCTGCACACAAATACTTTAACCGAATACAAAAGTCAAAATTAGCAAACACCAGCAATATTCCTACATTAGATATAATCATTAACCTAAATACTACCTTCATATAATACTTTGAGATATCCAAAGCCTTAATCGAAGGCACACACTGTAAAAGATCAACAAATGTAAACTTGTTTTGTCCTGCTACGAAGGCAATGCGTGTTTGACGTCCAAACTGCATAAAAAAAGGCCTTTATAACAACATCGCTAATTGAAGGAACTTCAAAATAGTTGGTTATATAGACCGTACCAAACAGATACGCTCAAGCAGCGGGCACTTGGAGAGGAACTGTTGAAGCGTTTGAGCAGAAAGCTCAACTCTATCGAAGTTGAGTTCTTTTATCTTATTTCCCTTGGCAAGATAACTTATTATTAGGGCAAACTCAGAATCCATACAAAGATTACCAATGAAAGAGTTGAATTCTAGTGTTGTGGGACCATTGTGTAATAACAAAACATGGAAGATGGCATTAACAAGCTTATACTTGTTCAAAAGTGGACAACAATGATCAGTAGGTCGTTTGACCATGTTGTGTGTAAACACAAGTGTAGGCATGCTCCGCCAAGCGTAGCGCCATTTCTTTGACAAAATGCTGGTTCTCAATGCATGTTGGAGTGGCATAAGAGTTAGAATATCTTCAATTATGTTTTGAGGAAGGGTGCTGATGATATCCGAATTAAGGGACTGAGTTGTTGTTGTGTTTTGATACTCCATATTAATATTATTATTATTATGCTGCTGTTGCTACAAAAACAAAATCCTAAATGTGTTATATAATATCATCTTTGTGTACCTACGTACGTACTACTGCCTCATATAATTATGTATCATGCATGGTTTGTTTGTTATATAACGTACTAAAAAGTGTGAAAACAGTAGAGGTTCTAACTAACCGATTTGAAAGCGATATAGTTGTGGCGAACACAAAGCCAGAGTCCAAAGGGAGTACAAGACATCAACCGGGTTCATTGATACCTGGTTCGTGACGAATGAAGACGAAGGCGGAATAGCTAAAACAGAGGCTACGGTTTGAATGGATTATAAAGATAGATGGAAACGAGATCGCATTCCATGATATTATCAGTTTCCTTTCCAAAGGGATTAGGATTCAAATGTTGAGTTTCAAGCTGGTGAGATAGGGCTTAAGCTTAACAAAATTCGATAGATAGATCGGATACGATGTCTACGGAAAATTTGAAAGTCAAATATGTTATCCATTATATATTAAATTAAATATTAATATTAATATATTCACTAGGTTATATCTAGAGACTTTACGACGATATACAAAATTTAATATAAAGTGATAAAATAAAATGTGTATTACTACGTACCATATAGAAATTATAATATGAGAAATCAACAGTTTTAATCATGTGAAAAAGAATAAAAATGTATATTAAAGAGAGAATGTATGTTTGAATGAAAAGCAGAGTCAGAAGCAACCATTACAGAGCGTGATTGAAGCGGTGGTCTTAAATGTGTAGCATTTTTTAGAAACGACTGTTTTTTTTACCTATTCTGCTCTGATGAAAACAGAACTCCCATCTACAGTTTCATTTAATATTACATGCGTTATGGTCTAATTTGTAGACGCAAAAGTAGGTAATTCCCTAATTGTTCAGACGCAAGACATGTTCATTTTTGCTTTTTATGGTAGTTAATTGTTTATTTTCATGATTTCCCCATGCAAATATATTAATATACAATCAACTTAGATGGAAAAATGGGGTTTCGGATAATAAGAAAAACTTATTCAAATCAAATATATTTCTATCAGATACTTGAACTATATGATCTTTATAAGAGCATTAACAACCCGGGAATCAAATTTATGTGAGTGTGTCCACCAAATTATATGGGGTGAGTGTAAGTGGTTGTGAGTGGAGGATATAGAGAATATTTGGTGGAAACACTTTTACCCCTAAATATGAAAAGTTACTGTTCACCCCTAAAAATATTTTAATATTTTTGGAAGTGGTTGTGAGTGAGGAGAGAGAAAATATAATGATAAAAGTATGAAAAAGTATTATTATTTTAATTAGGAGAGAGAAGATTTAGAGGTTGGGTAGTGATTTTTAGTGTAATTTGATGGAGGGGATTTGATGGATTGGTTGTGAATGCTCTAAGACTTTTGATCACGATAAGGAAGTCATATGTTGTAGAATTTGGAATAAATACTAAATATGAATTACTTACCTCTAGTCTAGGGTTTGTTTAAGCAACCGATTTGACAACTTGTAGAGTTGTAGAGCTAGTCCATTTCTTGTTCTTACTCACTTGTCTTACATCCTATCGGTTTGGGGCTTCATCTTCATTTGCCTTTACTTGTATGGTGTGGGCCGTGACGTGGAAGGTGGGTGTGAAGCCAATCATACAAAAGTAGAGTCTAAACCCACTATTTTGCTTTGCTTGAAACCTTCAGTTTTTTAATTGGGGGGGGGGGGGGGGGGGTTAAAATGCGTTGTTCAAACCAATCATACATATTCTTTTTTGATTAATTTCCTTTAACTATTATTTTAACGAGGCAAGGAATAGTGAAAACTTGTGAATCTGCTACACATAAAAGGTGGAAAAAATGAGTGGGAGGTCTTTGGCATTGATGTGACAGTGACTTATAGTGCAAGAATGTAAAACCATAACAAATAACCAAAACTTTAAACGATTAAATACAAGCTTGAATGGTTGGCATAGTGATAAGTTTGCGTGCCCCGCATCCATGTGACCCGGGTTCAAGTCCTTGTTGCCAATTTTTCCCTCCAACCATATAGCCTTTTCTTTTATTAAACTAAACAAACAAACAAAAAATTAGCTATTTAGTTTCATAAATACCCAAGGCATTATAGCCTAGTGGTATCTTGGTGGTGAGATAAGACTTAAGGGCCATAAGGTCCTGGGTTCGAATCTCACAAAGGGGGTTTTCTCATAATTATGAGTTTCCTCCTGAATTGGTGACTTGGTGGTGGAATATGATCGCGTGGCAACACTGGTGGCACGATGATACTCCAGTGTTCCGTGAGTGATTCCAATTTGTTAGCCGTTCAAAAAAAAAAAAAGTTTCATAAATGATATTGATGTATCATAATGAAAACATAGATATACTATAGGGA
The DNA here is from genome assembly GCA_032199755.1 of Ambrosia artemisiifolia. Classification (NCBI taxonomy): domain Eukaryota; kingdom Viridiplantae; phylum Streptophyta; class Magnoliopsida; order Asterales; family Asteraceae; genus Ambrosia; species Ambrosia artemisiifolia. The sequence goes on from CM063519.1 coordinate 4,142,212, forward strand.
CCAACCGTTTATCTAATTCAATTCTGTACATACTTATCCAATTAGCTTTTAGTTTCTATACACCATTGTGCGTGTGTGTATTTATTTACTACAACATTTTATACAATATAGTTGGTTTAATTAACAAAAATCTATCTACATAGAACATTATTAGTTGAAAGTTTTGCACTTCATTCATTATATCTTGACATTCTTAGTTACACTGTCTTAATCTTTTCAAGCTTCATATTATTTGAAGGATTTGGTGTATAAGTTATATCTGCAGCCTTTGTAGCTGAATAATGGCTTCACTTAGATTCACAACCAGGATTATTTACATAGGATCTGACTTGCTACAAAGCAGAAACTAACATTTCATAACCAACATATAATAAAACCAGTAAAACATAAAGGGTCCATAAAAGCAGTATGCGGGGACAATCATTAATCCGAACCAAGGAAATCCGCTAGCGCCATCAAAATCAAGATGTTTTTGGGCGTACAATGATTAATTTTGCTGAAGGTGATGCCCGTGGAATTGGGTGTAGTACCAAATCTCTAAGCATCTTAACTTCATCATCAACTGATATGTCCTTAAGCTCAATTCGTACCGTCTTTAGCACAGGTGACTTGGCCATGATGAGTTTCACAAGATCCATTGCAAGAGGTAACTTACTACTAACCATTTTTATCTCAAACATGTCAAGATGATCCAACTTCAAGTTTGAGTAGTCTTCCGGGTCAAGAAAGCTGATGGAAGTTTGTGGAATCCGCAAACCCTTATTATCATACATCTAATTAGAAAACGTGTAAAAAACTGTCAGTGTGTATAAAGAGCCACTACCATTAGTAACGACTAACGACACTACTTACCAGAAAAACAATTTTCACCAACAGCGGGGAGCTCCTAATCATACAAAGAGCAGAGGAAATCTCATTTTGTTCTGTCATGCACACTTTCAAAAACAAATATTTGAGATGGACTAGTGAAGTTGGAAGCTTATGTGGCATACCTCCTGCACACAAGTACTTTAACCAAATACCAAAATTAGCAAACATGATATGCTTACATGAGATGTAACCTTTAACCAATAATACGTTATTACCTTCATATAATATATTGAGATGTTCAAATTCTTAATCAAAGGCACACACCGTAAAAGATCAACAAAGGTAAACTTGTTTCCTTTTTCTACAAATTCAATGCATTGTGGGTATCCATTCTGCATCAAAGTTACCAATATAGATCTCAATAATAGTGATCACTAACTGTAGGAACTTCCTAAACGGTTGGTTATATGGAACCTTACCAAATGGATATGCTCAAGCAGCGGGCATTCAGAGAGGAACCGTTGAAGCATCTGAGCAGAAACCTCAACGTGCACAAAAGTCAGGCTCGTCAGCGAACTAAATCTGTTAAATGTCAACGGTGGTACGAAAGTACAATACTGGAGATGTATACTTTCTAATCCTTGCAATGAAAAGAAAGAAGCGGGAAGCTTGTAGGATCTATTATCATTGAAGAAGGCCAGTTGTTTCAGTTTATTTCCTTTAGAAAGATAACTCAATATCTGCTCAAACTCAGAAACCATTCCAAGTGTACAAATTTTACAACTGAACACTAGTATTGTCGGACCGTCGTGTAAGAGCAAAACATGGAACATGGCCTTGACAAGCTTATCATTCCACTGTTTGAAAGCCCCACCAGGTGGAAGTTTGACCATATTGTTTGTAAACACAAGTTTAGGCATGCTCCGCCAAGCATACCGCCATTTCTTAGACAAAACGCTAGTCCTCAATGCATCTCTGAGTGGTATAAGACTCAGAATATTTTCAATTATGTTTTGAGGAAGGCTGCTGATAATATCCGAATTTAGGCATTCAGTTTTTTTATCCATAATAATGCTGCTGCTGCAAGGTAGAATGCACAAACAAAATCAAATACTAAACCTATTATCCCCAAAGTAAAAATGAAGCCTTTTAAAAAAAAATATTCATAAGATGATTCAGGGTAAATAAATATAACTTTATATTAATTTATTTATTGGAACCGTAACAAACTACACTCTATAGTAGGAAACAATGTAATATTGGGGGCTTTGGTTCGAATAAGAATTAAGAAGAACAATTTACATAAATCATATATATTTTTATCAAATTCTTGATCTGGATTGATCATTATAAGACTGTTGTACAATTTAGAAGAGAAACTGAAAAAATATTACCTCTAGTCTAGGGTTTAGGCCTATGCAAATGAAGAAGAGAGGGCAACTGCCTGCTTGAACCGATTGCCGTCTGCAAGCGCATGAAAGGGTTTATAAAATGTGTTGAAATAAAATTTGTAGCTTCAAATATCTTGAATGATATAGGGACTAGTATGATACCGGACAGTTACAGAGACTGAAAATTCTTAAAAGTGGGTACTGGTACCGAAAACAACCGGTACGGTATAGTACTGATATTGAAAGATGGAAAAATTGGGTACCAGTACATAAATGACTCTGTATCGGGAAATCACTACAAGTACCGGATACCATTTGCTCATCTCTAGTATGATAAGTTTTTTTTTTTTTTTTTGTCTAAAAACATGAATTGTTCGATTCAGTGCAAAAAATAACATAACATGAACAAAAGCCAGCCGATTACAAATGATACGTAGGTAAACGGGCCACAAGTTGTGCCGCTACCCCTTTTTGTATTGCAAATGATAAGTTAACCGACTCAAATTTATATTTAGAGTTAATGGCCAAATTCGTCCCTGGGGTTTGACCAATATTGCCACATCCATCCATTTTGAGAATTTATGACAACTGGGCCACCCCTATTAAAATTCCCACCCCTTTTAAAACTTGTTTTCTTATTTCTAAAAAAAATGGTGGGTGTGGGAATCGAACCAGGGTGCAAACCCGGTTCAAACATTAACAACCACAATTTCCACCACTGGGCTACGCCCTTGTTTGTATTTACAACAGAAAACATAATTTATAAATCCAAAGTCTGCAGGTTCCCCATTCCTTACAAACCCTAGAAAATAAACATCAGCTTACAAGAGAGCAAATTTTTTTAAGAAAAAATGTTATAGCTTGTTTGATCTCTAACAAGTAATATGGTAAAACAAAGGGGAAATGCAACTTCAAATCCAGATCTAAGCATCAAAAAACACATTCTAGTTAGCTTAGAATCACATTGAAGCTCAAACAACTCAAAACTTGAACCATCCACTAAGAAAACAAGTCAATAAATCTACCAATATCGATATAGCTAGCATTACAAACCTCTGTTATAAACAGATCACCAAAAGTAAAAAATGGAGCTTGTCTATAATTTATAGACAAAAGGAACACGCAACATGAGAATTTACACATACGAGATAATCCTGAAAAGCATTCTGTGATGACGATCTATATCCCGACCAAGGAAATTAGCTAGCTTAATCAACTAATAGCCTTTATAATTTATAAATAGGTTTATGGGCGATAAATATTTAATTTAGCATAAGGAAAAGCCCGCGGAAATGAGAATAGTAGCATTTCTCTAAGCATCTTCAGTTCTTCATCAACGGAGACATCGCCATTAAGCTTAATTCGTACTTTCTGCAGCTTGGGTGACTTGGCCAAGATAAGTTTCACAAAGTCCATCTCAAGAGGTAAGTTACTAAAGTTTTCTATCCGAAATGCCAGAAGATGATCCAAGTTCATATCTAGGTAATCTTTTGGATCAAGGAAGTTGGTGGGAGTTTGTTGAACATGCAGCTTCTCGTTATCATACATCTAAGTAGAAAACATGTTAAAAAAATAAAGTATAAAAAAACACCACCAAAAATAATAATAAAACTATTTACCAGAAAACCAATTTCCTCCAACAACGGAGAGCTCATTATCATACAAAGAGCAGAAGAAATCTCATTTTTTTCAGCCAAGCACACATCCAAATACAGAGCTTTGAGACAGACTAGTGAAGTTGGAAGCTTATGAGGCATGCCACCTGCACACAAGTACTTTAACCGAATACAAAAGTCAAAATTAGCAAACACAGCAATATTCTTACATTAGATAGAATCTTTAACCTAAATGCTACCTTCATATAATACTTTGAGATATCCAAACCCTTAATCAAAGGCACACACTTAAGAAGATCAACAAATGTAAACTTGTTTTCTCCTGCTACGAAGTCAATGCGTGTTTGATGTCCAATCTGCATAAAAAGGCCTTTATAACAATATCGTTAATTGAAGGAACTTCAAAATTGTTGGTTATATGGAGCGTACCAAAGAGAAACGCTCAAGCAGCGGGCACTTGGAGAGGAACTGTTGAAGCATTTGAGCAGAAACTTCAACGTTAATGAAGAACAGGTCTTTCAGTTTATTTCCCTTAGCAAGATAACTTATTATCTGAGCAAACTCAGAATCCAAACAAAGATTACCAAACAAACAGTTGAAGTCTAGTCTTGTCGGACCGTTGTGTAATAACAAAACATGGAAGATGGCACTGACAAGCTTATACTTCTTCAACGGTGCGCAACAATGATCAGAAGGTAGTTTGACCATATCGTCTGTAAACACAAGTCTAGGCATGCTCTGCCAAGCGTAGCACCATTTCTTTGACAAAATGCTGGTTCTTAATGCATCTCGGAGTGGCATTAGACTTAGAATACTTCCGATTATGTGTTGAGGAAGGGTGCTAATGATATCCAAATTTTGGCATTCAGTTTTGTTACCACTTGTTGGGTTTTGATGCTCCATAATGTTGCTGCTGCTGAAAGGTAGAATACAAAAACTAATCTCTTACTTGACAGCAGTTTTAATGTCAACACATGATTATCAATGCCTCTCTATTTTTTTTATTTTTTTGAATAGTGAATTTCATTAACAAACGGCGAACCCAAAACCCGGGCAGCAACCCCAACTACAACTTAGACTGTCCATTGTGGATGCGCGAGCAGCACTACGCGAATGAGGTTTCAGCGCCCGTGCTCACCCCCAGCCACAACAGCCCAATGCGAACAGTCCCGGCGCGAGCACAAGCGACGGTCGCACCAGTTAACGGGAAAAAGTGACCTTTGGTCGCGGCGTTGCTCACCCCAGCCACAACAGGGTCAAGTGACTGGATTACTTGATAGTCACGTTGGTGGCTCGGGCCCGTCGCGTCCACAACCGACGGTCTTATACAAAAACATAATTACACCCAGTGGCGGATCCAGAGGGGGTTCTAGGAACCCCTTGATTTGGAAAAAAATGAAAATTTTAGTGGAAAATGTTTAAAAATTAGTGAAAATCTACGAAAGGAACCCTGCAAATCATTTCTGGATTCGTCACTGATTACACCACTCTGACCAAGTCAAAGAACTCATTTTAGCTCTAGTTCTAACCCAAAGAAACACAAGCGTCTTAACTTCACTGATGATCTCTTCCACTCCACTTGATGGGTCAAAAAAATTACATTTATCAAATTCTTTATATGGGTATGAATTACTACATGTGAAAAGAAAAACTGAAGATAAATTACGTACCTCTTAGTCTTAGGGTTTAAGCAAAAGAATCAGCAAGTAGAATTAGTCGATTTGCACTCAGATCCTTTGGCTGTATGTATCATCAAGCCACTCACCTTTAAGTTTTTAACTTTATCCTCAAAAGTAAAAAAGTAGGGATGCCATTGCCAATGGGCTTGACCGTTGCTATTTATTGGTCAGCTAAATTCTCGATAGGATTTTGAAGTTTTTTTTGAACGGCCAACAAATTGGAATCACTCACGGAACACTGGAGTATCATCGTGTCACCAATGTTGCCACGCGATCATATTCCACCACCAAGTCACCAATTCAGGAGGAAACTCATAATTATAAGAAAACCCCCTTTTGTGAGATTTGAACCCAGGACCTTATGGCCCCTAAGTCTTATCTCACCACCAAGATGCCACTAGACTATAATGCCTTGGACGATAGGATTTTGAAGTATATATATTTTTTTACCTTCTGTTAATTTTATTTTTATGTTTTAAAAATATATTAAACAAAAAATATATAAATATTAAACATATTTTTATAACCACACACAAAAAAAATATATAAATATTAAACAAAAAGATAACTATTAGCGGCGACTATCCGGTGACGGAATAGTGGAGGAGGACTAGGGTTGTTCACGAACCGAGCCGAATCGAGCGGATCTTTGCTCGTGTTTGGCTCATTTACAAATCAAACCGAGCCAATCGGCTCGTTTACAATCGATCCAGAAACCGAGCAAACATTGTTCGAGCGCACATTTTTTCGAGCGAGTGACGAGTGGCAAGTGTTTTCGAACAGCCATAAATTTGAGATGTTTCCTTTAATATTCTCGCTGCCTAGTAATAACTAAGGTTCGATCGTTTGAGAATGAGCCTCTAGTTGAGGCCAGTGAGGTGATGAGTATACTATAAATAACAATTGTCGCATTGTGGCGTAGGTTGATAGCGGAAGATGATAGATGGTGGACAACTAATGGGAATATAAAGTCAAGCATGTTTTTTCACGACTTACGGTTTTACAATTAAACTTAGTGTTAAGTTATCATTGGGTTGACTTGGCCAATAACTATAAATATGATTGTATATATGCATATATTGAGCCAAACCCAATAGAGTGACATGCATAAAACTATAAATATAATTGTAATTAATGTGTATATATATATAATAAATTAATAAACACTATATCGAGTCGAACCGTGCCGAGCGGACCTTTGCTCGTGCTTGGATCGTTTAAAAACCGAACCGAGCCGATCAGCTCGTTTACAACCGAGCGGAAAATCAAGCAAGCAATTTTCGAGCAAATTCCGAGCGAGTGGCGAGCGTTTTGATCAGCCCTAAGGAGGACCAGATGGTTTAGTAAATCGGTGCTTCCCTACAACTCATATTACAATAAAAAAATAAACATATTTTAAGAATTTTTTTTAAAGAAAAATAGTAAAAAAAAAAAGTTTATTGGAGAGGAGATAGGGTGGTGACGCCGATGGACAGGATGGCCAGAGAGGAGAGGGGGGTGACAGGGGCGTGCTGTGACGAAGGTGGTGGCTATGTACGGGTGGGGTGGTGAAGAGAGAGGAGGAGTGGAGAAATTGAGAGGTGGGTTATGTGATGGGAGGGATTTTGGTTGATTAGGGTTTCGTGACATTAGAAGGGAAAAAGATGAATTGGTGGGGAATTTGGGGTGAATTACTGAGTTGGTGTGGGTTAAATATGGTGGGGATAAAAAAGAAACGAATTAACAAAAATGCCCATGGATCCAGCAAGAATTTGAAAACCTTTGGATCCAGATGAGAAAAAATAAACTTTTGGATAAAACTAGCAAAAAGTGGCAAACCTCAGGGACGAAAATAACATTTAACTCTAAAATATTTGGTGAAAACACTGTTCACCCCTATTTATATTTCAATATTTATGTAAGTGGTGTTGAGTGAGGAGGGAGAAAATATAATGATAAAAGTATGAAAAAAATATTATTTATTTAAGAAAGAGAGAAATTTTTGAGATGAAATAGTGATTTTTAATGTAATTTGGTGGGAATTTGGTACCTCTTGACGGGAAGCCACTAACTGGTTGGGCTCAGCTGGCCCATTTCCCTTCGAGCTAAATTTTGTTTATATTATGAACGTGAGATAAAAGGAGGGCCCAATCGGGAGAAAAGAAAAGAAAGGAAAGCTGTGTTCCCGAGTTTCATTAAAGGAAGGAAAAGAAAGGAAAACAAAATATAGTGTGTTCCCGAGTTTCATTAAAGGAAGGAAAAGAAAGGAAATGGAAGGAAAACTAGTTAAAATTCTTTAGTTTAGTTTTCCTTCCGATTTGGAAGGAAACGGAAGGAAAGAAAATTTATTCTTTCTTTTCCTTTCCCTTCTCTTCCTTCAATTCTTTTCCTTTCTTTTCCCTCTTTAAGTTAACTCGGGAACACAGCGTTAAAGTCTATGTATGTTAATTTATTTTTGCAACAAAATTGGTAGTACATTAATTCTTATGAAACAATAAGACTAATAATATTACATAGATTCAAACCATAAGTCACAGTTTCAGAAGTAAACACACCTAAACTTCTGGAAGCAGAGCATAACATAGTTTGATTTACCTCTACGAGCACGGGATAAATATCAAGTTTGCACTATGCAATGACAATCCTTAATCCTCCCCAAGGAATTTGATTAGCATCATCAACATAACAGCCTTCACAGATACGTTTCTGGACGTACAAATATTAGCTTCGCAGAAGGTGATGCTCGCGGAAAAGGAAGCAGTAGCATGTCTTTAAGCATCTTCAGTTCTTCATTAACAGAAACATCGTCATTAAGCTCAATCCGCACCTTCTTTAGCACAGGTGACTTGGCCATGATGACTTTCACAAATTCCATCTCGAGAGGTAAGTTACTAAACTTTGTCATCTCCAATCTCTCAAGATGATCCAAGTTCAAATCTGAGTAGTCTTCGGGATTAAAGAAATTGCTGGATGTTTGTTGAACCGGCGGCTCCTCATTATCACACATCTAATCAAAAAAAGAATGTCAATAAAATCATACAAAGCCATTATCGTAACTAATAACACGAACTAATTACCATAAAGATAATTTTCTCCAACACTGGGGAGCTCCGGATCAGACAAAGCGCAGAAGATATTTCAAATTGTTCAATAAAGCGCACATCCAAATGCAGGTGTTTGAGATGGGCTAGTGAAGTTGGAAGCTTGTGTGGCATACCACCTGCCGTCAAGTACTTTAACCGAGTACCAAAGCCGAAATTAGCAAACAAACACGATATTCTTACATTAGATATAATCATTAACCTAAATGCTACCTTCATATAATACTTTGAGATATCCAAAGTCTTAATCAAAGGCACGCACTTAAGAAGATCAACAAAAGTAAACTTTTTTCCTCCTGATGCAAAGTCAACGGCTTCTTGATATCCATTCTGCATCAACATACATTTATAATGTTGGACTTATCGACTAATTTCCGACCCGAGCAGATGGGTTGGATGGACCCGACCCGAGCACATGGGAGAGGGAGCTGATTAGATTAAAGGATAATGATAGTTATTTATTTTATTATTATCTAAGTTTAGGGATAATTGTAAAGAGTTTAATTATCTTATAGTTTTAGAATCCTATTAGTTTTAGAATCCTAGTCTAATACTAAAAGCCAAGTTTATGTGGCTATATAAACCCATCAAGCCTATGATGAGGTTCATAAGTTGTAATTGAGTTTTGAGTTATTTTCTCAGTTATAATAAATTGGAGAGCAAATTCCAGTTTAATTCTCGGTTTTCTTTCTTTCTTTCATATTATCGATCGGGACTTGAATTGGTATCAGAGCCAGGTTCAATCTCCCATCGTTTGAGTTTATTTCCGGCAAAGGATCGACGGGAGTAAACGTACCTGTTGTTTCCGGCGTCAACGGACCGACGTGGAAGCATATCAGCGGCAACAAGTAAAGAACGAACCTGTTTTTTTTCCGGCTACAACGACCTGTTGTCGACTTGTCGTACGGTTGTTGGGTTTCAAGGGATTTCAAATACCGGCAACTTGGTAATCGAAGCAGCAGCAGCAGGTGGGCAGATCTGAAAGCGATCGGATTATTGCGAGCTATTATTACGCTGGAGGTTTGTTTGGATCGGAAGAAGAAAGACGACATCAAGTGAGTTTTGTCTTCTAGTGCAATTATTATTTTGTTTTTTGTGAATTGGCTTTGGAGAAGGTCACGAAAAAAAAACCAAAAGTATCTTCCAAAGTATTTTATTGCAACAAAAAAATATTTTAGTATATTTTGGTTGAGTCTGAGAGAATATTCAGAATCAACTAGTTTGATCCGAAGGACTGGATCAAGGGTCATCTACGCCAGTAACGTATAGCCGGAGAAGGAAGACAATGGCTGGTGGGGAAGGAGGTGACCAACCACAGGCTGTGGTCAAAGATCAGAACACTATGACTTTGCAGTGTCCAATGTTGACATCAACCAACTATAACATATGGGCAATAAGGATCAAGGCAGTGTTCCGAGTTCATGGAATTCTGCAAGCACTTGAACCGACTGCTGGACAAGAGGTAGAATCGAAGAAGGATGACATAGCGGTTGCTTTATTACTTCAGGCGATACCCGAAGATCTAGTGTTTCAGGTAGCTCAGTTTCAGACTGCAAAGGAAATCTGGGAAGCACTGAAGACACGGTATGTTGGGGTCGAGCGAGTTCGAGAAGCAAAGATCGAACAACTAGAAATTGAGTTCGAGTCTTTGAAGATGAAAGAAGCAGAGACGATTGATTCTTTTGCAGGTAGAATAAGTCAGCTAGTCACTAAAGCAGCCAGCCTTGGAACTACCTATGAAGACAAGAAGCTTACCAGAAAATTGTTAGGGTCTGTTCCAGCAAAGTATGTTCCAATTGTGGCGTCGATTGAACAATTTGCAGATTTGAAGACAATGACGTTTCAGGAAGCAATTGGAAGGTTGAAAACCTTCGAGGATAGAATTAAAAATATTGAATATGCAGGCGAAAATCAGAGCAAATTGATGTTCGCAGCAACAGGTGAATCATCCTCAAACCGTAAACCCTATGAAAACAACGGGGGGCGCGGGCGAGGAAGTTCTAGTTACCGAGGTCGGGGTCGTGGACATGGTTCGAGTAAAGGACGAGATACGGGTCAGAACCGAGAGAATGGTCAGAACCGTGGGGTTAAGAACTCGGGTCAGAAAGGGAACGATAACCGGCAGAAGGGTAAGAAAGACAAATCTGAAGTTCAATGCTTTAGATGTGACGAGATGGGTCACTATGCTTCTAGTTGTCCAGATCGCAGAAAGAACGAACGGGCAAATTTAGCAGAAACCGAGACGCTAGACTCAAACCTGTTCATGATGGAGTGTACGAGTGAAACTGTTTACCTGAATGAAGAAAAAGTGATTCCAAGTAAATTCGAATCCGAGCGAATGGAGGAGAATTTGTGGGTTACGGATAATGGAGCTTCCAACCACATGACAGGGAATAAATCATATTTTTCAGAACTCAATGAGCGGGTGACAGGCATGGTACGCTTTGGAGATGATTCGCGGGTAAATATTGCGGGTAAAGGCTCAATTTTGTTCATAAGTAAAAATGGTGAACATAGAATTTTAACTGATGTTTATTATATTCCGAGCCTTCGAAGCAATATTATAAGTTTGGGGCAGATTACTGAAACCGGATGCAAGGTCGTGATGGAAGACGATTTGTTGCTAGTATACGATAAAGCCAGAAAGCTTATAATGAGGGTTTTTCGCTCAAGTAATCGACTGTACAAGATTAGGTTAACAGTTGGTTCTCCGGTATGCCTTTTGTCAAAAATTGAAGATCCCGCGTGGTTGTGGCACGCCCGTCTAGGGCATCTTAACTTCGAGTCAATGAAGAAGATGAGCTCCAAGGAAATGGTACGTGGCATGCCTTATATTAATCATCCTTCTAGTTTTTGTGATTATTGCTTAATAGGTAAACAAACACAAAAACCATACCCTGAACAAGCAAAATATCGAGCTACAAGACCTCTCAAGCTACTACATGGAGATCTTTGTGGCCCAATTACACCCAGTACACCAGCAGGGAATCGATACATGTTCTTGATAGTAGATGATTTTTCTCGCTACATGTGGTGTTATTTATTGAAGACTAAAGATCAAGCATTCGAGGTGTTTAAACGGTTCAAGGGTTTGGTCGAGGAAGATACAGGTTTTAAAGTGGGCGTTTTTAGAACCGACCGTGGAGGTGAATTCACATCAAACGAGTTTAATGATTGGTGTGAAATTAATGCAATTCGAAGACATCTTACAGCCCCGTATTCTCCACAGCAAAACGGGGTTGTAGAAAGGCGGAATAGGACAGTAATTGGTATGGTACGGTGTATGCTGAAGCAGATGAATGTGCCTCAAAGATTTTGGGGAGAAGCAGCGAAGCACGCGGTTTATGTGTTAAATCGAAGTCCAACGAGAGCAGTCGTTGACAAGACGCCATACGAGATGTTACTGAAGGAGAAGCCTGATTTGGAGTATTTGCGTGTTTTTGGTTGTGTGGGTTTTGCTACAGAACCTAAGGTTAATCTGTCAAAGCTTGATGACAGGGGAAAACCGATGGTTTACTTTGGGTCTGAACCGGGTGCAAAGTCGTTTCGAATGTACGACCCAGTACAGAAAAAAATCCATGTCTGTAGAACAGTAAAATGTGATGAAAGTAGAGCATGGAAGTGGGTTAGAGATGAAATAGAGCCAGGATATTTTACTGTTCAGTTTTACTCTGAAACTGAACCGGAAGATATCCAGCAAGATAATTCGAATGAACCTACTCCAGAACAAGACCCCGAATTAGTTGAAACACCACCGAGCAGCCCGCAGGCAGTTGCAGCCAACCAGCAAATTACAGAACCAACCGCGCCTGGGTCGGTTTCCGCAGCAGACCTAGTATCACCGCGTCGCTCTTCCAGGCCAAAACGACTCCCTATGCGGTTTAATGATTTCGTGATACAGGATGGCGTGAATCGAGAAGAAACCGATGAGTTGTTATTTGTTACAGATGACGAGCCGACGAGTTATGTGCAGGCAAAAGGTAACAAATATTGGGAACGAGCAATGCAGGTTGAGTTGGAGTCTATAGAAAAAAATAAAACTTGGTTTTTAACTAAGTTACCAGAGAAGCATAAGCCCATCGGTCTTAAATGGGTTTATAAATTGAAGCGAGACGCAGCCGGGAAAATTGTAAAGTACAAAGCAAGATTAGTCGCGAAAGGGTATGTTCAGAAACATGGAATTGATTTCGACGAAGTCTTTGCACCAGTGGCTCGCATGGAAACGGTACGTTTATTACTCGCTATTGCAGCCCGGGAGGGGTGGCAAGTTCATCACTTGGATGTAAAATCGGCGTTTTTACATGGAGATTTGAAGGAGGAGGTGTATGTGACGCAACCAGAAGGCTTTGTTAAGAAAGGACAAGAAGATAAAGTATTTCGGTTGGTAAAAGCATTATATGGTCTTCGTCAAGCTCCTCGGGCATGGAATCTCAAACTCGATGGGACGTTAAAATCTCTTGGTTTTACTCGTTGTCTTCAAGAGCAAGCAATATATATGAAAAACGAGAAAAGCGGTTTAATTGTTGTTGGAGTTTATGTAGATGATCTCATAGTTACGAGTCCAGACATCAAGAAAATCAAAGATTTCAAAAGGCAAATGGAGATGCAATTTGAGATGAGCGATTTGGGGATGTTATCGTATTATTTGGGAATCGAGGTGGTACAAGATGACTCTGGAATTTCAATTAAACAGGAGTCCTATGCTAAGAAGATTTTAACTGAATCGGGTATGCTAGATTGTAATCCATCAAAATGTCCAATGGAACCAGGGATGAAATTATCTAAAGATGAAGATGGAGTTTCAGTGAACGAGACGAGCTATCGAAGAATAATTGGGTGTCTCAGGTATTTGTTACACACGAGACCAGATTTAGCACTTTCTGTTGGAATTGCGAGCCGGTATATGCAATCTCCAAAAGAGTCTCATGTTGCAGCAGTAAAGCATATTCTGAGATATTTAGCTGGTACGGTCAGTTATGGGTTAAAATATCAGCGAGTTGGTAACCAAGAGATTACAGGGTATAGTGACAGCAGTTACAACTCTGACAAAGATGACGGGCGAAGTACGACTGGACATGTTTTTTATTTTGGGAATACACCGATTAGTTGGTGCTCTCAAAAACAAAAAACAGTGGCATTATCATCATGTGAAGCTGAGTTTATGGCAGCCACGTCTGCAGCTTGTCAAGCAATTTGGTTAAGACGTCTCTACAGCGAAATTACTGGAACGGAGGTGAAACCGATTATTATTCGAGTTGATAATAAATCGGCTATAGAACTTATGAAGAATCCGGTGTTTCATGGTCAAAGCAAGCACATCCACCCGAGGTACCATTTCATTCGAGAATGCGTTGAGAAGGGGGAAGTTTTGATCGAGTATATTTGTGGAGATGAGCAAAGAGCTGATGTACTGACTAAGCCACTCGCGAGAATCAAGTTTAGTGAAATGCGAGAGATGCTTGGTGTGAAAGACCTTCTAATTCCGGTTCGGAAATTAGGGGGGTGATTGTTGGACTTATCGACTAATTTCCGACCCGAGCAGATGGGTTGGATGGACCCGACCCGAGCACATGGGAGAGGGAGCTGATTAGATTAAAGGATAATGATAGTTATTTATTTTATTATTATCTAAGTTTAGGGATAATTGTAAAGAGTTTAATTATCTTATAGTTTTAGAATCCTATTAGTTTTAGAATCCTAGTCTAATACTAAAAGCCAAGTTTATGTGGCTATATAAACCCATCAAGCCTATGATGAGGTTCATAAGTTGTAATTGAGTTTTGAGTTATTTTCTCAGTTATAATAAATTGGAGAGCAAATTCCAGTTTAATTCTCGGTTTTCTTTCTTTCTTTCATATTATCGATCGGGACTTGATATAATGACACGATTAATTGAAGGAGCTTCGTAAGCAGTTGGTTATAAGGACCTTACCAAAATAACTTTATCGAGTAGCGAGCATTTGGAGAGAAACTCTTGAAGCATTTCAGCAGAAACCTCAACATTCATAAACGAAATGCTCCTCAGTCTACTAAATCCATAAAACGTTAACGGAGGTTCAAAACCACAATTTTGGAGATGTATGCGCTCCAATCCTTGCAGCGAAAAGAAATTAAAGGGTAGGTTGTAGCATCCGTCTTTAATAATAAAGATGACTTCTTTCACAATATTTTGCCTTGAGAGACATCTTATTATCTTGTCTAAGTCCGAAAATATTCTAAACTGATCAACAGAAAAATTGATCTCGAGTATTGTGGGACCGTTGTGGCGAGTCAAGACATGGCTGATGGCCTTGGTAACCTTAAGTCTCTTCGCCACGGCTTCCCCAAGAAAACCAAATTGTCCTTCCGCCAGATTGTCTGTAAATGCAAGCTTAGGCATTCTTTCCCAAGTATAACGCCATTTCTTCGACAAAACGCTGGTTTTTAGTGCATCTCGGAGCGGCATAAGAGTTAGAATATATTCAATAATGTTTAGAGGAAGGGTGCTGATAATATCCGAATTTAGGCATTGAGTTCTTGATGGATTTTGATACTCCATATTATTATGCTGCTGCTGCTGCAAGGCAGAATGCTAAAAAAATAATAATAAAAAAATAATAATAATCAAAGAGCTAAATCCTGTAAAATCTAACTTGATAAGATAACAACAGTTTTAATCTAAGATCAACTGCCAGTTACGACCCGAAACCCGTTCGACCCGGTCCGACCCGAAACCCGTTCGACCCAAATCAAAACAAGCTTATAATAATAATAATAAATAAATAAATAAATAAATAAATAATATTAAAAATTAAAAAAAAATTAAACAGCTAAATTCTATAAATCTTACTTTGATAACTACTTAATCTACCTCAAAGCATATGATCTAAGGACATAACCCTTGTTAATGGTAAAAAAAATCTTAATTTATTTTTGGTTCTACTCTTAATCAAGATTAAAGGTAAGAGGGGTCTGGAATAGGAACAAAAACCTGGTAAACAAATTATTGGGTGGTGGATTAACAAATTCTTGATGTTTATAACAAACAGTGTTGATGATGACAACAATTTGTAGAATTTGGAAGAAAGAGTGAATATGGAATAGGTACCTGTGATGTAGGGATTAAGCAAAAGAATCAGCAAGCGATCTGATAATTTGAAGAATTTCCGATCTGGGGGTTCATCGTCATCAAGATTACATTTTCAGTACTGAGTGAGTGAGTGGTCCACTAAGCCATGGAGCAGACCCATGTGCACATCTTGAGCTTTCGTGTTGTGGGTCATGAGAGTAGGGGGTCAGGAGAGTAGGGGGTCAGGAGAGTGTGTTTAATAAGCAATTTAGGAAACCATATCATCTGCTACCAGTCTTTTGGTATAGTGGTATAGAAGCTTAAAGATAAGTGACTTGGGGTCTAATGATTATAAGTTCGAGCTTTGAATGATATTAAGTTGATTGATTATTTACTGTCGTGCTTTTGAATGAGTGGTTGGGTTTGAGACATTTTAAGTTGATTGGAATTCAAATTAGAAAAACTTGATTTAGATTTGAAAATTTGTATTGATTACTTTATTAATATTAATATTTATAGACATTAATAGTATATTTTGACAAATACTCTCAAATTTCGGTGAGCAGAAAGAGAATGAGTACGAATACTATACGTGTTCATGCCTTTATAGGAGTTATAGAACTACATGGGATATCCACCTTATTGTTAGGGCATGGAATAAAAACGGCAGGGTGATGAATAGTAAATCTAAATGAATAGTAAAAATAATATTATTTTATGCATATTAACTATATTATTATTTTATTTATATTATTTTATTCTAAAACTTTATTATTTTTATTCATATTATTTTATTCACAATTTGACATCCGAATCGCTTTTGTGTGGGTTGTTGTGTACCCATTGATGATGACTAAATACATGGCTTCTGGGTGAGGTTAAGTCGAATGATTGTGGGTTTTCATCATATTGGTTGAATTTTGAATTAACATATTTGTTACGGAATTGAATGATAACATGTTGGGCATTGAGTAAGTTTGTTTAAATATTGAGTTTAGAAAATCCGCATTAACGCGTCATGTGAAAAACGCGCAATGCACGTATTAATACACCTATTAAATTAAATATAATTAGGCCTTAACATTTGCCACGACGAAACATACTCAAAGTCCTCGCCGACCTCAAAAGTTTACTCGACTTGAGTAACTTCGATTGCAACTTCTTTGGTTGATGTCCAACCACTTGTGGTTGAGTGAATCACTATCGCAGTGTGTGTCACCACCAACAAGCACTCGAAATTCGGCTAAAACTTTAGCTCAAAACAGTATCGCATGGAGTGTGCTTGAAACTCTAGTATTCTCGTGCACATTTAACCTGCCCAACGTTAGGCTAGTTTCTTCCTCGTCGGTCGACGGTGCCGGTGTTGACATGGGGTTGTTATAAATGGTAAACGGTTTGCTTTAAGAAAAGTGTGAGAGTATGCGATACAACCGCCAGATAATCAAATTATGAAAAAATATGAAAAACACTTATACGCACAAAAAAAAGTTATTTCAAATACGCTCCCACAAGAAAGCTAAATTCCATAGTATGCCTCTTAGTACCTTTTTTTAGGGAAAATGACCAAAATGGCTCGTTGACCGAGTGATTTGCTAAAATAACCCTCTCCCCTCTTTTTGGAGAGACGGATCACGGCTCCCAACGAGCCTGAACCGTCTCCGGAGAGCCTTTGGTTTTACAACCAATGGCCAACCAACACGTGGCGTCTCTGATCCCGAGGCCTGTCAACCGTCTCTCTCCAGACGGGTTAGAACCGCCGAGTCGTCTCAAGCCGTTTTCGGCTATCGTCTGAACCGTCTCACGAGTGTATATAAATACCCCAATTCACTTCACAAAATTTGCACCCACCCCTCCCCCCCCCCCCCCCAAACCTTTCATCTTTCCAATCAATGACGTTTTTTACTTTCCCAACCAAAGCCTACCGGCTTACGAAAATATTGTCCGATTACTTGGATTGTTGTTACATCTGCGTACAGCTACTTGGATTGTTGTTGCATCTGCGCGTGGGTTAACCCGTGTAGAATGCCTCGATGATGTGGTGGTCTATTTTATTTGCAAGAAGAGTTCTTTGTCTATGTAACGCACATACACCATTCAAACAAAGTTCTTAGCAAGTAAATTTAGGAAGTAATATCCAATCAACCCTACGTCCGTCGTTGTAATAGTATAGTTTGTTTATTGTTGTAATATTTGCCGTGTTTTGATAATCAAGATTGTTGTAATATTACAAAAACATAAATAAACATAAGATTCATTCCATTAATAAAATTAATTGGATCACAAAGGTTTTATAAGCTACGCGTTAAGACGGTCCCTCATCATTTGCCAGGCAGACACATGTTTAAATTCTTTGTGCTCCTTGGATTGATATTGTCTTTTTGTATATCTAATTGCCGCGTCTTCGGGCATGTCTGAGGGTACCACTTCAAGTGTCCGATTGTGATATCCCTTGAAGATCTGACACTTCGTGTTCAAATCGGTCAACTTACGGCTAAGAGACTCGATGGTTCGGTCTGAGCCTCCAACCAACCGATTGTATTCGTGCAAGATACGGTACCACTTGTTGGTTTGGTGTGGGTTTTCTTCGACATGTTTCCATGCTGAAATTAGCACAATTTCCTGTTCCTCGGTCCATCGTTGGGGTGCCATTTGAATGAATGAGACGGTGGTGGTAGTGATAGTGTTAGTGGTAGTGGAGAGTCGGACGAGAATGGGACGGAGTTTAGGACGGAGAATGGTATTTATAGGGTTGAGGTGGACAACTGAACCGTCGGAGTCCTCATCGGGACTCACCGGAGACGAAGATAGCCGAGACGTCTCGGGAGACGGTGAGTCCTCATGGGTAAATGTGACCCGTCTGGATAGACGGTTGAACTGAAGGCGAGCCGGCATGGGGAAATGTGACCCGTCTGGAGAGAGACGGTTGGCAGGCCTCGGGATCAGAGACGCCACATGTTGGTTGGCCATTGGATGTAAAACCAAAGGCTCTCGGAGACGGTTCAGGCTCGTTGGGAGCCGTGACCCGTCTCTCCAAAGAAAGGAAAAAGGGCTATTTTGGCAAATCACTCGGTCAACGAGCTATTTTGATCATTTTCCCTTTTTTTATTACATACACATCTAAGCTTTCAAAAGAAAGACATATACAATTAATCTCTAGGGTTTAGGTCTTTGTAACTGGTGGATATGCATCTTTAAAGTGGTATAGTAAAATCCCAAATTCCCAATCATAGCAATCTTAAACTCTTTATTGTCTTTAAAGGAATTTAAAAATGTTAACCATATGGACATATTTAAAGAACTAGATTATACCCCGGGAACGTTCCGGGGTTGAGAAATCTAATATGACATATTAATTTTACATATGAAATAAAATGATTTGTTTTATAGTTACATGTAAGAAAACTTCGGGTAGCACCTAACGTAAAGCAATTAAAAATGTATCTCCACTGTTAACGTCTAACCTTAAACAATGTATAACTCTAATATTAATATCTAACATAAAACAATTCCTATATTTACTAACATAATAAAAACCACAATGCCTAAAAAATATGGACATATTTAAAGAATAATAGGTCACACTAGATCTAAAAAATAGTCTATAAAAGCACAATGCCTATATTTACTAACATAATAAAAAACCAGCCTTCATAAACAAATTTGCGGGCATTCAATGATTAGTTTTGCTGAAGGTGATGCTCGCTAAAAAGGGAGTAGAACCAAATCTCTAAGCATTATGACTTCTTCAGCAACAGAGACACCGTAAAGATCAACTTGTACTTGCTTTAGCATAGGTGACTTCGTCATGATGAGTTTTACAAGATCCATTCCAAGAGGTACGTTACTACTAGTCATTCGCATATGCAATTTCTCAAGATGATCCAACTTCAAATCTGAGTGGTTATCTTGATCAAGAAAGTCGGTTCGAGTTTGTCTAAGAGGCAACTCCTCCATATCATACGTCTAACAAGCAAACATGTAAATGATGTAAATAAAACACATAAAGAACCACCAAGACAAATAATAATATAAGTATTTACCATAAGCATAATTTTCACCAACATTGGTGAGCTCCTGATTATGCAAAGGACAGAAGAAATATTATTGTGTTCTATCAAGCATACATTTAAGCAATAACAGCACCTGATAAGCGCGTACCGTCACGCGCGGAATCTTCCCCCAGCACCTTTTGTACGAGGTGCAGAAGACAACAAAAGGAAGATTCACAAGGATCGTTGACAGTGTACGCGCCAATGACCAAGCGACAGGTGGCAGGAGTGGTCCAACAACTACTGACAAGGACGGCAGCATAGCTGTAGCCATGCTTCCACCATACCAGCGTCTACAGTGACAGCAGACATCCCCTACTGATGTCAGAAGCATGGTCAACGACTGTAGCAAGGACAGGGGCGCCGTCCGCCAGTCACAATGTGCCACGTGTCCGCCTCGAGCAGCAACCATGCTGCCAAATGACGTCATGAACAGTATAAGTATTTTCCCGCCAATTCTAGGGAAGACTTTGGACTTGGTCCTGGACCAAGCCCAACGAAGAATTGCTCCTCGTGGGCCCTACGATAAGCCCATGAATCCTCCTATAAATAGAAGAAGACTTCTCCTTGCCAAGGGATCCGAAAATAATCACTTGTAGCCTAGCATACTCTCTCTTGTAACTCTTTACACTTTCGTATTAATAACAATCCGGCTACTTACAGTGGACGTAGGTCATTACTCGACCGAACCACTTATATCTTGTGTTCTTGCTTTCATTACATCACACACTCACCGTTATCACCGGGGTTTAACCATACGGTTTGGGTAAAGGATTAATCCTGACGAACATAAGTATTCACCCCACGTAGATTACTGGTAATCTCCGTGATACTTATTGTTTCTTCACATATTAAGGATAAGATCTTTCACATTATTATTTCGCGTTGAGAGATGACTTATTATCTGATCAAACTCGGATATTATTTCAAGTTTACCAGACCAATTGAACTCAAGTGTTGTTGGACCATTGTGTAATAACAAAACATGGAAGATGGCTTTGACAACCTCATGTTTCCACATATGTGTGCTAGCATTAGATGGCGGTTTAACCATATCGTTTGTAAATACAAGTTTGGGCATGCCACGCCAACAGTATTGCCATCTCTTTGATAAAACGCTCGTTCTCAGTGCATCCCGGATTGGCATAAGACATAGAATGTTTTCAATTATGTTTTGAGGAAGGCTGCTGATTCTATCAAAACATAGGCATTCCATACTCATCCTTTTCGACTTCCTGCAAGGCTGCAACGTCGAATGCAAAATACCAAATCAAAAAATAATTACATCCAACACTTGTACAACTCGTTTAGTTTGGCTCGCAGTAAAATAAATAAATAATCTAGTTTGCAATTCAGAAAGGGGTGGCGGCACAGCTTGTTGCCCGCCTTCCTGCTATCTTGATGTAATATTTTCAGTCATGTTATATAACATGTTTTTATAAAAAAAAAAGTTAAAAAACAATAACAAGATCAAACGGTTCTACAAATTAACCGAAGGAAACTAGTCATCAGGTAAAAAAAAATTAATCAACCTCATAAAACCATTACAAAATAATAATATTAATAGTTACTATACTTAGTTCTAATTATATTGTTTCATAAAACTTTAGACCATAAGTAATGGTTCATGCCCCTTAGGGGGCATTTTCCGACACATCATTATTATAAGGTCTTTCAAAAAAATATGTAATGGTTAAAGCTACTTAATGCCCATTTTAGTTAATTACTTTCCATATTTTTTATCATATTTGGGCATTATACTAGAAATGCCTCACCCTTTTAATGCCCATATAATGCCCAAGAGGATGGTGTTGGGGGCATTATCATGTTTATTCATGTCCCTATAATGCCCATTACACATGGTCTTACAAAACAGAACTAAACCTGGCTTGTCTTCCTCGTCACAGATTAATGCTTCGTTTCTTCAACTTAGTTTTATGAGTTTTGATTAATATTACGAAAGAATATATAGGGATTGCGGTCGTTTATTATTCGTTGCCGAGATTTAAGCATACAAATCTAAAACCCCAGACTCCTACTCCAACTCAAATTCTTTTCTTTTTCTTTCTTATAAATATTTATTGCTTTACTCCTTCAACTCTTTTTGTTTTTCACTTAGCCCCTTTTAGTTTCTTTTCTTTTAAGTTTACTAGAGCTAGTGATCTCTTGGGCCTTGGCCCGAAGATAAACATAACATCAGGGAGAGGCGGAGAGCTAACATAACATCATTCACATTCTAGTATTTTACAAACCGGGCCATCTTCGAGAAACGCAAAAATGTTTTGGACGTGAGGCCACTACAAATAAACCAAGTCCATATAACTTAAGCCCAATCATCATATATAAAAAAATCATAATGCGACATTAATTGTTATAAAAATCATCAAAATAAAGATATTATACCAAATGATCAAAATTTACTTACCCGCTCTCTCGTCCCTCACATATTAGGCCCACAACCCACAAAATTATTTACAAGTTGTTTAAATTTCAATTTGGGTTGGGTTTATTTTGATGAGTTTAAAATGTTTAGTGATTTGAGCCTTGTTAGATGGGTTGATGTTAAATAAAATAAATAATCACAATAGCCAACAAAACATAAATATACATACATTTTTTTTCAAAAATAAAAACCTTCGGGCCCTCGGGGTTTTCGAGCTTGGGTCCGTCGTCCGCATCACCCCTATTAAGGGCCGTCAGTGTTTACAAGGGTATATTATATTATTAAAAAAATGTATTACTTTAATTATAATTTGATACCATTTGATTTTAGCTGGGTATTTTTAGGGCTCTATGTATTGGTAGGTCCTTAACTCTTATTTGCACACTTTGTTTGCCTATACGTCACGTACAGGGTCACACGCGGCGTATAGAGGATCAGATAATGAGAATGTTGGGCCCCTTATACGTCACATGTAGGTCTATAAGCCGTGTATAGACCTATATGTGACATATAGTCCTAACATGATTTTGACTGATGGACATTAATGACACGTTGGAGTTTTTACAACCCTCTATACGCGACGTATAGAGCTACACGCCACGTATAGAATGATATGCAAACAATTTTAAAGGTGTACGATTACCACTTTGTATTTTTAGCGGCAGATTTTAGTTGTGTTGCATGTTTGCCTCCATTCCATTTTTGTTGATTGGTCAAAAAGCTTTAACTTTTAACTTTAAATTTACTCCTTTTTTGCTTCATAGGTGTGTGTCTAGAGAGAGCTAATCCAACTGATTCACCACCCCTAAAAACTGACACCCCACTGTTAAATTCACAACTACTTTAGCGTATAGAAAAGTTTTCATTTACTTTCTAAGCTGGTTAAAGTACATATGTGAACTTTTTTTGTCGTAAATATAAATTGTCGTTTTCGCCCATGTGGTTTAGTCTGGTTTGTAAGTTTCATTCAAAAGTTTTATTTCTTGTATATGGGTCTTTGTGTTTCGAAATCTTGTCGTTTTTTCCAACTGGTTAACCCTATCCATTTTCCAATGTTAAACTAAAAACAAAAGCTAAAAACCCTAATGAACTATCGTATATAAATGAACAAGTTATTGAACACTCACAAACATAAATAAACAAACACGGCCTCTGTTCATGTTTGATTATCAATTATCAAACGAACAGAAACGAATTTTCCACCAAACGATTTACAAACTGTTTGCTGAACGTGTAGTTCATTTGCAACCATAATAAATATATAAACATACAAGTATAAATATTTGTAAGGTTGATTCTACTAATTTATGCTTCTCATATGACACAATTTAAACCTCCACTTGTCCACTGTTTTCCCTCACTTCTCCTGCTACCTTTGTGACTTCTTTTTTGTCCTCTGTTCTTCACAAACGACAATACCATGCACTTTTCTCATCACTTGTTTCTTGTCATATAACTACATACACAACTGGTTTATCATAACAAACCTATACGACCAAGTCTGGAAGTGTTTCAAGCAGTTCTTCATTAGGTAAGCAATTATTTAAGTGTTTATTAAATCTTAATAATTCTGCATAACGCTAGATATACCGAAAAGTTTGGATATGCATTTGCATGATTATGGCAAATCTTGTTACGTTTTTTTTTTTTTTTTTTTTTTTTTTGCAGAGCCGATTGTCTGATTTGAAGATAACATGGAGACAAAAGAGTAAGGTAACATAATAATGATTTAGAGGGTATTTGGGATTGCGTTTTGAATCTGATTTTTAGATTATTGCGTTTTGAAAACACAGATAATCAGTTTTTAGTGTTTGGATTGCGTTTTGAAAACACAAATAATTAGTTTTTTAGGCTACCAATACGTAATAATCTATAAGCAGCTCCACCACTGCTTTTCCAAAACGCATAATCTGTTTTGAATAATCAATCCCAAACATCCCCCTTAATTATTCAAAACAGATTATGCGTTTTGGAAAAACAGGGGAGGACCTGCTTATAGATTATTGCGTTTTGGTAGCCTAAAAAACTAATTATCTGCGTTTTCAAAACGCAATCCCAAATGCTAAAAACTGATTATCTGCGTTTTCAAAACGTAATAATCTAAAAATCAGTTTCAAACTGCAATCCCAAACACCCTCTAATTAGTTTTGATTGACAGTTAGTTGCCATGTGTGAATCTGTTGGGTCTGGTGATCATATTAGAAAGTTATCTTTCGTTTGGTTGCCAAACGCTATATTAAATTAAGGATTACAACCAAATGAGGAAACTGACAACAAAAATAAATAAATACTATTTGATTGTTTGACGTGCCATGTGACAAGCAGTTTTGTACAAACTTTTTCCATGACTGATAGGGGTGAGAAATTTCTTATTGAATACCGGTACCGACTCGACCTGATGTACGATATTCGGTTTTGAATTTAGCTCTATTTCGTTATCGGTTTCTATGCGGTATGATAGTGATTCAGGACTTTTCAACAATACCGTATCACACTGGTATTGATGGAACATGTACGGTATGGTATTCGGTTTTAGTTTTGGTTTTAACTAAATTTTCCGGTTTTCAGTGTTCGGTTTTGCACCAAAGGCTGTGGAGCTACTTAGTCGGGTCCAACGGATCATGCATAGTAATGTTATTACCCCAAGATCTATGAATGTAGTTTTGAAAAAACTTAATTAGCTTTTGCAATCTAAAAAGAGTTAGCGGCGCAACTTGTTGCCCGTTGCCTTCTTTTTCGATATAATTTCCCATCTGTATTGAGATTTTTAATGAAGGTAGTAACACTAAATTCTAATAAAAAAACATTCTGACACTAAATTTTGGTTTCGGTACTATGCGACATAATACAAGTACCGATCTCATCCCTATATTGAAAGCATTTGAATTTTCAAATGTTTTATAGTATTTTATTTATGTATTTGTTTTAGTCACTCAATGATAGTAGAAAGCTCAAAATTTATAAAATTTATTTATTTTATTTTCATCTTATTCTTCTTGTCTCTTTCCTGCTTATGTAACATTTGATTTAATTTTATTTTGTTTGTTTAATTTTTATGGAAAGAAAAGGTATCATTGAGCAGCTATATTTGTTTATTAGTTATTGATTACATCTGGATTTATTTCCATTTGGCTTCTTGGAAAGTTGTGGAATGTCATATAGAACTAGTGACCAAACCCTTATTATAATTGTTTGGTAAGAGAAATATAAGAGCTATTTTGTCCCTACATATGTTGTATTTGAGCAACTAATTTGCTCAATTGGTCTACATCAGTACATTGCATAGAATATGTTTTTGTATACATGAATAAAAGAAGTTGTAGCTTATCACAAGGTTTTAGTCCATCAGCATGATTTCACCTCACTTGTTTGAATCTAACAACAGTGCTACTTGACACGAAAGAACCAAAATCAACCATGAAAGCGAGTCCAAGAATGTATACCGAGCCTTTCTTAGCTGACAAGGAGAACGATAAAATCAACTTGTGGAACTGCGAGAAAGTTAACTTTACGAATCCTCAAGATGAAAAGTTTGAAAAGACTGTAGAACCTTCTATCGTTCCTGCAGGATCGTTAGAAAAGGCCAAAGAATTGTACATTGATAAAAATGTGACAGAATGTCAACAGCCAGAGTTCATAGCATGTTACGAAGAGAATTGTTACCATGTTGTTATGGATATATGTGTAGATGATGGACTATCTCATGATGACATGATTAATGATGATAAGATAAAGTCATTTGTAGAATCTAATATCGTCAATAGCAGTGAGAAGTGCGGTCCTGAAAACTCAACGCAGAGTGGTGAAGAGAAATTAGATTCAAGTTCAAAATCATTGAATAACTGCATCAAAATCACCGAGCCTTCTAACAACGATATCAGTGATGTTGATCAACAGCTTTCTGAGGTTTGTATTTACTATTAGTTGCAACATTCCATGAGTTTAATGTTGTTCTACATCTGTATTGATTAAAGAGTTGGGTAATGGGTCAAAACATGTAGTATTGTTTGCAACGGGCCTGGCCAGATTGGGTTGACCCGCTACTTTTTTATCCATTTCTTTCTAATTTTTAATCTTTTTATAAATAATTGCTACACAAAAGATATGTATTTAGAGTAGTAATCTAAATCTTTGAACAAAATTATTTGATAGATTGTATGCATTATTATACTTTAGGTGACTTTCAACCCGTTTGACATGTTCCCATTTAAGCTAAGTTTTTTTTGTATTGCATTGTTATAGCAAATCGGAATCAAGACAGAGGAGCACACCATTTCAAATTCTGACAATGTGAAACCAGCAACCGTTAACGGTCCTCTTGAACCACTGCTAGAAGCACCCATTGCACCTAACAACCATGACATGGACTCAAATAACAACACATTGGTGGCACGCGGTGGTGGAGAGGCAAGTTTCTCCTTGGCAGGACTAATAACATACTCCGGGCCTAACACAACTTCTGGTAGCATATCTCATCGATCAGATGGCAGCAACAGTAGTGTCAGATCCTTTGCATTTCCCATGTAATAACAACCACGCTTTGTTCTTTTCTTATTTCTAAAGGTGTTTGAGAGTGCTTAAACGCTTAGCCATCCCAAACACTGTCTTGGTATCTGCTTGTTTACAATAAGCGGATACCAACACGCTTACTTTAAAGCCGGACTAATCCCATAGACACACTTTAACAAGGTTACTTTGTGTTTTCAGATTGCACAATGAGTGGAATTGCAGTCCTGTAAGAATAGAAAAAGTGGACCAGAGACAGTCACCAAAATATAGGGGATGGAGGCAAAGCCTTATGTGTTGTAGATTCTAAGTTATGTACACACAGTCAAAATTCTACACTAGTTATGGTAAGTATGTAAACACACAATATCTATCGATTAGTGTGGTCTTCGACTTTTAGACATCTTGTGAGTTTGGTTATCGGTTAAGTTGGAAACGAGTGCCTTGTGTGGTACAAGAAGTTGTCATTATCATGTAATTAATGAAAATTAAGGTGTGATTTTCTATTTGAGGTTGTTCTCTTTGTAATGTTCCTTCTGGATTTCTCTTTGTAATAAACATACAACCAAATTTTTACTCAAAAATGAACATTAATTTTTAAGTTCTGTGAAACTTACTCTACATGTCAAACATGGTGCCAAATTTTTTGCCAGAATAATCTTCAACCGATGGGCTTTGTTTATTTTTATGTTTTACTAGGTCAAGTTATAAACAATTGTTGATGGGTTTTGTGTTTAGCTTAATTATGGGTTAGAGGTCACTACAACCTATGGGTCGGTATTTTAACTTGTTTAACGCCGTGAGGGGTTACCAACGGAAGCGACGAAGGCAATTGAATACCAAATGACGTGGTGATTTCCCTCACGGTGTTTCATGAAGTTTAAATAGGGTCTATTAACGATTTGATAATCAAAAGACCGTGTATGTGGATTGTTTGGTTATTACTCTCAATCAAAACCAGTTTGTTGTTGTTATCATGATATTGCGCAGTATGATTATTGGTCTAATTGCGAAACCATGAAGAACGACAAAAACGCACTCCATGTGACACTTTAGTTGCGTGACACGTGTATTGATCGTGTGACAGCAAAAATGGAAAAAATTCTTTGTGCGAAATCGCACTCCACATGACAACAAACCGCACTAAGAAAGTAAAAAAGAAAAAAGAAACTCTTGGTTTTAAAAATCATTTACCGTTAGCACTTTGGCAGCTTTGTGCTACTCACTGGTGCCTTTGATTTCTTTGTTCGTCACACACAAAGATGTTAAAAATGAGTTTATTTTAGCACAAAAAGTACATTTGTTGAGTCCCTTGGTGTGTCAATGTGGAGTGCGTTTTCGCACAATGTTTGACACAGATAGTACATTTTCGCACAAAGTTTGACACGTAGATTACATTTTCACAAAAAAATTAAAAAAAAATACATGTATATATTTTTTAAATTTGTAAATTAATGTTCATTTTTTAATGCTTTTCGGGTCATAATGTCATATGTTCATTGTGGTAAACTTTTCGTTATTAAGTTAAATAAATATGCAATTCAACTAATAGGTGTTTAGGTTAATAGTGGTTTATATATTAGGGATGTTCGATGAGTTTTTGAAGTCAAAAGACTTCATGAAATTTGTGATGTTAATTATGCGTGATCTTATGTGTGTGTATGGATCATATATTCATATCTCAAGTCCAATAATCACAAACACAAGAAACTAAACACGTTTTTCTCTCTTCCATAACCTCAAATCCTAACTTGGTTTATATAGACTAACATTAACTTGGTAGCTAGCTAAAACGTTTTACCATAACTAATAATAATGAAATTGTCAATGATGTTGTAGCCCAGTGGTTGCAACGGAGGTGAGAAAGTTTACCATTAGTGGGGTTCCTGCTCAGGGGTCTCAGGTTCGAATCCTTACTTCACCGAAAATATATACATTGGGTTTGAAAGGAGAAATCTGTGTGGGGAGAGATTCGATCCTGGGCAGGGAGGGGTACTCTCAAAGAGATATCTTTACCACTGAAACAGTGCTCTTAAAAAAATGAAATTGGGAAACTTAACCAATTTAACTAACTTAACTAATTTGGTCCCTCAAGCTCACCAACTTTTTAACTTGTTTAAAACCCATTTATTTTCTAGATTGGGCCCCTCGCTCGGGCCTAACAACGATTGAGCCAAAAATATGTACTTATGCAGGATCGACACGATTTAAGGGAATTAAGTAGTAAAATAGTAAGCTCCTTAGATTAAATAAAAAAAATAGTGACATCTTAAACAACCAAGATTGAATAAAATGGATTTCTCAGCTCCACTGGTTTCTTTTTGGAACTCACCACTTTGTGTTTTGTGTATACTCACTCTCCCACACATATTTTTATCGACAGAATCTTGTCTAAGTCACCTGTTTGCCATAAGTTTCCACAAAACAAGATCTTTTTCATGTTATATATTACATAGAGCTAATATATCAATGCTACTCTTAATTTAATTATCGAGCAACTTGATTATGGAGATCAAAATTCTCGTCTTAGTGTTGCTTTCCCTCTTACTGTTCACCAATGTTGCTTCTCTCAATGGTCACCAAGTGCTATCTTCTCATGATTTAGGTACAAGTATATACACATACTTAATATTATTATAGTTTGGTACACACTTCATATGGTTGTGAAATTTTAATGATCATGTTTACAATGTTTTTCAGCTCATGGCCATGTAATGCCAAGAAAGTTGATGCTCAATCCAAAGGCAAGCTAGCTTGTTTTTAAAATCCTAAATTTAACGGTTATATGTGATATATGCAACATTTGAGGGTTTGATCCAACGGTTAATATTAGTTCCTTACAATTTATTGATAGGTTGAAGGCTTTGATCAGGATTTATCAGCTTTAAAAGTGACAATGCAACAAGGATCCAACCCATCTCGCATGTTCACTATGGATTACTCTGCCGTTAGGAAAAAACGACCTGTGCATAACAAGTGATTCTCTTTGCCTAGCTAACCATTGTTTCTTCCTAATATAAAGACTTGCTAAAAATATATCTATAAGGATGTTGTTAGACTGTATTTTTTTTTTCTTTTTTAACTACCCATAGTAGGGCGGTTCAATTTTTTTATGCCTAAGATGGATAATAGAACTGGGGCCATTTTTGTCAACAAAATGTTCATGTGTATATGCGTAATTGTAGACCATAAACCGCATCACTAACTATCTCAAAGTCCAAATTTGCTAAATGTAAATATGTAGGTTTTTAAGAATTTGGTAATTTCACTCCTCATTGAGCCACACACCTAACCCTGCACATAGCCTGTTGATGTGGTTTACAGTATATGTGTGTGTATGTATAATAATATGTCATTACCATCATAACGAAACTAACAACATTAATGTAATGTAACAATTGGTCACACATGAGTAGACACATAAAAATCAATCTAAATAGAAGTCATAACTAGTCTTAAAAACCTACATATTATTACCTTCGAGTTGTGAAAATACCAAAGACTCAAAGAGATAAGATTATTGAATGAAATTAGAATGCAAGGTTACGGTAATTTCTTATTTGAATTGAATCAAGAGTCAGAATCTTCGACTTCAACATCCGGTTCCTCCACACACACAATAGCAAAACACAACTTCTGATCCTCTACACGAAACGACCACACTTGAACAATCGAGTGTCTCTTCAAATACATCTTATTCATCGATCTAAATCGGTACCAGTTAGTAGCCAACACATAATTATCACTACTTTCCATCCGCCACATCCTTAAGTTCATCGGATCCTTATACATCTCCAAAGTTGGCCCCAACAATCGAACCTCAATCTCGTCTTTATTATAAAGAATTCGCTTCTCATCCGTCGTCAAGAACTCGCCCTTCTCCAGTTGATTTATCGGCATGTTCAACCTGTTTAACCCCTTACTAGTATCCGACTTAAACAACCTCTTCTGTATCACAAGATTTACATCCATACCCTTCATCTCATTCACAATATACTCCTTTAACCGCTCGGTTACCTCGTTAACCACAACCGGTCCACAATCGGACTTCTTTGTTATCTTTTTCTTCTTACTACCACTTGCTTTTCCAGTAGACGGTTGCCTTTCATGTTTCACTTTGTTTTTGTTCTTGTTTCTTTCTTTTGTTTCATCCGAGTCGCGAAGGTGTTTTAACTTTAGATTCGCTAGTTCTTGGATCTTTCGTAGGTAATAACTGTTTTCTGTCGTCAATATCTTCTGCTTACGTCTCTTTGTGGATGCATCTTCTGAGATGATCGTAACTGTATCGGCCATATATGATAATTTGTTGTTGAGTTTGTGAATCAAAGAATGCAGGAGATGGATGTATAGAAGGTTTGATTATTATTATGTTGGTGGGTATGGATCATAAGTTGTGATGGAGGGTCATGTATTTATAGTTATTGTGGGATAATGTATATTTTTTTAAGGAAGCTAGATACGGTTCCGTACGATAATGATGAGTTAAAAGGGATTTTAGGATTACAATTAATGAGGTTAATTATAATCTCCAAGTTTAAGATTTGTTTCCATATATTCGGTGGTATTCAATAAATGATATTTAATGAGTAATGTAGAGCTTTTTTTGTTGTGATGCTGTATGATCTTCTATCTTCAGGCGAATAATCTACAAGATTTTAGGAAGAATAGGGTTTCCATACAAATTAATACCAAGATAATTAACATAAAGGAGATTAAATGCCCAAACAATATAAAAAAGAAATTATTTGTTAAAATTGAATTAAATAATACCGAATATATATGGAGTTTATTGTTAAAAGAATAGGAAGAATTGAGTTTATACTGCTTCTCTCTTTTTTTAACAACTTTTAAACTCTAATATCACCTAACCTTACAACGTAAGGATTTAAACCTACAAATATATGTTTTGATAGTGTAAATAACTCAAATCTTTTTTTGTATAGTAATAAAGATACATATATAAAAGATGTTTAACGAGATATAAATATGGATTAATTAAGGGTGGAGATATAGGAACAACCCAATTGGTTACCTACAACCTGGTTGTCACAAAATGTTGTGGTAGGGGCGCACATACACAATATAAGTAACAAATACACAATGTAAGTATATCAAGTTCAGCATTGTAACCCACTCATTGCTCTTGCCACGCGCAACATCATGGGCCGCCTATGTAGTAGTCCCTCGCATTTGACGTCCTTAATGCACCAGCCCCATGTCGTATCATGCCCGACACAACCCACGCTCAAATGTAATTATTTTGAAACATTTGCTTTGGGCCCCCAAACTTGGAGGGCCACATTTTTTCTAGATGGAGGTTAGTAGTAGCAGTAAAGTGCATGCCTATTTGAGGGCAAACGTAAATTAGGAAAGGAGAGGAAACCAAAAGGCAAAAGCATAAAACTAAACTTCTCTTTTATAATTAAGAATCTCATCTCCTGTTGGAGAATCTTGAATAGAAAGGTACCAAAAATAAATTCAAACTGAATTTGTTATCTCAATAAGGGCCCCGAAATTTTCTTTCGATTTAGGCCTCTTAAATGATTGAGCCGGCCTTGCCGACAAAATCTCGTGCTCACTGATCCTCCCCTAGAGTCGCTAAAAGGCCCATCTCGATCACCTTCATCCTCGCGATCTTCATTGCGCGTAACACACCTCAAAAGTCAAAACTCGTCGGTGCTTGGCTCAAACTGTATATGTTTCTAGTCATCAGTATCCCCAAAGTCTACCCTGCCCCCTACTCATCCGAACTAGACATGACTACAACATCGAAAAACATATAGCCCGGACAAAACAAGACAAACCATTCAATCACATCCCTATACACCATGTATAGGCTTATACGTTGTGTATAGCGTACACTGTACTCTTCCATCGTACTGAGCAGTGAAGACAGCAACCCTTAATCACGTCATATGTGAATTTTCTTCGATGTGAATGTTCTTACATATCTTTTACCCCGAAATTCTTTAATTATAAAAGTAATTTCAACATATTTATGTATCACTCATTCAGAAAACTAGAATACATTAACAAAAATATTTACAATGGTTTGTTTTTTTTTTTTCTATTACAAGACAAATTTAATTCATTTTGTGATCAAAACAAACTACATTTAAATGGTGGGTAAGCGGGCAACAAGTTGCGCCGCTAATGCTATCCCTTTTTGAATCACAAAGTTCATCCTGCTAAACACAAACCCTTGGTTCTTAGGGCTCTGTGAGTCACTGTGGACCACCTTTTACATTCTGTTCAAGAAATGGTTTCTTCGATTCTATAACTAAATAAATTACCTACGTATTTCAGTTTTTAAATTTATAATAATAATAATAATAATAATAATAATAATAATAGTGAAAAGACATAAAGCAGGATAAAACAGAAACTTTACCACTACATGTCATAGTATAAATCTCCTTTTAGGGCATGTGTAGTGGTGAGGGGTTATGTTAGGGTTGTGGTATTAAAATATTAAAAAGTAATAGAAGTGGGGTTATGTGGGGGTTGTGGAAAAAGAGTGTGTAGTGGGAAAGGGGTTATGAGGGGGGTTATAAATGATTAGTAATGATTGGTTAATTATTGTTTTTTATTTAAATAAAGAATTTTAAATACTTAATAATATTTCATTAAATAGAAAAAAATTACAAATACTAAAAAAAAAAAGATTACAAATACTAAAACAAAAAAAAATACAAATACTAAAAAAAAAATACAAATACTAAAAAAAAATACAAACCCTAAATAAAAGATAAAATACTCAAAGGTTATATTTTTCCTCGATTTGTTTCTTTCGTTTCAAGCACATTTCCAACGCTTTGCCCTCTAGGCCGTCGTGCTTTGCCGTGTAAAAAGCAAAGTCGCGTTCAAACTGTCGATCCCTCATGATGTCAACCACCTGTCGGTTTTCTTGAATACGCTGAGCACCAATGTCGCGTATGTCTTGGAGCCGCTGGTTCATTTCAGCAAATGCAGGGATTAACTGGTTCACCCCCGACGAAGACTCCGCCCGTGCGGCTCGAGCAGCCCGTCGACCGGGCGGACGAGGTATCTCATCCGCCCCCTCCTCCCCTGGAAAATAGGGATTTTCTTCTGGTGAGTTGAGGTCGACATAACGCGCGTCAGACGTAGGCGTTTCGGGATCAACCGAGTCAGAGGTCCTCGACTTTTTGGAAGGCCTCGTATTTTGGGCCCTAGATGAAGAAGTTCCAACCGTTGGGCGGACGGTGTGCCTAGGGCTGTTCAAAACGCTCGGCGCTCGCCGATCGCTCGCCGCTCGTTCGGAATTTGCTCGGAAATTGCTCGTTCGATTTTCCGCTCGGTTGTAAATGAGCCGATCGGCTCGGTTCGGTTTGTAAACGAGCCAAGCACAAGCAAAGGTCTGCTCGGCTCGGTTCGGCTCGATATAATTTTTATTAATTTATTATATATATAATTATATGTATAAACATTAATTACAATTATATTTATAGTTTTATACATGCCACTCTATTGGGTTTAGGTCAATATATGCATATATAGAGTTATATTTATAGTTATTGGCTCAGTCAACTCAACGATAAATTAACCCTAAGTTTAATTTTAAAACCCTAAGTCGTGAAAAAACATGCTTGACGTCCTATTCCCATTAGTTGCCCACCATCAATCATCTCCCGCTATCAACCTACGCCACAACAAGACAATCGTTCTCTGTAGTATGCTCAACTAGAGCCTCATTCTCAAACGGTTGAACCTCAGATATCACTAGGCAGCGAGAATATTAAAGGAAACATCCCAAATTTATGGTTGTCCGAAAACATTCACCGCTCGTCGCTCGCTCGATGCTCGCTCGAAAAAATGTGCGCTCGAATACTGCTCGCTCGGTTTCTGGATCGATTGTAAATGAGCCGATCGGCTCGGTTCGGTTTGTAAATGAGCCAAGCACGAGCAAAGGTCCGCTCGGTTCGGCTCGGCTCGTGAACAGCCCTAGGTGTGCCATTTGGTGCAGTCTTTCAGCACGCGCCAACATTTCAAGTACGGGAAATTCCCGTAATCTTGATTGTATTCTTCCATAGCCGCCGTCAAAATATTCTCGTCGCTTTGGCCACTTTTCCACCCGTGCCGGGTGCGCTGGTAAATGCCTTGAAAATTTGTGCATTTTTGGTTGATATCGGTCCACTTGCCCGATATCGAATCATTCTCGCGGTAGCCTTCTCCTTTACCAGACAATTCAAAAAATATTGCCCGGACTCTTTTCCAAAAATCGCCTTTGCTTTGGTTGTTGGCTGCCAAAACAAACCAAAAAAATATAACATAACCAAAAAATATAACAAACCAAAAAATATAACATAACCAAAAAATATAACATAACCAAAAAATATAACAAACTAAAAAAATATAACAAACCAAAAAATATATATCTTACCGATTATAGGATCCTCAGACACGTCAACCCACGCTCGGGTTAACGAGTACAACTCGTGGTCGGTCCATGGTTGAACCTTTTTCTTGGCACGACCGCCCGTCTCTTTTCTTTTGTGAGCCCGGCTTCCTTGTGCGATTGCCTTGCCTCGCACGGGCTCTTCTTCTGCGACCGGCTGTTGTGTCTCCGGAACCGACTCTTGCCAAGCATTTGAAGAGCCGAACATTTGGGATGTCCCAAACACTTGTGTTTGGTTAAACCCACCTCCCATGGGCATCCCAAAACTCCCTGGCATGTTAAAGTTACACATGTTCGGGTCCCAACCATAGGGTTGGTTCAACAGGTTCGTGAAACTTTGCGGGTTTGAACCCGAACCCGGAGCAATTGGTCGGGTGTTGTCGCCACTGGTTTGGGAACCAAAACCGAAATTTCTACCGAAAGGATTCATTTCTGTTTATCAAGTTTGATCTAGAGAGTGTTTTGTTTGGATTGAAGTGTGTGTGTTTTAGATTTGTAAAGTGTGTGTGTTTTAGATTTGTAAAGTGTGTAGAGTATGTATGTATGTATATAAAAGAAAAGGAAAAGTTAATTTTTTTTTTTTTATTAAATGTTATGACCGTTCAACGGTCTTCTTCCCCTTCTCCCAACACACAACGCCGCTATGTCCAAAACCTGCAACCCCGAAAACGCCCTATAGCGCCTGGGGGGCGGTGTTCCCCGGCGCTATAGGGCCAAAACGCCGCTATAGCGGTGCCACTACACACGTCCTTATTGCTAACAAGGTAATAAACTAGGAAGCCTTAAAAAATAAGAAACTAAGAAAACAAAGCAATCCATGTTTATAGCTAAAAAGGTAAATTAGTTAATATTTAATTAAAAATATATATTTTATGCGTTTTCATAATTTTCACACTCTTGATCAAAAAGTTTTACACACAGTTTCATTGTCGTTCTCTTTTCAGATCTTCAAATGTACTTGAAAGTAACCTTAATGCATATAACATCAATGTTATTCGTGAAACTCTAGCTTTAGGCAACTAAGAGCTTCTTGGTGTGGTTGGTTTGGAATTTCAAACCGTGACATCAAATGACATATCATTCTAAATCGTAATCATTCTAAACATACCTTTTATACAACCATGGACAATTCAAAAGCTTCATCTCATCTCATCAGTGGCTTTTCTTTTTATTTAATTTATACAACCATAAATTCCGAACCCACACTGTCCTGTGTACCGAACCACTCCCCTCCAAACCACCAAGTAGACACTCATACAACGGAGATGGTTTGTTTTTGCTCGTCCGGTTTTGTTGTACCCGTCCGGAGCAACCCCATTGTGAGTGCTCTAATATAGTTAAAAACTTATTATATCATTTTACTTTATATTCACTGTTGTCGGTACATTTTAGTTACACTCTATTTTATATTAACTATTATATAGATGCTTTAGTTTCGGTATAAAATATAGTACTTTTGTTTGTTTATGTATTTTTACAGGATAAGATGAGAACAATTTAAAATAATTATTAATGATCAATTATAATTTTACTTGCACAAGATAACATTAGCTTGAGTTTTTTTTATCATTATTAAATATTATACCCAAATATTTTTATATTAAATCAAGTGATGGCTCATGAAAAAAAAAAAATTAAAAAGAAAACTGAAGTGCACATGAAATTTTTTGTTTGTAGTCAGTCACTCTAGAATCAAAATTTTAAATCATTGTATTCATCATGTGTGCGACTAATGGGCTACTAATTAACTGAGATTGGCCCATTAATGTGATGAAATCTATAACTTATAATAAAAGAATTGAACTTTGATGATGTGACATTTAATGGAGGCCTCAACCCCTCCTTAAATGTGCCATGTGGCATCATGTATGATTTTTTAATTTTTGAGTTTTTTTAATAAATCTATATATATTATAATTATTTTAGGAAAAGATAAGAATTTAAAAATAAAATTAATTTTTTTCCCTAATGTTTCCTCCCATAACTTTTAAACGTTAATATCTTTTATATACGAGATTTTTTAAAGAAAAAAATTACACCAAATTAACGAGCGCTTTATTATCTTTCCAACGAGTACCATAGTGCTATATAAAAAACGGAGAAAAAAAACAACTATTTTTGTCGGGTTTTGTTTTCAAATATATTTTACTCTACTAATAAATCACAAACGATAAACATAACTTCATAGGCAGAGCTTTTATTTTATATTTGAATATGATAACTTATGGCAGAAATTTGTTTAAAATAAATAATAATATGTATTGGCAAATCATTAATTATGTTGTCATGTTAGATATTTTATTATGCTATATTAGATATTTCAATCCCAGGACACTCCCGGGATAAAAGCTAGTAGAAAATAATGTAAATCAACATTATTGGCCTGGGTGGTTTGGGCTGCTGACGTGAGACAATAGAATTAAAAGGGAAAAAAACAATTCAACAATAGGGGTTTCCACGGCAATTGTTACTCACTAGCGAGTTCGAAGGCAGCATCATTTCCTGTTTGGTTGTTCTTGCTGCTTCACGCAATTCGAGAAGGACACTATGGGTTTTGGACACTATGGATCTATCAATGTATACAAAATTCACCGTCACGGGCAATGCATTGACGATGGTCTTTAGATATTTTATAATGACTAGTAGGATGCCCGCGCGATGCGGCGGGGACGACACTTTGCATTTCGGTACTCGTTTATGGTAGTTTACTTATTCGTATAATATTTTAACAAAAGTTTATTATATTTTTTTAGCAGAAAGGTTTTAGATTAGTAATATCATTATGGTGGATATATATCATAAGCGTTACACATGTTTAGTAAGTAAATGATTTAACGTTTTAAAGTATCAACTACTTCAAGAAATCGTTGATGCAATAAAGTAATAAACGAATAAGGAAAATAAGTTTATAAACATAAATGTTAAAACCTCAAGTGCGAAGTACAGGCATCATGATAAATTTAGTCATAACCCTTACATATCTAAAGGACCCCTTCTACATTGTCACACCACCATTCATCATCAATAAAATAAAACAAAATATATAATATATAAAAACCACTGCTTTTAAAACTTATCTAATCTACAATGCTAAGAACGTTTAACATTTTAATTTAGATATGTAATAAAGGATTTGGTTCAATTGAGAACCTTTGGCCAAATTGAGAACTGAGAGAACCATTCAGGACCACACATTTCATTCAAAACAAACAAATATCAAACAAAATACGAATTAGAACCAAAAACTAAAAAACCTACCTTTGATCTGTTGGAATTCTTGTGACGTCTAAAGATATATGGTGAATAAAGAAGCTACTCATTTTCCCATTTGTATACAAATAGGTGAGGTTTTCAATCTGTTTTTGCACCAACCCCAGGGACCACAATTACACGACCAACCATAATGGAATCAACAAAAAATATGGCTACTTAAATCAAATAGAGGCGATGAGAAGTGAGAATGATACGTTTTCTTTTAGAATTTTGCTATTGATCTCGGTAGTTCTTTTTTGCCGATGAAGTTTTCTTTTTAGGGTTGTTTTGGAACCGGAAATAGAAGCAGTTTTACGCACAGTTTGCGCATACTTCAGGTCCCACTTGTATACCGCATTTTGGACAGGTTGAAGTTCTTACCTTCTTGGGATAACAACTTATATATAAATGTATTGCAATCAAATAACCTTCTTATATATATCAAACGTTATGTACTTATTTAATTACACTATAAAGTTCATCTCAAATTTGTACATGATCATAACTATTTACTAAAAAAAAAATCTATTGTTTTCAGGTAAAATT
This sequence comes from Ambrosia artemisiifolia, assembly GCA_032199755.1. NCBI lineage: Eukaryota > Viridiplantae > Streptophyta > Magnoliopsida > Asterales > Asteraceae > Ambrosia > Ambrosia artemisiifolia. The sequence continues at coordinate 4,181,048 of CM063519.1, forward strand.
CATTTTTCATGGTTATATGAAAAGCTTCCACACCCTTCTATTAAAATCCAAGATCATATTTTTTCCCTAAATAACTCAATATAACTAAACTAATACCTTGGTGAGTAACGATAAGCCAGGGATTGGTGGTGATTTACAGTACACACACGTTCACTACACATCCATTGATACCTCTTATATGCTAAAAAAAGACATCACAATGTTTGCGCGTCTCGTTGGTGGCAAACACAATAGGGTGACCACGGTTCACAAGTAACGAAGAAGGTTTGTACTTTGTAGTGGTCACGAGGGAGAGATTAGTATGTGTATCTTATATATATATAGTTTGTAGAATGATCAACTTGCAGTTACTTCGAGCCATCAATTTCATTGAATGTGAACATTAATATAGTTTTAAATAATTATCTATCAGTTACAAGAGTTACTCAAAAGGAACTAATCAAGAAAATGATCAGTTGCAACAGTTAGCTTTCATTATCTATGGTTGAGAGAGCTTTTATGGGTTCAATAATGCTTCACATAATCTCATATTTCTATTTATTTTCTAATTTGATTAAATATTAGATTTCATTACTTTCAATTGAACTTAGTTATTATGTTTAGTTATATTGTCCATAATTATAAATACAAAGATTATAGTCATGATTATTATTGTTTTATTTATTTCTCTATAAGATAATAAGATAATGTAGTTATATAATCCTTATCACACTATACGTATTATTCATTTTTATTTCATGATAAATTTTATACTTATGTATTGTACCATATACATACAAGATTGTAAACTTGTTGTACAACATTTCACATAATCTCATTTAACCTTTAAAAAAAATATTATGATTAGTTATATTGTCTGTAATTATGAACACAAAGTTTTAAGAGAATATAGTTATATAGTCCTTTTTAAAAAAAAAAAAAAGCTTTAGGAATTCTATCTAATTTAATATATATCATTACTCATTTAACTTTATTTCATAATCAATTTAATGTTTATGTAAAAATACAATTTTGCCCCCTTACTTCTTTAATTATGTATTGTACCATATGCATATAAGCTTGTAATTACTTAATTTTGTTGGGAATCCCTCCCTCATGCTTGGGGTGACATATATTGGAGCACATAATGTCGGAAACGTACGCGTTGCAACGGTGACGATAATGTAGAATATTGGGATTCTTCAAATCTCACGATTCAATGATCTTGAATTTGGGTCAATACAATATTGAATTCAACAAACATGAAGCATATCATCAGACATCCTAGTTAGAAAGAAAAGAACATCTATTCATTCAACTTTTAATTTCACTTGCTTAAAAGCATAAATAATACAATTTAAGCTACACCAACATTAAGTATTTAAGAAAAGAAAGAAGGTATTGAAAAGTACCTGGTGCATTTCCAACCATTGAGAATTAACTTCATAGAAAAAATATGTAGAGTAATAGAACTTTAACTAAAAATCTGCTGCACAAAGAAGAATTGTCACCTTTCAATAAAAAAAATCCAAGACACAAACATTTCTTGTTTTCCATGAAGGATCAGGACTATTAAGGCATACCTTTAGGATATATTAATAATATTAAAAATCAAAATAAGTTAAATTATAAATCAATATGATAAAAACACAAGAAACCTGTCACAAAACCAAAGGGAGAAACCAGAATCAAATTTTGTTGTATTAAAAGTTATAGTACAGCCATCAGTCAATAATCAAAGACAAAAACATTAATCCTGCCATAACAGAAAGAAAAAAAAGACCAAAAAAATCAGTTTTGGACAGTCAGTTTAGGATTAGCTGCAACAGAACACATTCTGGTCACAAAAATATGTAAGGGTTCATTAAGTCATTGTAACACATTCCAAAGAATCCAAACCATCAAACAACGACTATTGATTAACGCTCTATGACTTGAAGACATTGCTAAAAGAACACATGGCATGCAATACCTGTGATTGAGAGTGTCAAGGAGAAGCGACCCTGATTGAGTAGATCCACATCCGAAAGCCAAACTCCTTATATGCAGAAATTTTGAAGAAGATTCGAGCAAATCTTCTCATCAATTAAACTCCCAATCAACGATTTTCCAGCAAATAAGTGAGTTGTTTCATAAAGTATTCTACATCTTCACCATCTTGTTAGTTGTAAGGTTTGGGATTCTCCTCTTCTTCTTGACCAACAAACTTGTAGACAACAGTAATCCATTATCCATGTCCACTAATCACCACATATGACATATATCATTTATCAATATATCATACTTCTTGCATAAAAGATGTTAACGACATAAAATGAATGTTTGTATTTAGTCATCCATCGAACAATCTCGATTCATTGAACTTTTAAAGAAGGTAAAATATTGAACAAAATCAGAATGGTGTGATTTACCTCTCGAAGCTCGTCGTCCCGTAATCGTTCATTGATGCTCTTCTCTGTCATGGCTTTTTGGCTGATAAGGTGTTGGTTGGGATCGTGTGTTATGAATGGGGAATGGGCTATTCACATTCTTGTATTCAATGAAATTGATTACAGTAAAGGTTGTCAATAGAAGGGAGCTGTTAAATGAAAAGTAGAATTCAATTTGGGACATTTACTATTGTTCAATGCTGGAGAAACGTTTAAAGCACTGATTGCAGGGTTTCAGACCTAGTGAATTGAATTTGTAATCCTTTTGTATCCCTCTTCAAAGTAACATTAAACCTGTAATCCACTGAACTACTAAAAAGACTGATTTACCCCTATACAAATGCATCAAATGTTTGTACATACTGCAATTAAATTTATACTTACTTAACTTTTGCAGGAATCCTTGCCTCATGCTTTATTATATAGTATAGATAGCTATAGATTAAAAAGTAACTATATGTTATAATGTTATTAAAATTTAAAAGTACTATAATTTGAGAGGTGCCAATAATAATATTTGTGTTAAATTTTCATTACGTGGTTGATATATCCAATGGCGCAACTTCATAGGGGGTCGTCCAACTCCTCGAAATTTTCGCTCATAAGTTCCGATTATATAATATCCGTATAGAATTTTTTTGGTATATACAGTTTCGACCCCCGTGACCAGTGATTTCCAACCTCTGGTGACTTCCGACCCCCGGTCAGAATTCTCAAGCCTCGGCACTGGATATATCAAATGATGAAGCTTATTGATTCAGTACATGTTTATTGATAATAGAATAAAAATCATTAAAATACAGAAAATAATAAAAAGATTATTATATTTTAGTTGAAGAAAACTTTTTCTTAGTTTTTTTTTTATTTTTTATATTGCTTATGAAGAAAGTATGGATGGTTGGTGGCAAAAGATATACATACAATGCATGCATCAGAAGAGTGACCGTATGGGCCAGACAGTACACCCAGCACACAAAAACATTAGGCATATGGCCCATGGTATTGTGGTACGACAGGTAGACAAATACCTCATTCCATCTTATCCAATTACGTGTTAGGATTCCAATTGACCATCTTTTGTCTTACTCTACCATTGCATATTTGCATATGTAAGAATGTTGTCCTGGTAAATAAACTTTAAAGTAGTAGAAAATCCGATAATAACTATTCAAAACTTGTGACTTCTATACCTTAACATTAATAAATAACAAAAATCTACGAGATTAGTGACTCGGCCTTGCTTTTTATGAATTACGTGACTTATTAATCATGTATCTATTTTTAACTACCTGTGAAAGTATTAGAAAATAAAGTAGTGTGATGCGGGATGCACTTGTGACTTGCATATCAATTTCACGCCTTTGTGACACTAGGTTTGTGGATATAATTTTAGGGTTAATATTTATAAACAGGTTCTTGTTTTATCGTGTCTTATCATGTTAACAGGTTCGTGTTCGTGTTCGTGTTTGGAAAAAATTTACACGATAAGTTATCGTATCGTGTTCGTGTCTGACTCGATATGTCAGCCCTAACTACCATCCTGAAATCCCAGAGCACGGGAGACCAGGCATTGTCTTCCCCCTCCATCATTTAGCGCCACATTGACATCCAACTAGCCATCCCATGACCATACCACCCAACCTCAACAAAGGCATCCATACATATCATAAATCTGTTGGAGTTACAAGAATGATGCCACGATGGTGGTCTCATGCCTGGGTTTTAATGTGGTATTAAATGGTCCAACCATTCATATGAGGGGTGCTATGAATGTTTCTAACTTTCATAAGTTAAGAGCATCAATGGTGGAGTGTGGTAGTTGCAAACACCACTACCCCCACCACCTCACCATCAGCATGTCCCCCACTACCACCAATGCGCCTACACCAATCCTGATAACACCCCGTAGCTAACCCCACTCTACCGTCACCAGCCAGTGGCGGATCTAGACCAAGATTTCAGGGGTAACATTACATAATTTTCACGGGTAACGTAATACAAAACACGTAAAAAATTTAAAATACACTACGCCAAAAAAGTTGAGGGATAACGGACGTTACCCCTACTTACACTCTAGATCCGCCCCAGGTCACCAATAGCCATGATAAAAAAAAATATTGCGGGTGATCTTATTTACTGTTTTTTTTTTTTTTTCTAAAACGACTCATTCAACTAAATCCTTTTCCGTGGTACCTAATTTGAGCATAACCAAATTGACATTGCTTTTAAAACGATCAGTTTTAACCCAAACTCGTTTTACTCAAAATCACTATCACCCAGTTTTCAGTTTGGCAGGCTTACAATGACACAAGATGGTAGTAAATATCCAAAATAATTTATACATTCTGCATCTCAAATCGGAATTATTGAAACTTGATTTTGTCTATTACTTTAAGCTATGTAAGTTAAGACATGTCTCGACTCGACTCTCGTCTACCCATTGACGACCATCTAATGTGGGTATGCCCACCGGCCACCATTATTTTGTTGTCATTATTCCTGATTACTAAAAAAAATCTCACGTAAAAATGACACTTTTGTTTGTAAATCGATAACATTAAAGGACAATAATATATAAAATTATTGGCTTAGATTTTGATAAGATCTAATTTGGTGTTTTGTCACAAACAAATTTGTTTCTGTATAAATAAAAAAAAAAATCTTAATTCGACATATATATTCTCACAATGACAAGCAAACAATATACATGTTGCTTTCAATAACTAATCTGGTATATGAGTGATGTTAACATAACTTGTATGATTTGCTTAGAGGCGTCCCTGATTTACGTGTCTTATTCAAGCTACTAAAAAAATATGCCCCGTAGGTTTTAAGTAATTAAATAATTTAAACTAAATTTTATGTACGACAATGAAAATTGTGGCAATAAACATAGCAATTAGCAAAATCATAGTATTAGAATGAGTATTAGACTTATAAATGTGTAATGAGTTAAAAGCTTAACAAGATTTGAGTTTTAAATGGACTTTTATTGGTCCCAATTTAAGTGTAAAATAGATTTTTCATTTAAAAAAATACATATACAATATATATAGAAATTTTATAAAAAACAGAAATTTGCCACACGACAATTAAGGACACTAGCCTTTGGGTTGTTCGGGTTGGTTGGGTTATGGTTTATCGGTTTCGGGTTTTGCGGGTATTATCTAATTTAGGTTCAGGTGGCTTCAAATTCTGGTCGGGTTTTGAGTTTACAATCACCATCAAATTTGAAACCTTGTTAGGTTCATACGAAGAAAACCCTAATGTTCATGAAGGTCCCACCCCCACCAAAGAGTGTTGAATTTGAGCAACAAGGTCTTGAAGTTATTGTTGTTTTCCTTCTCCATGAGTTCGAAAACAAATTTTAAAATGTGAATAATTCTTAATGTACATTTGTTTACTTAATTTATCGGTAGGTTCTTTCCATCAAGTGAAGTGAGCTTGTTAGTGGCCGGCAATAATCAATTTAGATACACGTATCTTTATGTTCATATTAAGCTCTTTGGATGCTTCCCTTATGGTTTGATGCTTTAATAATCAATTCCAGCTTCAACAACAGATAAAGACAAAATTAACCCTCTTCATAGCCATTTTTAAATCCACGTGCTTTATTATAATAATAACAATATGAATATTAAAATTAGTATTACTAATAATATTATTGTTACTATTATTTTTTCTAACTGTTGTCATTAATAAGAAATGGGATATTGGATTTTATTAATCCGAACTTTGACAAATTGGCCAATATTAATCCCAACTTTAAAAATTGCCTGTGTCGGTCCCAACTTGTAAAATATTTTCCTTCACTGGTCCTTTACAAATGGTGGTCTTGATCAGTTGACCAGCAACAAAATGAAGCTCATTCTGTTGAAAAACAGACGATCAAGACCACCATTTGTAAAGGACCAGTGAAGGAAAATATTTTACAAGTTGGGACCGGCACAGACAATTTTTAAAGTTGGGATTAATATTGGCCAATTTGTCAAAGTTCGGATTAATAAAATCCAATATCCCATAAGAAATTAAAAAACATGAAACTGAGGAGATATATAAATAATGCTACATCATAAAAGGGAAGTGTTAAGTGTTTTTTGTGAGCAAAGGGCAATGGCAAAGCCCAAAAAAAATCAAGTTGGTGAAGAGCCCTAGTGGCCCTGAAGATTTCAACTTATGGAACAGGCAATGCCAAGTGATAAGGTGACGTGAAGGGACTTACAATCCCCTCTCCACTCCGGATCTGATGTGGATATGACGTGGCAATACCTCCGGAGTGACACAACAAACAAAGTGTTAAGTTGGGAGTGACAGGAATCAAAATGATAGTTAGGAGTGACAGCGGCCAATACATACAGTTGAGAGTAACAAAATCCAATAAGCCTAACATAAAACATCAAATTTACAAAAAAAGTTAAAAAACAACTCATTTTTTATAAATACGTAGGTTTTTATGATTTTTAAATAAGTCAATAACAGGTAAACCACTAAACAAAATGATTTGTGTTCGAGAGTTATATGAAAAATGTGTGAAAGAAAATGCTTCAAACAACAAAATCCTATAGAGAATACAAAACTCAAAAGCAATCGTGAGGAGCACATGGATTGTGCAAGTAGCTAGCCGCCAACTTCTATATCCACCCTGTCTTTATGTCCATTCTTGCCACATCACCATCCAATCGGTCACCTCCACCTCATCAACCCCATCCCTTCTTACATTCTACGGCTCAGATCACTTCTCCTCAATAATCCAACGGTCTTAACTCTTCTTCCAGATCCTTCCCACCCAAGATTACCGTAGATAACATTACAAACCGACAACAAAAAACATTAAAGCCTCATTTACCCTTTTTTATGTTAAGTATTTCTTTCATGTATCCATTTTAGATATATAAATGCACGCGTTATTTTAGTTAAATTTAATATATATAGAATAACTATGAAAATCTTATAAACACCATAGACTGTATGTCTCCGATTAAAAAAGTGAAAATTAAATAATAGAAAAAAAAAAGATAAAATAACTAAATGTGAAGTTAAAATATGGATTGGTGAAAAAAGGAAGCTGGCCCCGCACGGCGCACCTCAGGGGCGAACATAATTAAAGAGGAGGGGTTGCGGACGTTGCGGCTCAAATTCGCGCGTATAGTGGAAAATTTGGTTTTTTTACGAAATTTGGAAAACCGTTGCTACTAAAATAAAAAAAAATAAAAAACGTTACTACTGATTTTGTGGCCTAGATCCACCACTGCCGCACCTCCACTCCACGCTCTATGGCCATACTCACGGAAGAGCCCCTCACGCCTTGAAAGGGGAGGGGTTCTAACTTCTACGCACTTTTCAACTGAGTTTACCTCAGCTGCAAAACGATGATGTATAGTCTTATACGCAACACTAGATTATACCCCGGGAACGTCCCGGGTTGATGAAAATATGACATATTAATTTTACATATGAAATAGAATGTTTCGCTTTACGGTTACATGCAAGAAAGCTTCGGGTAGCACCTAACCTAAAACAATTAAAAATGTATCTCCAATGTCAACGCCTAACTTTAAACAATATATAACTCTAATATTAATATCTAACCTAAAACAATGTACAACTCCAATAATGCTAACGCATGTTGAAAATAGAATTCATATTTACTGATTTGAACATAATTAGTGACTTGCCTATACATGATTAATGATTTACCTGAACACTTTGTGTTTTTGAAAATAGAATTCATATTTACTGATTTGAACATAATTAGTGACTTGCCTATACATGATTAATGATTTACCTGAACACTTTGTGTTTTTGAAAATAGAATTCATATTTACGGATTTGAACATAATTAGTGACTTGCCTATACATGATTAATGATTTACCTGAACACTTTGTGTTTTTTTTTCTGTATGAACAAAACCCCACAAAAAATAGTCGTTTTTTTTCTCCGTTTTTTATATAGCATTATGGTACTTGTTGGAAAGATAATAAAACGCTCGTTAATTTGGTGTAATTTTTTTCTTTAAAAAATCTCGTATATAAAAGATATTAACGTTTAAAAATTATGGGAGGAAACATAAGAGAGAAAAATCCAATTTTATTTTTAAATTTTTTTTCCTAAAATATCTCAATGCCACATGGGATGACACATGGCACACTCAAAAAGGAGAATGCCTCTTTGAGTGCCATGTCATTAAAATGGCTTTGGTTTATTATATGTATAGATATGACAATAATCAAACTGTTCGAATAGGTAAACACAAATTGCTAAAAACCCGACTTCAGTAACGCATTTAAATTTAAAATGTAGATAATTATACTGCCTTTCAAAAAAAAAAGATAATTATACGATTTTGACCGTCTTTAGAACCGTCAACGTATGTATAAACAAACAAACGAAATAATTAATTAATTAATAATAATATCTTTAAATGACATTTAAGATAATCTTATCTTCACATAAAAACAATTCTTATTTTAACGCGTAAGTTTTAATCAAAATTAAAATACTACACAAATGCAAGTTATAAAAAATAATATTTAATGTGTCACTAAAGTACATACTACATACATTATTAATTTACAAAATTTACACATAGCCCCCTTCACCATCACCCCCTATATAGATAACACCGAGAGCATGTCGATGGTTTTAGAGAGAGAAACCCAACGATTTTTTAGAGCGAGAAAAAGACGCAAATTACAATTACAGGGAGAAAAAGGGTTTTGTCTTTCTCAATCTCTCCCTCTGTATCTTATCTCTTTACCAATAATAATAATATTAATCCCATCATCTCTTGCTCTTGATTCTTTCTCTGTCATTCTATCTACAGATCTATTCATTCTGTAAGTCTTTTCTTTCAATCGTTAGGGTTTTTTGTTGAATATGATCTTATCTTTATTATTACATGTTTTTTTTCAATAATAATCTTTATTTTGAGCTTCATTTGTAGCTGATTATAATATGTTATAGAACAGTGATATTGGATAAGCTGTGTAGGTGTTTTGTATAGATAAGTTTGACTTGTATAAATTGATGTTATGTTTATGATTGCTGAGTATAGTTATTGTGTGTTTAGGTTAATATGTTTAAAGAGTATTATACAAGCTTTTGTTAATAAGCTTACTTTCAAGGAGATATTTAATAATATTTAAGACATTGTTGTGTTGTTTTGGTACAGATTAGGAAGAACAGACTGATTTAATTGAGTAAGATGGATCTGTGAAGAATTGAGGACTGATTTTCGTTGTTTTACGATTGTTTACGCGCTATACAGTTTACTGCTATTCGTTTGCAGCTTGTTTTCGGGTTTGGATACTTTTTGGGAGTGAATAGAGAAGTAGAGAACACCTATAGTTATCTTTGTTTGGTTCATGTCTGCTGACCTGGACAGCCCAGTTCAAACTCAAATGGCTGTATCGCTTTTTAGAAGTCCTTTAGGAAGGGAATACCATGGGGCGAAAACGACAGGTAGGAGACGTGTTTTTGTTCAAACTGAATCTGGTTGTGTGTTAGGGATGGAGCTGGATCGAAGTGATAGTGCTCATATGGTTAAGCGTAGGTTACAGATTGCTTTAAATGTTCCGATTGAAGAAAGTTCGTTGACCTTTGGAGATATGGTTTTTAATAACGATCTCAGTGCCATACGTAACGATTCCGCTCTTCTTTTAACCAGAAATATCTTGCATCGAAGCTCGTCAACTCCTTGTTTATCGCCCACTGGTAGAGATATACAGCAGAAAGACCAAAGTGGGCCTGTTGAGATCTTGGGACATTCGAATAGTTTTGTCGGAACGAAACATCTTGTTGATGAGGTTGTGAAAGCGATGAAGACTGGAGTTGACCCGATCCCGGTGAATGGGGGGCTTGGGGGTGCTTATTATTTCAGGAACAGTAGAGGTGAGAGTGTCGCGATAGTAAAGCCTACCGATGAAGAACCATTTGCTCCTAATAACCCAAAAGGGTTTGTGGGTAAAGCTCTTGGTCAACCTGGGTTGAAACGTTCAGTTCGGGTAGGTGAAACGGGTTTTCGTGAGGTGGCTGCATATCTTCTTGATTATGATCACTTTGCTAATGTCCCTGCCACTGCGTTGGTCAAAATTACACATTCGATTTTCAATGTTAATGATGGTGTAAGCGAACACAACAAGATTCAAAGAAAGAAGAAGCTTTTTAGCAAGATTGCTTCGTTCCAGCAATTCATCCCACATGATTTTGATGCTAGTGACCATGGTACATCGAGTTTCCCGGTGTCTGCTGTTCACCGCATTGGTATATTAGATATAAGAATTTTTAACACCGATCGTCACGCGGGAAATCTATTAGTTAGAAAGCTTAATAGTGATGATGGTAAAAGATTTAGTGAAGTTGAACTAATACCCATCGACCACGGCCTTTGTTTACCTGAAGATTTAGAGGACCCGTATTTTGAGTGGATCCATTGGGCGCAAGCTTCAATTCCATTTTCGGAGGATGAACTCGAGTACATTGAAAAACTCGACCCGTATCAAGATGCAGAGATGTTAAAAAATGAACTCCCAATGATACGGGAGGCCTGTTTACGGGTTTTAATCCTCTGCACGGTTTTCTTAAAAGAAGCTGCTGCTTATGGTTTGTGTTTGGCTGAGATAGGTGAAATGATGAGTCGGGAATTTAGGCGTGGTGAAGAGGAACCAAGTGAGCTCGAGGTTCTATGTATGGATGCTAGAAGAATGGTAGCCGAGAAAGAGGCTGAAAATATGGTTGTACCACCTGAGGTTGAAGCAGAAGAAGATGGATTCCAGTTTGACATCGATTGTGATGATGCAGCGTTTGACTTCACTCCCAAATTATCATATGAAAACTTGGGCTTCGGATTCGGGAAAACCCCGCTTTCTAAACTTGAAGAGGAGGAAGAAGAAGAAAGTGAAGAGGAAACAGAAGATTATGCGCGTCCTGCATTGGGGGAGGTACCTTCTGTTTCAAAGCTGTCGCTGAAGATGTTGAGTTTAGGTGATAACACTGGTATTAGTAAGTTAAAGAGCCAGAAGACAAAGGCGGAAAGCAATGGTTACATTGCAGTGAATTCATCATCTGGACACTGGAGTGCGAATGAGCCGCTAGCAGCCGGTGCCAGCTTTGTGAAGCTGGGTGACATGAATGAAGATCAGTGGGATCTGTTTCTGGAGATCTTTCAAGAGCTGCTTTACCCTGCGTTTGCGAAACGGAAGGCCATTGCAATGGGTCAGAGGCAGAGACAGAGGCTGGGGACTTCTTGCCAGTTTTGAAATAGGATTACTATACTATGTTACTGGTTATATGGGTTTGACTTTGAATAAGTTGACCTGCAGACTTGTGGGCCGGGTTTTAGTGTTGTTTAGTTTGTAGGGTTTAGGTATTTTCTTTTAGTTTTAATGGTAAATATTCTTCCTCGGGACTTTTAGCTGTTATTTTGGTTATTTGTTTCTTTGTAATGTTTATAAATAAATTCTTTTGGAGACATAGTTTGATTGTATTTGTACATATTTATTTTAATTATCGTTGCCACGCTTAAGTCTTGTTGGCGGATTGAACTGTCTTACCATTCCCAAGTCCGAGTCTGATTTGTAAGTCAAACCGTGAGAAGATGACTTTAGTTAAAGGCCGCGTAAAAACCCTTCAGTTATCTTGGTATATGTTTAACAGTTTTAACGCGTGGTGTATGAGAGGATTTTGGCTGGATCGTAACTTATTAGACAGTTTCATTAGGCGCGCCAGATCTTTTAAGGCTGTTTCATACGTTAGGCCTAATTAACGGGGACCTTTTTGACACATTCATATAATAAACGTACCTAGTAAAATCTCACTAGAAACAGGCTCGTGTCATCAATACATTAACTTTCAATAGAAATTTTCATCAACATTAGAAGTCTTATTATTTACATAAATGTTTTTATTACAAAAGATATCCTCACTTATAATTAAACTTCTGAACAAGATCAAGCCAATGCCAATATACATTACATACACACCAATATAAATCAAATAGAAAAGAAATGCATCCCCTGTGAAATAAAATGAATAATGTTAAAATAAACAACTCTCTCCCTCTATATATATCTTAGATAAATACTTAAGAGGTTAGACATGTCTCCATGGTCTTTCAGCAAGATTCACACATTCACTAAACCTAAAACAGTCAACAAGATGGTCAATGCTCATTCCAGCAGCCTGCATGAATGAATAAACAATCACTGGCCCGACCAATCGAAACCCGTGCTTCAATAAATCTTTGCTAATGGCTTCTGCTTTTGGTGTTCTTAAAGGAACATTTCTTGAGTGTCTGCATCTGTTAATGGTGGGCTTATAATTTACTGATCCCCACATATATCCACTGAATGATCCATGTGCTTTAGCAATCTGCATCAATAATTGTTAAAACATTATAATCCTTTCATAGAAATTGTTTAAAATTTAAATCTTTACGACGATCCTTGAGTTGTAAACTTACTTTGAGTATGCATCTGGCGTTTTCAACTATGCATCTTACTCGACTTTCGGCTAACATTATGTCCTTGTTAGAGGCTATTTCCATGATCTCGTCCTCTCCCATCTTAGCAACAATGTTCGGCTCAAATCCAGCGAAAGCTTCTCTACATTAAGGAACAAAAAAATGTTTCAAAACCTTAATGGCTCTAAAGACACAAACTAAACATATGTTAGTTTTAGTTACCTGAAAAGATCTCTCCTTTTCAAGATTTCAGTCCAATTGTAATCCATCAACATTCCACACAATGACAGCAGCTCAAACAGTTGACTGTCAATTTGGAAGTCATTACAAGTTAGCTTCCGCTTACTACCCGATCAACCATTATTTACAGAAAGTAAAAGAAACAAGGGATATGTATTTACTTGTCATCATACACGGGAACTCCCCAGCATTCGTCATGAAACTGTACATAAAGTTTATCTGAACAAAATGAAAAAAAAAAAAAACGAAAAACGAAAAACATTAAAATCCTGAATTAGTGCATTGATCGCAAGTCGTTAACTATATTGTGTCGCTAAGTACATAAAAAATAATATACATTTTACAAGATGTTTTCTTGGCTCATGTTTCTGGTGCATTGGGTCGCCTTGATCTCTTTCAAATGTGTTACACTGAATGTTTAAAGTATCAATAGGACACTAGAGTGGTTGTAGAAATAACATATTTTATTGATGTCCATAATTAATTCAAGAGTAATGACAAGGGGATTAAAGTTTGGTATATTAGGTTTTATGTTTCTGTCATACCAAACACCAAACTATTATTATATCCAACTAGGAAATTAGTATATTACTAAAGAACTACATGACTCATTATACTAGATCAACATTTTATAGATGCTCTTTTGAACATGAATAAATTATACTAGATCAACATTTTGTAGGTAGCAAGGAATAGATTCTATGCCAAGTTGAAATTCACTTGTCTTTTTGTCTAGTTTGAGAGTAGATGCTCTTGTAACAGATTAATTATGTTGTATCATTTCTATAATTAGATTTAATAATAATGTTGACACAAAACTCTCATGAAATCAATAATGTAGTGAACACTACAAGTGTTCTTGGAATTCATTGAGAATACACTAACAACAAATCCGCGACTTGCGCACATTTTCCTTCCCATCTTAGAAAATATGTAGCTTTTTATCAATGTTGTGTGTATTCACACGTAAAATGGTTGTATGTTTATAAAAACTGACAAAAGTTTAAAACATTTTTGAAGCTATTTAAGGTTGAAAAAGTGTGCTAGTTAATCTAATATTTATTCGTTGTAACGGTAACTAACTACTCAACCATATAAAAACTTACCGCTATTTTTAGTAATCCAGTTGCATCTTCTCAAGCCATCCTCACCAATGCTGGGATCCAAACTCGGTTGTGGAACTAAGCCATGAGTACTAGTTTTAGCAGCCGGTAGATCTCTTCGAGCAGGAGTTGGTGATGGTGATCTTGTTGGTGATGGTGCGATAAGTTGAAGTGCAGATGAGATGGTCTGCTCAAGTGTAGAAGAAGAATCTGTAAACGAGCCACTCGAGTTATGCGAAAGAGTTAAAGAAAGTGAAGATAGGGAAAGAAGTGAGCTTGTTTTATGTATCCCAACAGGATAAACTTTCTTCAAGTGTTTTGATAACAGATTTTGAGTTGATGAAAGCTTTTCTTTTTCTCTTGTGCTATTGTTCTTCTTCTCTACAATGTTTCTTCTCATGTTTTCTTTAGACATTTTTGGAAATATGAAAGAGAAGATTAAATTAATAAATATTACGTTAGAGAACTATTGATATAATTTGGTTTGGGTTAGAGTATGGATATTTATATAGATGATATGATGGTTGGTGAAATGCTGTGATTTTTTATGTACCACTAGCACCTTATTTTTCTCACGTATTCAAACGAAAATAATCACCTTATTTTGAAAATGACAGTTGAATATGAATATAGGTAATAGGATGGTCTATCATCTATGAGAAAATATATATAACTTATTTTTCAAGAAGAGTACTGTATAAGTTAATGGAAGTTTAAATTGACTATACATTTTATTAAATTATGAGTTAAATTTTGAAGTGCATCAGATTTTTTTTAAATGTCGTATGTCGTCACTACATGAAAAATGATCTTTTTTAAATGTCCATAACTGTCGAAAACACTTTTGTGATGAAAAAAATCGATTGAAAATAGCATCGTCGGAATTTGTGACGAAAATAAACTTGTGAAATTCGTGCAAATAACGTAGTTAGTAGCATTATTATAATTATTCAGTTCTAGAAATGTTAAGATCCCTTTGTATTGTCCCAGATAAGTACATAAGTTAAACAATGTAATATTTATGATTTATAAGACATGAAGACCTATTTTATTTTACTAGATGAAAAGTGGCATGATTATGGTCCATTTTACCAGCTTAATCAATAATATTAAAACCAGGAACTTGCAGAACTTAACTTACAAGTATTATTTAATAATCAGCTTTGATATATAAAGACAAATGTTTCTAGATATAAAGTACATTTTTTAACAACTGAAAAGAAAGCACATTATGTATGCATGTTTATATCTCTAGTAATTAAAGTGGTTGGCATGTGAGTCTCAGAAAGGTACGAAAAAACTTAAGTCCCACTCCAGTTGCATATATTTGTAAGTTTGAGGCATACCCATTGCCCAAATAGAAAAAGATATCCCATCTGTTATTCTTCCTGGTCTTTTACTACATGCTCACAGTCTTATAGGTATCATGATGCCATTCTAACACTAACATGCCTTTTTTTATTTTAAAAAAGTTACAAGGTAGGGAAAGATGAGAAGAGGCCCATAGATGCCTCTATGACACCTTAATAGGTAGCCCATCATGTTTGTGATTTTAAAATGTAAATTTTATTTTTCATATATTCATTAAAAAATCTAGTTTGTTTTCTATACATGACATGATGCTTTCCTATGGTAACTAAACTTTCAATTTCTTCATGTGGAATGTTAGTCAAGAGATTGCGGCTTTTGGCCCATATACGTAGGTATGGTTGAGCGTAGTGGCTGTTAACCGTTAGCGGAAGTTAAAATAATGTTGACTAAGTTGTTAAAAAAAGATTGTTGTGTAAGTATATTTGAAAGGAATGTTGATATATGGCATTTGTTTTGCATTAGGTTGAGTTGTTCCTTTTGAGATTGAAAAGAGCCAATTATGCTAACTATTCTCATCAAGTTATCAACTCTCAACAACCTCCATCTCCTTAACTTTATATGTAATGTCAAATTGGTCCTAACCTCCTTGAACTCACCTACATTGCCATAACTCAACCTAATCCTCCTTCAATTAATGCAAACTTACATTGCAAACATAATTCAACCTAATCCTCCATCAATAATAGTCTTAGAACCAATGGAACAGAAGTTGTGTCCTCTCCACCAAACAATGGAAACAAAGATCGCCACAACACTTCTAGTTTATAAGCTATTTAAATCATGATTTGGTAGTCTTTAAAGTTGATACTTGATTTGCCAGGCTGGTTATAGGTTTTTAAAAGGTCTTATTTTTACAGAAGTTGTCACCTATTACTATAATGATTTCTTCAATACAACTTATTTTACTTGACATATTCACATATTTGGTATGGAGAAATGTAATGTGACAAATTTCTCAGTTGAAACTGTGGAGTGTGGACAACCTACTTAAACTCTAGATTTAAATGCGTGAACTTCTGATTAAATTTACACACTTTTAGGTTTGGAGAGCTTGGATTAGTTGGATATATCTGCCGTTCAAAAAAAATTGGATATATCTCAAGTACTTGCGTTAATTCCATGTTTAATAGTGTAATATTACGAAATGAACATATGTCTCATCAAGGTTTTTTTTACGGCTACACACTAAAGTTATAATAATTGATGATAAAAGATTTTAGTTACCAACGACTAAAAAATATGAGACTTTGAAATGCAAGGCCGGCCCATGGAAGGGATAAGGTGGGTGGCCGCCCATGGTCTATTCCCCAATAGGGCTCAAAATTATCTCTCTAAAGGGCTAAAGGCATATAGTAAGTATATTTAAAAAGTTAACACCCAACATATTTTTAACCCATTTAACTTATTCTATCAAGTTTAGGCACATATAAACAAATAAACCTAATTCTCATTTAATCTAATAATGTTTTAAAATTCAAACCCATTTATAGACACAAAGGGTAAAACCCATTAACTTGTTCTATTTACCGAGGGCGTAGGCCCATATTGAGTTTATATTTTTTGGTCCATTTTATCTGCTTTTTCAAAGCCCTTGAATTTTCAAGGATTCTTTTGCATCCATCTGAAAATGTCAAAGGGGTTTGAAAAGAAAATGAGGTAGAGGATGAAGCAATTTAGTTATTTACAACATTAACATTAGCTAATAATTATTTTTCTTCTTTTGACATTTTTATATCAAAGTTGTAATCTATACTACTATATAATGAGTTCTGGATGGATAAGATTGTCATTTCATATTCATTTAAATTAGTAAAAAAGTGATTTCATTTAGTCATCAAGACAGATTTAATAGAACTATTAAATCAATTTCTTTAACCTATTAAATGTAATTAATAATGGTATTAAAACCATTGAATATTTGAAAAGTTTAACATCATGGCATAAAAGATCTTAGAGAATTCATAATATAAGACATAGTTGTCAAAGCGCCTAGGCGCACTCAAGGCGCATAGGCCGAGCCCGGAGCCTAGGCGCAAGGCGCATAAAAAACGATTACTTTTTATAATTAGGCGCATAGTATAAAATATAGTTTTTAGGGATTTTAGAGATGTTTTAGGCTTGTTTAGGGTTACTTTAGGATGTTTTAGGGTTGTTTAGGACTTGTTCATGACTCATTTATGATGTTTTAGAGGTTTATGCAACTTTTAGCTTGAATTTGGCCGGAAATTAGCCTGAAATCAGCCATGATAGTGCGCCTCAGTGCCTAGGCGCGCGCCTCACAAGGCGCAGCGCACTTGGTGCGCCTCGACCCTAGGCGCGCTTTATAAATTACACAAATATTACTTAAAACTGTAAGTCAAATTTTAAACTTTCTTTAAAATTTATGCTACCACTTTATTGAAAAATCTATAATAATAATAATAATAATCTACATCTATATGTATATATATCTCTATATAAATATATCTCATATGGTTATCTCTATGATGTGCTAATAAAATAAGTCTTGAAGCTAAATGTAGAACATGTGCTTCACACATTCACTCTCCCAACAACAACGAGCTTGTTTAAATTCTTTAAGATGTCATCATACAGTTATAGATCCAGATCGAAGATTCCAAGCATTAATGGTAGTGTTCTTAATTGCATTCATGGGACCAGTTAACCCATACGTTAGAAACCAACGGTTTTTGGAATACATTATATGTTCCTTTTTCTCATGTTGGCCCCATAAAAAAACTTCCAATCAAACCCTAATAATGTTGTAATTTAAGTTTGTCGCTCATCTTTCATTCTAGATCGTCATATCATCGGTGATTGTGGATAACTATTTCTAATTAAATTTTGATTCGTGGGACGTTTATACAAGAGTCTTTGATTGAATGATTCAAGAGTGTTTGATTGATGTTGGTTTCTCATTGTAGTGTTGCAGTCCAATTTCATCGAAAGGCGTTATAATATCTTCCAAGTCCTTTTATTGTTTATGTTGTTCTGCATTTTCAGCTTTGAAACTTATCATGAACTGTTAATTTTCCTTGACATTCCTAAGTCCTTTTATTTAGGTCAACTGCTGAAGCACAATTAGACGCATATGTATTGGAGTCTAACCCTATTCAATAAGGGGTATGTGAATATTATTTTTTTCGGAAACTGGATCGTATTAGAAACGACATATATGTGTTTTTCTTTAATAAGGGCATACATAAGCTATATATAGAGATTTAACTTATTTCTTGTAGCATGTTAGAAGAATCCGTAAAGACTAAAGACTTCATCGTCTATCATACCATTGCATACAACTCCAAAGTCATGGAATCATGTCATGTAAAAGACAACTTGTGGCGATTTGAAGGCTTAGCAAGACACAAATCATAATAACTATTTATTGAAGACCGAAGTATACAAGATTATCATTCTTACATCCACTTCTTTCACATAAACATAAAAATACAACAAAACGAAAAGAAACAAAAGCAAAACTATGAAGAGATAATATATGAAAAAAAAAACACAAGCTAACAAAGAAACAACACTGCGTCTATTATTTCTTTTTCTTTTTAAGCTCAAAAACATGATTACGTAGTAGTAATATAGATAGTTTACATTATTTTCATTTTTCCTTTTGACTTTTAATTATATAAAGCAAGTGACCTCCCGAATCTTTGGGCATAATAATTCGACAAACCACCTGCTTAATGGAAAAAAAGTCAAATAACAAAACTGAAAATGAAAATAATGTAAACAATTAGACCGTTTAATTAGTTATTCTTTGGTGGGTGGTGCCTTGGTTTATGGTAATCTTCGGTAAAACCAACAAAATTCACATTTTTGTTTCCTGAAAGGGTTATTCTCCTAAAACTCGTGTTCTTTCCTCTTGCCATAAAATTTTTATCGGCCTTCTTGTTAAGTATAATCGTTTTAATATCGACCACCATTTTGCGGCTGCTTAACGTCTTTTCTCTTGCAGCTGCGGCTGCAGGCACGACATAAACGTTGTTGGGACGTACCTATACATATGCATCATCGTTTAGTTCGTTTTAAAGCTTCAATGTTTACTAGTAATATCATACAATTAATGTACAAAAGAAACACTTCAATTTAAGTAACAAATATACATGTACCTCTTCCGTTGACGCGGCAACAAATCCAACATTTTTCCCACCTAAAATTACATGTTGGATTAAAACGTTATGTAGACATCATAACAAGTGAACACGTGAACTATTGAACATTATAACTATTAAAACTGCAATTTATGTGGGATAGGAGTAATAATATTATCTACTTTTAACTTTAAAATACCAATAATCATCATATAGTAAGATTGAATAGGTTTTAATTCTAACACAATAAAATACCTAGAAGAGTAAATAATAAGTAAAAATCATCAAACTAGTCAATTGACAAAGATTTTTATCAAAATAATTTTTGAATTTCTAATAACTTTTATATACATATAGGGTAGGGATCCTAAGAGAACCAACCCCTATTTGAGAACTGAGAGAACCATTCTGGGCCACACATTTCATATAAAGGCAAAAAAAAAAAAAAAAATTTTTTTTTTTTTTTTTTGCTTTAATCGCACATTTTTATGCAAGGAAAATTTTTTTTTTATTTTTTTTTGAATTTTTTTTTCATTTATACATATGTGTATATGTCAATTATACATATGTGTATATAGCAATTATACATATGTGTATATAGCATTTTTCAGCTATACATATGTGTATATTTCAGTTATACATATGTGTATATTGCATTATACATATGTGTATAATGCAATTATACACATGTGTATACTGAAAAAAAAATACAAAAAAAAATAAAAATTTTTTTTTTCTTACATATAAAGCAGCGATTTTTGCAAAAAAAAAAAAAAAAAAAAAAAAAAAAAAATTTTTTTTTTTTTTTTTTTTTGCCTTAGAGAAATGTGTGGCCCAGAATGGTTCTCTCAGTTCTCAATTTGGGGAAAGGTTCTCATTTGAACCAAATCCTATACATATATAACATTTAAAATATCGTACACCAACCGCATAAAAACAACTACATCATGCATACAATGCCGGGAAATGATGTTAAATTCCAAATTTAGAACATAATGTATTAGTGTGTTCTATAATATCTCTAAAATTAAAAGCAGTGAAACCATGCATGCAAGAAAAGCTAAGACAAAATGAACAAAGATATAAAGGCAATGCACACACACCTTTGCAGTGAAAAGCAGTGAAGAGGATGCTTGCAATAGCCAAAAGCAGTAAGGAACTTATAAACCTTAAAGACATCACGGTTGTCTTGTGTGGTATGTTGATCATCGTACGTACAGAGTTAATTATCTTAATATTTTCTCTGAGTATGTCTGTTTTAGTTAAGAGTATTTAGATGGATAGAAAGAAGAATGAAGAAGAGAATGATATGCAGCTTTTGTATAGCCTTATATAGACCCGAGGTAGGGAGTCAAAGATGGTTCAAACTCTTGAAGTTAAATTAGGGTTTAGGATTTGCCAATTTACATGCATTCTTGACTTTATCAAAATCGGGGACCAAATTGATTGGGAATGCAATATTATAAGGTAGGATTATATTGACAATCGTGTCAAACCCCATGTGTATAGTTTCATTCACTTATCGATCACCGATGTTGCCTATGATCTCGAGAAGTTTTGCTGGCCACAAAACTATCAACATGAACCAAGCCTTTTAATTTTTAAATTATTTCTAAATTGATTAGAGTTTGATATGAGTTTTTAAGGTTTTCTTAAAACATGATAATTGTTATTATCTTTTATGCATATGAGTCAAAGCATAAATAGTGTTAAATACATAAATTAGATAGCATGAATCTTTCAAAAATTCAATTTACATTGTATCAGTGTTAATATAATATATATATATTGTGATATATTAATATTAATGTAACGGGTTATATCATATTTTCATGTGTTAAGATAGAAATAAGCCCTTGATTTAAAATATATATAGGGTAGAGTTCCTGTAGGAAAATTGATTTGTATAAGAAGTGTGAGAGTGATTAAAAAATTGATATGTATGCATCATTTTTTTGGACGTATTCATGATGTTTTGGATTGTTTTGTGTAGAAAAACACCAAACATAACAATTAATAACAAAAAACAATGTATTCTAGGCTTAAAACTTAAAACACTACGTCAAAAACATTTAAGCAGAGTGTTTTAAGTAATTACTAGGGTGTTTTATTTGTAATTTAAATTTAATGACTATAATACATTGGAATGTGTTTTAAATTTTTATATATTGTTTTATTAAGTGTTTTTCAAGCCAAAACAACCCAAAACATCATTCCAAAATAAAAAACACAATGGTTACATGCCAATTTTTAATCCTTCTCACACTTCTCACATAAGCTAATTTTCCTACAGGATCCTCTACCTATATTATATATATATATATATATATATAACAAGTTGTATATTATATTTTCATGTGCTAAGACAGAAATAAGCCCTTGTTTTAAAAAAAAGTATTTATATAGCACAAAGGAACCCGGTGTGGAGTATGAAAACGATTTCTATTTCATCCGTTGGTTAGATAAGGGAGGAAGGGGTGCAACCCCAAACTACCCTAGATTCCAACAATTACCCATTGTAAAGACCAAATCACTTTTATCCTAAACTACTCCAAAAGTCCTTAATAAGTGGGACATAAGGGAGGAAGGGGTGCAACCCCAAACTACCATAGATTCAATTCCAGCAATTACCCATTGTCAAGACCAAATCACTCTTATTCTAAACTACTCCAAAACTCTTTAATAAATTGGAATAATGTTATATACCATGGCCCTACACTTTCACATCACACTCTCTCTCTGCTCTGCCTGTCTCTCTCCTAGCCGCACACATACCAACTCAGTAAACAATATGCACAATCACTACCTGATTTGAGGTACCCATATGGGTGGCGATAGTGTTACCCATTTGGATACCCTATCTGAAAACACCTACCTGAGAACCCCATCTCCCCTTATATTGGATTCAATTATGCCAATCGGTGTATATACCATTAAATTAAATAGGTGGTATATTGGTAATGTATCGGGTTCTATTTATACTTAAAAATTATCTAAGCAATTAAACTCATTTATTGTACCAACCGAGTTTTATTTCCTGACAAAAAATAGGTACGACAATAAGAGTTTAGAACCCCTATCTTTTATGAAATAATGAGCTTTGTGATCATATATAAGCACCGACTCTACCTCATACTGTAAAGGTCACTTCAACTGTCTTTCCGTTTACTTCTAAACATTATCTTCTTTTGGAAATGGTATATTATGAATTATCTGTATATTGCACGTTTGATATGTATTTTTGCGACATTTAAATTTTCTTCGCACTATTTGTTGTACATTGTATACATCGTTTTGTCTGGTTTTTACCCCCTTCTGTGTTAGGGATATGTAATAATCATACACACGTTACATTGTGTTGCGATCGTCGAAATTACACACATATTCCATCATGCAATTAATACCATAATATTCATGAGTTATGTGTTCTTGTGAAATGTATGACATGTATAATAGTTGTTTCAACTATATATCTCTCTTGTTCCCTTTTGCACACGCATACGCGTTGTTATGAGTTTAAAGTTGAATTGCATTTTCTATCCATTAACAATAACAACAACCACCATACTTCATAAACCCATAAATAACAAAGCTAAAACTAGGATCTGAGAAGTGTGAGATGTAGACAAAACTTAGCTCTATCCCTAAGAATATAGAAGCTACTTCTAAAGAGACCCCCAACTTCACAACACACACCCAACAAGCATACACTAAAAATATAGTAACAAAGAGCTACCCGAAAATTAAAGAAATGGTGAAGGCGGAATGTAGTAATACAAAGACATGTATACCATCATAAGATAAGACAACACATACCCATATATGATATATACACAAACGCATATCATACTAAAGTCCACCTAGAAGTGCAAAAAGAAGTTGAAATCCCTAATACCACACTAATTAAGTCACGTACAAACCCTT
Source organism: Ambrosia artemisiifolia (assembly GCA_032199755.1). NCBI lineage: Eukaryota > Viridiplantae > Streptophyta > Magnoliopsida > Asterales > Asteraceae > Ambrosia > Ambrosia artemisiifolia. Next base: position 4,204,657 of record CM063519.1, read on the forward strand.
CATTAGTGATATACTAGTCACCCCTAAAATTTCGCAAAAAAATTTCAGTTCTTATCCAGTCTAACCTAGTGTGTCTATACATCCACCTCAACATTCTCATCTCTGCTACCTCCATTTTGCGTGCTTATGTTTTCTTGATGGCCCAACGACCTATCGTATATAACATAATAGGTCTAACTGCCAAGGGTGAAGCTTTTTGTGGGCCAACCCGCCAGGGGGTGCCCCGACCCCATCGATTTTTGGCTCAGCAGTGTAAATTTCTCCGGTTTTATTTAAAAAAAAATTGTATTTTTTAGTCCGGCGCTCAACAATTTAAAAAAAAATTGGGACTCGTGACTTTCGGCCTCCATCATCCAAAAGTTTAACCTTCGTCACAACTAAGTGCAACCTTAATAAATTCTCCCCTTGTATCGCTTAAGTATATGCCAAACTAGATTATACCCCGGGAACGTCCCGGGGTTGAAAAATCTAATATGACATATTAACTTTACATATGAAATAGAATGATGCGCTTTACAGTTACATGCATGAAAGCTTCGGGTAGCAGCTAACCTAAAACACTTAAAAATATATATCTCCAATGTTAACGCCTAACCTTAAACAATGTATAAATTTAATATTAATATCTAACCTAAAACATTGTATAACTCCAATGCTAACGCATGTTGTAAATAGAATTCATATTTACTGATTTGAACATAATTAGTGACTTGCCTATACATGATTAATGATTTACCTGAACATTTTGTGTTTTTTTCCTGTTTGAACAAAACCCAACAAAAAATAGTCGTTTTTTTCTCCGTTTTTTATATAGCACTATGGTACTCGTTGGAAAGATAATAAAACGCTCGTTAATTTGGTGTAATGTTTTTCTTTAAAAAATCTCGTATATAAAATATATTAACGTTTAAAAATTATGGGAGGAAACATAAGAGAGAAAAATCAAATTTTATTTTTTAAATTATTTTTTTCCTAAAATATCTCAATGCCACATGTGATGACACATGGCACACTCAAAGAGGAGAATGCCTCATTGAGTGTCATGTCATCAAAAATGCTTTGGTTTATTATATGTATAGATTACAAACGTTATCCTTAAACTAAGATAATTACATTTGATGCCCTTTATGTTTACAAGCGAATAAGTCTGATGAGCGGGAGCGGATTGTACATTCATTGAGGATTTTAGTTATTAACCACCGAAACTGAACAACGATCGTGTTGAGCAACCTTGACTTGTGCCAAAATTTTAAAATCTGATTAGATATTTAAGGGAAGAGTCTAATGTATGTAATTAAATACTCCATTATAGATCGTAAGGATCGGTGAGAATGGTACAGTAACGTGGAATGCAAGATACAGGTGCTTTGTGCCTGTCTGCCGCCTGCATGCAGTTCGAGAGACGAGAGATCAACTTCATAAACTATTAAATTCATTTGTACCTTTTGTCCTTTTATTTCCGGAGAAGAATTTTGATTTCGGTTTCCAATATAAATGCACAAATCTCCTTCTTTTTTAATTTGGTTTGTAGCCTTTCTAAGTTTGGTATAGTGGTGGGCCTACATCTACCAAAACGAATTTCAATATTTAATTATAATATTAAATATATATATATAGATAGAGGTTCCGGTAAAAAAACCTCTTTTTGTGAGAAGGGTGAGAAGCCTTGTGAGAGTGACATGTGGCAGCGTTTTAATTTAATAATAAGGGCAATAGGGTAAATACATAAATAATTAAGTTTTTAAAAAAATCAATCTCCTAATCATGAGAGAGATTTTCGGATTTGTTTTCAGATCTTGAAACGGATTTACATGATTTGAATTAATAGGTATCTTTGGTCAACAATCATCCATATACATTTATCATTTATCATTTTATCAATTCCTCTAAAAAATAAGTTCTCTACTGTTATTCGTTTGCTTTTGTCTTTTAGATGGAAAATTTCATGATAAATGATATTTCAGGTTTCTTCTATTTGTTATTAACATTGTGTTTATTAGATCTTATTACGTGATTGATGATACAATGATAAATGTTGTGCTTTTACACTAATACCCCTACATCATATATTTATTTAATAAAATTATAACACAATTTACAAGATTGCCACTAATTTAATCTCACCCATTCATCTATATGATCTAATGGCCATATTTATTTCTCACCCTTCTTACAAAACACATCTTTTGTATGTTAACCCCACCCTATATATATATATATATATATATATATATATATATATATAGGGATCGGTTCAAATACAAAGTCTCAAAAACGTGCGAAGTGTGCGAAGTCACGTAACATACAAAATTACGTAACATGGACAGAATACCTACTAGTTCCATAACTAAAATCACGTAACATATAGTCCATTACCAAAAGTTACGTAATTTTGTATATGTGGTTTTTTTTAGTTATGAACTAGTAGTGATTCTGTTTATGGTACGTAATTTTGTTACGTGATTTTAGGTATGAACTAATAGTGATTCTGTCTATGTTACGTAATTTTGTATGTTACGTTTTTTAAGGGTATGGAAAATTTTTTATGTAAAGTTTTGAATGATTCTGTCTTATGGTACGTAATTACGTAATGACACTATATGTTACGTGATTTTAGTTATTAACTAGTAGTGATTCTGTCTATGTTACGTAATTTTGTATGTTACGTGACTTCGCACACTTCGCACGTTTTTATCACTTTTCACAATAACCGCCCCCTATATATATATATATATAGGATTTGGTTCAAATGAGAACCTTTCCCCAAATTGAGAACTGAGAGAACCATTCTGGGCCACACATTTCTCTAAGGCAAAAAAAATTTTTTTTTTTTTTTTTTTTTTTTTTTTTTTGCAAAAATCGCTGCTTTATATGTAAGAATTTTTTTTTTTTTTTTTTTTGTATTTTTTTTTTCAGTATACACATGTGTATAATTGCATTATACACATATGTATAACTGAAATATACACATATGTATAGCTGAAAAATGCTATATACACATATGTATAATTGCTATATACACATATGTATAATTGACATATACACATATGTATAAATGAAAAAAAAATTCAAAAAAAATAAAAAAAAAACTTTCCTTGCATAAAAATGTGCGATTAAAGCAAAAAAAAAAAAAAAAAAAAAAATTTTTTTTTTTTTTTTTTTGGCCTTTATATGAAATGTGTGGTCCAGAATGGTTCTCTCAGTTCTCAAATAGGGGTTGGTTCTCTTAGGATCCCTACCCTATATATATATATATATATATATATATATATATATAAATACGCGTTTTGTGTTCGTGTATGAAAAAAATGACATGATAAGTTATCGTGTCGTCAGTGGCGAAGCTTGGTTTCGGAATCGGTGGGGGCCGGACTCAATTTTTTTCGATCGGTAGTGGTAAATCGGTGGGGGCCGAACTCAACCCGGACTTAATTTACCTATGAAAATCGCAAATTTATACCACTGCGCCAGAAAACAGGGGGGGGCAGGGCTACCCCTAGCCCTTCTTATCCTTCGCCAATGCGTGTCGTATTCGTGTTTACCTATTATGTGTTCATGTCTTATCGTGATCGTGTCTTAACAGGTCTGACATGTACTAATGTTTCTTTTTACAAATGCAACATAGTAGGACCTTAATCACCTTTTTAATTACAAATACATGCGCGCAGAGGCTGACTAGCTAAACAAGTGAGTGCAGGTGTTCATCGTTTCGAATCAAACTAATGTGAAATGAAGGTAAAGTAATTAATCAAAGTTATCCGTTAAAAATTAAGTTATATTAATACCGAATACGAAAAGTAAAAGAAAAAAAGCACAACTTTATTGCATAATTATTGGCGAACTATGTGGTTAGTATTAATTAGTGTTATGTGACAAAAATTTTTTTTTTTAAAGGCTCACTTCATTAACACAAAGCAAAGCAAGATATTTCCGAGGTAGAGATATCCGCTCGCACAAAATTACATCATATCAACACGAAAGTTAGACCAACGTATCCAATCTACCTTACCCTCTTTGAATCTACTTCGAAATCAAAGGTAACCCAAAGCCTTAACATCGGACACTATTTGAGCCACATAAACCTCCTTATTGGAAAATTTTTTCCGTTTCTAGCTTTCCATAAACGCCAACATGTTAACACAAGCACACCATAAACCAAATCTTTCTTTATCTTCGACCCGGCCATATGATTGATCATCAGAAGCACGTCTTGAACAGAGAATAAAAACATACTCGGGATATTGCACCAAGAAGAAATGCCTCCCCACACCCCATTAGCAATGTGACACGCCGTAAAAATGTGTCCCGTTGTTTCTTCCACTTCTCCACACAACGGACATAAACCATCCTCAATCACAATGTTCCTCCTTTGAAGAGCAACCATGGTCGGAATTCTATCCATGTTCGCCCTCCACATGAAAACGTTACACTTATTTGGAATCCACTTACACCATTTAAATACATGATTACCATCGCTCGGCACATCTCACACGGTTTTAACAATCAATACCCTAGGTCTAGTGAATAGTGATTACTCAAGATTGTTACAAAGCATAAGCATGTCGTGTTTCCAACTTCAAACATGCACCATCATATATTTTCTATATTTTTTTTTTCTCTATTAGATCTCATATAGTCTTTTCGATCATGTTGTGACACACTTTTTAAAAAAATGAAAACTGATCACCAAATTGATTGTCAAATCACTTAAACCAAAATGACAGTTTACTCTAATGTTTATTACATAGATATGTGCCTTAAAATTAACATTTTCATGCATTTTACTTTTTCAATGATGTTATTTACCCTACTAAAAAACTTCACTATAAAAAAATCGTCTAAAAGTAAGATTGTGAAAAACTATATTTTACTGATGTTAATACCATGGTAAGGTGGAAAGGGCGCTCCACTGAAAAATTTTTCACTTCACTGATTTCTACCAATCTTACATTGTCACATCAGTTCACTGATTCACTTTACTAAAACATTTTTTTGGAGGCAGTAATACTCCACTGAATTTTTACCCAACAATCAATTATTTTCACACATAATAATAATAATAATAATAATAGTAATAATAATGCACCACAACATCAATAAAACCATCTCCTTCTTCACAACTCTGCTCCTAGAACTCACCATCTCCTCTCTCTATCTCTAGAACTCATCATCTCCTCTCTATTCGTCGATGAATTGAACCCAGGGGCGTAGCTTTCTTAGGGCGGGAGGGGGGGGGGGGCGACCCCCCGAAATTTTCGCTCAGAAGTTTAGATTATATAGTATTCGTATAGAATTTTTATAGTATACACGGTTTCGACCCCCCGCAACCGGTAACTCCCGACTCCCTCGGTGACTTCCGACCCCCCGAGATGTTCGTCCAAGCTTCGTCACTAATTGAACCAGAGTCAGGTTCTGTTCTTTTGTTGTTGTGATGTACGGGAACTGAGGTCAGAATTTTGGGTTTTTGATTATGGATGAAAGAAGTAAGTTCTTTGAGGAGTGGGAGAGGATGAATTGAAAATATCAGAGAGAGAGAGAGAGAGAAGTGCTTCACAGATCATTAACTAAAACCCGATTTTGATTTACAGGACCACTACCAGCATAGGTGACGGTAGTATTATCGTGCTAATAGTGGGGTACTCGTGACAAAATTGGTAGACGCCCCGTCCCCTTAATGTGAGAGCACCTACCATCTTATTTTCGTCAACATTTAGCACTACCTTGAACATATAAATTGACATTTGAAATCACTGTTTCACATGTATGGAAATTGAATTCCCAAGATGATGTATTGCTCTACTGATCTATGGGCCATGCCTAAAACCAAGTGTGTGTGTGTTTTTTTTTTTTTTTTTTGCACGGTTTGTATTAATTAATAAACAATTAAAAACTTAATAACTTTAAAAAGGAAAAGAAAAATGAGTAACTTAAAAAAAATACTAAAAATATTATAAATTAAAATAATTGAAACCTTGAAACATATAAATTATAGTTATGGCGATATTATATGCATAAGTCTATTGCGAACACATGTTTCTAATATCGTAACAACGTCATGTAAAACGAGATAATATGACCTTACGTTTTGTAATCAAAATATTATGTCAGACTTAAGCAAAACTACCTATATCCCAAATGATACAAAGACTACTTTCAACGAGGCCACCACCTCCAAAACCCCCTGGACCCGGCTTGGTTTTAGTACAAGTTAACCCAAATCCGACTCTCTGTTAGTCGACGCAAAACATGTTAATTTTCGTGTCGAGTTCGGGTTTGGTTTCGTATTGTGTCAAGAATTTTCATCCCTAATAACAATGTAATTATTCGAGGAGTGTATTTCATTAAAAAAAACATTTGTTTTATAAAAATATAACAATATTATTACATGCTAAAGGGAAAAAAATGTTTAATTTTATGGTATATTTTTTTAAACAAACAGTGAACTATGTAAAAAGTTATTGATTGGTAAAACTAGTAAATGTACACAAACAACCTTACCCATAAAAACCTCAGTTATATACTTATTGACTATTGATTCATATGTTTTGTAGGGCAAATATATTTTGTACAAATAAAAAATTTGTGACATATTTTTAACAAGACGTTGATGTTAGAAAAACCCTCGTCGAAAACCAATTACTACACATTTGAAACGCAATTTCAACGTATTTCTTACGGAAATATGGTGTAGGAAATTTGTGACGCAATTCCTACACATTTCTTACGCAATTTTCAAAGTATTGGTCGCTTTTGTGTAGCAAATTTGTCCAAAAAATAACGGTGTTTTTTTCGTCACAAAGTAGTAGCAATTTTTCAAAATTTGTGACGCATTTTTTCCTGTAAGAAAATTTTGTAGCAAAAAAGTCACTTTTCTAGTAGTGGTCAAAATTCTATAGAGGCTCACATGATTAAATCTCTCTCACACACACATGCACTTAAGACTATGGGGTGTGGTTCCCCTTCCCCCTTCCTCCCCCTTGTCCACATCAGCGCCACGTCATCTTCCCCCTTCCCCTCCCCCATCTAGGGGAAATGGTTCCCCATCCTCCCTCTTCCCCTTTCCATTATTTAAATGAAAAAAAAAAACAAAAAAAAATTATTTTGAACGGTTATACATAAACACACACACAAACCTTCACCCATCCTCTCTCTAACCATCATCATCTTCATCAACCTTCACCCATCCTCTCTCTACCATCATCATCTTCATCAACCTTCACCCTCACCAACAACCAACATCATCCACCTGGAACCAACCCCACCGCCGTACGCCACCGTCCTCCTCCACCTGGAACCAACCCCACCGCCGTCCGCCACCGTCCTCCTCCACCTGGAACCAACCCCACCGCCCTCCGCCACCGTCCTCCTCCACCTGGAAACAACCAACATCATCCCAGATCTGCTTCTCTCTCTCTCTCTCTCCCTCTTTCTAAAACAACTCTTTCTCTCTCTCTGATCTCTCTCTCTCTACCCAGATCCACCCCCAACGTCTTTTTTTTCTTGGATTTTGGGACGGGGAGAACGGGATAATTACCCCGAGCACACCGAAGACATTTCGGGGGGGGGGGGGGGGGGGCGGTGTTCCCCTTCGGGGAAAGCTCCACATCAGCTTTCCCGAAGCCTTTCCCCACCCACACCCCATAGTCTAATAGAAATCATTGGGTGCAAATGACCTTGTCTAGACCTAGTAGGTCCGCCTCTCTTCATACAAGTGTATGTATTTGTTCATGTGTTATATTAGACCATGTGTAGTGGAGGGCTTTATTTATAAAGCCCCTTTTTCTGATTGGTCCACGTGGCAGCTGAGTCAGCATGAAGAGATAAAGTGAAAAGGGGGTGTAGTGGTAGGGGCTTTATTTATAAAGCCCCTATTATTTTATTATATAAAGATTCTACTTTTTGACCCACCAAAAGTTCACGTTTTCTTTCCTTGGCCACGTGTAGTAATTTGGTTGGATGGATACATTGAGTTTGGGCGCTAGTTTTATAAAGCCCGGCTCATTTTTTTGCCTATAGCGCCCCTGCGTTTCGATGTGCAAGGCGCTATTTTTAAAAAAAAAATGGGCATAACGCCCTCCACTACGAAGGGTCTTAAAGTTGCATGGACGAGACAAAAAAGCCTTCGTTCATATTCATTTGATTGATTAGTTTACATGCCTAAACCTATGGGGTGAGGTTTACCCACCACTGTGAGCAAAGATTAAGGGTGACAGTTTTTAAGTCTATTGTCATATGTATTTGATAAATTAGTTTTGATACATATAAATGTATTTTTTTTTTCTTAAACCATACCTTAATTTTTCATTCCTGAGTAACACATCATAAAATTAGGGAAATTGGATTTTAACACCCTAAACTATTGACCATTGGCCGCTGACGCACTAAACTACAAAATTGAACAACACCGCACTATACTTTCAAATTATTGGCCTGTATCACCCTCAGACTAACCATGGTTAATTTTTGCTGACATGGCATGGTGACGTGTCTATTTTTGCTGACGTGGCATGGGGAATAAGCTGACGTGGCATGGACACATCACCTGCCACGTCAGCAAAAATGGACACGTCACCATGCCACGTCAGCAAAAATTAACCATGGTTAGTCTGATGGTGATACAGGCCAATAAGTTAAAAGTACATTGCGGTGTTGGTCAATTTTGTAGTTTGGTGCGTCAGCGGCCAATTGTCAATAGTTCAAGGTGTTAAAATCCAATTTTCCTAAAAGTTAGATGAGTTTGTGATCTCCATCGACATTTTCTTAATCTCATATTCCAAATCACCTATTGACATTAACTTGCATAGTGGCATTATAAATATTGTAATATTTATAATATAAACTTTGATATTAGTAAATACTATGTGACTACATATAAGGTGTGAATTCTGTAAACTACACAAGAAAAAAAAATGCAGCCTATAAAGTAAATGGTATAGTGAGTTCAAACAGGTTTAGTAAAATCTCTACTACATTATAAAGGAGGAGTAATGGCTAAATGTGTCCATATTGGCAAACTTAAGATGTCATTTGAAAAGCAATATGCTTTAACCTTCAAATGTCATGTAAATCTTCCCCAAATTACCCTTGAATGCATTAAGATGTTTGTACCATAATGCATTAAGATGCTTGTACCAACCATTTTCCATTAATTATGTAATAAAATAATATACACTTTTCTTTACTACATAACTTGACAAAGTTAAGATGGTATGTGAAGAGACACAAGTATAATCCTCTATGTTTTACCCTTTTTCTTCCCATTATGCCCATGTTGTACAATCTTTAATGAAAATTGTACAACTTACTGATGCAAGTCATTCCACCAATTCTTTTTGAAAAGTTCCAACATTGAATCATTCATTTCAGGAAGGAATATGAAACTCATTCCAATCATTGCCTGACAATTAAAGCTGACTTCAATACAATTCAATTCCTTTCACATATTCGATTTCTCTTTCTAATCAACAAACCACAACTCATATCATCAGAGTATATATATGCATATTGTGGCGAGATGTACCATCCTCATCATCAAGGAAAGAACATTCATTCTACATCAAGAATGTCCATTAAACTAGAAAGACATTTGTTTCTGCAAAGGGGGTAGTAATGGAGGTGATTAGTGTCTTGTTCTTTGAACCGATGCTAAGCCAAGAGTCCAAGACTCAATGCACACTGGATCTCGATGAATGGTTCATTGAAACAGTCGACCAGCTCAGATGAGTAGACAGTACGTATTATTATTATTATTAAATAGTTGAAAGAACAATCTTGTGAAGAATGTATCAGTCCTTCCAATACTTATTGTTTATTTGTTATCGCAATACCGTTTGTTTATTTTTTTGTACTTATGATTTTGTATTCCTTTTAAGATAATGGAATCATCATCATCATCCCGCAGTTTGCCTGAAATTTCGCCTTGTAGCGACGAAAAGGTGCGATTCTTGCTTCACACTGGAGACAGATGGATTGCACAGCGTACAATGGAGGCGAGGTACGAGGGAAGGAATATAAGAAAATATGAGTTGGAGGTGCCTTCGGATCTGAGATGGTTTTCGGAGTTGATGGATGAGGTGAAGAGGGTATCAGGTTTGGATTATGGGGAAAGATCAAGACTAAGTTACAAATCAGGTCGCGTTTATTTCTGTTTTGGGGTCAGACCAGGGGAGATAGGAGAGACAGGATATTGCTCGTCAAAGATCTCTATGGACATTCACTTGGCCGACCTCATGAATCATGGCGTCAAGAAGCGAACCCAGCCTAATAGCCTATTGACTTGTATCTCGAGTGCCGTTAGTCATAACTTACCTTTTCATATTTGGATTATGTTTATGTTATCTGTTTTCTTCACTCTTTTTTATGTAACGGATCACTAAATCGTGGAGAATTAGTTTTAAAGCAACATGAGTTGCACATGACTTAATAATCCTTGAGAAAACTTTTTAATTGCCAAAAGTTTACATCATCCATTATTTAAAAAAAAATAAAATCATATTTGGTTATAGTAATATGGAACGCTATAATTTTAATAATCGTGATGTTTTTAATGATATAATGACCCCAAATTTGACATAAACCACTTGTGCATCTCTAGCTTTAACAGTCTTAACCATAGATAAGTCAATAGTTGGCATGGAACCTAAGGATTAAAGGAAAATTGTTAATAACCTAAGGTGGACACACCCGGGTCAAGTGACATGTGTGTGTGTGTGTGTGTGTGTGTATATATATATATATATATATATATATATAGAGAGAGAGAGAGATAGTTTCAGCAGAATGACAATACAAACGAAGTGAAGAATACTTTGGCAAACATGTAGGGATACAAAGCAAATCTTATTAAGTGAAATAGAATAATTGTCAAAAACACATGATACAACTTGCGCTTCTTAGGTTGTTGCTTCCTATATATTTCATGTCACCATAATGAATCATCCACAAACGCATACGCACACACCACAAAACCCAACAACAAGTACGAGACAACAAAACAAACGCACCCGCAGCAACGCGCGGGCATTCCCACTAGTAATACATAAACATATCAATCACGGTAGTATGGTTAACTAACATGGCACCCTTCTTAAAGTGGAGAAATAGAAAAACACCCTAGTGTGCTAGTTGCACATAAAAGCCCGTAAAAAGCCCAACTTTATGGGCCCATATTTGGGACTGTGTAATTGCTATGAATACACCATTTTTTTCACGAATTGGTGTTGGTTTGGAACTAATTTTGACTTTGACCAGCTCCAAGACATTATGCTTTTGGCTTGAAATAGGCTCAGTTTCGCTCCGGTTTAGTTGGTTGTGAATTGATTTCATTCACTTGGATTCATTTCAGTTTTGGTTCCGTTCCGGTTTATATATGCATCGTTTAAAATCAGATAAATTACATATAATTTAACTTTTTAGATTTTTTTAAACAACAACCACCACCTTACCCAGTATCCTTATGGACAGAGAGGCTGCTTCCAGAGAGACCCCCCGGCTTCACAATACACAAGCGACAAACAAGCAGACTAGAAAAAAGTACTACAAAGCTACTGAATTTAGAGAAACAATGAAAATGTCACGTAGTAAAACAAAGGTATATATGCCATCAAAAAACAACAAAACTCATGTGTTGTTTCCACCATATCACATCATAATTCTTGTAAGAATGTTAGACAAGAAACCGGTTCTACAAGTGGTATCAGAGCTTTAGGCTCGATTTATGGTGTTGTTTGATAAATTTTGAGTACAATCATATGAGATTTGAGCTTTGGACAAGTTTGATATGACTTCGAGACAAAAGACAGTGCTTGATTATCTTCATGGGTCCATGCTTAGGGTTTTCTGACTATCGTGCCCATCAAAAGGCTTGGATAGCGGATGTTGGTGGTCGAATACAGGGTTGTTCTCAAATACCGGCTTATGATACCCCTTTTTCCTCCGGACAAACCATGCCCTATTTGCAAAAAACCTTGTTTGGATAGATTTGGTGAGCGTGCACTTCACTACAAGGAATTGTCGGTACCGCCATGACCTGGTCAGAGATGTTTTATGGGATGTGCTTCGACGTGCTAGGATCTCGGCTAAGAAATAAGCACAGGTTAATTTTTTGATTGATCGCGGGAGGGGAAATATACACTGCGTCCTGCAAATGTTCTTGTTTTTTGTTGGGTGGGGGGCAAGCATGCATGCATGTGTTGACCTCACTGGGGTGTCACCCTGGTGGGATTGTTAGACAATGGCTTTGTGCCGAGGCAGGGGGAAGCTAGGAAGGTCGCTAAGCATGAAACAACATGTTTATAGAACCAACACGTTTTCCTAACATTTGCTTTTGATACATTTGGATCTCTGGCTCCTAAAACAGTGCGTTTGCTGGAACGAGTGCAAAAGGTGGTCCATAGCAGAATAGGTTTTGTGATTCAAAAAAAGATAGCGGCGCAACTTGTTGCCCGCTTACCTACTATCTAAATGTAACTTGTTTTGGGGTGATGGAATGAAATAATAATAATAATAATAATAATAATAATAATAATAATAATAATAATAATAATAATAATAATAATAACTAGTAATTTTACGGTATTAATAGAAAAAACATTTAAATAAATATTTGGGTTAAATTGGTCATGTCCATGTAACCTGTGATTATGTGAAAACTCATGTTTTCAAGTTCATGTATCTAACACGATTTTTAGTTCATATCATGTTCGACCTTCCAACCCACGAACATGACTAATTTAACACCCATGTAAAAATAAATTACTAAATTGCTTGGTTTATTATGAAACTAACCTACTTGGTAAGTTGTTTTGTATGCTAGATATGTAATCAATGTCGAAGTTTCAATCAAAGAGAGCTTCGTTCGGTTCTTAGTTTCAATTTTATTGATTTAATCCGACTCCCTCTTCATATATAATATTATACACATAAATAGTAACACTTTTGAATATATAAAAACTAGGATTTCTACCCGCGCGCGTTGCGGCGCGCCGGGTGATTTCTGCTTCATCTTGAACTGTTTATTTACTCGGTTAAGTTGCGCAGAACTAATTAAAAGTTGTATCATGTACATCCGACGTTTATAATTAAAAATTTTAACATTTAACAACAAAAGACAATATGTTTTATCAAGATATAATGGTTTATGTCTCATGAGTTGCAGTACATGTAGGCAATATGTTTTATCAAATTTATAATTTTTAGGTTAATCTTGGAAATGATAGTATTGGGAAAAAAAAAATAGTTGGAAAAATATTTGCACAAACAAAGTCTAGAACTTGTGACCTCTGCCAAGGGAAATGCACCTAAAACCACCACACTACCAACTCAATTTGTCTTTTATTCCCAACCCAATTAAATATAATATGAAATAAAGCTGTGTAAATGAAAAAAAAAACTCCTACTGGACTCAAACTCATGACCTCATGTAAGGGGAGAATATACATCAAACCACTCCACCACCCACGCAAGTTTGATTTTGTTATGAAACTTATTTACTATGTATTAAAGCAAAGATGAAAGAAACAAAAAAAAAATATGTTCTAGGGGGTTTCGAACTCATGACCTCAACTAAGAGGATCACACATAACACTTCAAACCACTCCACCACCCAAAGAAGTTTGGTTTTGTAGTAAAAGTTAATGTTTTTATCCTAAAAAACGCTGAAAATAAAACAAAACAAAATATTGTTCTAGGGGGTTTCGAACCTGTGACCTCAACTAAGAGATCATACATAACACTTCAAACCACTCAACCACCTAAGGAAGTTTAGTTTTGTAATGAAAGTTATTATTTTTATCCTAAAAAAACGCTGTAAATAAAAAATAATAAGCCACCGCCCCTCTCAACCAATGAGAGAGGGGCAAGAACTATTCATCCCATTTGTTATTAATACATAGTAAATAATAATAACTAGATTTTTACCCAACGCCGCGCGTTGCGGCGGCGGCACAATGCATCCAACAGATGGCAGCGGCTGGTTATGTTTAGCATTAGGAGTAACACCAATTCTTAAACGCCACAACCCCACATTCCCTAATCTTATGTTTCTACTTTAAAAACATGAAAGAAGACATTATCTTTGACTGCTCAAGGTCACGTAAATAAGCAGAATATGTTTGTAAGCCACACCCAGCTTAATCTCAGCAACATCCGAAAGAACATCAACTTTAGTCAAAATCATATCACAAAAACCGTTACCCTCATTTACATATTTCAGAGCAACAATAGCAAGCCAATCACAACGACGTAGACGACCCGTGGTTACACCAACCTCGTGCCCAACAGCCCTGTGTAGATCCTTAGCGTCACTAAATAATTCAGTAAACAAATACCTGAGATGTGTGAGGCCAAAGCACCAAATCAGTTTTGTTGCTAGAGATATTAGAGGAGCTCAATCAACAACAATGAGGTTTCAAGTGGCAACCTATTTTTTTTTTAACTGCAAGAAGAGATATGTTATTTCAAGCCAGCAAGATGTTGGCAACATAAGAACAGAGAAATCCTAAAATAATGTTCAAAATTTAAGAACTAAAATGAAAGAGTAAAGCAAAATTAAATAATTTAAAGGTTAAATTTGAAGATAAGAAGTGGACCTAAAGCGTGTGAAGAGTCTTTGATGTTTGGCAGTGGATAACAAAAAAACAAAAACATCAATCAAAGCACAACAAAGCTATCTAAAGTCCATGACTTGATACTCGAAATTCTCAACCTTTCATTTTTTAAGCATATATAAGAAAGGTTTTGTACCTCCAAAGTATTCTTCAACTCTTCATCCGGGGCCTTTTTATCATATACTCATAAACGGTGATATTGTCATCCGATTGGATCTCCTTATCACCTATGTTTCTGGGTTTTAGGAATCGAGCTATTTCTTTAAGGCGCGTGGTAAATGAGGTCTTTTTTTCCACTTCTTATCGTCAACACCTGAAGTCGGCCTCGCGCCGTCTTTGTTACAACCGCCAGTTCAGCAGCTGAAACCGATGCATTTCACCATCATGGCCCAAAAAAATCAGCGACAAATTTCAGGCGAGCATCAATCTCAACTGTGTAGTTATCAATTACTAACTAAGTAGTAAAAGCATAGTCCTTCCACTCCAACAGAGCATCTTAGTTACCTAGTTATCTTAACAAATCACACAGTTTGGATCTTTACATTGTCTCAGGCAACACGCTTCCAATATTCCAAACAAAACGTAACTCCTCATGTCAACATGTAACGGTCCATTAACCATATAAACAAAAACAATAAACAGCATATATTAAGTACGCAACACTTCCATATATTTAAGTAAACCGCCAGTACACCAATCATACTCATGAACATATTATATTACGCAAACAGATTATTAGGATTCATAATTTATAAATTAAAAACCCTAAGTGCGTACCGAGAATAACATTGGCTCCTATAAGGTGCCGTCGTATGAGCCATGACAGTCCTTGTATTTGGTGAGGCTTCAGCACGGCCGTTACACCGTAATCGGAACAGTTTACTTCACTGTCGGGGCGGCGCGTGCGTCTCCATCGAACACATACTTAGCGGTGGCGATTAATCTCTTTTCGTAGTCCATTTTCAGCAATTGTGGAGCAAACGCTAATGAATTTGAGTTTTCTGAAAATGTATAAACCCCCTCTTTATCAGCAGTTACATGTGGCACATACACAGGAAAAGATGAGCTTGTCATAGTGAGAGATGAGAAAGGAAGCGGTGGAGAGCAGGAAAACTGAAAACTGTGATAAGAAGAGACAGAGGCAAGGGTTTTGACTTTTGAAACCCAAAGCAAGAGACTGGGGCAGAGATACAGAGATGTGATGTGGGCCACATATCAAATTATTTTTGAAATGCATGCGAGGCTTGCAATAGTGTCCTTTGTGGGTGGCACCGACATTGCAAATTATAGGGTATAGAATTTGATGAGGCCAAAGACATATAATAGTCCAGTGGTATATTGGTGGTGAGATAAGACTTAGGGACTATAAGGTCCTGAGTTTGAATCTCATAAGAGGATTTTTCTCATAATTATGAGTTTTCTCGTGACTTGATGGTGGAATATGATCACGTGGTAATACTGATGGCACGATGATACTCTAGTGATCTTTGAGTGATTTTACGCGATAAAAAAAAAATTGATGAGAAAACCAAGATAATGTAGCAAGCAGCCGATTTGATGGGAAGATCTACACCATACATTTCAAGAACGTGAAAACTTCCAAACACTCTCATCTTTGCCTACTTCTAGAACCCTCCCTCTTTCTTTATCATCCATCACCCCCAAAACCCCTCTTCCTTCCACACTTCCAGGGTTTTACATTTGCATCCCCTTTAATCTTTAACACCAACAATCACTCATCAATCCATTAATAATAATAATAATATCATGGCCCCTGTTCTTAGCAGAACAACTTTAACCCCTTCTTCCATAGCCTCACTCCCTTATCCTCCACTCTTTTCATCCAAGCCCAATACCCACAACCATTTATCTTTCAAAAATCCTTTTCTTCTTCAAAAGGGTCTGAAAATTAACAATCTTTCTTGCTCTGGCGTCAACTGGAAGGTGGATAAAAGAGGTAACAGTCTAGTGGTCAAGTGTGAGGCTTCTGCTGTTGCTGAAAAAGAAACCACTGACTCTTCTGCTGAATCTTTTGAATACCAAGCTGAGGTGGGTTCTTCATTTTTTTTATTTTATTGTTTTGGTTGGAATTTGGTTGCAAGTTTCTTGATTTTTTTAAGGGGTTGATTGATTGGTTGGAAATTTGTTATCTTTTTGTGTTTGTTTATGATAAAGTTTGTAACTTGTGTGTTTCTTGTAATGTTTTGTCAATGTTTGTTTGAAGAACATTTTTTGTATGTTTGTCATCAATGTTGCAGAAGGCGCTAAGCGCTAGGCGGACGGTGCGGTCCAGCCTAGGAACTAGTCGGGACTAGGCGAAATTAGGCAGAATTAGGCGTTTTGGTATTTTTATACGTATTTTATATATATACACACAAATTTAGGTGTTTTTTAAAAATATGTTAAGATATATACACATAATACTAAGAAATACCTAGAAATAGTTAGAAATTTAAAAAAAATAATTAAAAAAATTAAAAAAACCACCGCCTAGGCCCGCCTAATGGCCAAAACACCTAGTTCACTGGCCAGGTCCTTATTCCTATATTGAGTCCCGCCTAGCGCCTAGGTGGCCGCCAAGGCTGACTTTTACAACACTGTTTGTCATGTTTTATGTTTCTTGTTGACTTTTTGTTTTTTTTTAATGGATTGTTTAAAATGTATTGAATTTTGGATGCAGGTTTCTCGTTTGATGAATCTGATAGTTCATAGTTTATATAGTCATAAGGAGATTTTCCTCAGGGAGCTTGTGAGGTAAAAGACATCTATGTTTTGTTCTACATTTGTTATATTTATATATATTATTATTTATTTTATGAATGTTGAGTTTTGATCAGTTAGGTTTATACAAGATTTTGTCTAATTTAATTGAGCACATATTCTTTATAACTACTTATGCTCACATTTTGCATTTTTTGTTTGCTTTAGTAATGCAAGTGATGCGCTTGATAAACTAAGATTCTTAAGTGTAACGGACCCTTCGTTACTCGGAGATGCCGGTGAGCTAGAGATCCGTATCAAACCCGACCCAGAGAAAGGGACCATCACAATTTCGTAAGTTTCTTTAGCTTCTTCAGAAGCTTCTATTGTATAGTGGAAGAGGTAGTTAAAGCAATGTTTGTAATTATAATTATTTTATAGAGATACCGGTATTGGAATGACCCGAGAAGAGCTGATAGACTGCCTTGGAACTATTGCTCAAAGTGGCACTTCTAAGTTTTTGAATGCACTTAAGGTACGTGTTCTTTGACGATACTATTTTTATGTAATTCATTTTTTTAAATAAAAATGTTTATGTTTTCTTGTGTTATAGGAGAACAAGGATCTTGGAAGCGATAACAGTTTGATTGGTCAATTTGGTGTGGGGTTCTACTCGGCTTTTTTGGTTGCTGAAAAGGTCTTTATTTACATTCTCCTCGCATAATTGTTTGTTAATGCGTAATTAATAGTTATTTTACTGGTGATTTATCTTGTAAACAAATAGGTGACTGTGTCCACAAAGAGTCCCAAATCAGACAAACAATACATTTGGGAAGCATCGGCTGAGAGTAGCTCGTATGTGATTAAAGAAGAAACTGACCCCGAAAAGCAGCTTCGTCGTGGGACAGAAATAACGCTATATTTGAAGGTAGCTTATATGTTTTTCGTATAACATTATCTATCTTTTTGCATAAAAGAAAGCTTCTTGTGATAGTTTCGTTGTACTGTTATATGTTTAAT
Source organism: Ambrosia artemisiifolia (assembly GCA_032199755.1). Taxonomy (NCBI): domain Eukaryota; kingdom Viridiplantae; phylum Streptophyta; class Magnoliopsida; order Asterales; family Asteraceae; genus Ambrosia; species Ambrosia artemisiifolia. The sequence goes on from CM063519.1 coordinate 4,222,983, forward strand.
CAAATTTACGTTTTTCTGTGTGTGTATAGGATGATGACAAGTATGAGTTTACGGAGCCAAGCAGGGTTCAGGGTTTGGTGAAAAACTACTCACAGTTTGTTTCATTTCCCATATACACATGGCAAGAGAAATCAAGAACTGTCGAGGTTAGTTATAACTTCTAATTTCCATTGGCCATATATAGTAGATATGATAATTCAACCCATTAATAATATGAGTTAGTCGATTTGTGGGTTGTGTTTCGCTTCAAATTTCGAATATTTAGGCTAAAAGGAGAGACCGTTGAAAGTCTCCCAAAGTTGATTTTTTGTCCATTGTTAGTTTGTTACAGCGTTCTAAATCATAATGTTCTAGATCTAGATTGTTATTGTGATGTTATTATCTTTATTCACAGGTAGAGGAGGAGGAAGAACCGAAGGAAGGAGAAGAAACGCCACCAGAGGTAACGCCTAGAGAAACCAAATAAAAATCTAATAAAGTATATTTATTAGTATTATTTTTTTATGTTTCTTAACAAAATTAATGCTGTTTGCTACTGGTTTCCACGGCGAGAAGAAGAAAAAGAAGACTAAAACTGAAAAATACTGGGATTGGGAATTGGCCAACGAGACCAAACCGATATGGGTAAGTTACGAAACGCTTTAAACAACACTTTTAGCCACTTATTCATTCCAGAATTTGGTAATTACATGATTTAATTGCAGATGAGGAATCCAAAGGAAGTTGAAAGAGAGCAATACAACGAATTTTACAAGAAGACATTCAACGAGTTTCTTGATCCCCTTGCATACACTCACTTCACCACTGAGGTATTTACCATTTGAGTTTATTTAAAACAAATTCCTCATTCCATAACATCTAGTGTTTTAACACTTACAACACGTGCAGGGTGAAGTGGAATTTAGAAGTGTAATTTACATCCCTGGAATGGCACCAATGAACAACGAAGATGTAGTAAATCCCAAAACAAAGAATATCCGTCTTTATGTGAAACGTGTGTTCATTTCAGATGATTTTGATGGCGAACTGGTAAATATTTTGCTATTAACCAAAGCACAATCTCGCTGAGACATATTTTAATTAAATATTCTAAATCTGATTCTTGATATGCAGTTTCCAAGATACTTGAGTTTTGTAAAGGGTGTGGTTGATTCAAATGATCTTCCTCTTAATGTTTCACGAGAAATTCTTCAAGAAAGTCGAATTGTATGTTCAAAATCCTATCTTTACCTGATTAAAATATATGATCTTGATATTATATATTAAGAACACCCCGCCTTATTTTATTACAGGTAAGAATAATGCGAAAGAGGCTTGTTAGGAAAACGTTTGACATGATACAAGAACTTGCTGACAGTGAGAACAAAGAGGTTGATAAAAAGATTGAATTGAAACATATATTTTCTATTTTATTTGTTCTAAAGGTGTATATATCACTTTAATTTGGTGTAATAACTATAGGATTATAGAAAGTTCTGGGAGAATTTTGGCAAGTTTGTAAAGTTGGGATGCATCGAGGACACCGGAAATCATAAAAGAATAACTCCACTGTTGCGGTTTTTCTCATCTAAGAGTGAAGACGAGTTTATAAGCTTAGATGAATATATTGATAACATGGATGAAAAGCAGAATGCAATTTATTATATTGCAACAGACAGCTTAAAAAGTGCTAAATCTGCACCATTTTTGGAGAAATTGGTGCAAAAGGGCCTCGAGGTATGCGTTTTTTTAACGCAAATCCTTTTCTACTAAATAAAAACGCCCAGTTTCCGTCTGGTTGTATATCTTTATCCCTCGATTGATTTTGTGGGTCCCATCTTTGAAGGTGTTATATTTAGTCGAGCCTATTGATGAAGTGGCAATTCAGAACCTTCAAACATATAAAGAAAAGAAATTTGTTGATGTGAGCAAGGAAGATCTTGAGCTTGGTAAGTTGACCTTTGACCGACCATTTTCCTTTAGTGGTTAACTCGCACATTTTATGTTCTTGGACAATAACTTTTGACTTGTAGGTGACACGGACGAGGTTAAAGAGCGAGAAAATAATCAAGAGTATATCCTTCTGTGTGACTGGATGAAACAACAGCTTGGCGACAAAGTTGCAAAAGTACAAATCTCAAGCCGTTTGAGTTCTTCCCCTTGTGTTCTCGTGTCTGGCAAGTTTGGGTGGTCCGCTAATATGGAACGGTTGGTACTCATTTAAAAATAGATAATTCTGTTAAAAGATTATTATCCCACTTAATTTTTTTACTAGCTAAATGCAATATAATTTTTAGGTTAATGAAAGCACAGACTTTGGGTGATACGTCAACCTTGGAATTCATGAGGGGTAGAAGAATAATGGAAGTCAACCCTGATCATCCAATTATTAAGGATTTAAATGTAAGTAATTACCTTTGTTATTTAACCAATATTTTTAGGGGGCTAATAAAGGTACACCCTAAAATCTTATTTTGATACCCAGTATAAGGGTCGTATAGAAAGTATATAGCTCGTATAAATATATGATGGTCGTATACATATATACTGGTTGTATACTAGTAGGAGAATGTCAGATTGTTTTTATGTGTTTTATTTCGTAAGTATACGACTCGTATGCATATATACAGGCCTTATATAAGGGTTGGATATGTGTTTATCGATCGTATATACCAGTCATATGCATTAGTCGTATATAAGGCTCGCATTATATCTACGGATCGTATATACGACTCGTATGCATTTAAACTAGTTGTATATAAGGCCCATATTGTATCTATGGATCGTATATACGTCTCGTATACTTGCACAGTCAAACACACACCGACATTCCTTTTCACGTATACGTGTCAGGGTGTCGAAATAAAATGGCATGGGTATAAATTTAAGCCAAACCTATTTGTATTATAAACATTCAGTTTTGATTTTAATTTCATATAATGTTTTGCAGGCTGCATGTAAAAATGCACCAGAAAGCAGTGAGGCAAAGAGAGCTGTGGATCTCTTATATGAAACAGCTTTGATCTCAAGTGGATTCACTGTAAGCTTTTATCTTTAAAAGAACATGATTTTCTTCCCTTTTTATTATTATTATTATTATATTATTATTTTTTATTTATTATTATTTTTTTTTTTGTGACATTTTTTTTGGAATGCGTAGCCTGATAGTCCAGCTGAATTGGGTGGAAAGATTTATGAGATGATGGCGGTTGCGCTAGGTGGAAAGTGGGGAAGAGTCGAGGAAAGTGAAGCCCCTGCTGCCACTGAGTCATCTGAAACAAATGGAGACCCGACATCTGAATCTCCTGCCGAGACAGAAGTTGTGGAGCCGTCTGAAGTTAGGACAGAAACCGATCCATGGAGTACGTGATCGGATTTATATTCATAGAAAGGCGTAAGTCGTTTAGAGAATCGGGAGGATGGATGAATTTTGGATTGAGAATTTTATGATTTTGTTATGAAGATGGATCTTACCTTAGTAATTAATTTGACACTTTGTGCTTTATATTAATATGATCCTTTAATTTTATTAGTGTTTTTGGTAGAATGAAATTAGCCTTCTAAAAAAAGTATAAAATCAGCCCAAATTTGAAAGCAAGCACAAACCATCCTATATATTTGGAGGCAACCCCACAACCAAGGTTGCCTCTAAATAACAATAAAATAGGGGGATAGCACCATTCACAATAGGTTCTTCATTTTCTCATTGACATACTACACTCAATTCTTTCTCATGTTTAATAAAAAATATTCTATCTTTATTATTACTTTTTCTCTTTCCTCTACTCACAACCACTTTTAATAAATATTAGATATCTTCTCCACTCACAACCATATCTTAAAATATGAGGGTTCACTCACAAAAATATGAGTAACCTAATGTGAATGCTTTAAGGTATAAAAGTCAAGGTCAAACATCTCTTCTCTAAGATGGAGTAAACCCTCATAAGTTAATCTATTAGGATGGGTGGTGGGGAGGTCGGGTATCTCCTCAGTTACCCGGTATCCGATTGGTTACGCCATTCCTTGTTGGTTGGGTAGTGGCGACGTGTGCAAGAAGCCGAGAAGAGAGAGAGATGCGTGTGTATGTGTTGCAGAGGAGAGAGAGTGCTCTATTATGTGTGTGTGTGTGTGTTGCAAGCGGGTGGAGGGGGGGGGGGGGGGGGGTATACCAGTCCGGCGACCACTTCAGCCACCCTTAAAGGAAGAAAGGGTAAAGGATAGAGAGTTGACATAACTTGACATCTAAAAAATGAGTTTATTAAAAGAAAAATATAAAGGTTAAAAAAAAAAAAAAAACTTCGCATTAATTTCGTTGTTTCTTAATGTTACATTCACAAAATCTAAATTATAATAAATGATTCTAATTAATGGTACGTGTTATTATAGTATCTAGTCTCATTTTTTTTAACTATTAATATCTTTTAATTTCTATTATTATTAACAATATTTTTTTCAAAGCTTGTCACATGTCATAATCATATTTATTCTTATTTATGGAAATGTTTATTGTATCTTTTAAAATTCTTTTACAATTATCAATAATATGTTTGCCATTATTTAAAAAAAAAACTTCATGATAAAATCGAACATTTTATTATCTTTGATTTGAGTATAGTCTTACCACACTATTAAAAAAATTGACGTTTTTTTAAGTTGAGGTGTTGTGTTTATACCATGCTTAATTATGCATATGCGTTATTATCATAAGTTACATAATTATGATTACATACATATGTTGTGTAATTATGTATGTATATGTTTAATTATAACATAGCTTGCTTAGTTGCTTAATTATCAATATCATTCTAACCTAGTGAAATATCAGTTACAATTTAAATTATAAAATCAAATTTCAAATTTATGGTACTGTGAATGGCTCGATGGCCTCTCTTCTCCATTCTATAATTCAAGATAGAATCTTTTATTTTAGGCTATACAACAGCTAATTGTGAGACAATCATGAGAATTACATCATATAATACATAGCTATTAAGCATATAATAAATATTAAAAAAATTATGAAAAGTACATATATAGTTTCTGTGTTTAATTAGGACTTCTATAACACCGAATTTCAAATTATAAATCAAGGAAGCATAATAAAAATTGGAAAATAGGATAAGTATAACATATAGTTTCCATATTAAAGTACAATCGTAGATTATCTTGTTATCAAGATCTACAAACTTAGGGAACAAGGATCAAATTCCTCTCTATGTGTATATATATAAGCACATAGGCTAATTAGCATTATACATTCTGCATATACAAAAAACAACAATGGGTAATCTTCTCTCGCTCAATGCTGATGATCATATTCCATTGGCGTCACCGTCATTGATGTATGATCGTAGTTTACAGTTGGAAGATTACCAAGAAACTCAAAAATCTTGTGAGAAGAGGGAGTTGTTTGCTGGTCAGGACGCGTTAGCAGTCGACGAAGTTATGATCAAGAAACGAGAATCAGACATGTTGATGGACAAGGACGACATTAATAACAAGAAAAAGAAAATTAGGAAGATGCCAAAGAAGATAGAGGCTGGGCCAGTGGTGAATGACGACTCAACCGAGTTGTTGAAGCGGTTCATCACTGGCGAGATGTTTGGTTTCAACATGAAGCTTGTCATCCAGAAGGTTTTGTATGAAAGTGATATGAACACAACGCAAAACCGATTAAACATGCCGATTAAGCAACTAAAGACACAGCCTCATGAGTTGTTGACGGATGATGAGATACGAATGATTGATGAAACTAAAGATGGTATTGAGGTCAGAGTTGTGGGTCCGACGCTGCAAATGTATGAGAAACCGCTATGCTTGAAGAAGTGGCATATGAAACACACCGACAACTACGTGTTGAAGACAAACTGGAACAACTTTGTGGCTGCTAATGAGGAGGTTTTTAAGATATACACAATGATTCAAGTGTGGGCGTTTCGTAAAGATGGACAGTTATGCTTTGCCATTGTACCCGTGGAGAGACCCGTAGCTGTGAATGAAGACGCTGCTTGATGGCTTAATTAAGAAGTTCTTATATTCTTGTTGAAGTACTTTAGTTTCCTGTTTTAGATTTTGTTAGTTATGCGGATGATCAGAGTCATTAGATTTGATATCTTTGTTAGATTTGATTTATGTGAATATATGGATGGTATTTTTTGTTGGTATATTCATTGACTTGAACTATTCACGGCCTTTGTTCATTGATCATTATATCAAATGCTTAGATGTCAAAACAATCCTATGATCATCGTTGGTCTTCGTGATTGTATCTTTCTCAGGCGTACAACGATATAACTGTTCTAAAGGTTAAATCATTCCAAAAAAAAAGAAGACCCTAATCTTTGTGTTAATTATGCAGTAGCACTTGTCTTTCACGCAGTTCATCAGTCCCTAGCTTGTCTTGCATCATCTACAATGCCTAATTTTGCATATATACATTTCTACCAATGGACTGCCCGCAAATACATAATCTAGTTTCGGTATATATTTCCGATTTATAATAGGTATGGACGAGGTTATTCAACAAAAGGTCTCTATATCAGTTAGGGTTCTTAGTATAAAGCAATGTGGCTTCTTTGCTTGAAGTTGATTACGGTTCCACATTAATAGAGGTTGAGCAAGGAATAATACTTGTTCAATATTTAAAAGACTTGATTAAATTTGGCGGGTAAAATCTGCCAATAAAAATGGCCCAACTTTAAGTTTCCAAGTTTCTTTGGCCCATAAAACCAACAAACAATTAAGTCCATAACTTTCTTTAAACAAAAGTAAAAAACATAAACCCAAACCCGAGCCCAAAAACATGTTTGGGGGTAATGAGATAAACTCATTTTGAATTAATGACCTTTCAAATCTGAGTTTATTAATGACATAACTATAACTCATTTGAATTCGTTTGTCAAGTCTAATATAAATCTAACTGAATATTAAAGAATAAAGATGCACTTTACAAAATAAAATCTTGAGGTGGATTTGTATCTTTCAGGTTCTAAAAATTCGAGTGACATTATAGCATGACTTGAGTCCATCTCAATGAGGAATACAAAGAAGTTTTCTCTTGCTATTGCAATTAATTCTTCTTAAACATGGTCTTATACCCCATAAATGTAGGAAAAAGGGTAAGGCTTTAGAATGGAGGGTCATCAAAATTGCTAATTTTGGCTGATCTAATAGCAATTTTGTTTATTTGTGCAAGGATAAGTGCATGGCAATATAGCCTAGTGGATAAAAAAACCTCCACCAAGGCATATATAAAGTCAAGATTTTAATTTCATCTGGGAATCAAATTTCAAAATAGAAACTAAATGTTTTACTTTGTATGGTGTTAATGGTCACTGGCTAGTATTGAGTTCCGAATCCCTTTGACATGTCATTCATGGAACATTTTAATGTGTTTACTTGACTTGAAGTTTAATGAAAATGTCATCGAGATTTGTTATTTGAATTTTTCATGGTTTTCAACAACAATGATATGTTGAGGGAAACTATTTTTCTTAATCTATTGTGCACTACCCGCTGAACCCGAGTTAAAAACCGCACCGCTTCCAATGCCAAAGAACCGAACATGTCATTTCCTTTAAACATATAATTATATTCAATTGGACCATTAACCAACGGTCAGTCATGAGTCAGTCACTATCTGGCTAACACTATTTGTATTTTTCTCATGCTTTACAAAAGAGTTGGTTGTTTTATGCAAGATCGATTATAAAAGTTTTAGACTGAAAATGAACATGTCACATATATGAAAGGGTTTAAATGGAAATATATGCAGCAAAACAACGTGTTTAAGATCTTTGGAGATAATGCTGAAGTGAAGGCAGCGATGGCCCGTGGGAGTTGGTGCATTGAGTTTTGTCCCTAATGGCTACTTCAGGATTCTCTTTGTTGCTAACGTACGCAATGGGACATGATATTATATCTATATTTTATTCATAAACATAGATGTCTACTTATATTTTCCTCCCTAAAATATTACCATTAGAAAAAAGGAAGCCTTTTGAGTAAAAATTTGGTTAGCTAAATTAGAGTTGTTTATGTGATTGCTAAATCAGAAAAAAGTCAGGAACATGTATCTATTTGAGGTTTAAAATTTCATTAAATGGTTATTAGATTCTTATTTCGATTTCAGATTTAAATATTATGGAGAATTAATATCAACAACTAAATAAAGAACTCAAAAAGCATCAGTATGACAACATGCAATGAAAAAAATAGCAAACATACAACAATAATATATTTTCTTTATAAATAAATAACCGGTTTCGTCATGTGTGTAAGAATTTGATCCAATTTCAAACATGTTTTCATTCAAGCCCGAATCATTTGTTACATTGCATAATAGCTCATATATCGTAATTTAGCACACCTCGTTCTTTTATCATACATCAACAAGATACGGCCTTTATTATTCTAAAATTTCAAAATAAAGGGACGTAACAAGTTGGATGACATACAATTACCTATACCACTATACGTCCAAGTTATACGATATGTCGATATCCCACATGACACATAAACTACAATTAGTGAAAACATACACAAATCAACAAGATAAAGACGCCAAAGCCAAGCACAAGAACAATGAGATTCCAAGGGGACGAGCTATTTTCCCTAGAACAAGTCAAATGAATTATTTTTACTACCTCTCTTATAGAAGCAAATGATAATTTTGTCGTTGGTGATAATAAATGAAATAAATAATTATAAATTATCTTGATTCTTGGAAACCCGACCAAGTTTATTTCAGTTGAGTCATAGTCATCTTTTGGTATTTATATACCAGAAATTGTGATAATCATGCCATTTGAAAATTAGAGATTAACTTGTGGGATTTCTTGTGTTGCGATAGATATTCAGTTAGTATCAGTTCAATTCAAAGAATTAACTATTTAGTGTTTCACTTAATCGACCTGTATAACTACGTATAACAATTTAATATTTAATTTGTTTAACTTGTACGTGTAGTGGGTTTTTAACCTAAAAAAACCATCAACTTCAATATAATTTTATTTGTGTATAATCACGTTTATCCCGTTTGTTTGATTAACTGTTTTGCTTGTTGTTAAAAAAGGCTTTGCTTCACGCACGTCTTGAAAACTAGATCCAACACTACTGACTTTTTTTTGGTCTCGGTTAGGATTAGAGACCAATTCAATTCGAAATTAGGTTTCCTATTTGTCTTATGAATTAACGTTTTTCCTTGGTTCGGATTAACGTGGATTGAACCCAAAACAAACCCGAATTAGGTGTTCTAATTTAGATTAACTTTACAAAACTCCCAATTCTAAGAACCTAATTCAAATAACACAATAACCGATTTGATAAACCCCAAACATTCATTTCCATAAAATATTATAGGAAAAATATAATCAAAAGAACATCGTTTTGTAAACTATCAATAGAAACTCTGCAAAACAAAATCTTTTTTTTTTTGAACGGCAAATGGTGCAACTGGTGGAGCTCCGGCTAACACCTTGGGCCAACCTGTACTGATTACCCATTTCACCTGGATTGGAGATCTCCCCAGGTGGAACCCTCACATGTGGTAAATATGACTCCTACAGGAATCGAACCCTCAACCTCCACATGACTTCCACTCTAGCTCCCCCAATTTTCACTTATTGAGCTAGGTTTCATCGGCGCAAAAGAAAATCTTTAAACTTCACTGTTGGCAAACTTAAAATAAATAAAAGTACCTAATGCCATTAATAATTGATAAATAACTGCAAAAACCATAAAGTCAGTTTCCCGAATATAATTGCACTTTGCACTAAAGTTTGTCTATAGTAGGCCCAAAGTGCAAACCCCCCATCATCTCTATCATATAATACATACATCACTTTAAACTTTAAAGTTAGGTGGATCATGGATGCCAATTTCCTATGTTCTAGTTTTTATTTTTATATTTATATATATTAAAAGTTCTAGCTATTTATAACCCTTACTTTAATAATATAAAATTTTAAAAATAGGCATAAAAAAAGTTTGTTGATAGAAGTTGTGTGCAACACCTTTTGTTTTTTAATAGCAAAGACCTAGACATCTTGGATCACCCTTTTGTTTAAAAAACAGAAAATGACCACCCGCTCAGGAGAAAACCCGCAAGTGAAAACCTCACTATCATTGTTTTGAAATCTGGACCAGTTGGACTGGGAACCGGGGACTGAATCGGTTCGGTTCGGGTCGGAGCATTGAACAGGGTATGCATCTAACCGGGGGTCGGACCGGTGAACCGGCAGTCGGACCAGGAACTGGGCCGGTTGAACCGAGTTTTGAAGGGGTTAAACCGGACTTTTTTATACTTCCTAAAAAATTTTCGCTATTAATTTTACGACAACATCCGGTCCGACCGTTTGGACCGGTCGAACCAATGAACCGGTAAGATAACCGATTTGACGTTCGATCCGGTTCTGAAACATTCTAATTACTCAACCAACTCCAATACTATCTGGCGACATAATAATAGCTGGACGGTTGGACCAAAATGGTTAAAGTGCTAATGTTATTACTCAATGACGTGGCAAAACACTATTGGCTAAAAACTCAAGTGGAGCCCACAATAGGGCAACCCAAGCCAAGCCATACCATACCAACCACGCTCCTTCAATCTCACAAAAGTTGACCATTTTTTATTTTAAGTCTTCAAACTATTCACGAGTCCCTATAGCGCACGTTAGCATCATTTCTCAATTATACGCCGGAGATCCCTTTTACTGAACCAGAGGCAATACAATAAACCATGTTGATTTGATTGGGACTCGTGATTTCATAATCTTTATCCATAATTCGACCCGACCCGACTCTAAAGTTTGAATTTTGATAGGTGGGTATCTCTTCAATTCTTCATTTGTTTTCTGTTTGATCTGTTTTGGTTCGTTTTTGCTCAATTATGTATCATAATGGAAATATTATACTTGATTTTACTTCTTTGCCTGCTTTAGTTCAAATTCTTGAATTATTTAACTAATTACATGTGGAAAGATTGATAATTGAGGGACTATTGAACTTCTTTGTTTGATTTTATTTTTATTTTTATGTCAATTATATAAATATTGAATTATAGAGGTTATATGCTAGTGTGTAGTATGTTTATTTATGATGTCTAATAAGTAATAACAGTTAGTAAGATTTTTCTTGATTTTATATTAGCTGAAAGTATGCTGATTTTATTTGATTTGATCTCAAAGGTCAAATTATAATATAACAAAAGTTGGACTAATTTTATTTATGATTTGATCTCATTTGTGTTATGTTGTAATGTTGTATGATGGCTTTATTTGGTTCTGTTTTGTTTTACAGGGTTACTGATAAATATAAAAAATGGAGGCTATATCAGGATATAATAATAATAATGTGATTAATCCGGAGTTAGTACGATTTCATGAGGGTATAACTTCTGATTCCAAGGATATAGGAGAAATAGGAGTGTCCATGGAGACTTTGACTAAAGTTGACCTCGAGTTGGCATACGCATCAGAGAAGTTACTAAATTTGGAAAATTTATTGTTGTATGTTTTGTCATGGGAAAATGACTTTGAAGCAATGTCTGCTGATGACGTGTCGGAGGAGTTTGTTGAGAAGTCGTTGCAAATCGATCTCTTGTTTAGTTTCTTGGATTCTGAGGTCAAAGAACTTGACGGGTCAATGGATTCTATTCAAGTTGACCTTGTTGATGTCTGTCAAAGAGTGTCTTCATGTAAGCATCTTGGAGAACTGTGTTCAGTTGTTGAAGGGAAGTTGCATGACTCTGAGGATTCGTTGAAGAAATCACAAGAACATGTTCTTGAGATGAAAATAAAGTTGGCTAAACTTCAAATGACATCATTAGCTTTTAACCGTAATGAATGTAAGTCAATGTCATTTATGTTTTCAATCCTTGTTTTGCTTCAGTAGTTAAAACAAAACACTGTTTGCCAACCATAACGAAGTATAAATGACATCTGCCGCACCATAAATCTAATGCTTTATCAGTTTCTTCTTGAATTTTTGAAGGAACTAAGTTTTATAATGTTTAAAAACTTTAACTTCTTAGTTTCTTTGCAGACAAATTGAATACAAAAGTCTCAAACTTTTTAACATTTTGACATATTTCAAGCTTTCAAGAATGTTGTTTTAAGTTAGGGGGTGATTGGGATTGATTATTCAAAACAGATTATGCGTTTTGGAAAAGCGGGGGTGGAGCTGTTTACAGCTTATTGCGTTTTGGTAGCCTGAAAAACTGATTATCTGCATTTTCAAAACACAATCCAAACACTAAAAACTGATTTTCTGCGTTTTCAAAACGCAATAATCTAAAAATCAGATTCAAAACGCAATCACAAACACCCTCTTAATTTGATAGGAAACTATTCAAAATGTTAGGGTCGCAGCTGTTGACTTTGAAATAGAGCTGATTACTTTACTAATTGTGTATTTTAAGATTATAAATTAAAGATTTCTTTTTTCTTTCGTTGTTGTTGTTTACATGGAACTATAAAGTTTTATCAGAAGATATTCAAGTTTCAAACATGGAAGTAAAGCCGAGGCTACAAACAGTCAATAAAGTAAATGTTCTTAGAATGCTGGAGAAATCATTGTCGAGAGAGCTTGATCTCGAGAAGAAACTGACAGAATCGAAGCAAGATGAAGAAGATTTAAGATTAAAACTAAGGTTAACAGAACAAGTAGCATTCATCATGGAAGAAGCAGCAGAGGTTGTTTGGGGTCGGTTTTTGGAAGCAGAAAATGCGGCTGTTGTTCTAATGGGCGTTTCAAGAGACCTCATAGCTCAACATAAACTTGTTCAATTTAATCTCAACGGTTTTAACGAAAGAGAAAATGGGTTTAGGTTAAAACTTGAAAACTGCATCAAATTGTTGAATTCGAAAGACGCTTCTATAGAAAAACTCAATAGCAGAATCACACAGCTTGTTGCGGATAATCTTGAAGTGTCAGTTTTGCGGGAAAAGGTCAAATCACTGGAGGAAAAAGTCAACGAATCGGAATCTAACTTAAAGAAGGCTAATGAATCAAACGAATTATTTCAAGATCGTGTTAGAGAAATGGAAAGCGTGATAGAATCATTAAAAGATGATGTTTACACAGCAGAAAATAGAGCTGAAACAGCCGAGGGGAAGGTAGCTGAATTAACCGATTCAAACAACGAGTTAAGTGAAGAACTAATATTTCTTAAAAGAAGCCATGAAAGCAGTTCTAAGAAGATGAGTTTACTTGAGAAACAATCGAGAGATCTAGAGATTCAAGCGCAGCATGCAAAGGCATCTTCTGAAGCTGGTCAAGAACAGCAGAACATGTTGTACTCGGCAATTTGGGATATGGAGACTTTAATAGACGAATTGAAGCAAAAGGTTTCCGTAGCTGAAATGAAGGCGGAAAATGCTGAGGAACAGTGTTTATTGTTGACTGATACTAACTCGGAGTTGACCAAAGAGGTTGAGTTTCTAAGAACTGAAGTTGAATCACTTGAAACCTCTTTGAGTAATGCTAATCTCGAAATAATGGCTAGTACAAAAGATATTAGTGCTAAGACTAAGCTTATTATGGATACAGTATTGCAACTTGCCAAAGAACGCGAACGCATAACAAAACAGGTACGCCTACTTGTCCTTACTTCCGCAATACATTTTATGTAGAAAATAGAAGGTCCAGTTTTGATATATTTATAGAAAAATGAAAACCTGTAAGGTGTCATGCATTATTAACATAAACAGTAAATGATATACAGTTACATACTCAAACCGAGGAGAAAAGGATATTGATGGAAACACTTAAAAAGTTCAACAAGGGCGTATACACAAATACGTATCCGAAAGGAGGTATTCAAGAGAAAAACACCACATTTTCTGGTCTAGATGCAACATTGAACGAGAAGTCAGCAGAATTCATAAAGGCTGGTACCCGTTCATAAATTTGGCGATGATGATTTCCAGTAAGTTTCATATCTCATTATTATTGTATAATGCAGGATGAAGAAATACAAGTTTTGAGTGATGCTTCTATACACGACCCTGAACCAGAGTCATCCGTAACTGATTCGGACACGAATTTGGATGATGCAGAACTGGAAGAGCCAGAATCTAGAAGTAAAAGAATGCTTTTGTTTAGAGCAATCTTCGTGTTATCGATCTCAGTGTTGGCAGCATTCTTTATCAACTGGAAACCAGACAGTTTTGATGATAATGTAGGTTGAGATTGAGGTTCCTTTACCACAAGAAACATTTTTTTTGCATGTTTTTTCTATATATTTGTGTATAAGTTGATCATTGTTTTTTGACTGTGTAGTTGACTGAACATTTTGTAGATGAGGTTTGCTTTGTTAGATGATGTAAACAGTTTATATATAATGAATAATGATTTAAAAGGGTTTTGTGAATTGAAATATTAGTTTACGGTCATGTGGAGGTTGAGGGTTCGATTCTTGTCGGAGCCATATTTACCACATGAGGGGGTTCCACCTTGGGATATCCTCAATCCAGATGGAATGGGTAATCAGTTTACGGTATTTTATAGGCAAAGAATATAACAAAGGGATAATAAATAGAACTTACTAGTATTCTAAAGTCTCTGAACTTGTTTAAACACGCGTCTTTGAAATCAATTATAAACGTATGTTACTAACATTCATAACATATGTACAGGTTACATAGACGTCTTTTGTTGCAATGCTCGAGCTAACCAAAAGTTAACTAAACTTACGAGCCTTATCGTGGCCGATCTACGGCTAAGCCGTGCATCGGATATTTATCATTTGCCCAACTTATGTTTTTATTGTTTTGTTCTACTTGTTTGATCTTACGGATGTTCTTGTGTGTTATTTGAGGATGTAGATTGTAATTTGTAAGCATACACAACTCAACAAACTCAACTATCATTATTACAAAAATACTCCCTGAACAAGCTAAACACATAGTTATAGTCCCTGAACAATTCAAACTTAGCTAAAATCAACTCAATTACGATCAATGGTAACACTAAACCTATGCTAACAAATTAGTAAAATGCCTTTTGATATTATAATCATGCTTAACAAAAAGACTTAAAATCTAAATTTAGGCATTTTAAGTTTGGTGTGTAAGCATTTGCATTTGATTAAATTTTTTTTCAAAATATATATAAATATAAATTTCAACTCTCACATAAGTAGATGAAGAGTACTCTCATCAGAGTTAGCATCAGGTATAAAGGTTAAACTTTATTATATATAAAACCTTAGGTTTGGGTTCCTGTTCAAATGACATATTTCGTGAGAAGTTTAAGAAGGATTAAAAATTGACATGTGTGCATTATGTTTTGGATTTAGGAATGATGTTTTAGGTTGTTTTAACTTGAAAAACATTAAACACAACAATCTAAAACACAATGCAATGTATTATAGTCATTAAATTTTAAAATTAGCTAAAACACACTACTTAACACTTAAATCACACTATTTAATGTTCTTAGCATGGTGTTTTAAGTTTTAAGCCTAAAATATATTGTTTTCGGTTTTTAATTGTTATGTTTGGTGTTTTTCTATCCAAAACATCATGACTAAGTTCAAAAAATGATGTCCACATATCAATTTTTAATCATTCTCACACTTCTCACGAAATATGACATTTGTACAGGAACCTCACCCTAAAAATTTATTACTATATATAAAAATATTTATCTTTAATGGAGCATTTATAAGTTCTATTTATTTTAATACTGCAAGTTGCATCAAGAATTCCAATACTCCGCCTTGAGTTTTTTTATATGGAAAACTAGATATCATTTGAACGGTCAACAAGTCAGCACCAGACAAATAGATGGCTGCCCACTAGGCAGCGTAGTCTA
Source organism: Ambrosia artemisiifolia (assembly GCA_032199755.1). NCBI lineage: Eukaryota > Viridiplantae > Streptophyta > Magnoliopsida > Asterales > Asteraceae > Ambrosia > Ambrosia artemisiifolia. The sequence goes on from CM063519.1 coordinate 4,238,784, forward strand.
CTAAGCCACAAATTTGATGAAAAACTTGCCACCCAAAGTCCACTGCAGTAAAACCCTTTTAGATCGGATTCGAATTTTAAGATTAGTCTCAAGTTCTTATCTTCATTTCTCCATGCCATTTCATGAAATTATGATGATGCAACTTTGAGTTCATTATAAGTTTAACTCTCGTACAAATGCCTACAAATTAATCGGCATTTCATTTAGGAATCTGTAATGTATTTTTATTAGAGTAGGAGAATTAGTTACTAGTGTCAAAATATTCAACCTAATTTCTAACGTAAAATTATGAAAAACATTAAGTTTATGTATCAGTTTGGTTCATTATGGTATCAGTATAATACAACCACTCAATGTGGCAAGAGAGATATAAACAAGTCCCGATACTGATAAAGATATTATTTGGACAACATTAGTTCGGTTCTTCACAATATCAGTACAATGTCGACACTCATTATATTTTATGATATGAGAAAGATACTCCACTGCGAATACAAACACGTTTTTAGGGGTGCAAACGAGCCAAGCCGAGCTCGAGCCTTGCATTATCGAGCTAGGCTCGTGACAATTTTCAGAAGCTCGAGCTCGAGCTCGATTCGAGCCTTGTATTTTGGGCTCGAACTCGGCTCGATAGTATAGTTAAAAACTCGAGTTCGGCTCAAAAGCTCGATCAAAATGTATGTGGCAAGATTTTAAACGAGCCTAAGCTCGGCTCGAGCTCGTTTTGGACCATTAAGGAGCTCGTTTTGACTATTAAGGGCTCGTTTTGGACCATTAATGAACTCGTTTTGGACAATTAAGAAGCTCATGGCCCAAAGTAATTTAGTTATTGCATAGATTGCAAATTTGCAATACAATTAGGCCATATAATATTAATTAACATAAATAAGCAAAGCTCGATAAGGCTCGACAAGCCCAACCGAGCTTTACATTCGAGGCTCGAGCTCGATAACCAAATGAGCTTTATTTCAGGCTCGAGCTCGGGCTCGATAAGACTCGGCTTGTTTGAGCTTTTTACCGATCCGATCTCGAGTAGCTCGCGAGCCGCTCGGCTCGTTTGCACCCCTACACGTTTTCAATGAAACTTATAGCAAATACAACACGTTTTCAATGAAATTTGTAGCCAAAAAAAAGCGGCCAAAATTAAAAGACAAAATTACCAAAATAAACATTTGACCAACAAAATTTACCAAAATAAACATTTACTGCGTCTAAACAACAGGGACGTGCTACTTTTTGTGTCTACCAATCAGACGATTACACGTGTAAAGTCTTTAGACGCTTTAATTTTTAAGGTCTCTGCGTCTAACCTTTAGACGTGATGTTGTTGTATAGACGCAAAAATGATCACTAAACAAAGTTTTCGCGTCTAAAGAATAGGTGCTCATTTTTGCATCTAAACAACAGCCTCGCGTCTAAAGGTTAGACGCAAAGACCTTAAAAATTAAAGCGTCTGAAGACTTTAAATGTGTAACCGTCTTATTGGTAGACGCAAAAATTAGCTCGTCCCTATTATTTAGACACAGTAGATGTTTATTTTAGTAATTTTTGTTGTTCAAATGCTTAGGTCATTTTCTCAAATTAAAAACGAAAGTAGAGGTCATCTGTCAAGTGGCAGGTGGCGGGAAATTTTCCGGGTGGAAGCCTTAGTGCCCCTTATGCGCAGCCTCGACTCGCTTGTGGGCCGGCCACTCTCGCGTCAGCGTGGGCCCGGTTAAGACAACATAGTCTGACCATTGTAGAGTGGCTAGGGGATTCCCCTTCTGGGGGGTTGTGATGATCTCTTTTTTTTTTAACAGAAACTTTCATTAAAAAACGGCAAGCTCTAAAAAACGGAGCCGCCAACACTAAACAAAACTATACAACGGGTACTTTACCCAATCATTCCAAACTATATTATTACATTTCGATCTAAATTTCAACCAAAGAAAAGCCTTTGACTTCACTTCCGCCACCGCTTCCAAAATCTTCATGTCTTTATTTTGAAAAACCTTAGTATTCCGACCATTCCATAGAACCCAAGTCGTAACCATGATTATACCTCTGATTATCTTTTTTCTCCATTTCCCGGCGTGAACATTTTTATATAGAAGCATCAAGTCCTCAAAGTCATAAGCAAAAAACGGACTCAACTTACACCAATTACAAATCGAGCTCCATACCTGGAAAGCAACCTCACAACGCACAAACAGGTGATTCGCGTCTTCATCATGACAGCCACATAGAGGGCAAGATAGATCCTGCAGATTTATTCCCCGACGAACCAAAGCAACACGAGTGGGAATCCGGTCTCTAGCAACTCTCCATGTTAACAAGTTGACCTTAAGAGGCACCCAACCCTCCCATTTAAACCTTTTACAGCTATCAATCGCAGCCTGGCTTCTGTCATCCTTGTGCAGTAAGTTACGAACACTCTGCACAGAAAAAGACTCGTTTTCCTGCGCGTTCCAGACCCACCTGTCCCTCTGGTCAGACACAGCCACACCGTCCAGTAACCTGTCCAAGTCTTGATGTTCTGAAAGTTCTTCTACCGTAGCAGGACCTCTACACCAGTTTGGGGTGAACTGAACCACCCCCGCAGAAAAACTCAGGCGCTCTCCAATCCAACATTTCTTATTTTTATCCAGCATAAATAATCTAGGCCATCTATCTTTTAACAAAGTGTCTCCCCACCATAAGTCTAACCAAAAACGGATATTGTCGCCACACCCAAGCTTACCTCTGATTAACTCAAGGAATTGATTATCCCTTACCTTGGTAGCTTCTAGCATGTTAACAATCACTTTCCAACATCCCGGAAGCGATCGTTTCAATGGTAAAAAACTCCAAAGACCTCTACCACTATGAATCGCTTTAATAACATCACCCCATATCGCACCCTCCTCCACCCTAAATCTCCAAGCCCACTTAGCTAGTAAGGCGATATTCATTTCAGAAAGTCTCATCACCCCCCACCCACCTAGTCTCTTTGGAGTCGTAACTAACTCCCAAGAGACCCAATGCATTTTATTCTCGCCATGCGACCCGGACCATAAAAAATATCTCATAAGTTTCTCCAAAGCCTCAATCACCCCGGCCGGCGCTTTATATAAAGAAAAATAATACAAAGGCAAACTAGTTAAAACCGACTTAACTAGAGTGAGACGACCTCCCAAGGACAACGTATTCGCCTTCCAAGAAGCCAACCTATTCTTAACCGTATCCACCACCGGATTCCAGTGACAAATTCGATTCATATTGGCTCCAACACAAATACCCAAGTAGGTAAAAGGCAAACCCCCAATCCTACACCCCAAAGTATCCGCCATAGCCTCCACCTCACTACCTTCAACCCCCACCCCTATCAAATGCGACTTATGCAAGTTTATCTTTAAACCGGAACACATGTGAAAAACTCGAAGAATTCTAGCAATACTCTCCAAGTTTTCTTTAGACCACTCTCCAATGATCAAAGCGTCGTCCGCGTAAAAAAGATGAGATAGAGTCAAAGAGTCACCACCAACCCGTAGCCCTTTAAACTCCCCTTCTTCCACCGCCTTATCAATCATACAATGTAACACTTCCATGACAACCAAAAAAAGAAACGGGGACAATGGGTCACCTTGTCGAACTCCTTTTTCACATTGGAATTCAAAAGTGGGTGACCCATTCACTAACACCGCCGAACGAGCCGAAACTAGGATCCCCTTCACCCAATTACACCATATACTAGGAAAACCCATATGACTCAAGGTAGATAACAAAAAACCCCAATGGACATTATCGTATGCTTTTTAACACATGTGATGATCTCTGCCGCAACATAGAAAATTCGTCTTCCAAAAAAAAATCTAAAAAGCGGGTAAGTGTAGGTTTACTTTCCAATTGTACGGAAAACCATATCGTCCCTCAAATCTCTCTTTTATTTTTGGCAAAAATTCATAAAATCTCATACTTTTATCATTTAATAACTGATCGATCTCATTAATTTCAATCCTAATTTTCCATTTATTTTTACGCTAATCTCTTAACTAATCCTATACCGTACGGAACCATATCCCACAATTCTGTAAGTATAAATACACCCTCCATCAAGTCTCATTGATACAAACCTACCAAATTATAAAATATTAATCCATAAAAGATCGTCACAAATACCTGTGTTCTTTAGTCACAAAGATTAATCCATGGCTGAAACAATCATGATCACGTCAAAAGATGCATCAACAAGAAAATTTAACCAACGATTAACGACGGAAAACAATTATTACCTGAGAATGATCGAAACACTAGCGAATGACATGTTAACATTCTTTCGCGACAAGGAGTTACATGAAGTACAAAAAAGAAACAAGTCGAAGCGTACTAAACAAGACGTTGACACTCGTATAAAAAGAAAGATACCAAAGAAGGCGGTTCGTACACCAGTGGTGGTAAACAATACAACCAAACGGCTAAACGAGTTTATTGTGAACGAGTTGAAGGGTACAGACGTGACACTTGTGATACAAAAAACATTGTATTATTCGGATACGTTAAAGAGTCAAAACAGGTTGAACATGCCTGTCAACCAACTGGAGACAGAAGAGTTCTTGACCATGAATGAGAGACATATGCTAGGACAAAAAGAGAACAAGATTGAGGTTTGTTTGGTCGGGCCAACGTTGGAGATGTACAAGATGAAGATGGAGTTGACATTGTGGCGCATGGCTAGTACCAACAACTATGTGTTGAAGACACATTGGCACCAGTTTTGGTTGGATAATAAACGGTATTTGGAGCAAGATTCGAAGATTCAAGTTTGGTCGTTTCGTAGAGATCAAGAACTATGTTTTGCTGTTGTTTGTGTGGAGAAACCAGGTGGAGAACAAGACGTTTGAATGAGGATGCATTGGGTTTAGTTGTGTGTGTGTGTGTGTGTGTGTTTTTTTACATTGTTTTAGGGTTGTATTATTTAAACCCCCCACCCTTCTATTTTAACCCCCTCAAAGCGCCTCGCTTAGGCCAAAGCGAGGCGCTTTGAGCTAACTTCGATGCCGTCAGTACGATAATCAGAAAAAGCTGATTTTCAAATTCCAAGCGCCTCGCTTAGGCCTAAGCGAGGCGCTTCAAGGGGGTAATTTATTTTGGTAGTTGTTTTGATGTTTTGAGTTGGTTTTTTTATTTTTTTTTAATTTAATAATTATAAAAAGTTAAAAAAATTTAAAAAACAAAGTAATAACCCTAATCATTGTCAATGACTTAAACTTTACATCATCAACCAACTTCAAAATTTCAACTTCCCGTTCATGCCCGATAACACTAGATTGATGATACCTTGTTCCACCCAAATCAAGGGATCTGCTTGGAGTCTAAAGCTTCGTGTGTCATCTTGGTCGAACTCATGTTGCAACATTCGTCTTGTGTGTGTTAGGGTCCGAAATTTTAGGCTTTTTAGTGAATTTTTCCATCTTTGTGTTTCCAAATGTTTTTTAATTAGCTTAAATCTCTCTGATCCATGGTACCTTGAAGACTAGATTCGTGCAGTCGACGAACATCATTTAAAATTTCAACTTCCCGTTCAGGTGCTTAAGTCCACCTTGAAGACTTGATTCGGTGCAATCAGACTCTGAATGCGGTATGCGCGTTAAATTTCATTAAACGCGGCTCGCTCAAGGTGCAGTCGACGAACATCATTCAAAATTTCAACTTCCCGTTCAGGTGCTTAAGTCCACCTTGAAGACTTGATTCGGTGCAATCAGACTCTGAATGCGGTATGCGCGTTAAATTTCATTAAATGCGGCAATCAAGGGATCCGCTTGGAGTCTAAAGCTTCGTGTGTCATCCTTGTGTTTTCAAGACACAGGCAAGTCCTCGTCTGATCCACAAAACAAAACATCATTCAAAATTTCAACTTCCCTTTCAGGTGCTTAAGTCCACCTAGAAGACTGGATTCGGTGCAATCAGACTCCGAATGCGGTATGCGCGTTAAATTTCATTAAATGCGGCAATCAAGGGATCTGCTTGGAGTCTAAAGCTTCGTGTGTCATCCTTGTGTTTTCAAGACACAGGCAAGTCCTCGTCTGATCCACAAAACAAAACAATAATCTTGAAGTTTTGTTAATATAGCCATTTTCCCCTGGGTTTACCAGGAATGGGTTGAAAGTGTGTGTTGCACCGGCTTGAGATATGAGTTTGATTAGCTTAAATCTCTCTGATCCATGGTATCCACTTTTCAGACTGTCTTCATCGTTGACCGCTATCTCTCGGATAACAACTGAAAAAGTTGTAATTACAAGAAGATGATCAAGGATGCTACAACATAACTTGCACCGGCTTGAGATATGAGTTTGATTAGCTTAAATCTCTCTGATCCATGGTATCCACTTTTCAGGTTGTCTTCATCGTTGATCGCTATTTCTCGGATAACAACTGAAAAAGTTGTAATTACAAGAAGATGATCAAAGATGCTACAACATAACTTGCACCGGCTTGAGATATGAGTTTGATTAGCTTAAATCTCTCTGATCCATGGTATCCACTTTTCAGGTTGTCTTCATCGTTGATCGCTATCTCTCGGATAACAACTGAAAAAGTTGTAATTACAAGAAGATGATCAAAGATGCTACAACATAACTTGCACCGGCTTGAGATATGAGTTTGATTAGCTTAAATCTCTCTGATCCATGGTATCCACTGTTCAGGTTGTCTTCATCGTTGATCGCTATCTCTCGGATAACAACTGAAAAAGTTGTAATTACAAGAAGATGATCAAAGATGCTACAACATAACTTGCACCGGCTTGAGATATGAGTTTGATTAGCTTAAATCTCTCTGATCCATGGTATCCACTGTTCAGGTTGTCTTCATCGTTGATCGCTATCTCTCGGATAACAACTGAAAAAGTTGTAATTACAAGAAGATGATCAAAGATGCTACAACATAACTTGCACCGGCTTGAGATATGAGTTTGATTAGCTTAAATCTCTCTGATCCATGGTATCCACTGTTCAGGTTGTCTTCATCGTTGATCGCTATCTCTCGGATAACAACTGAAAAAGTTGTAATTACAAGAAGATGATCAAAGATGCTACAACATAACTTGCACCGGCTTGAGATATGAGTTTGATTAGCTTAAATCTCTCTGATCCATGGTATCCACTGTTCAGGTTGTCTTCATCGTTGATCGCTATCTCTCGGATAACAACTGAAAAAGTTGTAATTACAAGAAGATGATCAAAGATGCTACAACATAACTTGCACCGGCTTGAGATATGAGTTTGATTAGCTTAAATCTCTCTGATCCATGGTATCCACTTTTCAGGTTGTCTTCATCGTTGATCGGTCAAAGTCTGTTAGCAATGATAACGAAATGATCGTTATCTCTCGGATAACAACTGAAAAGGTGTCTTCAATGATTCTAAAAAACTTGAAAGTAATTACAAGAAGATGATTTTACTGTCTAGTTCTTTTGGCCACAGGTACTGTCTAGTGGTTGGAACAAGGTATGGATATGGAGAACATGGGAACAGACTGTCTAGTTCTTTTGATCATCTTTGAAAAGATTCCATAAGTAAAAGTCATATGTTAAAAGTATCAAGACTATGAAATTAGTAAAACAACTTTACAGTTGTTTATCGGAGAGATAACTGTCAACGATGAAGGCAGCCTGATAAAGGCTGAACACGAGTGTAATCAAACAAGGTGCTATGAAAACCACCAACGATCAATTATAATATAGTCTGGAAGTCAAAGATATCAATTAAACATGCAAAAATTATGTTTTGAAAAAATATGGGTATCGAATGTTTAGTCGGAGGACCACTTACAATGATTCATCAAAGTTGTACAAAGCTGGATGTTTTTACTGGAAAACCAAAACGAGCAATAAACGAAGCGAAACGGAGAGATATAATTTTCTTGGCTTGGAAACAACTTAAAAGAAGCAAAAATGAATTAAAATTATTTTTTGGTGATTAACAGATAATTTTAAAGAATTAAAAGAAATTCAAGTTTTTTAAAAAAAAGGCCAAAGCGCCTCGCTTTGGTCAAAGCGAGGAGCTTGTGGTCTAATCAAACCAGTCAAGCGCCTAGCTTTGGCCAAAGCTAGGCACCCAAGCGCCTAGCTTTGGCCAAAGCTAGGCACCCAAGCGCCTCGCTTTGACCAAAGCTAGGCGCTTTGGCCTTTTTTTTAAAAAACTTGAATTTCTTTTAATTCTTTAAAATTATCTGTTAATCACCAAAAAATAATTTTAATTCATTTTTGCTTCTTTTAAGTTGTTTCCAAGCCAAGAAAATTATATCTCTCCGTTTCGCTTCGTTTATTGCTCGTTTTGGTTTTCCAGTAAAAACATCCAGCTTTGTACAACTTTGATGAATCATTGTAAGTGGTCCTCCGACTAAACATTCGACACAACAAATTGTTTTTAATTCATATTTAAGTGTTTTTAATTACTTTTCGAGAAATGATAATTTTCAAATATTGCAGAGGTGTTACCAAGCATGTCAAGAAATGATAATTTTCAAATATTGCAAGTCCAAATCATTGTACGATGTCTTTTTTCAGAGGACCTCGACTCTTGAGATGTTGCAGGAGTTTGAAAAGTTTGAACTAAAATTTGAACTGTTATTTGGAATGTTCCTGTTTTCATATATTGCAGATCAAGGTGTTACCAAGCATGTCAAGAAATGATAATTTTCATTAACGCGGAAACCTTCGTTTTTGCAAAAACCTTCATTCCTTATTATTATTATTATTTACATTATTATCGTAAAGCAAATACGATAATAATGTAAATAATAATAATAATATGAATAGTGACCCTCTGGCAAACCTGCGTAAAGGACAGTGAGATTGATAACTGGACAGGTTAGCCAGGTGTTTGTCAAAAAGTTAGAGCACACCACTAGAGCAAAAAAGTTGTGTGTATGAATAGTGACCCTCTGGCAAACTGGACAGGTTAGCCAGGTGTTTGTCAAAAAGGTAGAGCACACCACTAGAGCAAAAAGTTGTGTGTATGAATAGTGACCCTCTGGCAAACTGGACAGGTTAGCCAGGTGTTTGTCAAAAAGGTAGGCCACACCACTAGAGCAAAAAGTTGTGTGTATGAATAGTGACCCTCTGGCAAACTGGACAGGTTAGCCAGGTGTTTGTCAAAAAGGTAGGCCACACCACTAGAGCAAAAAGTTGTGTGTATGAATAGTGACCCTCTGGCACACAACTTTCTTCAACCAAATCATTTCTTCAAGTTCATTTCACCAAAAAAAGCAAAACCCAAGAAAACAAAGATGAAACCGATTAATGTTCTAGTGGTGTGCCAGAGGGTCACTATTCATACGCAGGTTTGCCAGAGGGTCACTACTCATACAAATGATGTGATTTGTTTTTAGATAAGGAGGTATATGTACAATGATGAAAGAAGTTATCAATCTCACTTCTATTGTTTCGGGTTCCCTTTCATCGTTGACACATATCTCTCTGAGATGATAAAGGTAGATCATGGAAAGTTCAACTCAAGAAATAAGATTGATACCTTCTCTATGGAAGTTGCTAAAATAGTTAAACAAAAGCTGAAATTGAACAGTTATTTGGAATGTTTCTGATCATTACAGTAAAATTCATTAGCCGGCGTTTGTCAAAACGAACAACTAAAATAAACTTTTCATGCAAGCAAGTAAACTTTTCATGCAAGCAAGTAAAATTCAGTTGTTGGACAGTGAGATTGATAACTGGACAGGTTAGCCAGACGTTTGTCAAACGAACAATTAAAATAAACTTTTCATGCAAGCAAGTAAAATTCAGTTGTTGGACAGTGAGATTGATAACTGGACAGGTTAGCCAGACGTTTGTCAAACGAACAATTAAAATAAACTTTTCATGCAAGCAAGTAAAATTCAGTTGTTGGACAGTGAGATTGATAACTGGACAGGTTAGCCAGACGTTTGTCAAACGAACAATTAAAATATACTTTTCATACAAGCAAGTAAAATTCAGGAAAAAGCTGACATTTTGTTCCTTGTTGCAGAAAGAAATCAACAGTCGGATCGACGATTTTGTTTACCCTCCCATTGACATAAAAAATGTTTTTTTGAAAAACGTCTGACTTAAAAAAAAAAAATGTTAAACCTTAATCTCAAAAGACCAAAAAAAAAAAAAAAAAAAAAATATTATTCGAAGCGCCTCGCTTAGGCCTAAGCGAGGCGCTTTGGGTCAAAAATCAGCTTTTTCTGACCTCGTACCGAGGTAGTTAAAAAGCAAAGAAAGCGCCTCGCTTAGGCCTAAGCGAGGCGCTTTCAAGGGGGTGAAAATAGAAGCTGGGGGGTGGAAATAGACCATGCCAAAATTGTTTTATATTATTTGAATCTTTAATTTTGTTGATTATTAACTATTTGTTGATCGTTATTTCATCTCTTGTTTGTTTTGTTGAAATTCGTTATGAACCTGTGAAATAATAATTGGATGGACCATTCGTTTTGTTTTACGGTATCTAAATTTCACAGATTGGATTCCCTTGAACAATTTAAGTTGTATATTAATTTCTTTATATTTGTTTGAAACATATGACATGTTTGGCCCTTTTTGACCCTTGTAAGACTACACGTACCAAAACGCCCCTCCCCACGCTTGATTGACTCAACAAAAACGAGGTCTAAAAACACCAAAATCTGTTGTGTTTTTTGTTTTTCACGCCAAAAGCAATTTTTGAAAGATAACGCCCCTGGGGAGGTGTTCCAGCGTTTTGAGGGTCTTTTCGGGCATTTTCACTTCCAAAATCTTTGCCACTACGGGTGGTCAAAACTCATCCGTTTATAGTTTTTTTGCTTTTTTTTTAAATTTCATCTATTCGACTAGTTTTTAAGTATAACAAAGTATCGTCAATAGGTGCAAGGATCGGACATGCCAAAAAAGTTATAATAATCATATACCAAAACAAGAAAGAAACCAACATCATTAAACAATTTTTAAAAATCCGATCGTAATACTTGCATATGCTTCTTTTTTCTAGTGTACATGTTACATAAACGTTAAAAAATAATCAAAATCTACTCAACTGTTAACAATAAATAAACTTATTTTGATACACAATTTAACTAAAACTGGACAAATATAAACTAATGAACTAGTTCTAAATTTTAATCTAAAATATATGACCTTTTTTTTGTTAAAAATAGTCAACAACGAGTGCAACCTACAAATCAACTTATATAGCATTCACAGTAGTCACCCTAAAATTTTGGGTGACAAAACCCTAAAAAAATTTTGGGGGTTGGAAGCGATTGTGAGTGAAGAAAATGGGGAATCTATAGTGTGTTGGTAAATATTGGGTTCTTTGGGAATCTTTTAGGGAAAACTGGAAAACTGTAGTTATTTTTTAATATTTGTTGAAAGTGATTGTGAGTGGAGGAGAGAGAAAATTTAATGGGGTTTAGTGTAATATGTGGTTGTGATTGGTTGTGAGTGGATGGGGGATGGGAATTCTATTGTGAATGCTTGTTGTAAAAAAAACACAATAATAAAGAAGGGGCCTGTTGAGACTTGAGATCCTTATTTTCAAACCCAACCCAGGTTACTTTTACTTTTGCGGGCTTAAACTGAGGGAGTTCCTTGCCACCCCTGGAATGGCTATGAATCTGCCCAATGATTGACGTAATTAAACCCATCTGGATTGGTTATGGATAGGGGTATAAACGATATGCAACGCCTCCAAAGCTACTAAGGATAAGATTGGTAAAAAGCTCGAATGAGTCGAGCCTTAACAAGCCTGAGCCCGATCTTAAGTTTGAAATATGACTCGTTTAATTATTAAGTCCGAGCTCAAGCTTTACATACAAAGTTCGTATAGGCCCATTATAAATTTGTAGCCCAATTAGTGTGGAAAAAATGCAAGTTATCTATGTGGCCCAAATACCAGCCCATCTGAAAAACGTCAAACATGCTATCATGCATGCATATGGCGTCAAAGGCTTAAAGCCTAGCAAACAATAACTCGATTAAACTCATTCAAGTGGCATTGGAACCGTCTTATCGAACCTACGACGTTAGTTTTTAGGTCTTTGTTTTTTGGAGTTTTACTTTGTAGTTTTTAGAATATGCGTTATATCATTGTGTCTTTTATTTACCATTGTGTCTTTTTCTTATTTTGTTATTTTTTCAATTCATTGTGTCTTTTTTCTTTAGCAATGTGTTATATTTTTTTGCCATTGTACTATATTTATGGCTCATTGTTTCATATTTCATGATCTATTGTATTTTTTGTATCATTCTCACCTATTATTGTTATAACTTTTAAACGTATTTTGTTTTGCTTCTGTAACTTATATAACATTTTCTATAACTTTTATAATATGACGTTTGGTAAATTTTCGCATATGCCTTCACAACATGTTTATGTTTATTCATATTTCGATAAAAAGTTTACTTTGAAACGAAGCACAAATGCATCATATGATAATTACTTTTTTACTATGTTTTCCCTTTAAGAACCTTTAAAACACGATATTTTATATAATTTTCAGTTTGGCTTTTCAATGTGTTTATTTTTCATTCGTCTTTGATATAAACTTTATTTAAAACCGTCATATATCGATGTTATCGGTACCGATAATCATTTTTATGATTTTTTATTTTATCTTTCGGTTTCTACCATAACGAGTTAAATCGATATCAACCAAATTCTCACATGCGTAGCGTGGGTAATCCCTGTATGTTATCAAAACCAGTGGCGGATTCATGAATTTTTTTCACTGTGTTCCTTTTTTAGGTGTTTCAATTTCATATGACCAAACATAAAAATTTCAGCTCAGTTCAAGGGTTCGGGTCGGTTTGCTGGTTCATCACATAAAAAATACGATGTAATAATGAAAAAACATTGGCATTAGAAATTTAAAGCATATAATATAAATATGATTGTCTTTAAGGATAAAAAACATACCTATAGTTGTTCCCTACGAGTTTTCATCTTTTGAAAACATTGCATTACATTTTCGGTCGAAACTTGTTGTAGTAACTCCCTTTCAATGTAACAAATGCAAGTGTCGTTCATGTATCCATCACCCATCTTATTACGCAATTCTGTCTTCACATACTTCATTGAAGAAAAACATCTTTCAACACTAGCCGTTGCAATCGGCAAAACTAGCGACAACTTTATTAAATGATAGACCAACTGATAATCAATATGTATTCTTGTTTCCACCATCCTTTTGGCAAGATCACTTACCCCACCCAGGTTGTCAAACCGGCTATCTTCTTTCACATTAGTAGTGAAGTGGCTAAGTTCATACGTAAGTTTGAAATATTCGTCTGCATAGTACCTATAAACATGGCGATGTACAGAACAATAAGATGTTAATACGCCATATTATTGAAGATTCATCTTCATCAACAAGCTGATAAATATCAAAATAGTCAAGCTATTACATGTAATAACATAATCGCATAGTGAATTTCAATAGCATCAAATTAGCAGTAAGCTATTACTCTTGTAAGAAATTGATTATGTAAGAAGCAAAATGGTAACTCATATCACTTTAAAGCTAATTAATTTACAAACAACACGATTGACTGAAGAAACAAATGGAAATATTGCAAGAAAAATTGATAATAAACTTACAGCGTGAAGGAGGAGGAGGAGGGCAACGATAGTCAAATTTCATGAGGCATTCCCTAAAGATTATTCTAGACTATCAGCCGATAGAAAAATTGAATTTAGAAAACTTGATCCCATGAGCAACCCGTATTGCAAGAGCCATTTACTGTCTTACCTTGACTTTCAATTATAGAATTAAGAAACCAAATGTTGGAGTTACTAGATAAGGTTATATATATTCTAGCACGTCAACATGGGTCGTTGTCAGGACACGATACGATATGATATGTAGTGGTTGATACCCATAGCCAGGAGGTTAGGGTACGATACGAAACGATCACTGTGAGTTGTAAGTAATACCATAAGACCAACATATCTGTAGTATTCATAGATCTCACTAATTTAATTGTAAGGCAAACACGTCATTGATGCACTCACTAGAAAAGAAAGAACCCAACCGATAATAAATGTAATGCATCTGGACGTGGTGTTAAAGTAACTCCCTTGTACCAAATTAAGAATTCAATGATAGGCCTTAATGGAAAACCATATCAAAAGAGGAAACGATCGTTGGTAGCCAAGATTATTGGGATCTATCAATGATAGTATCTTAAGTTTCGTTAATCCATTATGAGATTCTTGGCGGGTTATGGGATATAATACCAGAGGAAGCTCCTAAGTCAAACTACACCGTATACCCTAGTAGCAATAAAAGGTAGGATTTAAGAAGTAATTACTGTTAGTTGGGAATAAGAAACTATATCACAAGACAAGTTGAGGAATACCTTATCTACCTAAGAGTCAAGGCAGAGCATCTGAAACTATTTGACTATCTATAATACAAAATATATTATAGATAGTGGGTAGGAGGGGATGGAGACGGTCGGTGGTTTAGACGGGTGGAGGTTGGAGGTCGCTAAACGGACAGTGTTGGTGTTGTGAATGGTGGTGAATTAGACATGGAATAAGCCACTCTAATCGGGCACTCTACTGAATGGACAGTGTTAACGAGGCTAATACCTTTAGGCGTTGGTCGTAGTGAATCATTGGAACGTGAATTAGACATGGAATCAGTTGATTGGTGTAGAGAAATGTGTGAATGAGTACATGACGGTGGTGGAAGGTGGAGGAGATGGTGGTTAGTAGTGGTGGTGAAAGATGAAGGAGGTGGGTGGTGGGTCCCACATCATTTAAAAAACCAAAAATAAATTATATATAGTAAATTAAATATGGTAAATTTATTAATTTGCATTTCATTTAATAAGCTAAATGACCATTTTAACCCTTATTTAACTGACTAAGTTAACTTGGTTTACGTTTTGGATGGATTTAGCAGACAAACAGAAACCGGAAGGGTCAGGTGATAAAAATTCTTGTTTTGAATGGATCAAGCAAATCTGGTCAAAACATAGGCCATGCGTAGTGACTCGTGAATGGGGCGTGAAACCATGAATTTGGCGCCCAATTAACCCCAAAACACCGCCCCCTTCCAAGTGAATGGGGCGCTAACCTATGCCCCGTGGCCCCCGTGAAATATTCGCGTGGGTAAAATATTGTGGGAGCCAATCATTTCTTGCCATGTGACAACGATATTATTAAAAAAAAAAGCCAATCAGAAAAATACCCCTTTCACCCACCATTACACCCCTTACCCATTTCAAGCCCCTTTCACCCACCAAGTGGCCCCACATTACCACGTATCGAAAAACGCCAATTTCACCCACTAAATTTCACTCACCATTACACATGGTCTTAGGGACGAATTTGACAATTTAGTCTAGCAAAAATAACCACAAAATAATAGGAGTAAGTAGAAAATGTAGGCAAAAAATAAGAAAACTCAAAACGACGACGTTGCATTTCGAAAACCCTAGAACCAAATCGTGCATAAATAGCATTATTATGTTCTTCATCATAAACGCAGCCGCACAGTTTATCATTCCAAACAGACTCAAAGTCAAAGGTGTAGTTTAATAATTGCACGGCATAGCCCCTCACAACTTCAAGCCCATAGTTGTGAGGAACAAATCGAGATCATGGGGTATTATTATTTGTGCTATATCGATTTTAGTTTTAGGCAAAACATTTTTTTATCTTTCGGATGTAGCTAATGTTATGCTATTCGACTCTGTTTTGCCTTAAGCACAACTAATCTTTGATTTCTTTCATATATTTATCTATAAATTAATCAATTGCAATATGATGAGAAACTTTACTCTGAATTTATAATTGTTGAATTCATTTATAGTACCTTCAAAGTTCTCTGATTGTTTTTTTTACTATGGTTAATATTATTTTCTTAAAATTTAATTTTAAAATGATGCTTGGTTGATCTTACTGGGTGTGTTTATTTCGTTTTTTTTTTCTGACAATTGTTTTTTTTAAAAGAAAAAAATGTGTGATTTTGTATGAATTTTGTAGAAGTTTGTATAAATTGATGTTTTTTTTGTGGAGTTGAGGCACCTATTTTCATAATCTGGTATTAATTTTACTGATCAGATTATACGAGCATGGTGCAAAATTTAAATTTTTTTCATGTTTTTTATTGTTTGGCTGTTCAATGTCAAATTAATGATTCTTGAGAAAAAGACATTCGTGTGCTTTATGTTTTCGCAAAACTTACACTGTCACGTCAGTTCACTGATTTACCTAACTAGAACACATGTTTGTAGCACTACGCTGATTCACTACACTGCATCACTTTTATTAAACGTTCGCTACAGGATTTTTTTTTTCAAATGAATGGGTCGATCCTTGTTAACGCATATAAATCTTTTCCAATACTCACTTTATATAAACACAACCATCTAAAACCATATCAACTAACATAGCATCTGCAACCCATCATCTATTCCTCCTATTAAATTCTCCCATATGTGTTTTTGTTTTGTTATACATATGTTCAGTTTTATTAACTTTATTTTACCTTTTTAACTTAGAGTTTCTTATTTTGTTTTGGAGATGTGATGATGATTATGTTCATAATCTCGTTAATCTGATATGATTTTCTGATGAATAACCCTCAAATCCATTGAGTGTCTGAGCACCTCCAATAATCATTCTCCATTTAAGTATACTTTATTTGATTAGACATTTAAAAAGTAACCGTTGCAAACGTTTACCGAACCGTTAAATAGAACCAGCAAAAGCTCCACGGGCCCCTAGCCATGACCACCGAGGCGGTGTTACCGTAAGGGAAGTGGGGTGTCTGTGGGCTTTACTTGTAGCGCCCCGTCCCCATGTTTTAGGATCAATGATGAGTTATTTTTTTTTCCTACCATTTTCATGATATGTGATAACCAGTAACATAAAAATCTTCCTGAATGAATTGAGACTAACAGTTGAACCCGAAAACATCATTCAATAATCAAACTCAACACAAAACATGTATTAGCGGTTAGTGGTTTCCGCTTTAATCTGTTAGAATAGATATGTTAGACATCTCAAGATAACTATATTAGAACAACCAAGCGCTCGTGATAAGAAATTGAAAGCATGTTATCACCCATTGAAAGCATGTTATCACCCAACACAATTGCTCATGATAAGGCCGGTTGTTATGGTTTGCTCAAATGCTACATTACCTGGTAGTGTTACCACATTAAACGGTATAACCACATGTACTTAGGCTGTACTTAGGCTACGTGGTGTGGGGCGTCAGATAATTTTTTTTATGAACTAAAAAGTTTGCTTATGATAAGTCAGAATACAAGAAGTAAATAACTTTAATTAAACCGTGTGATGTTATAGAAATTATAAAAAATTATTTCTAAACTAATTTAATTATTAAAAAGTATAAGCTTTGTGTCTCAAGTCTCAACGTTCAACATCTAGTTTGTCGAGCATTTTGTTTCTTTCATCTTCGTTATATCCTTGTGCCTTTTCTCTTCACCTTATTCACCATGTGTTCCTAAATCTTAACCATCAAAACTAAATGCACATAAAATTTCAGCAAAATTTTTAATATTCCAAAAAGTTATATTAAATATATTAGAAGTGTTTATAAGTGACAAACTATATAGAAGATATCGGATATTGAGTTTTGTTAAGGGGAGGGGCCTTAATGGTTAATTAAGTTGCAAGTGTTAAACAAACATGAAACATATGTTTATAAACAAAACTTTCCTCACTCAAAAACTATAACATGTTTTTATTGATCATCTTAACAAGAAAATAACATCAATTGACCTCTAACAATAACTTATTTCACTTCAACAAATACAAAATTCTAATCAAGCAACTCGGACGCATATGGCCCACATGGATGGCAGATGCAAGAACCATCATCACAATAAGAATCTTTGTTACGACACCAATAGTTTTTGCAAATCTTGTCATCGCGGCAATGCCATAATAGGGATCTTCGTTTGAATGGTACAATTGGGATTGATAGGATTCCGGGATGACAAATGCACTTGCCATTGATGGTGTCGCATAAAGCATCTTCTGTTCCACATAACTTGCTACAATAATCAGGAGTTGGGATGCTTGGTGGGCTTACCGATGGAGATGGCACACCTGATGGGCTTTCAGATGGTGATGGCACGACTGGTGGGCTTACGGATGGTGATGGCGAACAGTATGTCGACCATGCTCCTAAAAGAAAAAAATACATCAAAAATTTATAATATGAAAATTAAAAAGTGGTTTAAGTTTAACAACTAGCATTTGGTTTTTTTAAGAAAAGTTTATGAAATAGAAAGCTAGAGTCTCTTGCCTGGGACAAATAAGAAGATGGTTACAAGAGCAATCTTGAAGGGAAGGTACTCCATGAAGATTTCTAGTTTTTATGTAATAAAAAAGATTGACTTCTTCTCTATATTTATAGTCAAGATACACTATAAGTTTAATGAATTCACTAGTGGAGATGAAACGCATCATTTTAAGCATAGAACTTTGGTATTGAAACTGAGAATTGAAATAAATGAGAGTATATATAAGATCAAAGCCAATTTAAATGCACAAACGGCATGGTTTTATTATGTTTGTATGTTAAAATGGACTATGCTTTTAAGTTTTAACGCCTTTTAATTAGTGAACAACTTTTTGAATATAAATTAGTTAAACTTTTTTTTTCCTCATTGGCTAATCTAGATTTTTTCGTCTACTTTCATTAAAAACTAGTAATCTACTCTCATTCCAAAGAAACTCAACGATTTTATTTCCTCCACAGCCTTAGCTAACACAACCGCTTTAAACACACCGTGAAAATAATGTATATCAAATCTAGCTATTTTTGCCAACAAATGGTAGTTCTTGTGACATAAATGTGCTATAGTATCGACTATATGATCATATTCATTATTTTAAGTTTAAATAATTATGAACTAATAAGAGAATCGAATATGTAAAACGTAAACTATTAAACAAATCCTTAATAAAAAAGTTATTCATAAGCGTATTGGATCCTTCTTTGATTCCTTCAACCAGGGTTAACTCAGGGTTCTTAGGGGCCCAAAACGCATATTAAAATTATGGCCTTTTCTTGAAAAACAAGTGTTTTTGATACCATGATTCTTCTGCGATTTATGTGTGTATGTATAATTATATACCACAAACCTCAATATCAACAATCTGAAAGACTAAATTTACTTACCCACACATATTGAACTTGAAGGCCGTCAAACCTTCTAATCCTTTTTGTATTCTGTTACTGTTCAATTGGATACCTCAACTTTTAGGTTTTGTCAGCCTTAACCCTCCACTACTCCACTAGATAGTTTACATGATTATAGGGCTGGCAATTTCAGACACGAGCACGAATACCTAACACGAACCTACATGATTTTAACAGGGACAGGTATGACCTTAACAGATTTCGTGTCCTAAACAAGTAGACACGAAATATACCTGTTAACTTTCGTGTCTAAATCTATGTTACCTTATTAAGGAGGAGAGATGACTACAAAGGTAATTTCACACTAAATTTAAGATGGGAGTTAGAAGGGCTCTTCACAAATGTGTAATATTTGGTCATTTTCTTCCATTTATGCCCTTATGTACAAAATGTAATGCCCATTGTATAGGTGTATAATACACACTCTTTATCACTCTCTACATGTAACCTCCTTTGTAAATTTCATTAATTCCATCTCCACATATTAAAACCTTCATAAATTTCATAATTCATAATAACCGAGATATAACCCCCAATTGCTTTGAATGGTGATTTCATTAAAATGAAATTGATTATTATCACATTGAATTCATCATCAACCGGTTCATGACTATTCAATGGTACCCGGTATTGAAATCGCCTTTATAGTCGGAAATTATCATTTGTTAGACCCAATTTCCTACTGCACTCTCAGGTTTGTTGTGGGCTATGGAACATTTTTTTTTGCACATTATGTGGATAAAAGAAGGTGGTGGCCTTGGTGAGTACAGTTTCTTTATTCTTACATGTCGTTGATTAAAGATTTACTTGATTCAAGCATGTAACATATGAGATGGGTTTTTATTTATTTTTTATGGAGTGTAGAGCTAAATATGATAGATCATCTTTGCGAAGAGGAGAATGACGTTGAGACTAATTTTCAGTAGTGACTAATTATATATGGTGATCATAAGATTGTATATGATGCCTGTTAGTTTCAATGTTGATTCTTGTATATATAAGCGTCTTATATTTAGTTTTAATAGTAATTTTTCTAAAACAGTTCGAATACCCTTATTGATCATCGTTAGGCAGAACACTTATATTAGGCTTGAAGTAGAATGTGTAATACGATCAGTGGCGGATCTAGAAAATAAAACAAGGGATAACATTTATAAAAATTGTTTTAAGGGGCAACAAAAAATTTGTTTTAGAGGTAACATTTTATAAAAATACCATAAAAAAAACAAATTTTTTCCACTTTGTCTAGAAAATCGAGGGGTAACACATATCCCCTGCTTGTACTATATATCCACCCCTGAATACGATAACATACAGTTAACAACCTAACATTCTCAATTCTGATATGATTTGTTGCATTTTCAGCATATTTGTGCATAGTGTATGATTAAAATGAGTATTAACATATGTTTTGAGGGATGTTTGTTTTTATTATATCTTCATATATTGTTTCTGTTAACTTTGCACCTTGTAATTAATTATCTTATTTATAGGTGTCAATGCTTTAATATCGTCATAGGCAATAGTTCCATATTATCTTGAAAATTACTCTGACGGTACCGTTGTTTGTGGTATTAAGTAAATATTATTTATCTTCATAATCAAAACCAATCTATATCTATGTAGGTGTTCTTTGCTGGCAATACGGCGCTTTGTGTAAGTAACAACAACAATTTTGAACTTTTTTTTAACCCTTGGTGGATTAGATCTCAACAAACCACGCCGTAGATATATGATATTAGTTTTTTTTTGTTTGTCAACGCTTGTACGCCTAAGTTTAATTGTTAATCTAATTCAATCTTTAAACTGGTAGGTTATATTTGACCCGATGTAGATACAAGTTCTATGTGTTATAGGACACTATAAAAAGCTCTAAACAGGTTGTACATGTTATAGATAATTGTTATCAACCGTTGACCCGTTTGACGTTTTTCCTTCTTTCATTTGTAGCTGAGTACTTTTGTTCTCATTTGACCCACTATAGATACAAAATAACGAAAATTACTTATTGGCAAAAACTCTTTCTTATGATTTTTAGGTTTGGAGTTCAGAAAATTGTTTCCCAAATTTGTGCAGAGTACTTTTTTATCTTTTCTATTTAGATGTATCTCTCACGTGAGTTGCCAGGCTTATTTTGAATCTTGAATCTAACATTAGCCTAATCAATGGTAAGCAACATGTAAATTGTAAATTTTCGATTCCGCTGCAACATGTGGGCTCCCATTACAGTATCCCGATCGCATAAAGGAATTTTGTACCAAACATACACGTAGGGGCTGACGGGATTCTCCCGCTGCAACGCGCGGGCATTCCCGCTAGTAGATTAAATACTTGTTACTTATTTAGTACCCATTGTCTGAGCTTATTATCTACAAATTTTATTTTATCATGTGGCTCCACTTAATAAGTATTGTATCTTTAAAATGACAGTGAGCAAAATATCTCGGGGTACGATTCTTTTATAAGTTCTTTTTAATCACTCAACTCGTTTTCGCAGCAATGAGATCGCCTATTGCACTTTCTTAAGGTTTGTAAGAGCATGAATTGTTTTTACCTTTTTAATCACTCAACCGTTTTCGCAGCAATGAGATCGCCTATTTCTTTTATGCAATACAATAATTTACATAATATATTTTAGAGTTAATAGCCAAAATCGTCCCTGAGGTTTGGTCATTTTGCCACTTCAGTCCAAAACTCAAACCTTTTACATCTGGGTCCTTCAGTTTTATTTTTCTTGCCAAATTCGTCCCTGACAACGTTTAAGTTGTGGACTGAAGTGGCAAAAGTGACCAAACCTCAGGGATGAATTTAGCAAAACCCAAACCTTTTTTGGGACGAATTTGGCAAAAAATAAAATAAAACTGATGACCCAGATGTAAAAGGTTTGGGTTTTGAACTGAAGTGGCAAAAGTGACCAAACCTCAGGGACGATTTTGGCTATTAACTATATATTTTACTAACAAAAGTATTTGTTCATTAAAGTTAGTTAAATTATTATAAATATTTTAATATGGTATAAGAAACAAATTGATTATGAATATTAAAAACTACTAGCTATGTGGAAATGTAAGAATTTCTAAAGATGTTTATAGGGTTGGCGAATAAATTAATGTATTTAAAGGATGAGTGAAAATCTAATATAGTAGTTACCTAAGAGCATTTGTGTGTTTTCTAGGTTTAGTATTGGAGACGGTTTTACAACATATATATATATATATATATATATATATATATATATATATATAAAAGGACGTTTCACCAATCGTTCTTGTATGATTTATACACTTCGTCATCTCCATGGTCGATTTCACTGACTAAAACATTCCTATTTGGTGAAACTTCATCCTCCTACTTCTAGCATCTCATCTATACTCTTATATATGATTTATTAGCCACTGACTTATAAAACTCATTATAATATTGTTTGCAAGACACTTATAGTGTTACCAATTTGCCATATATTTTATAATAACAAACGGTTGAACAGAAAGTTTATATTAGAAACCATAACGTTATATATATCAACCGTTCAATATTGTGTTATTCTTTTACTTTTGCTTGTATAGTTAAAGAGGTAACATCTATTTAAAAGTGTCTTTCGGGCCACATGGATGGCAGACGCAAGCACCATCATCACAATAAGAATCTTTGTTACGACACCAATAGTTTTGGCATATAGAATCATGCTGACATTGCGATGACAACAATCTTCGGTTGATGCCAACTACTACACGTGGTGGTGGTGTGTCTGCGATTCCTGGATTACATACGCAATCGCCATTCCGGCTGTCACAAAAAGCATATTTTGTTCCACAAAATGTCTTGCAATAATCAAGGTCTGATTGTATTTGGAATGACCATGCTGCAAAAAGAAAAATAAACATTATTAGTTAAAATAATACCATAATTTAAACACTATAATTAAATGACAGAGAAAGCTAGAGTTATATCTACCTCAGCAGATTAAGAAGATTGTTAAGAGACCAATCTTAAAGGGAAGGTACTCCATAAGAATATTTAACTTTAACTTGTATGTTGCAAAGGATTTTGTTATTTTTTTTTTATATTTATAAGCACAACTTGACTGCATTGGCTAGAGGAAATGAAACGCACCAATTTAAGAAAATATGTTTCGGTTTATTGTTTTAAATAAATTTGTATCCCACTAAAACAGTCAATTTCATTTATAAGACCATAATTGCAATTAATAAGTGGGCGTAAACATATTACATGAATTTATATTTTAACAACAAAGGTCCGGACACTCAAGATCAATCATTAACCTGGCAAATGAATCACCATTCTACCCAAAGAAGGTGACGCGACCCACCTACCCAGAAGAAAACCCACAATCGGGAAAACCCCTGACTTAACACGGAACAAAATTTCTTTCAGGCGAAACTCCAATCTATGACCTCCGATTTAGAAAGTTATGAGACTACCACTCAACCAAAAGGATAGGTGGCTATTTCAGTATATGCATTAGGGGTGTGCACGGGTTGGTTCGGGTCGGGTTTTGGCCATAACCGTAACCGAAACCGACATGTTCGGTTAGTACATTGTCAAAACTGATCGGGTTCGGTTATTTCGGTTTTGGGTTTTCGGTTTATATTTCAGTTTTGGTTAAATAGTCGGTTTTTTAAGGAAGAATTGTCACGCAAAAATACGTTACAAAGAAATAGAGAAAAGACACAACCTCAATCTAATGCACTGACCCGTAATTACAGTTTATGATTTTACTTGTAAGCTATGGAGCAGCAACATTTAGAAAACTAGAGAAACCAGAGCTCTGACCAAAAACCAGTTGACTGTATGCAACAACTGACATTACCTCAAAACAACTAGAATAAGCTGGTAATCTTGATACCTACGAAATAAATAAAAAAAACTAAATATCACAGACCCTTGATCCAAATGGTATTTATAAAACGCATATAATAGCATCAAAGCAACAACACAACATACATTTCGTAGACCTCAATTTGACAACGACTAATTCACTAATCCTAATCGTATAAAAAAATTCATATCAGTTCGGGTCGTGTTTTTTCGGGTTTTCATAATAAATTTACTTAGCCACACATATTGAACTTGAAGGCTGTGAAACCTTCTAATCCTTTTTTATTTCTGTTACTGTTCAATTGGATACCTCAGCTTCTAGGTTTTGTCAGCCTTAATCCTCCACTACTCCACTAGATAGTTTACTTGATTATAGGGCTGACAATTTCAGACATGAGCACAAATACCTAACACGAACCTACATGATTTTAACAGAGAAAAGTATGACCTTAACAGGTTTCGTGTCCTAAACAAGTAGACACGAAATATACCTATTAATTTTCGTGTCTAAATAGGTTAAATACTTGTTACTTGTTTAGTACCCATTATGTCTGAGCTTATTATCTACAAATTTTATTTCATCATGTGGCTCCACTTAATAAGTATTGTGTCTTTAAAATGACAGTGAGCAAAATATCTCGGGGTACGATTCTTTCATAAGTTCTTTTTAATCACTCAACTCGTTTTCGTAGCAATGAGATCGCCTATTACACTTTCTTAAGGTTTGTAACAAAGCATGAATTGTTTTTACATATTTTTTTATTTCTTTTATGCAAGACAATAATTTACATAATATATGTTACTCACAAAAGTATTTGTTCATTAAAGTTAGTTAAATTATTATAAATATTTTAATGTGGTATAAGAAACAAATTGATTATGAATATTAAAAACTACTAGCTATGTGGAAATGTAAGAATTTCTAAAGATGTTTGTAGGGTTGGCGAATAAATTAATGTATTTAAAGGATGAGTGAAAATCTAATATAGTAGTTACCTAAGAGCATTTGTGTGTTTTCTAGGTTTTGCATTGGAGACGGTTTTACAACATATATATATATTTAAGGACGTTTCACCAATCGTTCTTGTATGATTTATACACTTCGTCATCTCCATATATGGTCGTTTTCACCGACTAAAACATTCCTATTTGGTTAAACTTCATCCTTCTACTTCTAGCATCTCATCTATACTCTTATATATGATTTATTAACCACTGACTTATAAAACTCATTATAATATTGTTTGCAGGACACTTATAGTGTTACCAATTTGCCATATATTTTATAATAACAAACAGTTGAATAGAAAGTTTATATTAAAAACCATAACGTTGTATATATCAACCGTTCAATATTGTATTATTCTTTTACTTTGGCTTGTATAGTTAAAGAGGTAACATCTATTTAGAAGTGTCTTTCGGGCCACATGGATGGCAGACGCAAGCACCATCATCACAATAAGAATCTTTGTTACGACACCAATACTTTTGGCATATAAAATCATCCTGACATTGCGATGACAACGATCTTCGGTTGATGTCAACTACTACACGTGGTGTTGGTGCGTCTGCGATTCCTGGATTACATACGCAATCACCATTCCGGCTGTCACAAAAAGCATATTTTGTTCCACAAAATGTCTTGCAATAATCAAGGTCTGATTGTATTTGAAATGACCATGCTGCAAAAAGAATAATAAACATTATTAGTTAAAAAATATTGTAATTTAAACACTAAAATTAAATGACAGAGAAAGCTAGAGTTATATCTACCTCGGCAGATTAAGAAGATTGTTAGGAGACCAATCTTAAAGGGAAGATACTCCATAAGGATATTTAACTTTAACTTGTATGCTGCAAAGGATATTTATAAGCATAAGCAAAACTTGACAAATTGGCTAGTGGAAATGAAACGCCCCAATTTAAGAAAATATGTTTTGGTTTATTATTTTTAATTGCTATTAATAAGCGGAGTGAAACATATCTCATTCATATATATATACTAGTAGGGTAACCTCAACGGGATGGACGTTTGGTTTCTACCTCACCATATTGTACTGCCTGAGGAGAAGCTTCTATTACTTGAGAAGCTTAAGGCGGAAGGGCTTGTTGGTTGCGTTTAATACGGACTTCAAATGGTTTGTCCGCAGCCAAAAAGTGGCACTGGAGGTTTGGATGTACCGCCATTCACACCATAAGTGTAGCTTCCATCTTTTCAAAAATGGCACAACTAGAAAATGTGTTTAATTAGGGTTTTGATGTGTGTGCGTGTGTGTGTATATATATATATTGTTATGGTTAGCTTTTTTGTAAATAACCGAATATAATACTTGATTAAAATATAACTAAAATATGTTTCACTGATCCAAAATAGAAACTCATGATTAATTGAATTTTTCGAACTATCACCCTTTAGAAAAAAAAAAGAAAAAGTACCAAATGACAGTTTATTTGTGTTGCTAATAAACTATAAATAGATTCATTTGATTGTTATAATTAAAGGTTCTCTAAAAAATCAGAATCCGAAATATCCGATAACCCGTATCCGAAATATCAAAATTTTGGATACCCAAAATTTTGGATATCTGAAAATTGAATAATCCGAAATTTTGGATTCAGATTCTAATGTGAATTTTGAAAGGTTTCAAATATCCGAATTATCCGAATCCGAAATATTTATATATATACACACACATAAACACATTATATTACACAAATACACATCGTTTATCTCCAATCCAATCCAGTCCCTGATGAAGTGTCTTGGAAAAGAAGGAAAAAAGGCGTATGTTTTATGTTATGGTTAGGTTTATGTAATATAATGCTTGTGTGTGTATTAAGCTCTCAATCTCACAACATCTAACATGATTAGGTCATCTTTTAACTTAGGAAGTAGCTCTCGTACTCAACCACGCGTCCCTCATGTTAGGGTTCCTATACCTCAGCCACAACCACAAACACCTTATGTTAGGGTTCAACATCCTGTTGTTACAACAACAACACATACCTTAGAAGTTAGTCTTCCTATTCAAACTCCCCCTCCCGTTGAATAACTCTACCAGCTCCCAAGATCCTGGATCTGGTTTATGGTGGTCGTTCTGTTGTTTCTTATGTACACGGGGTCTCTGGCTTCATTATAAACTTGGGGGGGGGGGGGGTGTAAAGATTGATCAGATTGGCCTCCAAATCAAGGAGGCCAATCTCACAACCGATCTTAAACAATAGCAATTCTCAGTGCTAGAATTCATCTTTCCCTGGTCCTTCACACGACCGGGATTGTGGATGTGGTCCCAGACTCAGTTAGATTCAATCTAACTGTGGTTAACCTCAACAGGTACCCAGTGGTTGCCTTCTCCTCCTTCGATTCCTTCAACATCTCGCAGTCTTCTAACGAGATGGACGTTTGGTTTTTAAGTCACCATACTATACTACCTGAGGAGAAGCTTCTATTACCTCAGAAGCTTTAGGAGGAAGGGTACTTGTTGTTTGAGTTTAATACGAACTTTAAATGGTTTGTCCATGGCCGAAAAGTGGCAATGGAGGTTTGGGTGTACCGCCATTCACACCATAAGTGTAGCTTCCATCTTTTAAAAAATGGCACAAGTAGAGATTGTGTTTAATTAGGGTTTTGATGTGTGTGTATATACATATTGTCATGGTTAGTTTTTTTCACTCACCCAACATAAAACTTGATTAAAATACAATAAAGTATGTTTCACTGACCCAAAATAGAAACTCATGATTAATTGAATTTATCGAACTACCAACCTTTAGAAAAAGAAGATCTACCAAATGACAGTTTATTTGTGTTGCTTATAAACTATATTATAGATTCATTTGATTGTTATAATTAAGGGTGTTCAAAAAAAATCCAAATCCGAGATATCCGATAACCCGTACCCAAAATTTTGGATATCTGAAAATCGGATAATCCAAAATTTTGAATTCGATGTGAATTTTGAAAGTTTTCAGATATCCGAACTATCCAAATCCGAAATGTTTATATATATATATACTTGGGGTCTCTGGCTTCATTATAAACTTAGGGGGTGTAAAGATTGATCAAATTGGCCTCCAAATCAAGGAGGCCAATCTCACAACCGATCTTAACACAATAGCAATTCTCAGTGATAGAATTCATCTCTCCCTAGTCCTTTACACAACCGGGATTGTGGATGTGGTCCCAGACTCAGTTAGACTCAATCTAACTGTGGTTAACCTCAACGGGTACCCAGTGTCTGCCTTCTCCTCCTTCGATTCCTTCAACATCTCGCAGTCTGCTAACGAGATGGACGTTTGGTTTCTACCTCACCATACTGAACTGCCTGAGGAGAAGCTTATATTACTTCAGAAGCTTAAGGAGGAAGGGCACTTTTTTTTTAGTTTAATACGGACTTGAAATGGTTTGTCCGCAGCAGAAAAGTGGCACTAGAGGTTTGGGTGTACCGCCATTCACACCAAAAGTGTAGCTTCCATCTTTCCAAAAATGGCACAATGAGAGAGTATTTAATTATGGTTTTGATGTGTGTGTATATATTGTTATGGTTAGTTTTTTTTTTGTTTCACTAACCCAAAATAAAACTTGATTAAAAATAACCAAAGTATGTTTCACTGACCAAAAATAGAAACTCATGATTAATTGAAATCGAACTACCACCCTTTTGAAAAAAAAATGTACCAAATGACAGTTTATTTGTGTTGATTATAAACCATATATATTCATTTGATTGTTATAATTAAGGGTGTTAAAAAATCCGAATCCGAAATATCCAATAACCCGTATCTGAAATATCCGAAATTTCGGATTCGGATTCTGATGTGAATTTTGAAAATTTTCGGATATCCAAATTATCCTAAATCTTTATATATATATATATATATATATACACACACACACACACACACACACACACATTATATTACACAAATACACATCGTTTATCTCCATTCCAAACCATTCCATCCCTAACACTACACTAACCACCCTCAATTTCCAATCTATTCCACCTTCTCCTGTCGTCTCCACCACAACCACCATCCAACCTGTCGTCTCCCACAACGACCACCAGCCACCCTGTCCTCCATCGACCACCCTTTCTCCTACTATATCGTCTTCAGTCTTCACTCGTAAGTTTTCTTTTTCTGTTACTTTCTCCTCCATCGACCATCATTTCTCCCCTTTTTTCTATTACTTTTTTTTCTATTATGTTGTTTAAGTTGACATTTTTCACACTTTTTATTCGTATATGCATATATCATATGTACAGATCATGATTATACAAAAAATATTTTATTGTTATCTAGTTTTAGAGACTTTATTGTTGTAATTTTTATTAGATTCATGAGTATAGATCTATTTTGACTAAGTAGGTTTGGTATTAATATAAGCAGGAAATGGATTTTTTTTTTAAGATTCAGATATGAGGTTACCGGATAATCCGGTTTTAAACACCCTACTATAAACCCAATTTCCTCAATAGCCCCAATAGATTACGACATATACCCTGTATATTACTCCTAATATATATTACACACACGTATGTGATATGCTTGCTATTCACACACCACATGCACCATACACAAGAGTACACGACACACAACATTTATGTTGATACATCTCCAAAAGTGTGCAGATACGTCGTTAACTAGTCTATTCCCACGACTCTAAAAAGTAAAAACGTACCAACAAGGTTAACCAAAGGAGCTTTCGTGTCTATTTTATTTTAAAATGCTTTTAAAAAGTTTATATATAATCAGTACCGGATTCATTAGTTCTTTTGATCTAATCTTTTATGCCATAAAAATATCTTTTTTTAAAGGCGACACACATTCTAATTCTAGATTACCTAAACTCCACCTAAATGTCCACAAGAGGGTTTGAATCTTCATTACGTAATTGAAATAAATTCATCAATACCATTTGGGTCAACGGTTATAAAAATTATATTTTTATATAACCTAAAGATTAAAAAATACAGTAATTTTTATCTAATTTTTAACTTTTATCCATCATAGACAACCTTTCAAAATCCTTCTTTCGAAAACAATCAACTTAGTTAAACTTCAAGTAAAACCCTGTGACCGATCTTGTACGAAGCATAAGCATCGACACATGCATACTCCACTTGATTTTCGTTTAACTCTCTAGCCTCCCAGTTGCTCATACACACATGCTTCGGCTTCTTCATGTAAAGCCCTAACACGTCCATTGCAAGATCCTTCACACCAGGGGTGGATCCAGGGGGTTCCTGGGTTCCCAGAAACCCTCTCGGTTCGGAAAAAATTGAAAAAATTAGTGAAAAAAATTAAAAAAAAAATTAGAGAAAATCTACGAACTGGAAATTGTTCCTGGATACGCCACTGCTTCAAACCTGGCCTACGAAACTTTCCGGGTCACTTCTTCATTGCGACCACTCGAATATCAACACTTTTCTAACAATCCAACCCAATCCAACCCGTAATCATCCTTCAGCTTCAGTCCTGACTAAAGTAAACTTCGGGTTTAAAAGAAAACTCTTTAGGGTTTGAGGGATTTCATAAAATAACTGAAGGATCAAGCACCTGGTGTCAATGCAGAGTTGCATAAGTGACTAATTTATTGCTCATGGAGCAGAGCAGTTAGCATGTGGTCGCCATTCGACATTGAGCCCTACCACAACCGTCATGTCATTGGCGTGTGCCAAGAGAATTTCATTGACCCATTGCTCTGTGACAATTGCTTTGTTAGTGACAGTGATGTCAATTGTTTTGCCATCGTACTGGACATGATACGTAAAGTTATGGTTTGAGTGATGCTACGAAAAGCCATACCTGGATGAAATCCCTCAAACCCTAAAGAGTTTTCTTATGTAAAATAGAAAAGCATATTAACTTAAAAATATTAGGTGCAAACATATTTTAAAACTTGTACACTAATACACTAGTCGTTTCGCCTAACAATAAGTCATGAAAACGACACTCACTTTTAATATCCCCACAACCGAGATATAGCAGCAGATTACGAATCAATCACATCCTGTCTTGTAACAAATTCACTTATTGAGTTGATAACATGAAGTGGATTCTCTATATGAACAGCATGCCCACTTTCAGGAATCTTGACCAATGTATGAAGATGCTCGACCGAATCATCTTTACCCTCCTCAAGCTTTGAGCACATACTGTGACCAATCTTTTTAAATTTCTCATCTCTATCACCAACGATAAGCAGAAGCGGCGATTTGTTATGCTTCAGATCATCCCACAAAGACCTATTAAAGAAATAGCAAAATAATCTGTATAATTCTTTTATATTCATAAAAGTAATAAATGAATAAACAAACATACGGTTGTCTTCCAGTACTAAGGTCGGACAAAGCTTTTGCTAGAGCTTGCACGTCATCATGTTTCATGCGGCTAGCAACTATCTGATTGAACTGCGGATGGCTTCTTAAGCTGCATGATGAAAGAGCCGGCTTATGCATCATATTTAAATTTTAAAGAAAAATATACGAGTGCATTATGGGGTTCTCACGATTGCCTACTTATAATTGCCTTATGTAATAAAATATGCCCCTATGGGTTATTGGATTTTATTACTCCCAACTATATGATATTGGCCGCTGCCACTCTCAACTATCACTTTGACTCCTGCCACTCACAACTTAACGCTTTGTTTGTTGTGTCACTCCGGATGTACTTGCCACGTCAGATCCGGAGTGACACAACAAACAAGGTGTTAAGTTGGGAGTGGCGGGAGTCAAAGTGATAGTTGGGAGCGGCAGCGGCAGCGGCCAATACCATATAGTTGGGAGTAATAAAATCCAATAACCCATATATAAATATAGTATGGGATGTACTTTCGCATAAAAGAAGATAAAATACAAAAATTATGAACTACCTTCTCCATAGCTCCCCGGAATACCATGTCTCTACGAATAAATCCAAGCCATAGGAAACAACGGCACAAGCTAAAAAATCATCTTTAACACTGCGAACTTTTCTTTTTACCTCATTATCTAATCCCGGGCTTCCAGATATCAACACTGCTCCTTTTACCTTCAATTATAACACCGGTTAACGAAAACAATCACAAAATGCCATATAAAAAGATACGTATATCTTTTTACGTACCATGTAGTTACATCTCAAAGCTACGTATAAAGCGATCCTTGCTCCCATGGAGTATCCAACAACCGTGACTTTACTAGTGGTTAGAATAAGAAGCAGTTTGTGTAGGATGTCTGCAACTACCTTCATTGACAGGTTAGCTCCCTGGTCCTTGTCATTATTGGCATGCATCTTTGAACCACCATGAGCAGGAAGGTCAAATGCAATGCATCTTGAAGATGCTGACATGGCCTTCATGATCGGAAGCCAATCTTCACTAGTCCCAAGGAAGCCATGAAGAAATACAATAACGTTATCCTGCATCCATGTATAGAATTCTGATTGAAATTAGTTGACCAAATTTCGACCGGCATAAAAAATACTAAGAATTTACACACAAAAAAGTTGTTTTTTTACGTTTCGATTGTCTCCAAGCTCTTGCACGTTTATTGAAAATGTTACACCCTCCACATCCACTTTCAACTGATAATTCCGTACTTCCTCGGCTTTAAACCTCTGGATTACAGAATTCTGATTGATATTAAAGTTGACCAAATTTCGACCGGCATCAAAAACAGATGCTTCTATGAAACCATCGACTGCACCACGGCGAATACGAAAGGGCTCAGTGGTTACATCTTCTTTAAGCCACTTGTAAGTTCCAAGACCATGAGCCACAGGTGATGCATGTTCATTCTTCATTATTTTGCATAGTTCCGCATTTTGCATTTCAAGAAAACAAGAAAACTGAACGTATGCCGACAAGGCTAATCCACTTTCAAATGCCGCACTGACGACAGCCATTTTGCCCTGCTGCTGAGCCCATCTTGCAATTAATGCAGCCTTTTCAAATCCGCCAACAAAGCTTGGTTTTATAACCTGGCGATAGAAGTTTATCCGATTTAAACAGATAAAACTATATTGGATTTCAACAGATAAGAAGACTTTTTAAGGTGTTAGACTGTTAGTTACTCACAACAGCAACAATTCCACTGTGTTTGAACCTAGCAAGCATTTTAAGAGGATTTTCTCGAAGTTTATCAATTGTTTCATCCAGGGCCACAGGCAAGCCGGTTTCTTCACAAAACTTAATTATATAATCTTCATCATTCACTGGTTCCTGAAATTGAGTAGCTGTGATAATAAACATGTGCTACACTTAAAGAATTCTTTATAGAGCTTAAATATACACATGTACATACATATAATATATAGTTGATGTAGCAGCTTCAACCCATTTACTTATGAATGGGTCAATTTGATTAATGTTTAATATAAGAGGCAAAATGACAAAATCTAGCTATACAGAAAACAGGTTGGAAGTCTCCCCAAAGTGTACATTTAATGAACAAAAATCTATTATACCATTTTATTCAAAAAAAAAAATTTTCAATAGAAATAATATAATTTTGGTTCATGTTAAATAAAATATTAAGACCATAAATCTTTTAGGTCAACGCAACATGAACCGTTTAGACCAGTACCAAAAATTAACTGATTTGACCCGTTAACCAACCTGTCTGACCTACTTATTTTTCCACCTGTAATACAGAGGATACCTCAATATACTGTAGTGCACAATCTTTCACATTAGAGCCAAACTGAACAGCCTGGTCAAATGACCATTTTCGGTTTGCATCAGCACGAAGTTGGACATGGAAACCAATTTTCTTCCTTATTTCTTGTATGACAATAGCATCTTCAATGGGATTGGATCGGCGTGCTACCTGTGAGGATAAAATATTATGAAAGAGTACTTCATAATATATGATTTTTTCATAATGGACTTATAGAAGACAAAATCAAGAACAAAGCTTTTGCTCACTTTTAGTTTGATTGCAGTAAATCCCTCGTCTACGAGTGTAGCTGCAAGATAAGCTACTTCTTCAGGAGTCCCATCGGAGTCAATAAGCGCACATATTTTAACATTTAATGACTTAGTAGAACATTCTGTTTTAGGGGCGTTCGGATGAAGTAAATTGAACATGGTGGAACCTTCTGCTGCAGCTATAGCATTTAAAATGGCCATCTCCAAACCACATCGAACACTGGGAAGAAGTGAATCTGGCTACATATCATGCAAATTAAACGATTCTAAGACTTAACTAATAGTATTTAATTAGGGTGAGCAAACGTCGGTTCGGTTCGGTTTTTACATATAACCGAAACCGATAACCGAAGTTTGGTTTTAGGAAAAACCATAACCGAAACCGATCGGTTACGTCGGTTCGGTAAATTCGGTTAATATGTCATTATCGGTTCGGTTTCGGTTATGTTCGTTAATATCCAAACATAAAACTTGTGCAAAATTATAAACTTAAAATAGTTAGTAAAGTGTTTGGATCTTTTTTAAGAATACAAATTTATATGAAAACGTAAGAAAAATACAAGAAATAACGAGGAAACAAATAAAAAAATGCTTCAAATACATGAGTTACATAAAAGATATATTTCAAATAGATAGATATACATGAAAGATACATTAAATATACCGGATAGATGAAAATATGTTCCAAATATATGTATGAAAAACGCTTAAGCATATAACTATCGGTTCGGTTTCAGTTATTTCGGTTACGAAAAAAGGGAAAACCGAAACCGTAACCGAATGGTTTGGTTTTGGCCATATGTTAACCGTAACCGATGAGTTAATTCGGTTTTTGTTATTTTTGGTCCGGTTATCGGTTTTCGTATGCTCACCCCTAGTATTTATGGTTATTAATATTTAATATGATTAATAATGCGTGATAAAAACTGTATGCACATACTGGAATTCCTAAATTGGTTGATATCCAATTAGAGAACGATCCCTTTAGAAGAGGAAGGGATGAATATACGGGAGCTCTTTCAATAACATGAGTAAGAAACTGAAGTTGCTCCTTTACGTCCAATAAATTTTCCTTGTGATTCCCGAGTGGTGCAACCTGAGCACAATAACTATTCAGAAACAAATTTACAAAAAAAAAAACATTCAAAAAATAAGATCAATTTACCTCCCCGATTCCTGTGCTTCCATCTTCAAGATACAAAGTTAGCACAAAGCCTTCTCTGTAATGTTTGGAATGGAGATTACCAACAGGAGTCGTGGTCAATGGAGCAGAAAGCTGAATTCTGTCATAGTAGAAAAGTTTTACAAATCCTTTTCATTAAAAAACTATACGACTATACGTAAGTAAAAAACTGACCTGTACTGGAAGGTCTCCAATTTACTAACTTTAATAGATGCAGAATCTTGTGAGAAAGAATTAAGAACCGAAAGCCGTGAAATGGTGGAAAAAGCATGACTTGCTGCTTGACATGCAAATTGTCTCAAATTACTGTGGAAGTTTGCATTGGCATCAATGGAACTTTCAACTTCTATGACAATGTCAACTTCTTCATGTTGACTTTTTATTAAAGCGTTTTGCAATTCGTATTTTGTGTGGACATGTACATGCTTCACACTACATGATGATCAATTAATATGTCATGTCAGCAATCAGAAAATTGAATAAAGGCAGGAGACTAGCGTAAATACTGATAAGTCTTACCCGTGCGCAGAACATAGATTGTGAATTCCAACATTGTGAGATGTGTAAAAATATTTATTTAATATTTCTTCTTCTGCCGTATTTGCGATAGGTAGAAGACTAAAAATGGCACCCCCATGGTTGTTAACCACAATAACGGTCATCTGTTTCCGTGAAATCCTTCAGGAAAAATAAACAAACGATCAAACGTGGGACCCACGCCTTGATTGAAAACGCACAAAATCTGATACATTGAAGTTGTACCTCTGTTTCAGCAGTGCCAATCCATTGGTATCATGCAAAAAAGAGACGTCTCCGATCAAACAAACAACCTGAATTCAAAATTTTAAAAAAAATTAAATAATCAACTATTTCATTATTTGTAACTTCAAGGGAAAACAAAATCATATACTCTCTTGTTGTGGCCCACAGCAAAACCGACAGCTGTACTGAGTAAACCATCAATACCACTGGCTCCTCTGTTCCCCGCCACCTGGATCCAGTGAAATGGAAATCCAAAAGTTGATGACGTGTCATTGCCATGTATACATTCTCCCAGGCTACTTCCATTCCCATACATATCTGCATCTCGTATTGGCATGCTATTTCCTACAAACATTGTAGATTCATAATCCAGAGCTTCTGAGGTTATACGCGCAACGTATGGTTCAGTCAATGAGCTTTCGGAGTTTATTACAAACGATAACTCCCAGTCAACCTACAAAAACCAAACACAGTATAGGCGCAAAGTCAACCTACAAAAATGTAGTCACAAATCTAATAATCCAAACAGCAATTACGGAATATAAATTTGACTTTAGGTACCATCATGTTTATTGAACGCAGAAAACTGTTCCATTTTCTGTTGATGCGGGTTGTCACACTGGACCCCAGCACCCAATCAGTAAACTGACTGATAGAACCATCGATCCTGTGTGTTATTATATGTGAAGGGTCGTGACGACTAGGATGATTATCAACTAATATATACGAGCATGGAGAACAATCTTGCAGCATCTGTGAAATACGCTTGCTTGTTATCCGGCTTCCAACCTGTCTCAAAATAAAAATAATTAACGGGTCAAAACAAATAAAGGCAACCACCATAGTGGCATAGTCACTATGATATGCTCATATACCTGAACAATAACATCTGGTTTCATCCACCGTTTCATTTCGGCAGAAAGTAAAGAATGATCGAGATGATCAACAAAAAGAATGTCGTCGTCAGGATTAAAAAGAGGACTTTTATATTTTCTTAACCTTAAACCTGACAAAATATCGGCTATAACCGGCCACTTAAGGTGTTTAGCCAATAACAGAGCTGCATATATATCATCCGCCTTATAGATCGCCCCAATTAGTAGTAAACCTCGTTTTGACCCTTGAATTATACCTAAGACGTCTGCTAAATTGCTGTGTCGAAAAGAATTATGGGAATGAATATAGCTTGTAAATGGCTGACCACTCGACACCCAAAATTCTAACCCTTTTAAACAACTTTCACTCCATTCTTGTGGTGTATTTTCTAGAGGCTCACGAAAACTACAGTTGATATGAACAGGCCCGCAAGGTGAAGAAGTTGAATGATATACAGCAGAGTCAATGGTTGTAAGCACCATCCTGGTTGAGATAATATCTGTGGGTGCAGGCAGACTGAAAAAGTGCCTCACAAATGAACCATAATGGTTAACCTAGAAAATTAAAAAAAAAAGTATAATGTGAGAAACGTGAATAGAAGTATCCTAGTATGTAGAACACAAAACAGGCAGATAGCATATAAAGGTTACCAACAGTGTTACAAAAATCGGCCTAGGCAGGAGTAAAAATCGGAAATAAGCCCTAGTCGCTGATCTAGGCGTTTTGGCCATTAGGCGGCCATTAGTCGGGCCTAGGCGGTGGATTTTTTTATTTTTTTTTATTTTTTTTTTAATTTCTAAGTATTTCTTAGTATTATGCGTATATATCTAAGTATTTCTAAGTATTATGTGTATATAACTATATATCTTAACATATTTTCAAAAAACACCTAAATTTGTGTGT
Organism: Ambrosia artemisiifolia; assembly: GCA_032199755.1. NCBI lineage: Eukaryota > Viridiplantae > Streptophyta > Magnoliopsida > Asterales > Asteraceae > Ambrosia > Ambrosia artemisiifolia. The sequence continues at coordinate 4,276,427 of CM063519.1, forward strand.
ATATATATAAAATACCAAAACGCCTAATTCTGCCTAATTTTCGCCTAGTCCCGACTAGTCCCTAGGCTGGACCTCACCGCCCGTCTAGCGCCTTTTGCAACCTTGGTTACCAACTTTCAATATTATTATATAAAAACCTCCAACTTCCAAAAAGAAAGTGATTTAAGGTAATCCGACATTCTGACACGGTTATCAGTCAAAATGATGGCATGCCAGCAACTTTAAATGTTGACTATTATCGTGATTTTGTGCTACAAAAACCATTACTTAGCTAAATACCATAAATAAAAATTTCATGAAAGAATGTTACCCGTAACAGAAATTAGACTAAAGTTGGTTAATTTTTAAGCAAATTGTTAAAAGAAAATATAACAAAGAAAATACCTGATTAATTGCTTGGTTGGCTCCAGTATCCAGCAGCTCAGGGGGGCGGTCTGCTGTGAGTAACAGAAGAGGCAAAAAATCTTGAGAAGCTTCCACTACAGCAGGTAAAAGATTTGAAACGGCAGTGCCAGATGAGGTTATAACTACAGCTGGTTTATGACAGCCACGAGCATAACCGACAGCATGGAATGCAAGTGACCGTTCATCAATGCATGCGATACAACTAATCATAGGATGACTAGTGGCAGCAATGGCTAGAGGAGAGGAACGCGATCCTGGAGCTATACAAAAATACTGATTGAAAAAAAATAGAGTTTAATGTCGAACCACATGGAGATTAAGCATATAATTTTTTTTAACTTAATCTCACCGTCAAACCAAGTCGATAACACTCTTCAATCATAAGCGATGCCCACAAGGCATTGATGTTAGAAGATTCTTTCAAAGAACAACTTATATCTCTGGACTGATCCAGCTGCTTATAAGCAGAATATAAAGATTTAGAAACAAAAGAAAATATCAAAGAAAAATACTTAATGCGTATAACTAATTAACTACTATACCAATACCATGTTATTGGAGATGGCGACTGTAGCCGATAGTCTGAGGGAAAACTGAGAGGATAATGAAGCATTTTCCTACATAATAAACGTGTGCGTTTAAGATATTTTTCCAGTTTACACAAATATGAGAATAAAACGAAGCAAAATCGAAGTGAAATTTTACCAGGAAAAAAGAGATACCAGTTCCACGTACTCTAGGCAACCATCGGTTAACAAAAGAGCATTTTTATATACCATTTGTGCATGTTCATCAACCATCATGTTAAACTTTCTTAGAACAGAACCAACACATCTGTTCAAGCAGTTGTCTGCATTAGGCATTGCAAGGGCTGACCTAGAAGAAATTTTTAAATGATGACAATCGTGCGTATAAAGTAAACATACGAAACCAAAAACATGAGTGTATTTCAGTGTATATCAATATGTATACCTGTAGTAAGATAGATAATAGCATCAAAAGCATCCTTGTATGCACTGAGGGAAGAGTCATTCCATGCTAGTGTAGCAGTTAATATGGACAAGCCATCAGACTCGACTAACTCTATCTGTGAAAACAATAGAATTCAACTCAAAAGATTGAATATGTAAATCTATTGCATTAGGACTTTACTAAAGAACAAAATGTTACCTGGGGAACGAACATGTAAAATGATTCATTTTCAACTAAACCATAAGCCGTAGGTTGCGTTAAATCAACAGTCTGACATCTGTACATTTGAAATCAGTAAGAGATTTCAGGAATAATTGAAATACACAGGACAGTATAGAACCATGGTTTAAAAAAACGGGTGAGGCGTGCGCCTCAAGGCGAAACGCTAAGAAAACGAGTCTGAGGCGCGCCTCATGGGGTTTAGATTGTACATACGCCTCAAAGGGCTGAGGCGCTACGAAAATGTGCGCCTCGGGTGCGCCTCAGGTGGTTTAGGGTGTTTTTTATGTGTTTTTTTTTTTTGGTGTTTTAGACTTTTGGGGTCAATTATTTTATTTTGATGTGTGTTTTTGATGTTTTAGACTTTTCTAAGTTAAGTATTTTATTTTTTGTAAGATACATAATTATTATATTTATTTTTTGACTGCGCCTCGGTTCGCCTTGAGGCTTACGCCTCATGAGGCGAAGGGAAAACGCCTCGAGGCTCGTTTCCGTTCTTTTAAACTTTGTATAGAACCACATAAACACATGTATCCATTCTTAAAATGTAATCGCATAACCGCCTATATTTCTCACCAGCCCGGCCTATAACTGCTCATTGCGGTTATCACGATTGTCTACTTAATATTACTTGTATATTAACCGCGCCCCTAAGACAGTAACAAGAATATATAAAAAAAACTACAAACTTGCAATAACCTTCTGAAACTAATCTGATCCACAGAAGCAGAGCAAAACTTAGCCTTAACATAAACCGCAGCACCGACTCCAAAAACGCCACGAGTTCTACTAAACGAAAAAAACTTATCAATTCCCTTTTCAACCCCAGTAGAAACAAAAAACTGAGGAAACACTCCTAATGAAGGATCTTGACAACAAAACCAACTCAATGCTTTTGAACCAGGGGATACAGCAACCTACCAATCAAAACAAATATAAAGATAATAATATTATGCAAATAAAAAGGAACAAACTTTAAATAAAAAAGACAATCTTTATAACCTGAAATCTGTACATTCCAGCTTTGGCATTACAAAAAGGTTTGGACTTTAATAACAGAACAGAATCTTTAATCTTTTGAAGGGCTGATTCAAGAGTCAATGCAGGCTGCAATGTATGTGTAATGCAGGTGGATAGTAATAGTTCTGCTTCTTCTGGTTTGAGGAAGTTAATGTTTTCTTGAATGGAACATTGAACCATCTATAAACATTATATATATATATATATATGTATATAGATACATACATACAACAAGAAAGGTTTATAAAATTAGGAAGTGATAAAAAAAACTAAAAAGAAAAATAAAAAGAAAAGAAGAAATGAAAGGTGGGTTAGACCTTGATATTAGGGAGATGATTGTGGTGGGGGAGATATGTGAAACGACGACGTATGGAGGGGATGTTGAGGGTGGTTTTAAAGGGAGGAAGAGTGGTTGTTGGGAAAGGAAGGATTGAAGGAGAAGAGGTGGTTAAGTACATGATGTTGTGGAGATTCATGGTTTGGATAAGGAAAGAGTTTTAAGGGTTTTGTCTTCAAGAATTGGAACAAACATGTATGATGTGTGTGTTGTGTAACGAGATAACAAGAGGGTGTTGTGTTTGGGATTGTCTTTGTAACTCTACAAGTGTTTTTGTTTAGAGGGTGTTGTGTTGTGTTGTGTCACGAGCTAACAAAACTTTATTTATGCTAGCAAGAAACTAATGGGTTTTTGTTTCAGCTTTTAATAGAACAGATGCCTGAATTAATCAGACATAGTTCATTCAGATTGTTTGTTTCATGATTAGATGTCTGAATCAGTCAGACATTTACCTCTGAATGGGTAAGCATTATACTAAGTCTGAATGGTTCAGATCTCTTACTAGTTGAGCACTTACTCTTTCAGAAGTTGGCAAGTGGTAAACCAGTAAGAGGATTGAATGGGTAAAAAAAACTTTGAACCAGTAAAGTGCTGAACTATTAAATGTTGTTTGGTTGTATCTCTAAATGACTGTGCAAAATGAGTATTTACCCCTCTGAATTATTATGTGCTAAATGAAATATATTTATTTGGCCAGGGCTCTGAATAAGTGTACGGATTGATGAAAAATTGTAAAAGGAAAATACAAAACATCATAGAAAATCCAAATTACACATATCCTTCATAATCCATGAAAACAAACAAAAATCCAAATAGAAATAACACAATATACGAAAATCCAAATAGAAATTGTTCATCTGCGTAGAATTTTAATTTGAATCTTTTGAAAGCAACTGATTAACAATCTGGTCACTTAAAGTATTCATATAATCAATGCCTTGTGAACCTCACTCTATGTCTTGAAGTAACATGCCATCACTTTCACCACTTTGCATTTCATGAAACATCGTGTTCTCGTTATAGTCCATAACTAACGGATTATAAATATTGTATTTCCTTATAAAATTATGGACGGTGAAACAAACAATCACTATGTCTTTTTGTATTGGAAAAGAAAAGGGAGCCATTTGCTTTAGGATTAAGAATCTCACTTTCAAAACACTATATGCACGTTCAATGACATTTATGATTGTGCGTAAACATGATTGAATCTTTCTTCCTTAGTTAACGCATGTTGTCGTCGAAAATCGGCTAACCAATGCCTCGTGTTACGGTAGAAAGTCATAAATCCACGAGTGTTGGTATACGCAGCGTCACAAAGGTAATACTTATCTGTATTAGTATCAAAACTATCATATAAAACACAAATAATGTATGCAAATTAAAGAATGGTTAAAAACTTGGTGGAGGGAAAGGAAAGCCAGAATTTAGGTTGAATGTAACTTCTTTTAAAACTCGTAAATCATGTGCAATGCCCTCCCATCTGGCCTATATGAATGTGAATATCATATCAAAGTCACAAATTGCTAAGACATTTTGAAAGCATTCACGTTTTCCTCTTCCCTTATAACCAGTGGTGAAGCTTGACCTGAAACTTCGGAGTAGGGATGAGCATCCGGTCCCGAATACCGATCCCGAACCGAAAAAATACCGATCCCGTACCGAACCGATACCGAACCGAGGTTGTTCGGTATCGGTACCCACATTTAGAGGTTTTCGGTTTCGGTATTATCGGTATCGGTACGGGATCGGTATCGGTTCGGTATTTTAAGGTAAATACCGATACCACACCGTACCGTACCGATATCGAACCGATACCGTACCGGTATAATCGGTATCGGTATCGGTATTGGTTTTTTGGAATTTTCGGTATCGGTATCGGTTCGGTATCGATACCGTCCCGAGCTCATCCCTACTTCGGAGGGTCAGAAGTCACCGGGGGGTCGGAAATCACTAGTTTCGGGGGGGTCGAAACTGTATATACCAAAAAATTTCTATACGAGTACCATATAAGCAGAACTTCTGAGCGAAAACTCAGGGGGGGGGGGCTCCCCGCCTCTTAAGAGCTGCGCCAATGCTTGTAATGAGTTTGTTGATCAACAAGCACGATCACATGTATAAGAGTTCCATCTAACGCACCTATTGCTCCAGGAAAGATTTCCTTTAGCCTTCTATGTCGTTCGGGAGTATTTGCGCTTCCATTAGAAGATGTTGGAACTATAACTTCTCTTGCGAAATTCATCATTGCCTTTAGGACCTCATGAAAACATCTATGAATTGTTTATGTTGAGTGTTGAAACCTTCGTTTAGCCATTAAAAAACGTTCATTGAGTCCAATGACCATAAAAAAAAATAGCCAACTTTTCTTCCAAGCTTATTGACCTACTACTTTGCAACCATTTTTTTTGTTTAAAATGATTGCACATCTCTACTACCTTATTAAGGAGGAGAGATGGGTAAGAAGGTAATTTCACCATCATTTTAATCTCTACTTCTACTACCTTATTAAGGAGGAGAGATGGGTAAGAAGGTAATTTCACCATCATTTTAAGATGACATACAAAAGGTCACAAGGTAAACAACTATATTTTTGCCAAATCATTCCCTTTATACCCCTATATGCAACATTTGATTACAATTATACAAATGACTAATGCAAGTTATCTCTATTATTATTATTATTATTATTATTATTATTATTATTATTATTATTATTATTATTATTATTATTATTATGCATGTATGACGCCATTAAGGGAAGCTACTTGCTAGGTACTTATTCTACAACTGATTGGTTTGTATGGACAGTGTCAAGGTAATGAACCACAGTTCACATGTATTAGTGTTCACATAACATTTCACTCGGTCAATACCTATATTTTGCATGTTCTCTCTATATGCTTTATCTTATAGATAATATTGTTGCAAAAGATTTGTTTATTCTTTATTTTATTTTTGTTTTGGTATGACGACAAAGGTTTTTCATTTCTTTAGGTGATCAAGATGCAAGATGCTATCGTATATGAGTATAGAAGCACCAAAATCATTTATTGAGCTGGAAAATTACAGTTTACCATTCTCTCGAACCGAGGAGGGAAATATATACCGATTTGTATTTGGTGGTCAGATAATAAATTGTCCTTTGAAAATTGATATATTGTTGAATTGGCACATATAAATTTTATAAATAACATAAGCGAAACTTGTAGTGCAACGAGCAGGGCAAAAACATAAACACCCGCGGCAACGCGCGGGCATTTTTACTAGTTAGTATAAATGCATGAGGTGAAAGACACATCATCTCATGACATTGTGTAGAAGTACCATGCAACAATTCTTGCGTGTATACATGACTCGTTAATGCCAAATTCAAGTTTCTTATCCTTTCATTTCGTCTTGAGTTAATATGTGTTTGTGAGAGTTCTTTGTTCTTGAAAGATTGGTGTAGATCCAGAAGTTATTTTCTGGTTCTTAGAGTTTGTATTGAGAGTTTGATATTATTTTCTGGTTTCGTATTTCAGTCAATAAAGAGTTTCTTTCTGTTGATTGTTTAGATCCATGTTTTGTAACATTTAACACCATTAAAAAAGCCAAATAAGTAAACTACGTGGAAAGTTATGTGTCAATCGTCATATGGGAAAAGAACACTATACTAATTAAGGGACAATTTCCATTCATGCAGGATCACATATGCCATAATGCACTATGAACAATAAAACCTGAAAAGGCTAATTTGCTTAGTGATGGATCTTTTGGAACAATGGGTTATGAAGCTTTAATCCACATAGATCTTCTCAAAGCAAAGAGTTATGAATTGTGAAGCTACGTAACACATGATAAATCCAAATTCTTTTTGGATATGGATAATATTAAAAGCAGGGCCGTCTTGGATGATTTTGGTATATATATTGTGCGAGTCGTAAAAATGGGTTCCTAGAATATAAATTTATAAATAAGTTCGGTTAGGCAAAATCAATTGAGATGTTTTACTTTTCGTAGGGTTGGTAAATCATGTCTTAGCAGGTTTACTAGGTCTCTGACGACGCGAACAATATAAGTTCTAAGCATAAACACGAATCGTATAACTTCTTTATATCCTATGTTTATAACACAGTTATATGTTTTATGTACCAACAAAAAAAAATGACAGATCCTAGCCTCCTAATTATAACTATTTAAAAAAGATCACATATTGTACTTTTCAGCTAACAGGTCTAATCGTGTCTTTTACAAGTTACCCATTTTCGTCCATTACTTATGGACACGTATCGATCTCCCGATATAGCCTAAGTTATGCTTTTTTTATAACCTACTAGATTTTATCCCGGAAGCGTCCCGGGGTTGAAAAATATAACAATTATAATAATACTAATACTAATACTTCTCTTGATTAAGTATACCTATGCATCTTTAAAAGAGTAAAATTCCAATGATAGCATGGCGAATGGACTGAATTTCAACATCGTAGATAAGAACCCGGGTTAAAAGAAAAAAACATGATTAATGAATAATCTGAACACTTTGTGTTTTTTTTCCCGTATGAACGAAACCCCACAAAAAATAGTCGTTTTTTTCTCCGTTTTTTTATATAGCATTATGATACTCGTTGGAAAGATAATAAAACGCTCGTTAATTTGGTGTAATTTTTTTCTTTATAAAATCTCGTATATAAAAGATATTAACGTTTAAAAATTATGAGAGGAAACATAAGAGAGAAAAAATTAAATTTGTTTTTAAATTCTTTTTTCTTAAAATAACTCAATTTAATTTTAGTAGATTAGGTTTTATATTATTATTTGTTTTTTTTTTTTAATTTGCCACATGGCATGACACATGACACACTCAATGAGGAGAATGCCTCCTTGAATGCCATGTCATTAAAATTGCTTTCTTTTATTATATATATAGATTTGTCAACATTCAATCGCTACTTGTAGGAGTCTTTCATCTTTTGGATCAAATCATGTATACAAATTAAAGTGGGTTATGAATGAGGTTTAATCCGCATTAGTCTCTTTAAAGCATTGAGTTATGAAGCAAACACACCACCTGATGAAAAATGCTTTTTGCCAAAAACCCATTAAGATTTCTCATATACCATAAACAAGAAAAGTAAAACCGTATATGCACAGTACAGTAGGGTGATTTATATGTGGTGGAATCATCTTTTTTTCTAAAATGTTAATTGGTAGTCCATTTCATTCTACAATGAGCACTAAAATTAAAAAGACAGCACTTACCACCACAATTTGTCCATTGCCTGTTTATATTGCTTTGCCAATATATAAGGTTTTGGCATATATGGGCCCTTTCCCACCCTCTTCCTCAATGTGACCGATCCTTGTTCCCTGTCTCCACCAATATATCTATTTCACTTGATATTTACTTTGACAAAATACACCACATACCTCCAAATTGCCTAATGCTTATACCATTTTATGACATATCCATAATCATTAATAGATATATTTATCTCGGTGCAATCATAGCTCGCGTTGTAGGTTTTGACGTATGGCAGGTTTGAATTCTTAATGGCCATTTTGTCAAAATAGTGTCAGTATCGTGTTAAACTCATAATCTCAACCTAAAAGGGTGTATATATAATAAGTAGGATTAAATATATCTTTAGCAATTTTTCACGTGTAGGTTTTACTCACCACATATATAATCATATCCTGTAATTTTACCTAAATAAAGTAAATAACTTCTCTAAAAAGAATGATTTAACAATTATAAATCTACAACTCTATACATGAAAAATCATATATATATGATCAGAAAGATATGCATTTAGTTAATTAACTAGTTCTTCATTTAAAATACATTACTTTTTATAAACACAAGTTTGCATGGATTAATTTCTTAATAAGTAGGTACCAAGATTAAGCTCAGTATATATTCATTGTATATAATAATAATAATAATAATAATAATAATAATAATAATAATAATAATAATAATAAAAGGTTTAATGTTTTCTGTAAAGATTATTCTGAAAAACGTTAATTAGGAATCCATATATATATATAATTTAGTAGTTGAAAGTTAATTCTTTTGAGTACGTATCTTTTTTTTATATTCTTTTGTTCCCTGTGACATGAAGAGACGAGAGTATAATGCTGTATGGATTAGAGCATAAAATCACAAGGCATCTAAAGATTATCAAAGATTATTATTATATATATATTTTTTATGTTGTTTAGTTAGGCCTTGTTCTATCATCCAAATGTTCGATTATTATATGTATTAATTCACTTTAGGGAGCTTTATTTTCTAAATGTTTGAAGAATATTTCTTAAAAATTTCTTCTCTTATCCGCATCTGAAGTGGGCTTCTTTAAATTATAGTGTTTAAAAGGTAATGATGGAAGCTTAGTTACGTCAAACAATCACTAATAATTATTGCATCCACACCAAATAGAACAGAAAAAAAAATATCAATTAAACAACCCAATAAAAGAAGAAAAAAATAAACAAAAAATGATTCAAGCATTGCTCAAAGAGTTTGTTTATTTATTTAAGACTAAATAGTTTAATAACTTGACAACCATTTGGTGTGAATCAAGTCAATGAAGCAGACTAGAAGAGTTTTTTTTTTTTTTTTATGGTGTAAGTTTTAGAAGATTGAGGTTTTATGATCATCATCATCAAGATCTCTCAAAGTATTGTAAGTTCTAGCAAGCTGTGCTTCACTAAGCATCTGCCTTAGTTCCATGGTTTCTTTCTTGAGCTTATCATTTTCTTGAATAACTTGTTCATGAGTCTCAGAGAACCGGTTCAGCTTGTCCATGAGCCCATGGTTCTCATTCCTGAGCCGCATAACCTGAGTGCACAGCTCGTCTAACTGTTTCTGTTTCCTCATCCTGGACCGTCTAGCTGACTCACGGTTTGATATCATCCTCCTTTGCTTCCTTTCATTGATGATGCTCATCTGGTTCTCATCAGCTTCATCCGAAGTGCTTGAGTTATTGTAACTTAGAGATGAAGATTGTTGGTAGCAATCAAGCATGGGTATTTGAGGATTTGGACTAGGTTGTTGATGATAATAAGGTAAGGTTGTTAAAAAATGGACAGAAGGTGACATGTCATTTGGGAATGAAATGAAGTTTGTTGAGAAGTTGCATGAAGCATCTTCATACTCAGGGGCTAAATAGTAATTTCCCGCCATTGCACTCGAGTTTTTTAATCGCTAACGAATCAATATCAATCGTGGAAGATTGCGTTTATAGCTAGGGTGATGCTACAAATTAAGAGGATGAGGATAGAATGGATGAGGAATGAAGGGGTTTTATAGGAGGTGAAAAGTGACCAATATGAAGCAAATGGCATGTATAATGCCCTTGGCTTACGATAGCAAGGTAGAGTGATTTATTATTTGAATTTTCACAAAATTGGCTTTTTAGAATGATGACTTCTAAGTTATAATGCGTATGATGTATGCTTATTGTGATTGGAGGTGCTACTGTTTGTCACAAAAGATACTTTATGTAAGTAGGCCCTAATTTCATCATTTATAAATTCCATTGCGAAATACAATATATTTTGAGCTGTAATAAAGCTTTGCTGATTTATGGAGAAAGATAAAGGATTGGTGCAAATTGGATGTCGTTATGGGTAACTTAGTCATTGAAAGATTAAAGTTATAAGGACTTAAGGGAAAGGTCTCAAAGCAGCAAGGTGTACAAGAAGACTGGGGCAATGTGTAATTTTGGTTACTATATGTGGCTCATTTGGAAAGCAAGAAACGATGGAATCCTTAAGTAAATGATTAAAAGTTTAGAGAGAATTGTGAAATATTTCTTAGCATCTTGGTAAGACCATGTGAAGTGGCGTGATCTTTGCCACTTCACGCCAGATAATACCCAAACACCGCCCCCGAGGTGTGAAGGTTGCAAAATTGGTGATGGTGTTATTATAGAAACGCCGGTGGAGGGGTTTGAAGTTTGGTTTTACCACATGTCTTCTAATCCTTAGTGGAGGGGCTTGAAGATCAAGCCTCACTACACATGGTTTAAGGTGGCGGCCAGTTATTTTGAATAATACTATGATTTTGCCGTTCAAAAAAATAATAATATATTGGACCATAGCTTACAACTTCCAAGTTAACAAAACTATGATCATTGATTAATTCATTTAACGTGTATCTTTTTACATTGACTTGAAACACGTACACAAACAAATTGAACAATGTGGCTTCTAGGTATTTTTTTTTTTTTTGGCTAAAGGAACTAAGTTTTTGATCGCCGAATAATACAAGGAACGCTTCGAATCACTACATCAAAACAGTTATTTGTTGGCCTTCCAAATTAAGTAAACAATCCGAAAGGATGAGAATGTTCTTATGTTTAGCAGTCAGTGTCTACCTTTGCTTGCTATGATATGATTTATAACAAGCATTGTGCACTCAATGATGTGCCACTAGTGACATAAAGGAGAATTTTGCAAGGTCATTTGTAGACACAAGTTCAATCATGACATCCTATGTTTGGTTTAAAAAATGGGCTCTTTTCGTACCATTTATATATATGGTAATCAGATGGATTTGTCTTTCTGTACCTAAAGGTATCATGTCATAAAATATTGAAAAAGGACATCTGAAATACGAAATTTATGTTCTATAATACGGAAATTGTACCCATACACGTATGTAGATAACAATAACAACACCACCAACTAAACACAAAACCTAAAGTCACGGATTTAAACTCCACAGGAACACGGGTTTTCCATAAAAAGAGTCATAAATAAGAAGGAAAAATAACTTATAAGACTGTACGTTGTGGCCTGCGAACGAGTAGCCGCGAGCCACAAACCAATCAACGTGGCTCGCTTGAACCACAACACACCTAAGAGAGTTTCTTTTTATGCAAGAATTTAGGAGGTTCTCCCTTGATAATGTGATAGGCTTATGTTCTTTCAACGACGAAATTCTTTAATTTTATTACTTTGCTACATGTCACTACAATTATAGGGTTTGAATTTATTGAGACTAAACTAGGGTACAAACTGCCTTGATATATATGTAAGGTTTGTGTATTGGTAATTAGGATTCATACACCCTCTATTTAGGATTAAAGTTCCAAAGTGCTTAACTCTTAACAATTAACTCTGTTTACTGCCTTGTGTATTTTTCTTCAACTAACCTGCTATACTAGATTAAAGTTCCATACAAGCAAACCTATAATCATATATGGCAGTAAACATACCGGTCTTAACTCTTAACAATTCTAACATTTTTAAGCATGCATGTTGTATGATATGAGAGTGGAGTGTTATATAAATAGGGTGAGGTTAGGGTACAAAGGCTACATTTCGTGAGAAACATGAGAATGATTAAAAATTTATCTGCAGACATCATTTTTTGTACTTAGTCATGATATTTGGATTGGTTAGGCTAAAATTACACCAAACATAACAATCAAAAACACAAAACAATCTATTTTAGGCTTAAAAACTTAAAACCACCATGCCAAGAACATATGTTTTAAATTATTGTGTTTTAGTTTTCTGTTTTAGCTATGTTTTAAATTTCATGGCTATAATAAATTGCATAACGTATTAAATTGTTATATTTGATGTTTTTCTAACAAAAACAACCCAAAACATCATACCTAAATCCAAAACATGATGCCTACATATCAATTCTTAATCCTTCTCACACTTCTCACGAAACATGACTTTTACACCCAAACCTTTACCTATATATATATATATATATATATATAGAGAGAGAGAGAGAGAGAGTGAGTGAGAGAGAGAGAGAAAGAAAGAAAGGTTCTTGTACGAATTGCTTTATCCTACAAATAGGGCTGAAGGGATAGGGTACTTAATCCTGGCGCAGATTACAATCCTATCCCACAAAAACACTTAACTACAAAGTAACTGTGGACAGCCCAGCCTACGGAACAAAGCGATACCTCAACGACATCAACTTCCTTATATCCGCGGAGCAAAACCTAAGCGGGACATTATCGGTACCCTGCGCAGGATTACATCAGAAGGGTGACGTCATCATCACAAAGGAATCTTAGCGCGTGGGCTAACGCGCGGTACAATCAAGTAACATCGTCTTCTAGTACGATGATGTACGTACGATCAAGAATTAAGAAGATCCGGTCAGGTGCAGAGCGCATTCTGCGCCAATCAAAGGGCAACAGGTGTTAAAGGTGGTCCAACAACCCCTGACGATGAACAGTGACGTGACTGCTCCCATGTTTCCACCATGTTGTTGTGTACAGTACTCGTCAGAGTACTGTACATGCATGTCAACCTGCTGCCAGACGTCGCGTCAGACGCCACCAGCTGGTCAACCATGATGTGTCAGAAGGAAGCACCGTCTACGCCCAATCACGTCGCGCCATGTGGAATCTCAGCAGGACAAGTCATACCATCTCTCACATTAGCATAAAATATCACGTGGCAAAACTCCCTGGCAGCATCGGCAAGTACGATGGCCTGTATGACCCTGACGATCATATACATGACTTCGAGTGCGAAGGGAGCTCGGTGCACTGGCCATTTCAAGTTTGGTGTCATATGTTTGCCCAAACGCTGACCGGAGCCGCTAGAGTCTGGTTCGATAATCTCCCACGAGGAGCATTACCGATTTTGACGACCTTACTGCCAAATTCGGTAAACACTTTTCCCACCTGCGGAAACATAAGAAGGATAAAACGCATATCCTTCTATGCCAGCGAGGACTTCATTATCCGTTACAACAGAGAAGCCCTACAGATAGGGTGCGGAGAGGAACTCACCTGCGCCGCTTTCATCCAGGGCGTGCGTAGTGAGGAACTCATGAAAATGCCTGATGGGCAAAGATGGCATCCCAGAATCCTGGGATGAACTCATTCGTGCGGCTAAGATCTTCGCATCCTCCGAACGATCTTTTCGCCAAGTACGCGGCTTCAAAAACCACCATCACCACCACCACCACCACCATAATAATAATAATAATAATAATAATAATAATAATAATAATAATAATAATAATAATAATAATAATAATAATAATAATCACAAAAAACAAAGGGAAGTCCATGTGGACGAGCATCTCGGGGTCCGCGGAGGTATTACTTCTCCAATTATGCCCGCAAGATCCTCTCCAACAAACAATCACAGGACCAACGTGGCAACTCCAAGAAGAACCACGATTGGACCCCGCTTATAAAGACACCGTCTCAAGTCCTCAAGACGGAGCATATCGTTTTCAAGGAACCAAAAGTCCTTGGAAAGCGCAAGAACGTGGATACAAGCAAGTTCTGCGAATACCACAATGATTTCGGACATCTCACAGAGAACTGCTACAGTCTGAAAATGGAAATCGAGTCAGTCTTGAAGTCAGGACAGCTCGGACACTTGGTCAAGAATGTGCACAGAGGTGCGCGGGGGAACAACAACGATAACAACTACAGTGAGGGTCCGCAGAAGAAAATCTACGACCTACAAACTCATGTGGTTACACATACCTCGCGCCACCAATGTAACATGACCAAGGCAGGAAAAAACAATAACCACCAGGGAAAGCGATCCCGATGGAACAAAACGACGACTCTTGGAAGAAAGCTGATGTTATCCTTCCAAAGGTCCGCGACGGCGCATCCTCCATCGCCCCATTAGTCATCACCGCAGTCTTTGGACATTATCGCACGCGATACATGTACCTGGACGGCGGAAGCGGTACTGACATCATGTATGATCAGTGTTTTCAACAACTTAACGTGAGAAGTGAATGAGAGACTTTTTTTTAAAAAAAAAAAAATCTCCATCTTGTTGAATATCTATTTTAGTACTGAAATCTAAAATAAAAAAAATAAAAATTAGTATAATTTATAAAGTAAAGTAATTACATAAAAAAATAGTATAATTTATAAGTAGAGTAATTACATAATTACTCTAGTGTAAATTACTATAATTACTCTAATAATGTAATTATACAAAAATATATATTATTAATCTAGAAAACATGTTTAAGCAGATGGGAAAAAAATTTTAAAAAAAATCTCCCTTCACTTCTCATGTTTAGTAGGTTAAGCTCATTTGTATTGTGCATAGATATACGTTTTAGTCCTGTGTGTAGCTTTCGTTATTTTACACATATGTTTTTTTAGTTTTACATAAATGTATTTTTAACGTTGATTTAGTTACGTAACTTTTTTTACATGTATGCAAAACCAGAAAACACTAGTGTAAAAAACTTTCGTACAATAATTATTATATTTTTACATCTATTAGTAATCTTTTGCGGTTATGTGTTAATTAATGATAAAAAAAAGTGACAAATCTATTAGTTAATAAAAAAAACCTAAGGTTTGGAAAAAAGATTGAAAAAAAGTTCGAGCAGTAGGAGTTTTTACGGTTTTCTCAACTCGGATGAGTTCTTATTTGATATTTATCATATATATTAATATGGAGTCTTATGTTAAGAGTTGTGGATGGCTAAAAACATAACCAATCAATGGTTTTTTTAAAAAGAACAAGTAAATGATAAACATAAGTTAATTAATTATTCGGAATAAACAACCATGGGCATGGGCTTATAGCTCAGTGGTTATGGGGGAAATGAGGGAAGACTTTTGGCCATAGGTCATGAGTTCGATTTTTGATCACATCGGGTTTTATCGGTTCTTTATTGTTGTGGTCTTGGGCGGGTAAAGGATCGGGTTTCCCCGGAACTGGTGATTTGGTGGGCTAGGGGCTCTGTGCGTACGGGTAGAGGCCGCCACAGGGCTACCTTTTGGTCATTGGACGCCGCGTACAAAATACCCGGCGTTGCTTAAGCTGGACGTTAAAAAAAATTACTCGGAATAAACAATTACATCAAAGCAAAATGTCTGAATAAAGATCCATACACAAGTCTTATTTCATGGATAATAATTGAGCATGTGGGTCTATATCACATAAAAGTTTGTGACGCTGGGAGTCTAATAATTTGCCAAAGAAAAATGAAAGAAAAAACAAAAGTTTATTTAAAAAAAAAATGAGAATTTAAAAAGTAAATCTCAAAAGAGATTTATGAAGGCATTTTCCTTTCCATGACCAATTTTTTAATACATAATGATTCAAGACTTTTGTTCCCTCAATCTATCTGTTACGTATAAATTAAGTGTATTTTTTCATCTATTTTCATCTTAACGAGGATATATAAACATAACCTTTTTGGTTAAAAGAAATTTTAACCTAAGAGAGATGAACATCCTCACATTGACGGCTCATCCTTCACAATCCTTCATAGGGCGCTCGTTTAATGGCTCATCCGTATTTCTGCCACCGTTTAATGTGTTGTTTAGTAAATATTTGATCAATTATTTCTAAGTATCATGTTTCGTAAATACTGTAACGACATAAGTTTGTAAATATGATGTTTTGAATATTGGTCTTGCGGTATTGGGTTAATACTAAATCGGAACACAGACAATTAAAAAAAATGTTAAAAAAGGATTACGGTATCTTGGAATTCAAGAAACGAACCAAATTCCATGGGTACACATTCATCATGTTGGGTTAGAATAGTTTAACGACAATCGTTCACGTGGGCAGCCGATGGAAAAGCACCTCATGTCCTCATGCCCATTATTTTATGAAGATTTTGCCTTAAACTTTGCATTTGTTACTTTTTTTAATGGTAAAATTTTATTTATAAGAGGAACACAACTGGTAAGAAATAAAACAGGACAGAATAACATTACAATACAACCCACAAATGCAAAGGAACAATGCAAATGTATTCATATTTTGTGATAGATAGTTTTTTTAGAAATAATTTACTCTTTAATAATGGTAAACATGATAAAAGATTAGAAAGTCATTAAAATAGTATAGTTGAACAAAAAGTTTTTCAAAATAATCGTTGGATTTTAGTCATCCACCAAAGCACACGCTAAGTCTTAGCCGAGATCTAAAAGCAGGGGTTACGTCTTCAAAAGTGCAGATTAGTCGCCTAGCTAACCCGCAGGCTAAGCCTTAGCGGCAATCAAAAGCGTAGACGGAATCTTAGCCGTCATAGCTGGCAAAGCTTGACGGAATATGATTGGTTGGATTCATGAAGCTTTATTTTTACTTAAAGTGAAATTCAATTTAGATAAAACTAGTTTAGTAATTTTCCCACAAATAAACGGTAAGAAAATGTCAAAAACTCTTATTGAAACTTTGTACCTGCCACCCATGTCATTGTTTGCTTTTTTCTCTACTCTCTCCTATGTTAGCCACATATTTTTTGAGTTTTATGTGGTTCAGCATTTCAGATTCCAAGTAAAATGGGGTCCAGATGAGTGTCGAATTATTAATAATAAATTTATTAAATGGCTAACTCGTTTACCTAAAAGGTGCACCTTAAGTTAATTTATTTTTTAAAAGTTATATTAAAGGTGTTACTTCGTATCGATTCATATTTGTTGCTGTTTCACCTAAATTCTTCTGTCAATTTACAAGTACGGTTTTGCCTTCTCGTATGTACTTTTAAAGAGTATATAACCTAACCAACAACAAACTTTTATTAATTAATGACAAAAATAAAACAAGGACAAACTCTCCGTTCCGGGATATCCTTATGTTTTTAACATATGTACCTTTTATTTTTGTTTATGAACGTTGCTCGATCCTTTCATATATTTTTTAATTGGGAAAATCACCAAAATGGTCCGTTGACCGAGTGATTTACCATAATGGCCCCAACGATACTGAACCGTCTCCGGAGAGTCTTTAGTTTCCAACCAATTAAAAAGTAACACGTGGCCGAGGATTGTGTGGCGTCTCGGGAGACGTGTCAGATCCGTCAAGACGGCTCCCGTGGGCCCTTGAGACGTCTCACTGAAGGGCTCGGCTTCAGTTCGGCTTATGAGTAAATCAACACAGCCGACTCACCGAAGACGTCTCAGACCTGCAAAAGAAGTCTCCGGTGGAGACGGTTCACATTTCCCCACAGCCGTATGAGGCGTCTCCCGAGACGGCTTGGGGTCCCAGCCAATAACATAACGACATGTCTGCCCCACGTCTACCCATGACGTCTACGGATTCGTCTCGTGGGTCCCGAGATGTCTCGGGTGTCTTCGTCTCCGGTGAGTCCTGAGACTTGTCCGACGGTTCAGTTGTCCACCTCACTCCTATATATAACATTCTCCGTCCCAATCTCCGTCTCATTCCCCGTCCGACTCCTCCACTACCACTAACACCACCGTCTCATTCATACAAAGGAAAATGGCACCCCAACGATGAACTGAGGAACAAGAAATTGCACTAGTTTCAGCGTGGCAACATGTCGAAGATAGCCCACACCCAACAAACAAGTGGTACCGTATCTTACATGAATACAATCGGTTGGTAGGAGGCTCAGATCGAACCATCGACTCACTTAGCCGTAAGTGGAACGACTTGAATACGAAGTATCAGCTCTTCAACGGATACCAATATCGAACACTTCGATCGGTACCTTCAGACATGCCCGAAGACGAGGCCATCAGATATACCAAAAAACAGTATCAATCCAAGCAGCACAAAGAATTCAAACATGTGTCTGCTTGGCAAATGATGAGGGACCGTCTTAACGCGTAGCTTATTTAACTTTTGTTATAATTTATGGGGATCCCTAATTTATGTATTTATTTTATGTTTTTATTAATCCAATGAATCTTATGTTTATTTTATGTTTTTATGCACGTTTATTTTATGTTTTTGATGGATTTTTGTTCCTTTATAACATGTGCTATGAGTTTTTCAATTTGGCCAACAATTTTGATTTATAAAACACGACAAATAAAAAACTATACTATTACATCAACAATCTTGATTTTCAAAACAAACTCGTTGCACACGTCGACGAGTTCTAGCGACGGACGTAGAGTTGATAGGATATTATTTCCCAAATTTACTTGCTTTGAACCATTGTTTGAATGGTGTATGTGCTCTACATAGACAAAGAACCGAACTTGCCAATAATGTAGACCACCACATCATCGAGGCATTCTCCACGGGTTAACCCACGCGCAGATGCAACAACGATCCAAATAGCTCTACGCAGATGTAACAACGATCCAAGTATAATCGGACAATATTTTCGTAAGCCGGTAGGCTTCGGTTGGAAAAGTAGAGGATTTAAAAACGTCATGGATTGGAAAGCTGAAAGGTTTGATAAAGTTTAGTATACAAGATAGAGATGGGGTACAAAGTTTGTGTAGTGAAGTGGGGTATTTATATACATTGGTGACGTCTCACGGCTTCCCAAGACGACTTTGTGTCGTCTCACGGTTCCCGAGACGACTCTTGACTTTGACGATTCCCGAGACGGCTTTGGAAACCGTCGCTTTATTTAATTTCACCTTCTTACCATTCAAATTTTTTGAATATAAATAGAAGACACTGTGGTTAAAAACCACACAAACGGTAAAAACAAAAACAAACACCCAGCCAGCCAAAATATGAACCCGTGGACCGAAGAGGAAGAGATGGAACTTGTTGTTTGCCACAAGGATGCCTCAAATGACCCGGAGATTCAACAACTCCCGCGTGCTGAAGGATCGGCCTTCCCCCCGGAGGAGTTTTGGGCTCGCGTGTTTAGCGACTTCATCGAACACGTTGGCACCAACACCACCAAGACCCTCCGAGACCTCCGGTTCAAATGGGCCGATCCCAATATCAAGTGTGAAAGGTGGACCACCCTATACGAGCAAATTACGGTGAGGGACGATCCGGAGCTTGATGAGCAGTTGGCTATCGAATTCACCCACTATGAATATGGGTTTCGATACGGAAACGATTTCGACCATGTCGAGGCATGGCGATTGTTGCGCCGCCAACTTTAAGTTTTTTTTCTTTGTTATAATGTATTTTTTTATGTTTAATATTATTATGTTTAATATTTATGTTTTAATTTTATGTTTGAATGAAATGTTTTTATTTATGTTTTTTATTTACTTTTAGAGTTGAAAACAAAGAAAATAATTTAAAAAATTATAAAATAAACGGTAAAAATAAAACAACACTAAACATAATTTTTATGGTTTTTTTATATAATAATATATGGGTATATAAAACCAAAGTCAAGATTTGTCTCGGGAACCGTGTGACGGCACCAAAATATTGTAAAAAAAACATAATAATCTATCGGCTAGAGACAGTTCAGGAAGCCTTGGAGACGGCTCAAGCTTAGCCGAAGACGGCTTGAGCTCGGTAGTCAGTGAGACGTCTTAAGGGCCCACCAGAGACGACTTGGCGGCTCTGACACGTCTCCCGAGACGCCACACAGTCCTCGGCCACGTGTTGCTTTTCTATTGCTTGGAAACTAAAGGCTCTCTGGAGACGGTTCAGTCTCGTTGGGAGCCGTGACCCGTCTCTCCAAAGAGACAGGAGGGGGCCATTATGATAAATTACTCGGTCAACGGGCCATTTTGATGATTTTCCCTTTTTAATTTATACATTTAGTTTGTTATGAAATGAAAATATCTGAATGGTGGAGAATTTTAGAGAAAAAAAATTATACAAAATAAAACAAAGACTGTTTTTTGCAAGGACGAGATATAGGCACAAAAGATGTTAGTTACAAAAACGTTTGCTCAGTATGTGTTTTAGAAGACAAATAATCATTTTAAGGATTACGGTTTATGTGAAAAATGTTAATTACCTCTTTTGAGATTATTTGTGAGGATAAACAACCATGTTTAAAGAGCGAAAGTAAGAGAGATCACTATTGTATATTTGTATGTTATCTTTCAATAAAAGTAGCATACACCTCAAAATATATAAACTTGTAAAAAATCTCTAACTGCTATAGACAACCGTCAATAAAAAGTCAGATAAAATAACAAAATTCAAAGTACTTTAAAAAGCGTCTTACTATTCACATACCCTATTACTTCCCCCCTCTTGTCTACATCAACGTCACACATCATTTCCCTTTTCCCCTCCTCTAAATTAGGGAAATGGTTCACATTTCTTCCCATTTCCTCATTCCATTTTTTATTTCTTTTATTTAATTTATTTAATTATATATTTTGTATTTAAAAAAATAAATTAAAATTAAAAAAATCAGCCACGTTAAAAGTAAAACCACACACACTCTTCATAGTCTTCTTCTCCAAATTATCACCCTACTCTTTTTCTCTAAAAACACATACTTACACACACTCCCTCTCTCTAAAACCAGGCGCACGCACACACATACTCTCTCTCTAAAACCAGGCACACACACATAAATTAAAATAAAAAAAAACAGCCACGTTAAAAGTAAAACCACACACACTCTTCATAGTCTTCTTCTCCAAATTATCACCCTACTCTCTCTCTCTCTCTAAAAACACATACATACACACTCCCTCTCTCTAAAACCAGGCGCACGCACACACATACTCTCTCTCTAAAACCAGACACACACACACATCTCCGACGCTCGTCCCATCTCCGGTCGTCCCATCACCAGTTGGTTTGTGTAGTTTGTTTTTATAAAATGTTGAGATAAAATGGTGGGTTATGTAGTTCTAAAGAAAAGTTAATTTAAAAAAAATAGAACGTTGCACTCCCAACGGTCAAATGAAAAATAGAACAAGGAGGGAAGGGAGAATCCCCTGTGCTCACCGAAATACAATCGGGGGAACGGTGTTCCCAACGGGGACATCCTGATTTGGCACCTGACCGATCTCCTCCCCGCTACCCCACCCCATGGTCTAAGCCACGTATATGTTTATACACGACGTTTAACCTTTTTAATTTCCAATGTCAGACAACTTCTGCAAAGCATGTCATTCATCTACCCTATATGTTGCGTGTAAGTCTATACGTGACTTTTAACTTTTTCAATTTCCAATGTCAGACAAATTTTTTTAATGAGATACGATGTACTGTTGAACCAAAAAGTCAACATTATACGCCGAGTATAGACCTATACGCGACGTAAAAGATCCAAATGTTTACCTTAAATCTCATATACAGTGAATTCAAATCATCATTCACATATAATTCGTCATGATTCTCCCATACGATTATCTCAAATTTCCTAAGATGTCATTTTGGGACAACAGCTATTATTCTAACGAGTCATGGGTGCCTGAACACAATACAATATTACATTTATTCACTTATTTGTTGTTTTGTTTATTAAACTTACCAAACCGTTGTTTTAGGAGAGGTCTAGCATTCATTATTCCTACGAGAAAGGAGCACCTGCTCATCATGAGGAGAAAATCATGTCTGGTTTGTAGAAATATCAATTAGATTTAAGGGAATGGATTTGGCTTTTTAGTTTTGAGATCTGAAAATTTGAAAAGAAGGATAAAGGGTACGATACGTACATGTCTGTACGCAGCCAAATGAAAATGTCAAATTGGTGGTGGCATATAGCACATACAAACATGTACGTAGCTTATACACCACCAAATTTTTGTGTCATAGTCGTTGCCGGAAGTGATCCCGATCGTGATGCCAGCAGCAAAGCCCGTGGAGGCAGAACCTCCGAGTGATCATGATATACCATCGTAGCCGCCTCAATATCCTTAGCATGTTTATCAACACACGGGCATACCTCCGGCTCCACAAACCATCCTGGATAGGCGTGGTCACTTGATGGACCGAGTTGAGTAATTGATGTCCTGGGTGGTTGAGTCGTAGATGGATATGCTACGCGCCGCCAGCATCGAGCCCCGACCGCTACCACTGCCATGACAGTATCAAGATCACCGCCCAATAGCTTAGGAACCGCCGGAGGGTGGTCAAGTTCATGTATAGGCTAGTTCGTTGTCTTTTTTGTTGTTGTTGTTTACATTCAATGGTATTTTTGTTTTGTTATGTGTGAACAAATTGATGATTATATATATATATATATATATGTGTGTGTGTGTGTGTGTGTGCGCGCGCGCAATTTCAATTGTTTATATGTGTGATGTTTGATTGCAATGTTTAAAATGTCGGATTAGTTACGTGTTATAGAGTAGTTTCGTTTTGATCAATTGAAAATGCTTATGTTATTTAATCATAATGTTTTAACATTAAAAAGATAAATAGTGTACAAAATGTTATTAATATTGTTAAAATAAAAACAATACTTTTATAAGATCTTTGTTAAAACAATAAATATTGCATAAATGGTAGTAATGTTTGAAAAAAAACACCTATATTGCATATGTGTGTCTTATATGTTGTGTATAGGCACACACTTCACGTATATGATTAGTCGTCAGACAACATATGACAGGTGCAGTTTGTTTTTTAAGCTTCGTTTTATACGTCGTGCATAGAACGATAGTGGGGAGTCCAAATGATTTAGTTACATTTTTCTCACTAAACTTTTTTTTCTATCATATCTCGCATCATTCATCAATTTATCTCTACCTTCTCTATTTTTTATGTGGATATATCCATGATGGCTGAGAAGTGTGGAAAGAAGAAATAGAGGTGATAGGCAGGCCGACGCAGTAAGAAAGGTGGGCGGATGGAAGAGAGAATTAGAGATGGGGTCTGATACCATGAAATTAAATTATATATAACTACAAGTTTTGAAACCTCTTATGAATAGTGGCTTCTTTTCTTTTTTATTCTTTTTTTTGTGTTTTTTTTTGTTTTGTCTTGTAGTGTTTTTTTTTATCATTCATTCATTTTTATTTGTGGTGAGTTTATATGCGTTTTACGTTAGCTTGCGGTATAAGTTCATGTTTGCCTTTGGCTATGTTTTAAGTCAAGTGACGTATAAATTTGCGTTTTTGTTTCACTATTTTTCTCAGTTTTGTCGTCATTTGTTTAATACTTAGTACGTTTTACGACCCACATGTTGCGGTGGTATAAATTCGCGTTTTTGTTTTATGATTTTTTCCCATTTTGGTCATCGTTTGCTTACTACTTAGCATGGTTTTACGACCTTGCTTCCGCAACACGGGGTCAACATCGGTACCAATATATATTTGTTTTTATATTTTTCAATCGGTGTAAAACACGTGTCGATTGCTACGCTCGATGTAAGTATCATGTTGGTATTATAATGAACCAAATCGATACTAACTAGAAGTCTAACGCAAAGCGCTAAGGAATCCCACTAGTTAGGGAAAAATGCTTGATTTGTTATTCCATTTCTCAAACAAATGAACAATAAATACAGATTACAAGATTTGACCTATTCTATATTTGAGTATTTGACCATGATTTTTTATAGTAATTGCCAAAATATATTTCATATTTCCAAATATTCTAATTCATATATACATACACCCACACACACTTGATGTATCTTTGAAATTATGTGACATGATGTCTCCTAACGCACCCATTGGAAACATTTTTTTGCTATGATTTCACAAGCACTTGACCATTAACACGTGATTATATGAAACGACGTCATCTTATAATCCATCCTACAACCAAAGACTATATTAATAGTGTTTAGTAAAAGATGCAACACTCCTAAGTAGTTTTATTGTCAACTAGGTTTTTATCCAGCCGCGCGTTGCGGCGGCGTCAATCTGATTTAGAAAATAATTAAGTAATGACATAGCGTTGTAACATTTCAAATTCCAAATCAATCCTATATCAATTTTCATATAAAGATCACATATAAATAATGAAATGAATGTTAAATAAGTCAACCTTTTTGCTATTCTCAGCCTCCACTAACGGAGCATTCATGGATGATGGATGCTTCATTCATTGAGATATTCCTCGACAGTGAATTCTTAAACAGTTCTGAGTTCTTGCGTATAAAGCTCTTGCTAGGCGCGACTGGCATCACATTCCCACCAAATTTCCACGTGCCGTTCGCGCTTGTTTGTTTCCACTCATGGTAGGATTTAAGTGCTAGAACACAATTCACAATTCACAATCCTAGACGATTTTCCTCCCTGAAAAAATTAAACAAAACAATTCAACTTTAGTCAAAACTTTCATGAACATAAACTGTTCAAGTTCATTGCACCATTGAAATACCTACTTGTTCCAAATATGATGCCTCAAACGTAGGAAGTCCCATTTGCACCAATTGCAAATAAGGTAGAAGATAATAAAAATGGTTGAAAATTTCTCTGATTTTACATATTGGCCCCTAGACTTTATACGCACATGATTAATGCCCTAGAGTTTTAAACATAACAAAAAGGTCCCTTTTATAAAGTTTATGAACTTAATCATCCCATAAATAACCTTTTACTTTCAAATATATATATGACTAAAAGGTATTTAATCATGGAATAAAAAACTTCTTTGTTAAAGCTCAGGGACTTGTCTTTCTATGATTAATGCGCTAAAGGGATTTAATCATGCAAGAACAAAGCCCATAAATAAGCTTTGTTGAAAAAATTTTCCTAACAAAAGGGAAGCATACATTGTCACAATTGTATTACAAATGCTAGAGGCGGTCAACTGGGGGCAGTCGGGTAAGGGACCAAAATGGGCAACTTTGTAGGGAGTTGAAATAAGTGGGGTCGGTTGACCCGAGAACATATTTCCCAAACTTTAAGAGCTTAGTGTGTTATATAAGATGACATAAGCTATAATATGACAATCATATTTTAGAAGTTTTGCATAAAATCACTTAGTAGGTTAAATGCATTAAAACAACACTATGGGCAGATTGGCCCGGGAATTAATATTTTGCCACCCCTAAAGTCGAGTAACAATTACATTACCTGAACCATAATTGGATTTGGACCAGATGTAGATATGAAGGCCGCGGGTCAAGCATTAACCACATCACCAGTCTGGAAAGAAACTACTACGTTTTCATGTCTGACACGACAAAATTCAAGAATATGAAGTAAACAAATATAAACACACCGGTGTTTGTCCCATTCTAAGTGTCATTGTTGTGCGCCCAAGCTCAAGCAAAAAAGCACCCAGATTTTGCAGAAGTGCACTTGATCTCAAAGCATTTGACTGCATCCTTACCCGTGCCACGGGATCGGTTACATTCGTTTGGTCCCTTAATTGTCTGGTCAATTGGTGCAGGAAAAAAATGACATAAAAAATCTAACATTGTGCTATTGAGTATTGATACTTTAACCAAAAAATTCCTAACATTTTCAAAACATTGATATATAGATAAAGCCGTTCCATCAGACACAGGTGCCGAATCATACGGACCTTCAACCACCTGTACAAATGATCAAAAATTCAAAATCACCATCAACTTTATTAAAAAAAAATTCTAATTATAAAATTAACAAAATGTTGAAATCAATAACCTTAGTCACAGCTCGTGGATCAACCTTATTGATAGTGGGTTACCGAAATTTTGTTAAACGTTTTTGAACAGTTAGTGACATGTTTGGCCGAAACAAAAACCAACAACTGCATGTATCATAAACAGAAAGCGAAGTGGCATGACCAAAACATAGAGAAGTTAGGGCAGCGACATTCATACAAAACAAAAAGGCGCAAAAGTTTAGCGCCACGACACTTAGAAACTGGAAACTACGATTACGGAGGGCAGAGTAGCAACATTCATGGTAAACAAAGAAAGGCGCCAAAGAAACATTATGGCTACGTCGCTGTTAGATACGCGGCGTGTATTTAGTTGTCAGTGGCCGGTGTTTTAGTTGGGTTACCATGTCTTGTCGATATGGGCCTGCGTGATTGACCCGTTAACAACGAAGCTTTTGCCCTGCAATAGGAAAAAAAACATTTACTTTGGTTTTACACGTATTGGATTAAAAACCGAAATCAACGTACTGGACAGGATCTTGCCTAGATGCTCACACATTTCAGATTTTCATTTTGTTTCACTTAACAGAAGGTTTACACTTATATTTTAAAGTATGAAAAAACTTAACAGTATATCAAAGTACTCCATAGTAATGTAAGTCATGCACTTCATTTGTTAAAGGATCACCAATCACAGTCAACAACGTGAAAATATCTTATATTAACTCTTTAATATATAGAAATGAAATACATAAGAGCTTCTCCTTTCTTATTTTTATACTACTAAGCATTAGATTATGCATTAACCGCACCTGATCATGACCTGCATCAATATCACGGTCCACTATCGTCGACGCAGCAGAAGCTGCAGACCGAACAGTAGACACAAAGGTGGATGCACCAGACTGCACAATCCTCAAATAACGCGAAAGCGACCAATACGAACTCGGTATAAATCCATTATTACCACCACTACCACCATACCTTTGCTTCTGATCAATCCTCCTCATCACCAAACCTCAAACAACATAATAACCTCACAAACTCATCCGATTCGCCACCAAAACCCTTCTTCCCTCAATTTTCATTTGTTGACCGATAACACTTCTAACTAACATATTAACGTGTAACTTATTTTTTTCCACACTTTCCAAACAAACTTAGTTTTTCTTGCTGATGTGTTAATTTTTTTCTACTGATGACGAACTTGCCTCGGCCCGCGACGATGAACCCACCTCAAATGAGGAAGGCAGAACACGTCACCTTTTTGTAGGCTACATATGATTAAAAAGAAAATAACATAAAAACAACCTACTGAATACACATGCTTAGAACTACAAAAACACATCCTTACCAACTTACAAATAAAATTTCATAATCAAGAAAACACAGGTATGTAAATAGGCAGAAACTAACCTGCATCAACAAAGCGAAGAGGGCCTCTGAAAACTGCATTTTAAAGAAGAAAGGTTCCATAAGTAATACCGAATAATAAACTGCCCTAAACTACATAACAACATACCACATAAATTTCATGCCTGAAATACCTAAACTATAGACTTGAACCGTTTCTTTTTGTAACGCGTAAAAGTATATACCCTAGGCATTTCAAAACAAACGGCATAAGTATTTTAGTTTACATGTTTTTTTTTCAAAATGCCAAAAAGAATAGATTTGAGGCGTTTATTCCGAAACACCTAAAATATATTACTTTACACATTTTAGAACACTCGGAAAAACTTATATCAAAATAACAGATTATTAATAAAAAATTAACTGTACAAATAATGCAACATAACAGAAGATTGAAGCATCCAAACAAATCATTTAAAACCCAATAACCTTTAAATTAACCATACAATAACAACCCAAATGAAATCTAGAAGCAGTTGAAATGTTTGTCTTTAAACACCAAAGCTCAACACTTTAGGCACCGCAAACAAAAACATAAAAAAGACATTACTTTAGGCGTTTTTTTGGAAACGCCTAAACTAATATAGCAGAGGCCTTTTTTTAAACGCCATAAGTGTCTGGTTTGGGCATATCAAGATATTCGCCATAACTGAGATAAGCTGCATATATCAAAACACCTCAAAGTCACCTAAGCTTAAAAGTGTATCTACTACAACCCTTGGGCTGTTATTCACAATGTTGATGCAGGAAAGGAAAGATGCGTGACCGTCAAATATAGCAAACAGACCAACCTCATTATCATCAACATTCTTGAACTGTGCAAATACAAAATCTTTCATACCAAACCAAAATTGCAAACACAAGTTCTAAGTTAAAAGGGCAAACCTATAAGTTAACAAATTCAGGAGGCTCAGAGAATGCATAAAGGCGACTGTACAACAGTCGTGGCCAGAAAAGGCCACCAACGGCCACCGTAAATGTATTTCAAATAATGCATAAAGACAAAGTCACCATGGCTGCAATAGGGGTTGCAGGCAATAACCTGCCATCCTCCATATTTGCCACGCCACAACAACTTACTTATAGCTAACAACTCATCATAGCCTCGTGCATACCATAATCCATTTTAGGGTTTAGTATCGTAAACCCTAAATTAAAATAATAAAACGGATTTAAGCCCCCAAAACAAAAGATTTGAGAATTACTTTATGCCATCCTCAATATCATCTTCAGTAACAAATGCAACTACAATATATGCCACAAATTACTGTTCAAATGCATTCGATTAATAATATAGTATAATATATAAACCGGAAATGGTACCCGAAACCAAAAGGAAATCAGAAACCCTAACCAAAAAAGCCTTATGGGTTATTGGGTTTTTTTTATTACATACACCACCGCCCAGTAATCGGCATCACCACCCACCAAAATCCAATGTAACCAGAGGTCAAAACATCCCCATCCCCATGATTAGAGATGAACTTACCGTACCACCGCCGCCGCCATGAACGGCTGTGAAGCCGCCGGCAACAGCGTGGCAAGCCCACCACGTCTATGTTTGTCTATAATCGCCGGAAATGGTAGCCGGCCGGAAAAAACCCAGCAAAATATTCATGCAAACAGGATTACAGGTCAGATCTACCAGACAACACCACCGCCGCCAAAGGCGGCCATAAACGCCACCAGAGGTTGTAACCAGATCACACAACATCCCCCATCCCCATCGTCCACCTTGGGCGGTGGATCTGCCATGATCCAGAGCTGAGTCGGTGGTGGATGAGCAGAGAAAGAGATGGGGCAGTGATGTTAGAGAGTGAAAGAAAGAAAGAGAAGATAAGATAAGAGGGAATCAAATCAGATGGACAATATGATCCACAATAAGAAACGAAATTACAATATGCCACTAATTACTGTTCAAATACTAAGCATTATTATTATTATACAATTGTCAACTTATTGTAAAGAAGTTCAGGCTTAATTATGTAGGGCAGGCGTGCATCACGCTTAAACAAAATTCAAAGTTGCCATAAAGGTTCGTGGAAACTTGCTAGTTAGGTTCGTTAATAATTTTTCAAACCGAATTGATGTAGTTTGTGGCCTTGTTTGGTCGGTTATCTTCATCTTGGTGATGATCGTCCGACCTTGTTGAATGAAGTTTGCTTTTTTAAAAAAAAAAAACAAACCTAAGCTTGGCTTGTTATAATAAGTTCATACACAAAAGAATAGGTTCGCTTAGCCTTGTGAGTAGACATTTAAACTAGCTAAATATAGATATTAATTAACTCGGTTTATAGTAATTTTCTTGGGGCCGGATTGGACTACTGCAGGTCGGACTGGAAACTTCGTACATGCACAATCGATCCGGTCAATTACTCTTAAAAACTTCTTCATTTCGGTCTGCAGTTATTTGTCTATTTATTCTTCTGTTATCATTACAATCCACATAAAAATGAAATAGTTTTATATATTGCTTAAAGTTAGTTTTTAGCCTATATCATCTATATGACTATATATATTTGTAATATTTTAATAACTTATGAGGTTATTTGATTCTTTAAATCGATTATGAAAATGAAATATTGGTGTATAGTTTGCTTATAACGCTACGATATCAATTGAACCAAATAAATATATACTCGTATTTTTTTGTAAAATAATATTGTTCATCGTTCATGTTTCATCATCTTCCACTTAACCAACCCTAATTAACTAACTCATATTTTTTTAACTATCTGTTCTTATTCTTATTAATATATTTTTTATTTAATTAAACTCTCATCATCATATCTTCACATTAAAATGTGATTTGTCCAATAGGGCATATATGGATAACGTTACCTCTCATCCTTCCGCGTCTCATCAGTGTACGCACTATTCCAACAGTTTAGACAACACTGCAATTCCTTCAATATCGTACTACTGTGTCTGTACAGGATTTCTTGAACAGAAACATAAAATATTTTTTCATGTTTTCTAGTGGGATCATGTTTTGTTTAATTCTTCTCTTTTTCAAATAGATCAATGTGGATGATGCCTTAATTATAATAATAATAACGTGGCTTTCTTTGTCTAGTTAGCTTTTAGTGAGATAAATTATTATTCATTTCATATCATAATGATTATAAAAATATATATACCATGGAAATACATATCTTACCTGTTCTGATGTGGATTTTCAAATCTTAGTTTGGTTTTGTTGCAGAAAACACTATACTATAAACACACACACGTATGTTTTAAAAACTTAGCAATGAAATAATAATTTATTCCTAGTTAAATATGATTATGCCCTCGAATATTCTTTTAACCATTCTTGCCCGAAGATAAATTTAAGTGAGTAATTTTTATTAACAAACTATTGGATACATCTTGCATGTGCGTGGAAGAATGAAAAGAGGTAGAGCAATATTATTTAAGTTACACCACTAGAAAAAACACATTTCTTAACGTGCATTCTGCGTCATAATAGAGTGTTTATGACACACAAAAAAGTGTTAAAGAAAGACATGTCATAAAATTTTTATGACATGTCTTTATTTGACACTTTTTTGTGTGTCATAAACCTAAATATACAGATCACTTAAATGACACTAAATATACAGATCACTTGAAAATAAAAGTTACTTTCTTTGACACAATATTTTATAACGTAATGCAAAATGAGTGTCATAAACCACAAGTATTAAATGGTTACAAAAATATTGTGTCAACACATTACGTTAGTCTAGACCTAAATATACAAATCACTTGAAAATAAAGGTTACGGCATAACTTGACCACTATTCACGAATAACATCAATATCCGCATCCGTGTAAGCATCTACTCCTCCCCCAACCTACGACCACAATTAAATTAATAAGATGAAAAATTAAGGTTCGTGAAGGTTTTAGTTTTAAGAAAACAATGGTGGCTAGAATTCGAGTCGATCAACTTACATTAACTTAAACATGGTTTACATATGAATTAAATATAACTAGTGCCTTTCACAGGCATTTGGTCACGCCTAAAACATAAAGGTTAACAAATAAAGTTAATGAAT
This sequence comes from Ambrosia artemisiifolia, assembly GCA_032199755.1. NCBI lineage: Eukaryota > Viridiplantae > Streptophyta > Magnoliopsida > Asterales > Asteraceae > Ambrosia > Ambrosia artemisiifolia. Next base: position 4,307,941 of record CM063519.1, read on the forward strand.
GGTTTTGGTTAAGTTGTATTGTGTTAACTACCATTTGTTTAATAAATTCAACCAACATACAAAGCTACCATCACCACACTACACTACAACTTCCACCACACCATTGTAAAATATAATAAGCTTTGATAGAGCAGTATGTGACTGACCATTGTAAATCAAATATACATTCTTCGCTTTCAAGGGATAAGAGATGCATGTTTATTCAAGGGTTTAATTAAGGCCCAAACATTTAATTAGTTTGCTCTTCTTTTTCTGTTCGACTTCACAAATTATTCAATGATTAAGAGAGAATCGTATGGTTGGTCCCTATGATTTACGGTATTGCACTATTGATCCTAATGCTTAAACAATTACAGAGTTGGTGCATGACTTTAACAAATATGCACTCGTGTGATCCCTATCCCTAACATTTGTTAAAGGGAAAAAAACCAAAATAGCCCGTTGACCGTGTGTTTTGCAAGAATACCCCTCTCCCCTCTCTTTGGAGAGACGGGTCACGGCTCCCAACGAGCCTGAACCGTCTCCGAGAGCCTTTGGTTTTACATCCAATGGCCAACCAACACGTGGCGTCTCTGATCCCGAGGCTGTCAACCGTCTCTCTCCAGACGGGTCACATTTCAACCGTCTCTCTCCAGACGGGTTTGAACCCCCGAGTGTATATAAATACCCCAATTCACTTAACAAAATTTGCACCCACCGCTCTCCCCAAACCTTTCATCTTCCAAACCAATGACGTTTTTTGCTTTCCCAACCGAAGCCTACCGGCTTACGAAAATATTGTCCGATTACATGGATTGTTGTTTCATCTGCGTACGGCTACTTGGATTGTTGTTGCATCTGCGCGTGGGTTAACCCGTGTAGAATGCTTCGATGATGTGGTGGTCTATTTTATTTGCAAGAAGAGTTCTTTGTCTATGTAACGAACATACACCATTCAAACAAAGTTCTTAGCAAGTAAATTTAGGAAGTAATATTTATGTAACCCTGCGTCCGTCGTTGTAATAGTATAGTTTGTTTATTGTTGTTGTAATAGTATAGTTTGTTTATTGTTGTTGTAATAGTATAGTTTGTTTAATGAAATATTTACTTTTATATAAAAAAAACATAAATAAACATTCATTCCATTAATAAAATTAACGATTACAAAGATTTTATAAACTACACGTTAAGACGATCCCTCATCATTTGCCAGGCAGACACATGTTTAAATTCTTTGCGCTCCCTGGATTGATACTGTCTTTTTGTGTATCTAATTGCCGCGTCTTCGGGCATGTCAGAGGGTACCACCTCAAGTGTCCGGTTGTGGTACCCGTTGAAGATTTGACACTTCGTGGTCAAATCGGTCAACTTCCAGCTAAGAGACTCGGTTGTTCGGTCTGACCCTCCAACCAGCCGATTGTACTCGTGCAATATACGGTACCATTTGTTGGTTTGGTGGGTGCTTTCTTCGACATGGCGCCATGCTGCAATCAGTGCAATTTCCTGTTCTTCGGTCCATCGTTGCGGTGCCATTTGAATGAATTAGACTGTGGTGGTGGACGGTGGTGGTGGTGTGGTGGTGGTGATAGTGTTAGACGGTGGTGGGGTGATAGTCGGACGGGAATGGGACGGAGTTTGTGACTGAGAAAGGTATTTATAGGGGGCTGAGGTGGACAACCGAAGCGTCGGACATTATCGGGACTCACCGGAGACGACGATACCCGAGACGTCTCGGGAGACGGCGAGTCCTCATGGGGAAATGTGACCCGTCTTGAGAGACGGTTGAACCGAAGGCCAGCCGGCATGGGGAAATGTGTCCCGTCTGGAGAGAGAGACGGTTGAATTCTGACCCGTCTGGAAAGAGACGGTTGACAGCCTCAGGATGAGAGACGCCACGTGTTGGTTGGCCATTGGATCTAAAACCAAAGGCTCTGGGAGACGGTTCAGGCTCGTTGGGAGCCGTGTCCCGTCTCTCCAAAGAGAGGGGAGAGGGTTATTCTTGCAAATCACTCGGTTAACGGGCTATTTTGACCATTTTCCCTTTGTTAAATTACACAGTTAAGTGTGTATGAGTTGACTATTTTACCCTTATAGTTACAACCATACTTTATCATCTTCCCTCCAATCCCACTCCCTTCACCATCCACCATTCTCACCTCACCACCCACATTCATATACCATCACCTCCACCACCTCTAATTAAGAGTACATTAACCTAAAGAAATGAATGAAATAGTTTATTTATAATAATCTTCCAAGCTTTATGCAAGTTTGGGAGTCAGTAGGATTGTGGATATTTCCGCTGTGAACAGAAATTGATGCTTCATGCTATGTTGGATTCCATACGCTTCAACGTTGTTTCATTTGTAGACGCCATTCGTCGTCCAGACAAGCCACCACCACAGCTGCTGTCGTTGCTCTTATCTTTTTCTGTTGCTCGTTCGTTCACATAGTAATAAATACAAGAGTATGTAACACAGGGGTGACAGTGCATCAAATTATGAGCCTAGAGGAAAGGTGAAGACATACAACATCAATGGTTTAGGTGATTTAATGATTTTTTTTATTTATATTATAAATTATTTCGGGTACGTGGGTTTATGTGTTTGTAACTTGTTGCATATAGTTGAGGTGATGGTTTGCAAAGGTGGGTGGTGGGGTGGGGTGGGAATGGTGGATGGTGAAGGAGGTGATGGGGTGAAGAAGACTTAACCACAGGGAAAAAATAGTCAATTCATAATCACTTAAGTGAATAATTTAACTGATGTTAGTGATAAGGACCACACGAGTGCAAGTTTTTGAAACTCAAGTACCACCTCTGTAATTATTGAAGCATTAGGATCAAGAGTACAATATTCGTAAACCACAGGGACCAATCATACAATTCTCTCAATGGTTAATACATAACTTCTCAAAAGGCATTTTATAAATGCAAGGGCAAATTAAGGGTAACTTACATCCATGCTGCAAGTTAAGAATGCATGCAACATTTTGTTCCTCTTTAAGATGGTCAATATCTTCCGGTTTTTGAGTATTCAGAACCAACAATCAGATTCTCTATTATCAGATTATAATTCATGCCTGAAAACACATGATATGTTTTTTTTAACGGCCAACTAAACAACGCCGGGTACTTCGTACGCGGCCCCCCAGTGGCAAAGACAGGGGCACAGCCCAGCCCACCCCGGACGCACGAAGCCCCTAGCCCGCCCGACAGCCCGCTTTCAGGGAAAACCCTACCCACATACCCGCCCGAAGGCACGACGATAGTGAACCGGTAAAACCAGGCGAGATCAGGACTCGAACTCATGACCATAGGCTATGAGTCATCCATCATTTCTCATTATGTCCTTTGTCGGAATCGAACCTGAGACCTCCAAAAGAGATCCCTGGTCCATTCACCAACTGAGCTACCCGTGAAAGGAAAAAAAAAAACACATGTTAGACCTCAACATCAAAACTAATGACATCTTTACATTTAAGTAACGATCTTTAATATCATTGCACAAATTTTAAGAACTTTATGCTAATACTTGATATAGAATAAAATAAGATTATATCTACATTTGCAATCTTTGATAAAAACATATTTTACTTACTTCAGTACTAGGTTAATTGTATAGTTTCAAAATACATTTATTTTCTCTTTTGTTTCACTCTATGGCAAACCACACATGCTTTATTAGTTAGATCATACGCGAGCCTCACAACCCAACAATCATCACACATAGTACAATCTTTTTTAGTCGAGGTTTACTAACAAATGAGTTTGTAGTAAGATGATCATTGATATAAATATATTATTATATTCCACCACCCAAAGAATTTATGCCAAACACGAGACTATTGAGGCATATGTAATTGATCCAAGTAGTATTTAATTATTTATGTCTAAAATATAGTAAATTGATTACAAATCGTAAGACAACATGTCTCTTTAAGCATATGTAGTGAGGTATTTGTGCTATTATATATGGTGCCACATGTCCATAAACATAGATTTCAATATAAACTAATCTCGTTAAAAGAATTATGACCATTAAATTTCTAGCAATTGTTTCTTTTAATTAAATAAAAAAAAGTGTATTAGCTCATGTAGTAGCACGCGTCACTACTAAAAATAAGTTTCGAGAAAATCCATCAAAACTTCTCAACTAAATGACCCATTAATTAATATTGTCACTTTCAGAAAAGAAAATAATAATAAACTGAGAAACTTCCCATCATGGGATGCAAGTTTTAGGTACACAAACTTGTACCACAATACATGATTACCACTTCTACTTTTCAACTTTCATCATCCTCCACTTAGCCAATCCTAATTTCTATTTTTGGTTTTGATCATTAGTAGTATTGGTTAGTTTTCTGAAATCATTATCGAATGGGTTATTAAATAGAATGGGAATGGATATGGGTTTGGATATCATGCTCCAAAGATGGGTATAGATGATTTTTTGGTATAACACTTATCTCTCTAGTCTCTACAATATATATATCTTTAAAGGAAAAAAAATACAAACTTTTTTATCTCCTTATGGATGTGACAAGATACAAGAAAATTTTCATTATCGTATCTGTTCTTTCATTTTCTCATAGGCACCATCTCTTGAAGACGATAACAACATTCCCAATTAAAACCATGGAGAGACAATGATGACTTAATGTTAGAATTTCTGATGATGATGATGATGATGATGATGATGATGATGATGATGATGATGATGATGATGATTTAAGTTTAATTTTTGACGTGGCATGATCTTTTTTTTACGTGTTACGTTATAGCTAACGATGAAAAATATAAAATTTGTTATATCTTTATGTGTCTTTCCTAAAAGTAATACGAATGGTTATATTATTTTAACGACTTTTCATACTATGGTATTTAGAGCCTTTGCATCACCAAAAGTATGTTTTGGAAGTCATTACCACTTCACCACAACCCCCCCCCCCCCCCCTTAGCGGCTTTAGCCATTGTTCCCACCAATGGTGAATTTGAGAATTCTTTCTAATAGGGTCCACTTTTCAGTGTTCAAATTTTTCACAAGCAAACATTAGAATTTTTGCGCCGGTCACTGTTCGGATCATGATGAGGAACATAATAAAATATAATATCATAAAAAGAATCATTACGCATTAGAAAACAAATTTTCTTTTCAATGACCCTCGCATAAATACCTAAATTCAATTTTTAAGAAACTTAAGTCACAATTTTCTAAATTTATATTCATAGTCACAAATCCTTAAACAACGAAACAAGTAATACACTAACATGTGAGGTTTTAAGTTCAAATCTCACAATCAACAAGAAATTTGCCATTAAAAAAAAACTAAACAAGTAATAAAATTGAAGTCATAATACTCTAGAAAAGTTAAATACTACTTGGAGACCTTAATTTAATATACCAAATCCACTAAATTTTTAGAAAAAAACATTGTTGTTATTAATCTGGGTCTAGCATAATTGAGCAATGAAAAATCGAGTATTGAGAGAAATCAGATAGGGTTCGGATCGTATTGACGAGAAAGACCATACCATAGCCTTGGCTAACACCAAAGATCAAAAGCCAACAGGTAAAAGATAAAATAACTTAAACTGACATAGAGCGAAAGCAAATTAAACAAGAACAAAATTCTTGACAAAAAGTTGATAATTTCTGAAGGGTGTTAATAAAATGTACATCATTTTTATTGGTTGTACCCCCTCCCTCAAGTTTTCAGATTAATAGAATTCAACCCTTTTTGTTCTCTTTATGTTTCTTCTCTTCTCTAACAATATGTATTTCTTGACGAGGAGATGACTGCCCAAATACACCAATCAGATGGCAACAACATGACCGCTTCAACTGTTCATCAAGTTTAGAAATTAACATATAGGATAATTCAACCCTTTTTGTTCTCTTTATGTTTCTTTTCTTCTCTAACAATATGTATTTCTTGACGAGGAGATGACTGCCCAAATACACCAATCAGATGGCAATAGCATGACCACTTTAACTATTCATCAAGTTTAGAAATTAAGATATAGATAATTCATTCTGAATAAATTTCCATTGGAAAGAAGTAATAATGCTAAAGCGAATTAAAACTTAAGTGTTTACAAATAATTTTAAAGAAACATCAGTAAAACTTAATTACTATAACAATTAGTTTTTGTCTTTAATAAATTACGAAAGAGACTTGAAGCATTGTCCAACCATTTTGATCCACAAAAATATTTCCTTGTTAAAGCTAAAGATGACCATTATTTATGCTCAAGTCAAAACTTCATTAAGTCTTCTTTAATGGTGGTTAATGGCTTAATGCTCTCAGCTGTATAACTTTTCATTTGAGTTTCATTTTGATTTTGACCTTATCCACGTATCTGAGTTAAGTCTCATTTTGGTACCTGTTGCAGTCAAAATATGTTACTTGTTTTAACAAACACATATAATTGAAAAAAAAAATAATAAAAGAAAACATTGCTTGAGAATCAGGATTTTTTGTACAAATTATATTATATATTTTATTATAATTATAATTATAAGCTATCATTCTGCAATTATCTTCACTCTTTCATTTCTTTGAATATTAGATCAATAATACACATCTAGTATTCTATAAGAGTTTTAGAGTTGATGATGTCTTGCCTTTTCTATTCTGATCAATATCGCTACCTTTTTGGTTGTTTGTCGAATGTTAATATGTTATCCACCTTTTTGATGAGTTTTATTAATTTTGTGATGAGTTTTACAAAATATGTTACTTTTCATAGCTCTTGTTGTTACATGATTATATCTCCCGTCATCGTAGTCATGCTTTCGTGCTTCTTGCCAACACCGCTATGACTTAGATCTGTCGTTGTTTGTCGCCTTAGAGTTTTCTTATTGTTTAATTTTTATGGGTTTTTTTTTTTTCAACATAGTTTGCTCCTCTTATGTCAACTTCTTAATTTGTTGTTTTTCGTTCTGCCTAAAACATATTAGTTAAAAATAGAGAAAATTATGAATGTTCTATAGGTAATATTTATTTTAATTATTTTTATTTTAGTTAGATTGTATTTCGTTCGTAAACTATATATAGTTGATTAACAAAACACGTCTAGTTTGATCTAAGGGCATATTTTGCTTAAAAATTATAACACCCTTTGACATAATAAATAAAATTTAATAAACGAAAAGATTGAACATAGGATACATACGTAGCTAATTGCGTAAGTTTATTCTATAATGACAAGTGATAAGCACCCAATTTGCTTTAATTGATTAGGTTAATTAACCAATAGCATTGCCTGTAATAGCTTTAAGAACTAAGGTTACATCCACTAATAATCTCCTCCTATTTTATTATTTGTCTATTCTAGAAGGTATTTGAGGCCACAAACCTTCAACTTAAATATTTAAATATTTGTAAGTGCGTAATGTTTCTACTTATCGTCATACTTGAATCTTTTATACTAACAAATAAGTCGTGCGGATAATGTTTCAATCATATAACGAATAATTATACTGAACAAAACAAACATAATGATGCATCGAACTCTTAATCTAGTTTACCTATAAGGCTCATGAAGATGAAATACGTGAAAAAGCTAGGTGTGCAACATGGATAGCAAATGGTACCCCGTACATAAACCTAACCGTATCATATTGGTATACACTTTTTGTGTTTTTCGGGACCAGTACTTTCGGTTTGCATGGTAATGGTATATTGGGTTGATTTACCTTCGAATACCGATACCGTACTGTACCGAGCACTATCGCATCAAAACCGACACCCATTTTTTACGATTTTCATTATCAGTACTTTTGGTATCGATATGATTTGATACCAATACGTGAATACGGTATTGAGCTCATCCCTAGCATGAAGTCAAAAGTATAGCATGGGAAAATTCATTCAATCTGGTACCCAAAGAACGTAACCCTTGCACTCACCTATGCATAATCAAAACACGTAGCATAGATGACATGATAGATGGGTAAGACAATGTCTCATTGTCTCAATACCGAAGCTGGTTAGATCATGTGTAATGGTACGGGAATTGGGTGTGGAAGGCAAGATTCCAAGCCCCTTCAAGTCTCAACACCGCCCCCCAGGGCGTGGATCTTCATTTTTTGGTCTATGACGTGAAAATTTTAATGTCAAAATTGGGGCTTGAAATATTCATTTTTGAGGAGCCAATTAAAACACTCCATTTGAAGTGGAGGAGCTAGAAATGAGTTAACCACTACAGGTGGTCTTATTGAGGTTAACAAATCGATGTTTTTTTATGTGAACTTATAAAATTAATATATTAAATATATAAGGTAAAACTAAAAACTAAATACAAATGTGTGTTATCACACTAAACATTAGAAGTGATGAACCTTTTTTTTATTTAAATTTTTTTCCTTATTTGTTTAAGCATGTTTTCTAGATGATTGTTTTATAATTATTACTTTAGTAGAGTAATTACTTTAGAGACTTAGTAATTATTGTATACAATTTATTTTAGATTTTAGGATTAAATACATGCTTAACAATATAGAAAAAGCTTAAAAAAAAGAAGTCCCTTTTCACTTCTCACATTAAAATCTATTTATACAATAACTTTACACAACCCCAAAAAAACCCTAAACAACCTTAGGACGGGTCGTCGAGGCCTAGATGGGCCGTTAAGCGAAATTAGGGTTTCAGGACTACCCGTCCTGGCCTTGACGGGCCGTTTGTTTGCAGAAAAGACAAATACAACGGGCCGTCCAGGCCCAGACGGCCCGTATAAGTACGATGTAACAGCTGTTCAGTCTGAACTCCTGCAAAAGCAGGCAGTTCAGACTGAAAAGTCTGAAAAAGGCACATTAGACGGGCCGTCCAGGCCCCGACGGCCCGTAGAGATGTGTTAGGTTAGGGCATTTACTCCCTCGGCGGCCCATCTAGGCCTCGACGGCCCGTTGAGATTTCCAGATTTAACCATTACACGTTCAGCTTCTTCCCCATTTGAACAAAACCTTAAAACATCACCACCACCAAAACCCTCGACCCATTTCGACTTCCCGGTCTCACGATGACATATTTACAAAGCTTTTCAACCGTTGACCTGTCTGAGAACGAGTCTTACGTCTCTGAAAGCGTAGGGTATGAACCCGGGGTTCAAGTTGGTGAAGAGGAGGTTAAATCCGGGGTTCGTGGTAATGACGGGAACATGCTGCCCGATCTCAACGAGGAATATGTAGAGGAACAGGAGTCATTTTTCATGCCACCAAGCTACCCGCAGTACACGTACGGGAGTTACCATTCGCGCGGGAATCGTGCTAAGGACTTAGAGGAAGATTATAACGGCTCTAACCCGAATGATGACAACCAGGAAGACGCTTATGAAGATGTTAACATAAAAGTTGAACCTAACCCGGATGTTTCGTATGAAACCGAGCAGGTGCGTTTATTTATTTACACTAGTATATCTTTACACGTTTTAGGGTTTGCTGGATTGAACTAGTATATATTTACAGTAGTATATAATTTAGAGTAGTATGAATTTAGACTAGACTCTTGTATAAATTTTCAGGTATTCGGGTCTGTTGAAGAGATGAAACAATGGGCTTACGATAGAGCCCTTGCTAGCGGTTACGTCCTAGTGACAGGACGTTCTGTTTCAAAAGGCAGTGGAAATAATGCAAGAAAAATTAGGATAGACCTGAGATGCGACCGTCATGGCGAATACCATACTACAGCCACAGTAAGGTCTACGGGTAGCAAAAAGATTAACTGTCCGTTTATGTTAATAGGGAGGCTACGCAAAGAGGGTTGGAAGTTGGAGGTTAAACACGCGAATCATAACCACGACCCTTTTATACATGTTGAGGGTCACGCTTTTGCTAGGCGGCTGACACCACAAGAAGAACAAATGGTGGAAACGCTTTATTTTCAAGGCCTGGAACCGGCGAACATACATTTGGCCATCAGAGCACAAAACCCGGATAATGTATGTATTCTACGAGACATACACAATACAGTGAGCAAGATTAAACATAGAATTTACAGTGAGCAGTATTTTGGTCGACTGTGTAAATCTCCTGACGAAAAGGCTTACGAATCGAATCGGGCATCGCTCTACAGACGACTTTGGGGGCAGGATCGAACGGGTATATATTTTATTCTTTATTTTGCTTTACAAGCGTACATATTTTCTGTATTGACATCACTATTCTGTTTTTTACAGAGGTTTATGAGTACATGGAGTCAGTTTGGCTCCGAGATTATAAAGAAATGTTTGTGGAAGCATGGGCAGATAAAAACCTTACGTTCGGTCAGACTACGACCAACAGGGTCGAGAGTCAGCATGCTCTGATTAAGAGGTACATAAAAGGCCCGAACAGCTCGCTCCACGCGCTTGTGATGGAAATAGACAAAGTTATGGAGTCACGGCGCGTAGCGATAAAGCACTCCTTTGAACACAGCCGATCAACAAGAATGTGGAAACATGAACTACCGTTGTTTCAAGACGTAATCGGTAGGGTTTCCCATCTAGCGCTTGATTTGATGCTCGGAGGGGTCAACAAGATAAATTATTATATGGAAAAAAAGAGGTCTTGTGAACACCGACTCAAGAAGACTTATGGATTGCCATGTTCCTGTCAATTGCAATTGTATGATGCGAAAGGTAACATCATTTTTTAGACTTATTATTTTTTTTAGGATATAATAGTCAAATTTATAAATGTTTGAAGCGTTTTGTAGACGACTTGTGTTGTCTGGTTCGTACAAAAACAGAGGAAACTCTGCCGAAATTTTTATAAAAATCCGAAATTTTTGTAGATTATTGATTGTTGTTGTTGTGATTGAATATATATATCAGATACACGAGTGTCACTGGCTGATATCGACGTCTTCTGGACACGACTTGACTTTATGCCAGAAGTAGCTGAGAATCCCGAGTTTGACTTTCAGCACGAAATGAATGCATTCGCTGAGCAACTAAGGTCGCAACCGGTGCAAGTGAAAAAAAGCATGTTGCAGAAGATGAAGGAGGTGTTGAATCCGATTATGACTAAACATAAACCTCCTGAGGTACAAACCGATACTCGGGGTCGGCCAACAACAAGTGAAAAGGAAAAAAAGGAAGATAAGGCTGCGGTTAGTATTATTATTATTATTATTATTATTGTTGTTGTTGTTGTTGTTGTTGTTGTTGTTATATAATTTTTTCAACGTAGGGCAAAAAGCCTTCCAGAAGAGGTAAACAATCAAGGGACAAACCGATTGTTTACGATGAAGATTTTCCACTGTTAGAAAGGGATAGGTACAAACTACTAATATATAAATTCACACATGCATACATATTTATACACATATTAAATCTCACTTTTTAATGGTTACAGGTACAAACTGGAGATCGAAAGGTTTAAGAAATGGCTTCCACCTGCATATCATAGATACATTACAGACATTCGGGATGTCCATGGAGACGGTCACTGTGGGTTTCGATCCGTAGCTGTGGGCTTAGGGTGGCAACAGGATATGTGGGGATTCATCCGCAGACAGCTTAAGGAGGAGATCGGCGAGAATGAAGACCGGTGGAGGCCAATTTTAAACGAAGTAGATTACGATATTTACGACAGAGTCTCCAACTCATTCGATCATATTGGAGTGGGACCAGCAACGCGCGACCAATGGATGGAGATGCCCGCCGCAGGATTACTGATTGCTCAGAAATTTAGGGTGGTTGTTCAATTTCTCTCTCCGTATGATCAAAGTGAGACGTACTTCCCTATGTTCGATGGTCCACACAGCGTCGAAGAACATAAGTTCATATCGTTTGCTTTTGTTAACAAAGATCATTTCATCAAAATTGAGTTAGCAGAAGGCGCCCCAATGCCAAAACTGAATCCGTCATGGCGTAGGTGGCGATATGAAGAGGCAAGTGAGTGGGAGACGGTATATGAGGACCGTATACAAAGGGTTGATATTCCATCACCTCAATACTACGACTTAACTTAGCTTAGCTTATCTTATGTTACCGGACCGGACGAACGAAAAAATTTGTTGTATGTGTTCATTTATACTTATTATAAAAATATACTCCTTTTTTTTATAAAAATTACAAATACCAAGCTTAAAATATATAAAATACACTAAAATTTAAAAAAAAAATAAAAACACAAGGGTCGTCCAGGCCTTGATGGGCCGTCCAAGGCCCAAAAATTGGTTAAGACGGGTCGTCCTGGCCTATATGGGCCGTCCCTGTTGTTCCACAACGGCCCGTCCAGGCCCAAACGGCCCGTTTGGAGCCCCAAAGCTAAGGCTCGTTGAGGCTCAACGACCCGTCCTAGTGGGCCTCAACGGGCCGTTTAGACCTCAACGGCCCGTCCTCATTTTAAATTAAAAAAAAAACAAAATAAAACACCAAAAATAATGGCTCGTTGAGCCCAAACGACCCGTCCTCAAGGTCCTCAACGGACCGTCCAGGGCTCAACGGGCCGTTTGAAACACAAAGCTTCCCTTGGAAGCTTCTGATTTAAAAAAAAAAAAATTAAAAACTTCTACGGACCGTCAAGGCCTAGACGGCCCGTAGTGAAACCCAGATTTCCCCCAAATCAGGGACGGTTTCAAATTTTTGGTCATTATCCCTCTCAACTCTCTCTCTCGTCTCTCAAACCACCACACACAACCACTCCTCCACCTCCACCACACTCTCTCTCTCTCGTCGCCTTCAACCACCACCTTCCCTCCACCACCACCACCGAACCTCCTACACCCTTCCACCACCACCACCGAAGCTTCTCCACCCCTCCACAACCACCACCGAAGCTTCTCCACCCCTCCACAACCACCACCGAAGGTTCTCCACCCCTCCACAAGCACCACAGGTATTATTATTGTTGTCATTATTATTGTTGTTAGGGTGATATTATTTAGGGTTTTTTTAATTATTAGGGTTTTTTTTTGGGGGGTTCTTGTCGTGGCAGTGGTGGTTGGGTGGTGGTTGGGTGGTGAGGGTTGTGGTGGTTGGTGGGGAGGGGATGGTGGGGTGGGGCTGTGGTGGTGGGGCAGTGGTGGTGGGGCTGTGGTGCTGGGGTGGGGCTGTGGTGGTGGGGCTGTGGTGGTGGGGTGGGGCAGTGGTGGTGGGGTGGGGCAGTGGTGGTGGGGCTGTGGTGGTGGGGCTGTGGTGGTGGGGTGGGGCTGTGGTGGTGGGGTGGTCAGTGGTGGTTGGGTGGTCAGTGGCGCGCGTTTGTGTTTAGGCGCCTAAACCTAAACGCGCGCCTTTATGTTTAGGCGCGCGTTTAGGTTTAGGCGCCTAAACCTAAACGCGCGCCTAAACATAAAGGCGCGCGTTTGTGTGTAGGCGCCTAAACACAAACGCGCGCCTTTATGTTCAGGCGCGCGTTTAGGTTTAGGCGCCTAAACCTAAACGCGCGCCTAAAGTAAAGAAGATCTGAGAGATCTGGAATAACTACCTAAATATAAAGGCGCGCACAAAGTGTTATTGTTCTTGTGTTTGTTTAGTTCCTTTTAATATAAACGCGCGCCTAAAGTGTTTTGCTTTTGTTTTGCAGATATGGCAAACAGAGGCAACAGAAGACGCCGTATCCAGCCTGACGACGGGAATCCTCTTGCACTGGGCGACATGAGAGATTGGCCGTACAGGCACGATAACGACGACTACGAGATAGCGCGCTGGGAGAAGATGGAGCTGCATCCGATACACGGATCGCGCAGTGTTGACTGGTCCGCATTACGCGCGATCACAGCTGAGGATAGGTTTGAGGAGTGGATCCCAGACGACAGCCCCTAGGAGCGGATGTTAGCTGACCTCCAGAATGACGCGTATCGGCCACCGACGCTCGAGTTCATCTCGACATTCCGCTACGTGCCGCATCCAGCAGGTGTTGATCCTCCAGTAGGTCCTGACGGCCAGCCTGAGCCTGAGGTACAGTTCCGATTATTCGGACACCTCTACACATATACGATCGACCAGTGGGCTACGACTTGCTGCTGGTACAGAGAGGAGGAGCTTGTCCAGGACATGTACACCACGGCCATCACGACCTTGCCAGACGACATGCTTATGGCCTGGTGGCCCACTATCGGTGGTCCAGTGTATGGGGAGGAGGGCGAGAGGTATTATTATTGTTATTTAGTTCATTTAGTTCGTTATTATTATTGTTATTTAGTTCGCTTAGTTACTTAATTATTATTGTTACTTAGTTAGTTTAGGTTGTTTGTTTTTGGATTTTGTAGACGATTTGTGTTGTCTGGTTCGTACAAAAACAGAGGAAACTCTGCCGAAATTTTTTTAATGTTAGTATTATTCTGTGCAGGATGGATAGGGCCAGCAACATCCGGGACCCTATGATCCGTTACATACACCGTTTGGTTACCTGGTCGATTGCCGGGCGGTGTAACTGTAACGAAAGGGTCCAGCAGAATGACCTTTTCTACCTTTACTGCATCCTGAGGGGTAGGCCGGTTGCGCTACACAGGTGCTTTGCCGAGTACATCGCGACCTACCCTCACAGGAACCCGGCGGGGGCTATTCCGATTGGTGGGATCATCACCGCCATCGCGCTGCGTATTTGCCCGGGCGATTTGTGGACACATGTTGAGGAGGATAACTTACCAGCTCCGATGAGAGCCAAGTAAGATTATTATTATATATTATTATTTAATATTATTTATTATTATTATTTAATTTTATATATTATTATTTAATATTATTATTGTTGTTTTGCATTTCAGGCCGTTAAATATTCAGACTATGCAGCAGATGAGGGTGGCAGCACGGGTCCCGCGCAGCAACCCACCCGCTTATTACCAGCGTGCTTTCGGTGAGGCTGGCGACCGTGGCGAGCATTTTGTGCCACAGCCGCTGGTACATCTCGATGGGCCGAATGCCCCTGAGGTCCAGATGCCACACGTTGCCGACGGCAACCCACCGGTGGATATAGAGATGCCAGATGCTCCCATTGATGAGCGACAGCGTCCTGCCCGCCTTTATCATGCTGTCAGGTTGCATGATAACACGACCCAGGTACTTCAGCAGATCCTGGATCAGTTGGGGTCGTTGCGGGCTGATGTGCAGACGATGGGAGCTGACATGCGGTGGATGTTAGAGAGCGAGAATGAGAGACGGCGGGAAGCTGGTTTGGAGCCGCGTCCACTTCCGGGTTGGGCGTCCAGCAGTCAGCATGGTGGGGCGTCCACCAGTCAGCCGGGTGGGTCGGATCAGCCGGGTGGGTCGGATCAGCAGGGTGGGTCGGGTTAGACGGGTTGGTGGTATTTTGGTTGTACATTTGAACTCTTAGTTTTATGTAATTTTTTGGAATATTATGCTTATTTATGCTTTATTGTTCAGCTTGTTCGTATCTTGGGTTTTGTTTAGTTCGGCAACATAAACGATATTCGTTCATATTCATATACACAATTATATAAAAAAGATCATATTATACAAATAAAAAAATAACATTTATAAAAAACCAAACATTTATAAAAAACCAAACATTCAAACCCATTTTAAACATCCACACTCACTACACTTATAAAAAAAATCAAATAATCATCACCTAATCATTGCCAATGATTACCAATGATTGTTTTGGATTGGATGCTTTTGGACGGGTCGTCCTGGCCTTGACTGGCCGTCTATTTTAGGGTTTAAGCCCTTATACGGGCCGTCTGGGCCTGGACGACCCGTCGTTTTGCCCATTTGGCCCTCTACGGGCCGTCCAGGCCTCGACGACCCGTGGAGGGGTTGTGCAAATAAAACCCTAGGTTGTGTGAATATCCAGGCCCTTTTTATAAAGAGATATGGGATGGTTTTAATATAGAAAAAGCTTAAAAAAAAGAAGTCCCTTTTCACTTCTCACATTAAAATCTATTTATACAATAACTTTACCCTAAATATATAGTACACTGGGAAAGTATTTGGATATTGCCAATCTACTTTTTTTATAAAGAGATATGGGATGGTTTTAATATATTTAAGTTTTTAAAATAGGCAAAAGATTAAATACAAATAGAGATATCGTATAAAACATACAAAGCGAAGGAAAGCTAAAAAAAGCGTTGTGGCGTTTTCGTAAATAACAACTTGTACTCAAGAGTAATTATATAATTACTCTTTTACACTAGAATAATTACATAATTACTCTAAGGTCATAAAGTTGACAATATTTATAGTTATGTCACCACGTGTTTCTTTCATTTTCTTCATTTTGTACGTTTTGTTCTTTTATTCCATTGGCACCGGAACTTCTCCTTTAAATAAATCACCCCTTAGAGTATTTTTTTTTTTTTTTTTTGAACGGCCAACAAACTGACATGTCAACTACCCGGGCACCCAACAATCGTGAAACCGCCCATACGCTCCTAGGTGAAGACACATCTTAGGTGTCCGCCCTAGAATGCGCCGGGTAGCTAGCACACACCAAGCCACCAATTCCGCAGAAAACCCGACCCTTCACCCGCCCGAGGGCACGACGGTAAAGAGCCGGTAAAACCGGTTGGATCAGGAATCGAACTCCTGACCAAACGACCAGAAGTCTTCCATCATATCCCCCGACCACTGAGTTATAAGCTCGTGGTTTTCACCCCTTAGAGTATTCACATCCATCCACCAAATCTCTTCCATCAAATTACACTAAAAATCACTACTCCACCCTAAATCTTCTCTCTCATAATTATAATAATGATACTTTTTTCATATTTTTATCATTATATTTTCTTTCCTCACTCACAATCACTTACAAAAATAATAAAATATATATAGAGGTGAACAATAGCTTTTCAAATATAGGGGTGAACAGTGCTTTCACCAAATATTTTTTCTCTCTTCCACTGACAACTACTCACACCCACACCATATAATTTGAGGGAACCCCTCACATAATTTGGTGGACGAGATGTGAATGCTCTTAGATATTAAATATAACTAAAATTAATATATATTAAAATAGATGGGCCAAAATCAACAAATCTCAATAGAGATGAAAATGTGCAAGAAGAATGAAGGAGCAAAGTGGTACACCATGACAACTTGGTAAATTAAAATATTCAGTGTTAAAAATCGTCAAAAGTCTATAAACAGATACAAAACACATTGCCGTTGACTTTCTATGTATTGACTGCTATATATATTTTCCAATTTTTAGAATTAATTTCATACAAATATACATGTCCTTTCTTTGACAACCCAAACTTTCTTGATGTAATTCATGTCATCCACCTGCAAATAAACAATGTAATGAAAAAATCTCCTTACATTAAGTTGAAAAATTGACCAAAAAAAATGGTAAAATCCTAAGCAATCCCATTGCGACCTTCCTCTAGGCGTGCGTTTTTGTGATGGCGTTTTTGAAACCATATAAAAAAGCATTTTGCTATGCCTATAATAAATACTGTTGTCTTGGATTCGCGCGTGACTACGCAACACACATGAGGGCTTTGCGCCTTGTAACTTTGATTAAAATGCTCTATGTGACAACTGAAGTTACCTTCTTTCTACAAGACACTTAAAAAATCAATCTTCATGTTCATGATCACTTTCAGAATCTGCAAAACACAGGGAAAACTCAATCACAAATATATAGAATAACGCAAAATAATATTTACGAGCAGTGATAATGGCTTATTGAGTTATTGGCCCAACATATCCTCTCTCATTTTAAGGGGTGTCTTAGATATCCAAGCAACCGCCAAATGCTTCTGTTAGACCAAAAAATCATCATGCTTTGAACTAGAAATAAGTAAATACTTACCCGAGCGAACATCTTCACTAATTTTGCCTCTATCTTGAATTTGTTTAACAAGCATTCGGTATATAAGCACCCACCAATATATGTGAAGAACAAGCAGGCAGAAAAGAAGGGTATTGAACAAATAATAGTAGATCGGTCCCAAAGTCTTATACTTTTCTGTATTCAACACCGGAACAAGTTCATAACTGCACTAAGTAATTTGAATCTTGATATGATTTCACTTGTGAAAAAGAATATTAGACATTAGAAAAATGCATAAATACAGTTTTAGTCTGACCTTGTACTATATAGGATCCAGAAAGGGTAATAAGTAAGCCGAAGGATTATCCATGCAAACACGAATAATATAAATGAAAAACTGGCGAGTCTTTCTGCGCCACTATATTTAGACATCTTCCCTACTTCAAGAAACACATCACTGGCATCATGAAGAGCCAAGACTACTGAACCGACACGTACGAACCTATAAGAAAATATATTAAAAAAAACTAAAATAAATGTATGCACGGGTAACGTTATAACCCTTAAGTTATGGAATACTAATAAGTTTCACCATGGGCTTGGGATTTGGGCTTGGGCTGTAGCTAAAGCCCACAACAATATGGTAACACTTAAAGGCTAAAGCCCACAACAATATGGGCTTGGGCTTTGGGCTTGGGCTGTTTGTAACACCAATATGCAATATGGTAACACCTAAAGGCTAAAGCCCACAACAATATGGTAACACCTAAAGGCTAAAGCCCACAATAAGGTGACCAAATAAACTCCAAATGAACATAAAAATATCTTTATCTTGTTTAATCATATTATAATTCAACAAATTCTCTACAAGCGATTCAAAAAGAAAACTGTATCGTATTACCTGCAAATATACGACACTGTGATGAGAATCAAAGTTGCAACATGATGGCCCATTGACACACCAAAGTCAGATCGCCGTGTTTCCCAAAAAATCAAAGCAAAGATGGAGTACAAGTAGAATCCACCCGCGTACATGTAAAGACCTTTCAATTTCAATCTGAAAATCGATAGCCAACCAACTTCAGAAATCCGAGGTTATGAAAAGAACCAAAGAGCACAAAGCGACACTAAATCTTACTTTGCTTTCTGATCAGGCCATTTCTGGGTGCCGGGACCTACCCAAAAGTAGCTAGTTTTCGTGAACCATGGCTCGTTATAAGTTACAGCCAAAGCTAGAATTTCAGCTGAAAGAAAATAAACACATTTCCATGCCGATTCCTTAAATTTCCGTATCTTTTTCTTCCTTTCTTCAGTCTCCATGTCTAGCTTTTGCTGCTCTTTTCCAAACATTAACCGCCTTCCGACAACCTAAAAAACATGATTTTGTCATAAACTAAACGCAAGTGGTTCCGAAGATAGTGTATGGATCATTGTATTAGTCTTTGATGTTTGAAATATGATGATCAGGTAATCCATTGTTCATGTGTTTGACAAATTCTAACCATTTAAAGAAACTTACATGTAAAATTAATGACTCATGTATAATCATTTAGTTAAAATCAGTTTCACTTTATCCAAATACTAGAAACTTATTATCTATGGCTTGAGAATACAATAATCATATACTTACTTTCAAACACAACTTTAGCACAATAGATTATAGGTAACTATTTGCTAATTAGTTAAAGATAATGATATGCTAATTAATTCATGATCTATGGATATATCAATATCAAATTCAATGATGTTAAATCTTCATCAAGATTCAAAATTTAACAAAAAAACACAAAATTTTGACAGATTAATCTCTATTTCAAAAACTATGGATTAAAAATCCTAAATTTAAAACCTTGTGCTGATAATCAACATGCTTTCCATACATTTGGTTCTCTGGCTCCTGAAGCTATTGGGTTCCTATACATAGTGCAGAGGGTCGTGCACAACAATTTATAGACCCGATGACCCAAAGTTTATTTTTAGCAATTAGTAGCATAGGTTTTGCGATTGAAAGGGGTTGTGGCGGGCAGCGTGTTGCCCGTTTACCCGCCATCCTGCTATAAAATATTTCTAACTCTATTGTAGTTTCTATTTCAGATGAAAAAAAATATATAAAAAAATAAACTTAAATCAAAGCAAAACTCCCAAAAAATCAATCTACATCTTCTTAATTCTTAAAAATATGTCAAGAACAAAACCAAAGACAATAAAATAACTCAAATGGGTAAAGCAATGAGCAAAAAGTTACCTGAAAAACATATCTGTCAAGCAAATAACGAACAAGTGGAAAGAAGATAGCAAAGAGAGGAAGAAGAGATAAATCTTTGTAAGTTGGGTAGGACTCATGTTCAAAGTCCATGGATGAAAGAATATCCAGCAAACCCATGTTGGGAAATGGGAAGGAGAATTATTTACTCGGTTTCTGATTGAAATCATGATTTGGAAGTATATTAAATATTAATGGAAGTGTAGGGTAGAGAGAGAGAGAGAGAGAGAGAGAGAGAGAGAGATTGATTCTGTTGTACAGGCGTCAAAGAGGAATGTGAATACTTTCCATAACAGCAATGTAAAATGATGTGGCTTGGAGACTTTCGGTCCCATCTCGATGTGTTGTTTTGTGTTGTTTCTACGCATGTTCGGTTGTCAAAGATTATGAGTTAAGTACCAAAACAGTCCATGTGGTTTAAGTCATTTGTCAGTTCAGCTTAAAATCAAAATAATTGCTTAAACAGTCCCCTGAGTTTTACAAAATAAGTCAAAACAGTCTAATTACTTAATAAGGTTAACTCAACCTCGTTAAGTTAGGGGTAAAATCGTCCATTTACCTTTTGAATAGCAATGGAAAAGATGGAATGTTATTTTTAAAACAAAATACAAATTTGAGGGACATGTAACATTACAACATATGAACACTTCTATTTCTTCATTTCCTTTTCTATCTAATCAACCAAAATCCTAATTCGCAATCCTTCAATTCCTTCGATATCTTTCTCCATAATCCCTTACGCTATGTTCCCGAGTTTACTAAATAAAAGAAAAGAAGAGAAAGGGATATTAGGAGAGAAAAGAAAGGAAAATATATAATTTTATTTCGTGTTCCCGAATTGAAAGGAAAAGAAAAGAAACTAAAGATTTTATGTGTTCCCGAGTTGAAAGGAAGAGAAAGGAAACGTATATTTTACAATTATACCCTTGTAAGATTTTCTTATAGGTTAAATGAGAGGGCAAATTGGTAAATGATATACTTTAATTTTTTTTTACTTTCCCTTCCTTCCGCTTCCTTCCAATTTGGAAGGATTGTTATTTGGAGGAATTTTCCTTCCCCTTCTCTCCACTTCTTTCCTTTAATGAAACTCTGGAACACAAAATTGTTCCTCTTTCTTTCCGCTTCCTTTCCGTTCCTTCTATTATTAAACTCTGGAACATAGTGTTAATCAATGGCTGCTACTGCATCCTCCAGTTCAACCGTCTCTCCACCACCAACCCACGCCAGATACGACGTCGTCATAAGCTTCAACCAAGACACATGTTTCTTCTTCGCTACTTATGTGTTTGCACTTTCACGGGTGATAATAACCGGTGGTTTTGGTTTGTTTTTGGAGCCGGGAGGACGACCACGTGGATGGCGTCCGGAGGCGTCACCGAAGCCAGGGGTGGTTTGGTTGGGCTCATCTTGGTCGGAGTGTGTGGGATTTGGATGTTACATATTTACCATAAACAGATTCCTAGAAATGAATATTGCCACACCTTCAATGTCGAAATTTAATTACCCTTTTGTCATTGATATGTGTTTGTTGTTGATGATGAAAAGAAATAAAAGACCAGAAAGCTTCAAAAGGTTGACCGTGAGAAACTAAGGAGAGGGCGTCTCAATGAGCAATTTACTGAATTGGGTAAAACACTAGGTATGTTAACATGAACTTGTTAGGCTTAGAACTGAAAGAAGGAAACTAGAGAGAATAAGGGTCTGTTTGGTATGCCGTAATGGAATGGATGAGGGAATGGAATGGACAAGGTAATGGAATGAACAAGGTAATGGAATGGATCATTACCATTCCATGTCTTGTTTGGTTGCCATGTGGGAATGAAACAAAACATTACTTTATGTTGTTGGATAAGCAGAAAAAGACGAAGGAATAAAATCGATGGTGAGTGATGGTTAGTGGCGGTGACGGTGAGTGGTGATATGTGTCGGTAGCGGTAGCGGTGGTGGTGGGTGGCGGCGGCAGTGGTGGTCACGGTGGAAGGTGGAGGTGGATGGCCGTGATGGTCAGTAGTGGCGGTGGTGGTTGGTGGCAGTGATGGTATGTGATGGTGTGTGGTGGTAGCGTGGTGGTGGGTGGCAACGGCGGTGGTTGGTGGTGGCGAAGATGGCGATGGGTGGAGGTGGATGGCGGTGATGGTGGGTGGCGGCGGTGGTGGGTGGGTGAAGGTAGTGGGTGGCGACGATGGTGGGTGGTGGGCGACGGTGGTGGTCGGCGTTGGGTGGCGGTGGGTGGGTGGGTGACAGTGGTGGGAGAAGGTAGTAGGTGGCGGCAACGGCGGTGGTGTGTGGTGGGTGGTGGTGGCAGCGGTGGGTGGTGACGGTGGTAGGTGGTGGGCAACGGTGGTGGGTGGTGACGGCGGTGGTGGGTGGTGACAATGGTAGTGGTTGGTGGTGGTTGGTGGGTTATGGTGTTCTTAATAAAGGGTGAATGAGGGATGGAATGAAAAAAAAAACATGGGGGGTGGATGGAATGGTTTTGAGGGAATGGAATGCCTTTTGGGCCATGTTTGGCTAAACTTCTCCTTATCACCTTATTTCCTTTTTCACTTCCTTATCTCCTTAATCCCAAAAGTCTCAAATCCTTACTTATAACTTATCTCCTTTTCAACCCACAAAAACTCGTTTTCAACCCATTACCCAAACATTATTTTCTCCTTATCTCCTTCTTGATTAAGGAGATAAGTCATAAGGAGGTAAAATAAGGAATCCCAAACATGGCCTTGGAATGGGTGATTCCATTCCTTTAACCAACCAAACACACTATTTTTCATTCCCTCGTAATGATCCATTCTATTCCCCCTTTCATTCCATCATACCAAACGCTACCTAAGTTAATCCAAATCTAAGCTAACCCTTGTTTTGTGACTGTTAGCTCAATCTGTATTAATGAACTATGGTCGTTACAACAATTCAATTATTATAATTAAGTTCATTACTTTACTTGTTAACAATACAAGACCAATACTCATTCCAGTGTAATTTGTAACATTTCTGAAAATGAGAATCTGATCCCAAATGTTATATTGTATCATTTTTAGCAAGCAAATATGGTGCTTGTTTTAAGTTCTTTTGGCTATATTGTAAGCTTGATGCTAAATATGTTAAAAGCTTTAAGCAGATGGTGGGTGGTGGTGGTGAAAGGTGGAGGAGATGGTGGGTGGTGGTGGTGATGGTGAAAGGTGAAGATGGTAGTGGGTGGTATAGATTGAAGAAGATAAGGTGGGTTGTGGGTCTGTTTAAAATTTTATAAGTAACTTGACGATTTTGCCCCTGACTTAACGACATTATTGAGTTAACCCCGTTAATGAAATTGACTGTTTTAGCCTATTTCATCAAACTTAAGGGACTGTTCAAGCAATTATTTTGATTTTGAGCTGCACTGGTAAAATGGTTTAAACCACAGGGACTGTTTTGGTAATTAACTCAACATTTATTTATATACCAATAGTTTATTGCTTTGTGTCGTTATGCACTCATTGACGGTCGCATTGTATCATTACATACTTGGAGTAAAGGCTAATTGTGTTCTACACTTCTACACCTCTTAAGCAAAAATCATTGTTATTTTTAAATATGTAGCTTAGCTTACATTATTTTACTCTTGTAATTTTCTTTAAAAAACATTTTTATATAACTTAGTTATGTTCGTTGGGGATACTACATACAGAGACTTCCAATCCTCCTACCCGTTTGGGTTAGAGGCTTACACTCCTACTCTACATTACACTAATATCCTAAATTACTCTCTTTTCCTGAAATTAAACCTAAGAGGCATGTGACTATACTAAGTGAGCTAGCCCACATTGGCAAGCGAAGTCTATATACATGGACGCTTTCTCTATGTGAAGTCTATGTGTAGCATTTTCCTCTTTTATTCCAAAATACCAATAACACCTTGTCACCATCATTAGGAAGAAATCCATTTTTATACGTGACACATACCAAAATACCAACAACACGATCGATTTTAAGTCAAATCATATAAAAAAATATACTCCCTCCGTCCCAATTTAAATGTCCTAGTTAAAAAACACACATTTTAAGAAATATTTTGTTTGTATGTGATAAAATGATAATAATATCCTTAAAAGTGGTGATTGTGTTTTGTCTTTTATGAGCAAAACTGGAAATTATATTTCTATTTTTGGAAAGGGACATTTAATTTGGGACAAACAAAAAAGGAAAGTAGGACATTTAAATTGGGACGGATGGAGTAGTAAAAATCTATATAATGACATAGTCTAGCCTAAAACACCTTGTCACCATCATTGGGAAAGCCGGAAGCATCCAACCAGGTTGTTCCAAATGGACTCGAGCTTAGGGAGGGGGTGTCGGTGTTGAATGCCGATCAGGGATTTGCGAGTGTGAGATAGCAGGCAAAAATATTCCCTTTGTACACTCTATTTACCCTAATGTAGTATGGATTTATTGCATCTAATATTTCATAATAATCCTTACTTTTAATTATTACTTACCTTTAATTATTACTGAAGAAGGAAATCCGAGCACCACTACTAGACATGATTAGGAGTTCTTCTCTCAATGATCTTCATCTTGCTTCTCCATCATGAATCTTACCATAGGAAGGGGTTTCTATGTAATCATCATCCGATGTCAGAATAAATATTTGATTAAAGAAAAGGTATAATTTTAGCATACACGATCACCAATTTTCGTTGGCTATTTATAGGAGGGTTTCAGGACTGATTACGTCATTGTCACATGAGGTGATCCCTCATAGTGTACATAACCGTCTTGATAGTGACATCTCTAATCCTATTTGTCAAGGATGAATACTCCATTTATCATGACTGTACTTTTACAGCTTAGCCGTCATAAACAAATTAACGTATTGGCAAACGTGTGTGATTCCGTATTGACCTTTTAGGGTGTGACTCGTATTTATTTAGATTGGATCCTAGACCATAGCTCTTCAATTACGTTTAATGTTATACTTGTAATACTCCTCTTCTTTGTAGATGTTGTATAAATATATAGCTTAACTATGAAAAACATGCCCCCACCCTTGTGGTGGAGTGGCATCCAGGTGAAAAGCGAATACAGGTGGCGCTGGTTCAACTCGGATAGGAGGCGAGGTTTATCGATTATTCCACTGTGGTGTCTTTGGGTAGGTGGATGTCGGGTTTCTGCGCATCTAGGAGAGCTAAGGGG
This sequence comes from Ambrosia artemisiifolia, assembly GCA_032199755.1. Taxonomy (NCBI): domain Eukaryota; kingdom Viridiplantae; phylum Streptophyta; class Magnoliopsida; order Asterales; family Asteraceae; genus Ambrosia; species Ambrosia artemisiifolia. The sequence goes on from CM063519.1 coordinate 4,333,030, forward strand.
CTGGCAGCGATCGAGTAGTCAACCTTGACCACAGCGCCCGCTGCCCGCTGTCACGATGATTGGCATGTGGTTCATTGCGGTTAAAAAAACTATGAAAAACATATTATATTTATTTTATTATTTTGTTGGGATTTTATTATTTTTATCAACACATTTTCCCCAGTTGCTTCCCTCACCCTTTCGTCTCCGGAGAACAAACCTGTGCTTGATTCAAACAATCGTACAAATCGCCACGATTTCAACCCATTCATCCGATTAACCCATTAAAATCAGGTCAGTAGTTATCAAATAATATCAATTCATTTAATGAACTTTGTATCCTAGGTTTTCAATTTCTAGATCTAAAGCACCAATTTCATTACTTATTTTTAGTGTCTTTAAGTCCCTTTTCGATTAATACTATTTTCACTGCCATTACATTGTTAGATTTGCTATTTTAGATTATTGGTCACAGTTTCTTGAATTAATTATGTTATGTATGCTTAGATTTAGGGGTAATTATCATTATCTGCATATGTTCTTGAATTAGTTGTGTTATGTATGCTTAGTTTATTAAAAAGTTTGAATTTTTATTTGTAATTTATATTTAGAATTTTAGATAATAATGGCCTTCTTTCAGGTGTATGCAATTTGAAAATTTTGTGAAAATTTTAATATTAGTTGAATAAGGGTTTGGGTTAACCTGAAGCATGGATGTTGAAGACACAATGGGTGATCAAGGTGAAACCTTTGATCATCCGCTTAACAATGCGTATGGCTCGCTGAATGATATATGTTATGAACTGTCATCCCTGCAAGAACTTGCGTGTCGTGGCTCGTGGAGGTCGATTCTTGATAAAGTAGCTCGAGCGCGTACGCAGTCCCTTCTTTCTAAACCGCATGAACATCTGATTTATCTTACCTATAACACAATAGCACTTACTAAACTACGTCGTTTCTCAGAAGCGGTCGTTGAACTTGATACCCTTGAAAATGGGATAGACAATGTTATTTATAGTTATGAGAATTACCCGCAGCACTATCCTTACCGTTATGGATCCATGGCCCCGTTTTCCCTCCGGTGGTTGTATGCTGAACTGCCGTCTAGAGTTGGGAATCGTCAAGAAACTTTAGATCGGTTCTATACGCTGCTACATTTTGTTAGGGAGAAAACAAAACCGAAAAGTGATAAGGATTCATCGGGTATGGGTATGTCGGATGATATATGGAGAAAACGTGAGGGGTTGGTGATTAACTCGATTATAAGTCATCATTTGAGTCATAAAGAGTTTGGGGTTTGTTTGGATTTGATCAAAGATTTGGTTAGCCGTGACTCGACCCCAGTTGCTAGAGCGGTTTTGATCTCGAAGCTTGGTTATATCCAAATGCAGTTAGGTGATTTAGAAGGAGCAAAAGCGAGTTTTGGTATGGTTGAAGGGATTGTGGCTGAAGAAAAAGCAGAAATCAAGTTGAAAAATCTTGTAAACAGGAATAAGGCGTTGATGTTTATGGTCGGGAAAGATTATGTTTCTGCTGTGCGGGAGTACCAGGAGTGTATCGATCGAGATGATTCAGATGTGGTGGCGATTAATAACAAGGCTCTTTGTTTAATGTATCTGCGGGACTTATCGGATTCTATAAAGGTGATGGAGAGTGCATTGGAGCGGGTCCCTACGGCTGCTTTAAACGAGACTTTTGTGGTGAATTTGTGTAGTATGTACGAGTTGGCGTATGTTAATCACTCGGATATCAAGAAAACGCTTAGCAGCTGGATTGCTCGTGTGGCTCCGGATGATTTTGATACTTCGTCTACTCGTGTTTGAAGTAGTTATTTTATGTTCTTTCAAGGACCATTGATGTTTCTAATGTTGTTTAAAACTGTCTGTTCCAGTTTGGTTTTCTTGTAAGTAGGCTGTTGAATGCTGCTGATATACTGCACTAGATTGAAGATAATAACAATGGGATCCTTAAACTTTATGCATAGACATAAATCCATAATATCTGGTTTGGAAAATAATTGTTGTGCATCTGCTAACTAGGGATGAGCTGCCGAATACCGATCCCGTCCCGTACCGAACCGGTACCGAACTGTCCCGTACCGAATTGGTACCGAACTGAGGGATTTCGGTTTTGGGATCAATACCCACTTTGTTGGTTTTTCGGGATCGGTATTAGGCGGTTTCGGTACGGGATTTTTTCGGGATTAGCGAATTAATACGGAAATTGTAACTACTGAAACTGTAAATACCGAAGTAGAAAATCTCCTGGAAGTAGTAAAGTTGGTGTATTTGGGATCAGTATTGGATTTTGGAGGTTTTCGGTTTCGGTATTATCGGATCAATTACTAATCTCGTCCCGAGCTCGTCCCTACTGCTAACTATAAACATATTAAATGGCAAAACTATCATTCTGTTTTTAAGCATTTGATAACCTCTTTACTTTAAAGAATATTAGAAGCAAGTGTAAATATTGTTTTTTTTTTTTAATTTGATACTCCATAATCTCATTTCTTTAAGGGGTATACTATTAAACACCTCATTTGACTATTTTAACACTATACAAGTCTTATAGATATAGAGGTGTTAAAATAGCCTATCAGAATTTTTCAAAAAAGCAACCTCCAAACCAAGTCAATAACTGCTTTCAGTGGTTTCAAGGGAAGTATTGTCCTCTTTTGCATCTTTACTCATGTGAAGGATTCATGAAACAATTTCACAATTACAAAGACAATGGTCCAAGTTAAAGTAACAAGTTCAAGATAAGAAAAATTAGTCAAGACTGATTTTAGCAATGAGGGAGGCCGGACGGAGTTCCGACAGCTTACTAGCAAACCTCAACTTTTCTTCAGACGATAGGTGCGAGTGGGGATGAACAACAAACCTTTTTAGGAAAGGGGAGCACTCGAGTAAATACTTGATCAGACTTACTTCAATCACTGAATCTTTAAAATCTGAAACGTCAACACTTCGAAGCTGCAGTGGCTCTGTTCTGGTGTAGTCAACATCTAAAGAGAAATTTGCACGTGTACGGTCATAAGCCTGCAAGAATAACTAGTATTTAAATGCAAAACTATACAAATACGAGATTATAAGAGAAACAGTATGATACATACCAAATCATTTGCTGAGATTTTAAGAGTCTGCAGATTTGGGCAGCACCTAATTAATTCAAGAGCACATGATAACAACACACCATCGGATACATCTAATGTTGACAATTCAAGAGTCTTGAGATAGGGAAAGATGGTACGGTATCTCTTTTCAGCACCATCTTCTATGAACTATAAGAAAAGTGGCAAAGCAATTAGATTATATCGAATATTATCAGTAATCAAAGACCCAAGTTAGGCTTTACCTTGCACCTTACAAATTCCAAATTAAGTTCTTGAAGATTTGGAAACAGACCCACAAGTTCAAAGACACTACTGGAATTTACAATCATCGCAGTATCACACAATGACAAAGATAATCTTTTGAGTTTTGCAAGTTTTGCAATCTCAGTTAGTTTCATTTTGCCTACAGACAAACCAAACGGGTCCAAAATCTCAAGTACGTGACGCCCACTATGCACGCTCAAAATCTCAAGTAAGGGACATCGAGTAATGAATTCCCCAAATTTACTTCTTTCAAGTTCCACCAAACTCAAGTCTAAGCTCAATAGGTTCGGAAGACCATCATGAAAACCAGCTGGAGGATCAAAACGACAGTAAAGAAGCTTCAAATGTCGCAACTGTAAACAAGAGAAGAGATAGGTAGGCAAATTAAACGGTTCACCAAACATCTTCCAAATGGTGAGATCCCTAACTCCTTTTTTAGACAAGAACAAAATCCAACGTGCGATATCTCCATCATCCAATACAGAGTAACATTGCTCTTCTAAATAGAGGACAAACTTTGTTATGGAACCGTTAAGGCCTAGAAGAATACCGGATATAATTCTCCCAAATTTCTTTAGCAATTTGTTTTTTTCTAAGTACTCAAAGAAGTGGTCGTCAAACACAAGTTGGCTAAGCATAGTCCACTTATGCCTCCAGTTTCTCGACAAGATACTCGTCTTCACTGCATCTTGTACTGGCAACCGATCGAGAATATGAGTTATCACATCATCTGGCATGCTGCCAATAACATCTTCTGTTGCAAGGTTGGATGCTTTAAGTGCCATTATCCTAACAAGAAGACAAATATCAATCATAAACATGATTACATGAAATATATAAACCAAGAAACTGCACAACTTAAACCCATTGCCCTTTTATTACAAAACTATACATACAATATACATATGTATAGAAAAATAATAATAATATTCTAACCTTGAAAACTGATGGGTAAGGGGGCAGAAGAATTGTTACTTTGGGGTGTAATGGTTAATGATGAGTAGTTTAAACTATTTCATTTGAAACAAGATCGACAAGTAATAAGAAAATTACAATGTTTTGGGTTTTCATATCAAATCAAAGAGTGATATGAGGTGGGTTTCGATGGTAGAACACGGCGGAGTAATGGTGGTGGATGATCGGAGAAGAAAGAGTTAGAGAGAGAAGAAGGGTTAGAGAGAGAGAGAGAGAGAAACAAGAACAGAGTTGAAGCACAAATGATCGGTGCTTCATTCAACTGCTGTTAACGGTATTTAACAACTTAACTACTCTTTTACACTTTTAGTCATCTAACTTCTGTTATTACAGTTATAACCCCCGTACTTTTCGAAATAGCCTAATTAGCCCCTTCCCTCATTTGCCACATATCAAATAGTATATTCTTTTTCTTTTTTTTTTTGGGGGGGGGGGGGGGGGGGGGGGTTGGAAGAAATTTGGTAAGAAAATGAGAGAAGAGAAGGGGATACAAGTGTGAGTTAAATCTTAGTGTGAGTTAAATCTTAGTGTCGTTTGTTTTGTGGAATGGTTTGGAATTGGAATTAGAAAGAATTAGATTTGAAATTTAAACATTTCAATAGGTATTAGGAATTGTTGGAATTGGAATCACAATTCCATTATTGTTGTGTTTGGTTGATTAATAAATTGGAATCTATCATCCTTGCCCCCACCACCTGAACCGTTTTCGAGCAGTACTGTTTTGACCCGCATTGTTTCAGCCCGTGTCGTTTTTTTACATATGCGCACACAGAATTATTCCCCCCCCCCCTCTCTCGCGCGTTCTCTCTCTCTCTCTCTAAAAAGTTAATGTGAATTAACTTAGTATAAATGTATTCAGTTTTCATGTTTATAAAAGGGAAAACTAAACTTGGACATCGTTGATAACATTTATAACTTAAAAAACAATAGTTTTAAACATAATCAAATCAAATATTGATAGGCAAAGATAGAAGACCTAGGGGATCCTAGGTTCGATTCTTGAGCCAGGTGAGTTTTATCGGTAATTTCATCGTCGTGCCTACGGGTGGGTGGGTTACCGAGTTTTCCCCGGAATCGGTGTTTGACAACTCAGGTACTTTCAAAATATTTGAATTTGTCGAAAGGGTGCCCCGAGAGTGCTCGGGTTTGATTTGTTAGCCGTTCAAAAAAAAACTATAGGTGTATTATTTTTCTTGAAAAAAATAAATAAATAAACAAAATCCATAAGTTCAAGAGCGTCAATTACGTATGAACTAGGATTCTATTACCCCGTACTTCGCGGCGGGAGCTCCTGTTGCGTTGAGGGTTTGGTGGACGTTAAAGATCGCGCATCGCTGTGGGAGCTCCTGTTGTGTGGAGGGTTTTCATGGACATAAAATACAATATTAAGTGACTGTTATTCTCGCTTGGGCTTCAAAAAAATACTCGCGGTTAAAAGCTAAAAGTTTGGTGGTCAAAGTTTGAAATCGTAAAAGCTAAAAGTTTGGCCAAAGTGCAATGCAAGTTTAAAAAAGTTGGGTGGTCAAAGTTTGAAATCCTAAAAGCTAAAAGTTTGGTGGTCAAAGTTTTAAATCCTAAAAGCTAAAAGTTTGGTGGTCAAATTGTAAGAAAAAAAAAGTTAAGCTAAAAGTTACTGGCCAAAGTTTTAAATCCTAAAAGCTAGAAGTTTGGTGGTCAAATTAGAAGAAAATAAAGTTAACCTAAAAGTTAGTGACAGAAAATAAAGTTAACCTAAAAGTTAGTGGCAGAAAATAAAGTTAACCTAAAGCGCGAGGAGAGAGCTTCACGTACGCGAAACGCCTAATATTAAAAAAAATATATAAAAAAATATTTATATATGTCAATATGACACATTTACCTATTAATTACTCATAAACATACAAACATGATTATAAAACACATTTACGTGTCTCATCGTCTTGGGAGCACTCGTAGTTGTTTTAGTCGTTGCGTTAGGGCAATACAACTACGAGAACCAGTCGTCCTAAAACAACTCTCCGATCACAACCACAACTTCCAAGCCGCTGAGCACCACACCTCGAGCTTAGTTTGAAACATATTAAGGTCGTTAACAGAGATGGTGTCGCTTACGGCGGTGTGATGATGGCTTATAGGTTTTTAGCACATCAGACGACGGTGGGTGCTGTTAATAGAGATAACGATGGAGATGGTTTGGGTTCACATTGACGACCACGAGCAACGACACACGGTTGGTAACCACGGTTAACCTTTACCTTTACAGTCAAAGACATAAAACTCAACCTCTAATCACCGGTGGTTCCAATGGATTCATCATTATGACGTATCGTGTGCGTGTCCATTTCCATGCCTTTCATAAACTAACTAATTTAAGGTTTTGAAGTATTACACAAATATATACAACTATGTAACAGGTTTTGATTGTACCAACAATTACAAGAGTATTTAAGTCTTACAAATACTATCAAACTAGAAAAGAAACATGAAATAGACTCACAATTGGATTATGTGTAGTGATGGGGGGTTATGTGGGGGTTATGGTATTAAAATATTAAAAAGTAATAGAAGTAGGGTTATGTGGGGGTTATGGAAAAAGAGGGTGTAGTGGAAAGGGGGGTTATGAGGGGGTTATAAATGATTGGGTAATCATTGCTTTTTATTGTTTTTTATTTAAATAAGAATATTAAATAGTTTAAATTATTTTTCATTAAATATAGAAAACTTACAAATACTAAAAAAAATTACAAATACTTAAAAAAAAAGTTACAAATACTAAAAAATATGTACCTACTATATGTATATATAAAAAAATCAAAAGTATATTTGTAAATACCGTAGCAGAAATACTCCAAAGTATCGCGTGTGGTTTTCTCCGCCATCTTCAAATACTCATCATTGATATCGTATGTGTTCCCGTAGGCGAGTACACGTATTGCGGAAGTCACCTTTTGAATTGCGGTGAATCCTAAACACCCTCTAGCGTCGGGTTTTTGCTTAAAGTAGTCATAGGCGGACTCTAAATCTTCCGTGATGCGCAAAAATAAGTTTTTACGCATCCTAAATCTTCGCCTAAACATACCAGGGCCGTATACCGGATTCTCATTGAAACAGTCATTCATCAAACGCTCATTGGCGGCTACACGGTCTCGCTCTATATATTGCCTAGACAATATCGGCCGTGGGGCGGAATTATTTATAAGATGCATCGCGCTAGTCGCTAGCGTAGCCGCACTCGTAACGGCTTCTTCCTCTTCCGCGCCGTCATCGTGAAAAAACTGCTTATATAGATCGACAAACGAGTCTTCGAAGGGAGGAGACGACATTTTGGTGATTTGTTTGTGTGTTGAATTTGTTTGAGTTGTATGTATGTATTGTATGTGTGTGAATGAGTGTGTGTGAATGTGTCTACACATATACATATATAGAAAATAGAAATTGATTTTTTTTTTTTAAATCAGACCGTTGCAACGGTCATGTTGACCAAAGAAAGCTCCACAACGCCCGTTATCCACAAAGCTGCTCACCCCGAAAACGCCCCCATAGCGCCTGGGGGGCGGTGTTCCAGGCGCTATGGGCCTCCAAAACGCCCCCATAACATACCACTACACATACCCTTAGAAAACAATCATACTCAAAGAGACATTTTCATGACAATAAAAAGAAAAACGAGACATGTACCTTGAAGAATCTGAAGAACTCGAAGTGTACAATAATCAAACAAAATATTCAAATCTGCAAAGAATTAGAAGAAGACGAAGCTAGTCTGGGTCGACTTTAGTCATGTGTAGGAGTCAAGAAACAATTTCACAAATACAAAGAATATGGTCCAAATTAAAATAAACAAACACTTTGTATTGTTCTTAAATTCATACAAATAAAAGACAAGTTCAAGAAAATTAAAATTAGTGGAGACGGATTTTAGCAATGGGGGAGGCTCGATGGAGTTCCAACAGCTTACAAGCAAACCTCAACCTTTCATCAGTCAGAAGGCGTGAGTGGAGACGAACAACAATACCTTTTAGGATAGGAGACCATGCAAGTAAATACTTGATCAAACATACTTCATTGTTTGAAGCTCTAAAAGATGAAATGTCAACACTTTGCAACTGCAGCAACCTCGTTGTGTTGTAGTCTACATCTGGAGAACAAACTGTAGGTGTCGGGTCATCATCCTGCAAGAGCAACTCACATTCAAATACCAAACTATATATAGGATTATAAGACGAGCCGTATGACACATACCCAACCTCTATGTGTTATGATTTCAAGGGCCTGCAGATTTGGGAAGCTCCTAATCAATTCAAGAGTATAAGATAACATAATACCATTGCATATATCTATACTCGATAACTTAAGAGTCTTGATGCACGGAAAGGTGGTAAGGAACCTCTTTTCAGCACAGCCTTCTGTAAACTATAAGAAGAACGGTAAATCAAAATGTTACAAAATTAATAAAACCTCATAACAATATAATGAATATGCTGTAAAATATCAATAAACTTTTAGAATGGTCATTTTAGGTTATAATGAATATTTAGTTATCATATTATGACAAATGAAACAAAGTTTCTGTAAAGTAAACATCAAAGACCCAAGTTGGCCTCACCTGGAACTCTAGAAAATCTAAATCAAGTTCTTGAAGTTTTGGAAGAAAGCGAACAAGTTCAAAGATACTACTGGAATTTGTGATCATATTGTCAAGATGGCACAATGACAAAGATAATATTTTCAGATTTGCAAGTTTTGCATTCTCAACTAGTTTCACATTTCCTGCAGATAACAAATCCGTTTTCATAGGCTCAAGTAACATACGCTGACAATGCGTGCTCAAAAACTCAAGAAAGACCCGCCGAATACGCATGTTCATAATCTCAAGTAAGGGACATCGAGTAATAAATTCATCATACTTGCTGCTTTCAAATTGCACCAATCCCAACTCTAAGCTCAATAAGTTCGGAAAACCTTGAAAATTAGCTGGAGGATCGAAACAGCAGTTTAAAAGCTTCAAATGTTTCAACTCTAAACAGGAGAAGAGATGGGTAGGCAAATTAAGCGGTGGACCATACATCTTCCAAATGGTGAGATCCTTAACTCCTTTACTAGACAAGCACAAAATCCAGTGTGCAATATCTTCATCATCTAATACGGAATAACTTCGCTCTTCTATGTAGAGGCAAAACTTTGTTATGGCACCATTAAGGTTTAGAAGAAGCTTACTTATAATTCTACCATACATACTCTCGCCATTTGTTTTTATTAGATACTCAAAGAAGTTGTCATCAAATACAAGTTGGCTAAGCATAGTCCACTTGAACTCGACAATATACCCGTCTTCACAGCATCTTGTACTGGCAACTGATCCAGAATATGAGTTACCACGTTATCCGGCATGCTGGTAATAACATCTTCTGTTGCAAGGTTGGATGCTTTAAGTGCCATTACTGTAACAAGAAGACAAATGCTAATCATAAACATAAATTGATGGAACAAATAGCCATGATAAACATAAACCATCTATCTACACAACTCAAACCCATTACCCTTCCTTAATTTCATATTTTATTTTTACTGATCAAACCTATTTTAACGGGCGAAAATACATGTTACATAACTAAACAAGAGATTGAAAACTCAATTTACAAAAGGATAAACATGAAGTCTGAACAAGAATCACAAAATATATAGCTAGCATAAAAGGTTGGATAATGGTTGGTTCTGAATTCTAATCAGCATTAACAGACATTTGGGTGTAATTATGTAACAATACCCTCCCAACATGGAACATGAGGTCACTTCAAACGCTAACAAAATATCTAAAATCCTAAAGAAATACTTGAAATACCAAAGAAACGCTAACAACTCCAGCTACACCAAAGTACATACAAAGATATAATAAGGGTTGGGGTTCTTGATACCGAGTACCCTATGAAACAAAATATTCAAAATGCACAACCACTATGCCAAACATATCACATCTCATATCTCGTCACATATCATGATGATACACTACTCGCGACTCCAGTGCACCCAAAATCGGAAGGCGTGTATGGCACTACACCACTAGACCGCAAAGTAATCATATCAAATCATACAATGCATCCATACGCCTCCCAAATAATCCAAAGGCTCTTCCGCGAGCATATATAACATGCCTATGGTACCTCCGTAGGTAATTGAGTCAGTATCCCTATCTCATGTCTACAAATCTAGGGTTCTATGATCGCACGAGTGAACATATAATCTCACCTCACATCCAAAGTATGTTCAGCATATCCTAAGATAAGTGAAATCATAAACCCTCCAAAAGCATATTATAAAAGATGTTTTTTTCTCAAAAGCAATTTTGTTCACAAAAGATAATCATGATGTTTCCAATTAAATAATAGCACACAACAATAAACTTAGGTCAACCAACATAGGGAAGCGGAGTCATAGATGATCGTTATTCGTATCGTTCTCATTAAGCAATTTGGGTGTAATATAATACATACAGAATGCTATAAAGTAATTAACCTAAATGAAAGATGAGACGAATTTATAATAATAATAATAATAATAATAATAATAATAATAATAATAATAATAATAATAAAAGCAAGGTGATTTAATAACCTCAAGTGTGAAATCAGTGACTCCTAATTCCCTACTTAATGGATGTGTTCCTTACAACTCTTTTGACCAAACGAGGGGACTACTTAAATAATTATTCGTTTAGATTCTTTCTTTGGGATGAGCTTTAGAAATCCCGCAATATCTGGTGGTGTTGCTTCATACAGATAAGCTTCAGAAGGAGGTTTCTGAAAGTTCCTGTGATATTATTTTCTGAATGCCTCAATACAATGATAATAATGATCCCATTATACAGGGATGAATACAAAGCTAACCCTAGCCTTATTTTAGGAATAGATATGCACAATTACAAGATAATATTATCTATACAAAATTATAATTATCTACTAAAATAAGTCGGCTAAGACTCCCCCGCAGTTTGAGCGGTCGGTGAACAGACGCTTAAACTGGATCGAAAGGACTGAAACAATTGCTTTGAGAGTCCTTTAGTGAAAATACCAAACTTAATTTTAATTAAACACATAACCGTGAAAAATTACATTAAGATAGCGGGCAACAAGCTGCGCCGCCAACCCCTTCTGAATGACAAACCCTAACCTGCTAAAAACGAACCCATTCCCTCGTGGCGCCGAGACATTGCTATGAATAACCCGTTGGACTCTGGTCAGGAAACGGATGGCTTCCGGTGCCAGGGAGCCAAAGGTGTCAAATGCCAGGGGTACGAAAACGTGTTGGTTCTCCTCACAAGCTTTAGCATGTTTCTCAACTTTCTTCACCTCTGCTTTCCGCACCGCTTGCCCAACTACAAAACCATTATCCGGCCCACCCAAAGACAAGCAAGTCTGCTGGACGTAGGGTGGATCTCCCTTCTGCGGGGTCCGAGAGGAAATTCACAGGCGCCTCCTTTTTGGCTGAGATTCCAGGTTATTTCAAATTAGGGGTTAAATATGTAATAAAAATTGGTAAATTGGATTTTAATAATACAACTTTTTTGTTGTTGACCGATAATAATCTCACATGAGTTTATCCTTGTCAGCAGTACCACTTTTTGAACATTTTTGTCTCATTGGTCCACTTTTTGAACATTTTTGTCTCATTGGTCCACAACTAAAATCATTGTAACATACATGCCATAACTTGAAAGCTTATGGCTATTAGAACAAAGTGTGTAACATTTTATAGGTTCTTTAACAATGCGTTGAACGACGAGAGGGTTTAAATGAGGATGAGGCGATTGAGATAGCCTGTACCAAGTACGGTCTCGTGCACAACAATAATTTTCCTAACATTGCGGTTTGGAGATTTAGTCGGTATCAATTAAAACCGTCACACTACTGTAATCCGATCAATATCAGTTTGGTTTGTTAGTTTTTTTTAACGGCCAACGAAAATTCACAAAGAACTCCCTTTGGAGTCCCTACTCAGTCAAATCATGACTCCTTCCACGCGGCATAGCCAGACATGTAAGGGAACTTCTGATATCACCAAGTTCACCAGTTCCGGAAAAAACCCGACTAATCACCCGCCCGTAAGCACGACAATGGAATAATCGGTAAAACCTGACGCTCTCAAAAATCAAACCCATAACCTTTCAGCTATGAGCCTTCATACCACTCGACAGTGGTTGGTTAGTTTGGTTTGTTAGTACCATCACTGGTTTGCCAAAAATGAGACGTGTATCAATGTTTGGCTCTCCTTTTCCATTTCTCCTTATAACTTTTCCTCCTTCAAAAGTTACTTAATCTCATAAGTCACAATTTGTGACTTATGACTTTTCCCCCAAAATCTCCTTTTCAAAGCACAAACTCCTCCACAGGACCACAAGTTACTTTTCAAAAAAACATCCAAACACTTTTGTGTAACTTATGACTAATTGAATAAGTCAATAAATTAAAAGGAGGTGTGGAAATAGAGAGCCAAACATGCACTAAGGTTCAAGGATATAATAATTGGTTTGTCATAGAAACATGCCCTAATTTCACTAATCCAGCCCTTTTCTTCTTCTTCTTCTTCTAATTTCGTTGCTCTGTTTTCATCTTTCCAATCGATCTGCGATCATCCCTCATTTGTAAGTTGTCACTTCTCTCTATAATTTTACTTTATGCATATTGGTATGTAATACCTGTTCAATTCAATGATGAAGTTTGTGACTTTGTTCAGACTTTAGATATATATAATATTTTAATTAAAAAACAAATACCGGAATTTAAGAAAACTAAATGATTAATATTTGTCCCTTGTTGTTAGAATGAATGATGGCACTTGAAGCATCTGAGTTCGGTCTAGAGGATTTTATTAGTAGCATGCCTGATAATGTGATAACTAGTATTCTGCATCGACTGCCATTACAAGATGCAGTCAGGACCGGTATCTTGTCGAGAAACTGGAGGTTTAAATGGACTATGCTTACCCAACTCATATTTGATGGGAACTTCTTTTCGTATTTAATAGATAGAAATGGCGAAAATAGCTTCGGGTTGATTATAAGTAGACTTCTTCTTCATATTAATGGTGCCGTGTCTAAGTCTGTCCTTGTCACCGACTTATTGCATGTTGAAGATATTCATCACCTGATTTTGTTTCTGTCCAGAAAAGGAATTAAGGACCTCACTATTACAGATTGGTCTAAACCACAAGTGAAGTTGCCTACCCATCTTTTCTCTTTGAAAGATGTTGTGAAACCTTGCTTGATTTCATTGATAATTCAGTATAAATAATACATTAACAAGATCTCCTATATTTGTGGAGAGATATACTAGAATCAATTACATTTAAATTACAAGATATATCTATATACTATTACGCCCCCGCAGTCGAAACGTCGGGTGGACCGATACTGAGACTGGAGCGAAAATCATCAAACAGAACACGAGGGAGTCCTTTGGTGAAGATGTCAGCAATCTGATGTCGGGAGGGCACATGTAGAACCCTAACGTGTCCGCGCTGAACCTGCTCGCGAACGAAATGAATATCTAACTCGATGTGTTTGGTGCGCTGGTGTTGTACTGGATTGCCTGAGAGATAGACAGCACTGACGTTATCACAGTATACCAAAGTGGCACGAGACAGAGGATGACGAAGCTCGAGCAAGAGGTTTCGAAGCCAGCAAATATCAGCAACAACATTAGCGACTCCCCGATATTCAGCTTCAGCGCTAGACCTGGAGATGGTGGCCTGGCGTTTAGACGACCAGGAAATGAGATTATCACCCAAATACACGCAATATCCAGAAGTGGAGCGACGAGTGTCTGGGCAACCGGCCCAATCAGCATCAGTATATGCCACAAGTGAGAGATTGGGAACCGGACCTAGACGTAGGCCATAACTAGAAGTCCCCTGAAGATATCGTATAATGCGCTTAAGCGCATGCCAGTGATCCTGTCGAGGGTCGTGCATGTGCATACATATCTGCTGAACAGCATAAGAGATGTCGGGTCTGGTAAAAGTGAGATACTGCAACGCACCTGCGAGACTGCGATAGGTAGTGGGATCATCATGAGGAGGGCTGGCAGTAGCAGAAAGCTTGGACTGTGTATCAACAGGAGTGGCCACTGGGTTACAGGTGTCCATGGCAGCACGATGAATGATGTCCTGTAAGTATGCTTGTTGAGACAGAAACATGGAGTCACCATTGCGAGTGACTTGAATACCCAAAAAATAAGAAAGAGGACCCAAATCTTTCATAGCAAATTCACCAGACAGAGTACGTAGTAACTGCACACGAAGAGCCTCAGTAGACGTAGTAAGAATAATGTCATCCACATATATCAACAGATAAGCAATGTCCGACCCCCTGTGATAAATAAATAATGAATTGTCGGATTTGCTCTGTGTGAACCCGTGCATGGTGACAAAATCAGTGAAGCGCTGGTACCAGGCACGAGGGGCCTGCTTGAGCCCATAGAGAGACTTCCGTAAACGACAGACATGATCCGGAAAATCACGATGTCGAAACCCCATGGGTTGATGCATGTAAACAGTCTCATCCAAGTTGCCGTGTAGGAACGCATTAGTGACGTCCAACTGATGAATCGGCCAGGACTTGGAGAGAGCCAATGAGAGAATCACCCGAATGGTAGATGGTTTGACAACCGGACTAAACGTCTCACCACAATCAATACCTGTCTGTTGGTTGCGACCATCACAAACCAAACGCGCTTTGTAACGCTCCAAACTGCCGTCTGACCTGAATTTATGTTTAAATAACCACAAGCAACGTATAATATTCATGTCAGGAGTCCTAGGTACAAGCTCCCAGGTCTTGTTTTTAATAAGTGCACTAAATTCATTGGTCATGGCATTATGCCACTCGGGAGTGGACAAGGCAACCTGAGGGTTTTTAGGGAGTGGAACAATAGCGGTGTTGGAGGTGGCAGTGTGAAGATTGAAGTGTTGTTTAGGCTTGTGAATACCACTCATAGAACGAGTGTGTATGGTACGGGTGGGTGGTGGAGGAGGAGGTTGGAAAGGAATGGGATCGGGTACAGGAGGGGGGATTTGGGCAGCGACCAGTGGGCTGGACACAGGTTGAGAGGTGGACGCAGTGGGCCGAGGGGTTGGGCTGGGCGAAGGCCGGTTAGTGGGCTGTTGTGGATTAGCGGGCTGGGAAGTGGAGGGATTTTGGGGCGGAGGGGGTGGGCCATTAGGAGTGGGCCGATGAGATGAAGGAGTGGGTTGGGGGTTGAGTGGGCCTGGGGCGGTGTAAGGTGGGGTAACAGAAGGTGTGGTTGGGGATTTATGTTGTTGGAGGTAGTCCCAAACTAGTGGGTTGATTGTGGGATTTAGAAATTCATAGGACGGGGGTTTTGTTGGGGATTGGATGGTGTATGGAAAAATGGTTTCCTCAAAGTGGACATGTCGTGAAATTATCATCTGGTGAGATGTGAGGTCAAGACATTTGTAGCCACGATGGTTTGAGGGGTAGCCAAGAAAGACACAAGGTTGGGAACGATAGTCAAGTTTGTGTATATTGGTTGAAGGTGCGAGTGGGTAACATAAACATCCAAAAACACGAAGATGTTCGTATTCTGGGATGCAATGGTAAAGAAGGGATGTAGGGGATTTGAAATTTTGAGTTTTACTAGGTAGAATGTTTAGGAGATAAGTGGCGGTTTCAAGGGCATGGTGCCACAGGTTGGGTGGAAGAGATGCTTGGGCAAGAAGGGTGCGGATCATGTTGTTAATGGTACGGATTTTGCGTTCCGCTTTACCATTTTGAGAGGAGGTGTAGGGACATGAAAAACGAAATTGCATGCCATTATGATTGCAAAAATTGTAAAACTTTTGGTTTGCATATTCTTTTCCATTGTCACATTGAAATTGTTTGATTTTACTATTAAATTGTGTGTTTATTAGGTTGTGGAGGTTTGTGAAGGTTTCGAAGACTTGGGCTTTAGTTGCTAATGGAAAAGTCCACAAAAAATTAGTAAAATCATCCAAAAACAAAATATAATATTTGTGACCGCCCGTACTAAGTATGGGTGAGGTCCATAAATCACTGTGAACAATGTCAAATGCAAGAGAAGTAGAATTAATTGAATCATAAAATGGCTGTCTAACACTTTTGCCAAAAACACAAGACTGACAAAGTGACTTATTAAGTTTTCCATAATCAATAAAAGAGGACAATTTCAAGGACTGAAGTAAATTGTCGCCGGGATGACCCAAGCGTTGATGCCAGCGATCTTGAGAGACAGCAACAAAAGAGGTAGGTTGAGTAGTCTTGAGGGGGAGTGGTTCAGTCAAGGGATAAAGATCGCCTGTGCTATTGCATCGTAGGATAGGAGCCCGAGTTTTGAGATCCTTCACAAGAAAGCCAAACGGGTCAAATTCAATAGAAATCAAATTGTCTGTTGTAAGGCGACGAACAGAAATAAGATTTTTTATTAAATTAGGGGCAAACAGGACATTGTTAAGTTTTAGGGGAGGGAAAGGTGGGGGGAGGACTTGGTTGCCTTGGGCCACTACGGGTATGGTCATGCCATTTCCAACGATAATAAATTTATTAGTGCAAGTATTAAAAGTAGACGGAGAGTATATACCTTGCTCGTTGGCGGAGTGAGATGAGGCACCGGTATCCATCACCCCATGATCTGGCGGGTTGAGGGCCAGTGAGTACAATGCCTGTGCAATATCCGTTGGAGTGTATTCTGTGAGATGTGCCTGGTCAGGGCGAGGTCCAAGAATCCCTTGGGAGCCGTGGGGTGCGGGTCTAGATGGATATGGACACGGTGGTGCAGTGGACGAGTTGCCTGTGGAGTTCTGATTTTTAAACATGGACGCCCATTGGGATGCAGTCCAGGTGCTCGGAAAAACAATATACGGATGACTCGGGTTGGTAGGGGTAGTGTTGTTGGAACGGTTTTGAGTGTTGTTTGGCCTCCCGCGACCGCGGCCACGGCGTGGCCTGGTGCGATTGGTGTCAGTGGGGTATTGTGGGGCGGGTTGGGATGGTTGAGGGGAGGTGGTTGCGGTTGTGGTATGGAGGGCAGTGGCGGCGGTAGTGGCGTTCCGAGTCACCTGTCGCTTCTTTTTGGTTTCCTCAAAAGTGAGACGTGATCGGACCTCATTGAAATTAGGTAGCGGCTCACGGTTTTGAAGGACCGTAGAGAGGCTATCATATTGTTCAGTGAGGCCGGTCAAAACTTTAAGAACAAGTATCCGGTCTTCCACAGGAGCACCCACACTTGATAATTGATCCGCCAAGTGTTTAGCATGTTCACAATAATCTGCCATAGACGAAAAATTTTCAAGACACAAGTTAGCAAATTCTTGACCAAGAAAAATAGCACGAGTGTTTTGATTATCGTTGAACTCGTGTTCCACAGCAGACCACACGTCATAAGCCGTCTGACCCGGCTGTATTATAACCCGTAACAGGGGCTGAGCAAGAGTCGCATAAAGCCATTGCTTGACCAATGCATCAATACGAGTCCACAAGTTGGCAGCTGCAGTAGCAGCCGCCGCTGCCTTGGCAGCGGCTGTCGGGTCTGAAGCAGAGGGAGGAGCAGCAGGGGGAACCCGAGGTGAGAGATGATCAGCGACTTCGAAAACTTCGCAGTGGACCTGAAACAGAGTCTTCCAGGTGGAGTATAAGGGCGAGTCTTTTTCAAGCGAAATCGGGATATGGGATTTGATGTTTGTTACGGCTAGAGCAGGGTGAATAGGAGAGGATTCCATGACTGGAAAGGGTAGGAGAGGCAGCGGAAGAGAGTAGCAGCGGAGGGTGGTGGCGGCGCAAGAGGGCAGCCGGCCAAGGAAGAAGGGTAGGTTTAGGATCTTAGGTATGATACCATGAAAGATGTTGTGAAACCTTGCTTGATTTCATTGATAATTCAGTATAAATAATACATTAACAAGATCTCCTATATTTGTGGAGAGATATACTAGAATCAATTACATTTAAATTACAAGATATATCTATATACTATTAACTCTTGTTTAGAGTTGAGACATTTGAATATTGATGGCTTTTGTTTCAATCCTCCACTTAGTTTTCATGGTTTTCCAAATCTAGTGAGCCTAGAGTTACGTGGCGGACAATTTGAAGGCGATGACCTTGGGGAGTTTCTTACTCGGTCTCCCTTACTTGAGATTTTGGACCTGGGTTATCTTTCTTATACAGGCAGTGTGAAACTAGTTGAGATTACAAAACTTCAAAATCTCAAAAAACTATCTTTTTCATTGTGTCATCTTGAGACTACGACGATCATAAGTCCTTGCGATGTCTTTGAGCTCGTGGGTTATCTTCCTAAACTTCAAGAGCTTGGTTTGGATTTTCAAGACCACAAGGTAACACTAAGTAATGTCTAATATCATCCAGTATCATCTAAAATGATTGTAGTAAAAGTTTATGACTATATATACTGCATATTCATTATATTGGAGCAAAAAGTTTTCTTACCACTTTCGTATAGTTGACAGAAGTTGATGCTGACACGAAGTTCTCCACTGCCTTTCTTTCCCTCAAGGCTCTTAAATTAACAAGAATAGATCTAGGCAATGGTATTATGCTATCATGTGCTTTAGAAATGATCAGACACTTCCCAAATTTGCAAACCCTTGAAATCACAGCAATTCAGCAAGTATGTATCGATTATACTGCTTTTCTTCTAATCTCATATATGTATAGTTTTGTATTTGAATACTATTTATTATTCTTGCAGGTTGCTGAACAAATTCCAATTTCAATTCCGGAGGTAGAGTACAACATGATGGAGCTTCGGAGTGTGGTGTTTAGAGATTTTAGAGGTTCAGAGAATGAAGTATATTTGCTAAAGTATTTCCTTGTGTGCTCTTCTTCCTTGAAAACGATTGTTATTCATCCCGACTGTTGTCTACCGCTTAGTGAACAGTTCATGTTGGCTAAGAAGTTGTTGAAGCTCCATCGCGCTTCGCCAGTAGCTGAAATCCATTTTGATTAATTGTTGCTTTGAACTTCTCTTTTATGTTCCTATTGTATAATCTGATATTGGAAAACAAAATGCATTCTCTTAAATTTAACTCATCTTGTTTTCTTAAACAAACTTTGCTGACGGATATGGACTTAAATTTAAGCAACGAACCACATCGAACGATTGGTTTACATGTTCTTCCGTTGTAGAAATGGTAAAAGTAAGTTGTTTAGCTTACACTCTGTTCCAGAGTTTCATTAAAGGATGGAAGAGAAAGGATCTCCCTCCTCTTCCTTTCTCTCCGGATCCTTCCAAATTGGAAAGATTGAAAATCACTCTAAAAACCTCTTTATTATCCCTCTCATTCCCTCCCTTTCCCTCCTACAAAAAACTCTGGAACACATTTTTTCCTCACTTCCTTTCCAATCCTTTCTCTTCCATCCTTTAATGAAACTCTGGAACAGAGTGTAGAGTTCGAGTTCTACATCTGGCGAATAATATGTTAAGAGAGGGGAGCACACAAGTAAATCGAGTTTTACATTTCTCTTTATGACTTTTTATATTACTAGTAGGAAACCCGCGCGTTGCAGCGGGACCATTAAACCGAACAAAAAATAGACAAAAAGTCAACCATTGAGGTTGGTGGTCCCGTGGTAAGGCAAAGCTTTTTAAAAGACTCAAATGTAAGGTCTCGGGTTCAAATATCAAATTCACCGTTCAAAAATAGTTACATAAATATAATAATTTTTATTTAACATAAGAAATATTTGATTACATAGTATTTATCTATCTAATTATATATACGCACACATCAATAATCTATAATACATACATACAAGAGGGGTCAAGATCGTGTACAAAGTGTTTTTTTTGTGAGAAGTGTGAGAAGTATTAAAAATTGATACTTAGGCATCATTTTTTGAACTTAGTCGTGATGTTTTGGATTGTTTTGCCTATAAAAACACCAAACATAACAATTAAAAAGCGAAAACAATGTATTTTAGGCTTAAAACTTAAAACACCATGCTAAGAACATTAGCAGTGTGTTTTAAGCGTTAAGTAGTGTGTTTTAGCTGTTTTTTAAATTTAATGACTATAATACATTGTATTGTGTTTTAGATTGTTGTGTTTGGTGTTTTTCGAGTTTAAACAACCTAAAACATCATTCCTAAATCCAAAACATGATGTCTACATGTCAATTTTTAGTCCTTCTCACACTTCTCACGAAAAATGTACTTTGTACAGGATCCTAAACCCATACAAGAGTATTATATATATATATATATGTATATGATTAAAATCTTAAATAATAAACGAGACAAACTCAAGCTTGAAAAATTACTCACAAGTCGAGCTTAGACTTTAGAAATTATCTTAAAACAAGTGAAACTTAAAAAAATACTAACAAGTTGAGTTCAAGTTCAAAACATATTCGCTCATCTTGCTCTCTTGGGTTATAAGGGCTCGACTCATTTAGAGTTTTACACAAGCTAACCCAAAAAATTGTTCTCACAAAAGACGGGCCAATTAGGGAATTTTCACCATATCAACACATTAAGCAACCAAACAAACAAGATTTAAACCACTCTAAATTAAAAATCTTGGGCAATAGTTCCTTTTTTTAACCCAACATATATATTTTGGTACTAACTATCCCGGGGTCACATTATCATTTCGTGTATCGGTTTCATTTCGTGTTGAATTTCGTTTCGTGTTTATAATAGTGTCAATAAGGTGGGAAGGCTGAATTGGGTCGAGTCTTTGGGTCGGTAACATGGCTATGAAAAAAGGTTGATGGTTGTGGTCAGTAAACGATATATGGGGAGGACTCGGTTAAGTCAGACAACTTAACTCTAGGATTGGGCTAAGGTTGGTCTAAACCTGTGGTAAGAAGTTATGGCTGCAGTTTTGGACATATGGTTGGGTTGGGCTGCATCTTAAATAAGTTTTTTGGGGTGTGTGAGTTTTGGTGATAAAATGTTTCGCCGAGTGGGTGGGGGTTAACATCATCGCGTGTGTCTTGGCGTGTGTTTGGGGGGGATAAGTTGGTAATGATAATTGTGTTGATGTTAACTGTCTCGGCGTTACATAGTCGGTTCGCGTGATGATTCGTTTCGTGTGCTTTCTTTTGATGGGGGTCCGGGGTAACATCATTTTGTGGGCTTTCATTGGGTGGAATTCGGGCTGGGCGAATGGCGACTAAAATGCATATTTAATCAGGTACCAAGTTTGAAGGTTTTATCATAGTTAGGAAATATGGGTGCAGCGATATTATGGCAATTTCATGACTTTCCAGTAGAGGAATTCACAAAGTGGATTGTAAAATTGGGCCTACATCAAATTGAGGCAGAAAAGAGGAGGAAAAAAAAAACCTGCATGGTTTGGGAACTTGTCAAGCGCTTGGGCTTTGGAAGGGATGGGTATATAAAATGAATCAAGTGAGTGGCAGGAGGTCTGAGGTGGTACTTGGCAATTCTACAGTGCATACACTCGAGATGATGAATTGATATTTGATTGAAATTTGAACTCTTTCTGGCATGTTGAAGTCTAGTCATAGCTGGTAGTCATGTTGACTAATGAGTCAAGTACTGTAATGGGGTGGCCATGGCTTTGTTTGGGTTGTTTTAATGTTTAGATAGTTGAGGTATATTTTGGGGGATTGTAGCGTTTGGGGATTGATTTTGGGCATTTGTATGTATGAATTGTATCTTGTATTTGGCTAGCTTCTTGCTGGTCATTTTGTGGTTGGAATAATAGTTTCATTTGGCTTGTCAAAAAAAAATTTAATGATGTGACCCACATTGTAATGTTGTGAATCATGTAGTGATTTCATGAATTCCCACAGTTTAATCTTGTTGAAACAGTGAACACTTTCTATTCAAATTGTGAATTCCCTTCAGTATAACGGTAAAATGGGAAATCTAACCTCAAGATGACGAGTTGGCCATAACCCATTCTACCAAAGTAGGAACTCCAAACCCTGTTGTGGCTTTCTTCTTGTCATTCCAGACGGGCCCCGCCATGTCAATATGCAACCATTCGACTTTCTTACTAACAAACTGCCATGAAGCAAGGAAACAAACTAACAGAAGAAGCACCAATATTGATCCATAATTATGATTGGCTGCAGGCCATTCAATAAAAAAATAGCTAAAGGGAAACAGGTCAAGTGACGAGATAAAGTCAAACATATTAGAACTTAGAAGTCGCCCAAAGTTTAATTTTATAGCTTATAGCCTCCTTAATCGTTTTCATTTTAACATTAAACTATTATTGTAACGACATAGTTTTTTATAACATTTAACAAACTAATTATTTAATAAATTAACTAACAAAAAGAAAACATGTATATGTCAAACCAGCCCATTTATTTTATCACCTCTAATTAGCAATCTTGAAGCAAAAGGGCTATAAAACTATGCTCACTCTATTGTAGAAGGATAAGATGGGAAAATAAGATGGTTGAGCAGGATACCTGCTTCAAGAAAAGGGCTGCAGTAATGGAACCACCCTGGCGGCCTCTGGTGTTGACCATATCAGCCACTCCTGATTTCATTGAATCCCAGTAACTCTCCTCCATTGGCAGCAGCCAAAGTTTTTCTCTAGCGACTTCTGTGGCAGAAACCACCTCTTTTGCCAGATCATAACTGGGTGTGAATATACCTGAAATGCCAATGTTAATATAAGTTAAGAGCAGGAAATGGGGGCTACATTCATCTTTTTACGAATTTATGGGTACCATTATTGATATCTCAATTACTGCGATCCTAACAGGGACTATTATGTAAATTAAGTTAAGAGCTAAAAAGAAAAAGGGTTGAAAGTTGCTCGAAGTGTATTTTTAGTGCCTCATTTCACAAATTCACTTAGAAAATGATACATTTGAAGCCAGATTATTTCACAAAACTTTATATCAACCGATTATTATGAACTAAACAAAAAAAAAACTATTATCAACTGAAAAGATAAAAGTAGATGATAGACGGTTACCTTATTGCCCCTATCAACAACTGGTCGCACTTCTGAATCAGGATTGGTTTCTCTATCGGATCCCAAGTCTCCTTCTGTGGGATCAGACGGTAAAGATTTTATTTCTTCATCAGAAGGATTATCCTCAGAACCAGTAAAGTAAAGTTGTAAAAGCCCTCATTGCTGCTCAAAACAAGTGTTTCAAACACTTCAGAACATAACAGCTCAAACGAACTATCATCGAATTGATCCTAAAACGAAACAAACATTTAAATGTCAATAATATATGCCAATTCCTCTGTTCTTTACTTTGTGGCATCATACAAACAAGACAAAACATAATAAAAAAAACTTAATATCACCTAAACTAACAAAGGTTATAACAAAATGAATAAATCATTTAATCAAAACTGTACCTCTGCATGCACCATTTCATAAGATCCATTACTGTGAACTTCCTCTTTCGGCTCCATGGACTTAAGTCTATTGTTTCAAGTTAACACAATATAAGTGTAACAAACCAATTGATGACTAATATGATTGCAAACGGTTAATCACACATCAAAACATTAACACAGAAATAATAATAACAATAACTCAAAAGGTAGAAATAAATAAAGTAAAACACAAAAAGTAAAGATCAAGAATCATAATTGAATAAAAAAAAATTAAAAGATAAACCTGATCAAACCTTGTAGACTACGTAGATATCCTGAAAGAGTATTATAATAATAAAACAATTGCACTAATCTATAACAGACGAAATTAAAGTCATAATAAAACAAATAGAGTTTATTCACAACAAGGAATAAAAAACGATCAAAGATTATATAATCAAAACAGATGCTTCTAACCTAATAATTGTTAAAGAAAACAGAGTGATGATCATATGCATGAATGTGGTTTATAAAAAAAAAGAGGGTAAAGAACTTACAAGACGAAAACTTGAACAGATGGGTAAAATCTTGATTGATTAAAGAGACGAATGTGATGCATGTCGGTGAAAAAATTCGTTGCACTTGCAACAGGGAAAAGTTCAACAGAATCTGAAAATATATAAAATTAATCAGTTACGGATTACCAAATGATTAACATATTGAATAAACAACAAACAAACAATAACTAAAGCAGATTAAAAGAAACCTATTAATTATCAATGCAGACTCAGACTCTAGAACTCTATAAGAAATCCATAATTTGGGGATACTCCAACGGTTTCAGCATTAAAGGGGTTCTGGATTGTTAAAGCTGGAACAAACGTACATTGGGTTTAATGTGAAAGGATTATAGAAGGTGAACTAAAAGAATGAAATAGGCTATGAATGCAAATGGGCAGTTTACATTCTAACATTGATTAGGGGAAATGTTGGCTTTCTCATTGCTCGTGGTTTATAATTTATGAGAGGGTACAATATGCTTTTAAGGTTTGTACCCTGGCAAATGACCAAAGTTGATCCTCTCCACCTATTTAGGCTTTATCTAACCTCTTCTTGGCTTTGTAACTACAAGCAATTTTTTAGTATAGGTTGTTAGAAACTAACTAAAAGACACATTTGCCCTTAAAAAATCTTTATCATGTGCATTAAGTGTTGTACCTTAAGCAATTATATTTGTATTACTTAAGTTTTAAGAAGTCCCTGCCTCATGCATTATAATATAGTATAGATAAGTTATTTTTAAATTAAATAAATAGTTAAGCAATTTTTTTATATAAAAATATAGAATTTTCAACATAGATTTTAGTTTTAATATAATTAGTTTCGTTTGTTTATTTTTAGTTATTTACTTTTCTTTTTTTTTTATACAAATCTATATAAATTTTTATATACAAAACAAGAATATTATGTGGTGAAAGATAGGTAAGAATAAAAATTTGACTCAAGTGCAAAATTAGTATATATTTTTGCTTAGGCAAGTTTAGGTTCGACTTAACCCATCAAAATAAGTATTTAATTTGTTTTGAATATAAAAAATGAAAAATTAAATTTAACTAAAATAAACAAACGAACGTGCAAACATACAATAGGATGAAAATCTATATGGAAAAATTATATTTTATAAAAAGATAATTTGATTATCTAATTATATAGTTTTAGAATAATGTAACTAACTAATGTGATATTGGGTCACTCATATTAAAGTCACCATTTAAAAAAAAAAAGTGTTAGAAAATAATAAAAGATTAAAAAAAGGAAAAATTGAAGAAATTTTCATTTTCAAAAAGGTAAATATAGTTTTTAATGTCATTTAGTGCAAATAATATAATCCGTTACGATAGGTTAACAGTCTTTCATTCCATAAAGCAAAAATTACATCGTCTCACCCATTTTTGTAATTAATTATTTTATGTAATAATTATCCCCTGTTTAAATCTACCGAGAGCTACAATTTCAGCCGGAAGAGGGATCTTCGAAATCGAAAGTTTCAATCACTTATTGGAAAGAAGGGGGTTTCAATTTTCAAGGTTATAATATGTTTTATAAAGTTCTTTATTTGGATGTTCATTTCTGTATTATTTTTCTCTCGATACCAAATTGTTAGGGTTTATGTTGCAGGTGGATACCCATTTGTGTTTAGATTTCATGCATTTCTTTTTTGTAAATTGTATTTTTTAATCTCTTTGTTATTATGTATGTATGCCATGGGTATTTATACCATTTATTTGTTTAATATTTGTGTTTTTTTAGTTAGAATAATGGAAGTCAAAGAATCTGAGTATGCAGTAGAAGATATTATTAGCAGCATGCCAGATATTGTGGTAACTCATATTCTGGATCGACTGCCGGTACAAGATGCAGTGAAGACGGGTATCTTGTCGAAACGCTGGAGGTTTAAGTGGACTATGCTTAGCCAACTCGTGTTTGATGAGGATTTTGTTTTGTACTTAATGTTAAAAACAAATTACGAGATTAAGTTTGGGAGGATTATAAACAGGCTTCTACTTCATGTTAAAGGTGCCATAACAAAGTTTGTCCTCTACATAGACGAGCGATGTTACTCCGCATTGGATGATGAAGATATCGCAAGTTGGATTTTGTTCTTGTCTACAAAAGGAGTTAAGGATCTCACTATTACGACGACGAATGGGGTACCACTCAAGTTGCCTACCCATCTCTTCTCTTGTTTAGAGTTGAAACATTTGAAGCTTCTTTACTGTCGTTTTGATCCTCCAGCTGGTTTTCATGGTTTTCCGAACCTATTGAGCTTAGAGTCGGGTCTGCTGCATTTTGAAAGTCGTAAATTTGGGGAATTTATTACTCAATGTCCCTTACTTGAGACTTTGAACATGCGTTATCGTCGTTTCTTTCTTGATATTTTGAACACGCGTCATCTGCGTAACTCACATGAGATGGGCATTGATATAATTTCAGTAGGCAAATTGAAACTAGTGGAGATTGCAAACCTTGCGAATCTCAAAATATTATCCGTGACGTTGTGTGACACACTGATGATCACTAGTTCCAGTAGTATCTTTCAACTTTTGGGTTTTCTTCCAAAACTCCAATCGCTTAATTTGGATTTTGTACGGTGCAAGGACAAGGTAAGGCGAAATTACGTCTTTGAAGTTTACATAATCTTACTACTATTATATTTAACTACATATTTTATATTGCAACAGGGCTTTATGAATTCTCTAACTAATTGATTTACCTTTTTCATATAGTTCACAGAAGGTGATCCGAAAAAGAGGTTCCATGCCACCTTTCCCTGCCTCAAGACTCTTACATTATCAACAATAGATTTATGCGATGATATTATGTCATCGTTTGCTTTTGAAATGATTAGTGGCATCCCGAATCTGAAGACCCTTGAAATCACCGCAACTAGGGATTGGGTTGGTGATTTGGTATGTTATGTATCATAATGTTTGTCATATAGAGGGTGTTTGGGGTTGAGTTTTGAAATGGATTTTTAGATTATTGCGTTTTGAAAACGCAAATAATAAGTTTTTAGTGTTTGGGGTTGAGTTTTGAAATGGATTTTTAGGCTACAAAAACGCAATTATCTAAAAGCAGTTCCACCCCTACTGCAGCAAAACGCATAATCAGTTTTCAAAAAGCAGTCCCGAACACCCTCATAATATCATATATTGTTTTGCATTTTGAATGCTAGTTATTCTTGTAGGATGATGAGCCGACACCTGCAACTTTTTCTCCCGACGTTGACAACAACACAATGGCGCAGCTACAGCTTGAGAGTGTCATGTGTACTCAATTTAAAGCTTCAGAGAATGAAGCATATTTGATAAAGTATTTACTTGCGTGCTCCCCTTTCTTAAAAAAGATTGTTGTTCGTACCCACTTCCTCCTTGGGCCTGACGAAACGTTGATGTTTGCTAAGAAGTTGCTGAAGCTCCATCGAGCCTCCCCCATTGCCGAAATAGATCTCTCCTAATTTTACTTGTATTTGCTGCATAAAGAACACTACAAAGTGTTTTTCCAATTTTAATTTGGACCATTTTCTTTGTGTTTATGTAATTGTTTCATGACTTGAGTGTTTTTAAAAAGTTTTGATCGCCGTTTTTGAAACTTTTTAAGCCATACGGGTTGGTTTGGTTTACTGTTGTCTGTTTAGATTTTAACCAGCCAAAAAAACCCTAACCGAACCGGATTGTTGAATTGTGGGTTGTGTAGTTTTTTAGTTTTTACCTTTGTATGTGGTTGTTTTAAGTTGGGCTCTAGTGCTTACACTGGATTGTGCACTTATGAGTCGCGGAAGCAACAGGCAACACTCCGATAGTGTTTGCAGTTCCAACTTCGGCTCATGCACTTCAACTCGCAGACCCAAACCAGCTTCCTCTTTTTCTGTTGGCATAGTAAAAACTAGTTGAGCTTAGAATATGTTTTGTAAGTTGCTTATCTGTAGAAAATTGTAATAAGATTACTGACATTTTACATTCCCTGATTCTAATGTGTGCTATCCTGGAGCTGAAGACCATTTCTATAATACCAATTTCTGATTTTCTGTCAATGACATCTTACTATTATCCCAACTTTAAGCATTTACTATGTCAGTTGGATTTTAAATCTCTTGTGAGCCGGCTCAGGACCAAACCCCAATTTTGCAGAAAAACAAGACCGGGACCAGACCGTAACGGGTCGGGACAGTTCGGGTTTATCCGGTTCGGGAAGGACCGATTTTACACATAAATAGAGATGACAATGAAACCCGAACCTCATGAGTAAACTTTTACCCGAAACCCGACATATTTAGGACAGGTTTGGGGTTGGGTAATTGGGTTTGGGATGGGTTTTTATTTTCTGAGTATGTATGTATGTGTATATATATGATATATATAGATCTGTTTTTTATTTATTTTTTTTATTTATTAAAGAAACCAAGAAGTAAGTCAAGTAACCTAAAGCCTAGGCGATTATATTATCAATTGATGGCTAGCGTTCTAATTTCTCAAAAATAGACATACACTATTGTCATCTATATGCATTTAAGTATTTTTTTATATACATTTATGTCTTTATTTTATATACTATGTAGTTACTTAATATATTTTTATAGTGATAATACTAAATGTAATTGATAGTAATTACCTGACCCTACGGGTGTTGGGTTGGGTATACCAACGGGTAAGTTTTTAACTTAAGGGGTTTAGCCAAAACTCGTAGGTATACCCGATACCCGAAGGGTATTTATCTGATAGAAACCCAACGGGTTTGGGATGGATTTGGGACAAGTTAATCCAATAGGGTTTAGGGTTGGAATTACCTAAACATATTTCAAACCCAACTCATTGTCATCCATATATATAAAATGCACATTTTTTTTTACCCTTTTCCTATATTCATACAGCATACGTGGAGACATTAGTGGGTCATTGCGTAGTAAGGCTACTTTTTTACCATTTTACATATTTTCATTGGTACGTCAAAAAATGACCCTCACATCACTGTCACGTATGCGTGAGCACTTATTTATTTTGTAAGTTTTTCACCTTTAGTGTGTAAAACATTCATAAGTTTTTACTATCCACCATCTATCTATTAAATAATATTTAAATACAATAAACAAAAAAATAATGAAAACGATTGATTGGTTGAAAAGCTTGGGCCCCACCAAAACCCTTCGCCCTTCACGAATGCTGTCTGCATCATTCCCCCTTTCACCGTTGGTAACTTAACCGACTAATTATGTCCCAATCACCATGAGCATTAGTCAGTAACACATGGTCTAACAAAATAAAGACAAATGAATAAAAAATAGAAAATAAAGAGGCGAGGGTCGTAGCGGTGAGCATTAAGCGAAACAAAAATCGAATTATTCGAAAATATGCTAACGGAACCAAAGTTAAATTGCACATTCATATGTTCATATATTTCAACCTTTTATACCTCCATTTTGTGTTTTATACCTTTATTTAATGTATTTATATCTTCACTTCACGTATTCCTACCTACATTTCATGTAATTGTAGACACAAGCTATAGCTCACCTTTGGTTTTAATTATTAACCGAACCTTTGGTTTTAATTATTAACCGAACCGATTAACTGAAAATCAATTTAGTTAATAAAATAAATTTACCAATGATTTCGGTTTCAACTTTAGTTGAGGCTAGTAATATAATCAAACCGAATTGTATACACCCGTTTGTGGGTGAAACTCATACTTAGGGGCTGTTTGGTTGATTAAGTGCTGAATCATTAAGTTGGACCTCTTAATGGTTAGTTTTCTTATCCCACATTGGTATCAGAGTTTCATTAAGGTTCAGCCTAGTTCAGTGCTTAATCATTCAGTGCTTAATGGTTCAGCAACATCCTAAGTCTTAATGATTCAGCCTTAACCATTCCATTCAGAGGCTGAAACAAACACGTTGAATGCTGAATCATTCAGCGAATGGTTAAGAGCCTCATTAAGAGGCTACCAAACAGCCCCTTAGATTGTATCCCGTGTTTTAATTACTTAGAGGCTAATAACCGAATCGAACCGAACTGAACTACATACGCATGTTTGTGCTTACCAAGAGTTTAACCCCTACGCCGTAGAAAGTAACAACTCTTCGTGCAGCTTGCAATCACTCATCAGAAAGAAAGGGGTTTCAATTTCAAGGTTAGGTTAGGTTAGGTTACGTTTTATTATAGGTTGCTTTGTAGATTAACTGTTTTCAAACTCACTGATTTTTCACTATCAATTCCTTAGGGCTTTTCCTTATTGCTAAAAAATCAAGACTTATAACCTTTAATCATTAATATTTTGCTATATATTAATCCTCTATTTTTGTCATTGTGTGTGTGTGTGTCTTGAAATGTGCATTTATGTTGATCAGACTTCATGTATGTTTTATATTTATATTAAGAGCTTTAAGAAGGGAAATAGGTCTAACTGTTTGAGCTGTGCAGCAGATAGATTATTTGTTAGAATAATGGCACGTAAAGCATCCAACTTTGCAACTAAAGATTTTATTAGCAACATGCCGGATAACGTGGTAACTCATATTCTGGATTGCTTGCCTGTACAAGATGCGGTGAAGACGAGTAGCTTGTCGAAAAACTGGAGGTTTAAGTGGACTATGCTTACCCAACTTGTATTTGATGACAACTTCGTTGATTATTTAACGAAAACAGATGGCGAAAGTAAGTACGGGAGAATTATAAGTAGGATTTTCCTAAACCTTAAAAGTGCCATAACAAAGTTTGTCCTCTACATAGACGAGCGAAATAACTCAGCATTGGATGATGAAGATATTGTACATTGGATTATGCTCTTGTCTAAAAAAGGAGTTGAGGATCTCACTATTATGAAGACGTTTGGGGCACCACTTACGTTGCCGTTCCATCTCTTCTCTTGTTTAGAGTTGAAACATTTGAAGCTTTTTTACTGCTGCTTCGATACTCCGGCTAGTTTTCATGGTTTCCCAAAACTATTGAGTTTAGAGGGTGTGTTGGAATTCGAAAGTAGTAAATTTGGCGAATTTATTACTCAGTGTCCCTTACTTGAGATTTTAAACATGTGTTATCAGCGTAACTTACGTGACACGATAACCATGGATATTTTGTTTTCCGAAGGCAGAGTGAAACTAGTTGAGATTGCAAAACTTGCAAATCTTAAAAGATTATCTTTGTCGTTGCGTGACACTGTCATGGCAAAAAATTCCAGCGATATCTTTGAACTTGTGGGATTTCTTCCAAAACTTCAAGAACTTAATTTGGATTTTACCAGCTGCAAGGTAAGGGTAAATTAGGTCATTGAAGTTTACTTTACTGAAATTTAGTAATTTTTACATAATCTAATTACTAATGATAGCCGGTATGATCTAAAAGTTTAAACTGATTGATTTACCGCTTTTCTCATAGCTCACAAAAGATGTTGTTAAAACGAAATTCCCTACTGCCTTTCCCTGTCTCAAGACTCTTGAATTATCAACAATAGATGTATACAAAGGTGTGCTGTTATCATTTGCTCTTGAATTGATTGGGAGCAGCCCGAATTTGCAGACTCTTGAAATCTCAGCAAATGAATTGGTATGTATCATACTGCCTCTCTTATAATCTCGTATTTGTATAGTTTTGCATTTAAATGCTACTTATTCTTGCAGAATTATGACCCGACACGTGCAAAATTATCTCCAGATGTAGACTACAGCACAACAGGGCTGCTGCAGCTTCGAAGTGTTGTCGTTTCAGGTTTTAAAGATTCAGTGATTGAAATATGTTTGATCGAGTCTTTACTTGCATGCTCTCCTTTCCTAAAAAGGTTTGTGGTCCATCCCCATTCGCACCTATCTTCTAATGAGCAGTTGAGGTTTGCTAGGAAGCTGTTGAAGCTCCATCGAGCCTCACTCGTTGTTGAAATAGATCTCCTCTAATTTACTTTTCTTTAACTTGTCTTTTATATGCTGCACATTTGTATCAGTTTAAGAACAATCCCTAGTGTTTACTTTAATTTGGACCATTTTCTTTGTATTTGTGAAATTTTTTTATCCCTCCCCTACACATGAGTAAGGATGCAAAAGAGGACAAGACTTTGAGGCCTGCAAAAATTCGGTATTTAGGGCTGTGTTTCAACCCTTGAAACCACTCAAACCGGTTATTGACTTAGTTTGGAGGTCGATTTTTAAAGAAGTTTTGATAGTCGGTTTAGAGTTTTTTTAGCCATGCAGGTTGGTTTGGTTCGGATTACTGTTTAGACTTAAACCACACGGAAAAGAAAACCAATCGAACAAGATTATTGAAATGTGGAATGTGTAATTTTTACCTTGGTATCTAGTTGTTTTAAGTTGGACTTCTGGCATGGGTTGTGCTAGCTTTCTGCAATGTAATTAACCCTCAAGGATTAAGTCCATCTTATGAGTCGCAAAAGCAACCAGGCAACACTCCGGTTGTTCTTTACAGACCCAACTTTCGAGTCACACACATCAACCGACCCAGACCAGCTCTTCGCAGATACATATTTTTTTTGTTTGATTCTTTGCAGTCACGTTTCGAGTTCTTAAGATTCTTCAAGGTAAATGTCTAGTTTTGTCATGAATATGCCTTTTTAAGTCTGATTGCTCTCTGATGTTGTAGGGTACTCAATTGGGTCAAGCCCAATAGCCCAAGAAACCAAAATCATTAAATGTAAGAGTGGGTCAAGCCCAAGCCCAACAAGGAAGCCCATTAGGGTTTTACCCATCCCCACTCTATAAATAAGAGGGCAAACCATGCCATTCAACTCAGATTGGTCTTACTACAAGACCTCTCTCACTCTCTCTCTCTCTCTAAACTCTCTCTCTAGAGTTATTATCTAATAATACTTTCAGCAGCAGAAGGCCGAAGCCTTGAAACCTTCAAGCACACAAGCTGCTGCTGTACATTCTTAAACCATGCTGATACACAACCAAGCTGGCCCCAACAGCCACTATATGTGGAATCACGATCTGTTACTCGCAAGTCTCAGCCTTCATCAGGCTTACGTGGTTGGTCCCTAGTTGTAACTTGGGATCAAGAGTTCCTTTCTTCAACATCATACTCTTATTTTTTATCTTTTTTTAAGTTAATCAATAATAACAACATTCTGACTTTGGGTTGATCCCAAATCAGAATCATAACAACTAAAATATCAAAACTCTTGAACCTCCCATCTACGTTTGCAACGTAGAGGGACACCACGACTTGCGTTTGGTGAGCCGAAACCCTTTAACCCTTTTACCTCTTCTGACGAGTTCTTTCATGCTGCTGGTCTAACCCTTTAAGCAGCAGACGGGGTCAGAAGCTTGACGACCTTGGAACGTTCAGACCCTCTCCAGATCTATATTTGTTGTAGCAACACTCTCTATTTGTGAGTCTGCTTCATGTTACTTTTCGTGTTTGATTGTTCCTGTGAGCCTTCAAATACTCTTGTAACTGTTGGTACAATTCAAAATCTGTTATACACTTGTATATGTTCGGGTAATACTTGAAAAAGTTCAAATTATTTATGTAGTTAATCTAAGAAAATGGAAATGGACATATGGCCATATTGGATGCATTGGGAACCAGTGATTAGAGGTTGAGTTTTATGACTTTAACTATGCATGTTTGAGAATCTTCCATATACAAGTGTCGCAATTTGTGAGATATCGTTTAGCGAAAGAGTCTTAGCACAAGAGATACTTATGCTAAAATACAGGAAAATACTTTGAAAGTTGGGAGTGTTGCGAGAAATTTTTAAGTAAAGATTATTGCTGGCCAACGAGACAAAGTTTAAATTATTAAAATCTAATTCCCCTTAAAAAAAGACTAACAACAAAATTCGTAATGCCCTTCCATTTGTAGCAAACTATAATTTATACTCTGGTAAATATGTATGAATGATCTTACGGACAAAACTTCGAGGCCTTAGTCCATGTTGAGAATATTATAAAAACTAATATATGAACTTATAAAATTTGTCTTGATAAGATCATTTTTGTGTTAAGTCGTAAGAATATTAGTCAGTTCTTGTTAATTCATAGGCATTTTTTTAGCTTTGGACGTTGACTTGGTCACCTTAATTAATTGGGGTAGTAAACTAGTAAGTGCAAAAAGCTTATGTAAGCTTTTGGTAGTTGTGCTGCCTGGGTTCATGATTAAACTTGAATTATTGGGTTGCCATATAGAATATTAGGGTCGGTCATTCTATATTATTCTAATCTGTTTTTTAACAGCCAAATGGTATTCTAATCAGTGCTTAAAATATTCGTACCATAAGGGCCAGTTGAACTATAGCATGCTGTAAATGTTATGTGTCAGCGGTAAGTCCGGTAATAATGGTTCAAACCGTTGTATCAGTTTTGTTAATCTACAAATTTGATTTTAAAATTTTAACTTTTAAATATATTCCTAATAATTCTAAGAGTTACCTTTCATATTTCGGTAAAAAGGTGAAAAAAAAAAAACTAGCGATCATTGATCGATTGCCTGAAACAATTCCAGACTTCCCATTGAGGCTACCTGTCCGTTCCAGTGTTGCATTCCAAGTTTTGCCTTTGGAGTACTTTTTAGATTATTATTTTTATTATGGTTATGGAATCATGTCCTTTTAGATTTCATTATGAGTTGAATTTGTATTATTATACTCGTATAATTATAGGGTTAATCAGTCAACCTATTATTACCGCTCTATACAACCCGGTACCATCGATTGAACCATTTTTAGCCCTTAAAACATTGATTCTAATAATAATATTTGCAAATTTGGTGAATAGTAACTTGTTTTTTGCTTTGTTTTTTTAAGTAAAATTTTAATTTCACCCTTACAATATAAATACTATAGGTATTTAACCTAATAGTTTTATTTTATATAAACTATGTATGTGGTTGCATTTATTTTTTTCTCGGCATTCCAATTTAAACTTTATGGAAACTGATTTGTATTCAAAATGGTGTGGCGATGAACCTAGCCAATACTGGTTGAACAACGCAGGTACTTGTATTGGTGTTATCAGAACCTATGATATCAGTTTTTTTATGGTTTTCAATCGATGTAAAACACTTTATTTTTTGGATTACACCATACACTTTTCTGGAAAAAAAACATTGTAATTGAAAAAAAAAATTGTAAACGTCAAAATCAACCCTTACAAATTTTAACATTTCCATAGTAACACATAGGTTTCACTCGCTAGTTTAACCATTAAAACAATATCTGAATTACATAAAAGTAAAATAATTATTAAGACGGTCCGAGAGGGGGTGGGGGGGGGGAT
This sequence comes from Ambrosia artemisiifolia, assembly GCA_032199755.1. Classification (NCBI taxonomy): domain Eukaryota; kingdom Viridiplantae; phylum Streptophyta; class Magnoliopsida; order Asterales; family Asteraceae; genus Ambrosia; species Ambrosia artemisiifolia. Next base: position 4,368,430 of record CM063519.1, read on the forward strand.
GGCTTCACGCCATGAACACCGGGCCTTAAGGGCGTAGAAGGGGGGGGGGGGAGATCTTCACTGGCGGGGGGCGGGGGGGTTGGGCCGAGGTGGAGCTTTGTGATTGTTTTTTTTTTTTTTTTTAATCTTACACACAATAATATTATTCTCTTCACCCCCCCCCCCCCCCCTCCTTCCCCCCTTCCACTCCCTACAATATTCACCGTTCACACATGGTCCCCACATGGCGCATCACCGCCCCCCCCCCCCCTTTCCACTCCGTATGGTCTAAATTTGATTCAACTTCAGTTTTAACAATATCTTCACGAACAAGTAAAGTCTTTCCTTCTTAGTTATTACCCACCACCCGAAAGGTTACATAAGCTTTGCACTTACTACGTACCCCAATTAAAGCTTACATATAAATCTAGTCTTTCCTTCACGAAAAAGTAAAGTCATACACACACATTTACACATGTATTGACAACATATAAATGTCACGCTGAAGTAGTATGACATCCTAAGGAAGAAAATCAAAAGTAACTAAACAAATCTAAATTCCTAATATATATATTTATTTATTTTACTTCGCTCAACTCCTAATTTTACTCATAAATCTAGAGGACACATTTGTATTGTTGGGCTAGCTACAAACCTTTTGGTACTAATTTCTAAAGCAAACCGGCATTCAAGGGTTTGTAATAAGATCACTATGATTTTAAGTCGCTGATTCTAATGCGCGCAACCCTGAGCTAAAGATTTAAAATTATAGTGCATTTTAATTCTCTTATAAACTGGCCCAGGATCTCGGTTTAAATGAAAGCGAATTTGGCAGGAAAAGAAGACTACGGATCGGACCATATTTAAGGGTTGGGACACTTGGGTTCATCGGGTAAGGTTGGATTTAGGTTCAGGTAAGGACCTATTCTATTTTATATACACATACATACACATTAATACAAAAAAAAAAATAAATCAATATATCCTTTATAGTTTATACTATTTACCTTCTTCAATTCTTCCTAATTAAATTCATGATCGTCTAAGGGGGACGGGGTGTTAGAAAACTTACATTGATGATCGCCTCTTGTACATTAAGCTCGCGTGTGTCCGAGTCTCTGTGCTAGCTGCAATAAACTATAGCAGAAAACGAAATCATAGAAGTGAACCGGGCTTGTGTTTGACACAATTCCCTTAAACAGATTCTTCGTCTGTTCCCAGGGTACACCGGTTCGAAGCAGTGTCGATGGTGCACTGCCGGACTATCCCACTTGCCTGAAAAGAAACCGGAACAAGACTGCTTCTGAAAACGTTGTAGCTGCAGCAATCGATTATGTTTCTGTTTTGTGTGTGAGTGTGTGCTTACGAGTGCACATATACATGTGTTGCACTTATCTCTTGCAAAAAGAACTCTTCTTGTTCTTATAGACTTTGTAATAATGAACACCATAATGATCTCCATTAAACTCGATTAATGGTGATGATTAAATATGGTTTATTACTGTAATAATACTAGATTAATGGTAGCATAATGACTTGAAACCGAAGGAAGCATTAAACCCTTTTCTAGTGACAAGGATTAAAACTAAAACGGGTAGCAAAAACCGTGTCGCGCGGACCCGGGTTTTTCGAGCTGCATTCGTGTCCGCAGATGCAGGCGTCGCGTTGGTTCAAGAATTTTTCCCGAACCAGAACCCAATTTTGCACCCCCCCCGCGCGCGGGGGTAGGTGCCAGTGTATAAAGTAACTTAACATTTTACTTCCTTCCATTTGGTTTCTCCTTATAAACCAATCTAGTTTTCATTCCCCAACCAATGTGGGACAAGACCAACTCACATTCACACAAAATTTCCAACAATCCCCCACATGAATGGGAGTTGCTTACAGAAAACAACCTCATTCCGATTAAATTTCAACAGTTGAGTTTTGCATACGATAGGTAGGTGTGACCCTTTGAACCTTCGCTTATGAAACGCACTTAGTCCACTGGCTCTGAGTAGAACGCGATGTCTTTGAACTCATCTGCCGTTTGTGTGGACGACAATACGCTTCACACAAGACTCTCCCTGACAACGTCAAGTCCTCATAGTTGTGTCCGTTATGGTCATGGACACGTGCCTGGTTCTGCGAGAGCTCTTAAGTATTGTGCCCCAACAATACCCTTCGAAGCGACCCCACTTCTCTCTCACATAGGTGATCTACTGGGACTGGTTACCTCAGTCAAATCATTAAAAGCCATAGGCTTAACCTCAACCTTGTCACTTTTAGGAATGGACTAGGAAGCTTATTTAATTTATAGTAAGCTCCCTTTTTCAAAATGTGGGGTTTCCACCAATTCTCCCCCACAGTGACCTTCGCCAGTTCATACAATTAGGTTGTCCTATTGAACTCAGATCTTGGGATCTCCAGTCAACTGAGTTAGGTTTCCTTCGCATAAACCTAGCCTTTCATGGGCTTTAGCCCCATTCCTATTGACGACTTCTGAACTAACTCTCTGCTTAAGCCTTTTGTTAGCGGATCCGCGATGTTATCCTTTGACTTCACATAGTCAATAGTGATAACTCTTATAGAGATTAGTTGTCGTACCGATCATGCCTACGTCTTATATACCTGTTCTTACTGATACACATTGTGATATGAGCTCTGCCAATTACCGATTGACTATCACAGCGTATGCATTAGGCCAATGCCGGCTTCGGCCACCTAGGTATATCCTTAACAAGTTGACGTAGCCATTTTGCCAATTCATCCTCTAAAGCGATGAATTTTGATTCCATCATGGATCTAGCAATAACAATTTGCTTAGATGATTTCCATGTTATCGCAACACTTCCAAGTGTGAACAAATACCCACTCGTTGCCTTGGAATCATTCGTGTAAGATATCCAATTCGCATCATAATAACCTTCAACAACTACTGGATTTCTTTTATATTGCTGCCTGTAGTTTCGTATGTATCCTAATTACCAAAGCACCTATGTCACATAATTCCAATGAATTGAACTTAGGTTGCTCGTGTATCTACTTAGCTTGCTTGCTAAGTCTGGTCTGATACAACTCATCAGATACATCAGGCTGCCAATAATTCTTGAGTACTCTAATTGGTTAACAGGCTCACCTCGTTTCTTAGCTAGACATTGACTCGTGTCAATGAAAGTTCTAGCCACATTAGAGTCATTTCCATTTAACTTCTCAAGAATTTTGTCCACATAATAGGACTGACTTATAACAAGTCTGTTCTAGGTTTGTGTGATTTGTGGTTCCCAAAATCACATCCGTTCATATCAAAACTTTTTATTTTCAAATGCAAGTCACCTCCACACTTATGTGTTTATTGGATAACTACCAAATGGGGTGATGAAAGTTTCTTCCTTTCATATGTAGTTTGAAAACTTCTCAAGTACCATTTTTACATCCCTACGGATTGTTTCTTAAATGGCTCTTCCCCCCACATTGCTTGCACTTTGATTGAGTTTGAGTAATATCACTCATGATAACATTAGACACCCGTGATAAGATAGCGACTATCTATATCTTTGTGTTTATTGAGGTCATCCATTATATTACTCAACCCATATTTCTCACACGAACCGTTTTCTGAGCTATATGAGTTTTCCTCATATTCAGCTAAATAGTATCATAACCAATGAACTATTTATTCGGTCCTTTCGAGTCATCCTTTTTAATGAATTATATATTTGCTTTTACAAAATTCATTCTTATGTCGTCACATATGTTTGAATGTTCAAAGTTAATTTATTCTCCGTGGAGCATCTAAATTAACAAGTATTAGTCTAGCATGCTTTAGACTACGAATACTTAGCATGTGAACAGAAGATGCCTCATTCTGATTCTTCACAGCCTTAAGAGATAACTCACTATCTCTTTCTAACATTCACGTCTTAGTTTAGACACAAAATGAGATTTTGTTTACCATTCCAAAACCTTGGTTTAAAGAATGCTTCGAAACCATAATTAATTCCATCCATTAGGATAAAGACTCGTTTGCCTTTAATCTCCAAGGCTTCACCATTAACTCTTTAGGACTTATACATAAGTCTTAACATAAGTCACTTTGATGAACATATTCATCATCAACAAGTCAATTAGATTGACACTCGACGACATGACATTCACATGTCCCTAAGTGATATGTATATATTTGTTGAACTTATTTATTGGGCGACTCTCCCAAAATATATTACAAATCCTTCATATAGTTCAACCAACATTGATGATTTGTAGAAACTCTACACGTCCATCACTATTCTAAGTCTTTTATAATAAATCTCGCACTATTTATCAAAGACTTATGAATAATAACATACATTTCTATCATATGTTATAGTCATCAAAACTACATTTGTGCATTTCTACGTAAATGCTCTCAACATTAGATGACATATCTCGTTTTCGTGCATTTAACTTCAATACACTTGTCACGTTGACCATGATTATCTCAATGGGGATGGATGAAGAGTTTTTTCTTCTTAGTCACATAATTAGAGACTTAAGACTCTAATTAAGACTCTAATAAAACCTCATCAAATGGCATTAAGAACTCTACTCAAGAGTTTCACCATATGAAATAAAACCTCATCAAATGGCATTAAGAACTCTACTCAAGAGTTTCAATCATACACTTAATTTGGTCTTAAAACTATAATCAAGTGTCATAAATAAATTAACTCTAATATAGAGTTTTTCTTCAATTCACCATATGAAGAGTTTTACCAATTAATAATTATAATTTACCAAATTATAATTTCAATATAATCCAAAATATATATAACATATTATATATATCTTTAACCGGATTCATATAAACATCAAATCTCAAAGTGTTATTCTCTTCAACACTTTATCGTTCGACGAAACGATAACAATTATATCGTCTCATGGCATGTTTTGAGGTACTCCCTCAATACACTGTTCAAAGCAACAGAGTTGTTTAGACTTAACTACTTTAAAGTAGTAGAGCAAGTAAATATGTCCAAAACAACATCAAGTTGATTTACACTAAATAGTCTCTCTAGACTATTATATGGTTAAAGTCATCATACTTTTCATACAAGTATCAAACCATATATAATTTGCAAAAGACATGTTTTATTCATACAAACATTTCTACTTTTACAAGTATTTTCCATAAAGTATACATATGTATGTTTTGATTACAAATCAAAACCATGAACTCTAATATAGTTTTATTATTCAAAACCATTTCTAACTCACTTGTTAGAATACAAACGATTACACGTTTCATCATATAGAGTTTTGGTTAAATAAACCGTTTCTAACACACCCGTTAGAAATAAACGATTACCCAAAATCGTTTTAAATATCATTGGTTTATATTCTCAACCGTTTCTAACATGTTTGTTAGAAATACATGATTATGACAATCATTTTAGAACTCATTGGTTTATATAAAATAAACCATTTCTAACACGCTCGTTAGAAAATTAAACCATCTACATAAATGGTATTGACTTTGGATTTTCCAAAATATACCCGTTTCAAACTCACTCGTTTGAAACCGTCAAATTTTAACCAAGCCGGTTTAATGTTGATTATTTTCCAAAATAATCATTTCTAACACGTTTGTGTATTTTGTACAATAATCTTTTCAAACACACTTGTTAGAAATATAAACACCTTATTTTGTTTTTACAAAATCATCAATTTCTAACACGCCCGTTAGAAAAATCAATATATAAGTTTACACATTAAACTTACGATTTTGTAAATATTAATTTCTAATACGCTTATTAGAAATGACACGTTATTCTTTCAACGTCGTCGATTCTAACACGCTTGTTAGAAGTACATGTTTCAAAACCTCATATTTCGAAACCTTTTATTTTCCAATACTCTTATTAGAAAATATAAACATTTCAAATAATTTGAAATTATCTTTCTTATACTCTTACTAGAAAGAAAACGTTATCAAATGTTTTTCATGGGTTTACAAATATTATGACTTTTCTAATACTCTCATTAGAAATTTAGTATTTCAAAAACGTCTAAATATATGTTAATAATCCAGTTTATCTAAACACGACACAAAACCCATGAACCCGAAAAACCATAAATATTCGGATTAAAGATTTCACTCCAATCACAAATTTAATCCGATTCGATGTACCAAAATAAAACACTTACAAACTTTCGCGAAACCAAATTCCTTAGGAAGAACACGAAAGTTTGTTTACTAATCTGTTTAAGTTTGTTAGAAAACTTACATTGATGATCGCCTCTTGTACATTAAGCTCGCGTGTGTCCGAGTCTCTGTGCTAGCTGCAATAAACTATAGCAGAAAACGAAATCATAGAAGTGAACCGGGCTTGTGTTTGACACAATTCCCTTAAACAGATTCTTCGTCTGTTCCCAGGGTACACCGGTTCGAAGCAGTGTCGATGGTGCACTGCCGGACTATCCCACTTGCCTGAAAAGAAACCGGAACAAGACTGCTTCTGAAAACGTTGTAGCTGCAGCAATCGATTATGTTTCTGTTTTGTGTGTGAGTGTGTGCTTACGAGTGCACATATACATGTGTTGCACTTATCTCTTGCAAAAAGAACTCTTCTTGTTCTTATAGACTTTGTAATAATGAACACCATAATGATCTCCATTAAACTCGATTAATGGTGATGATTAAATATGGTTTATTACTGTAATAATACTAGATTAATGGTAGCATAATGACTTGAAACCGAAGGAAGCATTAAACCCTTTTCTAGTGACAAGGATTAAAACTAAAACGGGTAGCAAAAACCGTGTCGCGCGGACCCGGGTTTTTCGAGCTGCATTCGTGTCCGCAGATGCAGGCGTCGCGTTGGTTCAAGAATTTTTCCCGAACCAGAACCCAATTTTGCACCCCCCCCGCGCGCGGGGGTAGGTGCCAGTGTATAAAGTAACTTAACATTTTACTTCCTTCCATTTGGTTTCTCCTTATAAACCAATCTAGTTTTCATTCCCCAACCAATGTGGGACAAGACCAACTCACATTCACACAAAATTTCCAACACGGGGCGCTACCAGAAGTGGTCACGGGTATCCCACTACCAGCACGGTAACACTGCCGTCGCCCATGCTGGTAGTGGTCCCGTGAACAAAATCATGGTTCTAGTTAACGGGCTGGTACCCGTGGTTTGTCTCTCCCCCTTTTTTCTTTTTCTTTATTTATTTCCAGTAGAGTGATGCTTCCAAAAAACTATTTCAGTGAAGTGAATCATTGGCAATGCCGTCCCCCTTAATATTGTGACTCCCATCCCATGCACACGTACGTGGAACAAGTTAGTGGGTCACTTTCTACTTTCTAGTACATTGGTGGGGGCATTAATGTGTGATGTAACTAGCTGTTTATGATAATATATATATTTTAGCTACTTGTCTTTAATATTATTTATTATTTGTAGGAATCATTCCAAAGAAAATATCGTGTCATTCTCTGGTGTCGCTATATGTCTTTTCTTTCTCTCTGTTAATGATATGATACAATGATCATTACCTAATTCTACTACGGTTTCAAACTCCCTCATATGATCGATCATATACGTCCTGATGGCCACCATAATTCACTTTTCTTTTTATCGCCAATAAACCTGTAATAAGGTTCTCATCAGGTCAACTCCCAACGCCAAAACAATTGATCCTTCTAAGTAACAACCGGTATCATAGGCTCATCATCAACCACGTTGTTACTTGTTTCTCAGCCAATCAGGTATCATCAGTTAATTAAACCTTTTGAAATTAAACACAACTGCCATTTGGTTTTGAAGGCCACAAGTCAACTTTGAAATATATTCAAAGTTTTTTAATCCTGCTCTGGTTTTTCACCGGTTAGTACAATAGTACTTGGTGACCCGAACCTACGACCAAACTGGTGTTGGGTAAACTCGGGTTGGGTTGGACCATTCTGGGTTTGTTTGACCCAGGAGTGTCAAGCTTGACTCGGCTCGTTTAACTTACTAGAGCTCAACCTCGGATTGTTTCGAGTTTTATTCATCAAGCTTGTGTTCGGCTCATTTATTATTTCTTGTAGTTAATTTATGTTCATTTTCGCTTACCCATTATCGAGATGTAACTTGGTTATTATATAATAAAAATTTAATATCTGAAAAAAAAAATTACAATATGTGTTATATAGTTATTTTTATCATTAAACTTATTATATATAAATTTAGATGAATAATAGACTCGTTTGGGCTTGTGAAGCTTGGACTCGGGCTTGTTTGTAAAACAACCTTATTTTTAGGCTCAATCTCGTTTAATTTCAGCTCTATTTGAAATTCTAGCAAGTTGGTCTAGAGTATCTAATGTTGGACCTTAATCTTAAACATCAATATAAATATGTGTTATATATAAGTGTGTCTTATTGTGTATATGTAATTATTAATATTAACATAAGTTTAGGCGGTTGTATAATCGGTTAGTGTGACACACCGGTTCATTAAGAAGTTATTGACAATTATAGGTGTTTGAAGCGTTGTGATGGTTAAGGCCTCACGCCGATTAGTTTGTATAAATAGGCCTCAATTGCATCAATATCGTCAATTTTTCCGTCCAAATTGTCTCATACACTGCACACACTGCAGTTTCTATCATCTAACGAGCGGCTTTGCTCGTTTACACCCCTAGTTTAGCCTTGTTCTAGATCAACCTAATACTTGCTCACCCCTTGTAACATTTGATTTTGGTCCATTATAATAGTTTTAATCAAAAAACTTGTGCGCGTTTAAGGGTAAAAATGGGTTCGAGTATATGATTAATTTGTATGAATGTCATGGAACTGATTAATGTTTGTCTTTGTGTTAGAATTATGGAACTGGTTCACGGGACACCTAAAGACATTATCAGCAACATGCCAGATGATGTGGTAACTCATATTCTGGACCGATTGCCCTTACAAGATGCAGTGAGGACTAGTATCTTGTCGAGAAACTGGAGGTCTAAGTGGACTATGCTTAACCAACTCGTATTTGATGACAACTTCTTTGAGTATTTATTAGAAATAGAAGGCGAAAATAATTATGGACGAATTATAAGTAGTCTTCTCCTTCATCTTAAAGGTGTCATAACGAAGTTTGTCCTCTACATAGAAGAGCGAACTCATCGCGTATTGGATGTTGAAGATATCAACAATTGGATTTTGTTCTTGTCCAAAAATGGAATTAAGGATCTCACTTTATGTAAGGAGAATGGGCCGCGACTTAAGTTGCCTACACATCTCTTCTCGTGTTTGGAGTTGAAACATCTGAAGCTTGTTTCGTGTTGTTTTGATCCTCCCACGAGTTTTCATGGTTTTCCAAACCTGTTGAGCTTAGAGTTGCGCAGCGTTCAGTTTGAAATTGGGAACTTTGGGAAGTTTTTCACTCAGTGTCCCGCACTTGAGATTTTGAACTTCGGTTTTACCTTTCCTGTCGGCAATGTGAAGCTAGATGAGATCGCAAAACTTGTAAATCTCAAAGTATTATCTTTGTTATTGTTTAGCCTCGATAATACGATGATCACAAGTTCGAGTAGTATCTTTGAGCTTGTGGATTCTTTTCCTAAACTTGAAGAGCTTCATTTGGATTTTATAAAGTTCAAGGTAAGGCTAAGTTGTGTCTTTGAAAAGTTTATAATTTTTTTTAGATTAAGTCGTTATGCTATAGCAAAATTTTCATTGCATGACTGAGAAAATTACATCAAGATAGCAGGCAGGCGGACAACAAGCTAATAACTAATTTTATTATCATTGTAAAGTTTAAGTCTTTATGAATTCTCTAACCAATTAATGCGACTTTTTTTATAGTTCATAGAAGATGATGCAGAAAAGAGGCTCCCTACCAACTTCCACTGCTTCAAAACTCTTAAATTGTCAAGAATAGATCTATGCAATGGTATTATGTTATCATGTGCTTTTGACTTGATTAGGAGCTTCTCGAATCTGCAGACCCTTGAAATCACAGCAAGTTATTGGGTATGTGTCTTACTGCGTGTCTTATAATCATCTCATATATTGTTTTGAAGTTGAATACGCTAACTAATCTTGCAGGATGATTCCCCGGCACTTGGAAATTGTTCTCCAGAGGTGGACTACCATACAATGGGGTCGTTGCAGCTTCGAAGTGCGGTGTTTAAAGATTTTAAAGGTTCTGAGAATGAAGTATGTTTGATAAAGTATTTACTTGCGTGTTCCCCTTTGCTAAAAAAGATTGTTATCCATCCCCACTCATGTCTAGCGTCCGATGAAAAGTTGATGTTTGCTATGAAGTTATTGAAGCTTCATCGAGCCTCGGACGTAGCTGAAATTGATCTATGCTGGTTTTAGCATATTGAACTTGTCTTTGAAAGATTCTCATGAAGACGATTATCTATGTGGGCTCACGGATAACATATTGGTTTAGTTCGGTTATAGAAACATTAGTTTATAAATTACAGCAATAAAGATTCTCATGAAAGACGATTATCTATGTGGGCTCACGGATAACATATTGGTTTGGTTCGGTTATAGAAACATTAGTTTATAAATTATAGCAATAAAGATTCTCATGAAAGACGATTATCTATGTGGGCTCACGGATAACATATTGGTTTGGTTCGGTTATAGAAACATTAGTTTTATAAATTATAGCAATAAATAATTCTCACAGTTACTCTCATAAATTTCTTCATCTTTTATTATAGAAATTCATTTGATTAGTTTAAATGAAAAAGAAAAGAAAATATCATATTGCAAAGATAATTTGATAATAACTATGTTTATTTCTGAGAATCTTGCTCCAAGATCTGTTTTAGGTTGGCTTTGTTGACTTCTATTCTCTGTTTAACATATAACTACAAGAATGTTGAATGTCAAACATGTCTAATTTAGACCTTGTAAAACTTTTTAACGCTAAAGAAAATTAAATGTAAGCAATAATCATTTTGTTTTGTTTTTTATTTTCACATATATATGTGATAATCTCATTTCCTTGATAAAATAAAAACCCGCTTTGAAAAAGTGAAAACCCGCCTTGTTATCTTATATTCCTACATCTAGGACGCGACTTGTGTCATGAACGACTATGGCCACAAAATGACTGAGAAGGGGGCCAAACCATGTCTAGGGTTGGATATAGGGCAATTCTTAAATATCGTTTGGTGATCCCCATGTACCATGAAGATGAAGTATGTCCGATTTGCCGTAAGGCATGGCTGGACAAATACGGGGAACACGCGGTCCACTGTAAGGAGCTGCCTGGTTTCAAATATAGGCATGACTGGGTCCGGGACGTTCTTTGGGACATTTTAAGAAGGGCTGGGATCTCAGCCAAGAAGGAGGCTCCAGTAAATTTCCTCTCGGACCCCGCAGAAAGGAGATCCACCCTACGTCCAGCAGACCTGCTTGTCTTTGGGTGGGCTGGGGGGAAACACGCTTGTGTCGACCTAACAGGTGTATCCCCCCTGGTTGGTTTGAGGGATAATGGTTTTGTAGTAGGGCAAGCGGTGCGGAAAGCAGAAGCGAAGAAAGTTGAGAAGCATGCTAAAGCTTGTAAGGAGAACCAACATGTTTTCGTACCCCTGGCTTTTGATACCTTCGGCTCTTTGGCACCGGAAGCGATCTGTTTCCTGTCCAGAGTCCAACAGGTTATTCATAGCAGTGTCTCAACTCCAGGGGGTCAGGGGTTCGTTTTTAGTAGGCTAGGGTTTGCTATCCAGAAAGGGGTGGCGGCGCAGCTTGTTGCCCGCCTGCCCGCTATCTTGATGTAATTTTTCGCGATTATGTTTTAATAAAAATCTGAAATTTGGTCTTCAAAAAAAAAAAAAAAAAATTATAATGAAATCATATACGTATTTGGGTTACCAAAAAATCATTTACAAAATAATAATAATTTAACTTTGAACTGATTTTGAAATACTTTAAGACGGATTAAAACGGAGACAACTATATATTGTAACTTATAAAAAGCAATCGTGGATTTAAAAGGAGAAAAATTTGCGAGAAAATTAAAAACAAGCATGTTATCTCTAGAGGTGTACAAACACCGGTATCATCCAAAACCAAACCAGCTTTTTTAGTTTGGTCTCAAATTGGTTTGGGTTAAGAGCCAGTATTTGGGTTGAAAACCAAACCCACCCAAACCGATTTGGGACGGGTTTAAAACCGCTTTTAGCATTTAAACATATTTTTATCAATTTTTTAGACGGGCTCAAACCGGTTGGAACCAATTCTAACATAAAATCCCAAACCTGTCACAAGCCATCATATGACGATGGACCCAAATCGGGTATTTTTACCACGTCGGTTTCCGAAACAACGGATCCAAACTGGTTTTTTTACCCCTCCAGTTATCTTCATGAAAAGGTTCAATAGGTTATACGAACCCAAAAATCAATATTGATTTTTAAACAATACCTATACTATATTTTCTCATTTTGGGCCAACTCTCTGTTGGGCTGATATGTTCTTTGTTGAGCTTAACAATAGAAGCCTCTGTTATTAAACGAGTTGATTTTAGCCCATAAAAACTCACACTATAAATAATGACCCTAACAAAAAAACAAGCAATAGTTTTTTTTTTTTTTTTGAAAGGTGTAGATCATTTGGATTACTAGTTAACTCCCAAATGGTCAATGATCTCCGGTTCCGCTGGTTTAAGATAGAGTGAGTTTTATCTTTAGGGTTCTCAACCTAGGGTAGGTCACAGGTTCAATCCATGCACACCACAAAAAAATTCCTAAAGACGGTTTGAGCATAATAGGCAAGAAGGATACCGGTGTGCGGGTAAGAATTAAAACTTAAAACCGCTAAGTTAGGGTTGTACAAACATTTCTACCCAACTAAGCATTAAAAAAAGAAAAAAAAAGTTGACTCCCAATCATTCCTCTAATCCAGCCCTTTTTTTAATCTTCTAAACATCGATGATGCCCTAATTTCGTTGCTCTGTTTTCGTTTCATCGTTCCCTTGATCTTCTACATCGATCTGCGATTGCGATCATCTTTCCTTTGTAAGTTGTCACTTCTCTCTATCATTCATATTCCTATTACTATAATTCATATGTATAATCAACAATTCATGTCATGTCTATTTATTTCATCAGGTTATGTTTATGTTAATTATATTTATCCCTTGTTGTTAGAATAATAATGGCACTTGAAGCATCTGAGTTCACACCAGAGGATTTTATCAGCAAAATGCCTGATAATGTGATAACTAGTATTCTGCATCGACTGCCATTACTAGATGCGGTCAGGACCGGTATCTTGTCGAGAACCTGGAGGTTTAAATGGACTATGCTTACCCAACTTAAGTTTAATGAGGATTTCTTTTTGTATTTAATGAAAACAAAAGGTGTAGATAGTATTGGGAGGATTATAAGTAGACTGCTTCTTAATCTTAATGGTGCTGTAACCAAGACTGTCTTTGTCCCTGTTATATTGGATGTTGACGATATTCGTCGCTTGATTATGTTCTTGTCGAGTAAAGGAATTAAGGACCTCACTATTACAGATCGGTCTGCACCACAAGTGAAGTTGCCTACCCATCTTTTCGCTTGTTTAGAGTTGAGACGTTTGAATATTTACGGCTTTTGTTTCAATCCTCCACCTGGTTTTCATGGTTTTCCGAACCTAGTGAGCTTAGAGTTACGTGGCGGACAGTTTGAAGGCGATGACCTAGGCGAGTTTCTTACTCGGTCTCCCTTACTTGAGATTTTGGACTTGGGTTATCTTTCTTATACAGGCAGTGTGAAACTAGTTGAGATTGCGAAACTTCAAAATCTCAAAAAACTATTTTTGTCATTGTGTCATCTTGAGACTACGACGACCGTAAGTCCTTGTGATGTCTTTGAGCTTGTCGGTTGTCTTCCTAAACTTCAAGAGCTTGGTCTGGATTTTCAAGACTGCAGGGTGAGGCTAAGTTTTGTCTTTGAGGTTTACTTTATAGAAACATAGTCTCTTTTTTCATTATCTAATAACTAATAATATACTGCATGTTCATTATATTGGAACGAAACTTTATGACTTTTCTTACCACTTTCGTATAGCTGACAGAAGATGGTGCTACAAAGAAGTTCCCCGCCGCCTTTACCTCCATCAAGGCTCTTAAATTAACAAGAATAGATTTTGTCAATCGTCTTATGTTATCATTTGCTTTAGAAACGATCGGACACTTCTCAAATTTGCAGACCCTTGATATCATCTCAAGTAGTCGTCATGTATGTATTGATCATATTGCTTGTCTTATAATTTCATATAAGTATAGATGTGGCATTTGAATGCTACTTATGTTTGCAGGTTGATGACCCATTTGACCCATTTGCAATTCCAATTCCAATTCCAATTCCAATTCCTGAGGTAGACTACAACATGATGGAGCTTCGGAATGTGATGTTTAGATGTTTTAAAGGTTCAGAGAATGAAGTATATATGATAAAGTGTTTACTTGCGTGTTCTCCTTCCTTGAAAACGATTGGTATTCTACGCGACAGGTGTCTACAGCCCGTCGAAGAGTTGATTTATGCTAAGAAGTTGTTGAAGCTCCATCGAGCTTCCGCAGAAGCTGAAATTGATTTCTACTAAATTTGTTGTCTTGAATTTCTCTTTTATGGTCCCATTGTCTAATCTGATACTGGAAAATGGAGTGCATTCTCTTAAATTTAACTCATCTTGCTCGGGTTTTGTTAAGATCCATGGGTTGAATATATGGAAATATTGACGGATTCAATTACAATGTCATGCACACTACTGACACTAGTTTAGTATACGTAACTAACCTAGGCCCCTTAACCCTGTTGGAGATGAAGGTGGCTGTTTGTGGCGGTTGACGGGGCGGCTGGCTAGGGTTGGGTGGGTCACCGGAGATGGGGTGGTGTCACCGACGATTGGGGTGGTGGGTAACTGGAGTCACCAGAAGAGAGGGGGATGGGTGTTTGGGGTTTATAAAAAAAATTTAATCAAAATTTTAATACATTATTTAAACATCACCATGACACATAAGTAATTATGATAACTCACCAAGTCACATAAGTCATTTTTGCCATGTAGACTAACCAGGTAAGATGGTCGTACCATATAGATCATCTATGTGAATGTAATTTACTCTAATTCATACAGTTTTTATTTGCTTTTGGTGTTTGCAGAAAAGCTGATGCATTTTGTGCCTGCTATGGTGATTATGTGAAAAACAAAAAATAAGAAATGTGATGTACGCGTGCGTTATTTTACACAACATGATTTTATAAAACTAAGGAGCTGCAATTTGCGAGTATTTTGTGGAGGAAACGCAATCAAATAACGAAGGCATTTGTGATGATTCGAGAACATTAAACAGATTTGAAATCAAGAATAGCCAAATACATCACAACCTTCGAACGGATTTAGTTAAACATATTTGGAGAGGTCCGAGATATAACGTCGATAACGATAACGATGATGATAATTAAAAATATGTGATGTAGTAATTTATTTTTATTTGATGTATTTTTTATTTAATTTGATGTATTTTTTTGTTTAGTTTGATGTATTTTTTTAGTATAATTCTCAGTCTTTTTTTTTTTATAAATTTAATTCATTTGTTAAAAAAAAAAATACTGTCACGTGTCAACTCACACCCTCAAACCCAAGTCTCCGCTTTTCACCTTTTTAAGGGCTGTGGAATCCACTTATGTCAAATGGTAACTCATGCCCCCAACCAATGTTTTCAGAACCGGACCGGATGTAGAACCAGTCTCCTTACCGTTCCAATGGTCCGACCGTCGGACCGGATGGTGTCGTAAAATTAAGGGCTTAAAATTTGGAAAACATTATTAAAAATCCGATTCAACCCCTTAAAAATCCGGTTCAACCGGTGCGGTTCCTGGTCCGACCGCCGGGTCACCAGTCCGACCCGGACCACTTCGACCTTCGATTTCTGATCTAACCGGTCCGACCGGCCGGTCCGTGTTTCAAAACATCGCCCCCAACCAACCATAGTCACTCTCATTAGCATGACACATCGTATCTCCTGCACATGTGGCAAGGCCACCCCTTACCCTCAATTGGAGTACGTGGCATGCTCTGTATTTAACTTCCCAACAGAATACATAAATTAACCCATCCTTTTTTTACGCTGGAGTTTAAATTCGTCCAAACGACGCTTTCATCTTTCAAGGTTAGGATTTGTTCTATCTGTAAACAAAATTGCATCTTATTTAATATTCAATCGTTAGGCTTTTAAAATTAGGGTTTATGTTCCACTTGATATAATGGCCATAAATAAGAATATTATGCCACATAATATTCTCATTTTTAGGTTTATTAAACTAGGGTTAGTAATAATGTTACTGCAGTTTTGCATGTACTGTTTCTAATGGTATCTGTTTTGTGTGAAAGTATGTCTTCAACCTATGGTCTGACAGCAAGTATTTACTTTGTAAATTGGACATTAAATTTCTGTATAGTTATGTAACATATTAATAGGTTTTAATAATAAGAAAATGTTAAGAGTATATGCACATAGTTATTCAATCAATATATGTTTATGATTAAATATTAATATATGTTTTGTTGTTAGAATAATGGAACTGATTCAGGGGACACATAAAGCATCCACCTTTGAACCACAAGATTTTATCAGTGACATGCCGGATAACGTGGTAACAAATATCCTCAATCGACTGCGATTACAACATGCGGTGAGGACTAGTATCTTGTCGAGAAAATGGAGGTTTAAGTGGACTGTGCTTAGCCAACTCGTGTTTGATGACAACTTCTTCGAGTATTTAACAAAAACAAAACGCGTAAAAAATTGTGGGGCGGTCATAAGTAGGCTTGTTCTTAATATTAAAGGCGTTGTAGAAAAGTTTTTCCTGTCGATACGTGAGGTTAAAGATCTTAATTATGATGTTGAAAATATTAATCACTGGATTATGTTCCTGTCCACAAAAGGTATTAAGGATCTCACCTTTAGAAATAGGATTGGGGCACCATTGAAGCTGCCTTCACATCTTTTCTATTGTTTAGAGTTGAGACATTTGAAACTCGATAACTGTTGTTTCCGTCGTCCACGTAGTTTTCATGGTTTTCCAAATCTATTGAGCTTAGAGTTGTCTAGCGTACAAATTGACAGCAGTGAACTTGGGGAGATTCTTACGCTGTGCCCCTCACTTGAGATTTTGGACATGGGCGTTTTCTTTTATACACGCAAATTCAAACTAGTTGATATTGCAAAAGCTGAAAATCTGAAAAGATTATCTCTGTCATTGTGTAATGTTGACGCTGTGCCGATAAGTTCTAGTACCATCTTTGAGCTTGTGGGTTCTCTTCCAAACCTTCAAGAGCTTGATTTGGATTTCGTAAACCTTCAGGAGCTTGGTTTGGGTTTTCTAGACTGCAAGGTAAGGCTTATTACATCGTTGAAGTTTACTTTATAGAAATGTAGTTTAATCTTTTCATAATCTCATAACTATAAAAGCATCATAGTAAAAGTTTATGGCTATTTTATGACATATTTATTAAATTGCACCTATGTTTTATGAATTTTAACCACTTTTCTTGCAGTTGACTGACGATGGTGCTATAAAGAGGCTCCCTACCGCACGTCTCAGGGCCCTTAAATTATCAAGAATAGATTTAGGCAACGTCATTATGCTATCATGTGTTTTTGAAATGATTAGACATTTCCCAAATTTGCAGACCCTTGAAGTCACTCCAATGCAATGTGTATGTATCAATCATACTGCTTATGATTCTCATGTACTCTCATATGCGCGTATGTGTGTGTATATAGTTTGCATTTGAATACTAGTTATTCTTGCAGGATGCTCACCAAATTCCAAATCCAGTTCTAGAGGAAGGGGACAACACAACAAGGCTACGGCGTGTGGTGTTTAGAAATTTTGCAGGTACAGAGAATGAAGTATGTTTGATAAAGTATTTACTTGGGTGTTCTCCTTTCCTAGAAAAGATTGTCATTCATCCCCACTTGTGTCTAGTGCCTGATAGACGATTGATTTTAACTAGGAAGCTGTTGAAGCTCCGTCGAGCCTCTACTGTAGATGAAATTGAATTCGACTAAGTTTACTGTGCTGGAACTTCTCTTTTATTTCGGTTAAGATGTGTTTGTTAGTCTAGTAAAAATTAAGGTGACGTTTTGGTTCCTTTGAAGCTTGAATCCCACGACATCCATCTTATCTCATGCCAAGACTTGAAACTTCAAAACGGTTGTTTTTATGTGGCATCTAGATTAATATCAACACATTTTAGGCTATTGCATGCTTGTTTTGCACTGGTTTATAATCGTTCGTAAAAGAAACCTATAATTTTTCAGTAATCGATGTTTTATTTTACGTTTATTAAACACTAAATTAAATTCCAAAAAGGATTCATGTAAGTTAAATTGCATGTCATTTTTGTAACAACATGCCATCAATCTTGTTCAGTTGCACTTTCCCAGTTTGCTACTAAGTTCTATGTGGATGCCAATGCCATTACCACCAGCATACTTTAATTGTTTACATCAGTTGTTTTTTAAAACCAGACCTAACATGTAAAATTGGATGAGGTTAACTTGTTTGCTTCCTCCCTTGTAGTTCCAAAAAACGACTTTTGAAAGCCGGTCAACCAGTTGAACTGGTTTTCCGACAATGCTTTCGGTTGTACTTTGTCATTTTCATACCCAGACTTGTAAAACTAACAACGGTAGATGCAACTGGTTTGGTTTGTTAGGGTTAGGGAACAAATGAAGCAGTTCATTTTAAGTAAACGGCTTAATGGCATTTATCATTAGTTGAATGGTAAAACATGTACATGGTAAACAAATATCTCTGGTGGAGGGGTGTTATATATCATCGCGTGAAAACAAGTGAGAAGGGGGTGGTTGTAAGCCTCCTCATGGCATGAAAATGAAGGAAATTCAAATTCATTCATTCTTTTTTTTTTTAAGAGTTTTATTTCTGTTGTGAAAATAATTACACACTAAAAGTAAGCATGAGCTTATATCTACGTGACAGTAATGTGACAG
Organism: Ambrosia artemisiifolia; assembly: GCA_032199755.1. NCBI lineage: Eukaryota > Viridiplantae > Streptophyta > Magnoliopsida > Asterales > Asteraceae > Ambrosia > Ambrosia artemisiifolia. The sequence goes on from CM063519.1 coordinate 4,387,380, forward strand.
TCACTTTTTAACGTCACAATAAAAATTTGTGCAACGTGACAGTCACCTTTTAACGTCACAATAAAAATTTGTGCAACGGTAACACATAACTACATGATCTAACATGCTCTTCTATCACACGTGGCAAGCTCACCCCTCACCTTAAGGTGGAGTATGTGGCATGCTATCTCTGTATTTAACTTCTGAACAGAACACAAAAATTCACCTAAAATAATAATTTAACCAACCCTTTTTCTACGCCCGAGTTTAAAATTTAAAAAATTCGTCCAAATTAAGATTCATTCGGAGACGGTTTCATCTTTCCAGGTTAGGATTTGATTAATATAATTTGACATATAATAGTTAGGTTTATGTTTTTTTCTTTCTTCAACAGCCAATTTAGGGTTTGTGTTGCTTCCACTTGATTAAATGGGAAAATATGCTATTATTTTAGCCCTTTAGGTTTATGAAACTATGCAGTATTTCATTTACTGTTATATGTTTTGTATTAAAGTTTATAATTGATCCCCACTGTGTATATGTGTGTGTGAAAGTGTATCTGCAACTTATGCTCTGACATCAATTTTTTTTTTTTTTTTTTTTTTTTTTTTTTGTAAATTTGTTTTTTACATAATAATAAGAATAATAAAAAAGAAGTACTAAGTATATGCATAATTGCATATGGATGGTTTATGAATGTAGTGGCTAATTATTCCATCAATTTATGTTTATGATTAATATATGTCTTGTTGTTAGAGTAATGGAACTGATTCAAGGGACACATAAAGCATCCAACTCTGCACCACAAGATTATATTAGCGACATGCCGGATAACGTAGTAACAAATATCCTGGACCGATTGCCATTACAACATGCAGTGAGGACTAGTATCTTGTCGACAAACTGGAGATTTAAGTGGACTATGCTTAGCCAACTCGTGCTCGATGAGAAATTCTTTCGGTATTTAAGAGAAACAGTAGGTGAAGACAACGGTGGGGGAATCATAAGTAGGCTTCTCCTTCATATTAAAGGTGTCATAGATAAGTTTGTCCTCGCTGTGAACGATGTTAGCGATATTAATGATGTTGAAAATATTAATCACTGGATTTTCTTCCTGTCGAAAAGTATTAAGGATCTCACCATTAAGGTTGGAGGACCACTGAAATTGCCTACACATCTCTTCTCTTGTTTAGAGTTGAAACATTTGAAACTTGAATATTGCTTTTTCCGTCCTCCAAGTGGTTTTCATGGTTTTCCAAATCTACTGAGCTTAGAGTTGTGTAGCGTACAAATTGAAAGTAGCGAACTTGGGGATATTCTTACTCGGTGCCCTTCACTTGAGATTTTGAAAATGGGTCATTTCTTTACTGCGCGTATATTCAAACTAGTTGATATTACAAAGTCTAAAAATCTAAAAGTATTATCTTTCTCATTGTGTAATATTGACGCTGTGACGTTAAGTAGTACCATCGTTGAGCTTGTGGAGTTTCTTCCAAACCTTCAAGAGCTTGATTTGGATTTTGTGTGCCTTTATCAGCTTGGTCCGGGTTTTCTAGATTGCAAGGTAAGGCTAAGTTACATCTTTGGAGTTTACTTTATAGAAATATAGTCTTTTTTTTTCATAATATCGTAACTGATATAATCTAAAAACATCATATTAAAAGTTTATGGCTATTTTATAGCATATTCATTATATTGGATATATGTTTTCTGAATTTTAACGTCTTATCTTGTAGTTGACTGACGGTGGTGCTATAAAGAGGTTCCCTACCACGTGTCTCAAGTCTCTTAAATTATCAAGCATAGATATAGGCAACGGTATTCTGCTATCATTTGTTTTTGAAATGATTAGACACTTTCCAAATTTGCAGAAGCTTAATATCTCTTCAGATCAAAGTTTATGTATCGATCATACTACTGGTCATATAGTCTCATGTATATATTAAAGTTTTATGTTGAGAATTGTGCGGACCATATCATAAACTTTTACACATAGCTTTAAGTGTAATATGTTAGGAGGGTACATAAGCTGACCCCGCTTACTTTTTTCGCCATTAAATCTAATATGCATAATGTACAAGTGCTTTTGTGGCTCTTCAAGTTCTCAACATAAAGTTGGTTCTCAAAAGAATGCGTCCATGGTTATTATTTGCATTTGAATACTGCTTATTCTTGCAGAATGCTAACCCATTTCCAATACCAAAGGTAGAGTGCAACACAACAGGGCTTCAGAGTGTGGTGTTTACATGGTTTACAGGTTCAGATAATGAAGTATGTTTGATAAAGTATTTACTTGCTTGTTCTCCTTTCCTAAAAAAGATGGTGATTCGTCGGCACTTGTCTCATGCGCCCAATGAACTGTTGATGTTTGCAAGGAAGTTGTTGAAGTTCAGTCGAGCCTCAACTGTGGCTGAAATTGATTTCGACGAACGCTAGTTGTTTTGAACTTCGTTTGTTTATGAAGAAGTTGTGTTTTTAATATGAGATGAATTAAGGTGACGTTTGGTATCTTACTTTGTAATCCTGTAGTAACCGTCCTGCCTCTTGTCTAGACTTGAACTTGGTTTTAAAAAGCGCAATGTTCAAAGCTGGGATTTTTTTATTTAAACTATGATAGGTGAAAATAGTCTTTTCAACTTATTTATTGCAAGTAAATGTCTCTAAGCAAGCACTTGCTCAAACTTTCAAATGGAATGCCTACCGGCCACCTCTCTTTAGTGTACATGTATAGTTTGCTTACCCTAAACTTCTTGTGGTTCAAGTTGACTTGTCTTTCCTCTAAGGCCATTCGTTACCGAGTAGCGCCCCCTCCACGTGGTTGCTGGAGGGGTGTTACACAACGCCCCATGAAGCGTGAAAACAAGTGAGAAGGGGTGGTCGTGAGCTGCCTCATGGCGTGAAAATGGAAGAAATTGGTTGGACCCATGTCCATCAACCAATCAAATTTCATTCTTTCTTTCTTTGGATTGTAATTTGTTTGAAAAGTTATGAAACAATTACACACTAAAAGTAAGCAAGAACTTATATTTACATGGCAATGATGTGACAGTTACTTTTTAACGTCACATTGAAAATTTGTAAAACGGTAACACATAAGTACTTAACCTAATATGCCAAAGTAACATACTCTTAGGTGCTGTTTGTTTTTTCTGCAGGAAAAGGTCTGCAGTCTGTGGACCACATCTGCAGACATCTGCAGGAGAAGAGGTGGACCAAAGGTCTGCAGTCTGCAAGAAAAAGACTGTTTGTTTGTTAACGTCTGTAGGCTGCTGAAACAAACTTAAATTTAAATAAACTGAGTTTTTACAGCAGTCTGGTGGTAGACGGTGGTGGTTTTGGGTGGACTGTGGTGGTGTAGACCATGGTGGTGGTGGGTGGTGGACGATGGTAGGTGGTGGTGGATGGTAGGTGGTAAGTGGTGGTGGTGGTGGATTGTGGTGGTGGTGGTGGTGGTGGACGGTGGTGGTGGACGGTGGTGTTGGTGGTGATGGACCGTGGTGGGTGGTAGTGGTGGTGGACCGTGGTGGTGATGGGTGGTGGTGGTGGACCGTGGTGGTGGTGGGTGATGGTGGTGGTGGTGGGTGGTGGTAGTGGTGGGTGGACGGTGGTGGGTGGTGGTAGTGGTGGACTGTGGTGGTGGTGGTGGGTGGTGGTGGTAGTGGTGGTGGACGGTGGTGGGTGGTGGTGGACGGTGGTGGTGTTGGACCGTGGTGGGTGGTGGTGGTGGACCGTGGTGGTGGTGGGTGATGGTGGTCGTGGGTGGTGGTGGACGGTGGTGGGTGGACGTTGGTAGGTGGTGGTGGTGGTGGTGGACCGTGGTGGTGGTGGACCGTGGTGGTGGTGGTGGTGGTAGTGGTGGTGGGTGGTGGTGGTGGACCGTGGTGGTGGTGGGTGATGGTGGTGGGTGGTGGTGGTGGACCGTGGTGGTGGTGGTGGTGCTGGACGGTGGTGGGTGGTGGTGGTGGACGGTGGTGGTGGTGGTGCTGGACCGTGGGGCGTGGTGGGTGGTGGTGGTGGGTAGTGGTGGTGGACCGTGGTGGTGGTGGGTGATGGTGGTGGTGGTGGGTGGTGGTAGTGGTGGTGGTGGACGGTGGTGGGTGGTGGTGGTGGTGGACCGTGGTGGTGGTGGGTGATGGTGGTGGACGATGGTGGGTGGTGGTGGACGATGGTGGGTGGTGGTGGGTGGTGGATCGTGGTGGTAATGGGTGATGGTGGTGGTGGTGGTGGACCGTGGTGGTGGTGGGTGATGGTGGTGGGTGGTGGTAGTGGTGGTGGTGGACGGTGGTGGGTGGTGGTGGTGGTGGACCGTGGTGGTGATGGACGGTGGTGGTGGTAAACATTGGTGGTGGACGATGCTAGGTGGTGGTGGGTGGGTGACGGTGGTGGTAGTAGTGGGTGGTGGTGGTGGTGGGTGACTAGGTGAGGAGAAGAGAAGAGGAGAAGAAGACCTTTGAAGATCTTAGAAGACTTTGGTCCAAGTCTGCACCAAGAAGAGGTCAGGAAGAGCTTTTGGAGTGAAATATCTTCCGAAAAACAAACAGTCTGCCCGCCCCAAACGTCTGTCCGCGTCTGCGCGACGCAGACAAAAGAGGTCAGAAGTGCTTTTGAAAGAAAAACAAACACCACCTTAATCTACTTCTGTTACATGTTTTTTTAGTATCAATATGTAATGTTAAAAAAAATATTAGCTTAATACTAGTCTTTTTTTGTTTTTTCAGAGAGGACTAATCTTTTATTTAAGGGAAAATTGCGAATCTAGCCCTTGACCGAAGGGATTTGCGAAAATAGCCCCCTCAGCCGTCTTCGGAAAGACGGTTCACACTTCCCGAAGCATCTCAGACGACTTTAGCTTCAAAGTTACTACAGACCAATTAAATTTCGCCACGTGTCCGACAACTTGCGAGACGACTTAAAGTCGTCTCACTCGTCCGCGAGACGACTTAAAGTCGTCTCACTCTGCGTGACGACTTAAAGTCGTCTCACTCGTCCCATTCCCTCAGCCCGAGACGACTTAAAGAGGCCTTCCATTTCCCGAGACGACTTTAAGTCGTCTCGCAGGTTGTCGGACACGTGGCGCAATTTAATTGGTCTGTAGTAACTTTGAAGCTAAAGTCGCCTGAGATGCTTCGGGAAGTGTGAGCCGTCTTTCCGAAGACGGCTGAGGGGGCAATTTTCGCAAATCCTCTCGGTCAAAGGCTATTTTTGCAATTTTCCCTTTATTTAAGAGGTGTCATCTCCTGCACACGTGGCAAGCTCACCCCACATTCCCTCAAGATGGAGTATGTGGCATGCTCTCTCTGTATGGAACTTCTGAACAGAATACAAAAAATAAAAAAATCACTTAATAATATTTTAACCCACCCCGTTTACCCGTCACTCACTTGTAAATCTTGTTGGTTTTTAATGAAAAGTTAATCTTTACTTTTTAAAAAAAAAAAAATTAAGAATCATTCGGAGAGGGTTTCAAGTTTCAAGGTTAGGATTTGATTAATATAATCGTTAGGTTTATGTTTTTTCTTTCTTCAACCGCCAACACAAGTTATTATTATATATTTAGGGTTTATGTTACTTCACTTAATTAAATGGTAAAATATGCTATTATTTTAGCCTTTTAGATTTATGAATCTATGCACTATTTCATTTACTGTTTCTAATGTTATATGTTTTGTATCAAAGTTTATAATTGATCCTCACTGTGAGTGTATATGTAGTGTGTGAAAGTGTATCTACAACTTATGTTCTGACATCAAATATTTTTATTTTGTAAATTTGATTTTAAATCTCTTATATTGTTATGTGACATAATAATAAGATTATATAAAAAAAGTATTGATTATATGCATTATATGAATAAATGCATATGGATGTTTTATGAATCTAGTGGCTATTAATATATATGTCTTGTTGTTAGAGTAATGGAACTGATTCAGGGGACACATAAAGCATCCAACTCTGCACCACAAGATTATATCAGCGACATGCCGGACAACGTGGTGACAAATATCCTCGACCGATTGCCATTACAACATGCAGTAAGGACTAGTATCTTGTCAACAAACTGGAGGTTTAAGTGGACCATGCTTAGCCAACTCGTGCTCGATGAGAAATTCTTTCGGTATTTAAGAGAAACAATAGGTGAAGACAATTGTGGGGGAATCATAAGTAGGCTTCTCCTTCATATTAAAGGTGTCATAGACAAGTTTGTCCTCGCTATGCACGATGTTAAAGATATTAATGACGTTGAAAATATTAATCACTGGATTTTCTTCCTGTCGAAAAGTATTAAGGATCTCACCCTTAAAAGTTGTACTGGAACACATTTGAAGTTGCCGACACATCTTTTCTCTTGTATAGAGTTGAAACATTTGAAACTTTATCATTGTTTTTTCCATCCTCCAAATAATTTTCATGGTTTTCCAAATCTATTGAGCTTAGAGTTGTGTTGGTCGCCATTTGAAAGCAGTGAACTTGGGGAGTTTCTTACTCGGTGCCCCTCACTTGAGATTTTGGACATGAGTTTAGTCTTTGGTGTACGCGAAGTCAAGCTAGTTGATATTGCAAAATCAAAAAATTTGAAATCATTAACTTTGTCGTTGTTTAATATTGACGCTGTGACGATAAGTAGTGTTGTATTTGAGCTTGTGGTGTTTCTTCCAAACCTTCAAGAGCTTGATTTGGATTTCGTAAACGTTCAACAGCTTGGTTTGGGCTTTCTAGACAGCAAGGTAAGGCTAAGTTACATCTTTGAAGTAAATATAGTCTAATTTTTTTTTTTACAGTATATTCATTATATTGGATCTATGTTTTATGAATTTTAACGACATATCTTGTAGTTGACCGACAGTGGTGCTATAAAGAAGTTCCCTACCGCGTGTCTCAAGGCTCTTAAATTATCAAGAATTGATTTAGGCAATGGTATTCTGCTATCGTGTGTTTTAGAAATGATTAGACACTTCCCAAATTTGCAGACCTTTGAAATCACTGCAATGCGACCTGTATGTATTGATCATACGACTTATCATATAATCTCTTGTATAACCGTATAATACACTTGTACATATAGCTGTAGGTGTAATATGTAAGGCGGTTACATAAACACCGATTCCACCATCTATTTTCCCCATTAAATCATTAATGCATAATGTACAAGTGCTTTATGCGGTTTCGTCAATTCTCAAAATAAAGTTGGTTCTCAAAAGAATAGTTATTCTTGCAGAATGCTGACTCAATTCCATTACCAAGGGTAGAGTGCAAAACAACAGGGCTTCGGAGTGTGGTGTTTAGAAATTTTGCAGGTTCAGATAACGAAGTATGTTTGATAAAGTATTTACTTGCTTGTTCTCCTTTACTTGTAAAGATGGTTATTTGTCGCCACTGGTCTCCAGAGCCTAGTGGACTGTTGATATTTGCTAGGAAGTTGTTGAAGCTCAGTCGAGCCTCAACTGCAGCTGAAATTGATTTCAACTAATTTTAGTTGTTTATGACCTCTCTTTTATTTCTATTGAAGTTGTGTTTGTTAATATAGAATGAATCAAGGTGACGCTTCGTTTCTTACTTTGGAGTTTGGATTCCCGCAACGCCCTAATCTCGTGTCTAGGCTTGAAACTTCAAAACTGTTTTTTAAGAGGCATCTAGATTAATATTAGTTCAATTTGGCAATTGCTTGTATGTTTTGCATGGTTTACAAGTATATAGAAGAAACATGTAACTTTGCATGTTGTCATTTTTGTAATAAGTTGCCATTAATATATTGATCACTTACGCTTTTGCTTACGGTATTTTCATTGTTGATTTGATAAGCTTTAAAACAAATTCGATGCAGATACCAACGGTACCAGCAGGATACTGTAATTGTTCAGATCAGTTTTAAAAATCGCACTTGACATGTAAAACTGGATGAGCTGGACTTGTTTGCATCCTCCCTTGTACCTGGACTACCTATCTTCGAAACGGGTCGACCATGTGAACCAGTTTTCCGACAAAGCTTTCGGTTGCCAAACCCTTCCATGCCACCCGCATCCTCTTTATGATGGGTTTGCCCCTTTCTCCGTCGAAATCTCCAGGGCGTTGCCCCCTTCACCCTCTTCACCGACTTGACTTTTTTTTTTTTTAACCCTTTTGCCTTTGTCCCCTTGCCTTTACCCGCCATTCTTTTTTGGCGAAGCTCCCAAGTTCTACATGACAGTGCTTTAATCTTGCCCACTACACCTACGTCTATGGGTGGATAGGCACTAGTAATCACCCCTATTACTTGTCACTAAAAAACAACTAATCATTAGTTGTCACCTTATTCCATCACTAAATCATTAGCACCGCCCATCAGTTTACCATTTTCATTATTAAATCACTGCCCTCTAATTTTATTTATTTTGTTAAACACAACTACAACCAGTTCGATCCCAAACCGGTTTGCCTTATACTGATTTTTTTTGTTAGGCAATGTCTTGTTACGACGGAACCGGTTATTTGTACACCTCAATAGAATGATACATAAGTCAAACTTCAAAAGGGTCAAAAATTGAGCCCAACCTTTAAGTTTAAGGCGAGACAAGCCCAACCTTTATTAACCCAAATAATATAAAAAACAAACCAACAACATCTCCTTTTGATTTTTAACAAAAAAATGGCCGTTTGAAATAGTAACGGCTACATTTTGATTTCATTTCATTCAAACCCTTTCCTTCCTTTTCACCTTTCAATCATCTCTTCTCTTCAACCATACATTTCTTCTTCATTTTTATATTAAATCTTTATTCTATTCTATTCTCTTCAATTACAAATTGCAATGGCTCCTCCTATTACACCTTCATCTGCTAAATCCAACCAATACGGTTTCACTCCTTCCAAAACAAATCACACCCTTATCAGAACCCCTCATTCCAAACACCATCAACGCCTCCTTAATTTCAACTCCACTAAACCCTCTCCCAACCCCAACTCCAATTCCGCTGCAGATCACCCCGTTGAAGTTGTCGGTCGCATTCGCGACTGCAAAGATAAGCCCCCCGCTTCTGTTCTCCATGTTAACCCTGATGCCCGGTCTATCCGGGTCAGAACTGAACTCGGGTACCGTGATTTTACGCTGGACGGGGTTTCGTCTTCTGAAGAACAGGATCTTGATGGGTTTTACAAGGCTTTTGTGCAGTCAAGAATTCATGGGGTTAAAATGGGGGATAAGTGTACTATTATGATGTATGGTCCGACTGGTGCGGGGAAGAGTTATACGATGTTTGGGTGTGCTAAGCAGCAGGGTATTGTGTACAAGGCGTTGATGGATATTTTGAAAGATGGAGATGAGGATGAAGAGGAGGAGATTGGTGGACAGAAGGCGGGTTTCGTGCAGGTGACGGTTCTTGAAATATATAATGAGGAGATTTATGATCTCTTGTCGACAAATAGCAGCAATGCTGGTGGGTTCGGACTTGGTTGGTCTAAAGCCAACGCTTCCAAGGTACAAATTACCTTCTTTATAATTGAATTACTAATACATGTATATCTGTTGGGTTGGTGGTATATATGTTTATCTGAGTTTGGGTTGTTATGGGTCATTATAAAGACCCTTCGGGTCATACTGGAATCGGGTATAATTGAGAACGGGTTACTCCGGTTGGATAAGAACACAAATCAAAATTGAGAACGGGTCAGATGGGTATCCATTTAGAATTGAAAGGGGTTAGGATGGGCAATCAGTTAACAACTTAAAATTGAATTGAAACAAGTTGTTAAAGATAAAATAAAATAAAACCTTTTCTTAAAAGTTAGTGTTAAAAGTGTAATAAAGGAAACTAGAGGGTAAAAAGTGATAAAAAGACAAAATTGATTAAGAACCCTAAAAATAAAACGTGGATGGTGGCCGCCATCTTCATTCTCATCTTTTATCTTTCTTTTTTTTTAACTTCTTTTATCTTTCTTTCTATCAAGATCTTTCTCTTCCTAACAGAAGCATTTTTAGGCATCATCTTCTTCTTCATGTCACCACCATCACCACCACCTTTTTCATGTCGTTGTATAAAATTTGGACTAATTTTTTTTATTATTATTAATATATAATATATAATGACTTCCTCCCCAAGTTTTTTTACCCTATAAAACCCCCCACCCCACATCACCCGACACCCACACTACTGTTACAAAAAAAAAAACTACAAAATGAAGGGGATCAGTATTAAGGTGATATCTAACATAGGGATGAAGGGGGTGAAGGTGATAGCTGACTTAGGGATGAAGAGTGTGAAGATAGCTATTAAGGTGATAACGGAGGTGGTGTTCAAGGCAATCAAGGATGCTGGGGACGACTTGTCCAAACGAGCTTCTAAGGTTATAAAGGATCAGTTGGTGAAGTTGACTGTGAAGTGGGCTGTGAAGTGGGGAAATAAGATGTTCTCGATGGGGAAGTGGTTAGTGTCTCCCTTGTTGGGGGGTGGTGGTGCTGGTGCTGGTGCTGGTGGTGTTGGTGGTGATGGTGGTGGTGGTGCTACTGGGGGTGATGGTGGTGCTGCTGCTGGTAGTGATGGTGTTATTAAAATATTATTAAATCTTCCACTTCAAGCATTTATTCTTGATTCTCAATATCACCACCACGAGCACTAGCACCATCACCATCGGCAGCGGCACCACCACCACCATTACCACCAGCAGCACCACCACTACCATCACCACCAGCACCACCACCAGCACCACCACCAGCACCACCACCACCAGCACCACACCACCCAACAAGGGAGACACTAACCATTTCCCCACCGAGAACATCTTATTTCCCTACTTCACAGCCCACTTCACAGTCAACTTCACCAACTGATCCTTTATAACCTTAGAAGCTCGTTTGGACAAGTCGTCCCCAGCATCCTTGATTGCCTTGAACACCACCTCCGTTATCACCTTAATCGTTATCTTCACACCCTTCATCCCTAAGTCAGCTATCACTTTCACCCCCTTCATCCCTACGTCAGATATCACTTTAATACTGATCCCCTTCATTTTGTAGTTTTTTTTTTTGTAACAGTAGTGTGGGTGTCGGTTGATGTGGGGTGGGGGGTTTTATAGGGTAAAAAAACTTGGGGAGGAAGTCATTATATATTATATATTAATAATAATAAAAAAAATTAGTCCAGATTTTATACAACATAAAAAAGGTGGTGGTGATGGTGGTGACATGAAGAAGAAGATGATGTATTTATTAAATGTAAGTAATAAAAAAATACTATAATACTAAAGAAGGCAGGCCTAGGTATAGCTTAGTATATTGACAAAGGTAAATGTAAATATTATATTATATTATATTATATGTTTCTTTTTTTCTTTGAGGTATTATAAGGGGGACGGGTCGCCACCCGAATTAGTCACGGGTACCCACTCCTACATGGTAACACCGTTGCTACCTATGTTGGGACTGGTCCTGTGAATTGTTTTTCTGGTTCTGTTTACCGTGCTAGTAACTGTTTTATTTTATTGACTTTCACGGTTACGGTTTTACCTCCGGTGTGGGCAAAGGGTTGTTCTTGAGTAAACACGTGTGCTAACCCCACGGTGATTTGTATTAATGACCGTGACACTCGTTTCTTCACACGCGATTAGCGTTCGCAGGTAGCCTTCAGAGAGAGAGAGAGGGAAGTGAAGTGGTGGTGGCCTCTGCGTACCACTGTGTTGCTTGCTGCTGTTACTGTATTATTCTTGCAATTTCTTTTATTTTTTATAATACTAGTATTAAATTTTCTTCTTCAACAAACAATTTTACATAAGCGCCTTCAACAATAAATCTTGAGTTTTTTTAAATTGACCAGTTTCAACCCAAACCCGTTTTGACCCGCACCATCATGACCTGAACCTGTCCTGACCCGGACCAATAATACCCTTTTTCTAAAGTGACCCATTCTGACCTACTTGTTTAAATTACTAAAACATGTACATCTGTTGGGTTGGTAGCATATATGTTTCACACTGTTTATATTTTGACCCATTTGGCTCATGAGACCATATACAGCATATTTGTGTAGGATGCTTTGATGTTCTTTAGTATACACTTGATTTTTCCTTTGACATAGAATACTTAGAATAATTACTCTTATCAATTCCGATATGGTTGATTATGTAGGTAAGGTTGGAAGTTATGGGGAAGAAGGCTAAGAATGCCACTTTCATCTCTGGGACTGAGGCAGGGAAGATATCAAAAGAGATTCAAAAGGTCGAGAAGCGTAGGATTATTAAGAGCACTTCTTGCAATGAAAGAAGCTCCAGGAGTCACTGCATGGTTTGTTTGTTTGTTTGTTTGGATCTCTTGTTAGTTGTTTCTTGCTTATCATTTATGAAACTGGCTTGTAATAAACTTGTGTTTGTGCAGATAATTCTTGATGTCCCAACTGTGGGAGGACGGCTGATGCTTGTTGATATGGCTGGCTCTGAAAATATTGAGCAAGCTGGCCAAACTGGATTTGAAGCCAAGATGCAGGTAACTAGTTACAAAATTCCACAACTTATATCTTCTTTGCGTGCCGTAAAAGACCCGTGTTACTTGTATTAATTATTTTGAACTTGCAGACGGCAAAGATCAATCAGGGTAATACGGCATTGAAGAGAGTTGTGGAGTCCATTGCCAACGGTGACTCTCATGTGCCATTCAGAGATAGCAAGTTAACCATGCTTTTGCAGGTAGATCCTCTAGACCATGTATGATTATGCTAGATAGTGTCATGGTGTGGCTAAATGTTATATTATGTGCATCAACAGGATTCGTTCGAAGATGACAAGTCAAAGATTCTCATGATATTATGTGCAAGCCCAGATGCCAAGGAAATGCATAAGACGATATCAACATTGGAATACGGTGCAAAAGCCAAGTGCATTGTGCGTGGGCCTCATACGCCCATCAAGGGAGAGGATTCGTCTTCATCAGATGTGATGTTGGGTTCAAGGATTGCAGCTATGGATCAGTTCATTAGCAAGCTGCAAATGGAGAATAAGATACGAGAGAAGGAGAAGAATGAAGCTCATAAACAGCTACTGAAAAAAGAAGAAGAAATAGCAGTGCTTAGGGCTAAACTTGCAGAGGCGGAAGAGAAGAAGAGTGAGGAGGAGATTAACATCAAGGTGAATGACATGTTGAAGAAGGAATTAGAGAAGAAGATAGAAGAGTGTCAGAAAATGGCCGACCGAGTTGTTGAGATGGAGAGGAAGAAGATGGAACAGAAGATCTGTCAACAACAGGAAGAACTTGAAATGCTCAGGCGACGCTTGGAGGAGATTGAATCTGAACTGACTCGTTCCAGAGAGGGAAAACAAAATGAAAATACAAATCTTTCATCGTCTTTGACGATTGAAGGAAACAGTTTTGCTAAAAAACTGATTGACATGTATGCTAATGAGGATCAGGGGATGGAGAAGTCCATGGATCTGGACATGTCACTTGATATGGAAATGGGTAGTAAAAGAGAGTACCATAAAGCTGCTGATAATAGCATTCCGGCGTATCCTTTTATGGAGAACGATGAGGATGTTTATATCCCCACGTCAACAAGTAGATCGTTTTTGAGCACCGTCTTTGAGGAGGATGAAGAAGAAGAAGTAGAAGAGGTGCAGAAAGATGTTATTGAGGAGAAGATGATAAATCCTCCACCCGTCTCTGCTTTCAATATCAATATCGATTCATTATCAACAGCTGCAGGATCCGAGTCTGAGTGCATTGACCAGGATACCGATTCATCTAGGCAGTTGCGTATCCAAAATATATTTACTCTTTGTGGAAACTACAGGGAGCTTTCTCAACAACACACTCCATTCCCCACCACAAACAAGAGTTCTGAACGTCCACTGGAAACCGAGCAGTTGATGATGACTCAGGCTGTGTGTGAATCAAAGGAAAACTGCAGCCCTTTGAGAAATAGTAAACTTTCAACATGCAGCAACAATGGGCAGCAGCAGCATCAGGAAAACAAGCTACCATTGACTTCACTGGAGAACAAGCTACCATTCACTTCATTGGAAAACAAACTTCCATCGGTTCCTTCTATTTCGTTTGACTAGACATTCCTGTGTGTTGGGTATTTTCTTGGAGTACATAAAATCCATGTACTCTTGTGTGTTGGTAGTATATTGGTAGTATATCTTTAAGGTCAGTGTTATATATCTTTCATTAGAGTTGTGAGTGGTCTTTTAGAAACTTGGTTATAGACTGTCATTGATAATATTAATATAGCATTTATGTTTCATATATCCATTAGCTTTCTGCCTTCATACGCATCATCATGCATAATTTATCATTGGTGCCTTGGCCACATAGTGCAAATGTTGAAGCTTTAAACAAGTACAACCAGGTTCGTCGGCGAGGAATCTCTTATTTAACGGTCAAGTGTGCCAAATTTGTTCTTGATCCTCGAATACTTAATAATAATATAATCCTTGATGCATCTTAGTTTTTGTATTGCTCAGTATAACTATCTAAACTACACGTGTGGGATGGTATAAAAAGCTCGCTGATAGTGCAAACGAATATGACTTACATATACGTTGGCTTTCATCGTTTTAAATGTCCGTTAGTGTAACCCAGAACAGGGCATGTTTCACCAGAAACACGTCATTGTGACAACTGCCGTTGTGTAAAGATGGTTTCTGATTTGTGTCATTGTGTGATATATGACAACTGTGACTAATCGAGTCAAACGACCGTTTAACCTGACTATTAAATGCCCATTTGACTATGTATATAACGCCCCTTTCGGCTATTTGACCTCATATGTCAACCTCGTTTCAGCTATATGGCCATTTGTTAAATGGTTTTTTGTGGTGTTGGACACTTAGACGCCATCTGTTAGAAAATTTCAAACCGCAAAATAAATGTCCCATAATATATCACTTTCAAAAGGTAGACATAAGAGGCAATATCAGTCCAAGTCTGCAGCTCTAAGAGGCCGTTTAAGCCATCAGAATCCAACAAAGAACAAAAACTAAATTAAAGAAAACCGATGAGTTGAAAGAGCGGTATACCTTATACTCCTTGTAATCATACGATCGAGTTACACAAAGCATTGTGTTACTCGTGTTTATATACCAAATCAACACATGAAACATCATTTGTAACATATGTTGCGATTAAGTTCATTGATCAAACATATAAAAATACGAGAGTCTTGAATTTAACTAAACTAAGCATCATAACTCGTACGTCTAACTCAAAACAACTACAACTCGACTAGTATCCAATAGCAACGTTCTTCATCATCGCCTACTTACTCTTCAACGAGTGAGTTATCTCCGCTAGGTAGGAAAAAAATACAAGTAAAAATGGATTAATAACAAAAAAATAAAATTTCAAAAAATAATACATGTACAAAAAGGGCAGGTATCAGGTTGATTTGTTACAAGGTTTCATATAATTCACACATTTTCGCCATGTATAGCTTCAAGAGCTTTAACCGCATCCTCCTTGACCTTCAAGCAACCACCAACAGGGTTTTCCTTCCTGCAGTTAATCTCATAGAGTATACTACGCTTGTAACGTTCCACTTCATGCCCAGACAGTTTCTGGAGCTCATCCCTTACCTGGTCTATGTTATTATACTTTCGAGTATCCTGATACTCTGAAGTAGTAAAATGTGCGCGCGCAAATGGACAATCGGGATAGCATTGGGTTGCATTACTTACACAATCCGGACAACGGGTAAACATGTCTACAAGGGGAAGAGTGTGATATTGTGTCATGTGTCAAACCAAGTTTGTAGCATTAAAGAGTAAACATGTACATGTTAATTAATATTCTTAATACATAAACATGCATGCTTTAATTTGCAATATGTATATGAGAGTCTAAGGAATATACGTATGTATAAGATCAAACAGAAGACGATTTGATTATTTAATTACTTACCTCAAGTTGATCAGAATTCAATATTGATTGTGGATGATTGGACACAGCAGGCGGATATTATAATGATTTTGGTGGTATATGTTTTGCAGATTGAGAACTGATAGGGTTTGGTGAGATTTGAATGAGGAAAACATGGATTAACACCCGATTTCTTCGACAGTTTGTTGCGTACAAACGGATAATATATGGAACGAGGTTTTATTAGACAATATGTTATGGTTTTACATATGTTCACTTCTTATTTTAACATTTATATTATGGCTCAAACTCTTTTTCACCACCCACTTTCTATTAATTAACTTAACATAAAAAAAAAGGCTACGGGTGTCATACATAACAAGTGACACGAGTTCTTTTTTTTTTTAATTTCTTTATCGTTGGTCCAACAAATTCTTACCTACATTTTGGGTATGTATATTAGGGTGTACAGGGGGTCCGTGACGGGGCTGGTCATGATGGCCGTGACCATCACGAACACGCCCTACCATTTGTATGACAACCATCACAGAGAAAAAGTAGTTGGCTGTCCCATCCTCCTCTCCCATCTCTCTCTATAAGGGTGGATGGTGTGGCACAATATTATTGGGTGCGATGAAATGTGAACACTATATGGGGTTTTAGTGATGAATGTCGTGGATTGTGATGAAAATGAGGTGACACATTTTTGTTAACGACACACCCAAGGAATCTGTCGAGCTTAGTGTGTGCCATCAGCGGAGTTTCTGATTAATTCCTTAAGTCGTTAGTATTTAAGCGTACCAGCCTCAGTTGAGAAAGCATATGGATATGGATACATGACACATCCGGTGACAGCCTATAACATTCGACTTAAAAGATACACATTGCCATTAATCAAACAACAATACTTATATATTCTGAACATGCCAAAACCTGATTGTATGATAGGAGTCAAAGAGTACATCGATTTTATGTACTCCCTGCAAGAAAATACTACTACAAACACACAAGAATATCTATCTAGTCAAACGAAATCGCAGAAACTGATGGAAGTTTGTTTTCCAGTGAAGTGAAGGGAAGCTTGTTTTCCAGCGAAGTCAATGGTATCTTGTTCTCCATTGACTTCAATTGTAGCTTGTTTTCCAGTGAAGTGAATGGGATCTTGTTTTCCAGTGAAGTGAACGGTAGCTTGTTTTCCACAGTTGTTTGATCCTGCAATCGATACATATAGTAACACGTCAATGATGTCAAAAACAAAAATAAAAATAAAAATAGTAGATGTGGATGATGATTGATAAACATACCCTCACTTCCAGCACATCGTTACTATTTCTCAGAGGGCTGTAGTTTTCCTTTGAATCACACACAACATGGTTTAGCATCATCTTCTGCTTGGTTTCCAGTGGACTGTCCGAACTCTTGTTTGTGGTGGGGAATGGAGTGTGTTGTTGAGAAAGCTCCCTGTAGTTTCCACAAAGAGTAAATATATTTTGGATACGCAACTGCCTAGATGAGGCGGTATCCTGGTCAATGCACTCAGACTCAGATCCTGCAGCTGTTGATAATGAATCGATATTGATATTGAAAGCAGAGATGGGTGGAGGATTTATCATCTTCTCCTCAATAACGTCTTTCTGCACTTCTTCTACTTCTTCTTCATCCTCCTCGAAAACAGTGCTCAAAAACGCTTTACTTACTGACGTGGGGATATAAACATCCTCATCATTCTCCATAACGGGATTCCCTAGAATGCTATTATCAGTAGCTTTATGGTACTCTCGTTTACTACCTGTTTCCATATCGAGTGACATGTCCAGATCCATGGACTTCTCCATCCCCGGCTCCTCGTTAGCGTACATGTCCATCAGTTTTTTAGCAAAACTGTTTCCTTCAATCGTCAAAGACGATGAAAGATTTATGTTTTCATTTTGTTTTCCCTCCCTGGAACGAGTCAGTTCAGATTCAATCTCCTCCAAGCGTCGCCTGAGCATTTCAAGTTCTTCCTGTTGTTGAAAGATCTTCTGTTCCATCTTCTTCCTCTCCATCTCAACAACTCGGTCGGCCATTTTCTGACACTCTTCTATCTTCTTCTCCAATTCCTTCCTCAACATGTCGTTCACCTTGATGTTAATCTCCTCCTCACTCTTTTTCTCTTCTGCCTCTGCAAGTTTAGCCCTGAGACTTGCTATTTCTTCTTCCTTTTTCTGTAGCTGTTTATGGGCTTCGTTCTTCTCCTTCTCTCGTATCTTATTCTCCATTTGCAGCTTGCTAATGAACTGATCCATAGCTGCAATCCTTGAACCCAACATCACATCTGATGAAGACGAATCGTCTCCTTTGATGGGCGTATGAGGCCCACGCACAATGCACTTGGCTTTTGCACCGTATTCCAATGTTGATATCGTCTTATGCATTTCCTTGGCATCGGGGCTTGCACATAATATCATGAGAATCTTTGACTTGTCATCTTCGAACGAATCCTGTTGATGCACATAATATAACATTTAGCCACACCATATAGCATGATTCATACCCATGTATAGAGAGAGGGATAGAGGATATACCTGCAAAAGCATGGTTAACTTGCTATCTCTGAATGGCACATGAGAGTCACCGTTGGCAATGGACTCCACAACTCTCTTCAATGCCGTATTACCCTGATTGATCTTTGCTGTCTGCAAATACATAATAATAAATACAAGTAACATGAGTCTTTTATGGTATGTAAGGAAGATAAAAGTTAGAGAATCTTGTAACTAGTTACCTGCATTTTGGCTTCAAAACCAGTTTGACCAGCTTGCTCAATATTTTCAGAGCCAGCCATATCAACAAGCATTAGGCGTCCTCCCACAGTTGGGACATCAAGAATTATCTGCACACACACACAAGTTTATTACAAGCCATTTTCATAAATGATAAGCAAGCAACAAGAGATCCAAACAAACAAACAAACCATGCAGTGACTCCTGGAGCTTCTTTCATTGCAAGAAGTGCTCTTAATAATCCGACGCTTCTCGACCTTTTGAATCTCTTTTGATATCTTCCCTGCCTCAGTCCCAGAGATGAAAGTGGCATTCTTAGCCTTCTTCCCCATAACTTCCAACTTTACCTACAAAATCAACAGGCTGAGTATAATGAAAATGAAAAACAACTAAAATGGTATCCGGCATAACAGGCGGGTTGGGTCGGGTAGGGTCATGGGTCAGAGGGGTCTGGATCAGAATGGGTCACTTTAGAAAAGGGGTCATATTGGTCCGGGTTGAAACGGGTTGATTTAAAAAACCAAGATTAAATTATTGTCTTTCTTCCTCTTCATAGCTTCTTCTGCTCTTCCCCATTTTCTTCTTTCACAACTTGTTTCAATTCTAACTGATTATCTATCCTAACCCCTTTCAGTTTTAAATGTTTACCCATCTGACCCGTTTGATTTGTTTTTTATCCACATCCATAGTAACCCATTCTCAATTATACCCGAGTACAGAATGACCCGGAGGGTCTTCATAAATGACCCATAAATACCACCAACCCAACAAATATACATGTATCAGTAATTCAATTATGAAGAAGGGAATTTGTACCTTGGAAGCGTTAGCTTTTGACCAACCAAGGCCGAACCCACCAGCATTGCTGCTATTTGTCGACAACAGATCATAAATCTCCTCATTATATATTTCAAGAACCGTCACCTGCACGAAACCCGCCTTTTGTCCACCAATCTCCTCCTCCTCTTCATCTCCATCTTTCAAAATATCCATCAACGCTTTGTACACAATACCCTGCTGCTTAGCACACCCAAACATCGTATAACTCTTCCCCGCACCAGTCGGACCATACATCATAATAGTACACTTATCCCCCATTTTAACCCCATGAATTCTTGACTGCACAAAAGCCTTGTAGAACCCATCAAGATCCTGTTCTTCAGAAGACGAAACCCCGTCCAGCGTGAAATCTCGGTACCCGAGTTCAGTTCTGACCCGGATAGAACGGGCATCAGAGTTAACATGAAGAACAGAAGCGGGGGGTTTATCTTTGCAGTCGCGAATGCGACCGACAACTTCAACGGGGTGATCTGCAGCGGAATTGGGGTTAGTAATAGGGTTGGTGTTGGGAGAGGGTTTAGTGGAGTTAAAATTGAGATGGCGATGGTGTTTGGATTGGGGTGTTCTGATATGGGTGTGGTTTGCTTTGGAAGGTGTGAAACCGTATTGATTGGATTTAGCAGATGAAGGTGTAACAGGAGGAGCCATTGCTGTACTACAAAATCAAGATATTATTGAGAAACAAAGATTGCAGTTTTAGAGAGCGTTAAAGAAATTGAATTGAAATTGAAATGGAAATGGAAAGAGAAATGAATTGAAAGGTAAGAAGGAATGAAAGCGTTTGGTTTTGTTTTGAATGGAAATCAAAATGTAGCCGTTACAATCTCAAAATCAAATAAAAGATCAATTGAAGGAGATGATGTTGGGTCTAAAATATGGGCTGGAATGAATGATAAATAAGCCTGTTGGTTTCTTTCTGTTATTTGGGTTGTTAAACATTGGGCTGATTTTTTTCTTTTATAAACTGTATGACCGGGCTTGACTCCCCTTCAAACTGAAAGGCCCACTTTGACTTTTAGGTGGTTGGTTATTTAAATAATTCTATTGTTTTTTTTTTATATTAAAGGCAAAAGGAAAAGAATAATAAAACAAAAACAAATATGTAAAAAGACTAAGGTATCTCTTCAGTTGTGTTTCCGAGTTTAATAAATGAAGGAAAAAAAGTGAAAGAAAATTAAGGAGAGAAAAAAAAGAGAGTGGAAAGTAAATATTTAATTAACTAACGTGTTCCTAAGTTGAAAGGAAAAAAAAAAGTAAGTGTTTTATGTTTAAAAAATTATTTCCTTTCAAATCTTTGAAAAATGAGAAATGAAACCATTTACTTAGGGGTGCAAATGATGCGCAACGGCTCGAGAGTTAATCAGGATCGGATCGGTAAAAAGCATGAACGAGCCGAGCCTTAACAAAGCCCGAGCTCGAGCTTTTCATACAAAGATCGTTTAGGCTCGCGAGCCTAAACAATCGCAAAAAAAGTTTATATTATTATTAATTTATATGTAGTATAACTACTATTTAACATTGCGAGCTCGAGTCAAGCTTTGGCTCATTTAAGCTATCAAAGCGAGCTCAAGCTGAGCTTTTAGCTCCTTTCAAATTATTCTATAATTATTTCGAGCCGAGTCGAGCCAAGCTCAAGCTCTTGGGTTTTACTTTCGAGCCAAGTTCGAGCTCAAAGTATTAGGCTCGAACCGAGCCGAGCTCGAGCCCAGTCAGGCTCGAGCCCGGCTCGGGCCCGGCTCGTTTACACCCCTACATTTACTTTCTTTTCTCTCCTTAAAAAAAATGGTGAAACACGTTTTTTTCTTGACATCTTTCCAAATACCTTATTTTGTCTTGTTAAATGAAACTCGGAAACACAACTTAAGGGTTAAGATAAATTTTGACAAAGTTAGCAAAATAGACGGAAATTGCGTAAAATACAAACCTGGAGGATGATTTTGACTCTTACCTCCTTATAAAGTAAAATAAAAGGGTTTGGGGTTAAGAACTTAATTGGTAAAAAGAAAAGGTTAGGGTTTGCCTTCTTCTCCATCACCGTGATTTTCCGGCAACGTGAAATTGGCAGACAGTACCTACGCCTGAACCGATCGGTGACGTCAACCACCATCAGGTAACCGAAACCCTAATCACTTATTCTACTGTCATATCAAATGTTGTGTTGATAGACTACCCAAATACATTATTAGGTTAAACTGAGCAACTATATATTATTTGCTAATGAACACCGTCAGTAGTTTATAAATGGGTTGTAGCTTTATGAATATTACTTATATTAAAAGATTATTTTAGAAAACAAGTTAACTCCATTACTGTGATAACATTTGAATGAATAATTACTTAATGTTAGAATTTCTAATCATTTTGCAAATTTATGACATGTATCTTTCTTTTTGTTAGAATAAATTGAAAATAATGGAGGGGACACATAAAGCATCCAAGTTTGCAGCAGAAGGTATAATTAGCAGCATGCCCGATGACGTGGTAGCTAATATTCTCGGTCGATTGCCATTGCAAGATGCGGTGAGGACTAGTATATTGTCGAGAAACTGGAGGTTTAAGTGGACTATGCTTGGCCAACTCGTATTCGATAAGAACTTCTCTAAGTATTTATTAGAATTAAGAAAAGGATATAATTATGAGAGAATTATAAGCAGGCTACTTCTTCATTTTAAAGGTGTCGTAACAAAGTTTGTCCTTTACATAGAAGAACGAAATTACTCCGTATTGGATGATGATGATATTGAACACTGGATTTTGTTCCTGTCTAGACAAGGAGTTAAGGACCTCACTGTCTGTAAGGGTGACGGAGAAACACTTTACCTGCCTACCCAGCTTTTCTCTTGTTTGGAATTGACACATCTGAAGCTTGAAAACTGTCGTCTTGATCCCCTCACGAGGAGTTTTCATGGTTTTCCAAATCTTTTGAGCTTAGAGTTGCATGACGTATATTTTGAAAATGAGGGGTTTGTGAAGTTTTTTACTCAATGTCCTGCACTTACACATCTCAAAATGTTATCTTTCTCTATTCCTTACCTTAATGAAAATATGGTGACAAGTCCCAATACTATCTTTAAGCTTGTCGGCATTCTTCCTAAACTTCAAGAGCTACATTTGGATTTTCTATGCTGCGAGGTAAGGCTAAGGTTGGCCTTTGAAGTTTACATTATAGAAATAGGGTTTCTATTTCTTCATAATATGATAACTAATAATATCTGATATAATCTAAAATGATCAAGGTTGTAGAAGGCACTAGGCAGGCGGTGAGGTCTAGCCTAGGGACTAGTCGGTACTAGGCGTTTTGGTATTTTTATAAGTATTTTATATATACACACACAAATTTAGGTGTTTTTTGAAAATATGTTAAGATATATACACATAATACTAAGAAATACTTAGAAATTTGTGGAATTTAAAAAAAAAATTAAAAAATAACCGCCTAAGACCGCCTAGGCCCGCCTAATGCCCAAAACGCTTAGGATTCCGACTATGTCCTTATTAGACTATTTACCTCCGCCTAGCGCCTAGGCGCCGCCTAGGCCAACTTTTACAACACTGAAAATGATTACATCATAATCATTATATTGCAACTAGGCTTTCTGAATTCTCTAACCACCGCTCGTCTTATAGTTCATAGACAATGGTGCCATAAAGAGGTCCCCTACCACCTTTCCCTGCCTCAAGACACTTAAATTATCTGCAGTCGATTTAGAAAATGGTATTGAGTTATCATGTGTCTTTGAAATGATTAGGAGCTTCCCGAATCTGCAGACCCTTGAAATCACACCATTTTGTAATTGTAAGGTATGCATCATACCACTTGTCTTACAACTCATATTCTCATATGCTTTTGCTTTTGAATTCTAGTGATTCTTGCAGGATGATATCCCGTCACCTGCAGTGTGTTCTCTAGATGTTGACTACAATACCAATACCATGGGCCTGTTGCAGCTTCGAAACATTGTCTTTACATATACTAAAGCTTCAGAGAGTGAAGTATGTCTGATAAAGTATTTACTTGCATGTTCTCCTTTCCTGCGAAAGATTGTTATTCATCCCCACAACTGTCTAGCGCTTGGTAAACAATTGATGTTTTCTAGGAAGCTGTTGAAGCTCCATCGAGCCTCCCCCTATGTTGACATCAATCTATGCTAGTTTTATTTCATTTGAACTTTTTTTCTCCTTGCATACTCTGTAGTTTTTGTGTAAATTTGTATGCTATATTGGCACCACTCTTAGCTTACTAATGTAAATGGTGCCTGTTTTTGTAGTAAATGGGCCTATGGTTATTATTATTATTATTATTATTATTATTATTATTATTATTATTATTATTATCATAGCTAATGAAACCATTCAAGCAACAATAAAAGCCCAACTTTATCCATTTTAAGAAGTTGATCATAACAAAACCAAACTGGTTGCATCAACCATTCTTGGTTTAAACAATTTGGGTTTGAAATAGATAACTAGAAGCGTTCTCCAGGTCGGGCTGCTTGACCCGTTTCAAAAGTCGGTTAGCCCAGTACAAGAGAGGAGGCATAGATTTCAAAACCCAACCAATTTGCTCCAAACTTCTTACAACCCAACAGTTTAGTTTGACCGGTCAATTTGCTCATAACCGAACCACCAGCACCAGAGGGCGTCTCGGTGCGGTTATGGATAGGGTATGCAGATCGGGAAGTGTACGGGAGCAACATTGATAGGGTATGCAGAAAAATTGGGATAAAATTACCATTGAAGACCATGAACAACAAAATGATTGACTGAAGGGAAAATGGAGAAAAATTGGGACAAAATTATATGTTTGATCCCTCTTAAAATCCCATATTGATAGGGTGTAAATGAGTTAAGTTGAACCTGAGCTCATCTAAACTTGAGATTGGCTCGTCTTGAGCTTTATGTCTAACATTCGAGCTCGAATCATTAGCACCTTTTCAAATTCAGGCTCAGGCTCGGCTTGTTATTTATTTATTAAATATGCCACTTTTTATTTATAAAAATATGTAATTATATTATACATAGTTATAAGAAAAACCCGTATGGTCTGTTCAATTTCACCTTTCATTTCTAGGTATAAGGGGGAAAGGACACCTCCAGAGTACTTACCTTAGCTCCGACCACTCCTGAAGTGTCACGTCAAAATGGAGACAAAGTACCCTAGAATCACCAAATCACTGGCGTCACTCTAGGGTACTTTGCCAAAATAAAAAACGATGCAACTGACAGTTTGGGGTAAACCAAGTGGACTAAAAGCGAAATTTACTCATGTAATCATTATTTATATCATTGTTATTTACCATTTTACATATAATCTTACTATATTTCAGGTTTAAGACTTATAACGATGACATCTTTTTACAACCATTGCACTTGAGCATAACTTTGATAAAACGGTTATAGGCGGCTACTAAAACCAAATATTGAGAGGCAAAGGACCGTTGCTTCTTGCTAGTGTGGGTCAGGTCTCATAGTTGTTCTCTTTACTCAGATGAGTCGTTTTGCATTAGCATAATGGAAGGAGAAATGGAGCATGTTGAATTGAACATGCCTGTTTTGTTCATTTTGGGCTAATTTTATTGGGATGGTGTGCTCTTTGTTGGGCTAAACACTATGAGCCTTCGTTATCAAACGATTTAGCCCATGACTCCTTATTCCAAGTATTACAAATTGTCAAATTCATAAAAGTATTCTGGGAAATGTTATTAAACTAGTGGGATTTCCTTTGCGTTACGCGGCGTGAATTTAGTAAGTATCGGTTCGGTTTGTGATGGTATCGGCACGCACTATAACAACTGTAAAGAAAATCCAAAAATTAAATTTGTGGTATGCCTTAAAAGGATATCGACATGTGTTTTACATCACTCGTGAACCAAAATAAGAGTACCGGTACTAGTTCCGATAATATCAATACCGACGTTGATTATTATTATTATTATTATTATTATTATTATTTCGAGCCGAGCCAAGCCAAGCTCGAGCTCTTGGGTTTTACTTTCGAGCCGAGTTCGAGCTCGAGCTTCATAAAAGCATGACGAGCCGAGCTCGAGCCCAGACAGGCTCGGGCCCGGCTCCGGCTCGTTTACACCCCTACCTTTACTTTCTTTTCTCTCCATAAAAAATTGGGAAACACTGTTTTTTCTTGACATCTTTCCAAATACCTTATTTTCTCTTGTCAAATGAAACTCGGGAACACAACGTAAGGGTTAAGTTAAATTTTGACAGAGTTAGGAAAATGGACAGAAATTGCATAAAATACAAACGTTAGGTGTCCGAGTGCAGAAAATAACTTTTTTAAATGAGACCATCAAAACCGATTAAACCTCAAAGATGATTTTGACTCTTACACTTTGTTCTAGAGTTTCATTAATGGATGGAAGAGAAAAAATTGGAAAGGAAGTATGGAAAAAATATGTTCCAGAGTTTTTTGTAGGAAAGAAAGGAAGAGAATAAGAGGGATAAGACTATATGGTGTGCCCCCTATTCCCCCAACTCCCCCAAGTGTCACGTCAGCGCCACGTCATTTCCCCCTTCTCCTCCCCCAAACTAAGGAAATGGTGTTCCCCTTCTCCCCCCTTCTTTTTTATTATTAAAAGTTTGATTTAAAAAAAAATCGCCCAATCATAGAGCTCGGTGGCCACGGGCTTTTTCCACCGGTTTCCCCGAAAAAAAAACGGGGGGGGGGGGGGGGGGCGGTGTTTGGCATTCTCCCCGAGTCCACCTCACCTCTCCTGCCCAACTCCCCGCATGCACACCAAACAGCCTAATAAAGAGGTTTTTAAGATAATTTTCGATATTTCCAATTTAGAAGGAATTTAAGAGAAAGGAGGAGGGAGATCCCTTCCATCGTTTAATTAAACTATTAGAAACTTTAAACAAAGTGTTACCTCCTTATAAAGTAAAATAAAAGGGTTTGGGGTTAAGAACTTAATTGGTAAAAAGAAAAGGTTAGGGTTTGCCTTCTTCTCCATCCCCGTGATTTTCCAGCAACGTGAAATTGGCAGACAGTACCTACGCTTGAACCGATCGGTGACGTCAACCACCATCAGGTAACCGAAACCCTAATCACTTATTCTACTGTCATATCAAATGTTGTGTTGATAGACTACCCAAATACATTATTATTAGGTTAAACAGAGCAACTATATATTATTTGCTACTGAATATCGTCAGTAGTTTATCAATGGGTTGTAGCTTTATGAATATAATTTATATTAAAGGATTATTTTAGAAAACAAGTAAATACCATTACTGTGAAAACATTTGAATAAATAATTACTGAATGTTCGAATTTCTAATCATTTTACAAATTTATGAAATGTTAGAATAAATTGAAAATAATGGAGGGGACACATAAAGCATCCAAGTTTGCAGCAGAAGGTATAATTAGCAGCATGCCTGCTGACGTGGTAACGAATATCCTCGGTCGATTGCCGTTGCAAGATGCGGTTAGGACCAGTATATTGTCGAGAAACTGGAGGTTTAAGTGGACTATGCTTGGCCAACTCGTATTCGATAAGAACTTCTCTAAGTATTTATTAGAATTAGGAAAAGGATATAATTATGAGAGAATTATAAGTAGGCTACTTCTTCATTTTAAAGGCGTCGTAACAAAGTTTGTCCTTTACATAGAAGAACGAAATTACTCCGTATTGGATGATGATGATATTGAACACTGGATTTTGTTCCTGTCTAGACAAGGAATTAAGGACCTCACTGTCTGTAAGGGTGACGGAGAAATACTTAACTTGCCTACCCAGCTTTTCTCTTGTTTGGAATTGAAACATCTGAAGCTTGAATACTGTCGTCTGGATCCCCTCACGAGTTTTCATGGTTTTCCAAATCTTTTGAGCTTAGAGTTGCATGACGTACTTTTTGAAAATGAGGGGTTTGTTGAGTTTTTTACTCAATGTCCTGCACTTACACATCTCAAAATGTTATCATCATCTTTTTCTTACCTTTATGAAAAGATGGTGAAAAGTCCCAGTACTATCTTTAAGCTTGTCGGCATTCTTCCAAAACTTCAAGAGCTACATTTGGAACTATGGTGCGAGGTAAGGCTAAGGTTGGCCTTTGAAGTTTACATTATAGAAATAGGGTTTCTATTTTTTTTTCATAATATGATAACTAATAATATCTGATATAATATAAAATGATCAAGGTTGTAGAAGGCGCTAGGCAGGCGGTGAGGTCTAGCCTAGGGACTAGGCGGGATTAGGCGTTTTGGTATTTTTATACGTATTTATACACACACACATAGTCACATAGTTCGCTGGTGGAGCCACGATCTCCGATCCAGATCGTCCGTACCGAAACGCGGTACGAACGTGTTCCGGGTTCGCTCCGGATCGTGATTCGGTACATGAAAATGACGTTCCCAGTTTGCAACTCTTATTTGGTGAAACCCAAGACACAAAGCATTTGATTCATGTTGAAAACATGAAATCCAAGGTTTATGCTTAAGGAATTGAGATGAAGGTGAAGAAATTGAAGCTTGGCAATGAATATTATGAAGAACAATGAAGTTGAAGCACAGGACAATGAAGATGAAGGTTTGGATTTCCAAATGAGGATGAAAGTGATGACGGCTGTTCTTGGTTTTTAACCTAATACTCCTTTTAATTAAGTTACACACTTACACCTTAATGTTTTTTGCTTTTACAATTATAACCCAAAACTTTATCTACTTGTTTTTTTTACTTATTTCATTAAGATTTGTGTTTCTTTAATATATTTATATATTTTATGTTGTAAAAGGTGGGTATTTATAGTTTACACGGTACATCGTACCGAAGCGATCCGAAATGAACCTACCCCCGCTCGTACCGAATTTTAGAGACCTAGCGAATTGCGTTTCCGTTCCACGATCCGTACCGGATCATACCGCGAACTATGTGACTATGCACACACACACAAATTTAGGTGTTTTTTGAAAATATGTTAAGATATATACACATAATACTTAGATATATACACATAATACTAAGAAATACTTAGAAATTTGTGGAATTAAAAAAATAAAAAAATAACCGCCTAGGCCCGTCTAATGCCCAAAACGCCAAGGATTCCCACTAGATTCTTATTAGACTATTTACCTCTGCCTAGCGCCTAGGCCGATTTTTACAACATTGAAAATGATTACAGCATAATCATCATATTGCAACTAGGCTTTCTGAATTCCTTAACCACCGCTCTTCTTATAGTTCATAGAAGATGGTGCTATAAAGAGGTCCCCTACCACCTTTCCCTGCCTCAAGACACTTAAATTATCTGCAATCGATTTAGAAAAAGTTATTGTGTTATCATGTGTCTTTGAAGTGATTAGGAGCTTCCCGAATCTGTAGACCCTTGAAATCACACCAATTTGTAATTGTAAGGTATGCATCATACCACTTGTCTTACAACTCATATTCTCATATACTTCTGCATTTGAATTCTAGTGATTCTTGCAGGATGATATCCCGTCACCTGCAGTGTGTTCTCTACATGTTGACTACAATACCATGGGCATTTTGCAGCTTCGAAACGTTGTCTTCACATATACTAAAGCTTCAGAGAGTGGAGTATGTCTGATAAAGTATTTACTTGCATGTTCTCCTTTCCTGCGAAAGATTGTTATTCATCCCCACAAGTGTCTAGCGCTTCGTAAACAATTGATGTTTTCTAGGAAGTTGTTGAAGCTCCATCGAGCCTCCCCCTATGTTGACATCAATCTATGCTAGTTTTATTTCATTTGAACTGTTTTTCCTTTTTTCTCCTTGCATATTTTGTAGTTTTTGTTTGAATTTGTATGCTATTGGCACCACTCTTAGCTTACTAATGTAAATGGTGCCTGTTTTTGTAGTAAATGGGCCTTTGGTTACTATTATTATTATCATAGCTAATGAAACCATTCAAGCAACAATAAAAGCCCAAATTTATCCATTTTAAGAAGTTGATCATAACAAAACCAAACTGGTTGCATCAACCAGTCCTAGTTTAAACAATTTGGGTTTGAAATAGACAACTAGAAGCGTTGTCCAGGTCGGGCTGCTTGAACCGTTTCAAAAGTCGGTTAGCCCAGTACAAGTGAGGAGGCATACATTTCAAAATCAACCAATTTGCTCCAAAATTCTCAAAACCCAACAGTTTAGTTTGACCGGTCAATTTGCTCATAAGCGAACCACCAGCACCAGCGGGCAAAACGTTGAGTATGGTAGCATGGGCACTGACAATATTTGACATTGAGCTTATCAACATGAATGATGAAAGAGTGTAGAATAGCAAATCGGGAAGTGTACGGGAGCAACATTGATAGGGTATGCAGAAAAATTGGGATAAAATTATCATTTAAGACTATGAACAAAATGATTCACTGAGGGGAAAATGGAGAAAAATTGGGACAATTATTTTTTGATCCCTCTTAAAATCCCATATTGATAGGGTGTAAATGAGTGAAGCTGAACCCGAGCTCATCTAAAGATTGGCTCGTTTTGAGCTTTATGTATAACGTTCGAGCTCGAATCATTAGCGCCTGTTTAAATTAATGCTCAGGCTCAGGCTCGGCTTGTTATTTATTTATTTATTAAATATGTCACTTTTTATTTATGAAAATATGTAATTAACTAATTATATTATACATACTTATAAGAAAAACCCCTATGGTCTGTTCAATTTCACCTTTCATTCCTAGGTGTAAGGGGGAAGGGACACTTTTTCAAGTCGAGAATGTTACATGTTAAGAGCTTAGGGAGCCTTCCAAGTAAGGAGACAAATTGGGCCAGCTAAAATAAGCCCAAAAATGAACAAATGATCTCATTGAACCAAACCATTTTACACACCAAAAACAAAAACTCTATCAAAAGACAATTTTTATTCTCCTGCCTGTTGCAAGTAGCAGTCATTATTCACTCGCCGGAGACGACGTTTTCATCTTTCCAGGTTACATTGTGTTTTTATAAATTGCTTATCCATAGAAAATCGTTACTTCTATTCATTTATAAATTGCAAACCATTCTCCCGCTTGAAACACTCTGGATGCGATTTGGGTTGAGAGTAGTGCACTGGATATTGGTTTGGAAGCGAGAATTGTTGGGTTTGAAACATAAGGTTTTGAAAACTTTGGTTTTGATAGGATTGGTGTGTAGGTTGTGGGGTTGGTGGTGCATCTTGACAAATCTAGCCAGTTCGCCTAAGTTAGGCCGAACCTTTGGTCTAAACTTTCGTTTCGTAGCCGATTGTTTCTTGCTAGATCCTTCCGTTTTTTTTATTGTATTGTTTGATTGTGTGTTATTTTGATTTTGTATGGATATGTATATATAGTGATTGGAAAAAAAAAAGGTTTTTTTTTTTAATTAAAACGGTCAACAGACCGTTGGTGGCCAGCCAACGGTCGTTTCAATGGCTACTTTTTTACTTTTTTCCATCGTGATATATATCACGAAAATAAACTTCACGGCCATGGTTGAGTTGGGAGGGGGGCGGTGTTTCACGGCCATCACATTATCACGGGGTGGGTATTACGGACTACCCCGTCCGCCCTTAGAAGCAACACTGGATGACAATTCGTTACATCTATGAAATTAGGATTACTTCACCATTTATTTCATTAACAAAAATCCCATCGTTTATATATTGTGTGAGTCTGACAATGATTCTAAATATGTCTTATTGTTAGAATAATAATGGAACTCATTCACGTGACACATAAAGCATCCAAGCTTGAGCCACAAGATTTTATTAGCAACATGCCTGATAATGTGATGACTAATATTCTCGATCGATTGCCGTTACAAGACGCAGTCAGGACTGATGCCTTGTCGAAAAACTGGAGGTTTAAGCGGACTTTGCTTACCCAACTCGTATTTGATGATCACTTCCTTGAGTATTTATCGAAAACCAAAGGCAAAAACAATCTTTTGAGAATTATAAGTAGGCTTCTTCTTCATCTTAGAGGTCCCATTACAAAGTTTGTCCTCTACATAGACGAAGACGAATTGGATGTTGAAGATATTAATCATTGGATTTTATTCTTGTCAAGAAAAGTTTGTTCGGGCCCGGTAACAACCCAGACCGTTTCAACCTGACTCGTACCGTAGTGACCCGGACCGTTTCGACCGGACCTGGCCCGATAGCGACCCGGACCGTTTCGACCCGACCGGGCCGGTAATGACCCAAACCATTTCAACCTGACTCGTCCCTTAGCGACCCGGACTGTTTCGACCCATCCAGGCCCGGTAGCGACCCGGGCCGTTTTGACCCGATCCGGCCCGGTAACGACCCAGACTGTTTCAACCTGACTCGTCCCGTAGTGACCCGGACTGTTTCGACTCGACCAGTCCCGGTAGCGACCCGGACCGTTTCTACCCGACCGGGCCCGGTAACGACCCAGACCGTTTCAACCTGACCCGTCTCGTAGGGACCCGGACCGTTTCGACCCGAACGGGCCCGGTAGCAACTTGGACCGTTTCTACCCGACCGGGCCCAGTAACGACCCAGATCGTTTCAACCTGACCCGTCCCGTAGCGACCCTCACTATTTCAACCCGACCGGACCTGGTAACGACCCGAACCGTTTCGGCCTGACTGATCCCGTTAGCAACCTGGACCGTTTCGACCCGACCGGGCCCGTCAACGACCAGACCATTTCGACCCGAATAGGCCGGTAAACAACCCAGACCGTTTCGACTCATTCAAGCTTGCTAACGACTTGAACCGTTTCGATGAGATCGGTCTCGTTAACGACCCATGTTGTTTCGACCTAGTCGTCCGTTAACGACCCGAACAGTTTCGAACGGACCTGGGTTATCAACAAATGGAAAAGATATGATTTTTTTTGTTTTTAATGATTTTTAGTTCCATGAGGCATCAACGCTTTTGGTGTTGGGTGAGTTTTAATTCAAATTTGTATGGTTATCTAAAAATACCCATGCTGACCCATTTGTTTTTTTGGCATAGCCATCCTAACCCACTTACTTTTTTTTGAACGGCCAACGGTACACACCCATAACGAAGCCCCGCACCCTTCAGGTCCGGTCCCCGGGCCCCCCCTAAGGTCCAGCCCCTCATTTCAGAATAACCCTACTATGAGTGGGATTCGAACCTGAGACCTCCCAGGGCAGGAACCCCACAAAGTGGGTAAACCTTCCCACCTCCATTGCAACCACTAGGCTACAACTTCATTGGCATAACCCACTTACTTATTTCTTACAATTAAAATTACCCATCCTAACCCCCTTGAAAATTATACTAAACCCATTTCAACCCACAAGGTCAAATTTTAAACCCAAAATAACCCAAACTCAACTAGATGGGTTGAAATTGCCAGGTCTACTTATGCATATGAATGAAACACCATTTGAGCTGCCTACTCACCTATACTCTTGTTTAGAGTTGAAACATTTGAAAGTTTATAATTCGCGTGTCCTTCCTACGCCTAGTTTTCATGGTTTTCCAAACTTATTGAGCTTGGAGTTGTATCTGCAATTTGAAATAAGCAATGACGTTGGAGAGTTTGCCACTCGGTGTCCCTTACTCGAGATTTTGAAACTGGAATATTTTTTAGAAGCAGGCAAAGTAAACTGGCTATTTTGCAGCATATTCATTATATTGTAACAATGATTCATGATTTCTCTAACCACTTTTCTTGTAGTTGGAAGAATGTGATGCTAAAAAGAGGTTCTCTACCGCCTTTACTTGCCTCAAGGCTCTTGAATTATCGATATGTTTAGACAATGGAATAAAGTTATCATGTGCCTTTGAATTGATTAGGAGCTTCCCAAATATGCAGACTCTTGAGATCTCAACACAGAGGGGTTGGGTATGTATCATACTGCTTGTCTTAAAATCCCAGTTCTTAAATAAAGTTTTTGCATATAAATACTAGTTATTCTTGCAGTATGATCTGTCAGAACCCGAAATTTCTTCGACAGAGGTAGAATACAACATGATGGAGTCGTTGCAGCTACAAAGTGTTGTCTTTACATATTTTTCAGGTTTGGAGAATGAAATATGTTTGATAAAGTATTTACTTGCGTGTTCTCCTTTCCTGAAAAAGATTGTTATTCGTCCTGACGCCTATCTTGCTTCTGGTAAAAGGTCCAAGTTTTGTACTAAGTTGTTGAAGCTCTATCGAGCCTCCCCCCTAGCTGAACTCAGTTTCCTCTAGTTTTAGTTGTCTTGAAGCTTTCTTATTTTGTATGAATTTATGGCCCCATTGTGTAATATGCTTTAAATAGCGGCAAGAAGAAATGAAAGATTTTCTTGTTAGTCTATTTAGTTTGGAATCACAATGAATATGAGATTGATAATAAAGTGGGTCAGTGGGAATGAGTATGATCATTTCAAACTGTTGTTGGGTTTTGATAATCTACTCTTGAAAAAACTGAACTTGTCGAATTTACCAACTGTTAAATGCTCTTCTATTTGTATCTAAAAAGACCACAGCTATGCCTAGTGGTCTTTTCCGATGGAATTCTATTGCTACTCCGAAAGTCAACTGTTTCGTGTGGAGGGTGGTTCATAACAAGATCCTCATAGAGGAGGCTCTCGTGGGAAGAAGCGTAGTGTTTGGGGATGGGATATGTTTGGGGTGCGGATTAAGCACAGAAACAGTAGACCATCTGTTCACGTCGTGTGTATTGGCTAGATCTTTGTGGTGGCTGGTCTGGATATGGCTCAAAATTGTCGGACCTCCTCGGTTAGACTTGTTAGAGTAGATCCTGCAGTTTTGCCTTAATTTGGATGTACACACAAACAAGAAGGTGATTCATGCTGTGTTTTTTTTATGATGGTGTGGAGACTGGCTTTGGAGGAATGACAAGATCTTCAAAGGGCTCAACACATCACAATCAAAAGTGTTTCAAGACATAAAGGAGGCAACTTTATAGTGGATGCTAAAGAGGGAGTGCAAATTGATCGTCGTTCGTGATCACCTTTGTTTTCTCTTATTTCCCCTATTAAGACCACATGTAATGGTACGTGAAAGGGGCGTGAAAGGTGAAAATTGGCGCCCCATTCACTCAGAAACACCGCCCCCCTCATGTTAAAGGGGCGCTAATGCCTCTTACGCGAAATATTTCGCGGGGCTTGATTCTTCTTTCAGCCAATCACCCTTTGCCACTTCATTTTTGTTTTTTTTCTTTTTTAATTCAAATATTATACCATTATATATTCACCCCCTTTCACCCACCATTAGACCCCATTGCTTATTTCAAGCCCCTTTCACCCACCAAATTTCATTCACCATTACACATGGTCTAAATAATAATATTATATCATAATTTTCATGTTTCTCATTCCTATTAAATAAAAGTGTTAAATCATAATTTTTTGTTTTCTCCCTTATTTATTTATTTTGTCAACTATTCATTCTATTTTCTCGTTTATTAGTAATAATTTAATTTTTATTAATTCAACACCGTATGCTACATAATTTCTAACCTAACAATAAATAAATAAAAAAACAAAGTAAAACGTTATAATTAGTAAACAATACACCAAAGTTTATTTTTTTTAAAGACATATATTGATGACTGTATGTAACCGATTACGTTAAATTTATTCAACAGATGTAAGACACGAGCTTATTTAGCTATAACCAATGTTTTCAGAACACGACCAGATGTTGAACCGGAGTCCCCGGCAATTCACCGGTCCAATGAACCGGCCCAAAAAACAAACGAAAACCTCAAAAAAATAAAAAATAATAAAAAAACGGATCCGACCTCTTAATTCCTGGTCCGACAGGCCGGGTTGCCGAGTCAACTCCGGTCCAATGCACTAGCGGTCAGTATAGCAAACCGGACCGGCCAGGGGTCCGTTTTCCGGTCAGACGGCTAGTCCGGTCCGGTTTTCAAAACAATGGGCCATACAATAACAAGTATTTTTGTTAAATATAACTTTTTTTATTAGGCGGCATATAAAATTATATTTATTCCCACGATTTTAACCTAGTAAATAACTTTTTCACTTTTTGGCTTTCGTCTTCCTTCTACGGTTCTACCCTTCTCTTTCTTTTTTGTTAGCATCCCAGTTGTGGGAAGCGGTTGGGTTTTATCCTTGAGATCTCGAGCAAACACCACACCTCTAACCCCCCGGCTATTTTGAAAACGTTTCTAAGGTATGTTAATTCTTATTCATGTTTAATTCTTTACATTCCTCTTCCAAACCTTTCAATTTCAACTGTTTCTTACGTATTTTACCCTTCATTTTGTTCAAATTTTATTTAAAGTATTTCTTTTGTAAATTGAATTTTAACTCTTTGACCCATTTTAAGGCTTTTTTAATAGATAAACTAAAATATTAAATTTTAGGTTTTGAGTATTGTTTATGCCTATTTATACCATCCATTTATCTTTATCATCAATACATGTCTTCCTCTTAGATTATGGGTTTAGGGTTGTTTGACCTATGCATTGGCGAACCCAGGGTTCTTTTTTTTTTTCCGCTTTTTTTGGTGGTCAGATTTCTCATAACCAAATGCTAGAATTTTCTTCGACCCCCGTTTTTTTATTAAAAAAAATTAGTTATATACTTCTGACCCCGGTCCGGATTTTCAAGCTTCGCCAAAACATCATAGTTTCACTAGTTTAGATTTAATGCATAAAATCGAAAGTCCACATTCTTCTATCTGTAGTTCCAAAAATATGTGGATTGATAAACTTTGCTGTGTAGGCTGAGCTTGAATGCAAATATGTGGTTGGTATGCATAGCAAAAACTTTAAAACAGATTCAGTTAGTGAGATCAAGTAGGGATGTGTCTTGAGTAACTCCTAACTTGACGACATGTTGCATCTGTTTCGTATTTTGACTAATCTCCTTGATTACAGCCGTGAAGTTTCTTTTCCTGTACCTTGATGTTCTTAAGTAGTCATTAATCTATGTTATTGCACTTTTGTTCCTTATGCAATTGAACTTGGTTTATTTACTCCATTTTAATTAATCTTTTGAGGAAATTAATTTTAGACGTCGGTTGGAGCCGTTCGAAAAGAAAAGGCAGTTGAACTTTCATTTCCAATGAAGTTATACTTTTATTGGATATCATGTTTAACAAAAAAATGGCAGAAGGTAGAGTCGAACATGCGACTTTTAAGTATCAAACTCAAAGCCTTTACCAATACCAGCTGGAACACTCCCTTAGTTTGTTATATGTGTTTACTTCACATTTATTTATGGGTTCACTCGTATTTTTTTTTATATATACTTTCTATTAAAAATTCAAAACTCGGCGGGTTACCGTGAGCCTGTATGTCACTATGTAGGTCCGCCCCTGGACCTATACTCTCACATCAAGTATTTCCTTTGTAAACTGAATTTTATATCTTTTGTAACATCTATGTTGGCTTTTGATCCATTATTATAGGTTTTAAGAAAAAGGAAATATTGGGTATATGCATATTACTTATGGACGGTTTTTGAATTTCATGGCTATTTATGTTTATAATTAATATACACCTTGGTTTAAAAAAGCGTGAGGCGCTCCGAGGCGTTTTGGTTCCAAAATCCGAGGCGCGGGGCTTAAAGCGCGAGGCGAGAGCTTCACGTATATGAGGCGCCCAAGGTAAAAAGGAGTAAAAAAATATTTATACAAGTCAATACTACATATTCTACTTGTTAATCAATCCTAAAAACAATAACATAATTATAAACACACTTAAACACTTCATTAAACAAACACTTAAGCCGAAACACACTTAAAAAACTTTAAAAAAAAACCCT
Organism: Ambrosia artemisiifolia; assembly: GCA_032199755.1. Taxonomy (NCBI): domain Eukaryota; kingdom Viridiplantae; phylum Streptophyta; class Magnoliopsida; order Asterales; family Asteraceae; genus Ambrosia; species Ambrosia artemisiifolia. Next base: position 4,424,471 of record CM063519.1, read on the forward strand.
GATTTGGATTTTTGGCCCAAAACAACCCTAATTTTGACTGAGGCGGCGCCTCAAGCGCCTTGGCGCCTCAGGCGCCTCACAGCGCCTCATAGCGCTTCATGTAGTTTAGCGCCTCAGGCCAAAAAAAGCGCTTTCCTAGCGCCTCAAGCGCGCCTCAGGCGCGCTTTTTTAAACCAAGATATACACACACGCAAACACACACACGTCGTCTTGTTAGAATAATGGAACTCATTCACGGGACACATAAATCATCCAAGTGTGCACCCGAGATCTTATCAGCAACATGCCTGATAATGTGATAAAAAATATCCTGGATCGATTGCCGTTACGATATGCAGTGAGGACTAGTATTTTGTCGAAAATCTAGAGGTTTAGGTGGACTATGGTGTATATGGATGGTTTATGAATGTCATGGCTATTTTTTCAATTAGTTTATGTTTATGATTAAGTGTAAGGATCACATACAAATGAACTTAACCTACTAAACATGTGAACTGAAGGGGAAATATTTAAATAAATTCTTCATCTGCTTAAATATGTTTTCGAGATGAATAATACAAAAAAAATATTATTTTTTTCAGCGTAATTATGTAATTACTCTACTAGAGAAATTACACTAATTTGTTTCTTTTTTTAGATTTCAGTACTAAAATACATGTTTAACAAGATGGAAAAAAATTAAAAAAAATATCCTTCCTTCAATTCTCATGTTTAGGCATATTTGTAGGATAAGAATCATTTATACAAGAACATTCCTCTATGATTAATATGTTAATTTCTTTTTGTTAGAATAATAATGGAACTCAATCACGGGACACATAAAGCATCCAAGTTTGCACCTGATCAAGATGTTATTAGCAGGCTGCCAGATAATGTGATAAGTAACATCCTGAATCTGTTGCCATTACAAGATGCAGTGAGGACTGGTATCTTGTCTAGAAAATGGAGGTTTAAATGGACTATGCTTACCCAACTCATATTGGATGAGAATCTCATTACTTATTTAATAAAAGTAGGTCAGCGTAATCATTTCAAAATTATAAGTAGGGTTCTTTATCTTCTTAGCGGTGCCATTACAAAGTTTGTGCTCTTCATCGACCGCTATGGTTACTTCTCACTAGATTTTGAAGATGTTAATCATTGGCTGTTGTTCTTGTCAAGAAAAGGAATTAAGGATCTCACTATTGTGCAGAGGCACAAATCAATTGATAAGTTGCCTACCCATCTTTTCTCGTGTTTAGAGTTGAAACATTTGAAGCTTTCGAATTGTAGTTTCCATCCTCCAACTACTTTTCATGGTTTTCCAAACCTATTGAGCTTAGAGCTGTCTCAAGTGCAATTTGCAAGAGGGAAATTTGGGGAGCTTTTTACGCTGTGCCCCTTACTTGAGATTTTGAATATGAATGCGACAGGCGTGGTGAAACTAGATGATATTGCAAAACTTGCAAATCTCAATATGTTTTTCAGAGATCAATCTATACTAATTTTAGTTGGATTGAAATTATCTTTTATTTTCTGCATATTTTTATGAATTTATAGTCCTGACACTAGTATACATTAAGGTGACATTTGGTTTCTAACTTCTGAATCACAATGGGAATGCGTATAATAATTTCAAACTGATGTTGGGTTCCATATATAATTTTTTTTTTGGAAAACTGAACTTGTCTAGAATGTACTTGGTGTGAAGTGCTCTTATATCTGTATTAAATAAAACTTAATGAGATTTATATTCACATGACATAATATGTAATATATTTGGCTAAATAATCAGAGCTCTATACATTTGCTTAAATTTTGGAATAATGTGTTGGGGCATTGATGTTCTTAGGTGTAGGTGTTTTAGCATCGCAGTGCTAGAACACAAACATCAAAAACGCCCCCTCACATCACTATTTTTATCTCCTCTCTTTCTTAGTGCAGTCGCATTTTATGTTTGAGCTCATCTGATAAAAAAAACGAACGAGTTTCTTCTTCTATCCTCTACCTCTCCTCCACTCGGGCTCCACCTCACCCACAACGCCGAAATTAAATGAACCTTGGCATGCAAAACCTTTATGTGGAGCAAACAGTTTTTTTTTAATTTATTTTATTTAAGACTAGTTTTTGGTGAGTTTGGCAAACGGGTTAGACCGAAACCAAAAGTTATTGGGTTGTAATCTGAGCAATCTTGATAGTTCACAAAATAATTGATGGGTTGCAACTTGTAAGATGATATTATATGGCCGTTTAAATAAGTTACTGAAATAAATAAAACATGGATTAAAAAGGAGAAAGTGTATTTAATAAAAAATGAAAATAAAATCCCCCCCCCCCCCCCCCCCCCCCCCCCTCTGCAATCATTCATTGAGGTTAGAATATGTTTAACTCTTCTCTCTTTTGAATTATTATAAGGATTGAATATATGCTGATAGATGGTTCTTTAGTAGGCCTGGCAGAAGGGGCGGGGTGGCAGGTCAGAATGGGTCAATTTAATAAAAGAGTAATTTTGGTTCGGGTCAAGACGGGTTTGGGTCAAAATGAGTACAAGTCAGGATATGGGTTCAGAATTCTCCAGCTTAATTGCAACTTGCATCACCTTATGCAACACCTGTTTATATGCAACAGAAATTATAAAATTGAAAATTGGCAACAATGTAGTTTTACTTTTAGCCATTGTGACCCCTTGAAGTTATCATGTTCAGCCGACACGCACCTGGTAAAAAGTTATGAACTTATGATTGTCCAAAATAATCCAATACATGTCAACTAAGAGTCTAGAACCCATAACGACCCAACTCTTGGTACCTGGGCTTGCTTTGCCAGGTCTAGTCATGGGTATTTATTTCATCTATTTATCTTTATGATTAATGTAATGTATGTATTTAGAATAATGGAACTGATTCAAGGGAGACATAAAACATTCAACTTTGCACAGAAAGATATCATCAGCAACATGCCAGATATTGTGATAGCTAATATTATGGATCGACTGTCGTTACAAGATGCAGTAAGGACCGGTGTCTTGTCAAGAAACTGGAGATCTAACTGGACTATGCTTAGCCAACTCGTATTTGATGAGGACTTCAATAAATATTTATCGAAAACAAAAGCCAAACATAATTATGTGGGAATTATAAGTAGGATTCTTCTTCATCTTAGAGGTGTCATTGCTAAGTTTGTCCTCTTCGTATATTCACATAAATCAAAACAGATACGGTAGTAAACTACAGTCAAAATCAGAAATATAAAAAAAATACCATCCATATATTCACATAAATCAAATCTAACGAAAATATCAAATCTAATGACTCTGATCATCCTCATAACTAACAAAATCTAAAACAAGAAACTCAACTACTTCAACAAGAATACGAGAACTTCTTAAGCCATCAAGCAGCGTCTTCGTTAACAGCTTCGGGTCTCTCCACGGGTACAATGGCAAAGCATAACTGTCCATCTTTACGAAACGCCCACACTTGAATCATTGTGTATATCTTAAAAACCTCATAATTAGCAGCCACAAAGTTGTTCCAGTTTGTCTTCAACACATAGTTGTCCGTGTGTTTCATATGCCACTTCTTCAAGCATAGCGGTTTCTCATACATTTGCAGCGTCGGGCCCACAACTCTAACCTCAATACCATCTTTAGTTTCATCAATCATTCGCATCTCATCATCCGTCAACAACTCATGAGGTTGTGTCTTTAGTTGCTTAATCGGCATGTTTAATCGGTTTTGCGTTTTGTTCATATCACTTTCATACAAAACCTTCTGGATGACAAGCTTCATGTTGAAACCAAACATCTCGCCAGTGATGAAGCGCTTCAACAACTCGGTTGAGTCGTCATTCACCACTGGCCCAGCCTCTATCTTCTTTGGCATCTTCCTAATTTTCTTTTTCTTGTTATTAATGTCCTTGTCCATCAACATATATGATTCTCGTTTCTTGATCATAACTTCGTCGACTGCTAACGCGTCCTGACCAGCAAACAACTCCCTCTTCTCACAAGAATTTTGAGTTTCTTGGTAATCTTCCAACTGTAAACTACGATCATACATCAATGACGGTGTCGCCAATGGAATATGATCATCAGCATTGAGCGAGAGAAGATTACCCATTGTTGTTTTTTGTATATGCAGAATGTATAATTAATGTGGGTGATTATGATTACTAATTAGCCTATGTGCTTATTTATATATATAGACATAGAGAGGAATTTGATCCTTGTTCCCTAAGTTTGTAGATCTTGATAACAAGATAATCTACGAATAAGATTGTATTTTAATATGGAAACTATATGTTATACTTTTTTTTTTTGGAAGGAGTAGATCAACTGGTAAAGCCTTTGGGTTCCCTATGGGAGACCCCGGATCGAATCCCAGCGGTTGAATTTCTGCCGCTCTAGCGGGACCGATCCCCTCTACAACCCCAGGCGGGAACCCCACTTTTAAATGGGTAAACCCTCCCCCCCTTAGAATCGAACCCATGACCTCATTCGGTCAAGCGTCCTATCCCTCATTGGGGTGGCCAACTATATGTTATACTTATCCTAATTAAACACATAAACTAACTTTTCATATTTTTTTTAATATTATTATGCTTAATAGCTATGTATTATATTTGGTGGTGATATTCTCATCATTGTCTCACAAATAGTTGTATAGCCTAAAATAGGAGATTGTAAATTGGATTATAAACATTGAATAAAATGGAGAAAGAGAATCGAGCCATACAGTACTACAAATTTGAAATTTGATAATTTTATAGTTTAAATTGTAACAAATAGATTATTTTACTAGGTTAAAATCTTATGTATTACACTGGTTTAACATATGAAAATATTTGAAAAGTAAAGAAAATTGTTTATGATTATGCAACGTATACGGATAATTACGTGAGATATACAGATAATTCGCAAGTAATGTTATAATTACACAACTTATAGGAATCTTTATGCAACTTATATGATAACGCTTATATATTAAGCTAGTTAGACGCACAACACCTCGACTTTAAAAAAAAATGGGTATTGGATTTTAATAATCCAAACTTTCATCATCCACGTCAGCTTGAGGATGCCACGTCAGCATCCACTAACTGAATTAGTTTTCAGTTAAAAAGGTTCATTGTCGGCCAATACGTTGAAAGTTGCGATCATTATCGGGAATTTTTAAAGTACATATTATTGCCGGCCAGTGGGTGAAAGTTTGGATTATTAAAATCCAATACCCGTTTAAAAAATGTCAATTTTTTTAATAGTATGGTAAGATTATACTAAATCAAAGTTAATAAAATGTTTGATTTTATGTTGGAGAATCCAAATATAACACTGAAATGACCATCGGAGATGGTGTTGCGGTGGTGGCCTCAGATATGGTGGCAGCGGTCGTCTAGATTTTGAAGGTTCACATGAAGTTTGAGTTTTGTGAAATGGCGTGTTTTTATGGAAATAAATTGTTTTCTCTGACACTCGACAGTAACAATCTTGAGTAACTCAAGGGTGCAGTTTGATGGATTTGTCTTTCAATGGTGATTGTGAAGGTGGTGCGACGGCTCTGGATATTTTCGGGTGATAGAAAGATAAGTCCAGTTCCCTTATACAACTCATTTTTATCTTATCTATAAGTGTTGATTTCATTTTTTTCTTATTATGTCATTTATTTTGATTGGTTAGTAGCTTCAAAAAAACCAGACACTTAGATTAGACATGCTCATTTGCCAAAGCATAAATAATAGGGACAAGGCATTAGGTGTTGGTATGAAGAATGAAGGAGTAACTTGGGCTATGTGTTTGTCATGCCCAGAGCTTTTAAGTCACCAGTTATATGTTTAGGCTTTTAGTGCCTTCCAATGCTATTAGAATGTGTGATAATGCAACTGCGTTTGATAATCATCAGGCATGTTTCGGTCGATAACCGTAGACCCACCGCAAAGCGCGGGAATCACCCTAGTTATTAATAATTGTAAAATAATTTTGAAAGATACAATAAATAATTCAAAAAATAAGAATAAATATGACTATAACAATCTTTGGAACAACATATTGTTAATAATAATAATAATTGTCAATTAAATTTAAAAGATATTAATAGTTAAAAAAATAGACTAAATACAATAATAACACAATGCATTATTTGGAATCATTTATTATAATAAATATTTTGTTAATATAATATTAAGAAACAACTTGAAATTACTGTTTTTGTTTTTTACCATTATTTTTTCTTATTATTTTTTTCTTCTTTTGAGTCACTAATTTTTTAGACATCTACTCTATACCCTTTACCATGTTTTTCCTTTAAGGGTGGCTAGAGTGGTCACTAAACGGGTACCCGCTGCTACCCAGCTGCACAACACATGCACACGCACACGCACACACACACACACATCTCTCTCTCTCTCTTTGTAACATCTCCATCTCTCTTTCTCTCTCTACCTCTATTTCTCCCCCCCCCCCCTCCCTCTCCTCTCTCCTCTCCCTCTTCCTCTTCCTCTCCATCTCCCTTCCTCTCTCTCCCCCCCTCTCTCCTTCTCTCTCCCTCTCTCCCTCCCTCTCTCATAGGCATCACCTCATGTGCAAATTCCCACATACGCCTGCATCAAAGGTTTTCTAAGTTGATTTTTTTAACAAAAATCACTATAACATCATGTTTGTGTTGTCCCGTAATCATCATCTTGTTAGTATTGTGCAGCGGATTATTGTTTCATGTTGAATCATCAAATACACAATCATACGCATGAATCGTTAGAACAGAAAACTTTTATTCAATGATGGTGTTGGAGAGAATGTATATGAAAGAACATACAAAACCCACGTGCACACACAAATGTTTACAATCAAACTAATATATATAGGATTGGTTATGACGATTATGTGGATATAACTAACTTTTAATCACCATGTTAACTAATCCTATTACACATACTATTAAATATACAATAAAACATATTAATGAAAGTTTAGTTTACTAAGTATCCCATAGTTTGACCAGTTCTGTTAAACCAAAAGAGATAATCAACTTTTTTACGTAATCAAAATAGCCATTGGAGAACCCACGATATGTAAGTGCGAACTCGACTGCTAGATCGAGGGTGGGGCAAAAAGGGTTATGGACTGAAATCGAAAGTTATTGGGTTGTAATCATCTAAGTTGATAGTTCACAAAAAAACAAAAACAAAAACAAAACCTGATATGGGCTGCAAGATAAATAGATGATGATGCCTTGTTTACTTTACAAGTATCTATCAATTAGGTTGGTTGTGAAAACTCTTATGTACAAGGTCATACTTTGATGGTTTCACAGGCTTACAATTCACTAGATGTGGCATAGACCTTCAATAAGGTTAATCTAGAGTCCATATATGTTATTTCTATGCACCTGATTAAACATTGATATTATAACCTATTTGACGAGTTAACCTGATCTTGACTTGTTAACCTATTAAGTCTAGTGATTTTTTAAAAAGTTCATATTTAGACTTTGGAGGAGGGGTTATTTAAAAACAGCTAATATTTGAATTTGATATTTAGATTTTATTTTCCTCTAATTATTTTTTCCAACAAATGAAATTATTGGAAATTTCATTGTGAATATCTCTTCTTATCGTCGATGTAGCCCGATTCCATAGGTTACTTTTCGAATTCAGTTGCAGACGTATGCCAATTACATTGATGGAGTGAACCATGTTATATTCATAACTGAAAGATGCGTTATTTGTTACCCTTGCCATATTGAACCACTACGAACCGAACCATAATTTGGATTACATTCCCTCTGTTAACTACTGAAAATTGGTAAATTGTAAATATTTTAGGAGAGGTTTGAAGTTTTAGAGTAAAGTACGTGGATTGGTCTCTGTATGTAACCAAAATTTTAGATTGAGAAAATTGCAGTTTTCGTCCCTGTGGTTTGCCTAAACTAACAGGTTCAACCCAGCTTTAACACCCTGAGTACCTGTGGTTTGGTTTTCTGTAACAACCCGAACCGGTGGGGGCTGGTCGAAATGACAGTTTGGTAACAGACTTGCACAACGGAAGCAACGTTAACTAATATTTATTATTTTATACAATTTCTAATCTAAAAATATAATACACAACTTAAATAAAGTAGACTAATATCTATGCAAAGACGTAACACGGCGGTCGTCGAAGCAGTTGATAAGGTGCGATCCACTAGTCGATCCAAATCTCAATCCATGCTTAGCTCTAATACTCTAATCCGCAACCCTTGTAGCCGAATCTTCTATCATAGTCATCTAACAAACATCACCTATAATCCGCATCATATGAACATAATCCGAATGCTTTATAATCTTCCGAATGCAGTACCTGAACACATGCTTAAAAGAGTTTGGGTCAGCAAAAATATGCCGGTGAGTCCGTGTAAGCAGTTTAGTAAATCGAAAACAGTTTAACAGTTCAAAACATAGTTTACACAATTCAAAACACACGGTGATGTACAAGTCACACCTCAATCCTAACACTGAATCCATCTACTCCCTTTATGGATTCTTATGGCAAAACATATGCCACAACGGTCCACAGACCTCAGTGGAGGGTTTTCCGGGCTTCCGGGTCCACTGTGCGTGGGGGATTCCCCAAGTAGTACTACCCATACATTAAGTGGCCCAACTCCCTTGGGTTAATGAGTGTGCATCTGGTTTTGGGAGCCCTTGTCACATCAAGTAAGTTTATGCACAAAACAGTTTAGACACACAAGCATGTATTCACCCCAAAACAGTAAAACAAAAAGGGGAAGTACACGAACTCACCTGGGTAGTAATGCAGAAATGAGCAATAACGGAGTGCTAGGTATCGCGTCCTGGTATTCTCCTGATCGAATCCTAATTCGACAATTATTGTTAGTCTTGGTCTTTATTAATTAATGGTTACGCGTGGGTACGAGCTCGAGCGTATGGTTCTATATTATACAATTAACATCATTCAAATGTTGGTACAAGCTTATATCAACTCTAATCATAAGATATATCTACATTCATAATCGATCCATAGTTCGGATGGAGTCTTAGATTATAATTTAAGTGTGGCGTCTAGTGATCGCATACATTGCCTCCTTTGGTTCTAGCCGTCCATAATGTACTAAGTTCTTACTCGTTCTAATGATCTTCCTTTGTGTCTTATTATATAAAGATACAATTAGTAACTTTCGATGTGAGACGCGTTTACTGTTCCGACTATTGGATCACCGTGTGTTTTGAATTGTGTAAACTATGTTTTGAACTGTTAAACTGTTTTCGATTTACTAAACTGCTTACACGGACTCACCGGCATATTTTTGCTGACCCAAACTCTTTTAAGCATGTGTTCAGGTACTGCATTCGGAAGATTATAAAGCATTCGGATTATGTTCATATGATGCGGATTATAGGTGATGTTTGTTAGATGACTATGATAGAAGATTCGGCTACAAGGGTTGCGGATTAGAGTATTAGAACTAAGCATGGATTGAGATTTGGATCGACTAGTGGATCACACCTTATCAACTGCTTCGACGACCGCCGTGTTACGTCTTTGCATAGATATTAGTCTACTTTATTTAAGTTGTGTATTATATTTTTGGATTAGAAATTGTATAAAATAATAAATATTAGTTAACGTTGCTTCCGTTGTGCAAGTCTGTTACCAAACTGTCATTTCGACCAGCCCCCACCGGTTCGGGTTGTTACAGAAAGGCATTGAAACGATAATCTAACCACATGTCAATGATAAGACACCTTTATCCAAAAACTTCCACAACTTAACTAAAAAACATAACTATTTATGTAACATCATGTGCAATTTTCTGGTTAGCGTACTACCGAATTAAACAAGGATCCCTACATGTTTATGGTATGCTCGCGAATGAAATTGATATCTAGACACGTCTCTATCAATTTTAATTAAAGAGGTGCGCGGACCACATTCCGCCAAACTGTATGCTGATATATTTACAAGCACGTTTTAGGATGACTATTACCATAAATGGAATAAATGTGGTCTTGATAACTCTTGTACCATGTCCCTTTGGTCGACACAAATGAGTCATTACATGTTTCTTGATTAATTTTAAGTAAATTTAGGTACACGTTTTTTTCAAGTTCACAATCTACTTAAGACCCATTCTTCATGTACATAAGACACACCTTCTTGGCTCATTTTTAGTGTACACTTATTTATCAACCTCTTTTATTTTACATAAAACCTATGGCCCCAGAAATGAAATCGGAGTTGTCTAATGTGTCTATAACAGATGATTTTGAAGACTTTTTGAAAAACATGGAACTAGACGAAGGGCTGCTTCGCGAGTTACTTGATATTATGAACGAAGACAACATGGTTCCAACGTCGACAATGGACACAATGGCTGTGGATGTGCCACCCCAGAATGAAACGAATGGTGATTCACCTTATTTGTTTTTAGATCATGATGAATCTCAACTGCTTTTTGATCATGACAAGCAAGTACAAGATGATCTTGATTATTGGGTTAGCCAAAATATTATTGAAATGGCTAGCACATTTCCGGGATTAGCATTCGAGAACGAGATGACACCTTTCTGGCATGTTGAGGGTCCGGTCGAAGAGGAGGTGATTGATGACATTGCTTATGTCGAGTTGTGGGAGAAATAAGAATCAAAAAGCAATGTTCTACAAGCATTGTTTTATACGGTTGAACAACTTTTATGTGGAATTATTTAAAAAAAAGAGAGATGTAACAATTCTTGTTATAAGATTTGTTTTAAGTTTATTATTATTTACTCATAAACCATGATGGTGTAAAGTGTAAACACCTAATGAGTAATGAAATCCTACTATCCTGGCGTTCAAAAACTACCTACTAAAGTAGTTTAAATAAATCGAAAGTAAGACCATTCAAGCACACCGGGTTCAAATGCTAATGTTCACATGTTGATCATTAAATTTGATGATTATATAATGACAGTGACCAACTGACCATTTCATTAAAAAAAGTTATCTAAGTTTCATGAAAAGACATATTAGTTTTTATTTGTAGAAATTGAGAATTCGGTCTTGAATTTTAATCAAGAAATTCACGTGATACAAATATTTAGGGTGCGTTAGGTTCGTTAGAATTGAATAGAACATATGCCAATTAGAGATGAGGTCTAAAGATTCAATCTTTGGCAAGTGTGTAATTAAAAATTATAGAATACAGAAGATGTAACAATTTGCCACTAACAAAATGAAATTGAAATTTGAATTCCAATTCTTGATATGTTTGGTTGAATTTATTCGAATTGGAACTTTAATTCCATTTCAAAATTCTTCCAAAATGTTAAAGAATTCAAACTCGAAATCAATTCTCTCAAGATCCATTACTTAAAGAAATTCAAAATCCTTCCAAAACGTAAAGGAATTCAATCAATTTCATTGGAATTTTTGACCGATCAACGTCGTCACATAAGCCACCTAACCCTTCACAACGTCATCTTGAACACCATCGACACTGACCCACTTTCGACATAACACCTACCGAATCGCGACACAACCCGAACCATCATTTTGACCCGACTCATATGGTCCCCATTCGAATCGGATCGACGCCAATTCGCATCATCCAGTGGACCCGAACGTCGCTGAACCACACGGTACCAAACAGTCTGGATTCAACCGGCTAGGGGTAGTGGTGCGGGTCAGGTCATTTACGCAAGCCAAATTCGGTAGGTGGAGTCAGTTCTTCGTCCGACCCGGCACAACGTTGACCTACAATGTCTCAGACCAACCAAACACAACACTGACCTACACCGTTTAGACCCAACCGGGACCGCCAACAACTCGGACCCGTTTCGACAACCTCCAATGTTTTGGCTTGAAACGAAGCGCACCATTTCGGCTCGAACAGACCGGTCGACGACTCGAACCATTCTGGTCCGAACCAACCGACCAACGATCTAGACTTTCCCGGCATGAACTGACCGGCTGACCACCCAAGACGACCCAATCCATTCCGACTCAAACCGACCGCCGCCAACCCGAATAGATCTAGCTCGAGCCGAATGACTGACGACGCACCGTTCCGGCCCAAACCGACCAGCCAACGACCGGAACCATTCCAGCTCGAACCAACTGGCTGACGACCCGCACCGTTTCGAACCGATCAGGCCCATTGATGACCTCACATTTTTTACTTGGCCAACTGCACGTACCTTTAATTTTCAACCCGAGCGAGCCCTCCGACGAGCCGTATCGTTTGAACTTAACCCTCCCGCCAATAACCTACACAATTTCGACCTGACTCGGCCTACCAATTACCCGCATTGTTTCAACCCAAAAGGTTTCGCTGACGACTCGTGGAGTTTCGACGCAAACCGGCCTGCTGAAAACTTGCAAAATTAAATTATAACCCAAATTCTTAATGTGTGTACATCCCATTGTCAAAAGAGTTAATAGCCAAAATCGTCCCTGAGGTTTGGTCACTTTTGCCACTTCAGTCCAAAACCCAAACGTCTGAAATCTGGGTCCGTAGGCTTTTATTTTTTGCCACATTCGTCCCTGACACTAACCCAGTTAACTTATCTCGTTAAGTTGGGGGGTATTTCTGACTTTTTGCCTACCTTCTTCTCCATTTAGACCTGCCATCATCACACACCACCACCACCACCACCCTCACACAACCACCACCCTATTCTAGAGAGAGAGAAAGAGAGAGAGACGAGAGAAAGAGACAGACGAGAGAGAGAGAGAGAGAGGGAGACAGACGAGAGAAAGAGAGAGAGGGATCTGAGAGAGGAATCGAGGGATCTGAGAAATAGAGAGAGGGAGGCAACGATTCAACCCTAAACAACCATCACTTCCGCCGCCACAACCACCCTAAACAACCATCACCTCCGCCGCCACAACCACCCTAAACAACCTCTCCCTCTCTCCTCTCTGCTCTCTCTCTGCTCTCCCTCTCTCCTCTCTGCTCTCTCCCTATCACCACCGACGAGCACCATCACCACCGACGAGCACCATCACAACGTCTGTCTCTCTCTCCTCTCTCTCTCTGCGTCTGTCTCTCTCTCCTCTCTCCTCTCTGCTCTCTATCTATCTCCCTCTGCGTCTGTAGTCTCTCTCTCCTCTCTGCTCTCTCTCTGCTCTCTCCCTCTCTCTCCTCTCTGCTCTCTCTTTCTATCTCTCTCCTCTCTCTCTCTCTATCTCTGCTCTCTCTCTCCCTTAAAGTAGGTTTTTTTATCTTTGTTCTTGTATTTATTTAGCTTTAAATACAAAATGTCTAAAATGCCCTCGATTTTGTAGGTAAAAAGTCAAAAATGCCCCTAGAGTTAACGAGATAAGTTAACTGGGTTAGTGTCAAGGACGAATGTGGCAAAAAATCAAAAGCCTGCGGACCCAGATTTCAGACGTTTGGGTTTTAGACTGAAGTGGCAAAAGTGACCAAACCTCAAAGACGATTTTGGCTATTAACTCTTGTCAAAATTAAATATAGACGGGCCATAAAGGGATTGGGTAAAGGGACGGGTCAACCAATGTTTCCGCAACTCTTCGGTGGTCATTTTTCCTAAGGTATCCTTCTAGAAGAAATATTAGCTTTTTCCTTTTTCAAAATTCCAATCTTTTACTTACATCATTTAACATTCTTTTTGTTTTTCCAATATCATTCTTGAGGAAATGCCATCTTATGCATGTTCTAAGGAGCTCTAAGTGGGTATGGGGTATCACCTGAAGTGCCTAGTACCCGTTCGGCTAAGTGTCCCGGGTGGTGCTGCCTAAGTGTGGTAAGGTGGTAATAATCAATCTTTTTACCGTTCGTCGATTTAGAAAATAGTAATTAAACCCTATTTTTTTCATTTAAAACACCAACCATTTTATCATTTCTTTACCAATCTACTTCTTCTCCACCAAAATTCCTAAAAAACACCATTTTACTAAAAAAAAAAATCCTATGGATTCTAAAAGATCATAGGTTGTCGTAAACAAGAAATCCGCCAAATTAAGAGGAGCGGGTTCGAGCACAAAAGGATCCGGTCCAAGCGCGTGTGGTGTCGGTTTACACGTGAGTCGTCAAGGGTATCAACCGCAATTTTCACAAGAATAACCTCAAATGTTTACATGCCCGCAATCTAGTTATCCGCAATATTTTTTTACACAATAACTCCACCCACATAATCTACGCCTGTGCTAATGTCGTTGCACATGGTCAAGAATACTCGATATAAGACATTGAAATGCAATAAGGAGCCATCCGCGTCCCCCACGTGACAAGGTCACAAGGTGAAACAATGGCTCTTGATTTTCGAACGTCTTGATGAAGGTATGTTGAGCCAGAAACGCAAGATACTCAAAATAATTTGTATGATGATATTGAGGATATTCAATTCAATGATGACGAAGATGAAGTCGTGGTGGTACAATAAAAACCAACAAAATTTCCTGGACGTGCGAGGAGTGAAGTATGGATGACCGCTCAAGAAGTAGATTCGGCTAAAGCATAGTGTTATTGCTCCGAAAACAAGGAAGTCGGAAATCAACAAACAATAAAAAAGTTTTTGCAAAAGCTTACTTAAACATTACAACGAATCCATGGGTGGAACCGAGCATATAGTCCATCAATCGTCTTCTAAATGGACTATACTATAAAAGGTAAAATGAATATGAGTTCAAAGGACATTGGATTCAATCAGTATTAATTTACTTCTTTATTTATATTTGTATATGTAGTTTTAATTTTTAAATCTAATTGTATTAATTTATATTTATATTTTTGTATAGGAGCGTCTAATGCCGATTGGTTCTAACGATTATTCGGTGACGAAAAGGGCGATGACTGAATACAAAGAAAGACATATAGGCGAGTTTACTCACATATCCGAATAGGAGATTGTATGCACGCACGATAAATGGGTCAAAACCCTGTTGATGGCTGAGGATCTTGATACCCATTTCGACAAGAGAAAAAAAGTCATCGGAAGCCGACAACTACCACTCATCTAAACCTGATGATGCTGGGGCTAGTCATATATCGGACCTCAAAGAAGACAACGCACCACCAAGAAAAAGAAAAAAGCAAACAAAAGACCCCCCCCCCCCCAGAGCCGTCTATCATGCATGAACAGTTTGGATGACGAACTTGGTGCGTATAGATCAATGAAAGAGGATAAGATTAACAAGTTGGTGGAGATTAAAATGAAACAAATAGAAGCTATAGCATTGTTGGCGGATCAATGTGTGACTTTGGCGGATAAACGTCAGGATTTTTGAGACAAAAAGTGTGTGACCGAGACGTTGAGACGTTTATGAAACCGCACAATGGAGTGTCTGGCCAGATGTTGGAAGTCTTCCTTAATCGGAAGCGTGAAATAGTCGCCAAATATGTTTGGCCTTGCAATTTTTAGATTCGGTTTTTATTTAATTTTCATATTTTTTAATTTAAATTTTCGTAATTTTTTTAGTTTGAATTAATGTAACTTTTCGTAATTTTTTAGTTTGAGTTATTTTAACTTTTTTAAATTTAATTTTATTGTAAGAAGGAATTGTGGTAGTGTATATAAAATGGAGGGTCTAGGATACTCTTACCACCAAATAAGGTGTTTGGGGGGCAATATTGGGTATACGTAAGTTGCCAATGCATGACTAGTGGAACCTTAGTTGCAAACACACAGGCTTTGTCCCTGCAGATGAACAATACATTAAAGGTTGGCTGCTCCATCGTTGCCCGTCCAAAAGCTCCTCCAAATCATCCTACAGGCGGTCCAATGGTACACCGATTTGGATAGCCTAAATCTCTTCATGGTTTTGAATTGAGTACCATACAAAAACCGGTAAGCGTTTGGATTGCAAACATTGAAACAACAAATTAGATACGTGTCTCCATTGGTTTTGCACCATTCTGAACATGCCATAACACATCTCTCTCTTCTATAGTTATCTTGGCATTAATTTATTATCCTTGGCTCGTAGCAAGTAGTAAGACTGAAACTTTGTGGTTCGAATAACAAGTCAACAAGGATATTCAAAGCAAGTAAGAGAGTTCGAATCAAGCAAGATTAGCAAGACCGACATCAAGATTAAGGGGGTGAATGTTGGGTTAATCTTCATGGGTCAAATGGGTATGGGTTGACCCATGGAGCATGTCACAGGCTAGCAGCAGAACATGTCAATCTTTGACCGAATTTGAAGGAGAAAAAGGCTGAAACGTGGACGATGAGTGCAAGGTGCATGTTGGAAGTTGTTGCTATGAAGTAGGAGTTTTATTTATGGGAAAATTACAAAAATAACCATTTGACCAAGATTTTTTGCAAAAATAAACATATAATGTGTCTAAACAACAGGGACGAGACGCTCTTTGCGTCTACCAATCAGACGCTTACACGTGTAAAGCCTTAGACGCCTTAATTTTTAAGGTCTCTGCGTCTGATGTTTAGACGCGAGGCTGTTGATGCGTCTAAAGAATAGACTCTAAAATTGATGTGTCTACAAAGGTTACCTTGCGTCTACTCTTTAGACGCATCAATAGCCTCGCGTCTAAACATCAGACGCAGAGACCTTAAAAATTAAGGCGTCTAAGGCTTTACACGTGTAAGCGTCTGATTGGTAGACGCAAAGAGCGTCTCGCCCCTGTTGTTTAGACGCATTCTATGTTTATTTTTGCAAAAAATCTTGGTCAAATGGTTATTTTTGTAATTTTCGCTTTATTTATGCATGTATTTTGTTTTTATGACTATAAAGAGGTGTAGTCTGCGGCAGTGGCGAAGCTTGGTTTTCAAATATGTGGGGCCGGACTCAATTTTTTTCGATTTTTTAGTGGCCGGAAGATCAAATCGATGAGGCCGAACTCAACCTAGACTCAATTTACCTACGAAAATCGTAAAATTCTACAACTGCGCCAAAAATCGGTGGGGGCTGAGGCCCCCTCGGACCCTAAAGAACCTTCTAGCAAGTCATTTTTTTTGTTTCTTTGTGAAAGTTCAATAACATAGAAAGAGTTTCGTGAGTGTGTGGTTTCTTGTTTGTGTTTACTGTGTGTTATTTGGGCCCGAACGAACAAATACAAGTCCCATATCATGGTATGTTCATGTGCAGAAGTAAATAACTCATTTTACATTGTATAAACGATACGAAGGCTTGGTATTTACTGTAAAATCCCAATAAATTAATAAAAAATCGTTGAAACTAAAACTAACAATCCCATAACTCTTATTTTACAATTCTATCACTTACTTCATCCATCTCAAACCTTTAACTAGATTAACTAATTAAATAATCAATAATTCTGGTAAAAGAAATTTAAATCAAACGACAAGAATATACGTTTTCACTAAAGCTATTTACTTAAAATCCCATAAAAGTTACATAATCATTTATCCTATTTTGTATTTTTCTCTGTATATATGTGCTATCTTTTCAGTACGTACTGGTGTATTACAAACTCCAAACCCTTTAAAGTATTACTAACCGGCGCCCTCGACTCGATCGATACTCTGATCGCTTCTAACCTACGCCTATATCTCATCTCCTCCAAACCTGCACCTATTTACCATTTACTATTCAGTTTTTTTTTCTTTTTAACCCCTTCTGCTGCTGTAAAGTTAATAATTTACTATCTACGTACTTTTTTTATTTTGATTTGAAATGTTTCAGGTCACACAGTAGTCATTAAATTCATTATATATTCATTTTAAATGCATATTTGTTGTTAAATCGTATTTTTAAAGTGTTTTATGTGTACAAATCTTTTTGCATGAGTCTTTAGTTTTTAATAAAGAATTAAATTTTATTCATCAGTCTTCGCAATGCTTTATAAAATCTTGTTTATTACTTTCTATTTGAGATTTTTGTCTAATTCAAAGAAGTGTTTTTTTCATCGTTATTGAAATTTACATAAGTAAATCTATCATTAATTATTTGATGTCAATTGTAATAAAACTCTATATATTTTTCTCAACATAAAAAGATTTTTTTATATGAATGCCAGTATGGTTAAGTTTTATCAACTAATTCTTGATCTCACACTCGTTGGGTACCTAATCATGATGACCCGTTGAGTTCGTGAGTTACCTGATGGTGTATATTGGATGTTATTGTTTACGATCTTATTAGATTTACTAGGTTGTATCTACACATATGATTAAACATTTAAACCAGCTTGCAAAGCTAAGAAGAGTATATATCATTGACAAAGTCTCCACATTACTTTAATTAATCATCTATTTAACTAGTTTCTTTGTCTAAGAATCCTAGCAAATTAGGACTTTCGGGTTCAATATATACATGATTCATGAACAACACTTGTTCATACCAAGCATGCTAAGGACTTGGTCTCACCTTGTAATAGTACACTAATAACACCAATTTATTATATATCTACACTTTCGACAATTCACATAAAATTTTGTAAGGATATGCAATTTATTTTTTGTCACCATCTAATTATATACTCTTTAATATTAACATTTTTTTTAATATTAAAAACCAACAAGAATTACAAGAGTGAGTGGCGGGTAAACGAGCAACAAGCTGCGTCGCTACCCCTTTTTGAATAATAAAGCCTACTCTATTAAAAATAAAGCTTGTGTCCTTGGTCTCAAGAGAGTTACTCTGCACCACCCTTTGCACTTGATCTAAAAACCGGATTGCTTCGGGAGCAATACCCCCAAATGTGTCAAAGGCGAATGGCACAAAGACGTGTTGATTTTCCAGACAAGCAGCTTCATGTTTGTCGATTTTCTTGGATTCAGCTTTTAAGACTGTCTGTCCTGCCACAAACCCCGAATCTCGAAGTCCCACCAAAAGGAGACACCCCTGTGATATCAACGCATGCGTGTTTGCCCTGCGCCCACCCGAACACAAGGACATCCGCTGGCCTTAGGGTGGACCGCCCCTCAAGTGGATCCGTCAAAAAGTTAACCGGTGCTTCTTTCCTAGCTGAAATCCCTGCTTTTCATAAGACGTCCCATAAGACATCCCGGACCAAGTCATGTCTGTATTTAAATCCTGGAAGCTCCTTGTAGTGGAGGGCATGCTCCCCAAATTTATCTAAACATGCCTTTTTACAAACTGGACATGGCTCATCAACTGGGAACATGGGAATCATAAGTCTATAGTTAAGGATAGCCCGATATTCAACAGCCGACATGTGTTGCCAAAGCCCATCAATGGAAAGGACAGTCAAGAAATCTTGAACATGGCACTCCTATGTGTCGAATGCGCCGCATACCTTGTTTGAAGAAACCTTAGAACTCAACAATGGTAGCTGATTCGATTCCAAGATTGTTTTACATCAAGATCCTGACTTTGCTACGTTTCCACAATGGAATAAAAAATTGTATCTTTGAATTGATCATCCTTGTTGAAGACCAAGCAATCCATATACCTCCACAACACCCACCATGAATACACAACAATGGCATTAACCACCTCTTTTTAGACTTGATCATCACAGCTGCATCTATCCACTCCACTTGCAAGTCTGTAGCTGCATCTATCCACTCCACATGTTTTAATACAACTTGACTAGATTTGATTTTCAAACATTTGATTAGTCATACATAGCAACATTTTCCTAAACCAAACGAATATATGTCTCAATATGTATAATACGAAGAGACTACAATAGGTTGTAAAAGTGGTCTATGGTATATTATTATTGAATGAATACAAAGAACAATACAATCCCCTTTATATAGGGAGAATAGATCAACATGAATTAGGAAACTAGATAATCTCTATATCTATACAAAACATTCAAATAATTCAAATATAAACTATATCTCCATATCTCCATATCTTATTATCGGATATGCTAAGATCCCCCCGCAGTTTGATCGGGCGCAGAGCAGACGGTTAAACTGGATCGAAAACACTGAAACAATTCCCGAGATAATCCTTTGGTGAAGATATCAGCGTACTGAGAGGACGACGGAACATGAAGAACACGAATATGACCCACGCGCACTTTGTCACGGACAAAATGAATATCAATTTCAACATGTTTAGTACGTTGATGTTGAACTGGATTATTCGATAAATAAACCGCCGAAACATTATCACAATAAACCACAGAAGCACGTTGTAGGGGAACCGAAAGTTCAAGTAGGAGATTACGTAACCAGGTTGCTTTGGCAACCGCATTTGCGACCCCGCGATACTCAGCTTCAGCACTTGAACGAGAGACGACTGGCTGACGTTTAGATGACCAAGACAATAAATTATCCCCTAAAAACACACAGTAGCCACTGGTGGAGCGTCGAGAATCCGGGCAACCGCCCCAATCGGCATCAGAATAAGCAACAAGCGAATGGATATTAGACTTAACGATCTGAACCCCATAAGAAATGGTGCCCTGCAAATACCGTATAATGCGCTTCATGAAATCATAATGTGGTACCCGGGGTTCGTGCATAAACAAACACACTTGTTGCACGACGTATGAGATGTCGGGTCTGGTGAAAGTCAGGTACTGTAAAGCCCCAACCAAGCTTCTGTACAAAGTGGGATCATGAAACAACTCCCCGTCAGTAGCGCTGAGTTTGCTAGAGAGATCGACCGGAGTAGTACAGGGTTTACACGAAGACATTTTGGCCCTATCAATAATATCTTTTGTGTACGGTGACTGAGAAAGAAATAACCCATGAGGCTGATGCGTCACCTATATGCCCAAGAAATGATGTAACCGACCAAGATCGGTCATAGCAAACTCCCGTGAGAGAGAGCGAATAATGTCCTGTAAAAATGCATCCGTGGATGCAGTGAGTATAATATCATCGACGTACAAGAGTAAATACGCCGTATGAGGGCCCTTGCTGTAGATGAACAAAGAAGTATCACACACACTACTGCGAAAACCCTGAGAAAGAATGTAAGTAGCAAACCGATTGTACCAGGCTCTAGGGGCTTGCTTTAATCCGTATAAGGATTTCTTCAAACGGCACACAAAATTAGGACATCTTTTGTCCACAAAACCCGGTAGCTGGTGCATAAAAACTGTCTCCTGTAAATGCCCGTGTAAAAAAGCGTTCTTGACATCCAACTGGTGGATTGGCCAAGAACGTGAAACAGCTAGAGATAAAACAGTACGTATCGTAGCTGGTTTAACTACGGGACTGAAGGTTTCTTCACAATCAATACCTACAGTCTGAGACTTACCATTAACAACCAAACGTGCCTTGTACCGTTCCAGAGTCCCGTCCGACTTAAATTTATGGCGAAAAAGCCACATACAACGAATAACTGGACTGTCAGTCGGACGAGGGACCAAATCCCATGTTTTATTTTCCTGTAATGCATCAAATTCAGCCTGCATGGCATGCGTCCAATTAGGGTCCGAGAAGGCTTTGGCATAGGAGGTAGGGACGGGTGAGATGGGGGCCGTATGAAGGTTTAAGGGTGGTTTAAGGGAGCCGGTTTTGGACCGAGTGGACATAGGGTGAGTGTTGGTTGAAACGGGCTGAGGGTTGGAAACGGAGTGGGCTGTTTGGGCCGGAGCAGGGGAAGGCCGGGGCTGGTCAGAGGGCTGTAATGGTGGAAAGCCGGGTGGGCCAGGTGGTCGAGTGGAGTGGGCTGATGAGGCTTGGGCCTGGGATAGAGGCCGTGTGCGCCGCGAATAGGTAATTGGGGTTTTGGGTAAATTAATGGTGGGCTGGGCCGGTGTAAAAGGAGGTGATGTGTGGCCGGTGGGGTCACGGGTGGAGGCTGGGTAGATGGGTTTGGTGCAAAGTTGAAGGCAATGGGTAATGGATCATCGAGGAAAGTGTAGGAAGTGGCTGATGTGGGGATAGTATACGGGAAAGTGGACTCGTCAAAGGTAACGTGACGAGAGATATGCACTTTACCCGTAGTAGGATCGAAGCATCGGTATCCCCGGAAGTCCGGTGGATATCCAAGAAAAATGCAACGAATGGCCCGTGGATGAAGTTTGTGGGGTTGAACGGCCGAGGTATTAGGGTAGCACGCACACCCGAACACTCGTAAGTGATCATAGGTGGGGTGGCGTAGGTAAAGGGCAAAGGTGGGTGTGAAAAAGTTTAGGCGTTTGGTAGGTAGAATATTGTGGAGGTATGTAGCGGTGTGTAACGCTTCCACCCAGAACGACGGGGGAAGGTTGGCATGGATTAGGAGGGCACGAATAATGTCGTTTAGGCGACGTATCATGCGCTCCGCACGGCCATTTTGGGAGGAGGTTTGTGGGCAAGAGAAACGAAAAAGTAGACCGTTTTGTTGGGCAAAGGTTTTGAAGGCATTGTTGTCGAACTCACCGCCCAAGTCACATTGAAAAGTTTTAATGAGACGGTTGAATTGGGTGTTAATAAGACGGTGAAATTTGACAAAGGTAGGAAAAGTTTCGGATTTGTATTTTAAAGGGTAGACCCACACAAAGTGGGAAAAGTTGTCAATAAGGACCATGTAATATTTGTATCCCGATTTACTGGGAATGGGAGAGGTCCAAAGGTCACAGTGAACAATGTCAAACGGTGCAAACGTATAAGTATTAGAAGCATAAAATGGCAAACGTTTACTATTAGAAAGTTGACAAGAGTTGCAAACAGTAGACCTATGGTCTTTATTACAAGAAAAATTAAAAGTACGATTTAAAACATCTAAAACTTGAGCCCCTGGATGGCCGAGACGGTCATGCCATGGTGCAGAAGTGGTGGTAAGAAAGCAGGCTTGAGCTTGTGGTGCAGGTGCGGTGAATGGATAAAAGTCCCCAGAGCTATTGTGGCCCTAAACAATTCTTCCATTGCGAAGGTCCTTCAAAGAAAAACCAAATGGGTCAAATTCTATAGAAACCCAATTGTCACGTGAAAAACGTCTAACGGAAATTAGGTTTTTAATGATATGGGGACTATAAAGGATATTGGGTAAAACGTAAGTGCGGTTTGGTAAGGTGAAAAAGCCGGTCCCGGATTTAATAATTGGAATGCATTGACCATTACCGACTAAAAGTTTAGTGCAAACAGTAGATGAAGATGGGATTTTGATCATACCTGGGTCTTGCGCAGCATGTGCTTCGGCTCCGGTGTCCATGTAAGAATTAGGGTCTTGCGGTTGCATATTCATGGCTCAGAAAGCGGCGCTCAAATCTGATGGACAGAGGGCGTTGTAGCCATAGCCGGATGGAGGAGCCGAAGGGGCAGAAGCAGCGTAGCCAGCATATTGGGCCGAAGCCTGATCCGTGGGAGCTGAAGACGGGCCCGGGTGGCCGTAGCCAGAGAAGTGGGCCTGACCCGATGGGTGTTTGGGCTGCTGATTGGGCCAGTTTGGCTGGGTGGGGTACGGGCAAGGTGGTGCATTATTTTGATGAATCAGTGAAGCGGTGGTGTCGTACTCCTGCGGTAGACCACGAACTAGTTGAAGAACAAGCCGGGATTCGGTAACGGGTTGATCCACATCGTCCAATTGATTTGCAAGATCGCTGAGCTGCTGACAATAATCTTCGATGGATGAACAGTTTGCGAGGGTTAAGTTACAAAACTGAGTTTCAAGGGCAGCCGCGCGAGCCTTCTTGTTGCTGAGAAAAGACTTTTCAAGCTTGAGCCATGCAGCCCGAGCCGTCGAGACTTGTCCCAGCAGACGAGGAAGGAGTTTATCCGCGACCGTGCAAACTATCCATTGTAAGACGAGAGCATCAAGTTCCGCCCAAAGCGGGTACTCGGCTGCAGACTCGTCCGGTGGGTTTGTACCGTCAATGTGGTCAAGAACTTTGTAGGCGGTAGCATGAAGACGGAATAATCTGACCCAGGCTGTATACGTGACCGTTTTACCGTCAAGGGTGCGAACTTTGCTTTGGATGTTCGTTACAGAGTACGCGGGATGAAGCGGAGTGGGTTTGGAGGCCGTAGCCGGAGCACCCTGTTCGTCGTCTTTGGCCATTACCGGGACGATCGGAAGACAAGAAAAGAAAGTGGCCGGCGAAAATTAAATTAGGTTTAGAAGAGCCGTAGCTCTGATACCATAAAAGTGGTCTATGGTATATTATTATTGAATGAATACAAAGAACAATACAATCCCCTTTATATAGGGAGAATAGACCAACATGACTTAGGAAACTAGATAATCTCTATATCTATACAAAACATTCAAATAATTCAAATATAAACTATATCTCCATATCTCCATATCTTATTATCGGGTATGCTAAGAGGTTGGTCAACAACTCAACATATATTCATCACTAGCCGATCACCCCGGGAAGGTCCCGGGGTTGAAAAATTTAATATGATTTAATAATACGGATCAATAATTCTCATTTGCGTTCACTGACCTGAACCATGAAGCAAATGTGGCGCAAGTTACAATTCCTCAGCACCACCAACCATCGGTCACCAAAGCCTACATCAATAACAATGGCATACCTACAATAACAATCATCAAGTAACTATTCGACATTCAACCATCACCATTACAGTATCACATCCATTAAGTATTTTAGCAATTACTTAAGCTAATACGGTACCATTAAATCCCATTACCATCTATACCTGTAATGCGAATACCAACCTAAAATAATGTATAACTCTTACACCTATCATAAAGTGTAAATAAATGCATAACTCTAATATCAATATTCAATACCTAACCTAAAACAATGTATAACTCTAGCATTAGCACCTATCATAAAAGGCTAAAGAAATGCATAACTCTAATGTCAATATTCAATACCTAACCTAAAACAGCCTATAAATCCAATGCTAACACCTAATACTTCAACATGAAGAAACACTAAAAACCTAGCCGAATCGATAAAGGATACATGACATATTATATGAAGCGTCTCAAAATATTAAAAGAATCATCACACATCCCACAATCTTTTCTTTTATTTCAACTAATATACTATCACAGTCATAACTCACAGCTCACAACACAACTTCAAACCCAATTTTAAGCCTAGTAATCTACAGGTAGATAATCTTAACCCAATAACATGAATTATGGCCCACTGAGACCAACACCATTACCCTAAAAGAATGCAGATATGCATATTGTTTATTGTTACATCCAATCTTAACATAATCAAGAATCAATATAATTGCATCGAGATTTCAATACCCAGGTCACTAAATCCATTAAAAAAAGAATACTAAATTGATTTAAAAAACAGGGGGGAGGGGATGGAGAACTCAAATCCGCAAATTTGGTTTTGGGTTTCAGATACATACTCGTCTCTCACTTCCCAGTCGTAAAACCCTCAAAACCGCCGTCCGCCGCCACAACTCTTCCCTCTCCGTCATTCCACCATGTCGTCAGCCACAGTCACCAATGAACCCACTTGAACAATATCTGACAAAAAAAAAACAACAATAAAATACCAAACCCACATTAAAAAAATAATACTGTAGAATAAAATCAAAACCCCAGAATATTCTTACTATTATTTTATCAATATTATTATTATAATAAAATGCTGAAACTATTATAATGAAACGTACCAGTAAAGATGGTGTATATGAATGCGTAATATTATTTGTAATCAATGGAAGTGGTGGCCAGCTAACCCTACCACGGCCAGGCAGAGGCGGAGTAATATCCCAAAACCTAACAGAAGAAGAAGCACGAGTCAAAGCCATATCAGAAATCGTCAACACCATGGTCGAACTCTCTGAATTGTCGTCGCAGTCACTGCTTCTTCTCCACTTTTCTGTCCTCGCCGCCTCTCTCTCTCTCTCTCTCTCTCAACGAAAATATAAAAAGATATTGAGAGCAGGGAAGGAGAAGAGTGAGGAAGAATTAGAGATATTAGGAATGGAGTGAAGTACAGGATCCAATAATTATTGAGCAGGGAAGGAGAAGAGTGAGGAAGAATTAGGGATATTAGGGTTTGAGGGATGGTTAAAGAGATTGATGAAGAATTAGAGATATTAGGGTTTGAGGGGAGATGGGATAATATTATAAAAACGAAAAAATTAAAAAAACTTAAAATTTTCATCTCATTATGCCACGTGGCACATTCAAGGTGGGGTTGAGGCCACCATTGAACGCCACGTCAGCAAAAGGGCTTTGTTTTATATATATATATAGATATGTGTTGTTACAACAAATAAAACAGTGGTGTAAGTGGACGGTAAAGTTCAAGTAACAAAATATATTGGAAACCAATACATATTTGGCACTGTGTTTGCAATATCATAGGTTGACAAACTCACGATATATTCAACTTAACCTTAAGTCCTTAATCAACATAGAAAGTTATTACACAATTGTTTTGGTTTATGATTGAAATTCTTCGTCATAAAAAAAAGGAATTTATCCCAATTGTTATTTGCGAAATGTCCAGAATGTAATCCTTCAACCTTCAGAAATAATAGATACTTTTACGAAGTAAACAGATTGCCCAAAAATCATCATGTGTGTAATTTTACAAAATGTGGCAATAATTAACTTACAACAAAATCCAAATGTGTCACATTTGGTCATTTGGTGATATTCAAGTACAAGGTCCCCTTTGAAGATGATATTTCTTTCCTGAGTGATTGATACTAGGGGTGTAAATAAGACGAGCCAGAGTTTGATTAGGCTTGAGCTCGTCTCGTCATGCTCTTTTGAGGCTCGAGCTTGAAAGGAATAATTTTATTATTAATGTTTGTGTGTTAAATTAAAAAAAAAAAAGAAAAAAAGAGGGGCCAATCAAAAATCAACACCATCAATCTCAACCCCCAACGCCTAGGAGAATTTTGGCCCCCAAGGCGCTCACGCGTCGCCCATTTCACCTAAGGGTGGGGGTGGGTGGTGTGGATGGGGAGAAACCCACTTCACGCCACTCCCCCCCCCCCCCCCACACACACACACGCACTCTTATAATCAAAGACTGAATTACAAGTTTTGTCCTTTAGCTTTATACCCAATTGCAAAGAATGCCTTTTAAGTTTAAAATTGATGAGTTATGTGCTTTATGTTTCAAAATTTTGCACGTTTTATCCATTGACCCTAACCCAGTTAGTTTTTTCCGTTAAATCATGTCACGTGACCTGCACATGAGGGTAATATTGTAATTTTACCCTCTCCCTCCTTCTTACCTCTTTCACCTACCACCACCACTATCCACACCAGACTGCCGCCGCCGCCTTCCACCACCTTCCCCTTTGTCTCTCTCATCTCTGCTCTAGTCACCACCGAAAACCACCACCACCATGAAAACCTCCTGCTCTAGTCACCATCTTTCTATAAAGAACACCAGACATCTTTTTCAACCTCCACCAGGACCACCACCAGTCACCAGCCGCCACCTGCAACCACCACCACTAAACTATCCACCCTACACCTCAAACTATCAGTCCCCTAATAAAGCTATTACTAATCCATCACCACCCACCCAAACCTCCTTCTTTCGAATCACATCCCCATTTCAGATAATAACCCCATATCCGCATAATTTCACCCAATCTATTCTCCTGATTCATTTAATCATATTTCACACCACGTGCTTTGAAATTACCATCATAACCACCTCTCCTTAACCCCACCCCGAACCCCTCAAATTCCCATCCAAAACCCTACTTTTTACAAACCCATAACCTTCAATCTCTGTCAAAATCAAGTGACGAACAACAAGTGGTGTTTCAATCTGTAACCATTAGGGTTTGATCTGATAGATGATAGATGGTAGGTTTGGATTTAGTATGAATCGGAGGTTGCTCAGATTCAAGAGGATAAACATATCTTCAATCGGTAACCATTCTCTTCAATCGGAGGAGAGAGAGGGGCAGGTAGTAGCTGGTGGAAGGAGGTGGTGGAAAAATGAGATGGTGGTGATGTTGAGGGAGAGGGTGGATATAAAGTAAAGATACTGATATATATATATATATATATATATATATATATATATATATATATATATATAAAATTGTAATTTCTTTTCCTTTTTTTCCTTAAAATGTTTTTTAATTAATAAGGGTAAAAAGACAATTTTACCCTCATGTGCCTTAACATGATCTGATTTAACCTTAAAATTTAACTGGGTTAGGGTCAAAGGACAAAACGTGCAAGATTTTGAAATATAAAGTATATAACTCATCAATTTTAAACTTAAAGAGCATTCTTTGCAATCAGGTATAAAGCTAAAGGACAAAACTTGTAATTTAGTCTATAATCAAATTACACATTAAATCTTCAACCCAATCAAGAATATACAGGTGGACGGAGTGTAGTCGATCAAATAGTTGAAATAGGGTAGCACTTATCGGCCGGTTATATCTCCCAAACGATTATGATGACCGTTTAGAGGTCGTTGTTGTCTCACTGGAAGCAACCTCTCTATTTCCACGGGGTAGAGGTAAGGGTGTCTACAACTAATTATCCTCCTCAGACCCTACCTTAGCTTTTGCTATTGGTGTGATTAAATGAGTATGATGATGATGATGATGTTTAGAGTTCGTTGTTCTCAACAGATTTGTTTGTATAACAGGTCAAACGCTAAAGGAAAACTATAATGAGGGAGAGAATATGATAAAGATAGAAGGGACCCATTAGAAACTTTCATGATCTAATAAGTTGGATAATGGAACAAATAAACTGAGAAGGCAATTAATACTATATCAAGATGTGTCGAAATTCTTGAGTGTGTATCAGTGTACGTATAGGAGGGATATCCTCTAACCTCTTATCATGATCAAATACCCACACCAAAATGAGTTACTCAATTTTTTTTTTATTTTTTTTAAATAATATTATTAATATAATGTTTTAATATTTCTCAATCATATCTTATGTATTACATTACAGGTCATATATATTACATTTCATCCCCCAAATATTGAAGATTTTCATATTTAGTTTAGCCCTAGACTTTCATTCTTTTAGTTAAAGAAATAACGATCTTCTCACATGCTTCTTTATGTATGTGTTGGCATAAATTCACATTTCAACTTAAAATTATTGAAAATGAGTCAGGTCATATATATATATATCGCATTTCCATGCTTATTTTGTGTACGATTTAAACCGGTCCACGTGTTGTCATAACTAAAAAAATTATTTTCACACATGCTTATTTTTATGTACGAAACCTAAAGTTTTGGAAACGAGTCGGTCAGGTATAATACATTTTCATGTACTGTTTCGTTGGTCTACGTTTTGACATAAATTAAAAAAATACATTATTTCCTCGCGTACTTATTTTTATGTACTTTTCGGTATAAATTCATGTTTTGACGTAAACGGTATAAATTTACATTTCAACGTAATTTTCCCCGTGGAAACGAGTGGGGTTAAGAGGGTGTTTGGGATTGATTTTTCAAACAGCTTCTGCGTTTTGGAAAAGCAGTGGTGGAGCTATTTTTAGATTATTGCATTTTGGTAGCCTAAAATTTATTTCAAAACTCAACCCCAAACACTAAAAACTGATTATTTACGTTTTCAAAACGTAATAATCTAAAAATCCATTTCAAAACGCAACCCCAAACACTAAAAACTGATTATTTGCGTTTTAAAACGTGATAATCTAAAAATCCATTTCAAAACGCAACCCCAAACACCCCCTAAATATAATATGTTCTCAAATTTTACGTTTTCAGTTGATCTACGTTTTGATGTAAGAATTATTGTACGTTTTGACGCCGCTAAGTATTTATGCAAAGTTAAAGGTGGTGTAGAACCCGTTAGACGAACCAACGCAGGTTCAAAACCCGTTGCGCGCCGCCGCAACGCGCGGTGGGAGAAAATACTAGTTTATAACAAAATACATGATTATCAATATAACTAAAAAGATATGTTTTCATAAACTAAATTATTTTAAAAACCGATATTCATTGTTTAATATTACAGATATAAAATATGGAATTATGTTTTAATTTATTCTAAGTCAAACTCAGCCCTAGCTAGTTGACAAACTAGATCCCATTACGACCGAGTTTGGCCGCTTTTGATCGATTTTGAATGACTAGGCGAAGTTAAAAAAAAATCGTCTCGACACCATACCTTGTAACCATTACTCAGCAAGGACTCGACCACTAAGAAGAGTTTTGCAACACAAGTAAGTCTGTTAACTATATATGTATAGGTGAACAATACATGATTCAAAAACATATAAACAAGTTAGTTTGGTAATTTCCTTTCCCTTTTATTAATAAAAATGAGCTCCACACAAAATGGTAAAAAAAAAAAAAAAAAAACAATGAAGCCACTACGTTGTTAACAAGGCTGGTAAAGTATACGTAACTTATAAGACGGTGGGGTGTGGTATCAAGGAAGAAGTCGGGGAGGTGAGGTGGCAACCTCCTCCGACGGGGAACATCGCTCCCCTCCACCGACCCACCTTCAGTGCAAACGGGGATTTTCCCCGAGCTCCTTCTTCCTCATTTTCCCTAACATTGTTGGTGTTAGATTAAATTAAAAAATTAAAAAAATAAAGGGGGAACCACACCCTTGTTTGGAGAAGGAGAATGGAATGGTAACATAACGCTGAGGTGGACAAAAGGAAAAATTGAGGAAAGGGGAAATCATACCCCATGGTCTAATGGAAAATTGTTTACAAGGTGTTATATGTAAAAAAACAAAGTTAAACAAAATTAACATGGTTGATAGTAGTTCTCTCTCCCTCCCGCTACCCTTCTTCATCTCTCTATTAATTATGTAATATATCAATTTTTTAATGAAAAAAAAATATGGCAATACTATAGTCAAATTAAAAAAGAATACAATGCTCTTTTTAGGGTTGCACCTAATGCATTATAAAGATAAAATGTAACTAGTAACTAATAATCCGAATTTGAATATGTACAAGGGAATTAAATTGTAATTAGTTTTCAAAGTTTGCGTTGTTTATTTTTTTTAAATATCCCATCAACGCTTTTTTAATTTTTTTTTTTTGCCTAAAACACTTAAAAACATGTATCTTACCTTGTGTAATTTTTTCAAAAAAAAAAATTTAGATGGTTTTTCATGGGTTTCCTAAGTTTTCTTAACTCAGGTGGATTTTCAATTTATCCTTCCCCTATATATATATATATATATATATATATATATATATATATAATGCATAGGTGAGACTATTGGTACAACCCTCTTATAGGGGCGGGGCGCCCAGGGCAAGGGGTGCTTGGTTAAGGTTGCAACACCGTCGCCAACGACAATATTGAAAATTGTTACCGTTCCACAAGATGTAACCAACCAATTGGCAGCGGTAAAAATGATTATTATGAGTGTGAAGTTGACATGACAAAGAGAGATTGGATGGGGCTCGGTAAAATTGTCGTGGACGTATTCTCCTTAGCTATTTTAATCACTTTCTACTTAGGCCTAACGGTGTGGACTCGGTAAACACCTCGGGAAGGTGAGGTGGCAGTGGCCACCGAAGGGGAACACCAGCCCCCCTGAAAATATCTCGGTGCACTTGGCGGTTTCTTCCTTATCTCCGTAAACTCAATAATATTATATAATAATGATAATAATAATAATATTATATATTGCTTTTAATTTCTTTAATATATAATAATATTAAATAAAATATTAAAAAAAATGGGGAATGCGGAAATTAGGGGAAACTATTTCCAAATTTTAGGAGTGGGAATGAGGAAAATGAGGTGGCGCCGATGTGGCAGTTGGGGGGGGGGGGGGTGGGGGAGATGCTCTCCACACTAGGGGTGTGAATTTCTGACACGACCCGAACCTAACACGAAATTAGTGGGTTTAGGTTTAGTTTAAATGGGTTTGGGTCACGTTCAGGTTGAACCCGTGAACCCGTTTAGCTAAACGGGTCGGGTTCAGGTCAACCCGGGCGGGTTGGCGGGTTGACTCGTTTAACATATTTATACTATATATTATTTTTTACAATGTGTTTTATGTTATAAATTAAATTGGTTAGGTATTTTATGCTACACTTATAAACTTAAAATAGAAATTGGTATTAGATTTTATAAATAAAAATACATGTTTTATATATGTTTGTGTGTTTTTATAGTAAAATTTTAATTTTAATACATTAGTTTGCAGAAAAATAAAAAAATTCAGGTTGAACGGGTTGGGTTCGGGTCAACCCGAGAATAATAAGGTCGGGTTCGGGTTCATATGTATGTCACAATTTTCGGGTTCGGTTCAGGTCGGGTTCGGGTTCAGAGGCGAAGGATGTTAAGGGCCAGGGGTGGCCCTGCCCCCCCCCCCCCCCTGTTTTTTGGCGCAGTGGTATAAATTTGCGATTTTCGTACGTAAATCGAGTCCGGGTTGAGTCCGGCCCCCGCCGATTTGCCACTACCGATAAAAAAATTGAGTCCGGCCGCTCCCGATTCGAGAACCAAGCTTCGCCACTGTTCGAGTTCATGTAAAATTTTCGGATTCATGTTGAACCCGCCAACCTACAAACCCGACCCGTTAAGCAGCCCTACTCGGCTACTCCACATCATATAGCCTTATAACACATGAATTATATTTTTGTTTTGTCTTTACACTTGATTTGTTCGATAAAGTATATTGCATTGAGAATTAATCCTGAACTATGAAATCATAAAAGTAGTTTCCACAGAGGAAGTCGTATCCCTTGTAGCTAGCTGTCTATCAATCTCAGTAAAATATTAAATTGAACACATGAGACAATAAATACAACCTCTAGAAACTTAAGTATTAAAAAATCTGATAATAACCCAAAAAAATTTCAAACACACAAATTATGTGACGGGAGGTTTTTAATGTTACTTAGGAAGACTCACGGTTAGGAGCTGTCGTGTTCGGAACATATTTGTTTTAAAAAATACCTATATATACATGTTATGTATTTATACATATTTTTTAATAGAAAACTCATTTTAAACTTAAAACTTTGACTCACTGAAAACTTATTTGACTAAAACTTGGAAACTTATTAGCCCATTTATAAACCGAATACTCTTTTAAAACTCAAAACTTAAGGTTTAAAGAACATATTTTCTAATAACTCCGATAGGGCACCTAAATCTTTAAAGACGTCTCTAGAGCAAAGGTCTCACAGTTGTGTATTTGTTTTACTGAGATCATATTTTGTATAAAAATGGCAGTGTATTGTAAAGAAAAAAGTATAAACACAACTCATTATAAATACAAAGAAAGTCGCCATTTAAAAAAAAACTTAAAATTATGTTAATTCTTTTTGGAAGAGTGAAGATAAGAGCTTGAGGTCATTTGGTCTCATGTTTGAATCCGATCCAAAAGAGTTTTACTGTAGTGGACCTCTGTGCAATGGGTTTAAGAGTGAAGATGACTTTGACATTTAACAAGTTCTTTTATTAATTTAATAATCAAATAAAATAATAATATTAATAATATAAATTATTTGTGAAATAAAATAACTATGGGGTTTGTGTCATTGTGTGGAGAGATTTGGAGGGATTAGAAGGCAAAAGGAATGGAAAGAGGATTGTCTTCTCATTATTCCTTTTTTGCAGGTATTCCCATCATCATTCCCCCTATCGGCCCCCATCATCATCATAAGTCATAACTACACACTTTTGTTCTCATCTGGCATATATCACTTCCAAATTCAAAAATACTGCTTATTAAATTTATTTATTTAACTTACACGAAAAATATTGGGTGATAGTAGGACATCTGCATATATCTAGCATCTTGCTAGTAGATATGATTTGTATATTATGGGTGATGAAATAAAAGTTATTAAAATTTTAGGATAATAATAATTAAACATCCAAGTGTGAAGACATTGATCTCGCTTCTCTTACGCTTAGAGTCTTTTACTTTTATCGGATTAACTTGGCATCTAGGGTGTTATACAGCTATTAACCTATATTTTTTCACCTAAAAATTGATTTTGTACTTGTTATAAATCACATACAGTGAATGAAGATGGCGATGAACATTGTGCCGATTTCAACGTTTGCACGTGATAGAATTACTGGCTGGTTAATGACACAAAATCGTGAAGGCATGACTTTATCCGTGAGACTTTTATTTTTTTAAATGATAAAGGTCAAAATATAATAATTATCATGTAACAAGAAATTTTGTATTTTTTTAACGGCCAACGAAACCCTTAAAACCTGAGTACTAGTGAAATTCCTCAGATCGGGATACGCCTCGCTGAGCCGACCCAGATGCGCAGGAACCCTTGAATGGGAACCCTCGCCCCCGTTGAACTCGAACCCGGGCTTCACCGGATGTCTTGTGCGCTGCAGATGGAAGGACAATTTTTTTGTAATTTATTATAAACTAAAATGAGTAAATAAAGGGAGGAAAATGACCGATATAGCCCGTTGACCGGGCCATTTGCACAAATAACCCTTGCACCCCCCTTAGGAGAGACGGGACACGGCTCCCAATGAGCCTGAACCGTCTCCCAAGGGGGCTTACCGTTTCAGCCAACAGACGACCGCCACGTGGCGTTGTTGATCCCGAGGCTGTCCCTGCCGTCTGAAGCCGTCTTGGGAACCGTCTGAAACGGCTCAAAGTGTTTCGGGAACCGGCTTTCGGGTCTTTCGGGAACCGGCTGAAGCCGGGTCACATTTTACAATGGTGACTCGCCGTCTCCCGAGACGTCGTCTCCGGTGAGTCCCGATGGTTCGACCGACGCTTCGGTGTCCAGGTCACCACCTATAAATACCGTCTCCCGTCTCCCGTCAGAACATCCAAACCACCACCACCACCGTCTAACAGTAACAGCACCACCACACAACCACACCGTCCACCACCACCGTCTAACAGAAATGGCACCCCAAAGATGGACAGAAGAACAAGAGATTGCACTTGTATCTGCTTGGCGCCACGTTGAAGAGAGCACCCACCAAACGAACAAATGGTTTCGTATCCAACACGAGTATAACCGGCTGGTTGGAGGGTCTGACCGGACAACGGACTCACTTAGCCGGAAATTGAATGATTTGACAACGAAATGTCAAATCTTCAACTCGTACCACAACGCGACACTTCAGTTGGTACCCCGTGGCTTTCCCGAAGACATGTCAATTCGACACTCCAAAAGACAGTATAAAAACGGGCAGGGCAAAGAATTTAAACATTTGTCCGCCTGGCAAATGATGAGGGATTATCTTAATTAGTTTATTTGTAATCGAATTTTATTTTATGTTTTTTTATTAATGTTTATTTATGTTTTTTTTAGTGTTTTTTTATATAAAAGTAAATATTTCGTTAATATTACAATAACAATATTATTACAAAAACAATAAACAAACTA
Source organism: Ambrosia artemisiifolia (assembly GCA_032199755.1). NCBI lineage: Eukaryota > Viridiplantae > Streptophyta > Magnoliopsida > Asterales > Asteraceae > Ambrosia > Ambrosia artemisiifolia. The sequence continues at coordinate 4,459,522 of CM063519.1, forward strand.
TACTATTACAATAACAATAAACAAACTATACTATTACAACAAACTTCCCAAACTATACTATTACAACAAACTTCCTAAATTTACTTGCTAAGAACTAAGAACTTTGTTTGAATGGTGTATGTGCGCTACATAGACAAAGAACTCTTCTTGCAAATAAAATAGACTACCACATTGTCAATGCAAATTACACGGGTTAACCCACGCGCAGATGCAACAACAATCCAAGTAGTCGTACGCAGATGAAACAACAATCCAAGTAATCGGACATTATTTTCGTAAGCCGGTAGGCTTCGGTTGGCAAACCAAAAAACATTTTGGAAGATGAAAGGTTTGGGTGGTTGGTGCAAATTTTGTTAAATGAAATCCGGTATTTATATACAATTTTCAGACGGTTCAGACGGTTCCCGAGACGGCTTGAGACGGCATGGGGAAGTGTGAACCGTCTGGGGAGAGAGACGGTTCAGCCTCGGGATCAACAACGCCACGTGGCGGTCGTCTGTTGGCTGAAACGGTAAGCCCCCTTGGGAGACGGTTCAGGCTCATTGGGAGCCGTGTCCCGTCTCTCCTAAGGGGGGTGCAAGGTTCATTTGTGCAAATGGCCCGGTCAACGGGCTATATCGGTCATTTTCCCGTAAATAAATGTATTAGGTTTATGAAGTTGACTTTTTAATAAGAGAGGGTATTGAATGTTGGATCGAATACAAAATCTTTAGGTATTGACTTGTTAGGATGATGCTGATATGACTGAAGAATAAGGCCTACGCAGAACGAATTTTCCTCGCCAATCACATCAACAGAAATACCATTCCAAATATCATTTACATTTGTGATAATGGTATATTTTGGAATCATAGTAATACGGAATCATACACCCTGACCCATATCAATCACTAATAAGAGGTTGTCAGATACCCAGAATTAGGGCTGCAAACGAACTGAACTTTCAGCGAACAGTTCATGAACCGTTCGGCGGGAAGTTCGTTTGTGTTCGTTCGTTTAATAAATGAACGAACACGAACAAAATAATCCGTTCGTTTAGTTAAATGAACGAACATGAACAGAGGCCACGTTCGTTCGTTTATGTTCGTGAACGTTCGGTAACGTGTTCGTTTATGTTCGTTTGTTTTATGTTCATTTGTTTATGTTTGTTTGTGCTCGATAGATTAATATGGTTTTTAATTTTTATAATTTGTCTTGATATTCTTTTACTTTTATTTATTTTACCCAAAACAATTTATATGAGGTAAATATATGTATGTGAATTCAATTTTATAAGAAAGTTAATATATGTCCGTTTGTGTTTGTTTTCGTTCATGAACACTTTTTTGTGTTCGTTTGAGTTCATTTGTGTTCATGAGCACTTGTTGTGTTCATGAATGTTCGTTTGTGTTCGTGTGCGTTCATGAACAAAATTAACAAACGAACACAAACGAACACGAACATAAGTGTTTTCTTAACAAACGAACACGAACATAAAATCTCGTTCGGTAAGTGTTCATGAACTGTTCGTGAACACATATTTTCCTTAACAAACGAACACGAACAAGGCCTTGTTCGTGTTCGTTCGGTTCGTTTGCAGCCCTACCCAGAATATTATGTTACACCCTCAGAATGTGATGTAACGAGGTGTATGAAACCTAGAGCCCTGGTGATATAACCTAACTCCAACTTAATATGGGTGGTTATAATAAAACCCCATCGATTCTATTTTCACCCCCCTTAAGCGTTTCGCTATGGCCATAGTGAGACGCTTGAGTTACTTTTTAACGACGTCAATACGAAGTGTAGGAAAAGCTGAAAAAGTAATATCCAAAGCACCTCGCTTTGGTTATAGCGAGGTGCTTTGGATCAGGGGGTATTTTGGGTTTTTTTTTTATTTTTTTTAAATATAATTATTGTAAAAAAATAAAAAATTTAAAAAACAAAGTAAACATCACCAACTTGCATCTTCGTTATCCTTTGATCGGATGTGTCTTATGAAAACCACCAAACACCAACTTGCATCGGCTTGAGATATGAGTTTCATTAGCTTAAATCTCTCTAATCCATGGTATCCACTAACCTTAGCGACAACGAGATCCATAATTCGAACAAGGAGGGAAACATTCTTCCATTACTGTTTTCATAAAATGGAACAAGCAACCCATATAGAGTTCGTTGTACTGGTTGCGAAAATAAATCAACGTCGGATCAGCGCTAACAAACAAATGAAAATTAGACGATTTTGTTTACCTTCCCATTGATTTCAAGTATGTTCTTTTAACAAACGTCCGGCTGACCTGAAGTTCCTTTGTAACATAGTTCCTTTGAATTATAATGAACATTAAAGAATGACTTGTGCTATTTCTACTCAAACCCTTCCATCATATACCTAACACACTACAATAATTCAACCATTCTATACATATAACACACACCTTCAACCCATTCCTCGTAAACCAAATTGATGATAGTCGTTTTCGGCATTGGAAAGCGATCGTTACTCTTCCTAATGGTTTATCCCCATCATTCATCCATCACTATTCAGACACATTATAAAAACCCACACCACTAACACCCACCCCACACACAATATTATTATTATTCTATACCAATGGAACCACCACCACCATGATTTACCTTTATCATCTCTAAGAATCACTTATCTAGTTCTTAAGTCATTTTGTATTGAAAATACATCCAATGAACTCTGTATGGATAAAACTGTAGCTGTTATCTCTGTTGTTCAGTACTTCCGGGAAAGATACAACATTCATCTTCGTTATCCCTTGCTTTTTGTAATACATTTCGAGAGATTATTCATCTTCATCCAGATGATCGTTCCACTTCTATAATGATTAGGAACATTCCAAACAACTGTTCATTTATGGATCCTTTGATCAGAAAATATATTCTCAAACAATTCCTAAAATCAATCTTCCTATAATCCACACATTTCTTCTGAAGCGAAACCTCTCTAGGTTTAACATCACCAAACGGATTCACCTTAGACCTTGGTTTGTCCATTCCCTACAACGCACCTGACACCTCAACCGAACTACAAGACTGCGCACTCATCGGCCTACTATTCGAATGCGGACTCGTCGACCTACTATTCCAGTTCCAATGATTCAAATTCGAATTCCAATTCAAATTTAATAGGATGGAGAAATGGGAGGGAAAACAAAATCGTACGCAGACACAACACCACCGTTGTTCATTTTCTTCATCTCAACTTTACAATGGCTATCAAGAGTAAGAATCAATAAATCTCATCTGCAAGTAATAAAATAAGAAAGAATCTTTTATTTAATGAAATTTAATGCCCATACCGCATTCGAAGATCCTTGCATTAGACACAAACTCATGGAATGTATAGATGATTAACCATGTAGAAAGACTGTATACATCCATAACTGGACATTTGTTAGGAACTGAAGTGTAATAAAAACAGTGAATTAGTTAAAATGAAGAGGTACCTTGGAAGACTAGATTCGGTGCAATTAGAATCTGAAGAAAAGTTATCATCAGCATCATCCACAATGTTCTTACCTAAAATCAAGTTTTAGTCAGAAAAAAGAAATAACAACTAAAATTAACGAATGATCCATCAATTTTAGCATTTGTTTAACTATTTTAGCAACTTCCATATGAATTCTCCATATCAAACATGGCCAGCGCTTCTTGGTGGTAGAGGATGGGGGATAGTTTAGGATGATGGTAATGGTGGTCATTGTATAGTATTAGTGGTTGGAAACTCTGATGAGAAAGCTTGTGTTGAGGGAATGTGTGGATGTAACGATTTTCGTACGTTGCCCAAGTTCTACGACTTTGGTAAACATGTTTTGTCTGCCCGAAATAATCAAATTGAAGTATCTTCTGTCGAGCTCGCATTTCGTGGAAAGGTCAGCCAGACGTTTGTCAAAAGAATTTTGTACTATGCATTCTCACACAATGTCCAACAAATGAATTTTACTTGTTTGCATGAATAGTTGTTTGAAATTGTTTGGGAATATATTTTCTGGTCGGAAAATCTATAACTGAACAGTGGTCTAGTGGTGTGGTCTACCTTTTTGCGAAATAATTGTTCAGTTATGGATCTTTGTACGAAATCATATCTCGACAAATAAAACCCATATAAAAACTGCCGAACATTATTTCAAATTTCAATCTTCCCGCTAAGCTCTACACAACATTGGAGTATTTTTGGTATCAAAATCTTGTGCGAAATCATCTCATTCCATGTTCTCCATATCCATACATTGTTTCAAGTATTTTGCAAAAGTCATTTGGTCTTCAAGACTTCTAGGAGTCAGATATCTCGTTCTTTTGATCACTATACCTAAATCTCTTTGTAATTATTATTATTATTATTTATTATCATTATTATTATTATTTATTTCATGTTTTCGATAATAAGATGTTTGTTTGTTATAATTTTGGCGCTTTTAGTTAGGGCTTAAAACTTTCATTACCTTCGTCTTAGTGTTCCGATTATAAATTTAATATATGCTTCCTGTTTTATAACAACTGTTATTTTCTATTTTATTGAGCATTAACCAGATTTTGAATCTGATTTTAAGCTAATCAAACTTATATCTCAAGCCAGTGCTCGTTGGTGGTTTCCAGAAGACACATCCGATCAATTAAACGAACCTAAACGCGTCAAACAGAGTCTGGAAGTCCAGGATATTGATTAGACATGCAAAATTTCTATTTTGGAAAAAAAAGGGTATCGACTGTATAGTCCGTGTAGCACGTACAATGATTTATGAAAGTTGTTCAAACTCGGATGTTTCTACCGAAAACCACAAACGATCAATAAACGAACCGAAACGCCTCAAACGAATTTTGTTGGATTGGAAACAACTTAAACACTTTAAAATGAATTAAAAATATTTTTTTATCAATAAAAAGTATTTAAAATGAATTAAAATAAATCATTTTATTTTAAAAAGCCTAAAGCGCCTAGTAATGGCCAAAGCTAGGCGCTTCACAGGCCTGATTTGACCCGAAGGTCAATCAAACTTAATTCTCCTTTTTGATGTTTCAATTGGTGTTTGAAATCTTTCCAGGAATGAGGCAACTTGTCAATGATACTTGAAACCGAGATGGATTCATCCATCTTCATGTCATGTTGGGGATATTGTCCCAAAATTCTCAGCAATTTATTGTATTGTTCCATGACAGGCCTAGAACCAATCATTTTATAATTGTTGAAATTACTCGCAAGAAACTTCTTGCTAGAAGAATCTTCTGCCATATACTTGGCTTCCAGAGTATCCCACAACACTTTTGCAGTTTCTGCGTTTTGATAAACATCAAACAGAGAGTCACACATACCGTTTAAAATGTGGCCAAGACAGATGTAATTGTCGTTCTCCCATTTTGACCGCCTTTTGATTTGTTCCAGATTGCCATCTTCCAATATCCCCGGTATGGGAGTGCTTAACACGTACACAACTTTCAGAGTAGTAAGAAGGAAGTGCATCTTCTTTTGCCATCGACGGAAATTCTAGCCTTCAAATTTTTCCAATTTGTCAAACTTGCTTGTCATATCTTTCACCGATTGCCCGTTCGTCATCTTAACAGAAAAATCAATTCGATCTTTGTGGGGGAATTTAGATGAACAACGGATGATCTGAGAGGCGTGTAGTCACTTTTAGATCGAATTAATTCGGTGTTTTTCCCAAAAATCCAATCGGATACAACTCATATTGAGAAGTAAGAACCTAGTATGTGATTGAGAGTGAATTCGTGAACCAGAGATGCCTTGAGAAAACGATCTTACCAACCGTCCTTCAAGATAGACCAAAACCCTCCTATTTATAGGAATAAAAAAAAGGTAGTTAATTAACCACCATATCATAACCACCCGGAAGTTAATTAACCTCCTCACAATAACCACCCATGAAAGTTAATTAACCTCCTCATAATAACCACCACATAATAACCACTTTTTTTACACAATAACTACCATTGGTAGTTATTTAAGTACCGGTGGGACTATGTCCGTTGCTCAATGATAGTCACCGACTTAATTTGTCGGAGCTTTTAAGTTACAGAATTAAAATAGTCATGATGAAGTGTGCACTACGCACCTCCTAACTTGTATCAGCGTATATTTTAATTTCTCATTTGGTCTTAAGAGAATCCTGATTATCCAAAATGGCCCGATGACACTAAAATCACCAACATCTACTACCATCAACAATGCCTGGGCGGTGTAGTTAGTGTTCGACACGTGAGTTTTGGCCACCTTCATTAGCTCCATGCTCCACAACTCTCCACAACCATTATTCCCATGTTCCCAACATGCACACTAAGCATTACCATATATCTGCATTAATTTAGGATTTATTTAGCATCCATTATCCATGTTCTCCTAAAATGTAGGACTCATCAATTACTTTGTTTTGTCTATTTAAATGGTGTACGTATGCATTTGAAAGTAAGGAATGTAAATATGAAAGAAAGCCGTGAGCTTCATCTCTTCTCTTGATCTTGATTATCCTTGGAAGTTTTCATAGGTTTTTCTTTGTAAAATCTAAATCTATTAATGGTGCTCTCGTTATCGTCTCAATCGTCCACCATGTCGCCTCTCCGTGACACAACTGACGACACACCACCTACAATCAACGACCTCCTTCAGCAGCTGATTAACGCTACTGCAGCCGCTACGGCCCAGCAAGCCTCCTACTTCCAAACCTTAATAGAAGGAACCCACACCCTTAACACCAAATTTGATGCCATTCTCACCTCTATTTTCGAGAAATATCACAATGAACCACCACCCGCTCCGTCACCCTCTTCACTCACACCGTCAACCGCCGCCTCTACAACCAACACAATACCGGTACCAAACCCGCCACCAAAACCTAAGCTATCTCCTGAACAAAACCCGAACCAGGCTGCTTCACAAACCACACTAGACACATCTCCAAAACCGTTTTTTTTCCATTGGGTGTAACAATGGCCAGCCATGCTTGTAACCCCTTTGCGACACCATTTGAGCCACCTCCACCTAAGCCTCCACCATTGCCATCAATATTGCCGATTACATCGCCACTCCCAAAACACTCCTCGTGCACAGCTATCCAGACTACACCAACACCTAATTGTGCATTGTTAACAACCCAGTCAACATCAACATCAAAACCAGGCAACATATTGAACTCAAGACAGTTTCCTTATCATAAACTGGGCTACTTGTTTGGTGCATTGGTCGTAAAAGCCTATGTTCTTCATTATAAGTCTACTTTTTCAAACATCCAAGAACGGACCTTCCTTACTTGCTTGTGCATTGGTCTGTCAAAACCACCAACAAGGAAATTGTTTCTTTCGGTCATGTGTACAGAAGCCATCAAGTGCATTTTTCCCTCCTAAAAATGTACCATGCAAGCCTTTAGAGAATGAAGCCCGACTACGTGAGTGGCGACCGCCATGGCAACCATCATGGCTTCTCGTTGAGACCGCTCCAAATGCCGCCGGAAGGCTCGAATGGCGACCACCATGGCCAACTAGTTCCGTTCTTGAGGACAAGAATGTTTTGAGGAGCGCGGGAATTGATACGTGCCAAACTCTCCACAACCGTTATTCCCATGTTCCCAACATGCACACTAAGCATTACCATATATCCAGTGGCGAGGCTTAGTTGGGGCGGGAGGGGGCGGCCGAGCCCCCCGAATTTCCGTGCAGAAGTTCCGATTATATAGTATTCGTATAGAAAATTTTGTAAATATAGGGTTTCGACCCCCCGAAACTAGTGACTTCCGACCCCTCGGTGACTTCCGACCCCCCGAACCTTCGGGTCAAGCTTCGCCACTGCATATATCTACATTAATTTAGGATTTATTTAGCATCCATTATCCATGTTCTCCTAGAATTTAGGACTCATCAATTACTTTGTTTTGTCTATTTAAATGGTGTACGTATACATTTGAAAGTAAGGAATGATAATATGAAAGAAAGCCGTGAGCTTCATCTCTTCTCTTGATCTTGATTATTTTTGAAAGTTTTCATAGATTTTTCTTTGTAAAATCTATATCTATCACTAAACCCTTTTAGGGACATAAAATCCTGAAAGTTTCATGTGTATAACAAAGCATTTTGAACAAAATGCGAAAAAAACGAAACATAAATTATGTTTGAAGAAATTAAAAAAAAAAGAAAAAATGTTGAAAGAAGTAACGGGAAATGACCAATTGTTGCAGGACGGCAATGAGAATAGAGCAAGAAAAGCGAAACAGATAGCTCAACATTCTCCTACGCCGACTTGTCTTTTCGTTGGGCTGTCATTTGTCACAGATAGCTAGCTCCTCTGTAGTTCTCATAATTACTCCATCTAGGTTTACATGCACATAGTAAATTAACTTTTATTTTATTGTATAAAACAACGTTTTGAATTATATCTATAGACAAATAAACAAATTAAACACGATTATAGAAAACGATATATGAAAAATATCATAAAACTTTACATAAAAAGTTCAAAAGTATATTTACACAAATTAAGTTGTCTCCATCAGTGGCGAAGCTTGAGAATTCCGACCGGGGGGTCGGAAGCAGTGACGGACTCAGTAAACTTTATTATGGGGGCGGAAATTTTTAGGGTTAACTTGTTTATCGCTATATAATATTTTTTGGGTCCGGTTCGGGTTGGATCCAGTTTTATCGGGCCGTATAAAATAATAAAACTAGTAGATTTTATATAATTAACAAAAATATGTCAGACGTTGTTACCAAGCATGATAAAAATCTAATATATCCAAAGTTGTTTTCTACCTGTTGTTATTATTTGATATTTGAAATATAATTATAACATTTTCTAGCGAGACGTTCCATTATGTGTCCAACAATTATTGTTTGAAACTATTTAGAGTTTTAGCCTGTTAAATATTGGACATTGGGTCTAATGGTAAAGTCCATATAAATTATGTTAGTAATTATTAGTGTTTAAATGAGAGTTATTATTTAAATTAAAGTAACAATTTTTAGTTTGGTTTTTCTTAATAATCGATTTCTAAACCTCATGGAATTAGTAACGAAACTAGAAAACTTCAGTTGTCGGTTCACATAGACTTTTTATATACTTTCTTATAACATTTATTTTATTGTTAGATGAGATGAATTCACCTACGCTTTATTTGAGTTTTTCTTTTCACCCAATTATCCTCTATCCTCTATAGTTACATCTTTTTGTTCTTAAAACAAAATCCCATCTAGTTATATATTTTTGTACAGAGATTGTATAAAGTGAAAATAATAAATCAATTAAATGATAAAATAAGTTAAAAATGGAAAAAAGTAATGAAATAATAATTAATAATAAAACTAAAAGTGATACACACATTTTGACGTTAAACTAAAAATTAAAGAAGAAAGAAAGTAAATAAATGAATGATTCGGTTGACCAGTCTATGAACATAGTATAGCTGTAGGTACAGGTACACACTCATTTTTCTACACCATAGAAAAGCCTTTTTAAATTAAAATAAAAAAACAAACTTTCTAGTTATCTTCTTCCTTCTATACTTCCTTTCTCAACAAAGTTGCAGAGTCATCGCAAGAATGCCAGAAAAGTTCAAAATACACTATTTTCATTCTTTTTTTTAGCTGTAACTGCTCTTCATGGTTGTCCTTGATGGGAGTCGGTTTTAAGGGGGGCGATTACAAAATTTCGGGGGGTCGAAACTTAATATACCAAAAAAATTCCTTACGGATGCTATATAATCGGAACTTCTGAGCGAAAATTTGGGGGGGTCGGCCGCCCCTCCCCGCCCCAAAGAAGCTGCGCCACTGGTCTCCATTGTATGCATAGAACTTTTACGTACGTTTTTTTTAATTGATCATCTGGTATTTACGTGGCATTTGTAATAAATAAATGATATTTAATGTTGGAAATATGTGAATGGATTTTATTGAAATTATAATTTGATAAATTATAATTATTAATAAGACCTTAATGTGGTGAATTAAAGACTAAAACTCTTGAGTTTTATGTCTTTGATTAGAGGTCTTTATTTCTTTTAATTAGAGATTTTATGTCACTTAATGAGAGTCTTTATGTCTCAAATTAAGTCTCTAATTAAGAAGACTTTTCATACATCCATGTTCTTATATAATGGAAGGCTTTGTGCTTCATTTGGACATGTAGAAAAGAGATGAATACACACACATATATGTAGAGAACAAACTCAATCGAAGTCCGGTTATCTTTCAGGCAAGTGGGATAGTCCGCAGTGCACCGCGTCGCACTGTTAAACCGGTGTACCCTGGGAACAGACGACGAATCTGTTTAAGGGAATTGTGTCAAACACAAGCCCGGTTCCTTTTTCAAAATTCTATGATTTCATTTTCTTTTAGATTTTGCTGCAGCAAGTATAGAGATTCTGATGCATGTGAGCTTCATGTACAAGAGGCGTTGAGGCGATCAAAATGTAAGTTTTTCTAACAAACTTAAACAGATTAGTGAACAAACTTTCGTGTTCTTCCTAAGGAATTTGAGTTCGCGAAAGTTTGTACATGTTTTCTTTTGGTACATCGAATTGGATTACATTCATGATGAGAATGCAATCTTTAATCCGAAAGTGTGTTTGACAAAAATGAATTTTTGATTTAATCTTCGGATTCATGGGTTTTGAGTTTTGTTTAGATAAACCGGACTATTAACATTTCTAATATGTGTTTAAACATTTTTTTTGAAATATTGAATTTCTAATGATAGTATTAGAAAAGACATATTAGTTGAAAACCCATGTAAACTTGGTTGATCATGTTTTCTTTCTAGTAAGCGTATTAGAAAGATAATTTCAAAGTATTTGAAATGTATACATTTTCTAATAAGAGTATTAGAAAATAAAGGGTTTCAAAATATAAGGTTTTGAAACATGTATTTCTAACAAGCATGTTAGAATCGACGACGTTGAAAGAATAACGTGTCATGAAACATTTCTAATAAGAGTATTGGAAATAAAGGGTTTCAAAATATAAGGTTTGAAACATGTATTTCTAACAAGCGTGTTAGAATCGACGACGTTGAAAGAATAACGTGTCATGAAACATTTCTAATAAAGCGTATTAGAAATTATTCTTTAGAAAATAGTAAGTTTAATTTGTAAACTTATATATTGATTTCTCTAACGGGCGTGTTAGAGATTGATGATTTTGTAAAGACAAAATAAGATGTTTATATTTTCTAACAAGTGTGTTAGAAAAGATTATTGTACAAAATAGACAAAAGTGTTGGAAATTTGTACTTTGAAAATTTTGTAAAAATAAAAAGGTTATAAACTTATTTTGTTTTATTGAAGGTATTAGTAAGAATACTAATTAAAACTTCAAAGTTGAAACTTAAAAATAATAAGAATACCATTAAGTTGGGTCAAATATTCTTAAATGTTTTAATGGAATGTTTCAACTCATGGGTTTATGGAGAATTGGGTGTTTCAACCTTTTCCAACATTAAACCAGTTTGGTTAATTTGATGGTTTCTAACGAGTAAGTTTGAAATGAGCATATTTTGGAAAATCCAAAGTTAATACCATTTATGTAGATGGTTTAATTTTCTAACGAGGGTGTTAGAAATGGTTTATTTTATATAAACCAACAAGGTCGAAAACGATTGTCATAATCATGTATTTCTAACATGCAGGTTAGAAACGGTTGAGAATATAAACCAATGACCTTTAAAATGATTTTGGTAATCGTTTATTTCTAACGGGTGTGTTAGAAAAAGGTTTATTTGATATAACGAAAATCTATATGATGAAACGTGGAATCGTTTGCATTCTAACAAGTATGTTAGAAATGGTTAATTTTTAAACCGTATATGTTTATATGGTACACGTATAGTTTCTAATGAATAAATTAGAAATGGTTAGTCATGAAAATCATATACTCTAACAAGTGAGTTAGGAATGGTTTAAATAATAAAACTATATTAGAGTTTATGGTTTTGATGTGTAATCAAAACATAAATATGTATAGTTTATGAAAAATACCCGTGAAAGCAGAAATGTTTTGTCTTAATAAAACATGTGTTTTGCAAATTATATATGGTTTGATACTTGTATGAGAAGTATGATGACTTGAACCATATAATAATCTAGAGAGACTATTTAGTGTAAAACAACTTATATTGTTTTGGACATATTTACTTGTTCGACTACTTGTGAGTAGTTAAGTATAAACAACTTTGTTGTTTTGAACAGTGTATTGAGGGAGTACCTCGAAACATGCCACGAGACGATATAATTGTTATTATTTCGTCGAACGATAAAGTGTTGAAGAGAATAACACTTTGAGATTTGATTTTTATATATCCTTATATGAATCCGTTTAAATATATATGTTATATGTATTTTGGACTATATTGAAATTATAATTTGGCAAATTATAATTATTAATTGGAATCTTAATGAAGAGTAAACTCTTGAGTAGAGTTTTATGTTTCTAATTAAAGTTTTTATGACACTTAATTAGAGCTTTTTATGTCAATTTATTAGAGCCTTTATGTATAAAATTAAGTCTCTAATTAAGTGACTAAGAAGAAAAACTCTTCATCCATCCCCATTGAGATAATCATGATCAACGTGGCAAGTGTATTGAGGTTAAATACACGAAAACGAGTTATATCGTCAAATGTTGAGAGCATCAACATAGAATTGAACAAATGTATTTTCGATGACTATAACATATGATAGGAATGTATGTTATTATTCATAAGTCGTTGATAAATTTTGCGAGATTTATTATAAAAGACTTACAATAGTGATGGACGTGTAGAGTTTCTACAAAGCATCAATGTTGGTTGAACTATATGAAGGATTCGTGATATATTTTGGGAGAGTCACCCAATAAATAAGTTCAACAAATATATACATATCACTTAGGGATATGTGAATGTCATGTCATGTCGTTGAGTGTCAATCTAATTGACTTGTTGATAATGAATATGTTCATCAAAGTGACTTATATTAAGACTTATGTTTAAGTCCTAAAGAGTCAATGGTGAAGCCTTGGAAATTAAAGGCAAACGAGTCTTGATCCTAATGGATGGAATTAATTATGGTTTTGAAGCATTCTTTAAACCAATATTTTGGAATGGTAAACAAAATCTCATTTTGTGTCTAAACTAAGAAGTGAATGTTGGGAAGAGATAATGAGTTATCTCTTAAGGCTGTGAAGAATCAGAATGAGGCATCTTCTGTTCACATGCTAAGTATTCGTAGTCTAAAGCATGCTAGACTAATACTTGTTAATTTAGATGCTCCACGGAGAATAAATTAACTTTGAACATTCAAACATATGTGACAGCATAAGAATGAATTTTGTAAAAGCAAATATATAATTCATTAAAAAGGATGACTCGAAAGGACCGAATAAGTAGTTCATTGATTATGAAACTATTTAGCTGAATATGAGGAGAACTCATATAGCTCAGAAAACGGTTCGTGTGAAAAATATGGGTTGAGTAATATAATGGATGACCTCAATAACACAAAGATATAAGATAGTCGCTATCTTATCATGGGTGTCTAATGTCATCATGAGTGGTATTACTCAAACATAATCAAAGTGCAAGCAATGTGGGGGAAGAGCCATTTAAGAAACAATCCGTAGGGATGTAAAAATGGTACTTGAGAAGTTTGCAAACTACATATGAAAGGAAGAAACTTCCATCACCCCATTTGGTAGTTATCCAATAAACACATAAGTTTGGAAGTGACTTGCATTTGAAAATAGAAGGTTTGATATGAACGGGTGAGATTTTGGGAAGTACAAATCACACGAACCTAGAACAGACTTGTTATAAGTCAGTCCTATTATGTGGACAAAATTCTTGAGAAGTTCAATGGAAATGACTCTAATGTGGCTAGAACTTTCATTGACACGAGTCAACGTCTAGCTAAGAATCGAGGTGAGCCTGGTAACCAATTAGAGTACTCAAGAATTATTGGCAACCTGATGTATCTGATGAGTTGTATCAGACCAGACTTAGCAAGCAAGCTAAGTTGATACACGAGCAACCTAAGTTCAATTCATTGGAATTACGTGACACAGGTGCTTTGGTAATTAGGATACATACGAAACTACGGGCTGCAATATAAAAGATATCCAGCAGTTATTGAAGGTTATTATGATGCGAATTGGATATCTGACACGAATGATTCAAAGGCAACGAGTGGGTATTTGTTCACACTTGGAGGTGTTGCGATGACATGGAAATAATCTAAGCAAATTGTTATTGCTAGATCCATGATGGAATCAAAATTCATCGCTTTAGAGGATGAATAGGCAAAATGGCTACGTCAATTTGTTAAGGATATACCTAGGTGGCCGAAGCCGGCATTGGCCTAATGCATACGTTGTGATAGTCAATCGGTAATTGGCAGAGCACATATCACAATGTGTATCAGTAAGAACAGGTATATAAGACGTAGGCATAATACGGTACGACAACTAATCTCTATAAGAGTTATCACTGTTGACAATGTGAAGTCAAAGGATAACATTGCGGATCCGCTAACAAAAGGCTTAAGCAGAGAGTTAGTTCAGAAGTCGTCAATGGGAATGGGGCTAAAGCCCATGAAAGGCTAGGTTTATGTGAAGGAAACCTAACTCAGCTGACTGGAGATCCCAAGATCTGAGTTCAATAGGACAACCTAATTGTATGAACTGGCGAAGGTCACTGTGGGGGAGAGTTGGTGGAAACCCCACGTATTAAAAGGGAGTTTACTATAAATTTAATAAGCTTCCTAGTCCATTCCTAAAAGGTGACAAGGTTGAGGTTAAGCTTATGGCTTTTAATGATCTGACTGAGGTAACCAGTCCCAGTAGATCACCTATGTGAGAGAGAAGTGGGGTCGCTTCGAAGGGTATTGTTGGGGCACAATACTTAACAGCTCTCGCAGAACCAGGCACGTGTCCATGACCATAACGGACACAACAATGAGGACTTGACGTTGTCAAGGAGAGTTTTGTGTGAAGTGTATTGTCGTCCACACAAACGGCAGACGAGTTCAAAGACATCGCGTTCTACTCAGAGCCAGTGGGCTAAGTGCGTTTCATAAGCGAAGGTTCAAAGGGTCACACCTACCTATCGTATGCAAAACTCAATTGTTGAAATTTAATCGGAATGAGATTGTTTCTGAGTATGAGCCCCGTTCATGTGGGGGTTGGTTGAAACTTTTGTGTGTTTTGAATAATCTCCATTCATGTGGGGGATTGTTGGAAATATGTGAATGGATTTTATTGAAATTATAATTTGATAAATTATAATTATTAATAAGACCTTAATGTGGTGAATTAAAGACTAAAACTCTTGAGTTTTATGTCTTTGATTAGAGGTCTTTATTTCTTTTAATTAGAGATTTTATGTCACTTAATGAGAGTCTTTATGTCTCAAATTAAGAAGACTTTTCATACATCCATGTTCTTATATAATGGAAGGCTTTGTGCTTCATTTGGACATGTAGAAAAGAGATGCATACACACACATATATGTAGAGAACAAACTCAATCGAAGTCCGGTTATCTTTCAGGCAAGTGGGATAGTCCGCAGTGCACCGCGCCGCACTGTTGAACCGGTGTACCCTGGGAACAGACGACGAATCTGTTTAAGGGAATTGTGTCAAACACAAGCCCGGTTCCTTTTTCAAAATTCTATGATTTCATTTTCTTTTAGATTTTGCTGCAGCAAGTATAGAGATTCTGATGCATGTGAGCTTCATGTACAAGAGGCGTTGAGGCGATCAAAATGTAAGTTTTTCTAACCATTTCTAACATTTAATATATTGGATTTCGATGAATAACAAATTGTTAACGATATTTACAAAAATTCCACGGTCTTTTTTAAACTCGAAACAAATCAATATGACTGTACTTCATAACCTCGTAACCTACATTATTACACTATATACAAGTATAATAACATTGGAATACGTTTGTATTAGTGAAACACCATATATTATTATCAAATCATCCCCTACTCTTTACCTCTCTCTCTCTCTATTGTAGAGAAGGGGTGGTATCAATATTAACACCTTTGAAATATCCTAAGGTGTTGTTTGTTTTTTCAAATGTAAAATGTCTTCAGTTTACGAACTACATCTGCAAAAAAAGAAGTGAAACAAACCTCTGCAGTTTGCAAAAAAAAAGACTGTTAGTTTTTTTAACGTCTGAAAACTGCTAAAACATATGTTGGGGAATAACTAAGCCATTCTCACATCACAGTTAGCTCATCGCCAAGTGGGAACTTGAAAAATAACTAAACACCAATAGCATCTGCTTCCCTACATCTTCTGACCATCAACGACGCCATTGGCATAACAACGGCGCTCAATGGCGTCCCCATTAACAAGGTGACATGGTGTTTGGCGGCCTACTTGGTTGAGGTGACGTGGGGCACTAATCGACAATAAATGTCTTAAGTGGTGTAACCATACAAGGCCCTATATTTCGGAAGCAAAAAATACCATTTTATTAAAATATTTTTATGGAGAAATGCTTGTTTTAACATAAAGAATGACTATTTATTTATGTAAAAAACTATTTCTTTTCTAATCTTTTTTGCACTTTTTTCCTACTAGGATATGTATAGATAATAGAGGTAGTATTATACTTTTATTAAGCTGTAATCAAATTAATTTAGCCTTTGAGCAAGGATAACTTAAGCTTTACATCTAAAGTTTGATTTTTACTATTTTTTCTGAACGGCCGGCAAATTTTACCGTTTAAATTTTGACCGTTTTTGTTTAGTTTTTACCCTATTTAAATCATACTTTCACATGAAATTTTACACAAATGGGTGATGATAGTATGTTTCCGAATATGTATCGTTGTCGACGAAGACGATCATCCCGTCCCGCCACACAACCGACTACAAACACACCAATAACACAACCGACTACACACAACCGACTACACACACCAACAACACAACCGACAACACATCAACCAACTACACACCCACTGACTACACAACCTCCCCCCACATTTGAATATTACGAGCCACAAATTAATCACGAGGACTCTTGGGGCAACCGCCAGACAAATCGAGTACTCCAAGAGTAACCTGAGTTGTCAAACATCAATTCCGGAGAAAACCCGGTAACCCATCAGCCCATAGGCATGACAGTGAAAAATACCGATTAAACTCGTCTGGCTAAAAAATCGAACCTAGGATTCTTCGGCACTTCTATCACTTATATCGATTTTGACTTTTTAATTCGTTAAATTTATATTTGCCTGCGTAAGTATATTTCTGTCTGATATATTAGAAAAAATACTTATTATGTATAGTTATATATTAGTTATATAAAATAAAATTACTATATTTAGAGAAATAGATACTAATTTAAGATGTGAGGTAAAAAAATAAATACTTAAATTTAGCCTTATAAAAAAGGGGAAAATGACTTGAATTTTGCCTAACAAAAAAAAAAGAAAAAATGACTTGAATTTAGACTTCTAGATTTTAGTTTTACTATTACATTTTGTTATTTAGTGAGGATGAATTTGGATTTTGGTCCCTTTTTTTACCTTTATAGAAAAAGAATAGCAACGAAAGGAGTGTAGTAGTAAAATTATTCCCTGCAACTTGGTACGTAATTACAACATGTTGTCAGTTACAGTCGCAACCAACAAAACCCCATTACGTCAAACTCCCTCCTCGCTTTACATTAAATAGGCCCTTTTTGTAACATAGATAAATTCAAAATATTAAGGTGACGGGGCGCTATCAGAATTGGGCACGGGTACACCACTATCAGCACGGTAACACCGCCGACACTCGTGCTGGTATAAAAAAACAATCCTTTTTCTTGACCAATAAAAAAGTGCCACGTTTTTTTTCCTCTGACCATTCAATTTTGACAGTTTTTTTTACCGTTTAAATTTTGACCGTTTTTGTTTAGTTTTTACCCTATTTAAATCATACTTTCACATGAAATTTTACACAAATGGGTGATGGTAGTATGTTTCCGAATATGTATCGTTGTCGACGAAGACGATCATCCCGTCCCGCCACACAACCGACTACAAACACACCAATAACACAACCGACTACACACACACCAATACACACAACCGACTACACACACCAACAACACAACCGACAACACATCAACCAACTACACACCCACTGACTACACAACCTCCCCCCACATTTGAATATTACGAGCCACAAGATCCTGACGATTTGACCATCGAAGAATTGGTCTACGCATATGATTACGTAATGACTTTAGTACAACTAGGAACAATACGGCTTGGAAATTCTGTACCAGTGCCGGAGTGTGTCAATCCTCCTATAGTTCGAAACCCACCGGTGCCGGTACATAACCCCCCGGATGAAGGTTATGAAAATGGTCCCGGGACTGAATACGTAAATAATTCGGATGGAGAAATGTATTGCCCGACACCCGAAAGTGAGGGATGTCAATATCACTACGAGAAGTAGGATGGGCGTGATAGTGATCGTGACGTTTCTTCGCCCGAGTCAATTGTGTACTCTTTCTTTTTTTAGCTATGTTTAAGTAGTATTTTATTTAGGTTTATGTTTAATTAGGTTAATTTTGTTTGTAATTTGAGTGTTATTTTTTTAACGGTTAAATTTCATTAAAGATTAAACAACATTAAACATAAAACATTAAACATTAATTACTTAATATATGGCGCAACATTCACCATGGTGCAAAATGGATGAATTTAGTCCCGTGTGCATGGTAATAGTCGCGGCGCGTGACTTGGATTGCAATGTCTTCTTGAAGGTTAGGGTGCCTTGCCATCGTGGCTTCATAGAGGGCGTTCCATCGAATACACATGGACCAGAGCGCAATCCACTTAGTAACGATCAAACCCTTGGGGCGGTCATTTGTGCCGGTTATTTCATTGAATTCCACCGACACGCGGTCCCAAAACGAACTTCTCGGGAAATCAGCAGCACAGTTTCTCACTATCAAGTATGCCCTCGTTAACGCGATCTCCTCATTTACATTCAATGGGACCATTTTAACGGTACGATTAAAGTATGATAAGCGGTTTTAGTGTAATTCTATAGGCGCCCATTTCCCCTTAGGGGAACGCGATACTTGGTTTTTTTAAACTTTACTTACTTCTATCATCACATCACTTAAGTAATTTTTCATCACTTCACTGAAATGGTTTTTGTAAGCAATACTTCACTGAAAATAAAATAGAGATAAAAACAAAATGAGGAGAGGCAAACTCAGTGAAACCATCCGCAATGTTTTAAAAACCGGTAAATACCGGCCGGTTATACCTGTATTACCGTTTTCGGCTGGAAATCCGGTACGAAACACTCCGGTAAATATAGGAAATGGTATCGATTTTATACCGCTGGTAAAATCCGGTATACCGGTTTGAACCGCTATACCGGTACCGGCATAGGTTAGTTTTTGTGTATTTTTAGATTATTTTTTTTATTAAGAAATATCTTTAAAAAAATAAAAACTTTAGATTATCTTTTGGCTTATTTTTTAATATATATATTTACATTTTAAATGTTTCAAAGATTATTATGGTGATGATAATATATATGTTACTTATTACAGTTTCATATATTATAGATTTTTTTAAAACATAACACTATAAAAGAAAAAGAAATATATATATACACATCAAATACCAATGAGTATACCCCCCGATGCCCGACAAATATCCAACGGGTAATAGGACGGGTATGGTATAAGATTTTATAACCTGGTATTGGTGTGGTATTAGCCAAACCCGACCCGTTGCGATCCCCACCACAGCATAATGTGGATGCAACGCTTTTTTAATTTATACGACAATTGTTTTGAAAAAAATCGTACTAAATTAATGACGTTTTATTATTTTTCCAACAAATACCATAGTGCTTTACAAAAAAATGAAAAAAAAACTTGTTTGTGTGGTTTTTATTGAAACAGATAATTAAATTATGTATGAGTAGAGAAAATAATCGGGAGACATAAAAAGTTACCATCCTACGTGTGCACCTCTTGTACAAAGACTTCTCGAGCAAGAGGTGCACAAGTAGATTTAGAATAAGGTTTTATGAGTTATCAAGCGTTGATCCTTTAGAGTTTTTTTCAAAAAAAAAAACGGCATACAAATTTTATATATGGTACACACATTTTATCAATTTATATTGGGTTTGTCTATTACGGAACGTTCCGGGGATAACTTAGTTAGGGATGGCAATCAAACCCGAACCCGATGGGTAAACCTGAAACCCGACACATTTTGGACGGGTTTGGGGTTGGGTAATCGGGTATGGGATTGGTTTTTATTTTTTCGCGGGTTTGGGACGAGTTTAGGATTTGATGATATACCCGTTTACCCGACCCGATTACCCGATAAAGTATATCCGTTTACCCGATTAGATAGCCAATATAATTTCTAATATATATTTTTAAATATGTATGGATAATATATCTAATTGTTCATCTACATTGTCATCTTGTGCTAAAATTAAAAAAAATTAATGTATATTATTTGTTATCTATATTTAATATTGCTAAATGTATTAGGTTAATTAATAGTTACCTAATAGATGCCGGTCAGATTTTTGGTCTGATATACTCATTGAGTAAGTTTTAAAAATTAACGGGTTTACCCGAAACCCGCGGGTATACTCGATACCCGATGGGTAATTAATTACCCGACACAAACTCGACGAGTTTTGGGACAAACATACCTAATCAGATATGAGGTTGGAATTAACTAAACCCGTCCCAAACCCGACCCAGTACCATCCCTAAACTTAGTACATATAGAGTATATTTTTCAATTCAATTACAAATGTTAGAAAGAGAGGAAAAAGCATCTATATCTATTTTTAGAGGAATTTTAATTTTAATGGTGGTTTTGTTATCATGACGAAGTTGGCGTATTATATCATCACTAAGCCTACGATTCTAGAGAGAGAAAGCAGAAGATCACAGGGTCAAAGCAGCAGCAAGCAGCAGAAAAGAAAAAGAAAAGAAAAGTAAAACCAATTGAATTTTGTATAACACTCGAAGAGAGAAGAGAACCAGATCACGTTTCTCAGAACCCACCCTCCCTCGTGATCATAATTTTTCCATTGCAGACAGAGGGTAATATTATTTTCACCCCTAACCCGACCCGACTTGACTCTCCTATCCATACTATTTATCCCCATCTACCCCTCTTCCCTATTCTCTCAGAACTTCTTTTCCATTATTATAGATATAGATATAGAATAGATATAGATAGATAC
Organism: Ambrosia artemisiifolia; assembly: GCA_032199755.1. NCBI lineage: Eukaryota > Viridiplantae > Streptophyta > Magnoliopsida > Asterales > Asteraceae > Ambrosia > Ambrosia artemisiifolia. The sequence goes on from CM063519.1 coordinate 4,480,748, forward strand.
AAAAGATGGGTGGTTGTGAGAGGAATGGAACAGTGAGACAATACATAAGATCAAAGGTCCCAAGACTTAGATGGACTCCTGATCTTCATAGGTGTTTTGTTCATGCTATTCAAACTCTTGGTGGTAGTCATAGTATGTTTTTCTTCTCTTATTTTCTTCTTTTATTTCATGATCATCAGATCATGATGTATGTGTATATGTATATATGTATATATGTATATATGTATATATGTATATGTATGTATACACACAAACATTTTTTTTTAGTTTTGTAATGGTGTTGTGCATGTATGTATGTAGAAGCAACACCAAAGCTTGTTCTACAAATGATGGATGTAAAAGGGCTCACTATTTCCCATGTTAAAAGTCATCTTCAGGTTCCCACTTCATGATTTCTTACTTTTTTGTGATTTTTCTTTATGAATATAAGCATTTTATGTAACATAAGTATATGGATCTTGTAGATGTATAGAAGCATGAGGAATGATCTTCATAACCAAGGTACAATATTGTATTGAATATTTTTATTACTTGGCTAACCAATATAAGAAAATAAAACATTAAAACCTTTCTACAAACAAGATAACATGTGATCTTCATGTAGTGTTGTATTTGAGGAAAAAAGATTATAATATTTGATTTTCTTTCCCAAAAAGTAGTACTTTTTACAAAAATAGAACATAAACAAATGATGAACACAGCTTCTTGCAAACCTTCTAATTGTGGAATTAATATGAAGAATTCCAGACACAACATTCCTCATTTTTAATTAATGTAGTTCTTTTTGGTGTTTGAATAATTCTTTTATCAAACTCATTTTAAAGCTATGACATTTCAGTCTTTTCTCACCTTAAGTCAAAACACACACACACAACACACATTCTTGAAAGAGAATAAAGCCTTTTGCTTTGACATATTGTTGTCTGTTTCTGTTTGTTTCCTTGTGGTTTTTCACTTGTACTACAAAGTGATCAGAACATGCTTTGTGAACAACTTTCAAATTCTAGATGATGATGTTCAAGAACCCATTGGGTTATTCAGAAAGGAGTCACATGATCAAGATAGGTGCATTCATCATGAGATTTATGTAGACACATCCAGTCAAGAATCTTGTCCTCAATTCATCTACCACCCTTTCACTGTCCCTTCTAAAAGGTTTGCTCCATCATCAAAGATATAGATACCCTTAAAAGTTAAAACTCATCAACCAGAACTTTTTTAAAACATTTTATAAGTTGTCACACTATATTATTACTTTTGCAGTGTTAAATGGGATTTATGGTACTTAGTTTAAGATTACTAATTTTTTTAATATATTGTATAAAATATTTTGGTATCCATAGAGGGAGAACTGAGACAGCAGGGATGCATGGACACTGGGAAAGAAGAATAAAGGGAAAGGAGGGCATTGGTGATCACAAATGGCAGCAGCCTCATTCCTTTTCTGCTCCACATTTTCACTTCAATCCTCCCTTTACCCATCTAAAAGAATCTGACTTCCTACAAGTACATTTCCCCTCTCTCTCTCTCTCCAACACACACACACATGCACAGTGTATATACACTCATATACAACTTTATTGATTTTGTTGGGTGGCTTAAATAAATGAGTATGGGACGCGGCGGGCTTGGGGATTTCGCTAACATACCCGATTGTAGAACATTGTCTCATAACCAACCTAATACTCGTCAGGTATCTATTGCGTATTTACCTATCGGATATTGGGATACCCACGTGTATAGAGAATGCCGTTTGGTTAAAAAAATTTATCCCCATTTATTTTCTATAGTTGTCCATTAACCGATTGTATACGGCATACATCATTCTCCAATAACTTTATTGATTCTTTTTGGTGGCTTAAACATATGAGTATAAGAACGGAGCGGGTTTGGGGATTTCTAACCCTATACCCGATTGTAAAAGGGTGTTTCATACCAGCCAAATACCCGTCAGGTATCTATTGCATATCGGGTATGCCTTTTGGTTAAAAAATTTATCCTCATTTATTTTCTATAGTTGTCCATTAACCAATTGTACATAGTATATACATCATATTCTCCAAAAACTAATATAAATTTCATAAATACACATAAAAGAAATATATGCTCATTTCTACATGATATTTAGATTAAATGTATAGTACTATATAGATACATAAAAAAATAGACTATATGAAAAAAATAATTTCGGGTATATGCTTTAGTGTAACTGTGTCAGGCAATCTGGTATATCACTTAATCCCATACCTGTGGAAAATCTTAAAACTAAACCCATACCCGAGTATGTACCTACCCCCATACTTGTCCCATATTTCAAGTTTGGCGGTCGGGTTAGGGTTAGGGATTGATGGGCATCCTTAAATAAGTTCATGTATTGTACGTATTTACCTTTTCTAAAATATTTATAAAAAAATTGTTTAGTGACATAAGGCTTAATGCCAAATAGTGGCGACCTTAGAAGATTTATGTGCCATGTTCGATCCGTTAAAAATATACTCCTTAAAGCATTCACAATAGGTTCACCATCCCCAATCCACTCACAACCACATATTACATTAAAAATCATTACAATTTCTCTTCTTCACTCACAACCACTTTCATCAAATATTAAAAAATAAATACAGGAAAATTGTTTTACCCAAAATATACCAATATATCCTCAAATATTCCGATAAACAGTAGGTTCCCTATTTTCTTCACTCACAACCTCATAAAAAAAATATGGGTTTTCTCTCACAAAATTACGAGGGACCAAATGTGAGTGCTCTTAAACCTTAAGTATTAAGTTTTAAATGGTTTTCAATGAGCACAATTTTTAAGTTAAAAATGGATTTTTATTTAAAAGCACACGCACACATATATATATAGGAATTTTGTTAAAAGAATGCGTCCCAAAAAAACCGTATACATCGAATATGTAAAATGATATTTGTTCATTTAGAAAATAACAAAAATAGAACCCATATGCATGTCATTTTAAGGGTAATGACCATATTTTGATACTCAGTTTGACCTTTTCAACTAGTTTAAACTTGATTTGGTTAACCCAAAGATTTTTTTTGACGTATTGCAAAAGAACCCTACTCTTGAATATAACCTAGTAGGTTGGGTTGTCAGATATGTACAAATTGACAGGATTTTACCCACTCAAATGTGATTTTGACCTGATATCACCAAAGACTTGAGCATATATAGGTAACAATAAATATTCTTTTAAACCAACCTACAATACATCTCAATTCCATGACAAGTATCAATGAGAGAGAGTGAATAAGTGTACTTTAGACATCCATTTAGGATATCTTGCTAGATTCTTGCACAGTGGTAGAACCTTTATTAATCTAAAAGCCTGATTATGATAGGCTAATAGTTCTGCATTGACCACTAAATATAAAACTTGGGTATTACACAACTAGTTTATGTAAGAATCTATCTCCATAAGACCATAATATGTTTTTTTGCATATCAAAGACTTTCAGTTACACATGTACTAGCCTACAAACTAGGGGTTAGAGAAGAACATGAAAATTGTGGTCCACTCTGTAAGCAATTTAATGCAGTTGGGGAAGGACTGTACCAAATTGAGAAGAGACAACCTTCCACATTATTTCTTATCTTTGGACCAAATTGTGAACTGCAAAATATAGTTATAAATGATGCAATAATTTTACCCTTTTTGTTATAAAGTTGAATGAAAAGATTTATAGGCCAATCTTTAAAAAATCAATAAATTTATATATGTTCACTTGGACAAAAATTGGTGCAACATGATGATTTACTTTTTTAACTTGTTTACTCAGATTTCCAAACCAGAAAATGGTGAACATGAATCGATCAATGGATCCGAATGTGAGAAATCAGGACGTAATGAGGAAAAGGTGGATGAGGCTGGTGGATTATCGTTGTCACTCTCGCTGAACCATCCCTTGACGCAGACGAGCAATAGTTCTCTAACGAGTGAAATTAGCGAGACACACTCGGGGCATAATCTAAGTGATCACTCTTCTAACAAGTTTAGTGTTAATCTAGATCTGTCTATTGCTCTATGCCTTTGAGGCGCTGATGTATGCAAAGGTTATCTCTTGGAAAATATATTTTCACTAGTGTTTAAGATATTTTGTAGATTAAATAGCGACTTAGAGATGGGTTGAGGGATCCATTATACAGTTTTCAATGGTTAATGTGATGGGTCTTCTCAGTCCAGTTCAATATATATAATGGGTGACTGGTTTTATTTTAATGCCAATCAAGGTTGAACAGTATTTTAAAGTTTGTTGGAAGTTTGTGACCTGTTAATACAGTTCATGTATTTTCAAGTACTATGCATGTGTTATTTTACTTTGCCATTGTTAGCATACATATAACTCCAACCTGCCAACCCAAAAATTGGTGGCAATTGTGTTGGGTTGAATTCAGTTATAACTTTGAGCAAGACCAATAATATTAACCATCAAAGAAATCAAGCAAAACTATAATATTAACCACCAAAGAAATCAAGCATAACTATAAACACTACAAGAAAATGAAGCTAATGCAACTCTTTTAAAATGTTGCATTAGACCTTGAAAATGTTTAATGCAACCTTTCATCAAGGGCCGCATTAGGTGTAGTTGCATTAGATCTAACGCAACTTTTTTTTTTTTTTTTTTTTATAAATAATGCAACCTTTTTCTAAAGTGTTGCAAATACATACTAAATGCAACCTCAATGCAACTTTTTTACCTCTAAATGCAATTTTTTTTTAACATTCAAAGGCAACCTTTATCAACTTAAACGCAACCTTTCCTACACCCAAATGCAACCATTATTTATAACAAATGCAACACTAGGTTGATTATTTGAAGTACTATAATTTCTATTAATATGCAATGGTAACTTGATTAGACCAACACAATAAAAAAAATACAATAGATATCTTGTATTGTAATTTAGCATCAGTCCAAATTCAAAATACAATGTAATTAAAATAAAACTGTCAATTACAATGATAAAAAGTAACTAAACTGTGCTACTTATCTCTAAGATATGAAGTACTCCAATGGATAGCTTTTTCATAATATTTCCGATCATAGCTTTAATGTGCTCGTTAGCTGTCAAAATCTTCCTATATAACTTCTAACTTAGCTTAGAAATAACATATAATTTACTCTTCCTTTGAGTATTCTAAGCTTAAATAAGTTTAAAATTATAGATCACGTAATTAATTCGTTTATCTAAACAAATAAAAATAGGTCCGTGGGGGGTTGAAAATGGACTTGTTGCAAGACTAGTTGGGCGTTATCACGTAAACATGAGGCTTTACCTAAACTACCCGTTTATAAGGATGTAGTTAAACAACAATTAAATAAATGAAAAAAATGTATGACTGGTAGATCTTGCAAACGCCCCATCTCTCTTTCTCTATATCAACTTTAAAGTTTGTACAAGGTTGAAAAGATCAAAATGGGTACCAAAATATGGTCATTAACACGCTGTTTTAGAAATCAAAACAAAGGAGGTTATGGTGGATATGGGCTTTTCTCTATTTCTTTCACATAGTTGTTGTGTATGGCATTAATGATTAATGCTACTTAACAATTTTTAAAAACAAATCTTCTTTGAAAAAAAGTACATGAATTCATCTGTGTATGTCACTATAAGAATTAGTAAACATGTATATACATGTATGTATTTATGTGCCTGGGTATACTAACATAAGATTTCCGGTAACTAATCAGGCTCATAAACTTTTCCAACTAATAAACATGTTAGCTAATTTTTAGATACATTTTCAAGTTGGAAATTTCTTAATCTACAGGGTTTTAATTTTTACTCCATGAATCCTATTAAAAAAAAGACTATTAACTTTCATTCAATCATTCATTCTCGGGTCACAGTATCCACTATGCTAGTAGAAGTGTATAAAAAACTGGTTTGGGCCTGCCAAACTAGTTCCCAACCAGAAATCAATCCACCGAAAGACCGGCTTGGGACCGACCCAACCCATAGGTTTGGAACTAGTTTGTAGTCTCCTTCTTTGAAACCGCTTTGAAAACAAGTAAAAAAGGGTTATTATTTTTTCCCAAACCGGTTTGTAACCAGACCCCAATCAATTTGACAGGGTTGCACAAATTTCCTCCTAAACTAGTTTTTAATCCAAATCGGTTTAACTTCATGATGAAAAAAAAAAACAATTCGATTTAAAAACCAGACCAATCAATAAAAAAAACGGGTTTAATACACCTCTATATGCTACTTTAACGTTGTGTTCCCGAGTTAATTTAAGAGGAGAAAAGAAAGAAAACAAAAGGAAAGAAAAAAATGTTTGTGTTCCTAAGTTTTTTTAAAGGAAGGAAATGGAAGGAAAGAATAGAATGTGTGTTCCAGAGATCTTTTTTGGAAGGAAAGGAAAAGAGGGGAAAACTAAGCCAAATTTAATCTTTTCAAATTGAAAGGAAATAGAAGAAAAAGAAAGAAAGAAAAAATAGAGGAAAGAAAAGAAAAGAAAGGAAGGAAAACCGAGTTTACTTAAGTAGGGAAAAGAATCGAAGGAAATGAAAGAAAAAGAAAGGATGCATATCTTTTCCTTCCGTTTCCTTTCAAATCGGAAGGAAAAGTAAACTAAAGGATTTGGCCTAATTTTCTTTCCATTTCCTTTATTTTTATTTCTTAAGCGAAACTTGATAATACAACATATTTTGATTCCTTTCATTTCCTTCTTTAAATAATGAAACTCGGGAACACAATCAAAATTTTATTTTCTTTCTTTTCTCCCGTTAAGCTAACTCGAGAACACATCGTAAGTGAACTCGGAACATAGCTTAAGTAAAAAGTTAAAACGGCTTAAGGCCACTTTTAGGCTCCATTTTATAGGGCCCAAACGTTATTTATTTTTAATGGCTCAACTGGTTGCTTCGAATGCCTAAATCTTACGGCTACAAATGCTTAATAAAATATAACATAATGTATTTGATTGATTGTTGTTTGGTAATATGTTTAGTAGCCTGAATCAATCATCAATTATTTAGCAATTAGGCATTAGCAATAACATAATCTTTTTTTTTTCGGTATTTGATTAGTAGCATGAAAATGATCATCAATCATTTTTGTTTGCTTTGATTAGGACTCCAATTTTTCATTTCGCTTTGTGCCTTCAAAAAGGTTGAGTCGGCCCTAATTCATGAGTACGTCATGGTTCTTAAAACTAAGTCTATAAGTTCATTTGTACATACAAGAAACTTTGTTTATCTTATACCACATTACTATAAGTTTTGTTGGTTCCGAGCATAACTTTTGTATACCTATCCAGCCATAGTGGTGGAGTGGCAGGCAGCCTGTGTTCACTTTAAAGTGTTTCGGGTTCGATCCCCATTTTCAACACTTTGGATGGATATTAGGCAATGAAGAGGGAAATCTGTAAGCCATTAGTTGCGCATGTTTGAATCTGAGGTGATCCGGTTTTCATCCGCCTGTTACTCCAGCGAGGAAACTCGTGTGGGGGCAGTACGGTTTCCGGGCGAACGCCGTAGTCCTCACTGTACCAGCATGAACCCGGTTCAGACAACATAGTCTAGACACGTGGGTGATTAGGGCCTTACAAGAGGCGGGTGTGATGATCTCTGCCACACAATTAAGAAATTCACCGTAAAAAAAAAAGAGTGAATTGCTTGGTTGGTCCCTGTGCTTTGCACATCTTGCACTCTTGATCCCTAGACTTCAATAATTACAAACATGCTCCTAATGGTTGTATTTTCATAACACTCGTGGTCCTTAACAGCTAACATCGTTAACTTTTTCAGTTAAATCATGTAAAATTACAAAAATACCCTCATTATTAAATAAACAAAAATAAATTAAGTTAACCCCACCCACCCTTCTTCTTCTTCCCCAACCCCCACCTTCTTCCACCTCCCACAAAATCAATAACCCACATCACAAAATCAATAACATAATCATATCTTGCACCATTCTCTAACAGTCACCACTACATTAAATCCGCTATCATCAACATCATATCTTACCCCATAACTGCTAATCTAGAAAAAGGGATTATTGGAAGGGGTTTACCTTTACCGCCGGTTTGGTTATCATCCGATGAACCACCACCTGAAACACTTTCATTTCAAAACCACCCCTCGCCCTCCACGTCGGATCCTGATGGATATACGTTTCAAATGGTTGTGGTGAAGGAAGGAGGTGGTGGGTAAGTGGCGGAGGAGGGAGAGGCGGTGACGGAAGGAGGTGGTTATTGTGACGGTGACGGAAGGAGGGAACGATGGTCTGTTAGGATTGTGGTGGAGGAGATGGGTGAGGTGGGGAAGAAGAAGGGTGGGGTGGGGAAGAAGAAGGGTGGAATTGAAGTGGGACCCACTTAAGATTTTATGATATTTTATAATTTTATTAAGTGTTTTGTCTTATATAAGAGGGTATAATAGTAATTTTATCCAGACTTAACGATCAAAACTAACGACCATCAATGTGAAGGACTATCAGTGTTATGAAAAACAAATCTACGGGAACATACGAGTGATAAGTTGTAAACATTTAGGATCAAGTCTGTAATTAGTTAAGTTTAGAGATCAAGTGTGCAAGATCTGTAAACCACAGGGACCAACCAAGCAATTCACTCAAAAAAAAAACTTTTGTATGCCTACAAATCCTTCAGAAATTCAACTGTGCATTGCTGATAAGTATATATACAATCCGTTGGTGACTTGGTTCTTTGTATATTTTGAAGTGATTTGCAACAAAACCAATTCACATTGTTCTCTTGAACGGTGAACAGGCAATACTACTTAGGGAATATGCACACTGCGAACATAGTCACAGATGCTTACAAGATGTAGCCTATACAAGAGTTTGATCTAGTTCAAGTGAACCATGGTGAGGATCGGAGAGCGACAAGGAGTGAACATGTAGATAAGCAGTTTTTGGAAGTTCCAAGTAAATACTTAAAAGAAGCTAATATAGTACTAGGGTCTTTTTACAATGAATTATGGTCTGACGTCTTGCGTGGCCTCACTTACCTAAGCTTGCACATCTTGAACCAAGTTGAATTAACATTCTTAATGTTCACTTTTTAATTTTTTTTGGGTTGTTAAGTGGATGTGCTGGTTTTGGGATCATATACTCACAACTTTACATTGTCATTAGAACATATTCTAGTGAAATCAATTAAAATTTTAAAACTTGCATCATAGGAACATTAAAAACAAATAAATTAAGCTGGATATATGGATAATAAATGAAATCAGATAATATGATGCTAAACAATAATGCAAAGAAACATAAATTACAATAAATTTAACAAGAGATGACCTTCATGTTGGTAAACAGATGCAAAGACAGATGTAAAGTAATCCGAATACACAACATTTTGGGCCGATTTTCTGAGGTTTATTGCTTCAAGAACTGAATACGATCACAAATAATGTAAGACTGAAAAATAAAACTTTCTGTTGCAGATAAAAACCAAACGAAAACCATAAAATGGGTCGGTGACTACTTGCCCACTTTGTTCCACTTCTTTCGGTACAAGCAACCCTGAAATAACCCAACATTCATGTAGTCCACCAATTCAAAGTACTGTAGTTCAGATATCCAATAAAATCAACTTAAGCATACCACTTGATACCAAACTGTTTGAAAGTAACGAAACTGAAATCCAGGAATATCATGTGCGCTTTTCAAAACCAAAATCCTTGCTGGTTCAAGTGCGGCTCGGATGAGCTACTGCTTGTATGTGCCGTTGCTGCTGATGTTTGAAATTCAGACGCTTCCACTGCACGTCCATAGTCAAGTTGTCCACTTCCATAACCATAACCATTACCATAGCAACTACCGTGCCCATAACTTCCATCATCACTAATGCCTCTAACAGGATTCAACATTCCATTTTGACTAGTGTTATGCATAGGTGGTGTCAAATTAAGAGCGGTTGAAGGATCAAACATAAACCTACCATCTGAAAATGAATTTGAAGCTTGACCGGTTCTATAAGTCGTGCCATCATCTTCTATTACACTCTTATCTTCAAGATTCAGGCTGTGTAATGGGATCTTGTCCATCAACAGATCCGCATACAAGCCTAGATCATTTTTCATCTGACACTCATGTTGGTTTTGGTGAGTTGATGATTGAGGAAAGAAAGTAGGACTCTTGCTGAAGTTTAAACCAAGGGAAGGGTTCGCCATAAGGCTGCTACGATCTTCTCCAAACTGAGATAATTGATACTGATACTGATACGGCGCTATAGGATTGTAGGAGTTGGACTGGTTTTGGATGGAGGAAATCTGCGAACCTATGAGGTTGTAGTTGTTTTCATTGCTATTAAATTTGATCAAGTTATCTCTCATGCCTAATGTTGTCGGATGCGACATAGTTGAGCTTATGCGGCTGCTGTTGCCACTGTTGTCATTTCTAGTGCTTTTGACAGAACTGTCTCCTGTGTTGAGCGTTTGTGGATATTTGGTTGCGGCCACATGCTTTGATACGTCACAATTTGTCTGGTGAACAGTGAATTCGTAAGCCCTGCAAAATATAATTTGTATAGATTTGAGTATTAGCACGTGTAGGCAGATGCTTAAGAAAATATGGTGTAAAGTTGTTGAATTCGTACCTGGAGAAAGAACTGCCGCAATGACAAACATATTTTTTCTTGCCGCAAACCTTTAAATGTGCTCGTAAGTCAGCCTCAACATTGTAAGCCTTGCAGCAGGTGTCACATTTATAGTTCTTAAGAGTAGAATGTTTTCTTAAATAATGTTTCCTGAGACCACCAAAGTCTCCTAAGGCGTGAGAACGGTTGTGATGGACACACGTTGGCTCAGGGCATAGATACACCTTTCGCGGCGAGGGATCCTTTGATGTCCTTGTTTTAAGAGTGAAAGGAAGATTGTGAGCTCGTCGGTGAAGTGTCAAATTCTGCTTTCTTGGAAACCCTTTGTAGCATACTTCACAAACATACCTGTTTGCATCTAATAGAGTGGTGGGAGATACTGCTATTGCAACATCTGCATTTTGATCTATCATCAATGAATCAAAGTTCCAAATTAGAAAAAAAAAACATTAATGTAAAAAAAAAGAGTTAAATTCGATTCTTCCAAAACTTTTAAAACATCAACTTTAGTCAAAAAGTTTCACCATTTGTTTCAATTTCAATCCAAAATGATAAGAATTTTGGACTTAAAATGAAACAAATGAGAAAACGTTTGGATTAAAATTTCAAAAACGATGAAACTTTTGGACTAAAATTGATGTTTTTTTAAAACTTTTGGACTAAAATGGTCATTTTGGAAAAAACTCGAGAGCTAAAATCAAATCTATTCAAAAACAAAAATGAGAGAAAGGGGAGTTTAGAAAAGCCCATATGGATCTCTCTTGGTTATACTTTTCAATTTTTCTACCATTTAAAAAAAAAATAAACATGTAGCAAAATAACGGGTAAATAACTAAAAGTATTAAAGAACTTGCATGGCACTTCAGATTGATTAGAATCAACAAAATGACGATTATGTTGAGCAGGAACCGTTGATCCCGACAACAAGAGTTGTGAATCATGTTGAGATTGTTCCATGAGCTCCAATTTATCTGTTGTGCCTGTGATGCCAAAGAACATAATTGATGAAGAAGGTGATCCTGGAGCCATCTTTCAAGTTTTAGTATATAGGATGTGTTCCAGTATACCTTCTTGATGTTAGACCCCAAACACACACACGTATGTGTACATTTAAATAGAGCCAATAAACATGGTTACTAGACGTAGTCACCAATGCATTAAGATGCCTCGTGGCAATGCAAGGTTCCTCGTTTCTCTTGACATCTCCTCTCTTACTTGTCATTGTTACCGTCATTGTCATTAAACGTGGACCTATATTAAATTTTGAATCCACACGGGTGTGGATAATGCGAACTCTCATCGCGATAATGATTTGTTCTCTCTTAATTACAACTCATATTTACTTAATATATTATGTATGTAAATTTACTTAATACATTCTGTATTTAAATAGTGGCCCACACATATATACACAAGATTTATAAGGTATGCGTATCATACGAATACATGTATATACATAGGATCACACGACTTAACTTTTGTGACAACATACGATCCTTGCATCCAATCTTAAGCTAAAATTAAGTGAATTTTGATTTAACAACTGTACAGAAATAAATTGCATCTTCCTAACAAACACTAGTTTCTCACAAGGCATGAATAAAACCATATTTTAAAATCTAGTAGGATTACCATGTAAACTAAAGTATCTTTAATATATTCATTTTCAAATAAGTTATATACAAGGAAAAATAACATTAATTTTCTTTTTAGTTGATACCCTGATGCTATAGGTTTTTATTTTTATCTCATAAACGAACCAATGTTCAGTGGACCATTTGTGAATTGTCCGATTATAAGAGAATTATTTGTGTTTGTTCATTTAATAATAAACGAGTAAATGAACCAAGGTTCACTGGGCAATTTGTGAATTGTCCGATGAGAATATTTATGTTTGTTTTTATATCGTTATTTTTATTCAATAAACAACCGTACATAATATTTATGTTTGTTTTTGTTTATTCATTTAAATTTGAGTACGTGACAAAAAGCTAGTGTATGAAAACAGAAGTTGTGGTCGCTTGCCCTCATATTCCACATTTCCACTCAGGGTTGGCTCTACAGTACAAGCAACTAAAGCAACCGTTTTAGGCCGCCAAATTTTCAGGGCCACCAAATTTAAAAAAAATCCAACATTTTTTAAATTTTTTTAGAGAAATGAGAAGAGATAATAGAAAACTGAATGGCCTATAATATTAAATTTAATGTTATACAGTAGTTTTTGACGCTCTATAAAATTACATTTTAAAAAGTTTCATATAATAATAATTTTTTTACAAAAGGGCCTCGATTTCAAAGTTCGCTTTAGGCCCTAAAATATGTTAAGCCACCCCTGTTTCCACTTAGTTCTAAAATTTCAAGAAATAAACTTAGTCAGGTCGGACTCAATACATATAAAATTCTCAAACGAAATACGCGTAAATTTACACTACTGAGCAAAAAAATAAGAGGGGTGAGGCACCCCCGGCCCAAAGAAGCTTCTCTCTTGATAACAACGCATCATATAACCTGGTTCGAGATACTATAACCCGGTTTCAAACAAACAAATGAGCTCTGTTTTAAATACCTTTTAAAAGAAGCTAACCCAACAAGAACTTCAAGTGTCAAAAAAGTGTACTTTAACACGATCGAGATATGTAGCTTGAGGATTATGCGAAATGTACAAACAAAATAAAGCAATTAAACTATTCAAAAGAACTAGTTCGAAAACACTAATAATAAATAGATGAACAGCATTATACAAAAGAGTGTATGTGTATATAGATGTAGATTTGAAATGTCATACCCTTTTCAAACAGTTAAAGGATGATAAATTATACAAATCGAAAGAAGTTCAGCAAATACCAGTGCACTTAAAAATAATATACATGTTAATACAAGTATCAGGAATAAATGAATAATATAATAAATATAATTTGAAGATAAACCTTATGCAACAAAATATTGAAATATTATATAATTTACAAAGTTACAACTTACAACCAGTTTTATCTTCAAAGTATACAAGTGCACATAAGAACATATATATATTAGTTGTATAGGCTTCTAATCTATGTTACACTGTGCTCACTATTAGATTTAGTTTCAATATTACGATATAGGGAATGATATACGCAGAACACTATTTATTGTAAGTACACGCAGAACAAAATGAATCACTCTTTTTTTTCAATCATAAACAAGCAAAAAGTAAAAAATACATGTTATAAATGTAATCTTATTGGTTCTTACATCGGATTTCGAAAAATAATATGAATAAAATTCATTTTTTATGTAACCTACATACATGTAGGTTAAATAATCTATATGTATGTAGGTTTGTAAAACACACAAAAAAACATTATTAGTTGGATAGTTTTTTATGAATATAATGTTCACGTATGAATGTAAACAACATAAAAATAGAAAAATATGAGCTGAAAATTAGAAATTTAAATGATTTTGAGTTGTTTTTTTTTCTCACAATATTTATTGTGTCGAAATGATCCTTCCACTTACGCTATATAGTATAAGTTATGTTGCAAACTTTTAACTTTCAATTTCATGTTCAAAATTTAATGTGCATTTAATCTGGACAACAATACAACATGCATATATACTAAGGCTATGTGTTATGTGTTGTGGAATTACAACACAACCCAATAATTAGCTTTATGTAAGCGGATGACAAATAATTAAACCACCCAATAATTAGTTGTAATAAATTAACTGAACATTAAATAAAATTTAAAAAATATATATAAAAAGATTTGATTGGATGGAGAAGATAGTGGCGCCACATTGTAAGATCCCACATCGGTTGTGTAAGGGAGAATAGAACTCCTTATAAGGGAGTGGCCACCCTCACTATCACAACGCGTTTTGGCCAGTCCTTCGGGGGTGAGACCAATGCAAAACCGTGAGCTTGGTCACAGTCTAATACGGCTGGACGGGCAAAGCGGACAATATTGTGGTACGGGTTACCGTGGGCTGTTACACACATGTTCACCCTCTTTCCTCAATAATGATCGTTAACCCATTAACAATGCTTCTAATAACTAAACCGAATAACTAAGTGGCGTAGTGTTCAGCTTGTTAACGGTTGATGTGACACCCTTTAATTATTCCACAACGCGAGGTCTAATCTGAATCGTAAAAAAATAATTAATATCTTTACTTTGATATTTGTATTATTGAAAATAGTTTTGTAATCTATCCTGCATGTGGTGTCCATTTTCGTATGTGAAATCAGTGTGAGCACATTCGTATACAATTCCTGAGTGAAAGAGAATAAATAGTTATTTACCATTGCATTAGCTAAATATATTATATGTGACATGTAAGTTTTCCAAGTTGGATCCCATCATCTTATATTTTGAGTATTCATGATGGGTGCAAAAATGTGAACAATCACATCTGGATGATCATGCTTTCTCCTCTCTCTTTATTACAACTCATATTTACTTAAAATACAGATTTTGTGTCATGCATTAATGGCCAACAGATTTGAGATCTTGAACTAGCAAGAATAATATGACTTGTATGTATGCACACACAATATATATGAGGCATTAGACCATGGCCAATGCACCATGATGTGGATTTCGCATTGTTCGAGTGCAATGGAGGAGTTAGCATTTAAGGGAGTGCACGTGGGAATGGATGAGTGAGGTGGTGGGATACATGGTAGTTATATATAGTGAGGTTATAATACAAAGACCATATTTCGTGAGAATAATGTTTTGGATTGTTTAGACTAAACTAACATAAAAAATAACAATTAAAAACACAAAACAATTTATTTTAGGCTTAAAAACTTAAAACATCATGCGAAGAACATGTGTTCTAAATTGTTGTGTGTTTTAGCTATATTTTAAATTCCACGGCTATAAAACATAGCATTGTGTTTTAAATTTTTGTGTTTGGTGTTTTTATAGTAAAAACAACCTAAATATCATATCTAAATCCAAAACATGATGCCTACATATCAAATCTTGATCATTCTCACAAAATATGACATTTGTACCCGAACTTTTACCTATATATATATATAGGAATTGGTTCAGATGAGAACCTTTGGCCATATTGAGAACTCAGATAATCATTCTGGACTACACATTTCTCTAAAGCAAAAAAAAATATTTTTTTTTGCTTTAATCGCTGTTTTTTATGCAAGATTTTTTTTTTCAATATACACATGTGTATAATGCAATATACACGTATGTATAACTGAAATATACACATATGTATAGCTGAAAATGTAATATACACATATGTATAAATGAAAAAAAAAATAAAAATATAAAAAAATTTCTTGCATAAAAACGTGCGATTAAAGTCTTTTTTTAAGGATTTTTTTTGTTATCAACACATATGTATAAGTTTTGGATCATTTGAGAACCATTGGTTAAACTGAGAACTGAGCGAACCATTTTGGACCACAATTTTTCTAAGTATTATTGTTTACTTTTTCGCTAAATCGTCTATTTTCCCGCAATTTTTTTTTCATTTATACATATATGTATATACGTGTCTAAAACTTCAAAACTAGTGTTGTACATTTGTAATGTACATACATTTGCAAATGTGTAGAAATGATAATTCACATACATGTATAGAAAAAAACATTGTGGGTACGAGCATGTTATTTTAATATACGTATGTGTTAAAATTTAAAAAATAAGTATCATATATATATATATATGTTTGACAATATACACATATGTATAAATGACAAAAAAAATAAAAAAATTATTTTTGCACGAAAAGCTGCAATTCAGCAAAAAAGAATGCCTTAGTAAATGTGTGATCTAAAATAATTCTCTCAATTCTTAATTTAAATACTCACTTTCAGTTCGTTGTTGGTCGAAACTATCAAACTGCAAATCTGAACAGTTGAAAGATCCTTGAACTAGGTTTCTATAAGTGTGTGTGTGTGGGGGGGGGGGGGGGGGGGGCATGAAAGCCCTTTTACCCCATCTACACCATCCCCACCCAAAGGGGAAAAGGGCGTGAGCCCCATAGGGGGGAAAACTCTCTTGGGCGTGGGGGCATGCAAGGACAAAGGTGATTGGTTGTTGTTGTTTTTTTTTTAATCTAACTCACAAACCATAATAATAATTTATTTCTTTCACTCCCACCCCACAATTTCACCCTTGAAACATGGACCCTACATGCGTCACATGACGCATCATGCCCCTCTTCGAGTCTTCGCCCTCCACTTTCCATAGTCTAATGCACAAAAGACTATGGAGGAGTGGGGGGAGGGTGTGGGCGTGATGTGCCATGTGGCACATGTAGGCTCCACTGGAGAGTGGAGAAGGGGGGAGGGGAGGGGAAGTGGGCATAATGTGTCATGTGACATTTTTTTTATAAACTAATTAAAAATCACATTAAAATTAAAAAGATAATTAAAAGCATACAAATTAATAATAAAAATAAGACATTAAATAAAAAACTATACCAAATAAAAAAACATCAACTAAAATTTAAAATAAAACTACTACCAAATATGTTTTTAATTATCGTCATCGTCGTTATATCTCGGAAGACTTCAAATATGTTCAACCAAATCCGCTCGAAAGTTGTGATGTGTTTGGCTATTCTTGATTTCATATGTGTTTAATGTTCTTTCTTCATCAGTAGTGTCTGCTTGATTTGATTGCGTTCCCTCATCAAAGTACTCGCGTATTACACGTCCTTCGTCTTCTAAAGGCATGTTGTGGTAAAATAACGCACACGTACATAACATTTCTTATTTGTGGTTTTTCCCACAATCGATAGGGCATGGCCAAAATGCTCCATCTTTCTTGCAATACACCAAAAGCTCGCTCGATGTCTTTCCGTGCCGCCGTTTGAGCTTTGTTAAACTTTGATCTCTTATCGTCTAACGTAGTATTCCGTGTAAAAGATTTTACGAACACAACGTACTCAGGGTAAATTCCATCTGTTAGATAATACACGTACTTGTATTCGACCCCGTTTACAAAAAAAAAGTTCCTTTAGGTGCAGCATCATTTATGAGATCGTTAAAAATTGGTGATTGATTAAAAATATTTATATCGTTCAACAAACCGGACACACCAAAGAATGCATGTCAAATCCAAAGATCTTGTGATGCAATCGCTTCAAGCATCATAGATGGCTTTCAATGATATGCACTCGTGTGTTGGCCCTGCCATGCAGTTGGACAAAGTTCCCACTCCCATTTCTTACAACCTAAACTACCGAGCATTCCGGGAAAACCATGTTTTTCTTCATGAAACTCCAAAATTTGTTGTATGTCACTAAACGCAGGTTTTCTCAAGTATTTTTTGTAAATATAGTTCAATGACAAACTCACAAAAATTGTGAAGACTTTCCCTAGCTGTTCATGCCGACATCTTTAGATGGTCGTCCATTGTGTTGGAACTTTGTCCATAACCCAACTATCTAAGCGCAGCTGTGACCTTTTGCAACGGGCTAAATCCCATGCTACCACGTGCATCGTGTCTTTGTTGAAAATATTCGTATTTATTTTATAAGTCGTTTGATATTCTTAAAAATAAATTACGACTCATACGAAAACACCGCCTAAAACTATTTGCATCACATGTTGGTTCGGGTGAAAAGTAATCATGTACCAATAAATCATGTGCGGTTTGTCGTTCACGAAGTATATATTTTCTTCGTTTGGGTTCGGAAGTCCCTTCATCTTCATCCTCGGCTATACCTTCAACCACTTTATGAACACTTGATATTATCATTCCCACGCCGTTGTCGGATGAGGACTCCAAAGCATGTAGATCAAACGAATCTGAGGAACTTGAAAATTGCATTTTGTGAGAGTATTTTTAAAAAATTAGAGTTTGTGAGAGTATTTTTTTATAAAATGAGAGTGTGTGTGGGTAGAGAATGGTTGATTGATATGTTTATATATAGAAAATAATATTTTTTTTTCATAACCGTTGGATAATGGCATTGTATAAATTTTTTTTTTAACTTCTAACGGTCCTCATCCGGTTATTTGTTTTATTTTTAATCAAACCAATCAAAAGAGGCCACCTACATCCCCCCCCCCCCCCCCCCACACACACACACTGGTTAACAACACTATAGATAGGCGAGCGTTCCTCATTTGTAGGTGTGGTTCATAGTGTGAGACACCAACCCTAGAGGAAGCTCACCTAGGGTTGCACAAGGGGCATAATAGATGTAGATGTAAACTCTTTCGAAATTTGGAATCCGTGGTGATTAATGAGAACTATCTTTATATCTTTCTTGTTTTTGTTTGTGTGGCTCATACCGCACCCATCTCTACTCGTTGAATCAAGAGTGCTGTTTGTTTATCAATCAGCTCGCGTACTTAAAATAATTTAATACACTAATTTATATGTAACTTTTACTTAATTTGCTTATGTTTTTGGCATACATTGAACACGGTTTAGGGTCAAGTTCATCCATAGAATCCAACTACAAATCCCGAATAGACAACAAAACTAACTGGGGTTGCTCTTTATTTTTAGAAGGAAGCTCAACAACCTAAAGCTTAAAATTGTATGTCAATCATGGAGCAACTTATCTTACATCAAATATGGTATTTCATGTACATTAAACTAGGAACTGACTTCCGCTTTGTCACGAAAAAAGTGATACCTAGGAAGTAGGAAGCTCCAAGTACAAATTCATATCGACACGCAGATGTACACTCTTATTGTCCATCACTTGATTTTGTTTGGTATGTGGTCACTCAAAACCCGGAATCCAAATGAAAACCAAAATGCCAAATTTGAGCTCACCCCAAACCAACCAAAAGCTGAAAACTTAACAGATTTCTATTAATATACCAACTATTCATATGTTAGTTTTACATAATACACCTATCTCGCTGCAACTATAACGCAATGGAACTAGCATTCCATCTTATCGTTCCTTTTCTAATTTCTTTACAAAAAAATTACTACACGAGATACTCTAGTGGAATTGAGAGCTGGTTGGAAGAACTAACACGAAATATAAGATGTTAGCTGATTGCTTCATCTTCAGATAACCCCAGGTGGCGATGTAAAGCAAGACTGTAATATCAAAGGTGAAAAGGAATTGTGTTAAGAGTTGAGTATCGGCATTTTGCAATAAAGGTTATTGACAGAACCATTTCAACGTTGCTTTAGTCAAATTCCACGTGACGCGACTACAATACCCTTTGTTTTGATCCTAAAAATTACAAAAAAATTATGGGCTCTTTGTAAAAACTTGCAAGGATCCAAGGGCATGTATAATAGTCATTTGACATGGAAGACTGACCACTACACAATCAATAGTTCAAGAAGTAAGTCGGGCCAAACGTCGTAACAAAATATCAGATGATCATACCTGCAGTTTCTAGGAGGGCTCCAAGTTGGGCTTGAAGAAGACTTCATATCAGAAGGAAGAGCCATGAAGTTTTTCCAATCTTGAAGCATGATTTTAAGATCATGAACTTTGTTTTCAAGACCAACACAGCAATTTGCATGCATTGTGCAGACTTTTTCCATGTCTCTACTAGGTTCACAAAATCCACCGAAATATGTTGTATCTAGAAACCTTAAATTCAAGTTGAGGTCTATAAGTATAGCATCAAATTTGATGTTGTTAAGGACATCCTGATCATGCATGTTTGGGTACAATTCTCTTGAATAGTACCAGTACTTGTAAAACTCTATTGACCGGATGTTTGACCGTACAAAATTAAATCCTCCATTGGGTATATTGCTAGAGACATCGGTTGGATTTCCAGAGTAATGGTCACATGCAATCTGAAAATCTGCATCTGGATAGAAATGTGGGAAAGGATCCCTGAACCACATGACATCAGCATCCTGTAAGAAAAAAACGTAAAAAAGTCATAATTGAAAACATACGAGTAATAAAACGTTTGGCCAATGGGTTGATGTAGTCTATACTTATCTACACGGGGTCAAAAGTTAATTTAATCATTTAGAAATGAACCACGTCAAATGGGTCCAAAGACAACCATAGTATATTCTAATGTTTACTGCATTTTAACAACTTACAATCTACCATCTTGTGGTGGTTATAATTAAAGTACAATTACTGATGCATGATCTTACCTCTTAGCGCTGTTATCAAACACTTATTAAGATAGCAAAAAAACTTCACTTATTGATCTTTGAAATCTTTACATCCGTTTTATGGGTTCATATGAATTTTCTTTATTATTTATAAAAGAAATGGGTCAATCTTGATAACTGACTGGGAAGTGCAGTACAGAGTCAATAAAAGAACAATTGAATGAACAAATAAGGGAAAAAGTTTGAAAAAGACACCAACTATGGTTAAATTCAATCGCAATACATTCATACCCCATACGTGAAGGGATACTTTTCCACACAACTCAACAGCATACACTTAAACTGAAAAGATTTCAACATGTTACTGGTTAGTGTGTAGTCATTGCGATTGTTGTCCTCACTCCTCACTTTACTGGTCTTATTTATTTTTGTTAAATGCTCCACATTAAATGGAATATTTTGTATTGTATTTTCCACATGCATTGGCTTCAGCACTAAACTTAACTATATAGTCTAACCTATGTTAGTTAAGGTTTAATAACCATTGTGTGTGTTTGACAGGGTGAGGGATAGAGAGAGAGAGAGAGAGAGGATTACCGTAAAAAGAAAGTTGTAACCCATTTCAAGCACAGAACGCAAGAAATCAATCCTTCGCCACATCATCTTCAAGTAATCAGGGGTCATAAAATACGCCTCATGAGAGAAATCAACGCCCTCAGTAGTTAGGGCAAAGCAATGTGTATGTACTCGTCTACAACTTGCAAATGCCTTCTGATCTAAAGTAACAATCACCAAATGATTCAAAAGTCTACTGGTCTGGTGACCGAGCCTAAAGCTTGTCAGAAAGAGATCCAAAATTGAATTATTCGGATCCGCCCAAGCCTCATTCAAAGTTGTTAAAATAACCGTGTTATCTTGCATAGAAGCTGCCTTTAAAACTGCTTCCAGATTAGTATCATCACTGTCCTACAATTGATACAAAAGCTGTCATGAGAGTATGTTGTATACTACTTCACGTCAATCCCAATGTACATTTGTACAATAACAACATAGCAATAGCCTATGGTTTATAATCAAGTATTCAAGTGTAGCATGTTAAAACCTACATTTGTATTACCCCGTTTATTTTAGACAAATTGCATGGAGATATCTTCATACAATCAAACATTTACATCCTCCTAAAATCATAAAATCTATTACAGCTTTAATTAGGTCCACATTATCACTAATGATAATCGGTTTTTTCATAACGATCAACCCTAAACTATTCACAAGGATTATCGGATGTTGTTTTACATGTTTGACGCATCTAATCTGCATACACCATAAACCGATGCCAGAATGATTACTGAACAGAGTATACCGAATAAAACCAAAAGTATGCAATCTATCACATTTTAAATTAGTTCCACACTTCTACATGAGTACATTGTCAGTATTGATCACCTAAACCATTATAACAATCAAATGAGCTCTGTTACTCCATTACACGCATAACCACATAAAATCCTAATCTAAAAAATTCACAAAATCAAAACCAGAACATATAACTACTAACAATCAACTGTTACAGCAACATCTAAATTCAACAAACCGATAACCGAATTCAAACACTAACCGAAAACTAGTTCAACTTAATGGCACAATGATTTATCAGCTTAAATTAGGCCTACATTTCCACACTACTAATCACCAAGCTTTCATAACAATTAAATAAGCTCCAATGCACATAACCACATAAAATCAAAACAGAACATATAAATTCAATAAAACGATAAATAAATAAATAAACCTAACCGACAACGAGTTGAAGGATAATGCAGAAGAGAATACATCTGTGGACGAACTTAAATACTCAGGAAATCGGATCTGGCATGAGTCAATAGCTCTATAAAGAATAAGATAAGAAAAACCTAACAGAAACAACAACAGTGTGACGGTGCGAGCACGGTGAAGGACGGTTAGCGGTTTAAATTCCCACAGCATTTTTTTAATAAACACACAGATAGAATAATATATAGCAGACGATTGGTGATGGAGATGATGATGTTGTATGAGGGCTAGGTGCTATTGTGCGCGTATGGTGATGTGGTGTCATCGACGAAATCCCAAAGGGAGATCGAGGACGGTTATGGGAAATAATTGGGAGTGCGTAGGTTAATGGTACGGGGATGGATGGATGTACAAGTTGGTATGCGTAGGGGATAAGGTTATTGATTTGATTATTCGGATGGTTGATTTTGTCGGTTGGCTACTTGGCTTATTGGTGATGTGAAAACTCGTGTCCTGTGATGGAAAAACGTCGTGTGTAGCAGCCTTGTTTTGTGTGGTGGGTGTAGGGCTGGCATGACATATTACCTGAACCTGTTAAGACACGAACATGAAAACTGTAAACATGAACACAACACGAAATCTAATTGTGTCATTTTTTTCAAACACGAACACGAACCTGTGTATAACATGTTAACACGATAAGAAACACCTAGTTAAACAAGTTAACACGACAAGACACGATAAGACACGACAAGAAACACGATAAGACCTGTTAAGACACGAACACGATAAGACATGAACATGAAACAGGTAAACACGAACACGACATGAAAATAAACAAGTCTTAACGTGTCGACCTGTTATAGACACGAAACCTGTTAACGCCAAACACGAAACCTGTTAAAATCGTGTAGGTTTGTGTCTGGTTATCGTGTTCGTGTCTAAATTGCCAGCCCTAGGTGGGTGAGGGACTTGAAAAGGGGGCGTGAGTTGCCAAGTAATACATGTAGGGTTTTTCTCTCCCAAACCCTTATCGACACCCCACCGTCTCACACAAACCCCTTTGGTCATTTGTTGTTGATGATGTGAGGCTTTTTAAGTAGTTTTCTCTCTCCCAAACCCTTATCGACACCCCACCTTCTCACACATCCACCGCACAAGCAAACACCTCCACCGCGCCACGTCTACCGCGCCAACGATTCTTAAACGGCAGCCCCCAATGCTAGACAAAGGTGGGTATCACAAGGATGGGAGGATATGGTAGGTAGTAAAGGGTATGTTTGGCAAAATTAGCTGGTGGCTGGTAGCTACAAACTGGTAGCTGGTAGCTACAAACTGGTAGCTGGTAGCTACAAACTGGTAGCTGGAAGTTTTTTAAATATATTTTGGTGTTTGACATAGCTGGAGCTTTTAATAAATGAATAATGGAAATAAATAATCCCAACTATTAACTATTGGCCAATAACAGTCTTAACTACGTAAATTACCAATAGCGGTCCCAACTTTCGACATATTGAAAACCAACGGACCCAAACTAACAAAGGCTAACTCCGTTAGTGTGATGCTGACATGACATGCTAGCTTAGGTGACAAGATGATCCTACGTGGCATCATACGTGGCAAAATGATCATACGTGGCGTCCTACGTGGCATGCCATGTCAGCATCACACTAACGGATTTAGCCTCCGTTAGTTTGGGTCCATTATATTCCAATATGTCGAAAGTTAGGACCACTATTGGTAATTTTCGTAGTTGAGACTGTTATTGGCCAATAGTCTATAGTTGGGATTATTTATTTCCATTATTTCTTTAATAAAATGTATAAAATAACCAAAATGGACATAATTAAAAGCTTGTAAGAAAGATTTTTATTTTATTTTTATAATAGAATGAGTATTTATGTCATTCTCATTAAAAACTTGTAGCTAGCAGGAGTTTTTTCTTAAACGTTAGTACTAGTAGCTTTTCACTATATAGTTTTTTTCCCAACCTAAAAGCTTCCAGCTCCTTCAACGAAACAAGACTTTTTATTGAGTAGGAGTTTTTTTCTTAAAAACTTGAAGCTCCTAAAAGCTGTTTACCAAACATACCCAAAGACTATTATTTATATGAAAAATCTATTAACAATTTTAATGTATCAAAACTTCAAAAGCTATATTGTTTGACACGAGGCCGGGTTATTTATGGCAGAAGTGAGTTATACGCAAAATTCTTTTACATATGCTATATATAGAATTATTTATATCAACATTATGAATTAGGATCAAATACACAGTGAAAGAAAAATAGGAAGTCGTAGGAAGGGTATCAAACGGACTCTGATTGAACTCATTCAAGCGGCATTGGAACCGTCGTATCGAACCCTACGACGTTAGTTTTTAGGTCTTCGTTTTTTTGGGGTTTTAGCTTGTATAAGTTTTTAGAATATGCATTATATCATTGTGTCTTTTTCTTATTTTGTTGCAATATAGTTGAATTACACAACTTCACTAATTACAAGTTCATACTACTTAAAATTGTTGCAAGAAATTAAACCAGTTTTATTGAGTTGAACATATCTTTCCAAAATTATACAATGATATGATCACTCCTATCTATAGAAATATCCTCTATATGTTGGAGTCCAGTAGTCTGTTGTTCCATTGTTTTCATGGTACACTTGAGGAGTACATGACACAGGAACCAAACATAGACCTCTACTCTTGAGATCAAACTTCATATCTCCTCTATCTTTGGTTTCAAATCGCATCCATGAGTCCTGATCCAAATCCAAAATAAGAAATTAGTGTTTGTTCACTTGTTTAACGTAATCGTAATTGTTAAAATTTGGTTTTTTGTGTATAAATTTATAATCTTGAGGTTCACCTTAATGATATTGGTCTTCAAGTATGGATTGCTCAACAACTGCAAAGGATAATATATGTTAAATTAATCGCATGTTTTTCTTTATTTAAGACTTATGGTGAGTTTGATAGAAATTGTAACAATAGCTCTTGATTTAAATATGTTATCATTACTAGATAGTGAAGTAATATCCCCGGACCTTGTTTAAGGAGTGGGATACTACTGGGTAGGTTTGTTTGTTTGTTAGCTAGTGAAGGAACATGTAAAAAACACAACTTTAAGTGATACTTTTACCTGTACTTGCTCTTGTAGACACTTGATATAACCAATTGCTTCCCATAATACTGAAGCCGTATCCGTCTGAAAAGTTAAACCAAACACTTGATATAACCAATTGCCTCCCAATTGCAGCAAAAGAAAAATATTAGACGAATAATTTTCATATGTGCTTGATCAGTACCTTGCCGAATGGCGATACAATTTGCTGAAGGGCTGTTATTTTATCCCCAAGCTTTGCTTTAGGAATTAGAACCTTTTAATCAGAAAAAAATATATATTAAGAATCACTGAATAGTATTAGAGAAAAAAAAACATCAGTATTGGATTTGGATTAATTTGTTACTCCCTCCGTCCCAATTTAAATGTCCTACTTTACTTTTTTGTTTCTCCCAAATTAAATGTCTCTTTCCAAAAATAGAAATGTAATTTCCAGTTTTGCCCGTAAAAGACAAAACCCAATCACCACTTTTAAGGATATTATTGTCATTTTACCACATACAAACAAAATATTTCTTAAAATGTGTGTTTTTTGAACTAGGACATTTAAATTGGGACGGAGGGAGTTTTTTTGAAGAACTAGATGGATACCTTAGTTGATGAAACTGTAGAAGTCTCAAGCTTAGTCTTCTTTAGAAGTGGCCCTGCAGACTGGTCTTCTGATTTCTTTTTCTTCCCTTCATTAACTACACCATTTCCCCTCCCATTGATTTTAGTAAGTGTGTTGCCTCTTGCTCTTATTGGCTGCAATTTTTGTAATGAAACATGTACAACTTTTAAACCCTTAATTAACATATTTATGTATGCATATATTATATATACATGCATGTGTGTGTGACTAGTACTATTTGTTTTTTAAATGTTAAGGTGGAATATTATATATATGTCATAAGTTAGAGAAGTTACAACAAGATCATGTAAGGCACCCTTTGTACATGACTTATAAGAAAACACCACTATTCATTTGTTAGGGCAACTTTTTAGGGTTTATGATATTAATATTGAATTCCATCAATCTATTATATTAATTTAATTTCAGTACCATTATATTTGGCCTTCAAGAACTTCTCAAAAACATTAATAGTTTTATGCACACACACAATATCACACATAAATATTATCATATATATATATGTGTGTGTGTGTGTGTGTCGTTTATCTTGATCATCGACCGCGTGACATAGTTCTTCATACATCTCTATAAATTATCTGATTGAATTATAGAGTGAGAGGATTCTACCTGATAAGAGTTAAGGAGGTCAGGCTTCCTTCGATCCGGAACATTCATGGTATTCATCATAGATTTACTAGACATGTTAATCTCTGATGATGGTTTGTTCATGCAGCTACCGAAAGTAACTAAATCAAGAAAACCCCTTCCATTACTACACATCATATCTGTCATACCATTGTAATAACACTTATTATTATAATTATTATCATCTCCAACGACCATTTGATTAATATTAATCCCCCCTTCATAATCAACTGCATGACTACTTAATCTCCTTTGAAATAATCCCAGCTGATCATGCTGAGTATCACTTTCTGGAAGTTCATTCTTTATTGTTGTGAATTGACCGACATATTGATCAAACTGTGGACTTATTTCATCTTCTGATGGTGAAATGGACCAACTGTTTGTTGTACATGGAATCTTGCTTTGGTACATGCCATCTTTTAACCCGTTATAAATCTTTTGAAACTGGTTGATATTATTTGTTGGGCATGAGAACTCCCACCCATTCTCTATTTTCTTCAAGTAATCGCAGGCTGGTTGATCGAACATACGATTTGGAATGTTTTGTAGTTCTCCTGGAGTTCCCGCGTCTCTACATATGTATTAGTTTCCTCAGTATAATCACAAGGATGATTTATGTGAAGTAAATCAACATGGTATACATACATACATATATGTTTAAGCTAAATTATTATAAGCTAACAAACATAAAATATATATATGGATGTTAGGTTCTGTTAAAGTAAAGTGGAAAAGAATGGAAGGAACATAAGGAATCCACTAAAAAAACCTTTCCAAGAAGGATCCCCCTTTTAATTTTCTTCTCTCTCAATCAAGCCTTCATCATTACCATATAGCAATAATTAATATTAGATAAGAAGTAGATCTATGACTACACTTAAATAATTTTTTTTGATCATTTCTAAAGATGGAGAACGTGTAGAAAATATTTTTTTTTCTATAAATTAATAGAGGAGTTAATTAATTAAGATTAAAGGTAATATATGTTAGTTAGCTATAGTTTTCTCAAATTCAAAAAGTATATGGAAAATGCTACCAATAGCCCTTGTTATCTTTTTAAAAGAATTCAGTAAGTGAATATGTTTGCCAAAGGATTTAATCTGTTGCGCTAGATTGAAATTTGTTGCGTCAAAAGAAACCTGTCACACTTTGGTTGATTAGTAATTCTATAAAAACAAGTACGTCAAGGCAATTTTGTTTATAAATTCGTCGGTCCAAATGGATGTCTTCGTGATTTTCCTTTGGTATTAAGAGATACAACCAATTGAGAGTCAAAAGTAATTGTGTGTGAGAAAATATGGGAGATGGTTGATGATTGTTGGTATACTATATGTGTATTTGGATTTTCGACAATATATATTTTTTCGAAACAAAAGTTAAAAAGCTAGATTTGTTGTTATCAAAACCTTATATTTATATGTAAGTTTGATATCAAGTATATATTGAATAGCTTGAGGTAATAACTTACAGTAGCACTTGGTTCCATAGGTGATGATTATCAGAAACCGCCTCTCCATAAGGATCGTTGGTGGACGCTTTCTCAACAAGTCGTCTGGACGACTCCATACTGAGCCCAGAGTTGTTTGAAGCATTGGTTGTAAAAGAAGTAGAGATAGAAACATCTTCTTCACCATTAGAGCAATTAGAATTAGGTTTTTGTGAGTTATTGCATGGAGGATTACTTGCATAATTAGCAGTATCACCAGTCCATGAACAAATAGAACTTGCATGAACATCTGTCCACCATTTGGCTGCAGAAGAAGATGTTGCAATAGAGTTTTTATTGCATTGTTCAGCCATTA
This sequence comes from Ambrosia artemisiifolia, assembly GCA_032199755.1. Classification (NCBI taxonomy): domain Eukaryota; kingdom Viridiplantae; phylum Streptophyta; class Magnoliopsida; order Asterales; family Asteraceae; genus Ambrosia; species Ambrosia artemisiifolia. Next base: position 4,509,330 of record CM063519.1, read on the forward strand.
TACAGTTATCCATTGAATTATGAAACTTAAGAAGTTGATTGGGGATGGGGGGTGGGGTATATATTTAGAATATAAAGGGAGGCCAGACAATTTGTGAATTAAATCATATCTATGTGTAATGCACAGTGCATACACTAAAATATGATACCTTAGTTCTTCCACTTATAAGGTGGATAATTATTATATACCAATGGATGGGCCAGCATGAATATGTAGTGTAAGGAATTCAAGTCTCACTTGTTATATGTTTAATATTTAATTAATACACCACTCAAATCAAGTGAGAAATTAAACAAGAAAATAAAAACCGAATATTGTACTAAGAATTTTATATCATATCAATCGTATCGGTCGTGAATTTTGGATGCATGTAGTAGACAGGAAGTGATTTATCGTTGAAGGGTAGTATCGATCATTACACTTTAATTGTTACTAGCTTGTGAAATGCAAGAAAGATATGAATAGTGTTCTAATTCTATTTAGCTACACATACAAAACAGAAAAGAACAAGATATATACAACTGTGTGTCTCCCTAATTAAGTACGCACGAGTAGCTAGGTAGGTTAAGTGGTAATAGGAACAAAGGGTGTGAGTGTTCGAAAAGTACACACGCAACTAAAAGCCATAGGAAACCAACAAATATATATTTTTTCATCAACTCATGAAAACTCATCATTGATCATTCATCAAATAAATATATTCCAAATACTTGTATAACATTTTCACTCTAGAAACTTAGTAAAAATAACAACACTAAATATATCATCAATGGACTAGACAATACATGAAAATTGTCATTAGTGAGACATGAAAATGTGTCGCTAAAAGTAGAAATTTATTGACTAAGGTGTCAAAATGTCATCAGTAAAGACCTCTATTGTACGTGGCACACAAATGGTGCGGAGATAATTACGTTGTTAAGAAACTGGACCCAAACGACACACATGAACCATTGCAAGACAAATCAAAAGTGCGCGCAAGGAATGAAAAGAACATGGGAATGTTAAATGGTTCACGCCATCTATGATGTGATTCGGTCATGACAAAAGTATTAATTGGTATTTCTTATCTTCAAATTTGGTTCAAAGGTGATGAGAGACTGGTACTTGAATGACCCTTGGTGGAAATACAAAAGGAGAGTGAAGAACGAGTTTATAACTTCCTAAAAAATCAGCATTTAATATTTTTAATAAGTAGTTTTATTTTAGATTTCCTAATTTTGTTCTTCATTTAAATTAGTTGAGTTAAGTGTAAACTGTTTGGTTATTTTGACCATATTTAGCAAGTATTTCATATATATTTTCTATTTCAGTTAACTCTGTATTTCTTTTAAAGGCTTAGTTCAATGGAAATCCTTGTACAACCCTAACCTAGCGGTCTCAAGTTCGAATCCCTACCCACACACCGGTGTCCTCCCATGCCTAAACTCAAACCGTCATGGAGAATTTTTTTGTGGTGTGCATGGATTGAACATGTGACCTACCTCCAGGATGGAACCCCTAAGGAAAACCTACCCTACCTCAAACCAGCTGGGCTGGAGATCATTGGCAGTTAACTCTGTAGCTAACGTGTCGATTAAGCTTAATGTTTCACTTTACAAGTAGAACCATCGACCCTTAAATTTATTTTTATGACCACTTTTGATATATGATAATAATCTCTCTCAATTGGTATTTTTATTAAACTGTTGATAGAAGTATCTAGCATTTTTCTCAATTTCATGTTGTGTGATACACATTTGCAATTATATCGTGTTAGTTGGTATTAGAGCTCTTAATTAGTATCTTAATGACATGGGGCAATAATAAAAAATATACATCTTCATTATTTTGGTGGATATTCTGGGTTTAATGCTTTGTGTTACCTCTTTACTAGGGTTAATAAAGTCAGAGAGAGGCTATTGTACAAAGTCTCCTTAAAATACAAAGTGTAAGAAGCAATCCTGACCCTCCATCTTCATTTTAATCAAAATCATCGTATATTAATTACCCACGTGAGTTTTGAGTGTCAGTTAACAAGAGAAGGGCAAATTAGACAAATTGCCACTATAATAATTTGAATTCTTTTTAATAATCGTGCCCAAATCTCATTTATGTATAGTTACAATCAAATTGCTATAATCCTGAAATTCACAAAATTAAAATCACACAAAAATCATACTCTCTGTAACAAAAAAAACAGAGTATTTCATTAAAACGACGAAGATCGGTCGATCATAGAAGAATTATGGCTCCAAAACGCAAATCAAGTAAGCAATTGTTCATATTGTTACTTTTATTTTGATTGTATGACAATAAATTAAACAATCTCATTTGTCAACTGTAAAACCCTAAAAAACGAACCAGGTGAAGGAAGAGAACGAAAACGTAAACTGAATCATGACAGGGCTTTGAAGGCAACGAATTCAGGTATGTTTTAGATGTGTTTTATGAAATTAGTAAAGGAGTTTTTGATGATTTGAATGATGAACACAACGATTTAATGATTTTTTTATGAAATTAGTAAAGGCGTTTTAGATGCTTTGCTGAAATTAGTAAATGCGTTTTGATGGTTTAATTTGTATCTACTCTGTATTATTACATAATCAAGTAAGTGCGTTTTCAGTAATTAGTAAAGGCATTTTAAGGAATTTAATGATGAATAAGATAATTTGGTGATTTGTTGTGGCATCAACGAGAAAGTTTTTATAAATTTTTTGTGATTACAAATGCGTTTTATGTAATTAGTAGGTGTGTTTTATTGATGTTAATCATTAATAAGATTATCATACTGATCTGAAACAATCATGTCTCAAAACGCATCTATTAAATTAACAAAACGCATGTATAATGTAGAAGAAAATTAGACTATCATAATATGACTTAAAACGCCTTTAGTGGTATAATAAAACGCATTTGAGTATTGGTCTTTTCGACATACTTTCATCTAATTGTATTTGTGCATTGTTGTGTTTCTTGTTGTGTTAAGCAGAAAAACCAGTCAATACTGGTTCAGATGATGATTTCCAAACTCCTATAAAAGATCTTAGAAAAGTAAGGAAAGTTATTGAGAAATCGAAAAAAGTTGTTCAAAAGGAAAATGTTGATAAACAGAAAAAAAGGAAGAAACAAAGTAAGATAGATACAGAAAGTGAGTCAGATGGTGATTTTGTCAAGCCTAGTAAAAAAGTAAAACAAAAAGAAGGAAAAAAACAAGAAGCAATATTATCTGTTAAAACGCATTTGTAAAATGTGTAAAACGCATGTATATAAGAACAAAACGCATTTAATATATATAAAACGCATTTAGTAATATCTGTCTTTGATTGACTAATGGATTGACTTATTTGACAATACAGCCATCAAACTACTACGAGCAAAGGGTTTGTGAGCATGAAAGGGTTAAGGTTTTAAAGAGCAATTTGCAGGATATAATGAGGAAATTCAATATCAAATCTCTGGATGACTTTGATATAATTATAGTCCCGATGCTAATATCCGGCCATTTCTATTTAGTCTGCTTTGATGTGAAGGGTGGTCTGATAGAGTTAATTGACAACTCAGAGGAAGAACCAGATTTTGCGAAGAGATATGGAGAGGTGCCCGAAATCCTGGTATGGAAAAATAAAAAATAAGACACATAATATTAATGGCTGAATAATATATGTTTTTGGTCTTTACTAATTTTTTTATTTGTTTGAATATGCGTAGAGACACAATGTACCTAACCTTGAGAACATTGTATGAGAGAAGCGAAGAGATTGATAGGATTGACAGAGCGCCTATTCATAGGAGGAAGATGCCTTGGAGAACAAAGAATAACATAGAAGACTGTGGCATCTTCGCAATACGACACATGGAAACATATAAAGGAAACAAACATTGGAGTTGTGGTTTTGTTTCTGAGTCAGATCTACAGAATCAGCAGCTAGACTCTTTGTGGTTCATGTATGTTGCAAAATTAACCCTTAGTGACCACAACAGGGCGAGGGATGTCGCTATTGAAAAGGCTCATAAGTTTAACAAAAGACCTTACAAGGCAAAGATGATGCAAAATGCTTACAAGAGGGTGATAAAGCGAGTAGATAATATGAGCTAAATGTTTACAGTTTGATAATTTAGTTAATTTTGCATCTTTACATTGTTGACTTTAGAATGTTGGAACTGAGTTTCTCTATTGGTAGTAAAAAAAAGCATGTTTTTGTTAATGTTTGTATAAGCATATGGTAGTAAAACGCATTTTATAATATATATATATATATATATATATATATATATATATATATATATATATATAACCAACACATAAAACGCATTTATCATAACATAAAACGCACATACATAATTATTCATTCCACATTTTACATCATGAAACAAAAACACAAAAACTACTAAAAACACATGATAATAAAGTAGCATAACAAGAACATAGACACAAAGACATTAAAAAGGGTAGAAGGTTTAAAGTGATTTGAGAAACTTGATCTTCATTTCCATTGAGCACCTTAAAAGAGCTATGGATTTATTAAACTCTTCGACAAGATTCATATCTCTTTGTTTTGCATCAATCGTGAACATCAATGCCAATTCAGGAAGACTAGAATCTGGCATCGCCTTCAGAATGTTACAAACTTCGTCTTTTCTAGACATGCCTTCGTGGACATTGTTCAAATCATTTATCAAAACACTCTCCGACGAATGATCCTTGATGATTTGTTCTCTATATAAATGAAGATCAAAAACAGAGTAACTCATTCTCAACATTAGTAAAACACATTTGTTAAAAACATCAAAATGCACCTAATAGTAAAAACATTTTACATGCACATAAAACGCATTAGTTAAAAACACCAAAACGCATGTTAAAAAGATCATAAGACAAAATTGATGACAATTATTTACAGAAAACAACAATAACCTCAAAACGCATGTTAAAAGTTCATAAAACGCATGTTGATCATCATCATTTTTAGAAAAACAACACTTACCTTGGATCCTTCTCTGTTCAGCAATAAAATCAAACTTCTCACCACCTTGTTCAACAACGTTATGATCGTCTTCCTGTATAATATCTAAATACAAAATAAAACACTTATATATCATTCTTTGTTCATCTCTGAGCTTAATTGTCTGTTAATAAACATGAAAACAATAAAATTAACCTTCAAAATTTAGATTATGAACATCCACGACATCATCCTCTTCTCCGATTATGTTTTCAGGTTCGTTGTTTAAATCTGATACACAATTAAAATCACAAAAAGATTACAATTAGTTAAAATAGAAAAAACAGAGTAACTTACTGACATGACGATCAACTCTTCAATTGATTATGAATTTCGTAAAAATTTTGATCGCTAGATGAACTGAGATCAGTGTTTTGAATAAGGTAAAGAATAATGATCGAAGACAGAGAAATCAGTTACATAAATTTAGATTTTGATTAATGATAAAACAGAGATTGTGAAATCGTTATAATTAAATGAGGGAGGGAAAAGTCTATAATATCCTTTTCGTTATTGACATTGAATTCAGAGGTTGTAACCGACATCTTCCACGTGATAAATTATAGTGGCTTCCTACACTTTATAGGTTAAGGTACTTTGTATCAAATACTTTCTCATAAAGTCAACACTATCCTTAGAGAACTACATGTCATGTCATGATCGCTATTTGGCAAGAGGTGCTAGTAGCAATAGTCGTAGTTGTTCATAGAGAGTAGTAGTCGTAGTTGTCAACCTTTTATTAACATAGAGAGATTATAATGATTTCTCACCTGACGATAAGTATGTTTGTTTTTCAAGTTTAAACCAATGAATGATCTCTAAACGATCATGACGTACAACATTCAGATTTTAGATATAGAGGCTAATAACAAGATAAAGGGCACTTAGAGCTCAATAGAATTTCATGGAATCAACCTCGTTCATATGATAAAGGGCATTGAAAGATCAATTATTTCAATAACTGAAGAAAGGGTCAACCTAGATGTGACAGTGAATGGATTTATCGAAGTGGGGGAGATGTGAAAAATTTGAGGATGGATTTTTCAAGTGAGGGAGATGTGAAATCTTGGCTACACTAGCTTTCTGTTTAATTTCGATGTATAGTACTTAATGCACTAATCACTTAAATAAACCTTTTGTTTTTTATTTGTAATTACTACAAATTGTTCCTTTTTCTCATCTTGGGGTTCCAATTGCGTCTAATATGAATCTTGCGATCGGTGTTGGGATCCGGTTGTTAAAAAGTTTCAGAAAAGATTGTCGGTTTGGAAATCTAAATGTTTGTCGTATGGTGGCCGGATTACGTTGTTGAAATCGGTTTTGAATTCCCTACCTCCATATTTTTTTTTCACTTTTAGAGCCCCTATTCAGGTTATCAATCGGCTGGAGAGGTTGAGACGAAACTTTTTTTGGGGTAGTACAGATGAAGTCGATAAGATGAGGTGGCTCGCCTGGGAAAAGGTTGCCGCCTTGACTGAGTACGGTGGTGTTGGAATTGGACTCCTAAGGGATGCAAACCTTAGTTTGTTATCAAAATGGTGGTGGAGGTTTAATTCAGGCGCATCAGTGTTCTCTTTGGCGAAAGGTGGTTTGGTCGATCCATGGGAGTAGTCGGGGATGGAATTACATTCCGGTGAAGGTTTCTATAAAGCGGAATTGGAAGCAAATTGCTAGTGTACTTGGGATCTTTGACGAACTTAATATCGGGTCTAATCAGATGGTTAAAAGGAACATTGTGAGAGGTGACACTATTCTGTTCTGGTATGATTAGGGGGTTGCCGACGAAACTTTGGCCAAGAAGTTCTCGTTGTTGTTCGCCATGGAAAAGAAACGACTTTGTGTTATATCGGATTGGGTCAAAATGATTATGTAGGTGCCATATTTCTCGTGGGAATGGAGGCGGTCTGTTCTTTCGGCTGAGGAAATTGCCGAGCTGGGTGATCTTATACAGCTCTTAAACGATGTGGAACTATCGACAGCACAAGATACTTGGTCATGGGTGGGGTGTGGGTCTGTCGGGTTCTCGGTCAGCAGTATGAAACAACACATATTTGAAGCTTCAAATGTGCAGCCAGTTTCTTCTTTTCTTTGGTGCAATTGGGTTCCAAAAAAGGTAGGGGTTGTGACTTGGCGCGCTTTTCTTAATAGACTTCCGACATCTGAGGCTCTGGCTAGGAGGCATATACAGGTTGAGTCGCAACTATGTAAGATATGTGAGACGGGTATTGAGTCAACAGATCATCTTTTTACAGGTTGCCTGGTTTTGTGGATGTTTGGCAGGTAATTTTCGGGTGGTGTCATGTCCCAAACTTTTTTGCTTTTCATGTTCGGGACTTGTTGATCTTCCATTATACGGCTATGGTAGGGACCTGGACTAGAAAAGCGTTCTACAGGGTGGTGCTAACTATTTTTAGAGTATATGGAGGGCAAGAAATGACTTTATTTTTAATCAAAAGCAGATTTTGGTTGGGAAACTTCTGGAAGAGATCAAGATAATGAGCTACTTGTGGATTAAGAATCGAGGAAAAATGACAGATATGTCTTGGGAGTCTTGGCGTAGTTTTGATTTGACAAAAATGGGGTAGTATCGGGTAGTTTATTTTCGGGTTTCTTTATTGTTTGTTTTCGGACATTGCTTTCCGGGATTGTTTTCGGATTTTGCTTGCTAGTCTCTTGCTAGCATTTTGAAATAAAAGTTTTGTTAGCCGTTCAAAAAAAATTACTACAAATTAATAAGGTCTTATTTGTAATATTTGGACAACTTTTAATATGTTATAACAATTTCTTTTATTGAGTTTTTTAAACCTTTTCTCTTTTGTTATACGCGATAGGTGGCTATTTGCAATTCCGTCACGCATCAGAATGTTTATAATTACAATGACTATGTAATTGTAATTGTACGAACAAATTTAGGGTAAGTAGCTTGTTTCCAGTATTTACAGACTGGCTGGCTAGTTAGAAAGGCGGATTCTACTGATTGTTATGCCTATTCGCGACAATCACATCCCCTGTAGCCTCACACTTTATGATCCATTTGTGACATGTATTTTCTCTCATAAAGAGACAGGTAAACCCTAAACGTTAGATATCTAAAAATGCTTACAAAAATTAAGACACATTCCTATTCAAAAAGGGTGTTAACATAAACCTTGATGTAGTGACACTTTTCTTGTTGGGACCCAAGCATATGTGGAATTCCAACTTAAGATCCGTTTATTCAATTCTAACTAGACTCAACATTTATAAAGGTCAAGTTAATCACATCCGTTCATTAATTAGTTGAGACCAACATGAGACACATGCCCTCCCTCCCCAATCTAGTTAGGTCAAATAGCTTTGAATAATAATATTGTGTGAAGAAGTAGCATACGGATTTATCCCAGCCAAATTAATTTCAACTTTTTTGAAGTTAAAATTTTATCACTTTTTAACTACCTTTTAAATATAGAATTTGCTAAACTGAATGGGATTGACATGTCAACCTTTAATTAGGTAGAGAATGGACGAGTTAAGAGAAACATGGTCTCTTATTGGCTTGACGACTTAAACCAATTTAATAAGCTTACCTTTTCGAGTTATTTAAGACATATAGTATCTATCATAAAATTGTGTAATAAGGTTGGGGGCTATATATTATTGGCTAGTGTTAATTTGTTAGGCCTTCAAGCAAATTTATTTTAAAAAAATTCTAGCCACTAATAAATCTTGTGGATATAAACAATGGACGTTAGGTTAGGGCTATCCTGATCGGTAAGTAAGCAGGATTCAATTTGGTTTTGTTTCTTTATAACTAAGCATGGTATTAAAGAGTTTGATGCATACAAAACTACTTTAAGAGACAAGATTGATTGCTTTATTAAGCAATCATAACCTTGCTTGTTTAATTTCATTGTATAATTCAAGACATGTTAATATAAGTTGTCTCAAACTTAACTAGGAGTAAACCAACTTTAAATAAATAAAAAAAAGAAATAAAATTGTAACGAACTGACGCTGACATACTCTAAGACACGAGTAAGAGAAGAGTACATAAGGGATCACATCAGACTCCACAAACTTAATACCAAGTTCAAGAACCAACGAATAAAATTGTGTTTCGTGAGAAACTAACGGAGATAGGCATAAGTCAGTATTATGAGCAATGACGGAGCTACGGAGGGGTTAGACTTGTGAAATTCGTAAGCTTAAGCAATATGTTTGAAAGTTTTAGAATATAATCTCTCGCCATGAAAAGTTAATAGTCAATTTATCGCATATTTCAATTGCTTACAAAGCCCAACGCCACTACCTCAAAGAGACGCAACTTAAGAACATGTGTAGTGGAGAGTGAAGATAAAGCCCCTCCTTTGGACGTTTATGCAACTCGTGGCATATGAATCGTTATGAGGCTTGAAGTTACAAAATGGTGTAGTGGTATAATGCCCCATAATGAGGCTTGAAGTTCAAAAGTGGGGTAGTGACTTGAAATTCTATTGGTCCAAATCATTTACAGGCTTGAAGTTGGGTGAAGTTGGGGTGTTTTTATTTTCACGCCTTAGGGCGCTTTTATCACATCACGCACTGCAGAGCCGGCCCAACGTTTTTGGAGGCCCTAAGCGTATTATAAAATCGGGGCCCTTAAGAATTTGATATAATAAAACATCGATTTTAAAAGTAGTTACCTGAGTTTTGGTGTGAATTATGATCGTGTAAGTCACTGTATATGCCTTTCACAAGAAAATTGAACAATCAAAAGACATACTCAATTTCACATATAGGATTATCATGCGTCCAGAAACTTTCAAGATGGATACACTTCTTTTTTAATGTTTCTTCATCAACGTATTTTAACTTTTTTATACTAAACAAAAAACCAAAAATATTTTCAAACTCTTTAAATTGATCTAGAAATCTTGCCCTAATTTACATAATATGCGTCAGTCAACAGTCACACAAAATTAGGATCTAGAAATCTCATCTTGAAAAAAAAAAAAAAAAGAAATCTCATCTTGAAAATGGAAAATAGCGTAATAAAAGGGAATTAGTTTATAAATTGGAATCAATGAACCATCCGTCTTTTTCATTTGTTGACTTAAAAATCCGTTTTGGGCCTTTATTTGGGCCAATACATGTATGGATATGAAAAAAAAATAATAAAACTTGGGGCCCTTATATTTTAGAGGCCCTAGGCCATTGCCTAGGTTTGTAAGCCCAATGGGCCGGCTCTGCGCACTGGGGGGCGATGTTCAAGCGTTTTGGGGCCTAAAGTTAGCATCATCACACCACTTCACATTACCACATTACCAGTACACATGTTTTAAGATTCAGGGTAAAGAAAATTAAAGTTAAAACCCTTCTGTCTCTATATTGGTTTCCATTCTTTTGGTCATAAAATAACAATATTTTATAGTAATATATATTTTTAACTACATCAAAGGTGCAAATTCAATTCGGTTGTAAAATCAAACTTTCCTTTATGTTTGATTTTCACCTGCTGATTGCATCCATGATTAAACTTCTTGACAATCTTAATTAAAAAAAAAACCAATAAAAACAAATCTCGGTGCACAAAAAAGAAGTAATATATGATTATACATATGACGCAAAACACTCGCCCCAACCAACGTGTTATTGTCTTTTCTACTTATAATAATGCATATAGATACATATCTAGGGCATGTATAATCCATGCTCAAAAAGGTTATATGTACTCCAATAATGTATACAAAGTAGGTGAGACCATAGACAAACATTGGTCATTTATTAAAATTTTTGTTTTTGACCGACCAATGAAAGCCTGGTCACCCGAGTAAATCCAATGGTAAAAGGCCACCTACGTCTACAAACGCAAGCGACGGTGACCCGGTCCGCCACCATTCCAGAGGTTATTCTAGAGAAAACCTACTGCTCGAAAGCTCACTATGGTAAAACTTCTAGCTTGCAGGAGGACAACGCCAACAATGTCAACGGTCTGCAATCGTACATGCCAGCTGTCATTCCTATTCTAACCAATCACAAAGCATCTCGAATGCCTATAAATACCCCTTCTCCCCAGGAAAAGGATTCATTCACTCCACGACAGAAAAACCCTTAGAGAATTCTGTGATAGTTGTGAAAGATAGATTATAGTCGAAACATTGTAACATCCTGTATTCGAGTGCCTGTAATCATCTAAGCAACCATAAATACAAATATCTCTTTATTGTGCTCTTATACATATAGATTATTATATTGGTGTTTCTTCAATTGTATATGGTTTTGTGCTTTAAGTAGTTTAGTACTTTAGTTTGCATGTTTGACCATTTAAGGCCCTGTTTTTCTCTTCTATTTAATATATAGGATATCGTTTTCAATAGATAAGCCCGGTGCCGTATCAGTCCCAAACCGAAATTACCGATCTTGAAAACATAAAAAATTACGAAAGTGCTGGTAGAGTACGACTCAGTACATGTATTCAAAGGTAAATTAACCTAAAATATCATACTATATCGAAAGCACCGATTCCGAATGAAAGAGATTGATTCAACATGATCATTATCATTGATTTGAATACTATAAATAATACAAGGAGTCTCCTATAATTATGGAGAGATAATTACATCATAATTACAAAAATCATTTACATAAATAAGTCATATGTTATTACACCCCCGCAGTTGAAACGTCGGGAGGTCCGATGTTGAGACTGGAACGAAAGTCATCAAATAGAACACGTGTGAGACCCTTGGTGAAGATATCCGCTATCTGGTGACGGGACGGAACATGGAGGACCCGAATATGGCCCCGTTGCACCTGCTCGCGAACAAAGTGAATATCAAGCTCAATGTGTTTGGTGCGCTAGTGCTGAACCGGGTTACCGGAGAGATACACCGCACTAACATTGTCACAATAGACAAGAGTGGCCCGCGAGAGCGGATGATGAAGCTCAAGAAGCAGATTGCGAAGCCAGCAGATGTCGGCCACGACATTCGCAACGCCCCGGTACTCGGCTTCTGTGCTAGATCTGGAGACGGTGGACTGGCGTTTCGAAGACCAGGAGATGAGATTGTCGCCCAAATACACACAATAGCCAGAGGTGGAGCGACGAGTGTCAGGGCAGCCAGCCCAATCAGCATCAGTATAGGCCCGAAGAGACAGAGAAGAAGCAGGACCCAGATGCAGACCATGAGCCGAGGTACCCTGAAGATAGCGCAGAATGCGCTTAAGTGCATTCCAGTGAGTCAGCCAAGGAGCGTGCATGTGCATGCATATTTGTTGCACTGCGTACGAGATATCATGCCTAGTAAAGGTGAGATACTGAAGAGCACCCGCAAGACTGCGGTAGGTAGCCGGGTCATCATGTAGAGGACCGTCATCAGCCGAGAGCTTGGACTGAGTGTCAACTGGCGTGGCTACAGGGTTGCATGAGTCCATGGCAGCCCGATGAATAATGTCTTTAACATAAGCCTGTTGGGATAAAAACATAGAGTCACCATCCCAAGTCACCTGAATACCCAAGAAGTAAGATAACTGCCCCAAGTCCTTCATAGCGAATTCACTAGACAAATCATGTAGTAGCCGAGCCCTGAGGGTATCATTGGACGTGGTGAGAATAATATCGTCCACATAGATGAGAAGATAAGCAATGTTAGTCCCTGTGTGATAAATAAACAATGAATTGTCCGACTTGCTTTGACGAAAACCCTGTAAAGTAACAAAATCAGTGAACCGCTGGTACCAAGCCCGGGGTGCCTGTTTCAAACCGTAAAGAGATTTCCGAAGACGACAAACGTGATCGGGAAAATCCCGGTGTCTAAATCCCATGGGCTGATGCATGTATACTGTTTCTTCCAGGTGGCCATGAAGAAAGGCGTTTGTAACATCCAGTTGATGTATGGGCCAGGACTTGGAGAGAGCCAGAGATAAAACCAACCGTATGGTAGACGGTTTGACAACAGGGCTAAATGTCTCTCCACAGTCAATGCCCGTCTGCTGCTTACGACCATCACATACTAGACGCGCTTTGTAACGCTCCAAAGAGCCATCCGACCAGAACTTATGTTTAAATAACCACATACAGCGAATAATATTCATATCCGGGGTCCTAGATACAAGCTCCCAGGTCTTGTTTTTAATAAGTGCACTAAATTCGTTAGACATGGCAGTGTACCATTCAGGAGAGGACAAGGCAACCTGAGGGTTTTTAGGGATAGGAACAATCGTGGTGGTGTGCAGGTTAAATGGGTGTTTGGGCTTCACAATACCGCTCATGGATCTGGTATGTGGTCGGGCAGCAGGCGGAGTGGGTAGTGGATGTTGTTCGGCTGTGGGGGGAGGCGGCACATGGGCCGAGGTGGGGTCGGGCTCAGTAGTGGGAGCCGACGAGGTGGTGGGATGTTGGGCCATTGGGGTTGGGCCGGGTGGGACGGGAGGAGGAAAGGCCGAAGGATGGGCTGGAGAGGTAGAGGAAGGTTGGGCCAGGGGAAGTAGCTGGGCCGGAGGTGTAGGAAGATGGGTTTGGGCCAGGGATAGGAGTAGTAGGCTGTTGAGGAGTGGTGGACTGTTGGGTGGGTTGGGTGGTCATGGGAGTGGGGTCAGGAGAGTGCATCGGGGTGCGAGTGGCAGGGGACGAGTTTTGGAGGTGATCCCATACAAGGGGATTGATGGTAGGATTGAGGAACTCGTAGGTGGGTGGTGTGGTAGGGGATTGGATGGTGAAAGGGAATATGGATTCCTCAAAGTGAACGTGACGGGAGATGGTAAGTTGACGTGTGGTCAAGTCAAGGCACTTGTACCCACGATGGTTGGGGGGGTAGCCAAGGAAAACACATGGGTGAGAACGGTAGTTAAGTTTATTAATAGTGGTGGAGGGATGAAGTGGGTAGCACAGGCACCCGAAGACGCGTAAATGGTCGTATCCGGGGGTGCAATTATAGAGGAGGGAGGTGGGGGATTTGAAGTTGAGAAGTTTGCTGGGGAGGATGTTTAGGAGGTAAGTGGCGGTCTCAAGGGCATGATGCCACATGTTGGGTGGTAAGGAGGCTTGGGCAAGGAGGGTGCGGATCATGTTATTGATAGTGCGGATTTTGCGTTCCGCCTTACCATTTTGAGAAAAGGTATAAGGGCAAGAAAAACGGAATTGCATCCCGTTATGGTGACAAAAATTATAGAAATTTTGGTTGGCATAATCTTTGCCATTGTCACATTGGAATTGTTTTATTTTACATTGAAATTGGGTGTTAATTAGGTTGTGAAGGTTGGCAAAGGTGTGAAAAACTTGTGATTTATTGGCAAGCGGGAAGGTCCACAAAAAATTAGTAAAATCGTCAACAAACAAAATATAATATTTGTGGCCGCCAGTGCTAAGCACAGGAGACGTCCATAAATCACTATGAATAATGTCAAAAGCTGCATGAGTAACATTGACAGAATCATAAAATGGTAATCTGACACTTTTACCAAAAACACAAGGTTCACAAGTAGTCTTATTCAATTTGCCATAATCAATAAACGAAGATAATTTTAAAGACTGTAATAAATTAGTGCCAGGGTGACCCAATCTTTGATGCCAGCGATCTTGGGAGACAGCAACGAAGGTGGTTGGAGAGGAGGACTTGAGGGACTTGAGTGGGAGTGGTGCAGTGAGTGGGTAAAGATCGCCAGTGCTATTGCATCGTAGGATAGGAGCCCGAGTTTTGAGATCCTTCACAAGAAAGCCAAAAGGGTCAAATTCAATAAACACTAAATTATCTGTGGTAAGACGACGGACAGAGATAAGGGTTTTAATGATATTGGGGGCAAAAAGAACATTATTAAGTTTAAGTGGTGGGTAGGGTGGGGGTAGGACTTGGTTGCCTTGGGCCAAAACCAGGATGGTCATGCCATTACCAACTACTATAAATTTATTAGTGCAAGTATTAAAAGTAGACGGAGAGTATATACCTTGGGCATTAGCGGAGTGAGACGAGGCACCAGTGTCCATCACACCATGATCCGGCGGGTTGAGAGCGAGTGAGTAGAGGGCCTGTTCAATATCGGTCGGGGAGTAAGCAGCAAAATTAACTTGATCCGGGCGGGGGCCAAGTATACCTTGAGAATTATTGGAGTTGGGCCTGGAGGGATAAGGGCAAGGGGGCTGTGTTTGGGCCGGTCTGGTAGCAAGGTGCTGTTGGGCCTGTTGAAGCACGTTGGCCCACTGGGCAGATGTCCAGGACTGGGGGAACACGATATATGGATGGGTGGAGGTAGTGGGCTGAGTAGATGGGTTCCTGTTACGATTGTTTGTGTTGGGCCGGTTGTTTCTACGTGGGCGATTGGGTGGATTATTGGGCCTGGTGGATGAACGAGGGTTATTGGGCTAGGTGTTAGGGTGATTCGGCGAAGGTGAGGTGTGGCTGAGAAGGGCAGTAGCGGCCAAGTTGGAGGCCCTTGTGGCATGGCATTTTTTCTTGGTCTCCTCTTGAGTCAACCGAGAACGAACGTCACGAAAATCGGGTAACGGGTTTTGGTTTTGAAGCACCGTAGAGATGCTATCATATGCTTCGGTGAGGCCGGTAAGAACCTTGAGCACAAGCATTCGATTGTCAACCGGTGAGCCTACGCTCGCGAGTTGATCAGCCAAGTGCTTGGCTTGTTGGCAGTATTCATCCATGGAAGAAAAATTCTCAAGGTATAGATTGGCAAATTCCTGTCCAAGAAAAATAGCCCGGGTATTTTGGTTGTCACTAAACTCGCTCTCAATGGCATTCCAAGCGTCATATGCCGTCTGACCGGGTTGTAAGATGATGTGTAGAAGAGGCTGAGAAATAGTGGCATAAATCCACTGTAAGACGATGGCGTCTAGACGTGACCATAAGGCTTCAGCAGCGAGGGCCGCCGCCTCTGCGATGGCGGCAGAGGCAGGATCAGAGGAGGCAGGGGGAGGGGTCACGCGGGTCTTAGGGGCAAGATGGTGCTGCACCTCAAAGGCTTGACAGTGGACCTGGAACAAGGTTTTCCATGTCATGAAGTGGGTTGAATCTTTTTCTAGTATAAGGGGTATGTGAGTCTTGATGTTGGTAACAGCAAGAGCGGGATGTAGGGATTTGGAATCCATGTGAGACAGGTAGGATAGACAGGAGACGAAAAGGAAAGAAAAGATGAGGGTAGGCGGCGGCGCACGGTGGTAGACTGGTGGCCGGCCGGAAAAGAGAGAGGTGCAGGGGAGGCGGAAGAGTGGTTTAAGGAGAATTAGGTTGATACCATGAAAGAGATTGATTCAACATGATCATTATCATTGATTTGAATACTATAAATAATACAAGGAGTCTCCTATAATTATGGAGAGATAATTACATCATAATTACAAAAATCATTTACATAAATAAGTCATATGTTATTACCGAAAAACGAAATGGGTGCCAAAAATGGCTCGGTACGGTACCGGTGCTCGATACCAAATGTTCATCCTTAGTTTCCAATTGTATTTCACCATCGTCTCATCGTCCATATCGATCCTGATCCAACAACCTCACATATAAATTTAGTATAATCGTTTGCTATAATGTATCGGTTTCTACTTCCACCTTGTATGGTAAGCAATGGTGTACAACCATGTCATGTGTGGAGTTCGTTAGTATCATGATGAAATAATTAATGTGTTACAATAAATCAATCTCATTGTTCTTATGGTTGATGCATAGGGTGACTGATTTGGTCATTGTGGTGTTATTTGATATCCTGTTGTGTACAAGGGAGGCGTTGATAGCACTAGTTAGACCGAACGGTGCGGGGTGCACTATAGGAGCAGCATGCTCTAGCTAGGGGCGGCAACAGCGCTCCCCTAGCCCATCATCATCATGAACAGCATCTCATTGCCGTCCTTACCGATCCTCCACCTCACCATATGACCATTTCTAACCAATCACGAGGCACGGCATCATCATCAACACCCTCCCCCACTGACACATTTGTCTACGTGGAGGCCCATCCTCCTTCAACCACACCGTTCAGCCTTATAACTATATACATCAAGGTTGAAAACCTGACCATTGAAATAATAATGATGTGTAACATAAAGATATGGGGGGTTGATAACAAGAGTGAGAAAACCCCACCCGTATATTGGAAATGTCAAATGATAAATGATGTTAGAATGGTGTATAGTCATGATCAAGTCAAAGCAATAGATTATGAAGAGAATGATGAAACAAAAGTTCAATCGCGTAAATTATTTTTCCATGATGGAGGGTATTAATTAAGAGATTAAAAAATTTATAGTGCATGAACTTGTTAAACATAGTCGATGGTGACATGATTTGTGAAAATGGAGAAATTAAACAACACGTTAATTGAAACTTCCTATACTCCAAGAACTGGGTGAAGGAGTTCCATATTTTGGATTAAAAGCAGTTTAATGAGTTCATCGGACCAATCTACATTAAATGAGTTTGTTTGGCTGTCACCAGTGACCTAAAATACGGTAATAATGACCTGATCATGTAAATTTTTAATGGTAAACTTGGATCACTAACGGACCACTGGAGTATCATCGTGCCACTAGCAGAACCACCCAATCATATCCATTTCCGACCACTTGGCAATAATGATGCCTATACACCAATAAAATTGGGAAAAAAACCCGTTGTGAGAATCGAACCCAGGACCAGTTGATCGTTAAGCTTTATCCTACCCCTAACATGCCACTAGGCGTCTAGGCTATAATGCCATGGACAACCTATAACCACATGATAAACATAAACACATAAGACATAGCTAGGTCAAATATTTATTAACTTCGTTTTGATGATACAATGAAACACTATGCAACAAACGTGGTATTTGATAAAGAATGTTTGTAGTGTATGACATGTGTAACCCAAGTCAAATAGAAGGTTTTGTTTTGGCAAACCTACATAACGGTTTCAATTAAATATCAATTAAACGGCAAAGTGTTGGCTTTATGGTTATTAAATTGTCTATAATTTCTTTTTGAAGCACTAGTTATAAAGAAATAAAATTGGAATTATACATGGTGTAGAATTATCGACAATTGTTATTGTGTGATGCTCTAATTCCACTAAATTTTGTGGGCACAAGAAGGTGTAAGTTATTGCAAACATCAAACAAGGTCGTCTTACACATGATGTTGTTAGACCAATATTTTCTTACTTTCAAATCATTCAGGGTATAAGTGTCATTCAGGGTATAAGTGAGTTGAACCATTTTTAAATTATTTGAGGTCGACTTGTTAAGTTAAATCAAGTCAAGTTTAAACAAACTCGAGCCCAAACGTAAATCGAAGCTTCTTTTAACAAATCCGAGTTTCATATAGAAACTTAGGGTGGGGTTTCTATACATAGACATTTTTTATACAAAGTGTGATAAGTTTATATAGGCATTATGTTTTACAATTTAGGCATTATTTTTTATATTCTTTTGGCATAATATTATATATAAAAACACGAAATGTAACAATTTAACACTAATTAAAGTATTCTCAACATGCAATCTAAAACACCATACGAAGAAAGTAATTAGTGTGTTTTAAATTTAATGTCTAGAATACATTTGATTACGTTTTAAATTGTTACGTTTGGCGTTTTTAATATAGGACAATGCAAAAGGACCGAAAACATCATAGCCAAAATTTATAACACAGTAACTACATAGACTTCTCACATTTTGTACGAAAAATAACCAATAAATAACAAATAAGTGAAACTCAAGTTTATTTTTTTCATGAATCGAGTTTTAGATATAGAGCTTAAAACTACCCAAACTTAAGGCCGGCTGGTTTACATCCCAACTTTAAATAGAAATTTGTTCTCTCTTGTGCCTTTAAATGCATAATTATTCTTTATAACATTTTTTGTTATCTTAATATAAATAAAATGTTATTTCTTAAATAAAGATATGATTGGTGATCATTTCTAGTTTCACCTGATATGTTATTATAAGGAAATAATGTTTAAAAATTTGAATTTGTTAGAATTCAACTTGTGATTATGATGCCAATCACATCAAAATGATCAAATGTGGATTTTCTTTGGCTTCGGATGTTGGCAGCCCCCTTATAATTGCTCAACCATGTCCTACATCGTGTATAGGCGTATAGGGGGTTATACAAACTTTCACGCATCCCTCTATACGCTGCATATAGACCTATACGAGGTGTATAGATCCCTGACATTTGTCTGATTGATGGACATTAGTGACACGTGAAAGTTTGTGCAACCCCTGTACACTGCGTATAGCCTTATAGGTGACATATAAAGGTGTGCAAATAATTTAAAGGGTGTGTAAATACCATCACCCTTTTCTTTTCATCAGAATGAACAAAGAAAAGATGACACAAAACCATATAATCATGTACACTATACAAAAACAGCAGAGAATAAATATATAGAACAATGAATAAGACAGAACTCAATTGATCAAAATGACTAAAAAAGTCAAAGGAGAACCTAAATTCTAAACCAAAAATGTTCAATGCAAAGATCATCATATCATCTTCACTCCCAAGTGACCGAAATTATGGAATGACCACAACAACTGGAAAACACAAATCATTATTAGTTAATCAAAAGTCAAAAGTCAAATCGCAAAGAATGTTCACTTTGGGTTATTCAGGCAATGGTGGATAACTATGTTTTTCAGATTTTGGGATTTCTTTTTTAATATTTATTTATAACATATGAATCTTTGGAGGGTTCTCTAATGCTACTTTCCATAGTTGTCTTGTCTCCATGGATAGTGCCTGTGCCTGTGCTCGCCGCATGTCTTCATCTTCTTCATTAGTTCCGTCTTGCAACTGCAGCACCCTCCTTAGTCAGTAATGATGCCAAAACTGGTGGGTCGGTGTTAGTTGCATTTTTAGGCACGTTTTATATTAGTTTATCACCGACTTTATACCACATATCATGCATTTATCATGTAGTTTAACCATTATTTTGTTCAACATTTGTTTTGGTGGAAGGGAATCTACTTTTGTTTGTTGTTGGTTGATTTTGTAGGTGCGCTGTGGGTGCAATGTATGACAATGAATATTGAAAGGCCAGTACGATTCAAAAAGACGTTCGTGTCGATAATCAAGCTAAAGTAAATTTGAAGTCTCAACTTGCTGAATTAAAAAGAAATTACATAACTCATTTGGATCTCCCTTTGTGCTTCATGGCAAGAAATAAAAGAATTTGTGGGGAGTTGGTTCTAATTGTGGCTGCAAGAAATAAAAGAATTTGTGGGGAGTTAGTTCTAAAAAAATGTCTCAAATTAAACATTAGTGGCTGCAATATTGTTCGACTAATTGTGGGCTGCCATGAAGGTTCATGCGGGTGAAAAGTCAAAGCTAATTTGGTCCCAACATAATTGCAAGATGGGCTTACTAATTATTCTAGTGGGCTAATTAACTCGTTGGATCAATTGGTGAGTGAAAGAAGATTAGCCTTGAAGAGGATTTAAAGGATTTAAAAAGGGATGGAGATTACAACCGAAAAGGGGGGGGGGGGGGATCGATTTTGGACGGCTGATTACGATCGACAAGCAAGAAGCACTTTGGGTTTTATTTTCAATACATTTATCTCTTTTTGGTTTTAGTAAGTTTAGATTTTATGTTTGTTTTGGTTGTTCTAGCCGCCATGTCCGGCTAGAACCTTTTAGTTTCAACACTAGGGTTTATTTGATTTGATTCATAAACTTATGTGAAACGGTTATGAGATCCATTTATTTTAGTGGTTTGTTTGTTTGATTCTTGTTCTTAATACGGATTCAATCCGGAAAATATTAGATTGTTAATAAACCTGATCAACTTATTAATTTTTCTAATAAAGTTCATCAATATTTAAAACCCTAATCAAGTTTTAGTTTTTGATACAAGGAACAAATAATATTTTGTGTTTGTCTATGAACCCAAAATTATTATAGATTCACATGATATAGTTAAACATTTTGAACGGCGTGAGTGTTTAATTATAATCGATACTTCTATCACGCAACCCGCACGCTAAGATTCGAACGGCGTGAGCTTAGAGTAGCGGGTTGGCTCTAATCAACGAACTGCGCTTGGTTAGACTTTAGATGGAGTGGATGTCCGAACGGCGTGACGTCTAGTATTGATACAAACTATTAATTTAAAGGATCATTGCACCGTGACCGTTAATGATCGTAAGCCGAATCGAATCAAGAAATTGCCCTGGTCTTGAAATTATTTTTTTTTAATATCTGAATTCCCCAACAGTTTTGGACGGCTGATTACGATCGACAAGCAAGAAGCACTTTGGGTTTTATTTTCAATACATTTATCTCTTTTTGGTTTTAGTAAGTTTAGATTTTATGTTTGTTTTGGTTGTTCTAGCCGCCATGTCCGGCTAGAACCTTTTAGTTTCAACACTAGGGTTTATTTGATTTGATTCATAAACTTATGTGAAACGGTTATGAGATCCATTTATTTTAGTGGTTTGTTTGTTTGATTCTTGTTCTTAATACGGATTCAATCCGGAAAATATTAGATTGTTAATAAACCTGATCAACTTATTAATTTTTCTAATAAAGTTCATCAATATTTTAAACCCTAATCAAGTTTTAGTTTTTGATACAAGGAACAAATAATATTTTGTGTTTGTCTATGAACCCAAAATTATTATAGATTCACATGATATAGTTAAACATTTCGAACGGCGTGAGTGTTTAATTATAATCGATACTTCTATCACGCAACCCGCACGCTAAGATTCGAACGGCGTGAGCTTAGAGTAGCGGGTTGGCTCTAATCAACGAACTGCGCTTGGTTAGACTTTAGATGGAGTGGATGTCCGAACGGCGTGACGTCTAGTATTGATACAAACTATTAATTTAAAGGATCATTGCACCGTGACCGTTAATGATCGTAAGCCGAATCGAATCAAGAAATTGCCCTGGTCTTGAAATTATTATTTTTTTAATATCTGAATTCCCCAACAGTTTAATCGTCTTAGTTTTTAATTTAGTTTTCATCATTTTTTTAATCAAATCAAAACCCCCCCTTTAAACAATCGTATCTGCACTTGAAACGTTTTTTGTATAATTGGTTAATCTGTATCCCTGAGGACACGAACCCTACTTTCACTCATACTAGTAGGTTTATTATATATTTATTTGCTGGATTCGACACCTAACAGTCGGGTCACAGGTCAAACAAGTTTGGGTCAAAAGAGTTCTTTGTTGTAATTTATAATGATAGGAGATTTAATGCATTAGAAACACACTGCTGTGGGACTGTGGGCGGTTATCATAATATCATCCCATTCGACGCATGTCCATTTTAACTATATTTTAATCTATTTCATCCGTCAAACCGTTAGAGATCAAACATAACCTAGATCAACCGAATTTTTTAGTTTCAAATTCCAAGTGAACCAGTATACTCAAAAACCAAACAATTTGGAACAAAGAAAAGAAAAAAAAAATCAGAAGCTTTCTAGTCATTTTAAGGATGCAACAAAACGATCACATATGTCATGTATATCGTCACTCTTTCGAAACAAGTGGGAACTAGACGGATGATAAATGAATTTCTGTGTAACAACAATTGACCCACCAACAAAAATAAATTAAAAATCATATAGAAGTGGCATAACTCGGATTTAGGGAGGTAGGGCCTGAGAATTTTCTCTTGGACGTTTGTGGGACAAGTTGATATGATCCCTTGGACGTTTGTGGGACAAGTTGATATGGATGATGATTCCTTCGGACTATCATCCATGAATTGCAACAAATCCTGTTGTCCTTTGGTCAGACCGGGAATCAGGACCTGGACCGGTCCGGGTCAGTGGGTTGGACCGGTCAAGCATCGACCCGGCATCGAACTAGAGAACCGGCTGGTCAGACAGTGACGGATTCAGGATTGTTTCTCAAGGGGTGCGATCAGGGGGTTGTGGGTGAGATCGGGGGCTTTTTCCAAACTTTCAAGGGGTGCGATCGGGATTTTCACCTATAAAATACACTAACTTTTTTTTTCAAGGTGTGCGGCCGCATACCTTAGGTTGTACTTGGCTACGCCCCTGCGGTCAGACCGGAGAACCGGGAAGTCGAACCGGATTTCGAGGGGTTGAACCGTTTGTTTTTTTATTTTATTTTTTTTTGGGTTTTTTGGGCGGTTCGTCGGACCGGTTGGACCAGTCGAACCGGTGGAGGCTCCGGTTCAATGTCCGGTCCAGTTCTGAAAACATTATAACTGAATTAAACAAACACTGCCACAAGCGGAGAAGAACGAGAAGTAAAACAAATTAGACATCTTTAAGAGAAAAAATTGAGAGTTAAATGCCAATTTCTTCCCTTAGGTTTGGTCCAGTTTGCTGCTTCAGCCCAAAATTTTTCTTTTTTTGCAATAGAACCCCTGAGGTTTGGATTTTCTTGTTATTTTCGTCCATTTCACAAACTCCGTTAAAAGTTAACGTTAAATGAGGGGCGATTTTGACATTTTACCACATTTTCATGTTTTTTAGTTTTTTTCATTCTTCTTTTGACTTAAAAAAAGCAAAATAAAAAATCCAAAATCTTTACAGTTAAGTCTCCCTTTCTCTCTCATTCTCTCCCTCTCTCTCAAGTCTCATCAACAACCATTCATCATCACCTCTTCATCAACCACCGTCTCCTCATCAACAACCGTTCACCACCACTCTTACTCCTCTCCGAAAACCCCTTTCCATCTGTTAAGAACCGATTGTTCCAGACTCTTTCACATGCTTCACAAGCTCTTTTTCATCAAAATAATGAAACAACAAACTATATCATGAATAAGCTGTTGACGTGGCATGATACAGAACAAATGGATTAACCGTTCAGCTGGTTCGCCTACGTGGCAGATTGGAGTAGGGTTTGGAGGTGTGTAGGTGTGACTTGGGGTTTGGAGGTTGAAGGTGACACGGTATATCTTCCAACAAATTTAGAATTGGCAATTGAGGGATTGGGAGTTAGGGTTTTGCGTTTTTTTTTTTTTTTTTTGGGAGGTGGAAGACGACGTCGGGGATACATCAATCCATACATGTGGATGGTAAAGCCATAATAAAACTCTTTGATGCTCTTTGTCACATCTTAGCACCACCAGATCTCATCACAATACAACTCACTTTCTTACTTGGAAGAGATCTAAGAGAACTGAGCTACAATTTGTTGGTATCAAATGAGGCCGAGGACGAGAGTGACGTTGCAGCTCCGATTCCTCGAATAATCGAAGACATTTTATTGCAGATATGAAGATAAGAACAATGGATAAACAAAATTTATATCCTAAATAAACACCCAAACTTTAATTTATTTATAGTGTGTGTTAAAAACTTAAAATGCGGATAAAACGATGAAGGTTTCTAATTATGGGTGACGATTTAATAAAGTAAAGACGTTATAGTGGGCACGAATGCACATGGGTATGGTAACTTAGTAATGGGGTGATGATGGTGGTGGTTTTAGAGATGCAAAAAATGGATGAAAGCTGGTGGGTTTAATAAATTAGGATTTATTAGGCTATTAAAAAGGGGAAGATGAAGAGGAATGCATTATTCATTAAAATAATCAAAACGGATGAAAGGTCCAAACTGCCCCTCATTTAACTATGCAAAATGAGAAAATTGTCCCTTGCTTAACGACACTTTCTAACCCAGGTAGTGAAATGGACGAAAATTGCAAGAAAATCCAAACCTCATGGGTTACATTGCAAAAAAAATGGACTGAAGCAGCAAACTGGACCAAACCTCAAGGACGAAATTCACATTTAACTCAAAAATTAAAAATAAAACAAATTATCCTATATGTTAATTTTTGTATGCTGACGAATAGTACTTCTTTAGTTTTGAAAAAGTTATACTCCGTATATACTATATAGTTGGTATTTGCTACAAACAATTCGGTGGTTCAGTTGGTTTGGTGGTATTTTGTATTCTGTCGTGCACCGGTTCGATCCTTGTCCCCAGCGTTTTTTCCTGTTTTTATAAACCCTTTAAAAAAGGCAAAGTGGTTTACACGTGTTGTCTTTCTAGCCTGCCAAAGGTTTACTTTGCTGATTCATTGTTCCACCAGTTTGTGTTTTGTTTATATAAACCGGTTTCTTGAGAGATTTAATTTTTTTTACACAACATCACATCTTTCTCTTCTTCGTAACTATGAAGCATGAGTTGCAACTTAAGGGGGAGCTGTAGAAGAGTGAAAGAGAAGCATGAAAAACATGGGAGTGTGAAGATATTGGAAGGAGATGATGGAATCCGTTGATTTAGGGGTTAAAGAGTGTATAATAATAATAATAATAATAATAATAATAATAATAATAATAATAATAATAATAATAATAATAATAATAATAAAAGGGTTGAGTGGAAGAGGAGTGAAAGTGGGTTAGTTTTACGATGACTAGAAATCGGCTCATTGTGCGCTGAAACAATTGGAAAAGAAACGGACAGTTGAAGATGCAATGGTAGTGGTTGTTTAATATTATTGTTGAGTGTTTGATGAGTAAGCATTCCATGTTTTTGAGAATTCTGTAAATGGGTTGCCGGAGTCGGACAGACGCAGCGTCGGCGAGGTTTCCGTTGGTGGTCGTTGGGTTTCCACTATCTCTGGATTTGGAGGTGGCCCACCCATTTTTCTTCTTTTCTGCTATTTGTTCTCTTTTTTTTTCCTGCTATTTAAACAAAATAAAACTGTTTATAAATAACTTATTATTGAATATTAACTGAGGAGGAGAGATTGATGATGCAAACATGGTGGTTTTGTTGCAGGGTACACCAACAATGGCAAACTTTCTGATCTATAAGGCAAACTTCAGGTAAAATGTGATCAATACAGTTTGATTTTGATTTTCGATGCATTTGGAATGTTAATTGTTCAAATTTTTCTAGCTACCCAAACGGTACAACTAATTTGTTTATAATCAACTTAAGAGCACATCCAAAGACCCCACTGATTCAAGAAATTAACTACATTTATTCTGACTTTTTAGAGTCAAACTTTGTGTTTTAAACTGCAAAATTAATATAGATTTCTACACAAACTAAAAACCCAATTACTCGGTTAGAGACGGTAACATAGTTTATTAAATTCACAAACTTTATGTCAGATAATTAAATTTTCTGAACAATCTTGAAATCATAAAACTCAGCCATTTGACTTTTAAAGTCAAAATTTTTTTGGATCAAATGAATATAGCAATACAAATTTTCGCTTGGAGGGCTGAACAAAACCGGTTACCCACGAAGGTAGGCCTCTTGAAAAGAAACATAATTCAATGTTCAGCCGAGTGTAAACTTTGTGGAGACGCAATGGAGGACGCGGATCATCTACTAACCTCATGCTTTGTCGCATCATCACTTTGGCACAAGATTAGTTCGTGGTGCAAGATTCCTCCCATTTTCGCGTTTACTGTTCGTGACCTTTTGAAGCTTCATTCAGACCAACATATCGCAAAGCACAAACAAAGATGGATTCAAATTGTCATTTTAGCAGCCTCATGGGTAATATGGAAAGCAAGAAACGCAGCTATTTTTCAAGGTAAAAGAGCGATTTTGGACGGTCTCTTCGGTGAAATACAAGCGATCTCTTTCAGCTGGGTCAACCATAAGATCAAACCGTGTGGGTGGACATGGGAGAAATGGAAAGCTTTTGAAGTCCCGATTACGTGATCTTCACATACCTGCTCAACGTTTTGGCCACAATCGGGTGATTTCTTTATTTGGTTCTCATGTGTTATGACTAGTGTCTTATTAGTGTAGTAACCATGTAACGTTATTGGGCGTATTTTGTACATAATTTTGCGTGAATGGAATGAAAGTTGTTTGCCGATCAAAAAAAAATATAGCAATACAAATATGAACAGATATGAAGCAGTTGGTGAGGAAAGAGTTGACCTTAGGCTTCAAAATGTCAAAGTTGACTGGTCTAGGAAGCTTGCGATTGGTTTGATTGGTAATAAACATGTGTGAAATTTGTATAGTCTGTTTTCGCTGTGGTTTTATCAAAGTAATCAAATTTTTTTTGTCTTTTTTTTCTTTCCTACAGAATAACACAATGCCCGCTGAATGTAGCGAGACCTCAAAGCCTATTGTCCGTGAGGTTAATACCGCTTTGGTTGGTTAGTGTGATGCCTTTGACCATTGATGTGTCATCATGAAATGTTAATTTGTTCGAGAACTTTTTACTTCGCTGAAATCTTAATCCATTGGAGAATACGTATCCAAATATGGAATTCATTTAATCAAACCGATAGTTTAGAAAACATTTATGATTCGATGTTTGGGATGGAATTGATTTAGTGTTGCTTTTCTAATTTTGGTTTTGTTCGTCACTTATACTTTGTTTGTGTTTGAAACCACATTTGTTAACAGCAGGCCAGTGATGGATGACGACGGTGACCGGTTAAGTGGTTCAAGTTGGGGCTGTTGCGGAGCATATTTGGGATAGTTGGATTCGTGGCAAACGGCTCAAATTTGATCAATGAGCAGTCATCGCCAGCGCTATTGTTTCTACAATGTTCGTTGGTGAGTTTGTGTTGTGACTTGTGGTTAATCTTCTATGTTTCGGTTTCGATTTTGAACAGAGTTTACTCATTTTTTAAATACTTAATAGAGCATTTAGAACTGCATTGTTTATTTAAAGGTATAAATATTAATGTAGTTGTTTTTGTTGGCATGTATTGTGAACAATAAATTGCTACATGTTGCGTCTTTTGATCAAGTCATTGTTGGAGAATCCTCATTTGGCAAAAATGTTTTCAAAAGCTAAAATCGTTGTATGCATTTTTCTTCTTTTTTTCTTATAAGACTGTAAGTGTGAATTCATGTAAACATAGTCCTTACTGAGTGTAAACAAATAGACTTCTTTTAGGATTAACTCCTTGCTTTTATTTTCTACAATGTAAAGTCATTAGTCTTTGTAATAATCATTATATAATATGTAGTAAATATAGTAATATGGTGTTATCTCATTTAAAATAAGTTGAGGCGTATGACATATTCCTTCCCATTATTACTATATTGTTCAGCACTATTGTAACCGTCAATTTTAAGGAAAAAAACCGTTTTTACTTTAATCTGGGCCGTCCAAGCTATTCGGTTATATCTTAGATTTAATCTGGACCGTAATAAATGGGTAGTTTTCTTCAAAATTTGGAAGTTATTTTTGAAGGATAGCAGTTACCAGACTTCATTCCACGTTCCACTCTCCTTGATTCTAGGGCTCACCTTCTTCTCATTCATTATAAACCCTATCACTACCTTCTATCTCACTTCAAACTTTCTGCCATACTTCAGTCTTCCCCTTTTATCGCGTAAGTGTTTCTCACTCACCAATTTTTCAAGTTTCAATCAAATCATTGATTTTCTGTCGTATGTCTCTATTCAAGGATTTAATACACAAGAAGTGATATATGAGTTCGTACCCTAGAAATCCCCACACAAACCCTCTTTTGCTCATGCCATTACATGTAACGGTTTCAAATGTTATGTTTTGCAGGTCAACACACAAAAAATCCTTCTTTAATACCAGCTTTCGGGATATCGATTTGCAGATTCATTGTCATATTTAAGTTCGATTTTTGGTTCCCAGGTTTGTGCTTTGTTATCTCTTCAGATACCCCATAATTCATCTTTTTTCTATTCTTTTGTTTATGTGAATTTAGCCTTTTGTTGCTTAGAATTGCTTGGAACTAAGTCGATTTCGTTTAGGTTTTCCCCTTCCCCACAATATTCTAGCGTTGTAATACCAGTAGCGTGTTTATTTTTTTTGTTACTCTGAATTCTATGACAGGTGGCAATCATTGATGCTTTTGAAGTTTTGCTAACATTTTTGATGGGATTCAAGCTTTTTTGTGCTAAGTCGCAAATTTCTTGCACATGATATAAGCTGTTGCAATTTTATATATTCCCTGTTATCATTACTCTTTTTAGTTCATGTTGTCTTTCTACCTTAGGGGCCACCCTTTGTGCCAATGTTGTAAAACAGGGTCTCGGAGGCCGAGTACTCCCTGAGTAATCGCTACAAGGTAGGTTGCCGAGGCCCGAGTACTCTAGGCCTAGGCCGAGTACTCTAGGCCTAGGCCGAGTACTCCCCGGGTACTCTCCGACTAGGCTGAGAACTCCCCGAGTACTCCCGACTCCGACTAGGGAGCGGCTAGCTACTTTTGCAACATTGCTTTGTTTAAATTTGCTTGAAGTTTTATATATGGTGGTAAAATAGTGTGATTATTGTTGCAGGTTGCTGATGTGAAGAAAAATATAGAAACTGTTCAGGGTCAAGATGTTTATCCTGCTGCACAGCATATGCTTATTCATCACGGTAAAGTGCTTAAGGATGCCACCACCTTGGAAGAGAACAAAGTTGCTGAAAATTCTTTTATCGTCATTATGTTATCTAAGGTTAAATTACTTCCCTTTATCTCCAGGTATGCAAATATTTTTAATTATCAAACATGTTTTTTTAGGAAAAAAGGATGTTGTTTATGACTTATTGACTAAAAATGCATTATTTGAAACCTAGGTCTTCACTGATTTCTTGAGTGTCTTTGTTGACTTATTGTTAGAAGTTTATAGTATAGTTTTCCAATATATATTCCATCATTTTAGCTGTCAAATTAAAAAAAAATCTACCTACAAATATAGATGCCACATTTTTTGATTCTATGGGTATGAGATTCTTATTTGTTTTTTTAAATGTGTGCTCTTCTGTATGCTAGAGTAATATATATGCAGGCAAAGTGTAGTGTTTCACATTGTAGTGTTTCACATTGTAGTGTTTTAGCACACCACTAATTTAAACTAATTGATGAGGGATGCACATTTAGACTTGGCTTCATTGATCTGGGTGGATCTGTGTTTGTTGTGTTGCCTTTTTTTTTCTTTTCTGCTTAGCTTCATAGTCACTACGGATAGCTTATATTAAATCGTTATTCAGTTAACATTTTCGTTTCCATTTTATTTCAACGTTAAATACAGAGTAAGGCTGCACCCTCCGGCCAAACTTCAACAGCATCAACTGCCCCTAAGGTATTTACTTATATATTTCTTAAACTTTTATTGTTTAGTGTTGTTTTAGTTGCATCTTCATTCATCTCATTGATGTCTGAAGTTTGTGTGTGATGTGCATTGAACCTACCATGTCATGCAGGCACCTCAGACAAGTGCCACCCCCCAACACCTGCTGTCACTCAGGCTCCTCCTCCAGCTGTGACACAGTAAGCTTACTTTACATATATTTTCATTATTTTCATATCTTCCATTTTCTGCTATTTAATTTACTTTTCTTTGATTGCAGGCCTGCGTCTGATCCTTCAGTTACTCCAGCTTCAGATCCAGCAACCACTGTGAATGCCTCGTGAGTATTTCACCAATAAGACAAGATATCTAATCATATTATTAAACGGTGAACATGTGTAGTAAGTGGTTTACTGAAAGTATGAATGGTGATATTATAGGTCAGAGAATGTATATGATCAAGCAGCATCAAATTTGGTCGCAGGAAGCAATTTGGAGGGTACCATCCAACATCTGCTTGATATGGGTGGAGGGATTTGGGATAGGGATACCGTTGTCCGTGCACTTCGTGCAGCTTTCAACAATCCTGAAAGAGCTGTTGAGTATCTCTATTCTGTAAGTTCTTTCAACGCTTTTAGTTTAATATTTTTTATTTGAAAACTAAACGTGAAGCATATAATGGATGAAAACTATATATATAATGTCAAGGAATTCCCGAGCCAGCTGATCTTCCTCCAGCAGCAGGAGCTTCACCAGTGCCAGGTGTGCAGGCAGTGAACCCCCCTGCTCAGCCTGCACAACCAGCTGGAGCTGTGCTTTCAACGGGATCTAATGCAAACCCATTGGATCTCTTTCCTCAGGTATTTTTGTTGGCTTGTCACTGTCCTCATTTCCATCCTGAACATGTTAAATGTTAAAAGGCCTAGGGCCTTCCTGACATGGGTGGTGCAAATGCTCTTGCCGGTGCTGCAGGCAACCTTGATTTTCTCCGTAACAGTCCACAGGTATACACAGTTACACACTACACTAGTCTACCACACATATACTCCGGGTTCAGTTTAATTAAATTACCCATCTATATTCCTATTTCCAGTTCCAAGCACTTCGAGCCATGGTGCAAGCTAACCCGCAAATCTTGCAGGTATGTTATGATTCATGCATGCACACACACACACACATGAGTAGAATAGTATATACAGTTATGCATGATGCTGGTATGTGATGATGATGATGTTGACAGCCTATGCTTCAAGAGCTGGGAAAGCAAAATCCTCACCTGGTGAGACTCATTCAGGAGCATCAAGCTGATTTTCTTCGTTTGATTAACGAACCTGTTGAAGGCGGAGAGTATGTTCTCTGGCAATGCCTAATCTTTTTGTACTTGATATATCGTTCTTAAAGAAAAAATCTAACAGGGCCTAATTTTCAGGAATGTGCTTGGAGATCTTGCTGCAGCAATGCCACAGGCTGTGACTGTTACACCTGAGGAACGTGAAGCCATTGACATCATTTAAACGTGTCCCTTGAAACTTCATTATGGTTAGCTTTCAATTTTTTAACTTCAAATTAATTCATTCTAATCTTAGTGTTGCAAGATCATATGCTGACTCTTATGCCTAATGCTACAGATGCATTGAAGGAATATAGGATTCATTATAATATAAATGCAGTACGGAACCAAGTTTTGCTTTATATAACCTTGTAAACTGTACTTGCTTATGTTTTGGTAGATGGCACCCTTTTTTTGTAGGATGATGTATTTTCTTGCTGTATTCATAACATATCAACTTGAAGCCCTTGAGACATGGGAGCAAATAAATATTGTTAAATTACCTTGAATAGGAGGGTAACCACCCTGCTTCTGTTGAGGAACCCGCTCGGGTATATAATCTTTTTCGTTAGTACATTACTATAATTACATTAATTTTTTATAATTACATTACAAGTGTTCACGTTTGATATGCATTTTGTTTTCAAATGAGGCATCTCATGGATGGCATGACATCGACAAATGGCACATCATCAGTTCATCAGTAGAATTAGGTGCGGCAGGTTGCTAAATCAGTATTCAATTGTATGTTTGTTTCAAGTTTGTGCATAAGTTATATTTTTTGCTAAAATTGGTAAAATAGTGCCAGACCGGTTTGTATTTCATGTAGTTTGCCATATTTTATACCATGGTGATTTTCATTTTTTTCATTATCTATTCATACTATACTTACTTGATTTTCTTTAAAGGAAACTAGACAAGATACAGCGAATTAGGCTTCTCATATGAGGCAAGTGGCCACAAAGACTTTCATTTTGCTTTCTCTTTCTTTCTCTTTAGGGCCTCATATCTTTCAGCTCTATCAAAAGCATTAAATATATAAATATGTTTTAGTTTAATTACCAACTAACATTTCTTCATTGGTCTGGGAGGATTATATATTTGCTGCTATGCTAATGTAGTCTTCCATCTCTACATGACTGTGATCAGAGAGATGTTTTGCTTTTATGATCATTTCCCACAAAAATACTAAGGGTGGTTGAAAATTTTTGTCGCTGCATCCCCTATTGTGGTTTCAAAATTTTACAATGAAACTTTACAAATAAGGGGGTTTTATGCTTGCTTAATATTAGGGGTGTGCATGGGTTGGTTTTGGGCTCAAACCAAACCAAATAACGAAAATTTGGTTATCGAGTTTTTGAAAACTGTATGGTTTAGTTTTTTTTTGTGTGTGTGTGTGTGGGGGGGGGGGGGGGGGGGGTAGGTTTGGTATATTCATTATGCAAAACATCTAAAATAATTAAAATAATTGTGCTAAAATGATTTTGGAGATAATATACTTTGGGCTACTTCTATTCTTTTGACTCTATTCATTTGACTCTTTCAAGCTATTTGACCTGATAAAGGTTATACATAACCAAATAATGCATATTATGTAGGTATGGGAAATGGGCGGGTTAAGCAAGTTGGGTAACGAGCCAAATGGCTTAGTGTTAAACCCGTAAAATTATGTCAAAAAAGTTTAAATACTTTCAAAAAAGCTTATTTTTTATAAGATGTATCTCCAATATGATTAAAAAGTTATATCATGTAGTAATTATTGTAGTAGTGGATGCCTTAAACCCATTTGACACTTTCAACATTATGGACCCGTTTGACTTTTAGTATTATGTTATATAAAATTATAGCAATTTCTTGACTAATTCTTTAACGCATAAGATGTATGTCCAATATATCATGTATTACCACCTATCTTCAGATCAAATGAAACATAATAGGTTTTTTTACCTCTAATCTCGGTTCATGTCACCCACCACTGCTATTTTGATTGCTTAACTACCAAGTGGAATGTATAATGGACTCGGAGGTATGTAGCCTATGTAACGTTGACATTAAAACAACCTTACATTTGTTTTCAGGGTGTGGTTTCACGTACGAGGTCTTGGCTGCGATTGGGAATTGGTGTGGCATCGCTACGGTGTCCGTTTTTTATGTTCATGAAACAAATACTACTGTATGTGAACAAAAAAATTGCATGAATCTAATACTGTATGAAAACACATGTTGCTAAAAAAATTAGTTTTTTTTTTCTTTAACAAATTGAATGGGATTATCATATATTGGTTGCACATTGGAGTAAGAGCATGTTATAATAACCACTCAGTATAATTGTACAAGTATACAAGTATACAAGTATATCACGTTTTGAGGACATGTTAGACGTGGGTAACCTCTCAAGTAATTGGACCCCTATTAGCTTATGTCTATGTGTGTGCAAGCAACATCTTTAGTTTTGTTAAACATTCGGACTTTTTTCCTGGTCCTTTCAATGTTTGGTCATAGATTTGGTTGATTTAGATTTTTGTATTATTTGTATTGATATTCGGTATGTATTTTAGTAACATCAAACCTTAAAGTTATCATGCACAATATATTTAAATTGTGTCCACTAACAAAATTTGCGTTAGCATGTACGGGAATTAACCAACTTCTGTGACTACTAATCCCAATTAGATAAGACATTATCAAGACCTTTAATGTACACATAGTTTGAATTTTCAAAATTTTGAGAACCCGTCCCAACGGACGGGTATAGTACTAGTTATTTGTTGTTTTGAAGCATTACAAGATAGAATAACTAGAGAAGAACATTTTTTTTATTTCAAGTATTATTGAATGCTTTGCGAATAGTATTTAGGGAGTTGTTTGAAATTATTTTAAGTGCTAAAATCTTTTTAAATAACCGGATGTAAGTTAATAAATATGTAATCGATCTAGTATATCTTATTAGTTTTATAGCTTTACTATGACCTTACATTTTGTGTGGATATTTATATATCCTTACTGGCTTCTGTAGGAGAACAAGGGTGGCTTCAACTCCAGCAATATCCAAGCCTCGGCTAAATGGGCAGCAGCCTCAAAGAGTAGACAATTCAGTAAGATTTAGTTAAATTTTATTAATGTATTCATTATTAACCAAACCAATTTCGCAATGTTCTTATCCATCTTTTTGGGCAAAGCCTAAGGCAAAAAATCAGATGCTTAAGAATACTAGGTAAGTAGGTATTCTACTAGGTATCAGTTCATCAAGGGTGCAAGACCAAACGTACAAATGGATTGTATGATGTTTTACCTTTAATCATTTTTTTCGCTTTTGAAAAGTGTTGTAAACACAGACTTGCTCAAAGGTTGCGAAAACCCCTAGTTAAAGTAACACACACTGAACATTATAGAATTGAGACGAAAAGGGTGGGCCTTTGGGTCTCCTGTTTCACAAACTCACTAGAGTCTTTCCAAAATGATACAAAAATTGGGCCTGTTTCTAGTCCAAGATATATAGGGATTATTTTCCCCATAAAATTTAATTAAAAAAAGGTCAAAAAATGTTGTGTTCAGTTATGTTAAAATCTCATCTCATCTCATTAAATAATAATTATATATGAAATAGACATCAAATTATATATAGGATGTTTTTTTAAAGACCAACAACGTCGTCACAGGCTTTTGTGTGAATCCCTTTATGACTAATTTAGGATACTCACGGGGCACCCAGTCCTTCAGGTCCACCAATCCAGGGAAAATCCGACTACCCACCCGCCCGAAGCACGACAGTGAATAATCGGCAAAATCTGGTATCTTTCAAGGCTTGAACTTATGACCATTAGGACTCAAGTCACCTATCATTAGGCCTCCATACCACTCCACCAGAAGGTGGGTGGTTATATAAGATGTGTTTTATTCGTCTAATCTACAACCCCCCCCCCCCCCTCCATACCATGTATGTAGCTACGCCATTGAATGCGAGTCTCGTTCATGTAAACCATTTCAATGTCACACAAAAAGACGTGACTTCTTCTTCCAAAACTGAATCAAATTCATGGAATGCAAAATTTACAATTGTAGATTGGTTTAATTAATCATCCTAGTTGCAGTTAAGATGTATTGATCTTTCAGACTAAACACAATATATTGAAAGAATCAATATTTAATTGATGACTTCATATAAGCTAAAACTGAAAGAATCAAGTTTTAATTAACAAGGTTCAATTCAAGTTAAGGGGCCGTTTGGCAATGTCTGAATGGGTAAGTGCTGACCCAGTAAGAGGTCTGAATGGTTAAGAGGTTCTGAATGGTTAAATGCTGAATCATTAAAGAGTTGTTTGGTTGATTAAGAGGTCTGAATGGTTAAGTGTTGAATCATTAAATTGGACCTCTTAATGGTTAGTTTTCTTGTCCTACATTAGTAGGAGAGCTTCATTAAGGTTCAACATAGTTTAGTGCTTAATGGTTCAGTGATTAATGGTTTAGCAACATCCCAAGTCTTAATGGTTCAGCCTTA
Organism: Ambrosia artemisiifolia; assembly: GCA_032199755.1. Lineage (NCBI taxonomy): Eukaryota > Viridiplantae > Streptophyta > Magnoliopsida > Asterales > Asteraceae > Ambrosia > Ambrosia artemisiifolia. Next base: position 4,545,069 of record CM063519.1, read on the forward strand.
ACCATTTCATTCAGAAGTTGAAACAAACACGCTGAATACTGAATCATTCAGCGCTGAATGGTTCAGAGCCTCATTAAGAGGTCTACCAAACAGCCCCTAAGTGGTGTTTAGCTGGACATCTGAATAGTTAATAAAAAAATTCACACACTTTATTACCCACCCCCCCCCCCCCCCCTTTATATAAGCTAAAACTGAAAGATCAAGTTTTAATTAACAAGGTTCAATTCAGCTTAGGAGGGTGACGAGGGTTGATGAGAGTGGGTGGGGAGGAGCGGCGGCGGGTGGAGGGGAGGAGGAGCAGGGCTGTTGGCGGCCAGAGGAGATGAGGAGGAAGGAGGAGCAGGGTTCACGTCTGGATCCAGTCAGACTTCTTTCCAAAACTAACCCGTTCAGAGCTCAGACCATTTTTCGTTCAGAGCCAGCCCAACCAAACAAGCCCTCTTCTCTTCCTCTGACCGAATCAGACGTTTGTGTCTAACACGGGGCATTCAGACCCAACCAAACAGCCCCTAAGTTAGTTTCAAAAAACTTTAAATCACCTAAATTAAAAGAATCAACCTATTCAATTAACAAGTTGAAACAATGTAAGTTTCAATCTAGAGTTAAGACTCAAACAAATAACTAAATGAGCAATCAACCATGAACTTGTGAAGCATCTAGACATTCTAATGTTCAAAGTTCAAATAATCAAGTTTCAATCTTTTAAGTAAGAATTTGAAAAAAAAAATTAGTGTGATTTGAACGCCTATAAGAACAGCAGTATCTCCATATTTATGTTTACCAGTGAATTTTGAGGAGACACTGTTAACCTCTATAATTTTTTGATATTTTTTTTAGAATGGTTGTGAGTGGGGTAGAGAAAAAAGGCAATGATAAAAATGAGAGAGAAAATGTAGTGATATTTAGGGTGTGTTTGGTAAGGAGCCTTTGAAGCTTTTAGGTTAGGAGAAAAAACCTCATATTGGAACGCTCTTATTACTAGCGTTTAAAAAAGGCTACAAGCTTTTAGTATTTAAAATTATTTAAATAACCTTCCAAGACAATATTTTATTTCTGGATTATATTTAGTTATGCCCATTTTAGTCATTTTGTATATTTTATTAAAAGCTTCAGCTACTCTGGCAAACACCTAAATATATCTAAAATGCTACAGCTACCAGCTAGTTTTGCCAAACATATCCTTAGTGTAATCATTGAGATGGAGATGTTCTAAGGTGGTTGGCCTTCACTAATCCGCATGGTCAGTAAGCGCCTGCCAGTTGTTGGCTCTGGCTAGTTGCTTAATGACCGGTAGACCATTTCTTACTGTTTGGATTTCTGGAGTGGGTTAAATTGGCAACTGGTAAAAGTTAAATAAACGTGGGCTCCCAGTTTAATAAATGGACTTTTAAGCTGGGTTGAAGGATGTTAGGCTCACTATGTTTAATAAAAATGTTTAACTTCTAAATTTAAATTGGTGAAAGGTATGTTGGGCTTATTATTATCAGTATAATTGGGCTCCTAGTTTAACTTTTATCTGACTAAAAATTTAAGCAAAATGTTTGGATAAGCCATATATATAGGGCCATATGGGTACTAAACATTTTTCACTGGGGCGGTACAAATATCAGTTATCGCTCAAAAAACGGTAATGTTACATTACAAATAAAAAAAAATTGCAGGATCGGATGATCCTGCATTCACGTCCGTCAGATGCCACGTAAGCCGTTTGTGAGCTCACGGTCCACAGACAAGCCGTTGCAGATGCTCTACTAGTATTCTAAACTCCAACCCGGACCTTCTTGCACAAGGATCAACATGCTTTGCAACATTATTTTTGACACCCAACCTCCCTTATCATCACCCATCAACTCAATCTAAAAATATTAAATGCATCAGTTGGTCAATGAAAATTTGACATATAGTGTCAAGAAAGGTGAACCAAGTTATAAATATCACGGCTCCACACATCCAGGCTTGGTCTAAGTGGCCAATTCAACAACAAAATAATAAATAATATTGATTATTCATTCCATCAATTGAACCACTTGACACCATGAGTCTGAACCACTTGTATATATACCTCAAGTCATAACACTTCTCTCATACAAACCAAGTTTCCCTTTAAACCACAAGGCTAAAGCTCATTTTCAGCTATTGAACCACATGGATCCTCATCGATCTCTCCAAACCATTTTTGTTTTTGTCATCATATTAATTCTTTCACTAAACAATATTGAGATCAAGGCTCAGTTGTCTCCTACTTTTTATGATACTACATGCCCCAATGCCCTCACCACTATTAGAACTTCTATTAGAAATGCAGTGTCTCGCCAACGTCGCATGGCGGCTCTTCTTATTCGCCTTCATTTTCATGATTGTTTTGTTCAGGTTATTCCCTTTGCGTACACACTTTCTCTACACAGTTTTAAAAAAATGCATACATTTTGGTCTAGTTGTTCACACTTATAATAGTTTAAAAGATGTTTAGATTAATAATGCAACATCTAGTCCTTATGTCAGCCAATATTATCCGCTTTGCCCACAAGAGACTTACATATTTTTTTTCATTATCCGAATGGAGACTTCCTAGGCCCACCCATCATTGGATTACCCCACCCAATAGTGCTTAACTGTGGAGTTCTCCCATCTCATACATAGTCAATGAGCTCAAACCGCATTAGGCCATTAGTGATATTTGAGGCGAGACATTCTCTATGACCCAGTATCTCCTATGAGTAATAAACCGATGTGGGATTTGGCTAATTAAGGTGTCCCATATAATCATGCAAAATATAAACTTTTTGCACTTGTGTATAACATATAAAATTTGCAGGGTTGCGATGCATCCATTTTACTAAACGATCCTGCAACAACCGAGAGAACAGCATTGTCCAATACTGGAGTTGATGGCTATGAAGTTATAGATGCAGCAAAATCTGCTGTCGAGAACATTTGTCCAGGGATAGTTTCATGCGCTGATATACTCGCTGTTGCAGCTCGTGATGCTTCTGTTGCGGTAATTAACGTTCTACTACATATAAAACTATAATCTTGCATCCTTGTGTTGATCAATTGTGAATAACTTAGAAAAATGTTTAGGTGGGTGGGCCTTCATGGTCAGTAGGTCTTGGCAGGAGAGATTCTACTACTGCAAACCGAGCGCTAGCTGATAGTCTTCCACGAGCCGATCAGGATCTAGCATCACTGATTAGAGATTTTGATGCAAAGGGTCTAAATGAAAGAGACATGGTTGCTTTATCTGGTTAGAATTTATACCCTTATTAGTTATTACCCTCTTAATTATTTTTAACATGTTCATTTATGTTTTTTAAATTGAGATATGTTTGATAAGTTTTTAAAAGTATATAGTTTGTAAACTTCTAAAAAACTGTAAACTAATATAAACTTTGTAAAGAAAAAAAGAATAATTTTATTAAAGAATTTGAATTAAGTTTAAGGACTTATAATATATGATGAATTTTTTGTAATGTGATTCATGAAACCTAGATGGTTTTTGTAACTTGTTGTCTCTCTTTTGTAACCCAAAATCAACTATATTTTTTTATAACCAGGGTCTCATACTATTGGGCAATCGCGATGTGTTGCATTTCGAGCCAGGATATATGGTAACGCGACAAACATAGATGCCAATTTTGCTAGCACGCGTAGGCGCAACTGCCCAGAAAATAGAGGAAATGGAGATGGAAACTTGGCACCACTAGATTTGGTGACACCAAATTCATTTGATAACAATTACTTCAGGAATCTTGTACAAAGGAGAGGTCTTCTTCAATCAGACCAGGTACTGTTTAATGGCGGCTCAACCGATAGCATTGTGTTAGAGTACAGCAACAATCCTAGAAGATTTGCATCCGATTTCGCTGCAGCCATGGTTAAAATGGGAGAAATTGAGCCGCGTACGGGTGCTAATGGAGTCATAAGAACTACCTGCAGTGTTGCCAATTAAGAAAATAAAATCTTATATTTATTCATCCATTTGTATTTCTGTACCATGTTAAATTCTTGGATCACCAATTTCATAAGTTGTTATATGATTTTTCCATAATTGTAAATCTTTTGTATCTTTTAATTTGCTATAGTGTTATTGTGAAGACCATACGATTGATTTTAACTTTTAAGTATTTGATGTCAAATTGTAAGAACTATCTAGAACCAAAGCAATGAATAATAATTTGTTAAACTACATAAGAACTGAATAACAGAATAAATAATTAAAGTTGAAGATAATAATGTAACTAACATTTTTTTTTTGTGTGTGTAATCTTCTTGTTGTATATTTAAGAAAGAAAGTATATTGATTTTAAAGATCTTTGTGAAATGACATAAAACAAATTTCAAACTATAATTTATAGAAAAACATTCAAGATCGACAATGCCACAAGAAAAAAAAAGCAATAAATTAATTGTTTAGTATTTTTCTTTGATCTTAAGAGTCATACATTTTTTTTCCAGACAAAGAAAATTACATTAAGATAACGGGCAGGCGGGCAACAAGCTGCGCCGCTAACCCTTTCTGAATAGCAAATCCTAATCTACTAAAAACGTAACCCTGCCCACCCGAAGCCGAGACACTGCTATGAATAACCCGCTGTACCCTGGTCAGGAAACGGGTAGCCTCTGGTGCCAATGAGCCAAAGGTATCAAAAGCCAATGGTACAAAAACGTGTTGGTTCTCCTTCGCTTGCCCTGCTACGAAGCCACTATCCCTTAACCCAACTAGGGGAGATACACCCGTCAGGTCAACACAAGCATGCTTCCCCCCGGCCCACCCAAAGACAAGGAGATCTGCTGGTCGTAGGGTGGATCTCCCTTCTGCTGGATCTGAGAGGAAGTTCACAGGGGCCTCCTTTTTGGCTGAGATCCCAGCACGTCTTAAAATGTCCCACAAAATGTCTCTAACCCAATCATGCCGATATTTGAAACCGGGTAACTCCTTACAATGAACCGCATGTTCCCCGTATTCATCCAGGCAGGCCTTACGACAAATCGGACAAATTTCATCCTCCTGGTACATGGGGATCATCAGACGATATTTAAGAATGGCCCTGTATTCAATAGCGGACATGCTTTGGCCTAGACCTTCAATCGGGATAACAGTCAGGAAATCTTGGGCGTGGGGGCTTCACAAGCATTCAATAACTGCCCTCTGACGGGGGGACAGACCAAAAACTTCACCCAGGCTCTGAGCGATTTTGCCAAAAAGGGCATTCGCCAAAGTTTTCTGAGGCTTTGGGGGCGGTGTCCTTGTTAGAAAAACCGCCAATATCAAAACCTGGGAGATAGTCATTTAGCTTTTCGAGGGCCTGCACGTAGTCCAAGTCTGCGCCGAGAACCCCGCTATTTCGTAGGATGTGGTCTTGAAGATTCCAGGATTGAGCTCGCGACGCCACAAACGCATACATGCTGACATCCTTCGCAGAGAGGAGCCCTCATCCTCCCATACGCATCGGCAAAGACGCCATCCGCCACTGTAGGTCACCAAAAAAAGGCCCCCCACATACCACTATGTCTTCAATGGCTTCCCTTAGACCCTTGTCAAAACATGACACTGCTTCATCCATCATGGGGGTTGGCAGGTCCGTAACTCAAAAAGCAACTTAGCAACCCCCATACAAGACCTGAGCAAGAGGAGTTCACTCCGGGGATCTCTAAGGCAGGGCAAGAGTTTCATAAGTTCAACCGCGCGTGATGCCCTCGCCTTGCCAATTCGCGGATAAAATAAGAGTCACGGCTAACGGCCCCTCCGAGGAGCTTCACCCCCTTTTCTGGCCTACCAATCCCACTAGTAAAAAGCCCGTCCCAAAGTTTCACCCCATTACAAGACGGCCAAAAAACCTCTGTTTTCTTAATATTAAGCTGAAGCCCCAGGGATGGCCCCTCCAGCCGGATAATATCTAAGGCTTTAGCAACTTCGGTGGCATCACCTATAATCGTCCCATCATCCAGATACCACGCATGAAATGGGAGTTTACAATTTTCTTGTACCCGGAGAACCATAGGGTGTAAAGCAAGGGCGAAAAGGAGGGGACCTAAAGGGTCCCCCTGCTGAACCCCCGTAGTGGCCCCTATACAATCATTACCAACATACAACCTAGCTGGCTGGGCATATAAGAACTACGTTTTCCTTTACATAAGGTTTTGAATTGATTTTAATGTGGTTAATTGGTTATTTGAGCTCAATATTAGACTGGGTGTAGTGGGGCGTTATTGCCCGGGTTTTGAATCCATAGCACCCGGGAACACCGTTACACCCCGGCGCTATGGATGAGTTTTGGCTTGGGGCTTGATGAACATAACGCCGGACCAATTAAATGTTGACCAATCGAATGCTGCCACGTGGACGAGCCAAACGGTCATGTGACCGTTATTTTTAAACGGCTATTTTTTTTTTGATTTATATATATATATATATATATATACTACACAATTAACTACACACATTTATAAAAAAACACACAAAACACATATATAAAAATACAACATTTAGTTAAAAAAAAATGGGTTCCCCCGCGTCCTCATCTGTTGCGAGAGAATATTATAAAGAGTTTCTAGCCGACGAGGGTGATTCGACAGACGAAGACTTGGAGCAAGATGCGGTTACGAGTGCGCTTGCGCTTGCGTCGAGATATATGGAACAAACTAGTGCGCCTACCACTACACCAAAACAAAGTAGGCAGTATTACGAACGAGATCGGGTTTCGGCAAATGCTCGATTGATGAAGGATTACTTCGATGAAAACCCGACTTACCCCGACCCAAAGATGTTTAGGCGTCGTTTCCGGATGAGCAAACGTTTATTTCTACGTATATCCGGAGATTTGGAGAACGCGTTCCCTTACTTTCATCAAAAACCGGATGCTAGGGGGAATATGGGATTCACGTCTATTCAAAAGTGCACGTCGGCACTGCGTATACTCGCTTACGGCAACTCGACCGATATCAACGACGAGTATTTAAAAATGGCCGAGAAAACAACACGTGATTCTTTGGAGTATTTTTGCCAAGGTACATCACTTTTTTATATATTTTTGTATATAGTTAGATCAATTTTTTTTATATATTTTTATATATAGTTAGATCAATTTTTTTATATATTTTTGTATTTAATTTTTTAGGAATAATAAAGTTGTACGGAGCCCGGTATCTTAGAAGACCCACTTGGTACGACTTACAGAAAATTTACGAGGTGCATAACAATGAACATGGGTTACCAGGAATGCTGGGTAGCATTGATTGTCGTCACTGGCGTTGGTATAATTGCCCAACCGCTTGGCGAGGTCAATTCACACGTGGTGACCAGAAAGGACCATCAATTATTCTTCAAGCGGTGGCTTCAGTCGATCTTTGGGTTTGGTCGGCCTTCTTTGGTGTTGCGGGTTCATGCAACGACTTAAACGTTTTTGAGGAGTCGCCTATTATTGAGGATTTCATTTCTGGCCGGGCGGCAAAGGCGTGCTTTTACGCTAATGGAAACTACTACCCACACGGATACTATTTGGCTGACGGTATATATCCGAGGTATACCATTATCGCTAAGACCTTCAGTAACCCGTACGATGAAAAACGGGCACACTTCAAACAGGTTCAAGAGGCGGCGCGGAAGGACATAGAGAGATGTTTTGGGGTTCTTCAACAGCGTTGGCATTACATAAGAAATCATGCTCGTGCATGGACCACAGACAAGCTGCGAGATGCTATGTATGCATGTATAATCATGCACTTCGTGACCATGAAGCACATGACGAGTTAACGGCGGATTTGGTCCAACATGCGTGATCGGTTAGGTATATTCCAAATGAAGGCGAAGGTGGAGGTGAAGATGAAGAAGAAGGTGAAGAGGAAGGTGATGATGAAGAAGAAGAAGAAGAGTACGATGAAAGCGGAGATGAAAATTAATATTACTTGTAATTTTTTTTATATTTATTTAACTTTTGTTTGTGTGTTTTTTAATATTATTTGTATTTTTTTAATTTAATTAATATTAGTTGTGTGTTTTTTAATATTATTTGTAATTTTTTTATATTTATTTACCTTTTATTTTAATTATTTTGAGTTAAAAGAATAAAAAAATAAAATCCACGTGGACCAATCAGATTCAGGGGCTTTATATATAAAGCCCCACCACTACACCCTTTTTTCAGTTTCTCTCTCCATGCTGACTCAGCAGCCACGTAGACCAATCAGGATGGGGGGCTTTATATATAAAGCCCCATAAAGCCCCCCACTACACATGGTCTTAATCTTTGAAGATTCCTTATATCTTTTTTAGTTATCCTATTTTTTACTTGTTCGCTTACAAATTGGACCCTTAAGCACATTAACTACATTCGACGTCCTTAAGGTAAGAAGTTTGTAACACTTTACGCTCGTTTTCCATCCTATCACACACTTTATTTTCTTCCTAATACAATTAGAAAATGCACGACATTCACTTTCAAATGTATACGCGTTTCAAACTTTGAATTTGTATCCACTAAGAGTTAAAAGTCTCATTCAAATAGGCTTTGGTTACCGTGTCCCCTATACGCCGCGTATAGATCCCTAACATGTCTCTAACTGGTGGACATTAATTACGTGTGAAAGTTTGTGCAACCCCCTATATGCGACGTATAAGGGAGTGTGCAAATAATTTGGAGGTGTGTAAATACCATAACCTTTTAAATAATCGTTTAGAATTCAAGGAGTGTGCAATATATCTTTTATCCTTTTCAATTAAAAATATATATCAAAAGTATAGAAACTGTTTTTAATCCAATATTTAGTAATTCCTGATAATATATAAGATAATTGATGGAGGAGAAAGAAAAAAGAAAAGAATCTTAGAAGACTTGAAAGGTAAAAGTGAAGTCAATGCTTCATTCGTTGCTCCTTCCTGTCTTCTTCCTAAGATCATGTGTAGTGGTGGGGGGTTATGGGGGGGTTGTAGTATTAAAATATTAAAAAGTAATAAAAGTGGGGTTATGTAAAAAGAGGGTGTAGTGGGAAGGGGGTTATGAGGGGGGTTATAAATGATTGGTAATGATTGGTTAATTATTGTTTTTTATTTAAATAAGAATATTAAATAATATTTCATTAAATATAAAAATAATAATAAAAATAAAAATTTTTCATTAAATATAGAAAACTTACAAATACTAAAAAAAATTACAAATACTAAAAAACAACAAATACTTAAAAAAAAGTTACAAATACTTAAAAAACCTACAAATACTTAAAAAACCTACTCGTCGTCGTCGTCTCCTTCTTCGTTTTCTCCTTCTTCTTCTTCTTCTTCTGCTGCTGCTTCTTCTTCTCCTACTTCTTCTTCTTCTTCTTCATCATCTTCTTCTTCTTCTTCTTGGTTGTGACGAAGCGGGCGAATCGACCATGCTTCCTCCACCAAATCCGCCTTCAACGCGTTATGTATCTCCTTGGAACGCAACATGGCACTGTTTTGGAATCTCTCCTCCTGTGTCGCTTGCGTCCCTGGAACATCTTCTTCTGCAAAATAGTTTGGGCATATTGCCTTTCCTTCGTCTTCAAGTATCATATTATGCATTATGATACAAGCATACATCACCATTCTAATCCTTTCTTTTTCCCACACACGACAAGGATTTCTAACAAAATGCCATCGTTGTTGTAGAACGCCAAAACACCTCTCGACGTCCTTTCTTGCAGACTCATGAGTTCTTTTAAAATATTGCCTTCTTTCATCTGTTGTCTGACTAAACGTTTTGACGAGCATTGAATACTCCGGATATATACCATCCGCCAAGTAGTATCCATGCTCGTAGTAATTATTATTTGCATAAAACCCACATTTCGGTATTGTTCCGCCAATGTAAGACTCTAGCAATGGCGAAAACTGAAAAGTATTTATGTCGTTCATACACCCGGCGAGACCAAAGAAGGCCGACCAAACCCACAGGTCGTGTGAGGCAACTGCTTGTAAAACCAACGTTGGTCCCTTTTGGTCACCGCGTGTATGTTGACCTCGCCATGCGGTTGGACAAGCATACCATCGCCATTGACGACAATCTATACTACCAATCATACCGGGTAGTCCATGTTTTTGTAAATGCCTTTCATATAGTTGTTGAAGGTCGCTCCATGTCGGGTTTCTCAAGTATCTTTTTCCATATAATTGGCATACACCTAAAAAAATCAAATGTATATATAAAAAATATGTACCAAGTATATGTATATATAAAAAAATCAAATGTATATATAAAAAATATGTACCGTAGCAGAAATACTGCAAAGTATCGCGTGTGGTTTTCTCCGCCATCTTCAAATACTCATCATTGATATCGTATGTGTTCCCGTAGGCGAGTACACGTATTGCGGAAGTCACCTTTTGAATTGCTGTGAATCCTAAACACCCTCTAGCGTCGGGTTTTTGCTTAAAGTAGTCATAGGCGGACTCTAAATCTTGCGTGATGCGCAAAAATAAGTTTTTACTCATCCTAAATCTTCGCCTAAACATACCAGGGCCGTATACCGGATTCTCATTGAAATAGTCATTCATCAAACGGTCATTGGCGGCTACACGGTCTCGCTCTATGTATTGCCTAGACAATATCGGCCGTGGGGGGGGGGATTATTTATAAGATGCATCGCGCTAGTCGCTAGCGTAGCCGCACTCGTAACGGCTTCTTCCTCTTCCGCGCCGTCATCGCGAAAAAACTGGTTATATAGATCGATAAACGAATCTTCGGAGGGAGGAGACGACATTTTGGTGAATTCTTTGTGTGTTGAAATTTTTTAAGTTGTATGTATGTATTGTATGTGTGAATGAGTGTGTGTATGTAGTGTATGTGTTGTAGTTTAACACACATATATATATATAGATAATAGAAGTGATTTTTTTTTTTTATTAAATTCGACCGTTGAGAAACGGTCACTTTGACCAAACATCCCACACAGCGCTGTTATGTAGAAAACGGGAATTGCTCAAAACGGGCTATAGCGCCCCGGGGGGCGGTGTGCCCGGACGCTATAGCCTGAAAACGGCGTTATATTGGTTCCACTACACAAGGCCTAAAAGGGATAGCTTTGGCACTATAAACATTGTCTTATCAGTACTTTATATTTCATTCTGTTATGGGTCACCATCGTCATACTGTTCATATTTTTTTTAACGGTCACCAAATTAGAATAACCTATGGAGTATCATCGTGTCACCAATGTTACCACGCGATCATATTCCACCACCAAGTCACGAATTCAGGAGAAAACTCATAATTATGAGAAAACCTCATTTGTGAGATTCGAACCCAGGACCTTATGGTCCCTAAGTCTTATCTCATCACCAAAATGTCGTTGAGTTATAATGCCTTTGTATGAGTTATTAGTAAAAGATTAATGTTAATAAATGTAAAATCTTTTAACTAAGTAATAATATAAGTAAATTTTTATTAATTATAATTTAATAGAAATTTTATTTTTAATAGAGTAGGCTTTTCTATTCAAAAGAGGGTAGCGGGGCAACTTGTGACCCGTTTACCTGCCTCCCATTTGTATGAATTATTGGTAAAAGATTAATGTTAATAAATGTAAAATCTTTTAACTATTAAAAAAATTATAATTATAATTACAATTAAATGCTAAGTTTTATTTTATTCTTTTGGTTTAGACTATCCGTTGTGACCCGCGAGCGACCAGCCGTGAGCCACAAATTGGTACACGTGGATAGTTGGCACCATAACACCCAAGCTTTAGCCGTCTCGCGAGCTATCCAAAGCTACCACACTCGCGTGTGGTAGTGGGTCAAATATGACCGTTGGCTGGTCAATAGAGTCGTTGGCTGCCGACCGTTGGCAGCCGGCTGCCTATTTGGGAGCAATTCTCACACCACACAAACCATCAAAAAAAATCTTTCACTCACTACAAAATAGCTTTGCAATGGAACGATTTTTCTTCGTCCGACTCGTCCGAAGAAGACAAGTTGTTTATGGAAGTGGGTAAGATAACGATTGACTACCTCATAGCACGGTCTCGAAGAGAAAGGACTCCAATGCTAACCAGACAACCGGCGCTTGACCGTGATAGAGAGGGAGCAAACGATACTTTGTACCGACACTACTTCAGCCCCGATCCCGTGTATACTGAAAATCATTTTAGGCGACGCTTTCGAACGAGTAGACAATTATTCATGTGCATATCAAATGATTTGTCGGACCGTTATCCTTTTTTTTTCAACACAAAGTAGACGTAAGGGGCCGACTCGGGTTCACCTCCATATAAAAATGTACGACCAATAGCCTACGGCTTGCATCGGATGCAATGGACGAGTATATTGCGATGTCCGAAAAAGTTGTGCGCGGCTCTCTTCATTATTTTTGTCAAGGTATATCTCTATACATAGTTTACTCACATATTTTTTACACTTTTATTATCAAATGTCGTTTTAAAATATGTATGTATATATATATTTGCGTAGGGATCATATCTATTTACTCACGACGGTATTTGCGTAAACCAACCATGTATGATATCCAACACATATACGAGGTTCATGGTGAAAAACATGGGTTTCCCGTCATGCTTGGTAGTCTCGATTGTACGCATGTTGGTTGGGCTATGTGTCCTACGGCCTGGCAATGTCAGTTTCATCAGGGTGATCATTCTGGACCGAGTGTCATACTTGAAGCGGTGGCCTCGCAAGATCTTTGGTTTTGGCATGACCTAAATGTTATCGACCAATCACCTATATTCGATAACATTATCGATGGGGTTGAGGCGTGTAACACCCCGGTTACTAGGCCCAAATTTTCTCGCATCTAAAATTATTATGACGGACAGTAGAATAATATGAAGCTACACCGGTGAGTTGTAAAATTATTTTAACAAGGGGAAATAATATCATACGCGTTGCAATATCGGACCGACACCCGTTAACGAACTTAAACCCGGACCTGAACCCATAATGGTCGAGTCACCAAGGGGGGACATGTGTCTTCCTTGTGGTGACAACACCTCACCATAAACCATGTGTGGATAATGGTTTTGTTAAAAACCATTAACCACAAACTCTTTATAAACTCTAGACCAACACACATTCTTTCCCTGATGATAATACCTGCACTCACACACCCACTTTAGAGAGAGAGTCAGGGAGATTGACGGAGGAGGATCTCAGGCCACCACCATCTCCGGTGGCCTCCAACGACAACCGACACACGCATCCTCACACCCTTCCCCTTTTCTTGTCTGCTAAACCGAACCACACCGCCACCTCCGAAGAGAGAGAGAGAGAGATCTATTAGAGAGAGAGTGAGACCAGAGAGTAGAAACATAAGCGGAGAGAGAGGAAGAAGACGCCGGTCATGGCCTATTGGCCGGCCAGTTCCGGCAGTAGAAGCGACAGCGGCAGCGGCTGCTGCTAGGGTTCTGATCAGTTTTAAAGTCTTTATGGTGGTTCCCAACTTGGATCGTTAATGGGTTGGAATTATTAACAGAAAGAAAGATTATCGAAGGTGAGATTTAAGATCTTATTTTGTTACCTGTTAATAGTTGGTTTAAAGATGAATAAGCTTGTGATGGTTATTGATGATGGTTTGAATGATGGTTCAGGTTAGAACTTTGTAGTCTAGTAATGGTATGGGTTTCGATAAAGGGTTCTGGTCAGTAGGGTTCGGTTATGGTGGTTGTCTGATGATGATGGTGGTACGATTGTTAGAGGCGGCACTATGGGTTAGGTAACGGAGGGGTTATGGTGGTGGTTGTGATGAGTCATCAGATTGATAGGGAGGATGGATACGGTGGTTAGATAATAACTAGTTTGGGTTAGGTCCTGTGGTAGTATAGCAAAATTATGTATAAGGATTGATACTGATAGGGAGAAGAAGGGACGAGACCCGAGTCAACTTGGTTGACTCGGTCAACAACAGTCAACCCTTGGTCACTGGTCAACTGACCAGTCAACATAGTCAAACTGGAGGCGTGTCGAGAGGTATCATCAACAAGAGCCGTTCGAATGATTATTATTACATATATATCATGTGTACACGTGTGGGACGCGATTACCATATGGACCGACCCGATCATCTAAATCAAGATAAATAACAAACTTATATGAATGAATGTGTTAGTGATATGAACAAGTATATATTGAGATAGTTCACTACATGACGATATGATAATGACAATAATAACGTAGAATAATTGGAAACTAACAAAGACTTGTAGAACTAAGGATGAACAAATATACTTATAGGCGATGTGGGATTCATGACCAAAATATTGGAACATATGAATTATGTTAAAGACATAAGACATTAGGACATACTATTCAAGACTTGGTATATCATGTGTGTATTGACCATTGTGTGTAAATAGAACTATATAAACAACTTAACATAAACATTGGTTATCTAAATACTAGTAGGACATAAGATGTTGAACACAACAATAGAAGTTTGGATAAAGAACCTAAGCCTGCCCACACGTGTAAGCGCGATATTGGTTACACACGCTAATACTTGTGATCATGATAGGACTCGGAAGGTAATACATTACAGGCTCGAGGCATTGGAATACTGTATGAAACTGTGTGACATGATGTTATACGCAATCAGGTGAGTTTCGTGTACTTCCCCCTTTTTCTATCTTTCTATTTTGGGGTGAACATATGCTTGTATGTGTAAACTGTTTTGTGTGAAAACTTACTTGATGTGACAAGGGCTCCCGAAACCAGATGCACCTTCCACTGAGGTCTGCGGACCGTTGCGGCATATATTATGCCGTAGGGAATCCATAATGGGAGTAGATGGATTCCGTGTTAAGATTGAGGTGTGATACTTGTACATCACCGTGTGTTTAATTGTGTAAACTTGTTTTCGAACTATTAAACTGTTTTGGATTTACTTAACAATTTACACGGACTCACCAGCATATTTGCTGACCAAACTCTTTTAAGCATGTGTTCAGGTACTGCATTTGGATAATCTTGAAGACGAGGTATATGCTTGCTAGTTCGGATTAGAGCTTGTTATGGTAGAAGATTCAAGAGGCTAGCGTAACGGTTTAGAGCATCTAGAGCTAAGCACGGTTTGAGATTTGGATCGACTAGCGGATCATATCCTATCGACTGCTTCGACGATCGCAGCGTTTCGTCCCTGCATAAATATTAGTTTATTTATTTAAGTTATGTATTTATATTTTTGGATTAGAAATTGTATAACATTTAAATATTAGTTATTGTTGCTTTCGTTGTGCAAGTCTGTTACCAAACTGTCATTTCGACCAGCCCCCACCGGGTCGGGTTGTTACAAGCCGCCCCAATCGTTTTACGCTAATAATGTAAATTTCAAGTACGGATACTACTTGGTTAATGGTATTTACAACGAATGGGCGACACTTGTCCAAGCTTTCTCGTCACAACTTGAAGACAAACGCAAGTACTTTACAAAGAAACAAGAGTCGGCAAGAAAAGATATTGAAAAAGCGTTTGGCGTTCTTAAAAAAAAAATTGTGTTGATTGCCAACCCAATAAGGTTTTGGACACGAGAGAGGATCATGGACGCCGTCTATACTTGTATTATTCTACATAATATGATATTGGAGGACCAAAGCTTGGTTATATGTCAAAATTACCAAGGTGATATCCTACGTGCCGAATCGACAATCGATAATAACCAAAGACCCGACAACATAAGGAATCTCAAGAACCGTGAGATACACGGAAACCTCTTCCATGAATTAGTCGAGTATTTGTGGGCTAAACGTCCCGATGATCTTGTATTAGATTAGTTTTTAGTTTTTTTATAGTTTATTGTAAACATTAATATAATTTTTAGTTAACTTTATTTTTGTTTTAATAATTTTGACAAATTTAGAAAGGATAAAAAAAAGCTGGATAAAGCTGCTGCTTACCTCTAGCCACAACAACATTAGGCGAGTGAGCAGAAGCTTTATCACCCTGCCAACTAGCGCTGACATGACGCAATATGAGAGGATAAAACTTTTGGTCACATCTAGATACAACGGATAGTGTTACGCGATCCTTCATCCAGGCAATAAAAATCTGATCTTTGGAGTCTACATCTTCTAAGTCACGTGGATGAATGTGCTTTTGTTTCACGATGATAACAAGAGAGTTTGTTGCCACTTAGGTTGTAGCCTAGTGAAGCAGCGCCATGTGACAGTTGTGGGACCCATGTAAGGAGGAATTGTGGGGAGTGGAAGGGGGGAAGAGGGGGGAAGAGGGGGAAGTGACATGTGGAAATTATTTTCTTTTTCATTTTCTTTATATAAACTAATAAAAAACACAATTTTAATAAAAACATAATTAAAAACATTATAATTAATAATAAACTACAAACTAAAAAAAACATGCAATAAAACAATACATCAACTAAAAAAAATACATAAACTAAAAAAATACATAAACTAAAAAATACATCAAACATGTTTTTAATCATCATGTTAGTATTATTTAGTTATTTTTCTATTTATTAATGGGCGTTACAAAAGTTAATGATTAAAAAAATACTAGGTTTATACCCGCCGCGCGTTGCGGCGGCGGGGGCAAACGGGTTACTGAGTCCTACATGAACGTAGCGTGGAACGCAAATATGGTATTTAACCAAAAAGGCTGGTACAAAGCAGCGCACTAATCGTCCGGGGCAAAGTATCTTTATATCATGCATAAAGGCTCAGGCGCGCAATCAACCTAGTTAGTGAGACATTTATACAGATCGTTGTTGGGAATGGAACACAAATTAGAGTTTGACTTTTGCAACCTTTGAATGCTATTATTATATATGCGAATTCCAGTGAACAAAAATAATGGTGATTAGCTCTTTCAACTTACTATATTGTACATGGCTGAACAGTTCATTTTAGGATTCACACCTGAAAGTTTGTTAGTTTAAAAGATTGAAAACAAATGCTTACCAACTTAACTACACAAAAGAAAGATCGGCATTTAAATATGAAAGTAAAAACATGTAAAATTAGACATAACAGCCTTAGTTATCATAATTCCATTTCAATATAGATGAGCAGCCAATTTCCAAAAACAACGACTGATTCAAAAGCACTTTCTACAACAAAACGTAACACATAAAGTAAAACTAACCAGCTAGGCACCAATCTAACACAATTAGAAGAACTTTCTCAGCAAAAACAACATTCAACCACAAAATCGTAGCCAACAAATAAAGCATAAGTAGCCAAGCAAATGTGTAATAGTTCCAAAACATCATCACCATCCGGTAGCAGCAAAAGGCAGACAAAACACATAAATACACAAAGTGAAAGCATTATATCATTTCAATAGGTTTGGGAAATCACCTCGATCGCCTGTGTTTGCAAGGTGGGCGGCGCAAAAGGCTATGTTGCGTTGAACCTTTCCTGCCTACACCTTTTTTAGCCGTTATAGCTGCTTTTGGCAGTAAGCGTTAATTTATATCCGCAGCTGTGAAACAACATCATCTGTTGTCGCCGTAGACTGCTCGAACCCAAAAAATTAGGGCAAAAGTCATCATACAAAATCAAATACAGAAGACGACGGTTTGATGGTACAATAAATGATTAGCAATCCGCCGTAAGGGGCTGAAACCAACCGGCAATAACAGCAGCAGACCATCTTTGTCGACCGTCGAAACCGTAGACGGTAACATCCTTTGGTCATGAAAAGATAGGGCCTTCACCTTCTCCTGTGGTCGTGATAGTTACTTGAATCGGAAACGGAGGAAACGGTTGGCGTCTTCATCGGAGAAAATCAGAGGGTATGACATGAGGAAGAAGAGGCAGGTGGTTGCGATTTGTGAGAGATACATCAGGAAATTTCTGGAGAAGAAGAGAGAGAACGTCGTATATATATGTGGTGTTTGTGCATTACATGCTTGTACGTGAAAAAAGTGACACTTTAAACGCTTATATCGAGCGTAACAGTACCTACTCCTCACATCCAAAGTTGCAGTTTAAATATATATATAATTAGTGGCATATCCTTCTATTTCATCATTTTTAACAAGATATGATGTAAACTAAAAAAAAAAAAAACACGACATGATAGTAAAGAGAGAGAAAGAAAAAAAAAAGAAAAGAATATTGGAGACTTTGAAGCAAAAAAAGTTAAGTCAATCTTCCATGCTCCTTCCTTTATACTTCATTCTGTTACGGGTCACAATCGTCCTATTCATATTTATTGAAAGTAATTATTATGACTACAATAATAACTATAATTTTCTTGGATTTAAACTTTTTCTTAAATCGTAAAAATATAAAGACTAAAAACACATAAAAACAATGCTTCCAAGTGACCAAGTGTATGTGTAGTGGGAGGCTTTATAATCTTAATGAAGTGAGATAAGGGGCTTTATGATATGAGACTTTATGTAAAATAGGTGTGTAGTGGGTGAGAGAGTTTATGAGGGCTTCATGAGAATTAAAATATTATTATTTGATTGGATCTAGAAGAAGAGGGTATAGAAAATTGACTAAAAATAATATTATGAAATTATTTTTTCTTTGATAAGCCCTTCCACCATAACGCCCCATAAAGCCTAACGGGGCGGTGTAGAAGGTGCTATGGGGCGCCATAAATCCTCAAAACGCCCCATGAAGCCCACTACACAAGCCCTAAGCCTATAACAGGTTGGATAGAGCATCGAACAACCTGTTAGTTTAGTTCACAAGGCTAGAAACATGCAAGATTGCAAGTACTCAATGAGCCTAGTTGAACAAGACTAGTAGATGAGTGGGTTTTCTAAATTAGGTAGGTCCATGCATTGTTTAAGAAATTTTATGTCTATTCATTTATGTGATGAAGCCTTTTATTGGTAAAACTTTTACCAATATACGAGAACACATAATTTAGATTTAGAGTTAATAACTTAATAATATAAAAACTATATATGTGAGTTCTAAGTTGTGATGGCAAGGCACTAATTAGTAATTACCAACATATAGAAGTAGGTTTATGACCTATTGAGTGTTGATTCTTTAAAAAGTTTTGCTTGTTCAGAAAAACGAACTATTCTTTTTAGGATACACGTATTTTATCACTTTATATTAAAATTTTCTATTACGGAAACTTGTATTATATGATGTTAAAATCTATTTATATCCATGTTCGGTTTTTAAAATGCAATAGTATTTTTTTATTTTATCTTATATTCTTGTTGTAGCGGTAATATCTAAGCATATGATTTTCATTCTGTCTCCCTCAAATATCATCGTACAATTCAATATTCATATCTAAGTAAATACTCCGTAATAACAATTCCATTAGAATTAAAATTATTAAAATATATTAATAATCAAGTGAATTTAAATAGTTATGTTTTCATTTTTTCTATTTTGGTTATTTTTTTTTTGCTTTTTTTATTAACTTTTTTTTTCCCTATTTTAATCACTAAAATTTTTGTTAAATTTTTTCCCCTCATTTTAGCCACACAATGTTTTTTTACTTTTTGTTTAAGTTTTTTTTTCCTATTTTGGCCACCAACTTTTTTATTAAGTTTTTTTTTTCCATTTTGGCCCCCGACATAATGCGTTTTTTTAACCGATTTCGCGCGGGTTCGGTTTTTGTTCGTTTATTATCTATATATTTAACGATCACGAAATGAATAGTTGCTTCACTCTAATGTACGCAGCCGGCCACCGACCACATCTACCGTGCGTCATCTCCACCATGTGCCGCGGACCGCGGGAGATTCCCGGTATTCTCCGTGTAGCCGCTACCACTTTTGTATTTTCTCATTGTCCAAAGTTAGTCTCTATGCCTTTATCAGTTACCAAAATCCGCATTAACACGTCATGTGAAAAACGCGCAACGCGCGTATTAATACACATATATAAGTTTTATTAAATTCAATCATAAATATTAAAAAAAAAATATTAAACTAAACCCAAGAAAAAAAAGTACATAGGACCCACACGGTTTGGATATCAGTTTTCACGGAACATTCTAGACTTAAAACATGTCCTACCTTAGCTTGGTGAGCAAGCCACAAGGGCAAAATCGTCATTTACCACTAATAACCACCACAGTGCCCACTCCCACTTATATAAGTAACCCACATTCACAACCAGACGCTTCACTCACCAATAATAAATAACTGCAACACACAATTCACACTCAATGGAGCGAACAAACAACTACAATCGATGCGGAAACAACGGCGGCTACCGTGGTGGCCGGAACACCAACAACAACGGCGGTGGCAGAGGCGGCAACGGACGAGGCGGTGGTGGTGGTGGTTATCATCAGGGTGGACGGAATGGAAATCAGCGGCAACAGTATGGTGGTAATCAACATCAGGAACAGTACCAGGAACACTATGGTGGTGGTAGAGGTAGGGGTATGGGTATGGGTAGGTGTTAGGATCCGTTGAGTGGATCAAGCTCCAAGAGTTAAGAAGAAGAACACGACAGTTGCAACAAATTTTTCTCTACCCTTTTCAATTGAAATTACAAGACTTTAAATAGAAAAATGCAAGCCTAATGCACCTACTCTACATGCTCTTTATTAGGAGACATGGACTGAATGGGAAACGTGCAACATGGAGGAAAAATAACTACCCACTATCTAACCTACTAACTTGTGCAGTAAACTAAATGGGTTGACTGGGCCCTGGATCTTTGACATTGGAAGTGGGCTTAAGGTCAGCTCCAATACATGTTCTTGGGTCAGGTTGTTGGGCTTGGGCTCCTGAGTCTGGGGTCGTAACAATGCCCACTCCTGGAGAACAGACCTTGTCCTCAAGGTCGGTGATAACAACCCTAGAGGATAGCGTAGAAGCAGGTGGCGGCGTTCCCTTTAGCGTCACTGGGTGATCGTTGTGACGGAAGCTGAGAGAAGGGACCGAAAAATCGGCTGTGACAGGACCTAACGAACGGAGCCACTCGAAACCCAGAATTAGCTCGGAACCCTTAAAATCCAAGAGAAACAGGGGCACCTGAAAAGAAACCTTGGCCAAGACCAATGGAACCGCTGGGCAAAAACCGGGACACTGGAGAGGTTCGCCGTTGCCCACAAAGACCGGGAAAGTGCTAGTATGTTGAACCGTAAGTTGTAGGAGGGATGCAACATGGGGCTGGATGAGGTTGTGAGTGCTACCAGAGTCAACCAGGATGCTAACCGGATGGTTGTTGATGAACCCGGTGAGTCGCATCGAAGTGGACACAGTGAAACCAAAGTAGAGCGCTGGTGTGAGACTGAGAAAGTGAGGAACAGAAGAGGTATCCTCGAGGATGGGAGGTGTAGGAATGTTTGGAATTTCAAGCGAATTGTCAGCGATAAGCAAAAATTGTGGGGGGTTACACCGGTGACCAGGAAGATATTTTTCTGGGCATCGGAAACAGAGACCCGCGGCACGGCGTTGTTGCATCTGTTCAGTCGTCAAACGAGCTGTGGGCAGGGAAGTGGCAGGGGAATTTGGGGATGGCAACAGTGAAGGAAGGGCGGTTTTTGTGGGTTGCAAGGTAGTGTTGTTGGAAGAGGTTGGTGACACAACTTGTGAGGAAATGTGCAGTTTGTCTTCAATGAGTTTTGATAAGCCATAGGCTTGGTGAAGTGATGTTGGTTTGAGGACTGCTAATTCCGTACGGATATCCGGTGTTAACCCGGATATGTAGCAATTGAGGATAGCTTCGTTAGGGAGACCAACAATACAATTGCATATCTTCTCAAATTCCGCTTGATAAGCCGTTACTGTCGATGTTTGGGTGAGTTTAAAGAGCGTGGCCTGGTGATTCTCGTAGGTGGAAGGACCAAAGCGAAGTTCGAGGGCTCGGGAGAACTCAGGCCAAGTACCCAAGAGGTTATTCTTAGCCAAGTACTTGTACCAGCTTAAAGCTTCCCCGACAAAGTAAAAGACGGCGAGAGGAATGCGTTCCTCCATTGGGGTCTGGTAGTAAGAAAAGAAGTTTTCTGCCTGAAAAATCCAGTCTAACGGGTTGGTACCGTCAAATGAGGGTAGGACGATCTTGGGAGTACGAGGGCGATTTGACTGGTGGGTTGACTTGTGGTTTGAAGGTGGTTCTTGGAGTGAAGAGAATGAGCCAAAGGACATAATTGCAGGTGATTCTTTGGCCTTGCCAACAGAAGTGAGTAGCTTTGTGGTGACATCAAGTTGTTGTTTCAAAGAGTCTTGAAGGGATTTGAAATTGGCAGAGGCTTGGTTAGAGGTAGTAGTGTTGGTGGTGATTTGTTGGGTGAGAAGTTCCTGCAAGTTTTGGAAATTAGCTGCCGTTTGAGCAGATGTAGCAGCATTGTTGGTGAGCAATTGGTCGAATTTCTCGATGAGGGTTTGCATAGCGTCATCGCCGGAGACGGTATCTTTACGAGGAGGCATGGTAAGAGGAATGAAAGCACCAATTGTTAGGATCCGTTGAGTGGATCAAGCTCCAAGAGTTAAGAAGAAGAACACGACAGTTGCAACAAATTTTTCTCTACCCTTTTCAATTGAAATTACAAGACTTTAAATAGAAAAATGCAAGCCTAATGCACCTACTCTACATGCTCTTTATTAGGAGACATGGACTGAATGGGAAACGTGCAACATGGAGGAAAAATAACTACCCACTATCTAACCTACTAACTTGTGCAGTAAACTAAATGGGTTGACTGGGCCCTGGATCTTTGACATTGGAAGTGGGCTTAAGGTCAGCTCCAATACATGTTCTTGGGTCAGGTTGTTGGGCTTGGGCTCCTGAGTCTGGGGTCGTAACAGTAGGGGTCGAGATTCCGATGCGATCGGAGGTGGTCGTGGCCGTGGTCAACAGCCGTACCGGGCTTCGGCTAACCCTAATTACCCTAGACAGAATGCTGATCGAGTACCGGAAGGTAACGCTTGGAGTCGTGTTGCGTCTGGTCAACCGGCTCTGCCTCGGACACAAACCCTAACTCAGAACCGTCATGGTATGACTCACGTCACTCATTGTTTTATATTGTTGCTTGATTTCGTTAAAATAGTTTATATTTTTGATTGATTTTTCAAGTTTAAGTTAGGTTTATTTTATTATGTTAATCAAAATAGTTGTTTCAATCAATTTTTAAATTGTGTTGATTTAGGTTTTTTTTTTTTTGTATAAAATTTTGAATTGTGTTGATTTAGTTTCCTCAATCAGTTTTGAGATCGTGTTTATTTAGTTTTTTCTGTTGATTTTTTTTTAATCTGTATTGATTTAGGTTTTTCAATCAAATTTTATTTTTAAATTGTGTTGATTCAATCAATTTTTCAATAATGTTAATTAATGTTAATATTAGTTTTTACAGTCCTTTTGAAATTGTGTTAATTTAGGTTTTTTTAGTGGATTTGGAAATTATGTTATGTTTTCAATTGATTTTTAAATTGTATAAGTTTATTTGTTTTAATGATTTAGAAATGAATATTAGAAAGTGGTTTTGAAGCTGTGTTATTTTCTGTTTACAGATCTTCAGGTTCAGGAAGTTGAGGGACGAGTATCAACCCTGAGTGTTACGGAACACTCTAAGGATGCTGGAACAAATGTTCATGTGCCAATTAAGCGTCCGGACCGCGGTACGCTTGCAATGAGATCGGTGAACCTTCTTGTTAACCATTTCCCTGTTAAATTCAATCCATCAAACAGTATCCTACGCTACGACGTAGAGATTAAACACGCGCCTGCGCCTGAACAAGGCGCATCATCCTCTACTCGAGCGTTGAAAAAATCGATCCCAAAAACATCCCTGCGACTGATCCAGGAACAGCTCTGTGTTGAATATCCTGACGAGTTTCCGTTACTCCAGACTGGTTATGATGGTGAAAAAAATATTTTCAGTGCAGTCTCTTTGAAGCCGGGGATATACAATGTTCAATTTTGTGGTCGGTCATACGTGTGCACTATCAAGTTTGGGAATGAGCTAAACCTTTCAAAGCTACAAGATTTCTTGAAGGGGAATGCTTTGCACGTCCCTCGTGATGTCCTGCAGGCATTGGATGTGGTGATGAAGGCGAATCAATTTAGAGAAAAGGTTTCGGTTGGTAGGGGTATGTACCCGCGTGTGCACAGAAGGGAAGATGACTTCCGTTGTGGTGTGGCTGCATACAGAGGATCTCAGCAGAGTTTGAAGGTCACTTCTAATGGGTTGATAATGTGCACAGATTATTCTGTTGTGCCGTTTCGTAAACGGATGCCGGTTCTTGATTTCCTTAAAGAACATGTTTTCCTCCAAGTCAATGACATTTCACGGAACAGGCCCAAGATTTTGATGGCTTTGAAAGGACTAAAGGTGAGTGTGACTCATCGGAGAACAAACCAGAAGTACACTGTGTTTGGTTTGTCTGAGAAACCGACAAAGGATATTTCGTTTATGCTTGAGGATCTTGAAGGGAAGAAAGAGCCTCAAGAGGTTAAGTTGACAGATTATTTTAGAGAGAAGTGGGGTAAAGAAGTAATGCATAAGGGTATTCCGTGTTTGCAATTGGGGAGCGGTAAAAGGGCGAATTATGTTCCAATGGAGTTTTGTGTGATGGCTGAAGATAGAAGATTTCCAAAGGAGCACTTGACTAGGGAAGTTGGTAAAAAGCTAAAGGATTTGTCTCTTCTTCCACCGGATCATAGGATGAGAGAGATATATAGCGCGGTTCGTGAAGAGTATGCACCGGGCAAGAACGGGTATGTATCCTACTCTTCCTTTCTTTTCTTCTTCATATTACATATTTTATTGTCAGATCATCATGGTGTAGATACTCTTCTACACATGTTTTTAACTCATGTTTGTTGTTTTTAAAAAATATGGCAAAATGGATACACGTCATCTGAATGTTTTTTTTTTTTTTTTGTGTTAAAACTATGATCTTTTTATCTGCTTAAGTTGTGTTTCCAGCATAATGCCGAGTTTGTATTATATCTGTGATACTTGTAATATCTTTTAATAAATTATTTAGGAGCTTTTATGCTTAATAATTGTGTCTATTTTCAAACTGTTTGCATGTTTGACTCATTTATTTAAACTAGTATCTTTTTTGAAATATAAATGCAACTATCAACCCATTTTTATTAGTAAATGGTCAGTCTGGCAACAACCAACAAGTCATAACAGTAATTTTGTTTATGGGTCGAAACAGGCCAGGTTGCATTCCACTGGTTCAAATAGACTTTTTATATTTAAGTAGCGTGTATAGTATCTTACCAAAACATATATTATCTTTGTGATATTTTTAATATTTTGAATGAAGTGATTTAGGAGGTCTTATGCTTTGCAAACATATTTTTGTTGATTGTTGACATGTTCAACTCATATAAACTCATTTTGTTTCACATTTACAGTGCAGAGGTGATTAAAAATTTTGAAGTTGATGTTGGGATGAACATGACAGAGGTTAATGGGCGTGTGATTGAGCCACCTATACTGAAGCTTGGTAGTGCAAATGGTAAAACCATCCCTGTTACTGTTGACAAACTGAAATGTCACTATAATCTTATGCAAGGGAGAACTTTAGTTGCTGGAAAATCAGTGGAGAGGTGGGCATTGATAGATTTCAGTCAAGAGCATCGGCATTGGCTAGATGCTAAATCCTTCACCCGACAATTGATGAGCAGGTGCAAAACTTTAGGGGTACGAATGGAAGAACCTCTTAAAGAGTATCAAACAACTATGGACGAGTTATCGAATATTAATGTAGTTCGTGATCTTCTTAAATGGATTGTGGAGGAATGTAGCAAAAAAGACAAGGGCCGGTTGCAAATGATCATTTGCGTGATGCCTGAAGTACATGATGGGTACAAGTCTCTCAAGTTGGTGTCAGAGACTGAAATTGGTGTCATGACCCAATGCTGTTTGTCAGAGAACGCAAACAAACCGAAAAATGATCAGTTTCTTGCCAACTTAGGTTTGAAGATCAATGCTAAGTTGAATGGTTGCAATATGCAACTTCTTGAGCCGTTTCCTCATTTCAGCAAAGATGATCGTTACATGTTTATTGGAGCTGATGTGAATCACCCGGCTGCATCCAACATATCATCTCCGTCAATTGCAGCCATTGTTGGCTCGGTGGACCGTGGTGCAACTCGTTATATCCCTCGTGTGGTCCCACAAGAGCACCGCAAAGAGGAGATTGTTAAATTTGGGAGCCTGTGTTTGGACCTGGTCACCACTTATGAGAAAGTCAATGGTGTGAAGCCGAACAAGATTGTGGTGTTTCGTGATGGTGTTAGTGACGACCAATTTGAGATGGTTCTGAACAAAGAAATGATTGATATGAAGAAAGCCATTTACACTGATAGCTACCGTCCGTTTGTCACATTTGTTGTGGCTCAAAAACGCCACACAACTCGCTTATTTATGAACAACGAGCGTGACGTTGGGAACGTGCCTCCAGGAACAGTAGTGGACACAAACATAGTCCATCCTTCCAATTTTGATTTCTACCTTTGTAGCCATTTTGGAGGCATTGGTACAAGTAAGCCCACTCACTACTCGGTGATTTGGGATGAGATCGGGTTTTCATCTGATGAGATACAGAGGATGATATATGACTTGTGCTTCGTTTTTGCACGTTGCACTAAACCCGTATCATTGGTACCACCTGTGTTCTATGCGGATCTTTTGGCATACAGAGGTCGGATGTACCAAGAGTCATTGGCGGAAATGGAAGCGTCTGGTTCTGCTCCACCTTCATGTTCGTTTGATCAGGCGTTCTACAATCTTGATCAGCACCTCAAGGACTCCATGTTCTTCATCTAAATCAATCTTGAGATGGGTCGAAGTGTCTATACGCATATCAAATATCCTTTCAAAACCGGATTTTAGAAAGGGTTTGTGCGTGAATCTAATGCATTTCGTTCTTTCAGTGTGTGTGTGTGTTTGTGTCGAATAAAAGCTACAGGTGGGTGTCGCCTGTGGTCAAGGTCGTTTGGGTTTGTTTTCTTATACCTTTGATTTCCTTGGAGGTTGAAGGGTACTGTATGTGTTAAGATGTGTGACAGTTTATGTTTATTGTATTGTGTGTTTTTTAATTATAAATTATTGTCTTGTGTGTTTAGTTATTGGTATGAGACGGTTGATGTTTGCTTCATTTAAACTTTGTTTTTCAAACTTTGTATAAAGAAAATATAATATGAAGTTGAGAGTAGGGACATTTGTTAACTGTGAATTTATAAAAAATAAAATAAAATCACAAGTTGATGCATTAAGCGTGCTAACTTTCATGGTTTTGCAAAAAAATAAACTGTTAAAACATTTTAACGTATAAAAAAACATGATTTAAACTGTCTAGACTTTTAATGATAAACTTGTAATGACGAATAAGAATTTTGCCGATGTTACTCTAGTAAACAATGATTTGGGATTATTATTATTTTGTTGAAATTACATCATGATTTGGATTAAATAACACTTACAAGCTATTGTTTATAGGAGTCGTATAAGTGTATAACCATCGAGTTTTCTTGTGCCATTTGAGAGTGGTTCTTCATTTGAAGCGGTTGTGCAAGTTATATTGAATTATTGATCAACCGATTTACATTCTTAATAACTCGTCGATTCACGGCAAACACATTAGATTGAGGTATATATATCGTGAAATTGGAATATGAAATCTATGTTGGTTCGTTCAGGAGTGGCACTTGTTCTTCTTTGAAGACGGTGGAGAAAATCAACCTATATTTTTATAGTTTGTCGTGAAATGACTGGTATCATTCTAGTTTTTGTATTGTTCTATTCTAGGGATAATGGATAAAACAAAGAAAAATCCATAAACACATTTTCCTTGTAAGAGTGTGAACTGAAGTCATCGTATTGACCCAATGTGTTATCCATTTACATGCAATTTGCTCAAAAATAAACATTCAAAGTTATTAGTCAACGCCATTCCCCTTAAATCTAACAAACTCAACTCGTTTTTTCACTAGAAAAATATAAAAATAGTTGAATACAAGATCATATCTATAAATTTGACCGAAAAGAACATAATATTCACTTCTCTAAGTACACCTAATTTCAATATTTCATTGTCCTAAAGAGGGGATTCATACACAAATAAATAGCAAAACAGAAATCCATGTGTTAGCAAATTTGAAATTACCAAGTACGATTTGGTGTGCACAGGGAGGGTAACATGGCCACGGCCACAGCCACGGTGAGGTTGGTGTACCACGCCCCTGCCCCATGTTATTTTGGTGACTTCGGTTACCCCCGACCTGTGAGCATTGTACATCTCTCTATCTTTCTAAATTCTAAATACAAAAACAAAGCTATTATATCCTACTCACAAGAAAGTTATTGGTTGGGTCTGAGAGGGTGAGATGTAGGCAGACCTGTCTCCTATCACTGGTATAGAGAGACTGCTTTTGGAGACACGAGAGAAGTGGGTTCGGTGTTGGTGGGCAGTTGCATCACCGGAGATGGGTGGTTTGTTGAGTGTTTTGAAGAAAAAGAAAAGGCGGGGCGGAAGTGAGGGTTTATGTTTATTTATTTATTTTTTAAATAATGGAACGCGCTTTGGTCATTTACATAGACTTCACATGGCAAGTTGATGCCAGTCCCGGTTAACAACCAATCGAGTGCAAAAGTGCATACAACTGCAGCTAGTGGCAGAGCATGAAATTTCTTTTCGGGGGGGGGGGGGGGGGGGGGGGGAGGGTGAGAAAGTCATAGAACACTTAAAAGTTAAAACCCTTAAAACGAAGGGTGGGTGGTGGTGGTGGTGGGGGGGGGGGGGTCAATATGCATAAAATTTTTGAACGAAAACGCATAAATTTACACTGCTGAGTAAAAAAACATGGGGCCGAGGCACCCCCCAACTATAGAGAAGCTTCGGCCCTGACTAGAACCATATGTGTTAAATGAGGACATTCATACAATCTATGTATATTAAAGGAACCATCCGTATAATTAACTCTATCCCTCAAAATTCCTCATACTATTCATTCCTATCTAAAATATAATTTTATCTGTATCCTAAGAGGAAGTGTGTTGGTGGTAGTTTCACCTTCTCTCCCTCGACTTCTAGATGATTACATTTATTTTGCGAGTTTTACACATACACTTTTACATTTTATGATTTTTACCCTTGCACTATTTCCTCTATCACCCCTCAAATTTTAAGCTTTACGTTTTTACCCCTTACACTATTACTTCATTTTTAAACCTCCTCCCAAATTTTTAAAATTGCAATTTTAGCCCATAGATTACTACTACTTTCCCTAAAAAGTTTTAAATTTTGTGTTTTAAGTGGTGCACTATTACTTCATATTTACACCTCCTACTCCTACTTATGCAAATGGTATTGTGTTTTATGCTTCATGTCTAGCAATGTGTTTCACTTTTTTGTACTTGTCTTTTAGGCATTGTGTTATAAATTGTGTGTAGCATATTATGTCTTACAAGTCATGTTTTATACTTCGTGCCTTACTACACATCTCCACCCCACTACGTGTCACTGTGATGGCGGACAAAATACTAGTTCTACATAATTAATATATTCAAATTCTTTTTATATAAAAATTAATCAGAATTAAATAAAATTAAGAGTTAAATGCCAATTTCGTCCTTGAGGTTTGGTCCAGTTTGCCACTTTAATACAAAAAAGTTTTTTTTTTTTTTTTGCAAATAAACACCTGAGGTTTGGATTTGTTTGCCAAATTCATCCTTTTCACTAACTCGGTTTAAAAATCTCGTTAAGGTCAGGGGTATGCTTGTCTTTTTACCTACAATTTAAAATTTTAACAAAAAAATCAACCTTACCCTACCCCACCCCCTATATGTCTCTCTTCTTCTTCTTCCTCCTCTTCTTCTTCTTGAGCGAGTCGTAACCCTTAAGTAGCTCATAACCTTGATTTCCTCCATGATTTTTTCAACTGAAACTTGTTTATTGTTGAAAATGTGCTCATTCGCATAAAACGCCTTGCGCACACGGAACCCATTCTTAGCCGTCAAGTGGTAAGATAATAAATCTCTAGCATGAAAGGCATACAAGTTCGGAACCCGGCACCATGAGAAAACTAGTTGCCACACGTCTATCAACATCGGACATCCCGTAAATAAGTGGTCTACCGACTCATAATTTGACTCACAAATACTGCATACAGGAGTGTTGACTGGAATATTTCTCCGAACCAAATTATCCACTGTTGGCAACCTGTCATAAAAGACACGCCACGCCACGATCCAACCTTCTTTGGGACTCAATTACACCATTCAAAAATTGAAACCGGAAGAGTATTAGACCTGTCAAAGATCCATTCCTTCATACCGCGCACCGAAAAACCCACTTCTTGACCCGTCGACCATGTCCAGGTATCGCTACTGTAACAACCCGAGGTTGTTTCGGGTCTAGTAAACGGGTCGGGTCGTACCCGACCACCCGATTATTTAATAAATTATTTAAGTTCGAATCTTGCGACTAACCGTTTCAATCAATTATATAGATAATAATTACTAGACTTTTATTATCTCGATTAAACGCTCCTTATCTTATATTTAAACGTTGCCAAACGTTTCTTATTTTATTGTTATACTCGTTACCAAACACCCGAGTTCCAGTTATTATCCCCGTTGCCAAACACCCCTTGTTATATTTATCCTTTATAAAACCTTGCTCTCTCTCTTTGTCTGCATAAACCACGACACACACACACACTTGTGTGTGTTTGCAACAGCCAACCAGACTTCACCGGACAGCCATGGCGGCTTTCGCCGCCTCCGCTGCTGCTTCCGGTTGTCGTCGCCGGACGCCGCCTCCCTCTTACCCAGAACCATCCATAACCAGCAACCACCACTCCGAACCCAAACCTCTGCTCCTCTCTGTTTGAAAGATAACCGGTAACCCTCTATAACTCCTACCCGATAATACCCTCTGCCGATCAATCTCTTTAATCGAACCCAACCCGATAATAACTCTCTTGTTCATCTGTTTCTGCTATGAACTCGTAATCATCACCGATACCTCTGTCTCTGTTATAAAACCCGTATCCATAACCTCCCTGTTTGTCCCTCTGGTCCTGTTAACGCAGCCGGACAGTCACCGGTGATGGTGACTGTCATCAGATCTGTAACCCTTGTTCCCTTCTGTACAGGTGAGCGTATCACCGGTTATTTATAATCAGTCAACCCGAACCCTGTTTGGTGGTGTACTAGATAACACAACTCCAAACCTCCTTGTTCCTGCTCGTCCGTATAATTAGACAGTCACCGAGTCATGGTGACTGTCATCGGAGTTGTAACCATCTGTCTGCTCGGGAATCATAGCCGGGGTAGCGTCGTGAATCCTTGTAACTCACCCGATTAGCTTGGTGTGTTCGTATATTATAATCCGGTGGATTGGGGCCTTCGGTTGATTCCAGTTGTATTCGGGTTGATAATATGATTCTCTGTTGAATTCCGGTCAGTTTCCAGTCATATACCCGGTGACTGTCGAACCCTCCTGTTTTTCCTGATAAAACCGGTTAACTTCTGGTTATGCCGATGTGATTCCGGTTATACTCCGGTCACTTCCCGGTGAGAACCCGAAAGGTATAATCTTTAAACAGTTATTATATATAGATATTGGTATTAGTTATTGATACCCGATTATAATACTGTTCTCTTGATTATTGCGAGGTACCGTTAATCGAATCGGAGAGTTAAACCGATACCGAGTCGACTCGGTGACTCGGTCAACACCCGGAATAGAACCCGGTCCAATAGCTAGACGAGGATTATTAGAATTATACGAATATATATATAATACGGGAACGTACGGACTTGATATAATAATAAGAGAATAATAATCGTATATAAAATATATATATGTTTGTATATATAAGATTCGATATATAAAACGATATACTAGACTCGGGTTAATAATAATATGCTCAGCCGATCCAGCATCCGGGTAAGTACGTATTTACAGTTCAGTAGCTACGAGTGCCAAGCTGTAATGGCCAGCTATGAGGCTAAGCTGTAATAGCCAGCTAGATTTAGGATGTCCGTGTCGTGTCAATAATGAACCCCGAGTTTAGGACTATCTAATATATACCGAATTCTATATATATATAAATTGTATATATATGATATATATCCTAAGTATTACAATCTAACAAGTCCCACGCGTAAAACGTATCGATATATATATGACATATAATTGTAATAAAAGAGACTATAGAAGATTATACGCAAACCTGTGAGTATCGTGAACTCCCCACTTTACTATTTTATTAAACGTTTTAGGGGAAATACATGTCATTTATTAGAAAATATAGAAATGCTTTACATAATAGAATTTATAAATAAATTATAATAGAAAAGGGGATAATAGAAACAACTAGGCCAGTACTGACCGGTATATCGCCATTTCCTTTCTTGTCCGACTAGAGGACAAGAACCAGTCTTACCCGAGTAGAGGGTAGGCATAATTATATTTACCACAAACAGAGTGGTATAATCGATAGGAATGGCAACTAATAGAATATAATAGAAGGACCTATAATCGGTATACTTTAATCGAATTGGTATAATAGAATATATCTTCCCCAATAGAATTGTAAAGCATGTTTATTTAAAAGAATTATTTAAAGAAATATAAATACAGAACTGGCCATTCTATTTATAAAATACACGACCTCACCAACTTTATGTTGACAGAAACTATTTTTGGCATGTGTTCAGGTAACCAATCAGATAGCGATGACGTGGATCCTGGAAAGGTCAAGACTATCACAATCCGAATCCGCTGTGCAACTCTGATACCCGACCCGACGACCCGTCACCGACTGACTGGGTCGTTACAGCTACCTGTGGATAAATTTACTGCAGCCAACAAAGCCAATAATTCAGCATACTGGACCTGTTCTGCAGCCGTAAATGTTGCCCTCTTCCATTCCCAGGCGCAAGTCAGCGACTGATGTGATGATATAATCCGATCCGATACAGTGCTACATCGCCTCTTCTCCAGTTCAAATAATAATGAGAATTTTCTTTGTAATGTGCCATCCGATATCCACCAATCCATCCAAAACAGGATACCATGCCCACTGTTAACATTACCTTTAATGAAATAATTAGGTCCCGAGTTCAATGCTTCCAATATCCCCAGGACACTCGCGATTTGCTTCCACGTACCAGCTAGCGTTAGTTTTACTGGAATATATGTCCACCCCCGACCACTACCGTGAATGGACCATATCACCTTCCGCCATAAGGAATCTTGGGTCTCTTTAAACCGCCACCACCACTTAAATAATAAACTAAGATTCGCATCGCGAAGGGAACCCAAACCAACACCCCCATATTTAGTTGGTGCGACCACCTTTTCCCATGCCAACCAACTAACTTTATCAACATCCTCCACACCTCCCCAAAAAATTTTTATGCGTAGCTTCTCAAGAGTATTAATCACTTGGATCGGAGCTCGAAACAAAGAGAAAAAATACAAAGGAAGAGCGCTCAAAACGGACTTAAGTAACGTTATTCGACCCCCATAGGAAAGACACTTAGACTTCCAACTCGACAACCTCTTCTTAAACTTCTCAATAATCGGGTCCCAACTCCTAACCAGGTTCATATTAGACGAGATAGACACTCCTAAATGAGTGAAAGGAAGCCTACCCCTTGAGCATTTAAGAATGGCAGCCGTATTATTGATCTCATCTTCCCCAACTCCTGTACCAAAAACGCTACTTTTCCTTGCACTAATCTTCAACCCCGAAATCAAGAAAAAACCCCGCAATAGACGCTTAAGATTAATAGTAGAAGAATGTTTTAGTTTCTATTTTGGTGTATGTCCTTAATATCATCTGTGTGTTAGAGCAAGAGAGTGAGAGAGTAGTTGGTGTGCTTTTTTGATGGAAATCAGAGTGGTTTTGGAAGGATGTGTTGTCGAGATATGATTGGTTCTTTGCTTTTATGGTGGTTACAGTGGTGGTGAAGGTGGTGGGTATATTGTGCAGAGGAATGGTGAATGGTGATGGTGTTATGTATGGAGAGAGAGAGAGAGATGGGTGGGTGGGTTTAATAATTAAAGTTTATTTAAAATGGGGAAAAATAATCATTGATGGAATGTCTAAATTGTCCCTCATTTAAATAGGCAAAATGACAAGCTTACCCTGACTTGACGTCAGTTTTTAACCGAGTTAGTGAAAATGGCGAATTTGGCAAAAAAATCCAAACCTCGGGTGTTGATTTGCAAAAAAACATCTTTTTTGTAATGAACGTGACAAACTGAACCAAACACATGGTCGAAATTAACATTTAACTCTAAAATTAAAAAAAGTACAAGCACAAACAAACAAGCAAAAAACCAGACCCACACGGTTAGGCTTTTGAGTTTTCACGGAACATTCTAGAATTGAAACATGCTCCTACCTTTGCGTGGTGACCAAGACAGAGGGGCATGATCGTCATTTACCACTAATAACCACCACAGTTCCCACTCCCCCACTTATAAGTAACCGAGCCACTAACCAGACCCTTCACTCATCGACTAAACACACGATTCACACTCATCACAATCAATGGAGCGAACAAACAACTACAATCGCGCCGGCAACCGTGGTGGTGGCCGGAGCACCGCCGGTGGCAGAGGCGGCAGTGGCCGTGGTGGTGGTGGACGAAACGGAAATCAACAATACGGTAATCAACAGCAGGAACAGTATGGAGGCGGTAGGGGTAGGGGTCGTGGTCAACAGAGTCAACGGACTCCGGCTACTCCTAACCCTAACCCTAGACAGAATGTTGATCGAGTACCGGTAGTCAACGCTTGGAGTCGTGTTGCTTCTGGTCAATCGGCTGTGCCTCAGACACAAACCCTAACTCAGAACCGTCATGGTATGACTCGCCTCACTCATTGTTGCTTGTTTGCCTTTAAATAGTTGGATATTTTTGTCTCATTTTACAGGTTTCTGTTAGATTAATTTCATTATGTTAAATCTATTTACTTTTTTTTAATCATTTTTTGAGATTGTGTTGATTTTAGTTTCTTCAATCATTTTTGAGAGTGTGTTGATTTAATTCTTGAATCAATTTAAAAAAAATGTTGATTTAGTTTTTTTCAAGCAATTTTAATATATTGTTGATTTAGTTTTTTCAATCAATTTTTTAATTGAGTTGATTTAGCTTCTTGAATTAATATTTAATTTTAAGTTATGTTTATTTAATTTTGTAATCAGTTTTAAAATTGTGTTGATTTAGTTTTATCTATTAATTTTAAAGTGTGTTGATTATTATTTTTTTTCAATCGATTTAAGATTGTGTTGGTTTAGTTTGTTTTGCTCAATCAATTTTTAAATGAAGTTGTGTTATTTTTTTTTTCTCTTTTTTTTTTAAATCAATTTTGAAGTTGTGTTGTGCTCTGTTTTCAGATCTTCAAGTTCAGGAAGTTGAGGGACGGGTATCATCTATGAGTGTTACAGAACACTCTAAGGATGATGTAGCAAATGTTTATATGCCAATTAAGCGTCCGGACCGCGGTACGCTTGCAATGAGATCTGTGAACCTTCTTGTGAACCATTTTCC
Organism: Ambrosia artemisiifolia; assembly: GCA_032199755.1. Taxonomy (NCBI): domain Eukaryota; kingdom Viridiplantae; phylum Streptophyta; class Magnoliopsida; order Asterales; family Asteraceae; genus Ambrosia; species Ambrosia artemisiifolia. The sequence goes on from CM063519.1 coordinate 4,580,467, forward strand.
TGTCAGATTTAATCCATCAAAGAGTGTACTACGCTATGATGTAGAGATTAAACACGCGGATGAACAAGGCGCGTCGTCTTCTACTCGAGCTTTGAAAAAAACGATCCCGAAATCATCCCTTCGACTGATCCAGGAGAAGCTGTGTGTTGAATATCCTGACCGGTTTCCGTTGCTCCAGACTGGTTATGATGGTGAAAAAAATATTTTCAGTGCAGTCCCTTTGGAGTCGGGAATCTACAATGTTCAATTTTGTGGTCGGTCATACGTGTGCACTATCAAGTTTGGAAATGAGCTAAACCTTTCAAAGCTACAAGATTTCTTGAAGGGGAATGCTCTGCACGTGCCTCGTGATGTCCTGCAGGCATTGGATGTGGTTGTTAAGGCGCATCTTTACAGGGAAAAGATTCCAGTTGGGAAAGGAATGTACCCGAGAGTGCACCGAAGGGAAGATGACCTTCGTTGTGGTGTTGCGGCTTATAGAGGGTCTCAGCAGAGCTTGAAGGTCACTTCTAATGGGTTGATAATGTGTACTGATTATTCTGTTATGCCGTTTCGTAAAAGGATGCCTGTTCTAGAGTTTATTAAAGAACATATTTGGGACATTAAACAAGTCAATGACATCTTAAGCCCAAGGAATCGGATCAAAGTTATGGATGCATTGAAAGGGTTGAAGGTGACTGTAACTCATCGTCGTACAAACCAAAAGTACACTGTGTTTGGTTTTTCGGAGAAACTTACAAAGGACATTTCATTTTTACAAGAAGATCTTGAAGGCAAGAAAGAACCAGAAGTTGTCATGCTGACAGATTATTTTAGAAATAAGTGGGGTAAAGAAATAACGCATAAGGGTATTCCCAGTTTGCAATTGGGGACCGACAAAAAGCCGAACTATGTTCCCATGGAATTTTGTGTGTTGGCTGAAGACAGAAGGTTTCCGAAGGAGCAGTTGGGTAAGGAAGCTGCCAGGAGGCTAAAAGATTTGTCTCTTCTTGCACCGGATAATAGGAGGAAGGAGATATGCGGCATTGTTCGTGAGGAGTATGCCCCTGGAAAGCAAGGGTATGTAGCTACTTTTCAATTTTGTTATGTTATGTTCTTCCCATGGTGCGTTTTTTATACATTATTTGGACTACATGTGGGAATTGTGGGACGGGCGACATTTCAAAACAGGTAGTCTTTTATGCGGGTTAAAACTGATTATGTTGTGGTTGTCTGGTATGGTTTTCCTTCAGGTATTATAATTTTGACCATGTTAGTGTTAGATGATCATGGATTCTTGGATATGTAGCCAGCTCTTTTGGTTTTCTTAAGTTTTAAGATTTCCTATAAGTTGCTTTTAACTCATAAGAGTGGTTTGGATTTCCACCCGTCTGAATTGGCATAGGAACTGTGTAGTCTGTTATATATGTTCAATACGTTTGCTGTTTTATTGGATGTGGCAAATTGGGCGAGTCAAGCAACATGTGGTAGTATTTTATACGGGTCGAAACAGGTCAATCTGAGTTCACCTAGACTGTGTTCTGGTAAATTGTCATTACATTTAAACATTTATCTTTATAGGTAAATGAAAAACCTTACATGTCAAAAGGTGTAATCTAGATATGCACCGTAATGGTTCACCTTGAATGTTTTTTTAGTTAAAATTATGATCATTTTTACAAACGTAAGTAGTGTGTCTAATATATCGCCAAACTTGCATTATTTCTGTGATAATCTTATTTTTGAATAAGTTGTTTAGTAGCTTTTATGCTTCACTGTGATATTTTTAATTTCTTGATTATATTAGATAGTGACTTTTATGCTTTAAATTGACACATACTGTCTACTTTTGAACTGGTTTTCATGTTTGACCCATATACTAGTTTCCTTCTAGAAATAAAACACAACTCTAATCAACTTATTCATAAGTAAATGGTGAGTCATGCAACAACTATCAGGTCAGAAGGGTGATTTTGGATACGGGGCGAAACTGGCTAGGTTGCGTTATTTTTATATGCTTTTGATTCAAATGTATGTTCACTTATTTTTTTTTCGTATTTAAGTAGTGTGTCTAGTATCTTAATGAACATATATATTTTTGGTGATTATTTCTGTGATGTTTTTTATATATCGAATGAAGTGATTTAGGAGGTTTTATTCTTTACAAAATACAAACACATTTCTGTTTATTTATTACATGTTTTTTCTTAGATCTAAAATAAAATAGAAGTTGTTTCGCTTCAAGTTTTCAATAATAATACTGTTGTTTGACATTTCAGTGCGGAGGTGATTCAGAATTTTGAAGTCGGGGTTGGTATGAATATGACAAAGGTTGTTGGACGTGTGATGGAACCACCTAAACTGAAGCTTGGTAGCTCAAATGGCAAACCTAACATTGTAATAGTTGACAAACAAAAGTGTCACTATAATCTTCTTCAAGGGAGAACTTTGGTAGCTGGAAAATCAATTGAGAGGTGGGCGTTGATAGATTTCAGTCAAGGGCATCGAGATTGGCTAGATGTTAATTCTTTCATTCCAAAATTGATGAGGAGGTGCACAAGTTTAGGGGTACGAATGGAAGAACCTCTTTATGTGTATCCAACCAACATGAGGGAGTTATTTGATTTGAAAACAGTTCGTGGTCTTCTCAAATGGATTGTGGAGGAGTGTAGAAAAGTTGACAAGGGACGGTTGCAAATGATCATTTGTGTGATGCCTGAGAGACATGATGGATACAAGTCTCTCAAATTGGTGTCAGAGACTGAAATTGGGGTCATGACACAGTGTTGTTTATCTCAAAATGCTAACAAAGCAAACGATCAGTTTCTTGCTAACTTAGGGTTGAAGATCAACGCAAAGTTGGATGGTTGCAATGTGGAACTTGTTGAGCGGTTTCCGCTTTTCAGTAAAGATGATCGTTATATGTTTATTGGAGCCGATGTCAATCACCCGGCTGCATCAAACAAATCGGCTCCATCAGTTGCAGCCATTGTTGGCTCTAGGGACCGTGCTGCAACTCGTTATGTTGCTCGTGTATCACCACAAGAGCACCGCAAAGAGGAGATTGTTAATTTTGGGAGCTTGTGTTTGGACCTGGTCAACACTTACGCTAAATTCAACGGAGTGAAACCAAACAAAATTGTGGTGTTCCGTGATGGTGTTAGTGATGACCAATTTGAGATGGTTCTGAATAAAGAAATGGTTGACATGAAGAAAGCCATCTACACCAAAGATTACCGTCCCTTTGTCACATTTGTCGTGGCTCAAAAACGCCACATAACTCGCTTGTTTCTGGATGACAACGAGAATGACGTTGGGAATATACCTCCGGGAACAGTTGTGGACACGAACATAGTCCATACTTCTAATTTTGATTTCTACCTTTGTAGCCATTTCGGAGGCATGGGAACGAGTAAGCCCACACACTACTCCGTGATTTGGGATGAGAACGGGTTTTCATCTAATGAGATACAGAGGATGACCTACGACTTGTGCTACATTTTTGCACGTTGTACCAAACCAGTATCGTTGGTCACACCTGTGTACTATGCGGATCTTTTGGCGTACAGGGGCCGGATGTTTCAAGAGGAGGTGATGGCAATGGAAGCTTCTGGTTCTGCTCCAGCTTCGAGTTCGTTTGATCAGGCCTTCTACAATCTTGATCAACACCTTAAGGACTCTATGTTCTTTATCTAAATCCACAACCTTGAGATGGTTATCAAACATCCTTTTCTAAACTGGGTTAGCGAAAGGGTTTGTGCGTGAATCTAATGCATTTCGTTCTTTTTCAGTGTTATTATTTCTGTGTGTTGAATAAAACCTACTTACAGGTGCGTGTCACCTGTAGTGAAGGTCAGTTGGGCTTGTTTTGTTATGTGTCTTACCTTTTAATTTCCTTGTGGAGGTCGAAGGGTAGTTGATGTTTTAAGATGTGTCAAACGGTTGATGTTAGCTCTTATTTTGTGTGTTAATTATGTTCAGTTATCTATTGTGTGTTCACTTATTGGTGTTAGAATTTTGCTTCCTTTAAACTTATGATCATAACAAAACAATATTCATTTGGATATGTAAGGTATTGAACTTGGTTTTTAGTCTCACCAACTAGAACCTGTAAAAACATCAGAACGTATTTATTATATCATTATTACTTTTTTTGGTCGGGAACGTCTTTTTATCACACTAAACGGTTTAATGGGCAACTGTGAACTGATTGAAATTGCTTGTTGCAGTTAACATAAACAATAGCTTAAACCCGTAACTAGTCAAACGTAACATGTCATATTGAAGAATCGGAAAACTTATAGACAGTATAACCAGTTTCAACTTGAGAGCAGCGACGAATGTGAAACCAGTTCGGTTTGAAACCGGCTTTTAAAACAGCGTGGAATCTATGGCCAAACCACCCGGTCATCAAGCTATCACTGAAAGTGGAAAAATCAAACACGTCTAATGACCCACTGGCTCCTGTTGTTTTATGGCACGGTGGCAGTTATGGGGACAATGTCTATACTAAGGCGGATCATAACGATAGGTTGTATTCGTTTATTATTATTTTTTAACCAACTTCATTTCAGGTTCTTTTGTTAGCTTTTATTTCATTTAAAGTTAAATTCATCTTGTCAAGTTACAATTCAAATCCAACTCGTTCAAATTCCAAATTTTTTATGTGTTAAAAGGTGATGGTTATCTATACTATAGGATTGCGTTTCCATGTGTGGACGTTTTGGCTCAATTTTAATTCACTTTGATAACTTTATAATTTATATACACACTTCGATCTTCAATCAAGGGTCGAATTGATGGATGAACTTCTAGAAAGGGCATATTTTTTTTTGAACAGTAGACTTCATTAAGAAAAGAACAAGTCCTCAAACCGAGGACCGTTCAGACGAAGAGTTACAACATATACAAAGGGTAGACTACCCAATCCTTCCATTGAATGGAGGAGAACTTAGTCCTATTTCTCAACCACAAAAACGCCCAAGACTTGACCATAGCGATAACATCAACAACCCTAGGACTAAATCCTTTAAAGATAAACATTATTTCTACATTTCCATAAGGCCCAACACGTAGTCATGATGATCCCGCGCGTAATCCTTTTGACCCATTTGCCAGCAGCCATATTATCTTGCACTCTAAGAAAGTCTTCAAAGTCGAAGGCCATTATCGGGGGAATTTTACACCATTTCTCTATAGCCGACCAAACCCCGTGAGAAAAAACACAGCCGGAAAACAGGTGTGTAACATCTTCATCCGCAGAATCACAAAACGAACATACCGAACTATGGATGGCGACTTGTCTTCTAGCTAAAGCCAATTTGGTTGGAATGCGATGCATTTCGGAACACCATATGAAAACATTTACCTTGACAGGTAACCAAGACTCCCATGACATATGCTGATTTCTAGGAACTTCATTAGCTTCTCGCAACATCTTCTTAATGCCAGCAACAGAGAACACATCTTTGCCATCTATACCCCACTGCCAATGGTCCGGATCACTAGATAACACCACTGGTTTGAGCAGAAAAATCAGATCTTGATACTCCGAAAATTCTGCAACAAAGTTAAAAACTCTGCACCACTCCGGAAACAATCTGATAGTATCACGGACCAGTTTAAGACGATCAGCCACTGTGCACTGTTTTGCTCGTTCCAGGGCATATAAGTTAGGCCATCTGTCACGAAGAATCGACTCGCCTACCCATAAATCCTGCCAGAATCTGACGCACTTCCTGTTTCCCACTTTAGAACGAATGAGAGACCGAATACTGCACCCGTTTAACTGAGTGCTGTCGACCATTTTAACAATAGTCTTCCAGCAGCCAATTAAACTACTTTTCAATGGCAAAAAGGACCACTGTCCCCTGCAGCCGTGGATCGCTTCAATAATTCTGCACAAACTTGCGTTATTTTGAGACTTAAATCGCCACGCCCACTTCACTAAAAGGGCCATGTTAACATCTTGAATATTAGAAATTCCGAGGCCCCCATTTTTCTTAGAAGTAGTAACAACCTTCCAGGAAACCCAATGAATTTTCTTATCAATACTCGATCCAGCCTAAAGAAATCTCCTCATCATCTTTTCAATTTGAGTGACACCACTGGTTTGAGCAGAAAAATCAGATCTTGATACTCCGAAAATTCTGCAACAGAGTTAAAAACTCTTTCACCACTCCGGAAACAATCTGATAGTATCACGGACTTGTTTAAGACGATCAGCCACTGTGCACTGTTTTGCTCGTTCCAGGGCATATAAGTTAGGCCATCTGTCACGAAGAATCGACTCGCCTACCCACAAATCCTGCCAGAATCTGACGCACTTCCCGTTTCCCACTTTAGAACTTCTAGAAAGGGTTGGGTGAAGAAAAAATTATCCACGTTTTTTTTTTCAACTTCTTTTTTATTTAAAATTTATCTTTGTGTTAGTTATGGTTACAAAAACATGATTATTACAACAAAAGTATTTTTTTTTTTCATAAAATCATTTTAGTAGGATGTATGCATTAATAAACCATTGGGTGATTTGACACGTTCTAACCACTTTACCCATTTAAACCATCTATAGATAAATGGTCGATCATTACCACTATAGCCATATATATCACTAAAATTAAAAGATATATAAACCATTGCTTCTTTTTCTTTTACTTTAAATCTGTTTCGTTCAAGAACATTGCTTCTTTTTCTTTTGCTTTAATTGTTATATTTTTAGAGCTATATGATGAGAATGATTCACAATTATACTAGAAGAGAACAGGCAGATATATAGATACACACAATAAAATAGATTAGAGAAAAAGCATTACAAATATGAAGAAGACATTAATGTATCGTAATTCTAAGATAATAAAAACACAAACACGTACGGTAAATATTAACTGCCATATATGATCAACAAAAGCCATATATGACCAACAATAAACTATGAACTATATATCTGGAAGGACCATGCTATAGCAAACCTCATTGATCAGGGCAATGATCTGGATAATGAAAGTGTAAAGGGCAATGAAGACAGCAATGTAAAACAAAATGATGACACAGTACGCCGACCACAATACAACAATGTCACCACCGATGGTGGTGGAATACGTTGTGGAAGACATCATTGGCCAGGTACAACATATACAAATGTTGTCGACACAAGCTGATGCCCTCATGTCATGTTGAGAGCATAATGTTGCGCAGGAATTGAGTCTACACTTGTTAGCAAGTGGGTTGAAATCTAGGGAGTAGGAAGAGAGACCAGCCCCTGCATCTGCATGCATGTACGGAAACCAAATTATAATAATAATATAAACTTGCTTAAATTAAGATAGTTAGACATAATTTAAGAAAGTGTTATAAACAAATTAAGCATATATAGTACTGTTGTTGTTGCTGATGATTTTGCAGAATTCCATGTCTTGATGGAATGAAGATGGAGCGGGAGAAGGTGAAGGTGAAGGACTCATAACGTGAGCAACCACAGATGCGAATAGCATCATGTAAAAGAAGACGAAACAGATAATGTTTTTCTCCATTGAATGTATGTTTTGCTGGAAGAATAGAAGAGATGACAATGGTGAGTGTGTGTGTTTTGTCAAGTGTTGCTTGGTCTTTGTGGTTTGTTCTTCAACATACATATATATGCTTTTCTCGTAAAAAGAAGGTTTTTTTTTTTATATATATTTGAATACATTTATTTTTCTAATATTTTAACAATATAGTTATTTTGTATTTGAGTTTAGGGATAAATTTATATTTGATTTTTGTTTTAAGTTTAGTTTATTTTTAAAGTTTACTTAATTTATAATATAATTAACTAGCTTTTATCCCGGGAGTGTCCCGGGGTTGAAATGTCTAATATAACATAATAAAATATCTAATATGACAATATAATTAATGCTTTGCCAATACATGATTAATGATTATTATTATTATTATTATTATTATTATTATTATTATTTATTTATTTTAAACAAATTTCTGCCATAAGTTATCATATTCAAATATAAAAAAAAAAGAATCTCTGCCTATGAAGTTATGCTTATCGTTTGTGATTTATTAGTAGGGTAAAATATATTTGAAAACAAAACTCCACAAAAATAGTTGTTTTTTTTCTCCGTTTTTTATATAGCACTATGGTACTCGTTGGAAAAATAATAAAACGCTCGTTAATTTGGTGTAATTTTTTTTCTTTAAAAAATCTCGTATATAAAAGATATTAACGTTTAAAAGTTATGGGAGGAAACATTAGAGAGAAAATTTAATTTTGTTTTTAAATTCTTATCTTTTCCTAAAATAATTATAATATATATAGATTTATTAAAAAAACTCAAAAATTAAAAAAATCCTATATGATGCCATGTGGCACATTCAAGGAGGGGTTGAGGCCTCCATTGAATGCCACATCATCAAAGTTCAATTCTTTTATTATAAGTTATAGATAACCATAGTCACATTCTGTTAACTTTTTTTTAGTAAGACAAAATTACACGGATGGTGCCTGTGGTTTTCATGTAATAACGCCTTAAGGTACTAAGCAACTTTTTTAACTTCTTTAGGGCCCATGGTTTAGTTTTTGTAACGAAAATGGGTATTAAGGTTTGTTTTTGTAACAATGTTGGGTACTGATACTAACTATCGTTAAATTTTCTGTTAACTTTAGTTAAAGTGATTAAAATGCCTTTTTATAAACTAGAGGGGCCATTATGTAATAAACTTCATTTACAAAACCCTTAGTACCCAAACATGAAACTTTAGAATAACCACATGGACTAACCATGTAAATAACTCATATTTTATTAAATGTATTTATTTTTAAGATTTATAATTAAATAAGGAATATTTAATTAAAACATATTGTTTTATTAAATATATTTATCCCATTATTTATAAAAATAAATACACTTCTAAAATAGATAAAACGTTCTAAATGTTATTAATTTACTTATGGATTTTAATGAAATTCAAAAATGATTTTTACCTTATAGGTCCAAACCTACCAAGCCCACTAGTTCTTGAAGAAGAAAAAAAAATCTTTCTTTTTTTTTATTTATAAAAATTCAACTTCTGTTTGTTTCTATCTTTTTTAATTTTCTTGAATTGGGTTTGCATCTTTTTGGCCAAAAATAACAATTAATTCAATCACATAAAGAAAACGTTTTTATAAGTTAAATCCAAGTTATTAGATTAATAGTTGTAACTATTAAATTAAATGTTTTCTTTATGGTTACAACTATTAATCTAATAACTTGGATTTAACTTATAAAAACGTTTTCTTTATGTGATTGAATTAAGTGTTATTTTTGGCCAAAAAGATGCAAACCCAATTCAAGAAAATTAAAAAAGATAGAAACAAACAGAAGTTGAATTTTTATAAATAAAAAAAAGAAAGATTTTTTTTCTTCTTCAAGAACTGGTGGGCTTGGTAGGTTTGGACCTATAAGGTAAAAATCATTTTTGAATTTCATTAAAATCCATAAGTAAATTAATAACATTTAGAACGTTTTATCTATTTTAGAAGTGTATTTATTTTTATAAATAATGGGATAAATATATTTAATAAAACAATATGTTTTAATTAAATATTTCTTATTTAATTATAAATGTTAAAAATAAATACATTTAATAAAATATGAGTTATTTAAATGGTTAGTCCATGTGGTTATTCTAAAGTTTCATGTTTGGGTACTAAGAGTTTTGTAAATGAAGTTTATTACATAATGGCCCCTCTAGTTTATAAAAAGGCATTTTAATCACTTTAACTAAAGTTAACAGAAAATTTAACGATAGTTAGTATTAGTACCCAACATTGTTACAAAAACAAACCTTAATACCCATTTTCGTTACAAAAACTAAACCATGGGCCCTAAAGAAGTTAAAAAAGTTGCTTAGTACCTTAAGGCGTTATTACATGAAAACCACAGGCACCATCCGTGTAATTTTGTCTTTTAGTAATATTTGTAATATAACTCATTAATAAAGACAAGTTACATTGGGATAATAGGTAAGCGAGCAACAAGCTACGCTGCTATCCCATTTTAAATCGCATAGCCTATTCTACTAAATATAAAACATTGGTTCTTACGCTCTGCAAGTTACTGTGGACCACCTTCTGCACTCGTTTCAGAAACCGTACTGCCTCAAGGGTCAGGGAGCCAAATATGTCGAAAGAAAATGGCAGAAACACGTGTTGGTTTTCCAAATAGGCTGCTTCGTGTTTAGAGAACGATCTTCTTAACTTCCGTCCTCAAAACTGCGTGCCCTGGTACAAAATCGATGTCTCGCAAACCCACCAAAGGAGACACCCAATAAGGTCAATGCGGGCATGCTTGCCCCCACTCACCAAAATCAAGAACATCTGCTGGACGCAGGGCGGATCTCCCCTCGCACAGATTAGTAACAATTTTTACCGGTACTTCTTTCTTAGCCGAGATCCCTGCTTGTCGAAGCAAATCCGATAGAACATCTCTGACCAAGTCATGGCAGTACCTGAATCCCAGTAATTTCTTGCAGTACGTTGAGGGCATGCTCGTCAAATCTATCCAGACATGATTTTTTTTGTTTCTTTTTTTTTTTCAAATTAGGCATGGTTCATCCGGAGGTTAAAGGGTATCATAAGCCAGTATTTGAAAACAACCCTATATTTCACCATAGACATCCGCTACCCAAGCCCATTAATAGGCACGTCAGTCAAAAAGTCCTAAGCATGGGCCCCTTAAGGCATGTGAGCACAGCTTTTGTTGTGTGGTCATATCAAACTCCCCCTACATAGTGCTCTTTATTTACCATAAAGAGCACTTTTATTATACATGTATTTTCATTTTTTTATGCTTAATTTGCGGTTTAATTTTTTACATACTTAAGATATTAATATTCAGTGTTTAGAACCGTTCTATTGGGTTAACCAATGAAGTGATAGTGCATATGATACGTAACATAAAGAAACAACAAGGAGAAAGCAGATACACAAATACTTCAAAATTATCTTGATAGACAAAAAGACATTACTAATTCTCAGTAGATTTTTAACGATGCTAATGTCAAGGACAAACATGCATTCGTCTAGCTTCAGTGTGACGCCAACGCGCCTCTATGGCATATTATTCTAGACTTCTAGTTCAAACTAGTTTTCATGAACTTAGAACTTTTCTTTAGGTAAAGGGTGTTGCACGAAAAATTGCATAAGTGAAATAAAAGACTACAATGGACCTAAACCATATTATTATTACATTAAGTATTAAGTATTTCAGACTATTTTAGAAGAAAAGAAAGAAAGAAAAAAGATACGGTGTCACGGAATACAGTAATTAAATTATAACTTTTTTTTCAAATTAAAATTAGTGTTTACAAAAATAACTAACTTAACTAAAATAGCTTCAAAACTAAATTGACTTATTTTTTTTTGGAGAGTAGTGTTTCAGCGGTAAATCCCGTGTTGCAAAGCGACCACTGCCCAGGATCGAATCCCATAGGAACCACACGGGTTTCTCCTTTCAAACCCAACGGTTATTTTTTCGGTGGAACGTGGGAATCGAACCTGAGACCAAACCCGGGCAGGAACCCTCTAACCAGCTGGGCTGGAGATCATTGGCAAATTGACTTATTTAAAAAGAGAATATTATTTTTCATTAAAATTAGTTGAAGACATACATAAGTAATTCTTTCGTCTAAGCTTTATTTCATCCACATTGATGTTATATTAGTTTTTTTTATTCTTTCCCTAACTATATGTAAACATTAGTGATGCATCTTTCTGCTCATTTCTCTCATAATAAACCTTTTTCTAATAAATTAAATAAAAACCAATTTAAATTATAACATGTAACTCAAAAATTAAAATTGTAAACAAAATGACATTTCATAGTTAAAACATAAATGTGAGATAATATCATAACAAAGACGTACAGTAATTGCATTATTTTCCATGGAGGTGGATTCGAGCGACCACTTTTTTTATTTAATTATGCAAGTTCTACAAAGAAATTTGGTTGCATTTTGGTTCTTTGTGTGGCTGGTCCTTTTGGAAGTTCATTTGGAAAGACATTCAAGAAGGTTATATATATCATCTCAAACGAAGGTTCTTGAAGAAAACAAATCACAACTTTTATCTTGGATTAAACATAGATGGAATCTTCACTCCTTGAATTGGACAACCTCGTGGCGATCTCCTCTTCAATGTCTCTGATCAGTACTTTTGTTTGTGTGTTAGACTGTTAGTGTTGGGTTGTCTCACTAGAAGATTGTATGGCCGTAGTGTTCACTTGTATTAGCCTAGTTTTTGAGATGCTAGTTACTTAGTTCTTGGCCGGCCACTTATGTAATTTATCGTTTACTACTGTTAAAAAAACTATATAAAACTAAATTAACTTACATTTACATCTTGGCTTCAAGATCACTCCAAAAAAAGAACAAGAGCCAGCTTGGAGTTGCTATAAGTGGCCTAGCAACATTGCAGCTCCTTTTATTTCTCTACATAAATGGTATGACAGAATATTTACTTTGGGATCGAATTCCCCGAACATGAAATTTTATAGCCATTTGATTTTGGCCCCTGTTATTTAAACTTTAATTTCCCACCTGAGTGTTTTAGTGTCGTGTTGATATTGCAGGATATTTAAACTTTAAAATTGTTAGTTGTCCATTTAACATGATCTTATTTTAGAGTTTTTTTTTTATTATTTTTTATAAATAATGTTGTCTCTCTACATTGTTCCATTTATAATGTTACCCTCTCTAAAATCTCTTTAAAGAATTCGAAATGAAAGATCTTGAAGCGCTAAAATATTTCTTAGGAATTGAAATTCTTTGATCAAATAAAATAATTTTTATTTTTTAAAAGAAATATATACTACGTTTACTAGTTGAGACTAGAATGGTAGATTGCAACCCATTGACACTCCTATGATAGTCAACCATGTTTCATGAAAAAGGCCGAAGATCTCAATCTCATAAGAGGTGTCTCACTTCCTAACATGGGCTCCACCATCTCCCACCTAATGTATGCGGACGATGTTATGGTGTTAGGAGAATGGGAGGCTTCCAAAATCCGCAATATGATTCGTCTCTTCAGGTGCTTCCATCTCCTCTCGGGCTTAAAAATAAATCTCCGCAAATCTAACCTTTATGGTATTGGGATTGACGAATCCATAGTCGAAGGGGTCGCACAATGCATTAAGGTGAGCAAAGGTTCGTTTCCTTGCAAGTACCTCGGGGCAAGCGAAACATTGGAAGAATGTAATTGACACTTGTAATGCGAGGCTCACCAAATGGAAGGCCAAAACACTTTCATTCGGTGGCCGAATAGTACTGTTGAAAGCGGTGCTAGATAGCTTACCGATTTACCATTTCTCCTTATTCCGTGCTCCGAAATGCGTAATCGAACACCTTGAAAAAGTGAGAAGGCGTTTCTTTTGGGGAGGTTCTGAAGATAAAAACAAAACCTCTTGGGTGTCATGGGAAAGGGTAATCGGTCCGAAAAACAAAGACGGTATTGGGTTGGGATCTCTTCAACACATGAACTTGATCCTTCTCCTAAAATGGTGGTGGCGCTTCAAAACGGAAGACTCAAGTCTATGGAAATCAATGATTAGCTCGGTACATCACAATGAACGATCTTGGTCGTTTCTGCCAATCAAAGCGACTACAACCGGGGTCTGGAATGCCATATACAAAGTGGGTAAGGATCTGGAAAGTTTAAACATTCAGGTTGAGAGTTTATTCAAAGGGGTACTCGGAAACGGGTTGCACATACGGTTCTGGCTAGACTGCTGGCTCGGGGAAACTCCACTCAGGTACAAATTCCCAAACTTATTTGTCTTAGAAACTAACAAGGGCTGCAATGTTGCAGCCCTTGTTAACATAATAGGGAACAATCGGGTGGTGGGTTGGGCATGGAGAAGGCAACCATTGATGGAACAGGAACTTGAAGAACTAGAGGAATGTACTCAAATGTTACAAACTTTCAGCGCTACGACTACAATTGATGGCTGGAAATGGCAAGGCGACTCAACTGGATCATATTCGGCGGCCTCATGCAGAGCGTTGCTTACCACTGCAGCCGTCTCATTCTTTCCTTTCAAGTGGTCTAACTGCGTACCCAAGAAGGTTAACATATTAGCATGGTGTGCGGAACAAGACAAGTTGCCGACCATGGAAGGTTTAATCAAGCGAAAGATCATCAACTCATAACAACTATGCAGCCTTTGCGGAGATTATTCCGAAAACGCAGATCATCTTTTCATACATTGCTATGTGGCGGCGAATTTATGGCAGAAGATCGCGGATTGGTGCAACATTCCACCCATATTCGCATTCAGTTTTCGTGAACTCCTGGAAGTCGGAAACATCAACGGTGCACAAAGATTAAAGAAAAAAGCGATTTATGCAATCATACTCGCTACCTGGTGGAGCATATGGAATGGGAGAAACAGAAAAAATTTTCAAGGAAAAAGGATAAACTTAGAAGAAATACTCGGAGAGATTAAAGCGCAATCTTACCTATGGATAACAAATCGAGCAAAAGGAATTACTAGAGACTGGAATAAATGGTGTGCACTTGATTTAGAAACATAATTTGTAATCTGTTTAAATGAATCTCAGGGACTTTGTAACTTGGGTTGGGTGATACTAGAATAGGAACCTTCAAATAGCTCCTTGCTAATTGTTGTTGCGGTACATTTTGGTGTGGAATAAAGAAATTTGCCATTAAAAAAAAAGGTCATACTAATGTGTATTTTAAAAATCAATAAAGTCTTCACATTTTTAATTTATATTATGCAGATTAAATGAATACTTGGTTTATGTTTTGGTTGTTTTTCAGGTGTTTTAATCGGCTGCTCACTTGAAAGAATCATACCTGTCATTGTCGAGCAAAGTAGGATCAAACGGGTCAAAACTCATTGAAAATTGGAACATCGAGTCTCCAATAGACAGGTTGGGTGACGTATTGAAAAAGCAAATTTCAATGTGTGTTATATTGGTCAAGTAGGGATAGGAAAATGGACGGGGTGGATAATGGGTTAGACGGTTAATTTTCAATGTGTTATATTGGTCAAGTAGAGTTAGGAAAACCGGAAGGGATAAGGGGTCAAACGGCTAATTTTTTAATGTGTTATTTTTTTCTCAGGTTGGGGAAGACAAAGACAAATACTCAGGTAATTCACGAAAGATGGTCGAGTTTTGTGCAACCTTTATTTATAGGTTATATTTTGCATATACACAATATTTTTTGTTAATTTTAAAAAAATTGTTAGTATATTTGACTTTTGATTATGAAATGGATTGTTTTGGTATATATATGAATCTAGGGTAAATTAGTAATTTATAGGGTTTTTTTTTTTGTCAAAAAAGATAAAGCGTGTCGTTAAGGCTTGTCATAAAATGGTGTTACGAAAGAGTGTAATTAATGCGTGTCATAAAAAGATGACACGCGGTTGCGTGTCATATTAATTTTACGACATGTCCTTTAACGACACTTTTGGTGTGTCATAAACACATTTTTCTGACGCGCAAAACAGTTGTTTTTCTAGTAGTGGATTGAATCACAAAAAGATGGTTTTAGAAGAATGTTACGTGATATTTTTAGCAACGTTAGTAAATATATCAAGTTTTGTGCTGAGGCAAAAAAACCGTGTTTGGGTCCGAATTAGGATTTCCCAACAAGATGGCATTTTACTTGTAACATGTTCGAAAAGACAATATCACAAAAAGAAAGTTTAATAGCTTTTCATGAAATCTTGGCTAGTCTTCGTGAGGTTAACTCTTACCATCCAAGGAATTGGGACACTATTGAGGTTGTAACGCAAATGCTACAAGTTTTCAGAACCTCAACAACTGCTTTACCAGGTGTTTATTATCCAACAAATCCTATAACAATTCTCAAAATATTTTTAATGACATCAAAACTAAGCAAGTTGAGTGTTAGAGGTTTACCATATTCGGATATCGTAAAACCAATGAAAGAAAAACTTAAAATATATTTTAAAGAGATACCACCGGTTTTTAGTTGTGTCGCTGCCTTAAACCCTTGCTATAATCTAAGGGGGTGGAGTCTATGATTGAAAAAATTGCGAACGAGTTGGGTTTAAACTTCGCCGAATACCCATTTTTAGCCAAAGTTTAAGAAATAACTTCAACAATCATCTTAATGCTATGTATAAATTTTATCAAATAAAATACGGTGAAAGCTCACAAATTCATGAGACAACGGAAAATGTTTTGGACAAAGGTTCAAGTGTAATATCCATACTTTTCCTTTTGTTTGTAATCTTGTACTTCCATTTCTTTTTCCTTGTAATTGTGAGATTCGATGATCAATGAAATCTTTGGAATATTTGGAATTATTGAGTCATTCGTTTTTGTTCATTTTATACATGCATTCATATACTTTCACATAGATCATTCGCATTGGTTTTTTAAGGTATTATACATAAAATAACAAGCCGAACATACTTGAGGGGCTAAAATTGTAAAAAATAAAGCTTTTTTCGACATAATGTCACGTCGCGGTACGCGGGGGATCTTAGTTATCCGCCCACGGTAGGCGGCATGCTTCTGGATGTTTTTTTTATTTTAATTTTCTCACGAACCGCGAAGAGAAGGCCTCTCTTCCCAACAGAAAGTGAGGAACGCCAGTTCAGCTTTGTTTTGTTCTAGCTACAGATTTCATCTTTTTTCACCTATTTTCCACTAATTACACTTATATTTATTATGTTTTTGGACCGAATCTTGAACCCTACACCTATCCTTACTCCCAACTAATATCATTAAGCCTTAATTCAACTATATAGCCCTCAACTATCCGATTAATTGCAACCCAAGTACATTCAAATTGACCTGCCTCTTGCACCCCCTCGATAGCCTCTCCTTATAAATTGAAGGCATCTCCATGTTCATTTTCTTTTTCCGTACATTTCTCCTACACTCTCACTCTCAATTGCTCTCTTTTCCTCACAAAATCAAAAGATCAAAAAAACATGAGTTTGACTTTAATTTCTAATTTCATACTTTAGCCTTTTTAACTCTTTTTTTTGCTAAGTGTCAGCACTAATCCAAGGATTAAAACCCCTTTAACGGATTTTGGCTTTCATTTACTGGATTCATTCATAGTTAAACAAAGGATCTTGTTTAGATTTTAGTTTGTTAATTTAAGACGACCCGATTACCAAACCAAAAACAACCTATCTCAAATGGTTGATCTTGAGTTAAAACCCACCTCCCACATTCCTAATTTTATTTATTTATTTATTTACACCCATGCAATCTAACGGTAATATAACATAACTTGAACCTATTACCAAACCGAAGTACCAACCTAATCAATGGTTTGAACCTCTGTGCTATGGTTAGGAAATGGCGAGGTCTAGGGTTCAAAACCCCAACTCCCGCACTTGTCTATTTTATTTCTACTAAACTAATATAGTTGCTTAAATCATTTTTTTCATCTACTTATTCGGGTATATCCATGGTCCATGCCAAATGCTTATGGACATTATAATAAGCATTGTAGACCACGAAATATGGAATAAAACCCGACAAATGATAAGTATCATGAACACTAACATATTAACAATCGCATTTACATATGTTATTTATTTTACGAAGCTACATAAAGGTAATCTCTAAGTCACCAATACTTCTATGATTACCTTATGGTTGATTTTATCTGTAAATCCACCATGTTTGGGATAATCTTTAAGTTAGAAATGCTTTTATGATTATTACCAAACGTATGATAATTTGCTTCGTATTTCATACTCCTCTTTTATCATTATTTATTTCTTTTTATTTCATCTTACCAAGATCCAATCCTATTTCAAATCTGAATTCTTTCATTCTCTTTAACCATTATTTTGCCTTTTATACTTATTCCTAGACTTATACATTTTCCTTAACGTTTAGTGCTAGCTTGACTCCCTTACGTTCACCCGCCATTCGTGCTTTTCGTGAAAATTCTTCGCAAACCGTGAGTATACATGACCCCTTATTATTTATGCACTTTTGGGTGTAAACATGTGCATATGCAACGTACACTTATAACATGCACTTATTAGCGCAGAAGCTTCTAGATAGAATTATTAATATTTAGAATAGATAATTATGTTTAGATGGTATTGATTATCCTTTCCTTTTTATGTGTTATAGTTGGGTTAGGATTCCTCCCTATATAAGGGGGTCTTGTATTCTTCTTTAATCAATCAATAATAATACCATAAACACTTTTATGGTATCAGAGCCTCGGTTCTGAAAACCTACAACTTTTCTTCCCTTTTTCGTTTTCTTTTCTGTCGCCGATAATCAGCCTTCGATCCACATGACCAAACCCGATGAACAGGGATCTTCGGATCCAGCTTCAAAACCCAACCCCTTACATCCCGCTTACTCCGTTACCAACATACAATCTAAAATTCGCACCTTGGATGGATCGAAGGTCACTTATTCCACATGGGTCAAGTTATTTAAACTACACGTAGTTGCATACAAGGTGATTGATCATATAGACAGCACTGCAGCCCCTGAACCGACAGACCCTACGTACGCTCAACGGCTCGAACTGGACGCACTGGTCCTTCAGTGGATCTTGAGCACAGTCTCCGACGATTTACTGCCCCGAGCCATGGATTTAGATGGAATCGCTCGCGATGCTTTGCTCAAGCTAGAGAAATTTATTTAAGCAACAAGAAGGCGCGTGCAGCTGCTCTCGAAACCAAGTTTTTTAATCTTACCTTAGCTGCTTGTTCCTCGCTTGACGATTATTTTCAGAATCTTAAAGAACTCGCAAACCAATTGGAGGACGTTGACCAGCCCACTACCGAATCCCGCCTGGTTCTTCAGCTTGTATGCGGCTTACGAGCTGAGTACGACACCACGGCTTCGTTAATTAATTCTACCAACGCAGATTGGGATCTTGCTTTAAGTATGCTGAATGATGAAGCAATCAGGATCGAAGAACGACAGAAAGCGACTACCTCTGTCCTGGCCGCCCCACCATGACACAGCAGCCTCCTTCCAGCCAACCATCCTCTCAGGCACCGCCTTCCTACAGCGGACAGTAGCCCTATCAAGGGAGAGGTCGCGGACGCAACAACAACTTCAACCGTAACAACAAAGGAGGACGCGGACATGGAGGGAGACGCTCCACAGGTAATTCTTTTAGGCCCTTTTCAAACATGGGTTATCCTACTTGGGCTTGGGGGACTACACCACCATGCCCATATCCGACTCAGCCAACTTGGGCCCCAAATAATGGCCAGTTCAATTCCTCCGCCTTGTCCCAGCAGCCCGCCCCATCTGCACCACTGGCCTACTACACACAGGCCTGCCCAGCCCAACCGCCATCTCCGGGCTTCAACGCCTTCAACCCGGCTGATCTACAGGCTGTAGTCAACTCCATGAATCTGAATCAACAACAACAGGACCCTGGTCTAATGGATACAGGTGCGGGCTCTCATGTCACCTTGGATTCAGGTATGATTTCTATTCCCAACTCGTCTCCTGTAAATACTAAAATTTTTCTTGGCAATGGACAATCTCTACCAATACACGGGTCCGGCACTGGCTTTTTCAAAATGCATAACGGTACCTACATTTTACCAAACACCCTTTATAGCCCGTCCGTTATTAAAACCTTATTTCTGTTAGACGTTTCACCCGTGATAATAGTGTATCTATTGAATTTGACCCTTTCGGTTTCTCTGTGAAGGATCTCAAAATTGGATGCCACCTTTCCTGCCACAATAGCACGGGAGATCTACCCAATCACACCACCTCAACTTCCTCCACAAGCATGTTTCCTTTCTGTTACTTCCCTTCCTTGGCATGATCGGCTTAGCCACCCTGGCGCTCAAGTCCTCGATATTCTTAGTCGCAAATTTAATTTTTAATGTAATAAAGACTCTATGTCTAGACTTTGTAATTCATGCCAATTATCTAACAGTAAAAGATTACCTTTTTATACATCCAGTTCATTCACTTTTTCACCTTTTGATATCATACATTGTGACCTATGGACCTCACCCGTTGTCAGTAAAACCGGTTAAAAATACTATATGGTTTTAATTGATAACTTTTCTCACTTTGTTTGGGTATATCCATTAAAATATAAGTCTGAAACATACCCAACCTTTGTCAAGTTTCACCGTTTAATCTTAACACAATTTAATCGTCATATAAAAACCTTTCAGTGTGATTTGGGCGGAGAATTTGACAACAACCTATTTAAAACATTCGCTCACCAAAACGGACTTCTTTTCCGTTTCTCTTGCCCCCAAACATCCTCTCAAAACGGTCAAGCGGAACGGATGATTCGCCGCTTAAACGACATCATCCGCTCCTTACTTATTCATGCTTGTCTTCCTCCAATCTTTTGGGTCGAAGTACTTCATACGGCCGTTTACCTTCACAACATGTTTACCACCAAAAGATTAAAAATTTTCACACCCACCTTCGCCCTTTACCTTCGACACCCCAGCTATGACCACCTAGGGGATTCGGGTGTGCGTGTTACCCGAACACTTCAGCCACTCAACCTCATAAATTACACACTCGGTCCATTCGGTGCATTTTTCTAGGCTATCCTCCGGATTTTCGAGGGTACCGGTGCCTCGACCCGTCCACGTGTAAGGTTTACATGTCTCGTCATGTTACCTTTGACGAGTCCGTCTCCCCATACGGCCAGCCCATGTCTGCTGCTCCATATTCCTTCTTGGAGGAGCCCATACCTCCTCATTTCCAATTCGGACCATCACCTGCCCAAACCCCCTACCACCCAGGCCCTTTGCCCGCTTCCAACCCACCTACCTCCCCTCCTACTGGCCCACTTACACCCGGCCCACCCCCACCGGCCCAACCACTCCTTATCTGATTACTTACTCCCGTCGTCCAAAACAACCTGCTGCTTCTATTCAGCTCACATTCATGGGCCAACCATTACAACCCAACCCTCCGACCCAGCCTACCAACACCCATCCTATGGCCACCCGCACCAAAGCCGGATCTCTTAAACCCACAAACCTAAGCCACGCCTTCACTGCCCTATCACCAATTCCCAATACCTATGCAAAAGCCTTTGCTGACCCTAATTGGTTGAATGCCATGCAAGCAGAATTTGACGCTTTGCAGGAAAACGGGACTTGGGAATTAGTTTCAAGACCGCTTGATAGACCGGTTATACGGTGTATTTGGTTATTTCGCCACAAGTTTCGTTCTGATGGGTCGTTAGAAAGGTACAAGGCCTGTTTGGTTGTTAATGGTAAGTCCCAGACTGTGGGCATAGATTGCGAGGAGACATTTAGTCCGGTTGTTAAACCGGCTACTATTCGAACTGTATTATCTCTTGCAGTTTCTCGCTCTTGGCCCATCCATCAGTTGGATGTCAAGAATGCTTTTTTACATGGACAATTGAATGAGACGGTTTTTATGCATCAGCCGCCTGGGTTTATTGATAAAAAGTGTCCTGATTTTGTGTATACCTAGTTCGCATCGTTTATTTTGAAGCAGGGGTTTCAAAACAGTATATGTGACCAATCATTGTTCATTTAAAAACATGGTCAAGATATTGCTTATTTGTTGCTTTATGTTGATGACATTGTCCTTACCGCTTCAAGTACCACACTGTTGGATAATATAATTCGGGTTCTCTCTCGTGAGGTTGCGATGACGGATCTCGGTGATTTACATTATTTTCTCGAAATCAAGGCAATCTTGTAAACCATGTACCACGCCTGTTGATCTTTCGGCTAAGCTTAGTGCTACTGAGGGTCCCTTATTTCATGACCCAATGTTATACAAGAGTTTAGCAGGTTCCTTACAGTATTTGACTTTCACTCGTCCGGACATCTCTTATGCAGTACAGCAAGTGTGTTTGTTTATGCATGAACCACGGGATCCTCCCTACCTTTTGATGAAACGAATCTTTCGTTATTTACAGGGTACTCTAGACTATGGTATTCGAATTCGTCCAAATACCACTCATTCTCTAGTGGCTTATTCAGATGCAGATTGGGGCGGTTGTCCTGATTCTCGCAGATCCACTAGTGGCTACTGTGTGTTCTTAGGAGATAACTTAATCTCGTGGTCCTCGAAGCGTCAGGCGACTATTTCTCGGTCGAGTGCTAAAGCAGAGTACAGAGGTGTAGCTAATGCGGTTGCCGAAGCTACGTGGATTCGTAACCTTCTTTTTGAGCTGCATATTCCTTTGCAAAAGGCTACTATTGTTTATTGCGATAATATTTCTGCCGTGTATATGTCTGATAACCCGGTGCAACACCAACAGACAAAACACATTGAGATAGATATTCACTTCGTTCGTGAGAAGGTCCGTGTCGGCCAGATCCGGGTTCTTCATGTCCCCGCAGCTTTCCAATATGCAGATATCTTCACCAAAGGCCTTTCGAGGCAGCTTTTTTAGTCTTTCAAATCCAGTTTAGGCGTTTGTGTTCAACCCGCTCAAACTGAGGGGGGGTATTAGCGCAGAAGCTTCTAGATAGAATTATTAATATTTAGAATAGATTATTATGTTTAGATGGTATTGATTATCCTTTCCTTTTTATGTGTTATAGTTGGGTTAGGATTCCTCCCTATATAAGGGGGTCTTGTATTCTTCTTTAATCAATCAATAATAATACCATAAACACTTTTAGCACTTACATTTTACAAATAATCCATGTACATGTTCTTAGATACATTATGCTTATGTTCACATACTTGATACTTGTTACATTTGTCCTATGAAAATTCATTAACTTTGATCAAGCCAACTTTAACATGCATAGCTCTATAGGATTGACAACCTAGTCATGCCCTAGTGAGAGGGATAGTCATTGTCATGTTAAGTATTTTATTCGACGTAGTATTTCGATACTATGGCATGCTTTGTCACATTAGCTTTGAGTTTGTCATTTGTATGGAATGTGTGTTCTTAGTACCATTACTGTAATTAGACATGTGGATTGTACTCTTCAAACGTATGATACTTATATATTAAACTTGTATGCTCGCATTCAAATTTTTCTGTTGACCTTTATTTTATAAATTTTTACAAGAGATGCTTGAGATGATATTGCCGAGACATGATCATATAGTGCTCATGGATTTGGTTTAACAATTTAAATTTGATGTATTTTGTTCTGTTATTTGAACTATATGTTTTTATTCCATGTTTTGTAAGACGATTTAAAAAGGTTGATTAATGATAGAGAGAATTCCACATATTGTCCTTTAGTTATACCTAAAATTGCATCCTATGTCCTTTTTTCGAATTTTTGACTCCTTATGTCCTTTGTTTTATACAGTTGTTACATCCTATGTCCTTTAAGCCAAACCAAGTTAGAAAACTCGGTTAAATAGCTCACGTGCCCCTCACGTGAGGGACTAATCTGTCAATTCACCCTCGTATAAAGGACATAGGGTGTAACAAGTGTATAAAACAAAGGACATAAGGAGTCAAAAATTCGAAAAAAAGGACATAGGATGCAACTTCATGTATAACTAAAGGACAATCTGTGTAATTCTCTAATGAAAAGTCAAAGAAGAAAAGTCAAACTGAAAGTCAAAGGCGCCAAAACAGAACATTGTGTCTGTATTATTATTGTCGGTTATTTAGATGTGTCGGTTAGTTATGTTAAGGCAGTTATTTAACCGTCATTGTTCAACTATAAATAGGTTCATGTATCATCATTTGTATTGTGTGGAAATAAAGAATTGTGTGTGCATATCGTATCCTTTCCCACCCTCTGTTCATTTACGAGCCCCTGGCCCTGCGCATACATATGGTTGTGCATACTCAAACAATCTTATTATTGTTCATCTTTAATCCAAGTATTATCAGAGCGAGACGCTCCTGGAAGATAAAGAAGAAGAAAGAAACCTGTGCGAAAAACCGATTCATCCCCTGTTTTCGCAGAAGTTAATCAGTACTTCAAAGAAAAACAAAATCAAACATCAGAGGTTTGTTTGTTCAATTTAGACTTGGATTTATCATCATATTATCAGAAAAAAAAGATGCAGTCGAAGGCCACAGCAATTTTTAAAGATCAAAACGGCGTGAAACCGTTTCCGGCGAGAAGTTCCGGCAAGGCAGAAGAATGAAAATTTCGATCAAGAACCCGTAGTTTATTCGATATTAGAGAAATCAGAAGATGTTTATTGTGTGGAGACAGAAGACGAGTGTATAGGAAGGCACCGTTAATCTCCGAAGTAAGATTTGATCGTGAGGATCAACCGTTGGAAAGCCGAGAGGGCTATTATAGAAGAAAGAAAGGATTGTGATACTCCTCTTAACATCAATTTCTCAAAGTTTAATATCGTTTCATCATCAAAGATTAGAAGATATAGAAGAATGGTTCAAGATCAATAGAACAAAAGAATACAAGAAGGCTGCACAATTTGGATGAACACGAACAGAGTAAAGATTATCATTTCTTGATTAGGGGAGTGATTGTTAGAAGTTTGGTAATCAAGAAATGAAAAGTCAAAGAAGAAAAGTCAAACTGAAAGTCAAAGGCGCCAAAACAGAACATTGTGTCTGTATTATTATTGTCGGTTATTTAGATGTGTCGGTTAGTTATGTTAGGGCAGTTATTTAACCGTCATTGTTTAACTATAAATAGGTTCATGTATCATCATTTGTATTGTGTGGAAATAAAGAATTGTGTGTGCATATCATATCCTTTCCCACACTCTGTTCATTTACGAGTCCCTGCACATACATATGGTTGTGCATGCTCAAACAATCTTATTATTGTTCATCTTTAATCCAAGTATTATAAGAAACAACATTGAGATTCCCCAAAATATGAAATAACTAGTAAAATACTCGTGCGCGCGTTGCGGCGCATAAAACCATAAAACCAAAAGAAATTTCTCTTTTTCGAAACTTTATAAACTAAAATCAAAACCTTTATTTAAACCCTTCCTACGTTTTAACAGGCGTCAAACAAATAAAAAAATAATAAAACAAAGTCTACTTATTTGAAGAGATTATATATTAGGTTGGATGTCAAATTTATTATACAAAATTATGCTAACATTTTATTTTAAATATGATAATGCGGAATCGTAAATATAATGTATACATTTTAATACTACAATATCCTTTTTTACCTAATGGGATTTGAAATGCACAGAACAATAGAAAATTGTCCTTGAGTTACCACAGCTCTTACAAAAAAAAAGCAACTCGAAAATCAGATTCTCCATCCTAATACATAATCTTTCTTCATCTATCTCTCTCTAAAATCAAAAGATAACTCACACTCTGTCACAGACCCATTCACTGTTCCTTAACTTCTTCCTTCCTTCCTTAAACTTTACAACCTTAAAACACATGCCATGCTTGAAAACTTGAATCCTCTTCCTTAAAAATTCCTTGTATTTTGTTTTGATCAGTAGTTTAAAGTGTTGTTTTACATCCATTAGAATATTTTCCTCATTTATTTATAAAATTAAAGGACCTATCTTCTCCCTCTCTACAGGTCTATAACCGTCACCACGTAACAACCACCGCCGCCACCACCACATCCAACACCCGGACGCCTCACTGTCACTCGCCACGCGCCACCGCCACATCTTTCGCACGGCGTCGCTTGGACTTTATTTCTCTACTCACCCGCCACGCGCCACCACCACCATCGCCACTCCTTCTCACTCCAAAAACCTGACCGTGGCCGCCTCCACTCTTCCCTCTCTAAACAGCCAGCCAACACCACCAAGCCAGACGGCCAGACGCAAACACCACCAACAAAGCCTCAAACGTCCTCATCAGCATCATCCAACAAAACAAAAACATCATAGGAAACAATGCTTCCATAACCTTAAATCTTGGAGAGAGAAAGAACTCTTTAGAGAGAAGATATAGAGATGAAGGCACTTTTATCTGAGATAGAGGGACACTCACACGCCATTTGCTTTTCAATATATAACAAATGGGAAAAACCTTATAGACATAAGAAATTACAAACATGCCACTCCTCAAAACTTTTTTGGAATGTGTGCCACTCTTGCAATAGTGCTCATATGTGAGTACCACCGACACTCATAAATATAGTAGATATAATAATGTTAGTCATTTAATTTAGGCTTTGTTTTTATAAAACTTTTTCCACGTTAGGGTTGCGAGTAGGTGGGTGTTGATGACAATTATTGTTCACCAGTGGTGTTGATTGGTGGTTGCAGTGGTAGATGAGTGAATTAGGGAAGACGATGGTAATATAGCCATTTCACAACATTTGTAACGTTTGTTTGCGGCATGGACTCGATTGACAAATTAATTTAATGTCGGGGACTCGAAAGAGGGGGGGGTCACATAAGTATGGACTCGAATTGTATTTCACCGGGCCCCAAACCTTAGAGACTCAAAAGATGGTTTACCTGATTGTTACTTACCCTTTAAATGATCTTACATGATTAGTGTATTTCACCCCAAACCTATGCTAGATTCTAACTTATATATTTTATATCATTCGATCTGCCTATTAGAGATATTCAAGACAATCAGTCAACACAACCTTAGGAGGGAATTATATGCAATTGTAATTCAAATTACAAAATCAAATACAGTTAGAATAGTCAATATCAAATCCTAGAATAGCTCCTGTAAATGGCTTAGAGCATTCACAACCCACCCATCAAACCTTCCCCCATCTTTAAAATTTAAAAAATCCTACTAAAAACACACTACAACTCATCCACCATTTTATACCCAATCTTTATATTATGAAAATTTGTTATCCTAGCTTTTCATATATAAAAAGCTACTATTCACCCTCCACCAAATTATTGTGAGTGTATGAAAACGAGAAATATAATAAAATATGTGTTTGTGAGTAAGATAAAGATAAAAATGGTGGGTGGGATGTGGGAAGTTTTTTAAAATGAGAGATAAATTTTAAAAAGTGTGATTTTTAGTTAAATTATAGGGTAAAAAATTGTGGATGGGATGTTAATGCTCTTATGTTTCTGTTGTACGTAGCCTATTAAAGGCATCCAAATTATTGAATAGAATCAACCTTTTACAATCAAATTATCTCTACTCTTATATGGTAATCAGAGCCTTATAGCTCCACTGAGCAAAAAAAAAAAAAAAAATTCCGATCCAAGTTCTTTACTGCTGCCTTCATCATGTCAAACACCATCATTGAAGTTACTGCCCACACCCATTTTCCCATTAAACTCACACAAAACAACTTTTCCGTTTGGCGAAAACAAGTCTTGGCTACACTCACTGGCCTTGGACTCGACCATTTTCTCACCGGATCCATTCCGGTGCCGTCCAAAGCTCTTCCCTCCGACATCACCAAGCCCAACCCGGCATATGTTTTTCAATCAAATTATCTCTACTCTTATACTGCCTTCCCAAAAAACAAGAAAAAAAATCTTAAAAGTGTGGGTATAACTGTACGTATATATATTTCTTGAATCTTAAAAGTGGTGACTACAGATTACTCACAAAGAAAATCTCAATTCTAGCAAAATTTACAAAGCTCGTATAAGGACAAAAGAAAGCCACTAGTATTGTGAAAAAAAAAAAAAAAAAAAAAAAAAAGAAACCTGGCTTGTTTTCTGACAATTTTTCAGAATTAATAAAAGTATAAAATGTGCTAGTTATTGTAATCCCCCACCCACGTATTGGTATTTTTTTTTAGAGCTATATGATGAGTTCGAGCTATGATCATTCACAATTTCACATTACCAAGTATATATACTAGAAAAACGTACACGCAAGAAACACACAATAAAATAGATTAGAGATTAAAAAAAAACATTACGAATATGAAGAAAACATTGTATCCTAATCTAAGCTAATAAAAACGTAACACAAACACGTACGGTAAATATTATTAACTACCATATCTGATCAACAAAAGCATACACTACAGTATTTGAGTCAGGGAAACATGCACTTGGAACCAACAATAAACTATATATCTGGAAGGGCCATACTATAGCAAACCTTAAACTAATCAACGACGTCCGCAGCAGAGAATGGCAATGATCATTATTAATATGATCATGAAAATGGAAAGGAAAATGATCATGAGACGGGACGCCCACCACGCTATAACAATGTCACGACTTGTGGTGGAAGACGTTGTGGAAGACATCGGAGGCCAGCTGGTACAACATATACAAATGTTGTCGACACAAGCTGATGCCCTGATCATGTCTTGTTGAGTAACGAATTGAGAGCATAATGTTGCACAGGAATTGAGTCTACACTTAGCAGGTGGGTTGAAATCTAGGGAGTAGGAAGAGAAACCAACCCCTGCATCTGCATGCATGTACGGAAACCAAATTATGATAATAATAATAATAATAATAATAATAATAATAATAATAATAATATAAACTTAAAGATAGTTAGACATAATTTAAGAAAGTGTTATAAACAAATTAAGCATATATAGTACTGTTGTGGCTGATGATTTTGCAGAATTCCGTTTCTTGATGGAATGAAGGTGAAGGTGAAGGTGAAGGTGAAGGAACGTGAGCAACCACAGATGCGAATAGCATCATGTAAAAGAAGACGAAACAGATAATGTTTTTCTCCATTGAATGTACGTTTTGCTGGAAGAATAGAAGAGATGACAATGGTGATTGATGAGTGTGTGTGTTTTGTCAAGTGTTGATTGGTTTTTGTGGTTTAAAAAGAAGGCTTTTTTATATATTTGAATACATTTATTTTTCTATTTTACATTTAAATATATGATGTTTCTAATATTTTAACAATATAGTTATTTTGTATTTGAGTTTAGGGATAAATTTATATTTGATTTTTGTTTTAAGTTTAGTTTATTTTTAAAGTTTACTTAATTTATAATATAATTAATAACCATAGTCACATTCTGTTAACTTTTTTTTAGTAATATAACTCATTAATAAAGACAAGTTACATTGGGATAATAGGTAAGCGGGTAACAAGCTGCGTTGCTATCCCATTTTAAATTGCATAGTCTATTCTACTAAATATAAAACATTGGTTCTTACGCTCTGCAAGTTATTGTGGACCACCTTCTGCACTCGTTTCAGGAACCGCACTGCCTCAAGGGTTAGGGGGCCAAATATGTCGAAAGAAAATGGCAGAAACACGTGTTGGTTCTCCAAATAGGCTGCTTCGTGTTTAGAGATCGATCTTCTTAACTTCCGTCCTCAAAACCGCGTGCCCTGGTATAAAGTCGATGTCTCGCAAACCCACCAAAGGGGACACCCAATAAGATCAATGCGGGCATGCTTGCCCCCACTCACCAAAATCAAGAACGTCCGCTGGACGCAGGGCGGATCTCCCCTCGCACAGATTAGTAACAAATTACCGGTACTTATTTCTTAGCGAGATCCCTGCACGTCGAAGCAAATCCGATAGAACATCTCTGACCAAGTCATGGCGGTACCTGAATCCCAGTAATTTCTTGCAGTACGTTGAGGGCATGCTCGTCAAATCTATCCAGACATGATTTTTTTCTTTTTTTTTTCTTTTTTTTTTTGCAAATTAGGCATGGTTCATCCGGAGGTTAAAGGGTATCATAAGCCAGTATTTGAAAACAACCCTATATTCCACCATGGACATCCGCTACCCAAGCCCATCAATAGACACGTCAGTCAAAAAGTCCTAAGCATGGGCCCCTTAAGGCATGTGAGCACACCTTTTGTTGTGTGGTCATATCAAACTCCCCTACACAGTGCTCTTTATTTACCATAAAGAGCACTTTTATTATACATGTATTTTCATTTTTTTATGCTTAATTTGCGGTTTAATTTTTTACATACATATGATATTAATATTCAGTGTTTAGAACCGTTCTATTGGGTTAACCAATGAAGTGATAGTGTCATATGATACGTAACATAAAGAAACAACAAGGAGAAAGCAGATACCAAAATACTTCAAAATTATCTTGATAGAAAAAAGACATTACTAATTCTCAGTAGATTTTTAACGATGCTAATGTCAAGGACAAACATGCATTCGTCTAGCTTCAGTGGGACGCCAACGCGCCTCTATGGCATATTATTCTAGACTTCTAGTTCAAACTAGTTTTCATGAACTTAGAGCTTTTCTTTAGGTAAAGGGTGTTGCAGGAAAAAATTGCATAAGTGAAATAAAAGACTACAATGGACCTAAACCATATTATTATTACATTAAGTATTTCAGACTATTTTAGAAGAAAAGAAAGAAAGAAAAAAAGATACGGTGTCACGGAATACAGTAATCAAATTATAATTTTTTTTCAAATTAAAATTAGTGTTTACAAAATGACTAACTTATCAATTTTAATTTATTAACTTAACTAAAATAACTAACTTAACTAAAATAGCTTCAAAACTAAATTGACTTATTTAAAAAGACAACATTATTTTTCATTAAAATTAGTTGAAGAAATATATAAGTAATTCTTTCGTCTAAGCTTTATTTCATCCATATTGTTGTTATATTAGTTTTTTTTTATTCTTTCCCTAACTATATGTAAACATTAGTGATGCATCTTTCTGCTCATTTCTCTCATAATAAACCTTTTCTAAGTCATTTCACAGCTGCTGTCAAGGTGTTGTGTTCTAGTGGGGTCGCTCCTTTTGGGGATTCTACCATGAAAGCCCTCATTGATAAACATCCGGTGCTGCCTCCTCCGTCCTTGCCCTCTAACTCTGACGTCATGCCCACGCTTGTTGTGAATGAGGAGTGTGTGCTTCGATGCCTCCGATCTTTCCCTAAAGGGACTTCCTGCGGGAGAGATGGGTTGAGGGCCCAACATCTGTTGGACGCCCTTAGTGGAGAGGGGTCTGTGGCTTCCACGGGCCTGCTCTCAGCTATTACTGAAGTCGTCAACTTATGGCTAGGGGGTTGTGTCCCAGGGTACTTGCTGAATTTATTGCTTCGGCTCCCCTTACACCTCTTCTGAAACCTGATAACGGAATCCGACCAATTGCAATAGGGGCCATTTGGCGCAGACTTGTATCTAAAGTGGCTATGAGGAAGGTTGGTAAGGAAATGGCTGAGTATCTGGGGGATTTTCAATTCGGGGTGGGGACTCCTAATGGGGCAGAGGCGGTGCTCCACAGTGCGAATAGGTTTCTTAACTCCTTCCATGAAGACGGTTCTTTGGCTATACTCACTGTGGATTTTTCCAACGCGTTCAACATGATTGACCGCACTGCCCTCCTTCGAGAGGTTCTTCAGCATTGTCCGTCTATCTATTTGTGGGTCCAGTTCTTATATGCCCAACCAGCTAGGCTATATGTTGGTAATGATTGCATTGGGGCCACTACGGGGGTTCAGCAGGGGGACCCTTTAGGTCCCCTCCTTTTCGCCTTGGCACTACATCCTATGGTTCTCCGGATGCAAGAAAATTGTAACCTCCCGTTTCATGCGTGGTACCTTGATGATGGGACGATTATTGGGGATGCCGCCGATGTGGCGAAGGCCCTAGACATCATCCAGAAGGAGGGGCCATCCCTGGGGCTTCAATTGAATATTAAGAAAACTGAGGTTTTTTGGCCGTCTTGTAATGGAGTGAAACTTAGGGATGGGCTTTTCCCCAGTGGGATTGGTAGGCCTGAAAAAGGGGTGAAGCTTCTTGGGGGGGCTGTTAGTCGGGACTCTTACTTTATACGGGAATTGGCGGGGCGGAGAGCCTCGCGCGCGGTTGATCTTATGAAACTTTTGCCCTGCCTTCGGGATCCCCAGAGTGAACTCCTCTTGCTCAGATCTTGTATGGGAGTCGCTAAGTTGCTTTTTGGTTTGCGGACCTGTCAACCCGCCATGATGGATGAAGCGATATCATGTTTTGACAATGGTCTGCGGCAGGCCATTGAAGACATAGTGGTATGTGGGGGTCCGTTCTTTGGCGACCTACAGTGGCGCCTAGCTTCCTTGCCGATGCGTTTGGGAGGATTAGGGCTTCTCTCAGCAAAGGATGTTGGGGTGTATGCTTTTGTGGCGTCCCGAGCTCAGTCTTGGAACCTCCAAGACCACATCTTAAGAAATAGCGGGGTTGTCGACGTGGACTTGGACTACGTGCAAGCCCTTGAAAGGATAAATGACTATCTCCCAGGTTTTGATATTGGCGGTTTTTCTAACAAGGACACCGCCCCCCCCAAAGCCTCAAAAAACTTTGGCGAATGCCCTCTTTGGCAAAATCGCACAGAGCCTGGGAGAAGCTTTTGATCTGTCTCCCCGCCAAAAGGCAGTTATTGCATGCTTGCAAAGCCCCCATGCCCAAGATTTCCTAAATGTTATCCCGATTGAAGGTTTGGGCCAAACCATGTCTGGGGTTGAATATAGGGCAATTCTCAAATACCGATTGATGATCCCCATGTACCATGAAGATGAAGTCTGCCCGATCTGCCGTAAGGCATGCTTGGACAAATACGGGGAACACGCGGTTCACTGTAAGGAGTTGCCTAGTTTCAAATATAGGCATGACTGGGTCCGGGACGTTCTTTGGGATATTTTAAGAAGGGCTGGGATCTCAGCCAAAAAGGAGGCGCCTGTGAATTTCCTCTCGGACCCCGCAGAAGGGAGATCCACCCTACGTCCAGCAGACTTGCTTGTCTTTGGGTGGGCCGGGGGGAAGCACGCTTGTGTCGACCTAACAGGTGTATCTCCCCTGGTTGGTTTGAGGGATAATGGTTTTGTAGTTGGGCAAGCGGTGCAGAAAGCAGAGGTGAAGAAAGTTGAGAAACATGCTAAAGCTTGTGAGGAGAACCAACACGTTTTCGTACCTCTGGCATTTGATACCTTTGGCTCCATGGCACCGGAAGCCACCCGTTTCCTGACCAGAGTCCAACGGGTTATTCATAGCAATGTCTCGGCGCCACGAGGGAATGGGTTCGTTTTTAGCAGGTTAGGGTTTGCCATTCAGAAAGGGTTGGCGGCGCAGCTTGTTGCCCGCCTGCCCGCTATCTTAATGTAAGTTTTTCATGGTTGAATAAAGATAATATTTCTTTCAAAACCAATTTAAATTATAACATGTAACTCAAAAATTAAAATTGTAAACAAAATGACATTTCATAGTTAAAACATAAATGTGAGATAATATCATAACAAAGACGTACAGTAATTGCATTATTTTCCATAGTGTTCACTTGTATTAGCCTAGTTTTTGGGATGCTAGTTACTTAGTTCTTGGGCACTTATGTAATTTATCGTTTACTACACTTTAAAAAAGTTACATTTACATCTTGGCTTCAAGATCACTCCAAAAAAATAACAAGAGCCAGCTTGGAGTTGCTATAAGTGGCCTAGCAACATTGCAGCTCCTTTTATTTCTCTACATAAATGGTATGACCGAATATTTGCTTTGGGAATTCCCCAAACATGAAATTTATAGCCATTTGATTTTGGCCCCTGTTATTTAAACTTTAATTTCCCACCTGAGTGTTTTAGTGTCATGTTGATATTGCAGGATATTTAAACTTTAAAATACTTTAAAATTGTTAGTTGTCCATTTAACATGATCTTATTTTAGAGTTTTTTTTTTTTTTTTTTTTTTGTATAAATAATGTTGTCTCTCTACATTGTTCCATTTATAATGTTACCCTCCCTAAAATCTCTTTAAAGAATTTGAAATGAAAGATCTTGAAGGGCTAAAATATTTCTTAGAATTGAAATTCTTTTGTGATCAAAAGAAAGAATTTTTATTTCTTAAAAGAAATATATACTACATTTACTAGTTGAGACTAGAATGGTAGATTGCAACCCATTGACACTCCTATGATAGTCAACCATAATCTTGAGATAAATGAAGGAGCTAAGCCAACAAATAAAGAAAGATACCGGAGATTTGTAGGAAAATTGATTTACTTGGCTAATACTAGGCTAGATTTAGCTAAATTTAAAAAAAAAAAAATAGAACATACTGCGACACACAAAAGACAGAAGCAAACAAAATTTTCCCCAAACCCAAAAATACTTTATGCCTCCCCATTATTTCGATCCCCACCACCACTAAGGTATGTGTGTTTGTGTTTTTTAACTCTAACTAGTGGGAATGCCCGCGCATTGCTGCGGGTGTCCCGACTGATATTCGATTCATATATGATGTCTATTACGAAAAAAACTCATTTCGAGCTAACTCGCACGTTGCCCCAGAGTCGACAATATGGGGCGGGAACATAAATCAAACCTTAAAATGATTAAAAAAACGCAGGAATTAGAAATTGTAATAAAAAAACAAAAAGGCCAATCTCTTGTAATAAAGCTTTCGTTTAGAAGCTTTAGTTTACATTCGGAAGCGGAAGTTATAAAGTTCGAGTCACGTCGAGGCTTGGCTTCGACTCAACTCAAATTGACTTGTTTATAGTTCGAGCCTCTATCCCTTTTGGGATTTTTTTATCAAACATGTGTGCCACAATTTGTTTCCACATATGATGCCAGACTAATAAAAAAACACAGTATAAATGAGTTGTATAGAAGCATCCATTAATGTTCCAAGTTTTTATGATCGCGATCCTTCAAACATTATACAAAAAGCTCAGAAAAGAAGATACCTATAAACCTAAAGTATACGATGTTCTCATGTTGTCGGGTTCATGTGTGTGTTGTTTGTAAAATTCGACCACACACGCTTAGCATAGTGCCTAAACCAATTTTTCGCTACGGTCTCCTTTTATTAGCATGTATCGAAAGGAATATCATGTAATGAAATATAAAAATAAAACCAGTATAAATCTACTTAAAGGTCTAGTCTGTTGGATCCATTTTATAATCTCATTCAAACATTAAATTATTTGATATGCTTTCATCGACGGAATCTGAGTGAAACTCATCCATTTCATCATCATCCTCATCTGGTTGTTCATTCTCATTTGTTGTAATTGTCCGCTGTTTTGTAAACATTCAGTAATTTGTTTATCAATTTTGTCTATAATTTGAGTGCTGATCATTTGCAATTTTGCACCTTAAAATCCAAATAATACTCTAATGGAATTAAGTCAACCAACAGTCAAAAGTTGGTACGGAGAAACCGTATCAACATACTGTAGGGAGGGGTTCGTTGATGTCACTACCTCTAAAAGAAGATAAGTATTGTTCACATTGTTTTGAAAAGCGTGAGGCGCAATAGAGTCCACGGAACCTAGGCAAGAGGTGAGGTCGCACACAAATGTAGTTACCAGCAGCGGGTATACTATTGGATAATTACAAAATATGAACATTCATTACAAAACAGGATTCTTTCTTGTGGCAACCATAATCTCTAATTACACAAGCCTAAATTAAGTAAGCTATAACATGTATACTATTGGATAATTACATAATATGGATCCTTCATTCTGAAAGAGTATCCCGTATTACTTGCAAAAGAGGTTTTTTTTTGTGGTCCTAGTTGGCGTGATGGCTCATGACTTCCGGATTTCAAAGAATTCGCTTGATCGCTTTCGGTGTTTTGGTCATCGGCTTCAGTATTTGCAAAGAAATTTAAAAAAATTGCCTAATACTCTGGTAGTGATGACCAGTTTCAGATGACTCGTTGGACTCCAACTTTCGTTTAAACCAAAAATGAACTATTCCATAAACTGTTTTAGAGAAAGCAGTTTGAAATTAGACAAAACTGAAGTTTCTAACCTATCTACGAACCTCCTTATTCAACTTAGTGAAATCAATCATGACAAAAAAAAGGTTTAAAACTGAACTGATCTTTCGCATTACAGAAAAATTTAAGGGAAGACCCTTCTTGACTCTCTCTGATCAAAGTTGAAACAATTTAATATTATTCCATTACGAAATAAATAAAAACATGGGTACCAAACTATTTGAAATTCATAAAGAATGAAAACTCTACCTCACTTCTTGAATCACTTAACAACAAATGTTCCAGGTGAAGTCAAACAATTCTCATTCTTTTCCCTGCCATTTTTGGTACCTAAAACCCATTAAATCCAATTAAATAACATTCATAAATTAACAAAGATTAATTACCAATATACCATATTTAACATTAGTTCGCGAAGGAATACAAAATCCACAGTTTCCTAATGCAATTCCGATCACTATACAATTACAAACCCCTAAATTCAACAATTATGTACAAATACGTCAAGTCGTACCAAAAGTTTGCATTTATACATAATTATATAACTCATATGCAATCACAACTCTAATTCTATGATGATAAAATTGAAAAGAACTCAATTATTACACCATAAAGTGTATAAAAAACACTAAAAGACTAACTGTAGAAAAAAAATATGCCACACAAATGCAAAATAGAACATTGTAGTGCTGTAAATAAGCGGAGGATTAAAAAAATACCCAAAACACTAAAACCATTGCAAAAACAATCATTTCTAATGATATAATCTCCCAGCCAATTAACCTGTTCAATCAACAAAAATCTGAAACAAATAAGAAAATTATATTAATTATTTTAGTTGAAGACGATTGATGAATGAACACTAACTAAATGAAGCGACTAATTTATAGAAGCGATTGGGAGCATTCATGGACAATTGGGGGTTTTATATCTCGTTTGCTCTTCTTATGTAAATGCAGTAAAACAGTTACATAACTTGAAGAAGTTGAATGACTTTATTTGTGAATTCAATGCTGGAATCAATGAGTTGAAGAAGGTGCATTATTATAGTTATTATTATAGTGGTTACTTATTTCTTTGGGTTACATGGTACAAGCATCTTAATGCATTGATAAGTACAAGCATCTTAATGCATTGACAAGGGTAATTTGGGAAAGATTTATATGATATTTGAGGGTTAAAGCATATGGCTTTTCAATTGCCTTCTTAAGTTTACCAACTTGGACATGTTTACCCATCACTCCTCCTTTATAATGTAGTTAGGGGTGCAAACGAGCCGAGCCGAGCCCGAGCTCGACCAGGCTCGAGCTCGAGCTCGATTAACTTATAAGAGCTCGAGCTCGAGCTCGGCTCGGTTCGAGCTTTGTTTTTATAGCTCGAGCTCGGCTCGTTAGTAGTTTCTCAAGCTCGAGCTCGGCTCGGGCTCGGCTCGTTTAGTGTTTATTAGTTAATATATTAAATTAAATAATATATATAATAAGCTCGTTTAGGCTCGATAAGTCAAAAGCTCGGCTCGGCTCGTTTATTAAACTACTTAAAATGTGGGTAAATAATATAAAATATTAATAAACCTAATATTATATTAGGCTCGATAAGGCTCGACGAGCCTAGCGAGCTTCATATGCCAGGCTCGAGCTCGAGCTCGATAAGCAAACGAGCTTCATTTTAGGCTCAAGCTCGGCTCGAGCTCGATAAGGCTCGGCTCATTTCGAGCTTTTTACCGAGCCGATCTCGAGTAGCTCGCGAGCTGCTCGGCTCATTTGCACCCCTAAATGTAGTAGAGATATAGATTATTTTTTTGTG
This sequence comes from Ambrosia artemisiifolia, assembly GCA_032199755.1. Lineage (NCBI taxonomy): Eukaryota > Viridiplantae > Streptophyta > Magnoliopsida > Asterales > Asteraceae > Ambrosia > Ambrosia artemisiifolia. The sequence goes on from CM063519.1 coordinate 4,617,762, forward strand.
AGCATCAATTATATGATAGTATGGAGAGCGTATGGTGTTTTCTACCTATGATCATGTCTCTTATTTGAAACTAGCGTTTAAAACATGTCGAATTTGTTTGAGGATCGAATTCCTTTTTTTATAAAGGCCATGTGAGTTAGCCTGTCATTGACAAATTTGTTTTCGATCCTAGTACGAAAGACCCATAATGACAAGTCTGTTATTGTTACTAGTTTTGTTATCGTTTGGTCTTGTCAAGGCCTCAAGTCAGGAACAATATTATGTGGCTAAGAGACTCTGATTTGTCACATAACAACTAACGTTAATGGAAACTGGCTTAAAAGTTAAAACATATCAAACTAATTGAGCTTGGATCTTTTTCTAAAAACATTGTATGACGATTTTGTGATGCAGAAGGACATATCTTTCATGATTCATCCCTCATGTGACAAAACTTATTAGTTTCGTCTTTTCTTTACCTTCTCATCTGTGTGGTTAGAAATAATCTCTCTTTTTTTTTTTTTCCAAATCTGGAAAATGTTTCTAGGAATACGTACATGTTTTCAAAATATTATAGAGCTTTGTTTATTGATGGGAAACTTATGTTATTAGTTTTAACTTTTAGAATTCATTAGCATGATACAAAGATAAATTGAGGTAGTATCAGATATTTTATATAAAAAAATGATCTAGTTCAGTTAAAGTATGATATTGTATATATAAAGATGCAGGCGTTTAAATGGGGAAATTAGATTAACCTAACCTATTTGAAATTATCCTTATCACCCCAAACTAAAAACTGGGTTAGTGACTTAACCCAAATTGTGAGCGAGAATCCAATAGGTTAATAGTACGGCTTATATATGATCAATTTTTTAGTTTAGGGTGCCAACTTCTTCTTCAGTTTTAACTTTTTGCAGTAAACTCCAGTACATGATGCTTGCTGTCAAAATCAGGATCAACTTCGGATGTTGTCAACAAATATATGAACTTCAGGTTAGTTATTACTTTAGGTTTTAAAAAAAAGAGTAAGTTTTTTAACTCTAGAATGACATCTGGCAATAAGAAGATAGAGCACCCAAGCTTTAACTTCTAATCCTCTTCTGTCATTTCAACGATTAAAAAACTTTACTTTTATAAATATGGCAGATTTAAAGCATAAAAATGTTTTAAGGTTAAAATTTTAGCATTCTCGCCCCTTGGTAAGACCCCAGTTTACAACCCATTTATCCACTGCACTAAGAAGCTCAAGGAAGAAAATACCGTCTGATAATCGTTTATCATATACCATTAAAAAAATCCATATAAGAAGATTCGTGATTTAATGTTTGATTTTTGTTTTGAGTAAGCATCTTTGATTTCACACCCATGACAAGGTAACAACTTTTCAAAATCTGAGCTTTAGGTATTCCTTAACCTTATTAGCAACATGAAAGAAAAATGTCAACACGGACAAACTTACGAACACATCATATTTTTGAAAACTACGAAGAATTTTTAATCCGAAACTTTAGAATATCAGGATTTTATGGGTGAAAACAAAGATGTCATTTTTTATAAAACTGTCATCCAATAAGCATATTAACAATTACCTTGAAGCTTTCCATTTGTGTGTTGTCCTGAGTGTTTGACTTTCATGTTTGCCCATTGTAGGATATCAGCATCAGATTTGTGCTTCCCTTGACTATCAGTTCTTAATTTTTGAGCAGGCGAAGCATGATAAATCTCATTAAATGCCACAAGAAAGTTGGTAACTAAACCAAACAACCCAACAATTTTACTCGTTATCTAATAGATATAATCATGTTCAAATAACAATATACCTATTATAAGCTTCTTGTTTCTTGAAACGTGGTTAGCTCGTGCAACATTTACAAGAGATAAATTTAATCGTTTTCCAATCCTTAGAATTTGATTGCAATTCTCAAACTTTCTAAAATGCATCTTACTTGGCAGTTTTGTTGCTGGCTTTCACAAACCGACCCCGAAGTGAGTTTTTAGAAGAAACCATCTTGAAACACAGGTGTTAATATATTAAATTATTCCCTTTATATATAAAATTTTTAAGTTTTAATCATTGTGTCTGCTTATCTTAAATAGTTGTGCATGCTTTCATGAGCGTTTATTTTGCGCCTTGCGCCTAGGCGAAAACCACACCCTTTTTAAGTTTTGATCATTGTGTCTGCACCTTATTCCATACCAAATAAAGCCTTATATAGGCACTTTATTTTTTAAAGTTCTTATATAGGCACTTACATGTAAAGTAAACACAAGACTTTCAAATAATAAATGACTCAATCATCCTAATGAATCAACAGACTCAACAAACCATTTGACCAAGCAAGTAATTAAAAAAATGCTAAATAAGGACTTCAAACATTCACCTTGACCATGCAAATTGAACTAAAAACTATTTCAACATTTCAACAATTACCTTGCTTACTCATTCATATAATAAAACCCACGAGTTCAGCTCCATGATCCGAATCTTTCGACGCATCAAACGTGACCAACTAACCTGTTAACTTGTGACCCGCGAACAAACCGATTAACCCAGCATTCTGCAAGTACATTTCGTCTGTAATTACTAACAACTTAATATGCTAACTATGTATGGAAATCAATAAAATAAAGGCGTCCGTTGGTCAACCCAACTCGACCCATTACTCAACGTACAATAGTGAGAAGTGGAAACAAGAAAATAAAACTATACCAAGGTATGACCATTACTAACAAAAAAAAGTAAAACAAACAAGGGTGTACCTGAACAGGACCAGCAGCAGCGAGAAGTCCTCCAAGCTGACCCCCAACCACACGCCCATCAGGGCTCGATAACGTGATGCTCATCTTAGTTTCTTGAGATAATACTCCAAACTCGCCAGGTGTGAAAGATCCAGATAACGAAAGAATTTCAAATCTTCCCTACAACAAACCATATATTTCCGTTAAAAAGAAATACTTTCATAAAATTATTAAAATTTTGTTCCTCACCTCATACGTTACAGTTCCTACAGAAGAACTGGCATGGCGCAGGGTCACATGTGAAATAACACCGATGGCTGAGAGAATGCATACTGACTGAGGCCCGTCTTTTGTAAACGAAATGATTTTAGAGGTAACATCCTGCAAACATAACTCACGAGTATTAAAAAGCGCAAAGACTATAGTATGCATTTTTATTTCAAGTCAACATACCTCGCCCGGGTTAACAGTAACCATGTGAGGTGTAAAACTTCCACCAGATGAAATCCATCACCTACAATTTCAAATATTCATGTCATGTTACATAAGTTGATACAAATTAGAGAAAATGTAGACAATTTGGGTAACTAAAAGTCTAAAACTACCAATGGAAGTGGTTGACTATTAGTCAACAGAATATTAAACTGAAGTATAGCTTTGAGATCAAACAATCATAAATACAATAATGTAGATTTAAGCATACCATATAAAGTTAAACAAATATCACGTAAACTTATAAATTTTAACATGATGATATAAAACAACCATTACGTAAATCCATACTCCCATAACCAAGCTTTGATTTGGTGTCCAAAGAACTCATTTTCACTTTCTTCTTCTCACCCAAAAACTGCCACCTCTTCCTTTAGATTCACCAAACTTTATTTCAGAGTAGCCACCAGATAAAAAATTGTATTCCTTCTTCTCTAAATATTAAAAAAAAAACTATAAAAAATAAATAAATTCCTTTATATATAACAAAAATAATCCTAATTCATATTCTATAATCACTGATCTTATACCTAACTTCCAACTTTAATTATGTGAAATATTTATCAAAACTATTACTATACTATTAAACAAAACACGTTGAAGCAACAAGACTACCAATTAGTTGAAGCAAACATAGATTCACATTATACCCCCATTATTATAGACTCAAAAACCTAATTAGTTGAAGCAACAAGACTGCCAATTTGAATTTGTACCAATGAAGCATACAAATGTATCAATAACTTACTTATGTAGGAGATTCAACGAAGCAAAAGACGTTTGGTAGCGAAGATGTGGTGCTCTTTTGGGTTCTCAACTGATGCAAAGGTTTAAATAGGTTTAATTGAATGAGTTAAGGAGGGTTACAAATTACAGAGCAGGTGAAAGGGGGTTACGAATCGGAATGATTTACAGTTTCAAGAAAGAATTGGTTAATCTTTCTTGAATGGGGGTTACGAATTGAACAAGTAATTGATGGTGGAATGTTAGGGAAGGTGAAAGGGGTGAGGGTTAGCAAGGGAATGTGGTTTTAGTTTTTAACTATAAGTTGGGGTGAAATGTCTAGATTACCCTTTAAAGTGTCTTAATTGTCACCATCATCCCTATAATACCCTTATCAAATAAGTTTTATTCTCTTATACTTGTTGCTTTAAAAATTGTACCCATGTCAAAATTCCAATATGGTACATCACTCCTCCTTTATAATGTATTTATGGTACATCACTCCTCCTTTATAATGTATTATAGATTATAGATTATAGATTATAGATTAATAATAGGGTTAGGATCAAATACACAAGACACTTTTTCTAGGAAGGGTGAGAAGGATTATGATCCATTGATCATATATTTGAAGGGTTGAGATTAATTTGTTTGAAAAAAATAAATAATAAATTAGAGAAAGGGCATAAAAGGAAAACCATATTTGTTGACTTTCTCTCTCCACATGCAATGCACATGTCAATTCCCCCATCATTTTAAAACGTCTATAACTTTTTCATACGACATTTTTTTTAAAAAAAATTTCACCATATTAACGAGCGTTTTTTATCTTTAATATGAATACCACATTGCTACATTAAAATTGAAAAAAAAAATCATGCTAAATGGGTTTTTTTTCTCCGTTGTGTCTTCTGCACGTTCATTGTGTTATAGTATGCATGTGTGCTTTATAAATATGTTATTTATGTTTTTTTAGTCTACACATGATTTAACTTTGTCCATTGTGTTTTTAGTATGCTTTTAATTGTGTTTTACGCAAATGAGTTTTGTATTTAGGCGTACATTGTGTTTTATTATGTTGTTCATTGTGTTTAAGTCTATTATTCATTGTGTTTTAGTATTCTGTTCATTGTGTTTTTTATATGTCGTCAATTGTGTTTTATTAGACTGTTCATTGTGTTTTATACCATATTGTTCATTGCATATTTAATTGGTACTCATTGTGTTTTACGTTATCTCCATTGTGTCTTACGCAACTGGTTTTTCAACTTTTTTTCCAAAAGTATTCATTGTGTTTTAATCTTCTGTTCATTGTGTCTTTATTATGTCGTCCATTGTGTTTTACACAATTGGGTTTTTAACTTTTTTTTTCAAAAGTATTCATTGTTTTTTAGTCTTTTGTTCATTGTGTCTTTCGTATGTCATCCATTGTGTCTTACGTAACTGGGTTTTCAACTTTTTTTTTCAAAAGTATTCATTGTGTTTTAGTCTTCTATTCATTGTGTCTTACTATGTCGTCCATTGTGTTTTACTAGACTCTTGATTATGTTTTATACCCTATATTTAATTGGTGTTCATTGTGTTTTACATTCCATTGTGTCTTATGCAAGTGGGTTCTGAATTTTTTTTTTCAAAAGTATAGCAATATGGTACTCATATTAAAGATAAAACGACGCTCAATTTTATGGTATAATTTTTTTTAAAAACGGATGACGTATAAAAAAGTTACGGGCATTTAAAAATGAAGGTGGAAATGGCATGTGACTTGCATGTGCATATGTTTTTGACAAAATTACCCCTCCCACTTGTTAATCCTTTGGACACATGTCATTTTCTAGTGGCTTCTCACCCTTCTCATTTTTTGTAGCCTTTGTAGAATAACCCAACCCTATAGATAGATTATAGATTATAGATATAGATTATAGATTATATACATAGTTGTATAAATATTTGTTATTTGATAGAATTAGGTGTGTTGTTAAGCCTTAAAATTGGTTGTATTATTGAATGTTAAACCCTAAATAACTAATTAGGTAATTGTTACAAATTAGAATTGGGGGTTTTTGTTAAATTAGCCCAACTTAAGCCCTAAACATAATTTAGCATTTCGTAGTACTTATGATCCACAATGTCCCAAGAAAGACTTAGCGGGTTAGCGATGATAGCTATCGAGAGCGAAATCTTAGATAGTATAAACTGCGAAGAGTTAATCCACCAATTTGCTACCAAGAATGCTAGGAGAGCTTTACGAATCCTCGGTTAGGTACTAGTCTATTACGGTATGTACTTTCATTCATTCTAATACTATTATTTTGCTAATTGTTACGTTTACTGCTATATCATTGATCGTACATAAAATTTAGTTTAAATTATTTAATTCCTTAAAGCCTAAGGCATATTTTTAACTACTCGGACAGGGTATGTAAATCCTCAAGGACGCCTCTGCTGCAGGTAATGGCTTTCTCGATCAAAGATGTTTTGGAGTTGCATGAGTTCAATGTAGGTTTGGAAATTCAACTGCATGATTCAGTCGATACTGCTTCTCATTTGCTAGGCTATCCGGAAAGAACAGGACAATTTCATCTTTAACAAGAAGAGTGTGTCGTGTTGGGGTATCGTCAAAGAAATAAAGATCTTGGGGTTCCTTTGAATCAAAAGAAGAGCTAGGTCCCTTAGTATTGTTGGGGATTAATTAAAAGTTTTAGTTTTGTTTAATTTTGTTTTTAGTTGTATGTGGTAGCTAGCCCCTTGCTAGTGTTTGTGGGAATGAAATTAGCCTCTCAAAAACAAAAAACTGAATACACAGTTGGAAACATCTAAAATTAGGAGGAGAGAGAGTTTCCTTGAAATTAAAATAATTCATATAAAAATAAACTAAACAAGATTAAACAAAAACTAAAACTTTTATTGGAATAATATTATGCCACATAGACGCAGACTGGGCATTAAAAAAAGCTCTTGCTCGCTCACTTGACCTTGTTGTGGATAAACCACTCACCCTCGCTCACTACCCTCAAATCCAAGATGATACCCTAGCTCGCTCTCGTGACCGTGGTCACTTGTGCTCGCTCGCGCCGGCCTCACGCGGGGATGATATGGTGTTTGTGAACCACGTGAATCATTGGATGGCGTACCACAATGAACAGTCTTATAGTATTACAAACAACTAGGTGTTAGTTGGCCCGCACTTCGCCGCGGGCGCCGCTGTTGTGCATACATGTTACGCGCAATGGGCGGCGGTTCACTGCGGGAGCTCCTGTTGCGTTGAGAGTTCGGTGGACATAAAAGATAACATTAAGTGACTGTTATGCTTGTGTGGGCTTCACAAAAATACTCACGACCCATTAATTTCACACTGAGCATTCACAATAGAATCCCCATCCCCCTTTAAGACTCGTTGATTTTTTTTTTAAACATTAATAGTAAATAACAAGCACCCATTATATATACATTTCATAAAACTTGTCCAACATCCTACTAACAACACGCCACATTAGTTAATTTACAAAATAAGATGTTCTAGTTAGCTACCATGTAAAACTTTGACCCATTTTCAAAATCATGAACACAACACATTAACATCTTGTTATATGACTCAAAGTTTCTAGCATTAACATGGTACCCAACCCAAAGAGACTTGAGCGTGCATAATCCAACCTCACTTGAGACTTGATCTTCATTCATGTGCTTTACCTATTCAAAACAAATTAGTCATCTATTAGTATGCAAATACACCATCATCACTTGTCCAAGGTAAACAACTTCCCATGGAGTCATGACAATGTCCGTACTTCTACCATTTAATCCATTATGGGTATTTTCATCTTTTTGACCCATTAGGGGTACTTCCACTATATTGACCCGTTTAGGGTGCTTCTACATTTTTGACCCGTTAGGGTGCTTCTACCATGAGAAATCATTCTACTAGTTTGCACTTGTGTGACCACAAAGTGCTTCATGCCACTTTCAATTCAACAATTTCATCCACAACAACATATACATAACCAATATGACAATTATAATCATAACTAATTAGTTGGTAGTAACCAACTTACCTTTGTTGTAAGCACCTTGCTCCTTGTGATCACTTGAACCTTCAACCTTCACACCTACATAGTGAAGGAATTCATACTTTAGCTTTTTCATATTTTACCCATTACCATTCTTGGTTCAAGGTGGATAAGTTAGCATAATCTCATAGTTACAACCTCTACCACATATTTATCATGCATTTCTCACAATTTCACCTATTCTAACAAGCTAGGCATTTCATCATACACTTGGTGTGCATACCCATATTTTCAAGTGATCATACCATTGTATGAAGCAACATATCCAATTTAGCCCTAATACAAACAATTAACATATATCTCTTCAATCTACACTACTACACATAGTTAGCATGCTATCCTTACCACAACAAGTAACATTTTTTTACAACAAATCATGAAACCTACATACTACTTTCAACCTCACTAGAACTAATTCTACCACTTACCAATGAGATTAATATCACAAGAGGGTTAGAAATTCAAGGACATGCAAGGGATTTAGGGGTGATTCTTACTTCAATTTTGCAAAGAGTGGATGAGGTGAGGACCCCCAAAATCGCCACCCTCCTCCTTCTTCCTGATAACTTCTTTTTTTTTTTGTTTTTAAAACTCTCCCCATTATCCCTTGTTTAGTCCTTTATAAATTGTTATTTCCATTCACCCACATTTAACCCTTCAAGATTTGTGCTATGTCATGTTTGGCCCTTTTCTACTTTCAATTAAATTCTTACTATTTTACCCAAGTAATTAGCTTGGTAATATTATGTTTATTGAATGTACAACTATCTATGCATTACTTCCAACTAGAGATACCCATCTCCCTACACATATACACATACGCATACATACATACATACGCATACTTGTATGCACACATACATACATACATATAATTTCTACCATACTATTATTACTTAACATTTTTGGGGTGTTACAAGTCTACCCCCCTTAAAAGAGGTTTCGACCCCGAAACCTAGATACGTACCGAATAAAGCCGGATAGTGTTTCCGCATTTCCTCCTCGGATTCCCACGTGAGATCCGAGCCCTTCCGGTGTTGCCATTGTACCAAGACTTGGTTTATGGTCTTGTTTCGTAATCGCTTTGCCTTGAAATCTCGTATAGCTACCGGTTTCTCTACATAATTCAACTTGTCGTCTATCTCTACATCTTCAAGAGGCACGTATGCGGTTTCATCCGCGAGACACTTCCGTAACTGGGACACATGAAAGGTGTCATGGATCCCACTCAAGGACGACGGTAACTCTAACCGGTAAGCCACTTGCCCGACCCGTGCCAAGATTTTGAATGGCCCAATATAACGTGGGCCCAACTTTCCTCGTTTACGAAATCTAATGATGCCCTTCCAAGGGGAGACCTTTAATAGCACAAAATCTCCCACTTGAAATTCGATCTGGCGTCTTCTACGATCCGCATACGCCTTCTGTCGGTCTTGGGCAGCTTGGATTCTAGCCCGGATCTGGCTAATTTTCTCATTGGTGAGGGCCACTAGATCATTTGGAGCCAATTCCCGCTGACCCACTACCCCCCAACACACGGGGGGTTCTACATTTTCTACCATATAACATCTCAAATGGTGCCATTTGGATGCTACTGTGGTAACTGTTATTATAAGAGAATTCTACTAATGGCAAGTGTTCATCCCAACTCCCCCCAAAGTCTAAGACACATGCCCTCAACATATCTATGAGGGTCTGGATGGTTCTCTCGGTTTGCCCATCAGTTTGAGGGTGGTAGGCGGTACTAATTAACAACCTTGTACCCAGTTCTTCTTGAAACCTCCTCCAATACCGGGATGTGAATCGGGTATCCCGATCCGACACGATGGTTATGGGTACACCGTGCCGGGATACAATCTCATTCATATAAACTTCCGCCATTCGTTCGGAGGTGTAGGCCTCCCTAATCGCCAAAAAGTGTGCGCTTTTTGTGAGCCGGTCTACCACTACCCATATTGCATCATAACCCTTCCTTGTCTTTGGCAATTTTGTCACAAGATCCATGGTTATCTCTTCCCACTTCCACACCGGTACCTCAAGTGATTGTAGCTTCCCATAAGGCTTTTGGTGTTCGGCTTTGACTTGCGAACAGGTCAAACATTTCTCCACATATTTGGCGATGTCACGCTTCATCCCCGGTTTCTTTAGATCCCGATACATCTTGGTCGCCCCCGGGTGGATTGAGAACCGGGACTTGTGGGCCTTGTCAAGTAGTGAAGCCTTAACTTCACATGTCCAAGGAACCCATACCCGCCCATACCGGGTCTTCATCCCACCCGCATTTTCTTCCAACTTGTCTACCATCCCTTTCATTCTTATCTTCTTCGGGTCATTGGCTTGCAAAGCCTCGACTTGGGCCTTTCGTATCTCACCCAAAAGGGTAGGTGTAATTACCACGCCCAAGGCCTTAACTTGAATCGGGGGTGGATATTCTTTCCGACTCAGCGCATCAGCCACCACATTGGCCTTGCCCGGGTGGTACGCGATATCGCAGTCATAATCTTTGATCAACTCGAGCCATCTCCGTTGTCTTATGTTGAGATCTTTTTGTTCGAAGAAATACTTGAGGCTTTTGTGATCGGAATATATGGTACATTTTGTCCCATACAGATAATGCCTCCAAATTTTCAATGCGAACACTACGGGCCCCAATTCCAAGTCGTGGGTTGGGTAATTACATTCATGGGGTTTGAGTTGCCTTGATGCATAGGCGATGACTTTCCCCCGTTGCATCAAGACACAGCCCAATCCTTGATGAGAAGCATCCGTATAGACCACAAAGTCATCTGAACCTTTTGGCAAGGTCAGAACCGGGGAACTAGACAGCTTCTCTTTCAGCACTCGGAAGGCTCTTTCTTGGTCTTCGCCCCATACGAACTTTTCATTTCTCTTGGTCATCCGTGTCAAAGGTAGTGCTACCTTTGAAAAATTTTGGATGAATTTTATATAATAACCGGCTAGGCCCAGAAAACTTCGAATCTCGCTCGGGTTCTTGGGAGGAACCCATTCCATCACCGCCTTTACTTTCGAAGGGTCAACAGAAATGCCCCTTTCATTAACCACGTGTCCCAAAAACTGGACTTCCCTCAACCAAAAGGCACACTTAGAAAACTTAGCATAAAGCTTTTCCTTTCTAAGCGTCTCAAGGACTTCCCGTAGGTGATCCGCGTGATCCGATTCACTTCGTGAGTAAATCAAAATTTCGTCTATAAACACTATCACAAAACGATCCAACATTGTACGACACACCCGATTCATTAAGTCCATGAATGCGGCCGGAGCATTTTTCAACCCGAAGGACATTACTAGAAACTCGTAATGCCCATACCGAGTTCTAAACGCCGTTTTGGCCACATCTTCTTCCCTTACCTTCAATTGATGGTACCCGGAACGAATGTCAATCTTCGAGAACCAACTCGCCCCTTGAAGTTGATCAAATAAATCATCAATACGGGGTAAGGGGTAGCGGTTCTTTATTGTTAGCTTATTCAACTCCCGGTAGTCTATGCACATACGCATAGACCCATCCTTCTTTTTCACAAACAATATAGGGGCTCCCCATGGGGACACACTCGGGCGAATGAAGCCCTTATCGAGTAACTCTTGAAGTTGTGTCATCAACTCCCGGAGTTCGGTGGGTGCCAACCTATATGGTGTTTTTGCAACGGGTTGAGCCCCCGGCACCAACTCAATTTTGAACTCTACTTCACGTTCGGGTGGAAGCCCCGGAAGATCATCCGGAAACACATCCCGAAACTCATTTACAATCGGTACATCTTCAATCTTGGGGGTGGTGATAGTGGTATCAACCACATAGGCCATAAACGCCTTTCCCCCATTACGCACATGCTTCAAGGTTTCCACCAAGGTACACAACTTGGCTTCAACTTTTCTATCCCCTATAAAACTTACCCGCCGCTCGCTAGGTGTGGTGACGTATATGGTTTTGTTTTTACATTGAAATTCCGCGTGGTGTTTAGACAACCAATCCATGCCTATCACCACTTGGAACTCCCCCATAGGCATGGGTACCAAATCTACCCCAAAATCCTCCCCTTCTATCGTGAGAGTACAATTTCTACATATTTTGTGTAACAAGTAATTCTTACTATCCGCAATTTCTACTTCTAATGAGCTTGGCATCTTTTCTATAATAAAAGTGGGATGGTAGATCACCTTGGTAGACACAAAAGACCTACTTGCCCCCGTATCAAACAACACGTACATAAAAGTATTGTTGACTAATAACATACCCGACACCACCTCGGGGCGGTTCTTTGCTTCTTCCGTGGTGATTTGGAACATTCTTCCACGAGCCTTCGAAGTCTCATTCTTCTTCCCTTCCTTTGGTGCCTCCTTCTTGAGCTTGGGACAATTCGCTTTAAAGTGTCCGGGTTCATAGCAATGATAACATAACTGAACCGGATTGGGGCATTTGTAAAACGGGTGTCCCGTCTTCCCACAATTATAGCACGCCTTCTGCCCCAGGCGACATTCTCCCGTATGTGGTTTCCCACATGTGTTACAGCTTGGTACTTCACCCTTCTTGGAATCTTTCTTGCCATGATCATGCCCCTTCCCTTTCTTCTGTGGCTCCCATGTTCTTTCAACCTTCCTCTTCTCGCCCCTTTGTTCTTGGCGTTTCAGTTCTGTTTCTCGTTCACGAGCCCAATCAATAAGTTCACCCAACGTATTGCATTTTGATGGAGTGATGAACTCCCTGTATTCAGCCCTCAACATGGCATGATACCTGTTAATCTTCATTCGTTCCGTTCCTACCAATTCCGGACAAAACTTCATCTTGTCAAGAAATACGTTTGTGATCTCATCTATGGTTTCATTCTTCTGGCGGAGGTGTAGAAACTCCTCCTGAATGCGATCAATTGCCGTTTGGGGACAATGATGCTTCAGGAAGGGCTCCTTGAACTCCGCCCATGTCATGCTTCTCACTCGTTCTTGCCCCATCTCCTTACTATAACTATCCCACCAATCTTTTGCACGGAGTCGTAACTGACCCGTGGCAAACATCACCTCATCTTCGCCTTCACAATGGCTTCGTGCAAACACCCCTTCCATATCCGAGATCCACCTTAGACATTCAAGTGGATCTATTTCTCCGTTGAACACCGTGGGGTTGCATGACATAAAGTTACGATACGTACATCTCTTAGTATTCTTGGAGCCAGACGACCCTTCTTCAATCAATTTCTTTAGTTCATCAAACTTACTCGTCATCATTCCCTCCATTACCTCCATGACATTCGTTTCCACCTCATGGGTTATCTTGGCGAGGTTAGCAGTCCACGCCTTACCCATTTCTGTGGCAATCAACTCTTTTATCTTCTCTTGGTACTCATGTTCTCTAGCGGAGTTATCCCCTTCTTCCACCATGTTTCTGAAACATTAACAACCATTCAACATGTATACTACGCCATAGTATTTCAATCAGTAACCATCCTTGCAAGTATAATAATTTTCTACTCCCAATACTTGGGCTACCACATTCTCTACCATGTACATACAAGGATTGTAAATCCATGTTTTCGTATGTTATTACACCCTTAATACGTTCCCACATAAGATTCGACAACAACCCATGTATAACGAAAGCGAATGAGTGAAAATCTTCAGGGTCCACCGTAACTTACGGTGCCACCGTAAGTTACGGTAGCCCTGAAGCCTTATTTCCCACCGTAAGGCAGTAGGCTGCCACCGTCATGTTTCTGACGGCTGCCGTACCTTACGGTGCTACCGTAAGGTACGGTAGCCCCTGTACCTTTTTTTTAAACATTAATAGTAAATAACAAGCACCCATTATATATACATTTCATAAAACTTGTCCAACATCCTACTAACAACACGCCACATTAGTTAATTTACAAAATAAGATGTTCTAGTTAGCTACCATGTAAAACTTTGACCCATTTTCAAAATCATGAACACAACACATTAACATCTTGTTATATGACTCAAAGTTTCTAGCATTAACATGGTACCCAACCCAAAGAGACTTGAGCGTGCATAATCCAACCTCGCTTGAGACTTGATCTTCATTCATGTGCTTTACCTATTCAAAACAAATTAGTCATCTATTAGTATGCAAATACACCATCATCACTTGTCCAAGGTAAACAACTTCCCATGGAGTCATGACAATGTCCATACTTCTACCATTTAACCCATTATGGGTATTTTCACCTTTTTGACCCATTAGGGGTACTTCCACTATATTGACCCGTTTAGGGTGCTTCTACATTTTTGACCCGTTAGGGTGCTTCTACCATGAGAAATCATTCTACTAGTTTGCACTTGTGTGACCACAAAGTGCTTCATGCCACTTTCAATTCAACAATTTCATCCACAACAACATATACATAACCAATATGACAATTATAATCATAACTAATTAGTTGGTAGTAACCAACTTACCTTTGTTGTAAGCACCTTGCTCCTTGTGATCACTTGAACCTTCAACCTTCACACCTACATAGTGAAGGAATTCATACTTTAGCTTTTTCATACTTTACCCATTACCATTCTTGGTTCAAGGTGGATCAGTTAGCATAATCTCATAGTTACAACCTCTACCACATATTTATCATGCATTTCTCACAATTTCACCTATTCTAACAAGCTAGGCATTTCATCATACACTTGGTGTGCATACCCATATTTTCAAGTGATCATAACATTCTATGAAGCAACATATCCAATTTAGCCCTAATACAAACAATTAACATATATCTCTTCAATCTACACTACTACACATAGTTAGCATGCTATCCTTACCACAACAAGTAACATTTTTTTACAACAAATCATGAAACCCACATACTACTTTCAACCTCACTAGAACTAATTCTACCACTTACCAATGAGATTAATATCACAAGAGGGTTAGAAATTCAAGGACATGCAAGGGATTTAGGGGTGATTCTTACTTCAATTTTGCAAAGAGTGGATGAGGTGAGGACCCCCAAAATCGCCACCCTCCTCCTTCTTCCTGATAACTTCTTTTTTTTTAAAAAAAAACTCTCCCCATTATCCCTTGTTTAGTCCTTTATAAATTGTTATTTCCATTCACCCACATTTAACCTTTCAAGATTTGTGCTATGTCATGTTTGGCCCTTTTCTACTTTCAACTAAATTCTTACTATTTTACCCAAGTAATTAGCTTGGTAATATTATGTTTATTGAATGTACAGCTATCTATGCATTACTTCCAACTAGAGATACCCATCTCCCTACACATATACACATACGCATACATACATATAATTTCTACCATACTATTATTACTTAACATTTTTGGGGTGTTACACCCCCATCCACTCACAACCAATCACATCCACATATTACACTAAACCCCATTAAATTTTCTCTCTCCTCCACTCACAACCACTTTCAACAAATATTAAAAAATAATTACAGTTTTCCAGTTTTCCCTAAAAGATCCCCAAAGAACCCAATATTTACCAACACACTGTAGATTCCCCATTTTCTTCACTCACAACCACCCCCAACCCCCAAAAAAATTATAGGGTTTTGTCACCCAGTTTTTTGGGGGTTCTAATGAGAATGCTCTAATATACCTAACTTATGTCGAATTATAGAGTAAAGAGAATAAGAAGGGAGATAATATGCTGGATATTTTTAATTTATTAAATTCTTTAATTTAATAGGTATTAAAAAAAGCCAAAAATTCCTTTCGTAAATGAAAACAAACATATGTTAAATATATGTTGCAATCATGGGGCCCAATTAGTAAACGCCAAATGTGATGTGCATGTTAAGAGTGGTGCACATTAGCATAAATTGGCCGCGCACTTTAACAAAGGAACCCTGTAGAAGTGTCCCTGAATTAATATTATAGAGAATTGCTATATGCAACAAATCTAGAATAACTATGATTAAAAAAAAGTTACTATCGGGTCAGATTTGTGCTCGTTATGTGGTGATCATCCGGAATCTATTGAACATCTTTTTGTATCATGTAGCTTCGCACAAGCAGTTTGGCAACAGATTTTTCAATGGTGCAATACCGGTCAGATCATATTATTCGATTTCAGGGATGTCTTGCAGATCCATTCATACGCAGGAGGCTCAAAAAAGGCGCGAAAACTTCTACAAGCAATCTGTTACGTTACGGTTTGGTGTATATGGAATGTGCGGAACGAGCTTATTTTCCGTCAACAACAAAGCTCCATTCGGAAGACCATTGGGGATATTAAGGCGTTAAGTTTCTTGTGGGTAAAAGCACGGGCGAAATCGATAAAATTAGAGTGGGACAACTGGGGTGGTTTTTCTCTTTCAAATGTATAGTTTTTAGATGCTTTGGTTCGTTTTTATTTTCTGTTTTTGGTGTAATGGGTGTAACTAGCTAGTTTCCCGCTAGCATTGGGTGATCAATAAAGTTTGTTGGCCGTTTAAAAAAAAAAAGTTACTATATTTTTTGAAAGAGAACACAAATGGACATTGGGTGAAATAAAGGAGAGCATTTGGTGTGTAGATTGAAGAACTCATCTTGTGTTAAAATCGAGGGTCTAAAGGATTTCCATTAGATTATTATCGATTTCTTTCACACGAATAAATGTACGAGTCGTATTTAAAGTACCTATTCAACACATTAATACCCAACCCAACACAAGATCCTTCAAACCAAGACAAGATCATTCAAATTTCAAACCCTTAATCCAATATGAAATTCAACAAATTATACATAGGAAACCCTGTAACATATATATCACAAACACGATGTCATCTTTTTAGTCTTTTATATTATTTTTTGTTTGTCTTTATAGAGTACTAGGTTAGAGTCCCGGGTGTACACCCGGTACATCTCCGAGTCAGATGAGAAAATTATTTTATAAAGATTGTAGTATGCAAATTTTATTTATTGAAACTTACGTAAGATAACTCGTATGGATTTTCGTTGCATGCAAAATATCATAAAAATGTTTAATCTTACTCAATAATGAATATATGAATCGACAAATGTTTGTTTGGATGTGATTTAAAAACAAATAATGAAATGAATAATAACATATTTATCGTAACAGGATGCAAATGAATATTAAAATTCAAAGTAAATAAATATAGTTTAACAAAACATACAACTAAAAAATTATAAATAAAAATTAAACGATTTATATAAAATATGATTTGTTACACGTGTAGAACAAAAGATAAATAAAAAGTGATGAAATATGTAAATAGAACAAAATAACTTCATCGGATTTAATTAGTACATTAAAACATATCATGAATCAAAATATCACATGACGAAGTAAACGGTAATTATGAAGGAAAAGAAAGTAAAAACATAATTCACTTCATAAAATATCTATAACTAACATCAAATGTAAACATTACAAACTCATTATTAATATAATATGTGAAACCAATATAAACCATTACTTTAAAGGTATCAGGATTCAAACCAAACAAAAATTACAAAATCACTATCCATATTATACTCCAAACCAACTATACAAACAAAAAAAATGGCATACCCAACCATAACATGTCATATTTGGAAATAATCTATAAATATTATAGAGATTTTTATTGTTATAAGTTATCCCTTTTACTATAACGCCATATTATGTTTTATGAAACGTAAATTATAAAAAATCCACCTACACATTAAATGTTAATATACCAATGTATTGTATAACCACAAACGTTGTGTAATAAATTAAATTTTATGTTTATTGAAGCTAAATTAATAAATTATATTTTATGTTTATTTAAATTTTAATGCAAATCAACATAAACATCAAATTAAACATTAAATATAAATAATATTATAATACAGAGTAGGGGTGTGCACGGGTCGGTTCGGGTCGGTTTTTGACAATAACCGAAACCGAAACCGACATGTTCGGTTATTACGTTTTCAAAACCGATCGGTTTCGGTTATTTCGGTTTCGGGTTCTTCGGTTATTTTTCGGTTTCGGTTCGGTTTCGGTTAAATAGTCGGTTTTTTTTAGGAAGAATCACATCTCTACAATTTCTTAATAAAAGTTAAAAAATATATACAAACACTCTTATAACTTCCACCTCGTTTAACCGGATTTGAGACATGTAACAATAAACATTTTTTATAAATAAAGTCATTTATAGTATCGTTCATAATAACAACGATAAAGGAACTGATATTAGATTAGAGTCAATAATAAGATTTCCTGTTAAACATAAAAAGTAAAGTAATAAACTTAGAAAGAATTGTTTAACAAATAAAAAGAGGAAGACCATGTAAAAAGAAATTGAAAAAGAATCAGTGAGAATCGATCGGTGGTCTAAACATACATTCTAACCTATCTATTTGTCTAAACATATATATATATATACAAAGAAAAAAGAAAACACATTGGTTCGGGTCGGGTCGGTTTTTTTCGGTTTTTTCAAAACATGTAACCGACCCGATTTTTTCGGTTTTTAAAAAAATAAAAACCGAACCGTCGGTTATCATTTCGGTTCGGTTTTTTCGGTTCGGTTTTTTCGGTTATTTCGGTTTCGGTTCGGTTAATTCGGTTTTGTGCTCACCCCTAATACAGAGACATTCATACAATAAATTTATTCATACGAAAATCACGCCATGATTCCTTTAATCGTGTAATTGACAACTGATATTAGGAAAGTCGTAAAAATAGTAATATCAATAATCAATAAATTAGATTAAAATCTTAATTAATAACATCAAAATCATAATAAATAAGATTAAAAATCTTAATAAGTTACCATAATAAATAAGACTAAAAATCGATTCAAACAATAAATTTATTCATACGAAAATCACGCCATGATTCCTTTAATCATGTAATTGACAACTGATTTTAGGAGTAAAGAATCCATTAATATAATCTACGACTATATATATATATATTCAACAGTGTAAAGTAAATAAAGAAATACTAAAATAGAATGTTAGTAAAAAAATATGGATTTGGGAATTACATTCTCGTCAATTAGTATCATCTCAATTGAGTAAACATCATTAGGATTGCGACGATTAGGTTGACACCAAAGCCGAATAATCTTTAGCTTCAAAGCAAAATCATTTTGGTTGACATCAATTTCGTTAACCATGGTAAACTCTTGTGCTTGTGTGGCGGCCATTGTTCTCTTTGGGTGTACACAAGATTATACTAAAATTAGGAATGAATAAAAGTGTTGAAAATATAAGATAATTAATACGAAAATTGACATTATGAAAAAATGAATATTCATACACATGGAACGAATCCGCTTTCAAACACATCTGAAAGCAATAATAATTTAGTCGATTTTTTCATTATTAATTCAAGTCCTTATTCAATTGTAGAAAATGAGTATTCATAAAAAGTCACGAAACTTAAAACATCATATTTCTCAAAAATGAATTATAAATACATTATATCTATATCATAACATAACAATAACATAACATAACAAAATAATATAAACGTCGTAAAGGTATACTTATAAGTTGGAATGCTATTCCACGATCAGATTATTGTGTGTACAACAATTGTGATTGATGTGGATCAATGTAATTAAATAGATGAAGTATAAAAATGGAAGGATTGGAATTAGATGTAAATCAATGATAAATGCTTAAAATTACCAAACTAATTGCAATCATCTTTTGATGATCATTAATGATAAATTATGAAACGTAAATTTATAACAAATCAACCTATACCATAATTGTTAATACACGGATGTTTTAATTGTAAATTATATGTTGTAAATTATATGAAGTAAATAACATTAATATATAAGTCAATTATATTAATCCTAAATTTCGGGTCAAATTTATTCATAATCAATCATTCATCCAAAAAAATAAATGAGAGCTATTATGGTAAACCGTAAATTTGATCAATTATACGAAATCAATTTAATCAATTATAATTTAATCAATTATAATTTAATCAATATTATCATTCGTATAATTGATTGATTCATAATCAATCATTCATACAAAAAAATAAAAAAATCAGAGATTAAAAAATCTCGTATTAATTTAATCAATTCGTATAATTTAATCAATTTAATCAATTTCGTATTAATAGTAATATAAATTAATGAGATTAAAAATCGTAATAAATAATATTAAATTCTGTCAATTATAGTAATCCTAAATTTCGGGAAGAAAAAATTACGCCGTTAGTCCCTGTGGTTTCCACCTAATTTCAATGTAAGGTACTAAGGTTTTATTGTTTCACTTTAAGGTATTAACCTTTTAATTTGTTTCAATGTTAGGTATTAGGGACTAACCTAGTTAAAACTTAACTAAGTTTGAGGGGTATTATGGTCCAATCACCTATATATTCAGTTTTTGAAAAAATTGTAGCTTGGGGACTCGAACCTGGCCTCTGGCCGGTTCTCATTCATAAAACTTAACACCAAATACCAACTGCTCTGCAAGTCTTTTTGTGATATTATTGATTTCGAAATTTTATTAAACAATCTCTGTTATACTTCATCTTCCCCATACACTACCTACATCATTCTCCATCCTCTGTGTCTTCAGCTTATACCTCTTCTTCAAATTATCAACCTTATTCTTACATTGTTCAATACTAACCTTTCACTAAAAAATACAGCCGTATCCATACGTTGTTTCTTAACCATGGCCATCGCAGAGCATCACTTGTCTTCCTGATAATAGTAACCCATCACTAACAGTACTTCGATCGATCACCACTAACCGCCGAGCAGCCACCACTACAGTTCCAAAACCACCACCGTAACCCCTTATAACGAACATAATCCACCACCATAATCTCCACCGTGTTCTTGTTGATACTCGAGACCAGACCAGACCACCATCGAACCCTAGACCAGCGCCGCCACCGTCACTGTCATCGTCTCCTCCTCTGTGTCTCTTCCTCTCTACCCAACTTTCTCTCTCTCTTCGGTTTCTCTTCCTCTCTCTTTGTCTGCTCTGAATCCTCTGCATCTCTCTCCCTATCTCGTCTCTTTCTCTCTAATCGGGGTGGGGTGTAATATTTAGTGAAAGGTTAGTATTATAGTTGGGGAAGATGAAGTATCACAGACATTGTTTAATAAAATTTCAAAATCAACAATATCACAAAAAGACTTGCAGAGCAGTTGGTATTTGGTGTTAAGTTTTATGAATGAGAACCGGCCAGAAGACAGGTTCGAGTCCCCCAAGCTACAATTTTTTCAAAAACTGAATATATAGGTGAATGGACCATAATACCCCTCAAACTTAGTTAAGTTTTAACTAGGTTAGTCCCTAATACCTGACATTGAAACAAATTAAAAGGTTAATACCTTAAAGTGAAACAATAAAACTTTAGTACCTTACATTGAAATTAGGTGGAAACCACAGGGACTAACGACGTAATTTTTTCTTTCGGGAATGATTGATTCATAATCAATCATTCATACAAAAAAATTAATACGTTTTATTATGCTAAACCATAAATTTGATTGATTATACGAAATCAATTTAATAAACTACAATTTAATCGTTATTAGCATTCGTATAATTTAATCAATGATACGAAAGCAAAGATTAAAAAAAACTCGTATTAATTTAATCAATTCGTATAATTTAATCAATTTCGTATTAATAGTATATTAATTAATGAGATTAAAAAATCATAATAAATAACATTAAATTCGGTCAATTATGGTAATCCTAAATTTCGGGTCAAATTGGTTCATAATCAATCATTCATACAAAAAAATTAATACGTTTTAATATGGTAAACCATATATTTGATCAATTATACGAAATCAGTTTAGTCAATTATAATTTAATCAATATTATCATTCGTATAATTTAATCAATTATACGAAATTAGAGATTAAAAAATCTCGTATTAATTTAATCAATTCTTATAATTTAATCAATTTCGTATTAATAGTAATATAAATTAGTGAGATTAAAAAATCATAATAAATAACATTAAATCCGGTCAATTATGGTAATCCTAAATTTCGGGTCAAATTGATTCATGATCAATCATTCATACAAAAAAATTAATACGTTTTAATATGGTAAACCATATATTTGATCAATTATGCGAAATCAATTTAATCAATATTATCATTCGTATAATTTAATCAATTATACGAAATTAGAGATTAAAAAATCTCGTATTAATTTAATAAATTCTTATAATTTAATCAATTTAGTATTAATAGTAATATAAATTAGTGAGATTAAAAAATCATAATAAATAACATTAAATCCGGTTAATTATGGTAATCCTAAATTTTGGGTCAAATTGATTCATGATCAATCATTCATACAAAAAAATTAATACGTTTTATTATGGTAAACCATAAATTTGATCAATTATGCGAAATCAATTTAATTAATATTATCATTCGTATAATTTAATCAATTATACGAAATTAGAGATTAAAAAATCTCGTATTAATTTAATCAATTCGTATAATTTAATCAATTTCGTATTAATAGTAATATAAATTAATCAGATTAAAAAATTGTAATAAATAACATTAAATTCGGTCAATTATGGTAATCCAAAATTTCGGGTCAATTATTGTTAATGATAATAAATAATATTAGTTATGATTTATTCTTTATTGTCCGTTAAACCATAAATTTGATCAAGTATACGAAATCAATTTAATCAATTATAATTTAATCTAATCAATATTATCATTCGTATAATTTAATCAATTATACAAAATTAGAGATTAAATAATCTCGTATTAATTTAATCGATTCGTATAATTAAATCAATTTAATCGATTGGTAATCCATTTTAGTAATGATTGATTGATAATTTAATGTCTGAAATGGTTAATTTAGATTTGTTTACTAAGTTAAGTTTCGGCTGGAAAAACTTTTTTAAGTTATCAGTTGCTGAGCATTGTTCGTACGTTTTTGTATGGCATGTTTGGTGAATCCGGGTAAAAGAGAGACTTTGGGCATAATTGGGCCAATTTAATTGGAATGGGTTTTGCAGTTTTTGGGTTCAAAGGGTGCGTTAAATTTTATTAGTGGTTTTAATTTGTTATTTTTTTTGTATTTGTATAAACAATGTATAACAAAATTGTGTTTACGGTTATTAAATATCTTTAATTGAACTTAATAATGTTATTATTATTAATTTAAATACGATATATATTTTAGGTAATTGTTGACTAAAGTTAAATTTAATTTACATATGCTGTATATATTAGGTAATTTTCAACTTTATTTCAATCAAATTTAAATACATAGGTAATTCTCGCTAGGTTTGTCAACTTTATGCTTACATTTATCCTGAAATATATTTTTGTAAATAGCTTTAAATGATTACCGAAAATATTCTTTTATTTTTATACAAACTTTACAAAAATAATATAATTAACCTCTATATAATAAATAAGGCTTATTATGGTAAACTTAAATTCGTATTAATGTTAATATAAATTCGGTCAATTATTAAAAGATAGTAATAATTAAATTAGGTCAAAATATATTAATGTAAATTGATAACAATCATTAAGATTCAAATTTCAGATTAAATGACATTAAATTCAGTCAACTTTATTAATGTAAATAAATAACAATAATTCAGAATTAATGAAATTAAAATTGGTCTAATATTATCAGCCGAATATGGAATGTAGGATTGAATACTAATGAAACCGACTTCTTAAGCATTTAATCGGATTCGCTATTTGAAAACCTGCATTCCATATTCGGCAGATAATATTAGACCAATTTTAATTTCATTAATTCTGAATTATTGTTATTTATTTACATTAATAGAGTTGACCGAATTTAATGTCATTTAATCTAAAATTTGAATCTTAATGATTGTTATCAATTTACATTAATAATATTTTGACCCAATTTAATCTTATTTATTACTATATTTTAATAATTGACCAAATTTATATTAACATTAATACGAATTTAAGTTTACCATAAAAGGATTTAGTCAGTAAATAAACAAAACCTAAAATATAGATACAAAGCTGGAGCTCCATATACCTACTTGGATCCTAGAATTTGTGTCTTCGGATCAAATCTTGTTTTTTAAATGGTAAAACATTGCATTAGTAAAACCGATTGAATAGTAATAAAATTAACAAAAATCTGAATGAAAAAATCCTTATTATCCATTTAAAAAAATCTGATTGAATATTTGTATATTACAAATCCCTTTATCACAATCAGATTGAATATGTGTTTAGCACAAATCTGGTTATAACAAATCTGAATATAAAAATCCGTTTCTTTAGAATATGTGCTTAAGAAGAATGATTTCCATTTAAACTAATAAGAAAGTTCATTAGTATCTTTGTTATTACTTTATAATAAACCTGATTTAATATGTGTTTATCACGATTCCGTTTAATCTGTTTTTAAAAATCTGAATGAAAATATGCTTTTAAAAAATACGGTTTCAAATGATTTCAAATGAATGAAAATACGCTTCAAATGATTTCAAATGAATGAAAATATGTTTTTAAAAAAAATCCGATTGAGTACATGGGTATATTACACATCGGTTTAAAACAATCCAATTGATAATGTGTTTAGCACAAATCCGGTTATCACAAATCTGAATGAAAATATGCTTTTAAAAAAATATGCTTTCAAATGAATCAAAGTACGCTTCAAATGATTTCAAATGAATGAAAATCTGCTTTTAAAAAAAATCCGATTGAATATTTCTATATTACAAATCTGTTTATCATAATCCGATTGAATATGTGTGGATAATCAACATTAGAAGAGTAGTAAGGATGTTTACCTTTAATCAGTTGTGGATAATCAAAATATGATGCAAGATGAAGACAAAAGCCTCTAAGATTTGTTAGGAATTAGATTCGGAGATTTGATATTGAGTAGTATCAATTGGAATTAGAAGGGTAGTATGAGAGTTTTGATATGGAGAATGAAAAAAAAAAATAAAAGAAAGAGGTTTTTATAGTGATGAATTGAGAGTGTGATGGAAGAATGTAGATAATTAAAATAAGAAAATAGTATTTATAGTGAGTAAGTTGGAGCTCCATATTCAATATGGATACCTCAAACCCTCTCTAAGGGCTTTATTCAACCCAAGCTAACCTCAATTATTATATAGATAGATTTAAACGATATTACAACTATGACCGAACAAATATTGAGTAAACTCTTGCCCTTTGTAAAATAGAAATTTGGATGTGGGATGCAGCTTCCTGGAAGCTTCTCATTGCTTCATTGGGGAAAATGTATCTCCTTTAACGACATTTAAAAAAAAGGTATGTTCTTAAATTGTTTTTTTCTATAAATCATAAAATTAAAGTAATATCATTTTTAAATAAACGATACATGGATGAAAGACTAAATAATGGTGGACCAACCAGGATAGTTAACTATATATGTTGTTGGTTTATTAATAGATAGGAGAATTTATGTTGAAAACAAAACAAAAATAATTCTTTCCTATATATCTCCTTTAAGTTAACGCCATATTAGCTTTTTTATCCTTTCCCTAATCATCCGTAAACATTTGCATTACATCTTTTCTCATCTCCCTCATTCATAAACCGTTTTCTAATATAAAAAAATTTATAAAGTTAAACGAAAGTAAATTCTCTTATTTGACAAAAGGAATACGATCAGGCCTACATCCAGAAGCCGCAACAAACTCCCTGACCTGTTGAGAATCCACACCCATTCCATATAGCTTAGGCTTATGGAGAATAATTTTAAGACCAAAAGCCAAATAGAAGCAATTAGAGCAAACAACTTCGCTTCCACAATATCATCAATAGTTGTATGAAGACAGTGGCGAAGCTTGACCCGAAGGTTCTGGGGGTCGGAAGTCACTAGTTTCGGGGGGTCGAAAACCAGTTTCGGGAGGTCGAAACCCTATATTTTCAAAATTTCCTATACGAATACTATATAATCGGAACTTCTGCGCGAAAATCCGGGGGGTCGGCCGCCCCTCCCCGCCCCTACAATGTTGCACCACTGTATGAAGACCTTCCATAGCAATAATAAAAAGAAACATGGAAAGAGGATCTCCCTACCGAAGACCACGTTCTACCTTAAACTCCTTAAATGGACTTCCATTCACCAAAACCGAAGATCTCAAACACGTCTAACAAGCGCAAATCCAACTTTAGCATTTAGCACCAAACCCATAAATACCACAACTTTCTCTGAATAATCCCAAGAAAGAGAATCATAAGTCTTCTCAAAAGCAATTTTGAAAATCATAAGTTTCCTTTTACATTAGATACTGATGTTATCAAATGTACGATCCAATTATTGATAGTATTATTCTAGGTGGATATTGTTGGGTCAAATTAGATAATATCAAATGTACGATCCAATTAACGAAGACACTATGTGCGACACTCCGTAAGTGTCGCATACGATAGTGTGAAGGATTTCTAGCAAGAAGCAGCTTGGCTTGGAGGACACGGCTCAGGAGTGACACTACGACATTCTCCTAGTATCCTAGTATTGCAGTCGCACATGCATGTGACACCAGGGCCGGCTCAACCATTTCGGGGGCCTAAAGCGAAATAAAAATTTAGGGCCCTATCACAAATTGTTTTGGATTTGTACGTATTTAAATTTTTATCTAGTACGGAAGCTACAAAAAATAAACTTTTATAGCAATTAACAATTTATAAACTTGGTGATTCTTCTGTCAAATAAAGTTATGAAAATATGATAGTTTTGGAGTTGTAGCAGCTGAAACAACACAATGAAACCATGAATATTTTTTGTTCAATATTATCTGATACGAGGAAACTTTGACATATTTATATACTTCAAATGTTTCTCATCAAAATCAATTAACCTAAAGCATTATACAATAAAACTGGGTGAAAGTTAAAACTATAATATTTAATACATTTAATTCTTTTTTTTTCTTTTAAAACCAGGAACTATAAATATTCCTTATCAAATTAAACACACAACACAAATAATATTAATGTTTATGTTTATAGAAATTATACTTTAGTAGACTAGTAGCAATACGAGGCTTTACTAAAATTCTTAGAAATTTATTTTATCGAGACTTGAATAGATTGAGAAAAGAAATGCTTTTGGTTTTACTTCATGTTTGGGTTTTTTTTAAAAAAAGGTTTTTCTCTAATGGAGGTGGGGGACATCATAGCTAAGAGGAAAATGACTAAAAATATTAACTAAATCCTAGACACTGGGATTCGAACCGATCTGTTTGTGGAAATAACGCGCAACTTTTACCACTGGATTGTAATTCTATATGTATTTTCTTTTTCAAACGTATAACTAATAATCCGATCTACACATGTATCTTTTTAGAATGGGCCCTAAAATTTTAGGGGCCTAAAGCCCTAGCTTGTTTTTACTTGCATTTGGGCCGGCCCTGTGTGACACTCTACAACGTCACAACCGCATATCCAATAGTCTATAGTTTTGCTCACAGACGAGACAAACCAAAGCCAGTCAAACACGAGAAGTTCGAATAAAGAATTGACGCATGACATTCAAGATGTGAACGTCTACGTTATTCCGCTTGACTAGAAAAATATATTCAACATATAGTTGTAGTATTTTGTTAAACTCTAATGATTTAATTGTAATTAGCCTTGTGTTTTGGCTATAAATAGATAGAGATTTAGAGTTTGACGAGTTTGACGAGCAACACATACATTAAAGATTTGAGGTTTTCCTTGTAAACATTATTTGTAAATTATCTTTTGGGTTTTTTAAAAATTTATCTTGTGTGTTCATCTTGATTTTTTTTACGAATCAGTTAGCTTGAAATCGATCTTATACGATTTCACAAGGAACCAGTAAAGGCCCAAACTGGTTCGGGTTCCAGGCCCAACCCTATCTTTGCACCTCTACTGATAACTAATGTGCTATTAGCAACTTCTTTTGGCTGGGCCAGGGCCCATCCTAATCAGTACTTATGTTGTCATCTGGGCCACTGGGAAACGTGAACAACTGCTTGGGCTGGACCCATTTCATTTACGCTTCATGAGTTCATTCGATTCGATTAGTATCGTATTTATTCTATACTCTATTTGGTTCTATTCTACAGTATCGTATTTATTCTATACTCTATTTGAGTTTTGAAATAGATTTTTAGGCAACCAAAACGCAATAATCTAAAAGCAGCTCCGCCTTTTCAAAACGCATAATTTGTTTTGAAAAATCAATCCCAAAAACCCTCTAAATTGGATTTCCTTGAACTGAATCCCTTTAGTTTCGGCTCAAGAGCGTTTAAATTTAAATAAGATAGATAATAAAATAGAGGTCAAACACTCAAAGATGATGAGTTAATTTGATCATTCCTGTCGAAGCCTCGATGAAGAGTCTGGTTTTTTTTAAGTTTTTTTCCAAAACTAAAAGACAATTAAAAATACACATACGTTGACTTATTGCCATTTTCAAATAACTAAAAAGAATTCGTTTTATTTTCTGGACTTCTTGGTCTTTTGAAGTGAGAGTTTTTTTAAACTATAATTTTATTTACATCTTTACAAGACCTGAAAGTATTATCTCATACCAACTATATTTAATTTTATAAAATATAATAGCCGCAAGAAGATATTAGTGGGGAGCCCACCAAGGTTCCTTGATACGTGATATTTTAAAAACATAGCTACCGTGTTTTTGTTTTTATTCCTGTTCATTCTTCTATGTGTGCTTGACTTATCATGCTTGGGGACGCATTATTGTGTTTTAAAGTGATAGATATTTGTAGGAAAAGAGAGTGATAACATTATCTAGAAAAAAACAATCTATCAAAATTACTTCACACATCAGGTGAAGAATTTGTTTAAATGTTTTGTTTATGGATGGGTTATCGGTACACTCTTTTTGGCTATTTTGACATCGTTCTTACTTTATCACCCTCTTTATCATATGCCTATATAGAGAGAGGTAGAGTGCACCAATAGCACCCCCTTGTTTAATGATACACTTTGTTTGATTAAAGGTTATGTACTAAAAATATATTTTTTAAATATACTCTTTAAACTTTTAACTTGTGTGTTTGAAAAATTTGTGTCACGGACTTCTTTTTCAAGGCATCAAGTTGTGCCCTCAGTTGTCCAAGGATAACTCGTTCTATCTCGGTAATTAATATGAGTCAATGGTTAGATGCACAAGCACTACTAGGGTACGTCTCTTTGGTCGTCTACGCTGCTACTTGGAGATTATGGTTGGCGCGCAACACAAAAGTTTTTGATGGTAAATTCACAGCGCCGATGGTCACAGTGGATCGGATTAAAGAAGATGCTTTTGTTTGGATAACGACTCGTTCGAATAACCGCATATTTGCTTGGGATAAGTGGTTAGAGTTTGATTTGTCCTCTCTTTTGTAATCTTGTGTCTGTTTGTGACTTGTTTCTCGTGGGGTTGTGTTTGTTTTGTCTTGGGGTTTTGTAATTCGGGTTTCCAGCCCCTTGCTGGCTCTTTATATATATATAAAGCGTTTTGCCGTTCAAAAAAAAAAAAACTACTAGGGTACGTATATCCATTCGTTGGGATTACTCTTAAATGTTGTAGGATTAGTTAGTAAACCCAAGCAACACAACACAAATGAGTGGATATGATCAAAATATTTTTAAATTTATAGAAAAGTTATGCAACGGAATAACCCTAAATCTAATAAATAAATTGATAATTACATAATAATAATAGACCTTCCACTTTGAACAGTGATTTTTTTTTCTGCCTTAAATTTGAATGCTGATAAATACGTTTTTCCTGTTAGTATTAACATCTGATTTTGGTGGTGTAGTGGTGAAATGGTTTGTGTTATAACTGTTTGACTCGGGTTCGATCCCCGTGTCTTCTCTTTTTATTTTTCCCCTATTTTTCCTTATTATACACGTGTTATAATACAACAAGGTGTTTGGCTTTGATTGGGGGTATTTGGTGGTCATACCTTAGTCGTTTAACACGTATTTCTCCACCTTTTTATCTGTATTCAACCCTTCATCATCCCCTCTCTCTCTCTCTCTCTTTCTCTCTCTCTCAACACACTTTAATCTTCTTTGATATCTCTGCTTCTTTGTCTGGTGGATTCTAGGCTACATCGCGTTTCAAAGGCGATCAATAAGATGACATTCCCCATCATCATTTTTAACGGTGGTGGTTCCCTTACGTTTTCGCCTTCATCATCTCCACAGGTAATTAAAACCTGACTCTGGATCTTTGTGGTGTTGTTTTACCTGTTTATTATACCTGTAATCGAAATTATAATCGTAATCGCTCTTCTGATTATTTTCATATTTGTTTATTAATCAGTACATATAATGTTGTCGGTGGTTAGTGTTCATCTTTTGGCTTGGTTGTTTAATTTTGAATTCTGATTGTTGTTGATGATGCGAATGGTTACTTGCAGAGACCAGGTAATACCCAACAAAATCATCATAGCGGAAACACAGTACTATTGATTTCGCTTTTAACTACCGAAGGATGTGGGTCTTTGGTTTCTTTTGTGGTTGGATTAGCTGTCATTGAAGGTAATGATTTTTTTGCTTTTATGTTTTTTTAATCACGCACTCCATGTGCTCGACAAAATGTTGTTCTTATTTGGACAGAGGTTGTTGGCAGCTATGGTGGTTGTTTCAGTTTCAGTATTTGCTGTAGATAGTTGTGATTTATGCCTTGGTTGTGATGAGTTGAAAGTGTTTTCCGAAAATTGATGACGATGGCGTGGCAAGGACTGTGGACGGCAGGTTTTAACCTGCAACCCACCTTGCAGCTATGTTTTTGGGAAACTCTGAAACACATAAAACTCGCTTTCTTTTGGGTTGTATTATTTGTTTGTTGCGGCTTTTTGTTGTGTTCATTTTAACCTGCAACCACCTTAATATGTTTTTATGTTCGTTTTTGGGTTTTCTTTTGATTGTTCATTCGATATTGCTAAACCATTGCAATCTGGACTGTTGATTTGGTCGATGATGATGTGTTTTTGCCTACCTGAACGGAAAAATGACTTTCGGGTTTGTGTTGACATCACTTCAAGATCAAATTTTTAAATTTGGGATTATCACAGAGGTTACTATTTATATTATACTAATATTGTTTATATAGTTTGACTTTGGTGGCCAAACCCAAGTGATTGAAACAGAATTGTAAAGGGTGAAAGATTTTAAATTGGTTGATGTTTTAATACCACTGTATTACCATCATGAATGTTTGATTTACATAGGTAGGGGTGGACGTATAAAATGTATGAATAGGGGCCGATTGTGATGTATTGGTGTTACCCCGATTTTTCTTTTAGGTGATTCATAGTTTGAACAGTCTACTATTTAGGCAGTTCATAACTTAGGCGTTTTACGGTTTACGTGCTTTATTGTTTCTGAAAGTTACAGTTAACGCCTTTTGTATTCAAGGCGTTTTAATCTTTGAATCAATTTCACAACCTTCTTTTCAACACGTGATCTGCAGCCAAACTGTTTATTTACGTGTCACTGTATTTTTTCCAGCACTTAGGTGAATAGGCGTTTAAACATTTAGGCGAATGTATCGTAAGACGAATGCACTAGTTATATAGATAGGCTTTTAGACATTTACTCGAATCAAACGTAGAACCAATAGTTAACAAATAACTGTACATATTTTTTAACATTTTATTGTTTACACATTTTAATCTTTAGGCAATTTAGTGTTTAGCCGTTTTACAATTTAGGCGATTTATACTTCAGGCGTTTTATTGTTTAGGTGATTTACTGTTTCATTGATTATAGGGATGATGGTGAAGCCAATGATGATATGTTGGGCTGCAGCATGTGGACTAATAGCAAAAATGATCAATGAAATTATGTTCAATAGTAATGAGACCGCATTAGCATTGAACAATGGTTGTACTAACCTTTCAAATCTTTGTGAAGTGTTAATTTTTTTGTGCCATCTCAAGTATAGCATGTGGACTGCAGCATGTGGACTAATAACAAATATATTTTTGTGCCATCTCAAGTATTATTTGTTTTTATGTGAAGTGTTAATTTCATATAAATCTTTGTGATTGTTACATCTTTCATCTTTGTGACCAGCACAAGGGAAGGCCATATCTGAATATATAGTTTCGTTATTTGATTATCGACCCACTTCTGTTGGGTGGGTTACCTTCGGCGTGTTAATGGAGATGTCCTTTTGTAGGTTTGGGCAGAGCTCGCTGTTAAACATCATGATGCCTGCAATTCTACTATGATGATTGAATTTACTATAAATGTACACGAAACATCGTAAAAAACGGGGCCGCAACGCGCGCCCCGGATAAAAACCTAGTTAAATATAATCTTTATAATAACAATAATAATAACAGTAATGTAATGCAAAAATCTTTATGAAATAAAATAGGTTAGATTTCTAAAAGTAAAATTAAGGGTCGTTTAACAACTTCAGAATGGGGAAGTGCTGATTCAGTAAGAGATCTGAATGGTTAAGAGGTTCTGAATAGTTAAGTGTTGAATCATTAAGTGATGTTTGGTTAGACATATGAATGGTTAAAATTTCTTGTCCCACATTGATATGGAGAGTAAAAATGGATTGGTTTATATATGAAAACAACTTGGAAGTATCAAATCTTATCTCTCACATTTTACTTGGTAACTTACCCGCGCGTAGGAGGGGGGTGCAAAAACGGGTTTCCGGTTGTGATTCCATTATGTCGCCTGCGCAGATATGTCTTCAGATCTAACCCGTTAAGAGCCATGGTCAGATATGTTTTCAGTTCATGCGTGCTTAGCCAAACACCACCATATCTAACCGAGTCAGAGGTCCTCCCCGGTCAGAGTCAATCCGACCCAAACAAACAGGACCTTATAGAAACAAAAGTGGTCGTTTAATAAATTAGCTATAAACATTAAACAATCTATTAAAAGACCGAAATAAAAAAGAACTATACGAGTAATATATTAGTAATATATCTTGTACCTTTGTTGAATAACAAAGTATGCTGCCCCTTTTTGTATTTTCTGTAGAAATAGTATTTGTTTTTTGTTACTTTCTAGAATGCATCTTCTCCACTTCAACATAGAAAACCATGTTTCCGTAGTCGGAAAAAAAAATAAACTCTGCTTGTTACCTCTCTACACACTTTTTATATCATCTCTATTCATTTTAACGACTCCATAATAGCTAGAGGAATGGGGTCAAGGTAGTAAAAAAATCTCGGCTACAAATCTCGACTAACAATGAGACGAAATGGCCGGAGGATTAACAGACCCTCTGATCCCTTTGTGGTTCTGCCCATGCTTGTTCGTGTTCGTTTGTTAAGTAAATAATGTGTTTACGAACTGTTTATGAACACTTACCGAACGAGATTTCCTGTTCGTGTTCGTTTGCTAAGGAAATAACATGTTCACGAACTGTTCATGAACACTTACCGAACAATATTTTTCTTTCGTGTTCGTTTTTTAAGGAAATGAACGTGTTTTAGTTCATGTTCGTTTATGTTTATTTGTTAATTTAGGTGTCGAACCAAACCAAACATAAACAAACACAAATGAATGTAAACAAACAAAACAATCATTCATTTCGAATAAAATCGGCATTTTTAATCACAATGTCCGGCCAAAATATACTAATCCAATTATTACTTAAGCATACATGACATAATGATGTCTCATAAAAACACAAAATTATCATATTAAACTTGAAATCTTCGCTTAATCCACCCAAAATAATAGTTAATCAAACAGACGAAGTAATATCAATATGTGATACACTTATATATGTTAAAAAATCTACTAATAGGAAATTTGAAGTACTTAAATTAAAAATAAAAAGTTAAAAATCCTAATGAACTAATGAGTACAAACAAACATAAACGAAAATGTTACCGAACGTTCACGAACATAAATGAACGAACGCGATCTCTGTTCATGTTCATTTGTTTAACTAAACGAACAAAAATTTTTGTTTGTGTTTGTTCATTTATTAAACGAACGAACACAAACGAACTTCCCGCCGAACAACTCACGAATTGTTCGCTGAATGTTTTGTTTGTTTACAGCCCTAGATAAGAGAAATATAGATAATAGTACATTGTGTTTAGAGGTGTTTCGAAGGGTATGCAGAGTAGTCGACTCTACAGTGCCTATGTTATAGAAAGGGCCAATTTTTTCTCGCTTAACTAACGTCGGTTGATTAGCATATATAATTTTTTTTTAACTTTTTACCCAATACCTTTAAAATCTTTTACAATTTAGTCCCTATACTTCTACAAAAGTGTTCACTTTCAGTTTTAGTTTCATACACTTTTTATTTATTACATTTTACGTTTTGGTCTAAATTTTGCAAGTTAACACGTCTAAACGTGCGTGTATGGTACAACGCTTTTACGTCAGTTTTCCCATATAACCGCCCTATAGCAACACGCTAGTCCTAGATAAACTTAGTTCTTGTTTTCTATGTCTTATGTTTCGCCTGTGCGTTTCAACATTTTTACTTCTACTTTTCGTTCGGTTATTTTTTCCCATTTTATTCCTTTTCCCTAATACGAGTTTTTTTTATTGTTGGTGGTCTTTAATAGGGGTGTTAATCGTGTCGGGTTGATGGGTTGGCGGGTTTACGGGTTGCGGGTTGGCGGGTTGATGGGTTGAAATGTGCAACCCGAACCCGACCCATATTATTATTCGTGTCAAATATTTCAACTCTAACCCGACCCACATAAAAAACGGGTCAACCCAAAGATGACCCGTTTAACCCATCTTTTTAAATGAGTCATACATGTTCATGAGTTCTAAGCGGGTTGTTGGGTTGTAAGCGGGTTTTCAATAAATGTTTAATGGTGAGTATATAAGTGTGACAAATAAATAATATAGTGTGCTAAAAATAACACAATTATAACTAACCATATAAATAAAAATGAAAACAGAAAAACAAAAATATAATAGATGTTTTTTCTAAATACTTAAACGGGTTAACGGGTCAACCCATTTTATATATGCGTCAACCCTAACCCGACCCATTTTTAATACGGGTCGACCCGAACCCGACCCGTTTTTTTAAACGGGTCGTGTTACTTGACCCAAATCTGTTTTTTTTCGTGTCAGGTTTAGGTCGGTTTTCAGGTCGTGTCAATAATTGTCGCCCCTAGCTCTTTAACGGTGGTGTCCCATTAGTATTACTTATCACGGGTTTAAGGTTTCGTTAGTTAGGTATGTTCTGAATTAGTGAATTTATGTTTTTTATGACTTTTATCTAAATTTTGTTATTTACCCATAAGAATATTCAGATTCTACATAAATGAGTTGATGTGACACGTCTTGTTTCTAATCCTATGATATTAATATCTACTTGCCTCGCTGTATTTGTAGAATCTTTTGTTCTACTACTAAATCACAAACACCTAGTTTACCCTCCATTCACGTCTCCATTGAAGCTTTCATCCAATGGGTAGTCATCAAGAAGACGCATTGCTCTTAGAAGATGCACTCATCCAGGTTATTATTATTATTATTATTACTCTCAATTTCTTTTTTACTTTCAATTCACTTGCTGTTAATCAATCAGATCGTAACATTTCGAATCTTGAGATGAAATTAATTGGATAGTTGTTGATTATTATTGTTCACATCATAATCATTTACCCTTTATGTCTTTGATATGTGATTTTATTTTATTTTATTTTTTAAAGTGGGGTTAATTGTTCATGATCAAGGATCAGTTTTTTTAATTATTATTATTATTGTTATTATTGTTGTTGTTATTATTATTATTATTATTATTATTATTATTATTATTATTATTTGTTAGAATAGTTTGGGATTATGAAGATGAGAGAAGGTGTTTACAGTGTGCAGCAAAGATTGTTTCTTTTCTGATTGGTTTTCAATCTTTGTTATATTCACTGGAGTTTACCGATATTATCGACGATATTTTACCGGTATATAACCGATATTCCCAATATTAGTACCTTTCTTCTTAGTTCTTCTTTTTGTCTTTTTCTTATTTCTGCTATTAGTGGAGTCTTAATTGTTAATTGTTAGTGTTAAATGTTTGTGTTTTAAGTCTTAATAAGTTACTACTACTTGCTACAATTGTTAGTGTTTAATTGCTATCTATTTAAATTCTGCATGATATAAAAATTACCGATATCTAACTGCGATAACCTATATCTCAAATATCGGTCCTTGACTGATATCCGATTTTTTACCGCATCAACTGCTGAGTTGGAGTTTCTTTCTGCAACTAGAGTGTTGGTTTTTTAAAGAAACATTAAAGAATGATGATTTATATAGTATATCATTGTTAGTACAAAACAAGAATCAAATCGAATAAAATAGATCAAAACAGCTAATCACTTAATAGTTATTAAGTCAAATTTGGAAGGTATTAATCATGTCCATTAATCAATATAGCACTTATGTATACTAGGACTGAGGGTTTACAATCCACAATTTGATCTATGGCATTTTTTTGGTTACCATAAAAACCCGTTACAGAAAACTCATGGGACCCACCAATACACTGCTAACTAGTCGGATTAGGTAAAACGACCGGAAGCTGGATTCGAACTTGAAATCTTTGCTATATGGAATTTGATGTAGGGCCTTGAGAGGGTCTAAATGTTACTTTTTGGGATGTATTATGCACTTTTGTTTTACATATATTTTTTTTTCCATTTTTTTTTGTGTAGAGTGATGAGAGCAGCCTTTATACAGGAGATGGATCGGTCGACATTAAGGGACGACCTGTTTTGAAAAGCAATACTGGGAATTGGAGAGCTTGCCCCTTTATACTTGGTACGCCTCTTCTTCTATTGGTTTCGTAACATTTATATTTGACAAAAAGTTTCATTAAGTTGTTTTGCAACGGTTTTGAGTTGAAAACAGGTAACGAGTGTTGTGAGCGCCTAGCCTATTATGGTATAGCTACTAATCTGGTCAGCTACCTTACCAAAAAGTTGCATCAAGGAAATGCTGCTGCTGCAACTAATGTTACGACGTGGCAAGGAACTTGCTACCTCACTCCTCTTATCGGCGCTGTCTTGGCAGATGCATATTGGGGACGATATTGGACAATCGCTGGCTTCTCTATGATATATTTCGTTGTAACGATCAAGTCTTTAACCTTTGTACATTATCCATTTCTTTAAACCATTTGCTGAAATTGTCAAACTTTTTGTTCACAGGGAATGTGCACGTTGACTCTCTCGGCTTCACTCCCTTCTTTGAAACCTGTAGAATGCGTAGATGATATTTGTCCTTCAGCTACCCCTTTACAATACGCAGTTTTCTTCGCTGGACTTTACTTGATTGCACTTGGAACGGGTGGAATCAAACCGTGTGTTTCTTCATTTGGTGCTGATCAGTTTGACGACACTGATCCAAAGGAGCGCGTGAAAAAGGGATCATTTTTCAATTGGTTTTATTTTTCAATCAATATTGGGGCTTTGTTCTCGGGTACTTTTATTGTTTGGATTCAAGAAAACAAAGGATGGGGATTAGGTTTTGCAGTTCCTGCGCTCTTTATGGGCGTTGCTATCTTTAGTTTCTTTATAGGAACACCTCTTTATAGATTTCAGAAACCCGGCGGAAGCCCGATTACCAGAATGTGTCAGGTTTTGGTTGCATCATTTCACAAAAGAAATGTTCCAGTCCCTAATGACAGCTCTCTCTTGTTTGAAACCCCTGATAAAGTGTCGGCGATTGGTGGTAGTCGTAAAATCTTGCATACTGATGAGCTCAAGTAAATTTTCTCTCGACTTGGTCGATTCCAAATCAATTATATATTGAAATTTATATTACAAATATTAGCAATTTCTCTTTGCAGGTTTCTTGATAAAGCTGCTGTGGTGTCATCTATAGAACACGAAAATGGAAACGGAAACTACTCGAGTTCATGGAGGTTATGCACTGTAACACAAGTAGAAGAACTCAAAATCTTGATCCGGATGTTTCCAATTTGGGCAACCGGAATCGTGTTTTCTGCCGTTTATGCGCAAATGTCAACAATGTTTGTGGAGCAAGGGATGGCAATGGACACCACAATTGGGTCATTCACACTGCCCGCAGCTTCTCTTGCGGCTTTTGATGTTTTCAGTGTCATTTTCTGGGTCCCTGTCTATGACAGAATCATTGTACCATTAGCAAGGAAATTCACTGGTCAGGGACGGGGCTTTTCTGAACTGCAACGGATGGGTATTGGTCTTTTTCTCTCCGTATTTTGCATGGCGGCTGCAGCTTTGGTTGAAATAAAGCGTCTTGATCTTGCAAAATCTCTTGATTTGGTCAACCAAGATGTTGCAGTACCGCTTAATGTGTTCTGGCAAGCACCTCAGTACATCTTTCTAGGTGCTGCTGAAGTGTTTTTCTTCATCGGGCAGCTTGAGTTCTTTTATGATCAGTCGCCTGATGCCATGCGTAGCTTGTGTAGCGCTCTTTCATTGCTGACCACTGCATTGGGGAATTATTTGAGTGCTTTTATTTTGACAATGGTTACGTATTTTACTGCTCGGGGTGGAAAGCCAGGTTGGATAGCCGACAATTTGAATGAAGGCCATCTCGACTACTTCTTTTGGCTTTTGGCTGGGCTTAGCTGCCTGAACATGCTCGTTTATATCTTATGCGCCAAGGTATACAAGTCCAAGGCTGCTTCTTAATAAGGTTGCTGTTGGTACAGAATTTGTTATTGTATTCTAGCCCCCCCCCCCCCCCCCCCCCCCCCCCCCCCCTTTTGTTGCTACTTTATATAACTAAGCATGATAAGAGTTGAAACAGCTCAAGCACAAGTAGCTAGCGAGATAAGAGGTGGTTGCAAGCGTTTAAAAGTTGACGCCTGGATGGGATTAGGATTGTATGAGTTTAACAACTGAGACGATAAGCTAGTATAAAGACTATCTAAGTTGCATAAGCTTGTAAACCAAATAACATGCCGATATGTCATGACATGTAAGCTCATTGATTACAACTAGTTAGGGTGTTTCACGGCACGGTTTTGACGGGTTTTTTTTATTATTATTAAAAATTGAAACGGACCATTGAAACTTGAAACCAAACGGTTACTAATAGTTTGGTTCTTGGTTGAGCTTGGGGCCTTAATACAAGTTGTCCAAAATAGAACATGGAGTATTATATAAAGGACTAGGTTAGAGACCCGGGTGTACACCCGGTATATGCCCAAATCAAATGATAAAATTATTTTATAAAGATTGTAGTATACATGTTTTAGTTACGTATTACAAATTCCTATGAATTTTGGTTACTTATAAAATATTTAAAAAAGTTTAATGTTACCTAATAAATGATAATGATAATAAATGATATGTGAATTATGCAATGTTTGATTTAACGTCATTAAAAAACAAATAATGAAATGAAGATGTAGTGCCTAGGCAGAGAACACATATACAAAAAATTAGTCTAATGGCTGGATAAGGTTACTGGTTTGTAAACCTATGAGGCTCCACTTGGCGGCATGTATTTCCAACCTATAAATCAATATAATAACCTTTAGTGATCTTCATTCTATGGTGACACAAAACAGTAAAACAGCAGCACAATTATCATAATCAATTGAACATAAACATGAAGTTAACAATAAATACAATGTTTAAACTTGTAAGGCAACCATGCATCAAAATGATCATTACCAACATTAAAGGTACATAAATTGGATGTTGCTTTCATTCAACTTTTAGGCGTAAACAAATTACTAACCAAAAGAAATGTAAGACTTCAAACGTGAGTACATTAAATGGTTAATCCTCGATGTATTGCACGGTTTAAAAAATGTAGTAGACCCTTGATAAATAAAATATGTATTTAAAAATGCATATATTTTTTTTATGTGAAGCAACAAATTAATAAATTAAATTACATTACATATGGTTGAGCAAACATAACCGATAGGACTTAACCAACAGTTACATACATTAGCCATAACCAAATAGATGCTATGATCATGAGTTAAACTTTTCATGTTTGTAATCCTTCAACCGCACCAATTAAGCTTTCAACACAGTTGTTTCCTCTCCAAACTTTGTGTTCTTCATAGCTAGCCATATAATACGAAAAATATCATGTCATCTCATTGAAGAATCATTTTTTATGCTTATATTAAGAGCACATTAAAAAGTCCATATAACTTGGTCAAAAATTTGTTTTAACACACTATATTTGCCACACAAAGATTCTTGTTTCATAGAGTTCTATGTACCGAAATTAATCACAAATTGAATTGAATTGAACCGAATATTCATAATTAGCATAAAACCACCAAAAAATGGACTACATAACAAATTCAAAGCGAATGAATTAGACTGCTTGAAAGTAACAAAACACATCAGATTGAGGACACCAAATGAAATCCAATAACCGAACCAACTCCATCAATCTTATTACCCAATAACATCCTATTCTTTAACTTTTTGAACCATAGGTCAAAATTGCCATACAAAATCCACATCAGTTTAACTTTTTGATGATCAAACACTAATAATCGACTCAACTGAACTATCATTATACAACGTCAGAAAAATTGCAAAATCAAAATTTTATATAAATAGACCAGTTACTCAATTAACATTGAATCGAAATTAGTTTGATATGATCAACATGTAACATACAGAAGAAAAAAACTGCACAGATTGGTGAACAATCCAAGAATACAGTTACAATGTAGCCACAATACTCTATGGAAAATTAAACCATATAACCAAATCAATTTTTTTGCCATTGATCAACATAAATTGAAGAACTTACTCGCCGATTTTTATGCCTCAAGGAACCACGTCGTTATGGTTATTCTTATATTGGAGTAGACTATCAGATGTAGGGATTGGAATTAGACGTCCATGTTTTTCTAGCGCGTGAAACGCGGAGCTTGTCTCAAAATGCCTTCCAATTCTTCTCCGATATGGGATTTAGAAACATGAAGTTACCATCAAGATCAGTAAAACGTCTCATGTATACATAAAATATGAAGTGGTTAGGACACCAAATCGACCAAATCATTAGTGTAATACAAGGATTACACAATTAGATAATCAATTTGATGCAACTTCTTTCACCCTTAAATAATAAGATAATAATACTCACTTTTTTCACGAAAAAGAAACTAATGAAAACTTGAAGACGTAATATTCAAACAAATTCAATAAAATTGTTCTGATGACTCAAAGCCAGGACTGTTTTAAGTAATTCAATCTAAAAAAAATTAAAACAAAAGGTAATACAATCTAGTGTGTCATTTCTTGAACAGGCATAACATTAATGTATAAGATGTTTATCCTCTAGATTAGTGCAATGATCTTTTATGCGTGCAAGCAAACTTAGAAAAAAATCCTATTGGATCAGTAAAGCGATGTATACAACAAATGAAAAAGGAGCTTTTTTCCTCTAAAAACCAAGGAAAATGCATACTATTGATTTAAATCTACAACTACTGAAGAAAATATGCATGATTTCAATAAAAAAAACAACAAAATTTGTGGCCAATGGCCATATGATCAGCACCCTAAAGACAATGGGAAAATTATTATTATACTTTATTTCACTAATTCATATTGCATAGCATTCAAGATTCAATTTTTTTCCCAGCAAAGTTCAATTGATTCTAATCTACACATCCATGAAGATAGTCTTTTGGGTATACGCTTACTAACCTAAAGAACCAATATATATCATGCAATTGTGCTTGAATTCAAGAAATTTCAGAATCAAGAGTTCATGTATGCTACCTGCTTAATCCAGTTCAGAGCACTTTAAACCAACCATGTGTGGACGTTTTTAACAAAACTGAGATTATTGAGAACAATTTCATTTCCCAAGACAGATCAATGTAACTTCCCAAGACAGTTCACGTATCTGATATTTGCTTCCAGGATCCAGCTTACTTATAATATTCAAACGCACATCTGGAAACCCATCTTTTAGAAGTGGAAGAAATATTAGGCAGAAGTTGATCAATAGTTGAATCCCTTTATCCTGATATAATCATGAAAAATTAATCAACCATGAAAGATATTTGACAAAGCTATAAAATAATTACC
The DNA here is from genome assembly GCA_032199755.1 of Ambrosia artemisiifolia. Lineage (NCBI taxonomy): Eukaryota > Viridiplantae > Streptophyta > Magnoliopsida > Asterales > Asteraceae > Ambrosia > Ambrosia artemisiifolia. The sequence goes on from CM063519.1 coordinate 4,659,709, forward strand.
TTGCCTAAAACAGAGGCCAGGCCATAATAACAGAGGCAAGAGCAGACCAAACATGCTGAGAAGAATCTAAAGACAATTCCAACATGCCATGATAAGAAAAGGAAATAAAACTAAAAGAAAAATACAAAGCTTGAATACAAATTTTATAAGACAAACTACCTTGACACATGGAAGAATATGCTGAATAGCAAGTTCGGGAGTAAGAATGCGAGATAACTTGGTGACTTTACCGGCAACTACAATACGTACTTCAGCTTCATTATCACGAAGTAGCCACATGTATGCTGCAACCAAATCCGTCCTATTATTGGTGCAATCAAAATCAGATTAGTAAGAAACTAAAGAATAACGAAAATAAGAAGAATAGTGAATGATCTTATTCAGCAAACGATTTTCAAAAATGGAAACATCAAGATATTTAGGGGAAGCATACTTGGTAGGTTCGAGGCTCATAGCTTCAAATAGCTCATAAAACTAATTTGCAATTATATAACGAATGAGCCACGATTTTTCATATAAATCGGTGTGAATAGCTATTAAATCCACAAATTCAATTTGTTGTTTAAAATTTGTAGTGTTGTCCATTCAACAATTAACCGGAGAAAAGAAAAAAAAAGATGATAATTAACCTAGTAATTCGTCCGTTGCGCATGTGTATCCTTAAGAGCACTCGAGAATTCATCCCAACTCAACAATCCACTTGCATAATTGGCTATTAATTCAACCAAAGCCCAATTATTACAAGCTATGATAATGGTGTAGCTTTGATTGTAAAGAGCACAAACGGGAAATGTTGGTATATCTCTAAAAAAACAGGGGAAGAAGTGAGTGTAGAAAAAGAAAGTGAACAATATTAGGGGTTTGAAACAACCCAGATGGTTCCAACTGATGTGAGGCAATTAAACTAACCTAAATCATATTCAAATTCCATAATTTGGTAATCTAAATATGCAACCCAACCAATCTGAATGACCACCTCTAGTCCTCTATAGTCAAAGATGTAATAGTAAACAAATACAATCATTTTGATAACTAAACGAAATGAATGAAGAGTTTAGAATCACCTCAAGGCATCTTTTATATACAGAAAACAAAAACATACAACCAATAAAGACATAAGGTTGTACCTTGGAGATGAGGATGGGTGATTTTAGAAAGGTGAATGGCTCTGCAATGAAAATTGAAGATGAAGGTTAAAATTAGATCTGTAAACATGCCTTGATAGAAGCTTAAACAACAAAAATCAGTTGTAGAAGCTAAACTTCTTACCAAAATTAGTAGTCCTGTATGCCCGAGTAATGAAAATGTGGTTCAACCCCGAGTATTGGGGTTGGTGGCCCAATGGTAGAAGCAAAGCTTCTATGAACACCTAAGGGGGAGGTCATGGGTTCAAGTCCCACAAGGGGTAGAAATTTGCCGTTCAAAAAAAAAAAAAACTTCCTGTCCACTTTCTTGAATCCGATTCCATTAAAAATTGGTATGCTCGTTAATCCCTTTTCAGCTGATATCATTTCGGTCTACACTTACGAACAAAAAGGCAATTGGTGCACCTTAAAGATAATGTGGAGAATGTTCAGACAAAAAGCAACACTCCCGACAACAAAGGCACAAACGGAAAGCTCTCCTAGTGCATCACAATGGGAACAACAACAGGCAAACAGAAAGCTCCTGGTGCAGCAAATAGAGCAACAAAGCGTATCATTAGTTTATTCTATTCTTCAAATTAGTGAGAATTCAAATAGATACAGGAAATAATGTTTTGTAAGCCTATAAATGACTAAACTTAAGTTTTTGTAGTAAACACTCTAATCGATAAGATTATTGTTCGCATCTACCCAAACAGTAAATGGACCAAGTTTTAAATCCCATGGTTTAAAAATCATTAGAACTTAATAGTTATAAAAGTCAAACAACATCTACAGTTCATGATTTACAACCCACATATATGTGTGTTTCAACCAGATCTGCATTCAACATTAACATATAGTGAAATCAAATCTGATAAACAAACCCCAAAAACCATCAATTAATTTGTGAAAACCCTAATTCAACCATGAAGCACCAAATTGCATAGTCAAAACTGCGTAAAAAAAATACCGAGTCTATTCGAATTGGTAACTGAGATTATAATTAAAACCCCAAAAACCATACCAGTGACCCGGAGCAATAGACTGGGTTACAAACTGCCACCTCTAAATGTAACTGTTCAACGGGATCACTTTGGTTTAAATAGTACAAAAATAACACTTGTGTGAAGCAACATTATTCCAATGAAGCATGACATCATCAGAATTCCTGATAACAAAACTTCATAAGAAACTCATTTCTTTATAGGAAAACTATTTAAACTAAAAACAAAGAATAAAAAGTTCACACCTCCAAAGCCATTTGTCTGAAGTTGCATTGACATGAAGAAATAAAAAAGCTGGATTCACTGAATTGCCCCTACACGACCATCTATCGTGTCACTATGGCTTAAAACATATGCTCCAGCATGACCCTATAAAAAGCCAAATTGCCAAAACATAACTTAGTAGCTCATATCACAAATGAAAGAATGCATATACCTAAACTTAAAACATATGCTCCAGCATGACCCAATGCTTTTGTTAAGAGATGTGACTCTACACCTAGAGCAACAGGAACTATAGAACCCTTGCCATATCCTGAGCCTGTCAATTCACCGTACACGTTATTTATATGCAACTAAAAAGAGAAAAAGCGGCCTTATATGATAGAAATGATGGAGTGATGTTACTTGCGACACAAGTCAGATTCTAACATCATTATTTGTAGATATATTTATATACAATCAAAAGAGTTGCATGTCAAAAAGAATACAGAGAACAATATTTCAACCCTAAGTACGAAATCATGATAAATCGAGATGCGTTTGTAAATAGTATAATCGACCTGGATTACACTAATGTTAAGAACCAACCATTTGGCAAGCATAAAAAGAACTAATCATTATTGTCGTTCTAAATTATTTTCAAAAAAAAAGAACACTAAAAAAATATGAAAAAGTTCACTTACACAATTTTACGAACACTTGGTGGGCGTACTTTTATAATACCAAAGAAAGCAAACTTTATACAAGATTAATAAACCCAAAAATCAAGAACCCAACTTCAGTTTACAAAACGAAAAAACCCAGAAATCTTTAGTAACAAATAAATCAAATACAAAATAAAACAAAACAAATTGAAATAAAAAAAATATAGTGAACGGTACCTCATGAGTTGCAAAGAATCAACTAATAACACATGTCCGCAAGAATTCCATGAGCATTCAAGTACAATGGAATATGGATTTTTCATCATCAATGCCAAAATCTTTATTTGCAGCTATGAACAAAGAAAAACCGCAAAAGGATTCAACAACCTAAGGATTCAGTATAGAATCAAAGCAGATCTCACATTAGACCTATTGAGATATGGCTAAATTAAAACAATTGAAAATCATTCACAGCGATTAAAAACCGATTGATTACCTAAGATTTTTTTAGCAGCTTTGTTGAGACGATGTTTCCAGTTGTGCTCCTTCCATGGAATCAGAATGGATGTTGGTTTTGAAGGTTTAAGGCTGACAGAAACCTAAAGATCCAAAGACGCAAGAGGCCTCAAGACAGAGTGCAATGTTAGGGTGTTGAGAGATTGAAGAGGATGATTGAGGCTGATGAAGGATAAATAGATCGATTGGTAGGGTTTGTATTGTCGGATCAGAATCAAGAAGATGAGGAACATACGGCGGTTTAGGGGAAACAAAAAAGAATAAAAGGGTTTTAAAAGAAAACAGTTTATATAATAAATTTCCGGAGCTCCATTTGTTTAGTTGGATCCTAGAGGCCCTCTCTAAGGGCCTCATTCGACCCGAGATGACCTCAATTATTATATAGATAGATGTTAAAAAAACAAAGTTATTGCTGCATCTTCTCCTTCAACTTGGGACCAGACTAGTACAAAAGAAATGTGTGCAACTAGACACTAATAAAAAGACAGCCTTTAAAATGTTGCAGCTTTTGCCACACCACCATATTTCTTAGTGAATTCTTCCTTTACTCTGTCAACAATAGTCATTAACATATTCAACGGCCACAACACTAGCCTATGCGGTGTGGTTGGGTGATGATGGGCCTCCATATAGGCAAATGTGTCAGTGGGGGAGGGTGTTGATTCGGGCCAGTGTTGATGATGATGTCATGCCTCATGATTGGTTAAAATGGTCATATGGTGAGGTGGAGGGACGGTAGGGGCAGCAACCTATAGTCGTTGTTGATGATGATGGACCAGGGGGCGGTGTTGCCACCCCTGGCTAGAGCATGTTGCTCCTATGCTGCACCCCACATCGCAAGACCTTATGCTTCATAATTTAACAAGTTAAAAATAAAAGTTATACAACGTATGTTTAGACACAATAAGCACGTCACCTTCCCAATATAAGAATAAAATTTGTAGCTATATGCCTATGTAAATCATAAATAAGATGACAATTAAATGTGTTACTAATAACATTTCTTTTTCGAAACACAAAAATAAGATTGGCTTTCGAAGCAGTAGTAGCGACCATAGCGCAACCTAAGAAGTTACTGTTTCTAGCCTAATTGAATATACACTGTACACATATAAGGTTTCACTAAACTGGAGTTGTAATTTTATTAGTGTTGTTGGGTGTGACGGAATATGGAAAGAGCGGTAAATCAAATCTTTGTAAGATCATTTACAATCATCTTGTGTGATCCATCAAATGTCCAAAAACCTCTAGCAAGTAGGATTGTATACTTATATGTATTTTTAGTATGAGCTGACATCTTAAATAATAAGGGAAATGGAATTTAATAATCCCAACTTTGGGGGTTGGAAGGCAGCAGTCCCAACTTGAAAGTTGTAACACAGCAGTCTCAACTTGTCAACCTTTTTATTTTAATGGTCCCAGACTAACCTCAGTTAAGTTTTTCTGTTAAATGCTGACGTGGGCTGCCACGTGGCGTCTGACGTGGCCAATCTGTCCCACTTGGCAAAAAAAATGGGCCCTCTTTATCCACTTGGCTTTTTTAATTAAAAAAACTTTTAATTATAAAAAACACTTTTAATAATAATAAAAAAGAATTTTATATATATATATATATATATATATATTATACACATACACATACAATATATACACACTATCTATCATCTCTCTCTTCTCCCTACCACCCACCACCACCACAACCATCACCACCAACCACCTCCCACCACCACCACAACCGCTCCCCACCAAATTAGGGCTTCTTCCACCACGAAACCATAACCATACCAAAACCACCACAGCCACGACTATCACCACCCCCACCGTCATACCCAACCCCATAGCGGTTGAGGTGGAAAACCGAGGAAGCAATCGGAGGCAGAACTGATGGGTCCGGGTCACAACCAGGGTTTCGACTAGGGTTCAGGTTAGAGTTTTGATTCAGGTCCGATTAAGGATTAAAGGTGAATGGTAGTGGTTTACCAAGGTCACAGAGGTGGGTTTTTGTGGCGGTTTTTGTCATAGAGGTGGGTTTTTGTGGTTGAATTTTTTGTGTCTAGGGTTACAAAAATTTGGGGGAAATTTAATATAAAAGATGAAAGAGATTGGGTCTTGAAGATTGTACCCGAATGAGGGTTTGTGGTGGTGGTGGTGGGTGTCGAGCGGTGGTGGTGGGTGTCGAGCAGTGGTGGTGTTTGTAGAGCAGTGGTGTTTGTGGTGGCAGGTGGTTGGTGGTGGTAGTGGGTGTCGTCGGAGATGGTGGTGGTGGTGGTGGACAGTGGTGGCAGGTGGTTGTTGTGGTGAAGATGATGAAGATGTAGGGGTGTGTGTGTGTATATATATATAAATTCTTTTTTATTATTATTTAAAGATTTTTTTAAATATTAAAAGTTTTTTTTAATTGAAAAACAAGTGGGACCCATGTTTTTTTCCAACTCTTTTTCCAACTGGACAGAATTTGCCACGTGGACTGCCACGTGGGATGCCTACGTGGCATTTAACAGAAAAACTTAACTGAGGTTAGTCTGGAACCATTAAAATAAAAATGTTGACAAGTTGGGACTGTTGTGTTACAACTTTCAAGTTGGGACTGCTGCCTTCCAAACCCCCAAAGTTGGGATTATTAAATTCCATTTCCCCTAAATAATAACATTTAAATGTGGCAATATGCTTTTAAGCTATGCGTAACAAGGGTTAAACACCGCCTCATGGGGTGTTACCTGACCGTTAAAGAATGATGGCGTAATCAGATTAACTGGCGTGAAGGTGGAGAAATGTTTGAATGCGGGGTCCATATTAATAGGCATGTTACCGTTTAAAAAAAACTATTAGTGAATTATACAATTATTGTTGTAAAACAACTACACCTATTAGCAATTAGCAATAGAGAATAGAATGGAGAATGGGGGATACTTTCTTATTGATAATCATATAAGAGTACAAAGCCTCTATTTATAGGCTCACATATTAATACAAGAAGTAATGACAAATAGGAGTTAAGGATGTGGAGAGTCACTCTAGTAATGAAAATTTATAATACTCCCCCTTGACTATCCACAAAATGAAATACGCTTGGTGATGCTGCCTCATTAAAAACCTTGCTAGGAAAACCCAGTGGGATAAAACCATAGCTAAGGGAAAAAGAGTGCAGCGCGTATTATTCTCCCCCTGATGACTTAAGCTCTTTGAGTCGACGCATCCCGATCCCATGAACCAATTTCTTGAATGTTGAAATTGGAAGTGATTTGGTAAACAAATCTGCCAAATTGTCGCTAGAACGAATTTGTTGGACTACAATATCACCATTCTTTTGTAAATCATGTGTAAGGAAAAACTTTGGTAAAATATGTTTGGTTTTGTCTCCTTTGATGTATCCTTCCTTAAGTTGTGCAATGCATGCTGCGTTATCTTCGTGTATTATTGTTGGCTCTTTATCCCCTGAAGAAATACCACAAGATCCACTAATATGTTGTGTTACTGTCTTTAACCAAACGCATTCTCGACTAGCTTCATGGATTGCCAATATTTCTGCATGGTTAGATGAAGTGGCTGTGATAGTTTGCTTCACGGAACGCCATGAAATTGCAGTGCCTCCGTATGTGAACAAATATCCCGTTTGAGATCGACCAGTGTGAGGATCAGACATATAACCTGCATCTGCAAATCCAACCAAACCTGTTTTCGATTGATTAGTGAAATACAAGCCCATATCTTTAGTACCTTGGAGGTACCGAAATATTTGCTTTACCCCATTCCAATGCCTCCTTGTTGGGCATGAACTATACCTTGCTAGCAGATTTAGTGAAAATGATATATCTGGTCGTGTATGGCTAGCAAGGAACATTAATGCACCAATTGCACTAAGATATGGTACTTCCAGACCAAAAATTTCCTTTTCGTCTGCAGGTGGCCTAAAGGGGTCCTTTTCGACATCAAGCGACTTCACAACCATTGGAGTGCTAAGTGAATGTGATTTGTCCATGTAAAACCTTTTGAGCAGTTTATCTATATAGGTTTCTTGGTGCACAAGTATCCCATTTTTAAGATGTTCAATTTGTAGCCCGAGACAAAATTTTGTCTTTCCAAGATCTTTCATTTCAAATTCCTTTTTCAAGTATTCAATCGCTTCGTGGAGCTCCCTAGGAGTTCCAATTATATTTAAATCATCAACGTATACAACGATTATAACAAACTCAGATTCTGATCTTTTTATAAAAATGCATGGACAAACAGAATCATTTTTATAACCTTCTTTCAGCAAATACTCACTAAGGCGATTGTACCACATACGCCCAGATTGTTTTAGCCCATACAATGATTTGTTTAATTTAACTGAAAGGTGTTCTCGAGAACTTGATTTACATGATTCTGGTACTTTAAATCCTGCAGGTAGTTTCATGTAAATTTCAGTATCCAGTGAACCATAAAGGTAGGCTGTCACAACATCCATTAGACGCATATCAATCCCTTCTTGTATTACCAGACTAATAAGATAACGAAAAGTCGTTGCATCCACCACTGGAGAATAAGTCTCCTCATAATCAATTCCAGGTCTTTGCGAAAAACCTTGTGCTGCCAATCGTGCCTTGTAACGTGTAATCTCATTTTTTTCATTACGTTTTCGCACAAAGACCCATTTATATCCAACGGGCTTTACACCTTTAGGTGTCTGAACCACAGGTCCAAAAACTTCACCTTTTGTGAGGGAATTTAATTCCGCTTCAATTGCGTCTTTCCATTTTGGCCAATCATGTCTCTGTTTAAATTCATCAACAGATATTGGTTCATGATCCTCATTGCTTTCCATGATTTCTAGCGCTACATTATAAGAAAAAGCATTATCGACGTCGACTAGGTCTCGGTTCCATACCTTCCTAGACATGATGTAGTTTATTGAGATCTCTTCATTTTCAGGTACCTTATGTTCATCTTGAACCATCATGTCTAGCGTCTCTTTATGAGATTCTTTTTCTAGCATTGAAGCTACCTCGATTTGGCCATGTTCATTATTTGCTCCCTTTTTCTTTCGAGGATTTTTATCTTTGGAACCGATTGGTCTACCACGCTTCAGGCGTGCATTAGACTCATTACCAATATGTGGTTGTCCTTCCGGGACACTGATTTTTATTGAAGCATTAGCAGCTGGTATATGTGACTTAGTCACCCTATTTGGGTCAGTAAATGCATTTGGTAATTGATTCGCTAATCTTTGTAAATGAATTATTCTTTGAACTTCAAGTTCACATTGTTTAGTTCGAGGATCCATATGAGATAACGATAATTCATTCCAACATATATCACCATTTAGCTGCTTTTCATCTCCCCCTAATGTTGGGAATGTTGATTCATCAAAATGAGAGCTGTAAACAAATCCCCTGTTTTTGGCTCTAAATACTTTATAATAGATGGCGATTTATACCCAACATATATTCCTAACCTCCTTTGAGGCCCCATCTTTGTACGTTGTGGTGGATTGATTGGAACATATACGGCACAACCAAAAACCCTTTGATGGGAAATATTTGGTTCCTGACCAAAAACCAACTTTAATGGGGAGGAAGTATGATAACTCGTTGGCCTGATGCGAATTAATGTTGCTGCATGTAAAATTGCATGCCCCCAAGCAGTAACTGGCAATTTTGATTTCATAATCATTGGTCTTGCCACCATTTGAAGTCGCTTGATAAGGGATTCAACAAGCCCATTTTGTGTATGTACATGAGGTACAGGATGTTCTACACTTATTCCAATAGACATGCAATAATCATTAAATGATTGGGATGTAAATTCACCAGCATTGTCTAACCGAATTTTCTTGATAGGGTAATCAGGAAAATGTGCTCTTAACCGTATTAATTGAGCAAGTAGTCGTGCAAATGCCACATTACAACTTGATAATAAGCACACGTGGGACCATCTATTTGACGCATCAATTAGGACCATAAAGTATCTAAATGGTCCACTAGAAAGATGTATAGGCCCACATATATCCCCATGTATTCTTTCCAAAAAACTAAGGGATTCATTCCCCACCTTAGTTAGTGATGGACGAGTAATTAACTTTCCTTGTGAGCATGCAACACATGCAAAGTCCTTAGACTGAAGAATCTTTTGGGGTTTCAAAGAATGCCCACATGAATTTTCTATAATTTTTCACATCATTGTTGATCCGGGATGACCTAACCGGTCATGCCAAATGATAAAGTGTTCCTGGTCCATAAATTTCTGGTTTATGGCCATATTTGATTCAATTTCAATGATTTTAGTGCAATATAAACCTGAGGCAAGTGCGGGTAATTTTTCTAGTACATGTTTTTTACCCGAAATCATATTTGTTATTTGAAGGTACTCGTCATTTCCTTCACATGTTGTCTCAAGATGGTATCCATTTAGACGAATGTCTTTAAAGCTTATTAGATTTCTTCGAGACAATGGAGCGAATAATGCATTAGTAAATTTAAATTGTGTTCCACCTAGTAACACTATATGTGCTTCTCCAAAGCCTTCAATTAATTTTGAACTACCAGATATAGTACTGACGTTTGCCTCTTTTATAATTAAACTAGAGAAATAATTTCTTCTCTTTAAAATTGTATGAGTAGTTGCACTGTCAAATAGGCCTATATCTTCACCATTAATATGATATTTAAAACGCTCCATAAGCTTCAAAACAAACAAAAATTTTTTTTTTTCATAAATAAAACGTCTTATATATTTTTTATTAAACAAAACATAACCTCAAACACAAAACAAACAAAACATTGGGAAAATAACTTCAAATTCAAGCATTCATATGTAAGGAAAATTGCCAGCATCCAACTGGGGTGCATCTGCCATGATATCACCAGAATCCAAATTAGTTGGATCAATAAGGAAATCATCAACATCAAAACGAGTTGTATCTTCAAGAAAACCACTAGGGACGTCAGTGTTTCCATCTCCATATGTAAAGTTTGTCTCTATCGTTTTTCCTTTGTCTTTGATGGATTGTTGGTAGAGTGTTACCAAGTGTTTGGGTTTACGACAAGCACGCGTCCAATGGTTATTACTTCCACATCGATGACATGCATTTGATGTGGTTACATTCTTATTTTTACCACTTTCATCCCTAGGTTTCTTTGTATTTTCTTACCCCTTATGGTGGACTTTTGTGTTTTTAGATTGAACACCATGAAAATTTCCACGATTATATCCACGTCCACGACCACGATGGTAACCACGACCACGACTTCCACTTTGGTCGTTATATGCTGCCACATTCACTTCAGGGAATAGGGCTGTGCCAACTAGACGAGTCTCATGATTTTTCATTAGAAGCTCATTATTTTGCTCAGCCACAAGCAAACATGATATTAAGTCACTGTATTTGGTAAAACCCCTTTCACGATATTGTTGTTGCAAGACCATGTTTGAGGCGTGAAAGGTGGAGAATGTTTTTTCCAACATCTCCTTATCAGTAATATTTTCACCACATAAAATCAATTGTGATGTAATTCTAAACATTGCCGAGTTATACTCGCTTATAGACTTAAAGTCTTGCAACCTTAAATTGATCCATTCATAACGAGCTTTTGGTAATATCACCGTTTTTTGGTGATCATACCTATCTTTCAAATTGGTCCATAAGACGAGTGGGTCTTTGATAGTGAGGTATTCACTTTTTAATGCCTCATGAATATGGTGGCGTAAGAAGATCATCGCCTTTGCTTTATCTTGGGCATTTGTTTTATTCCCTTCTTTAATCGTATCCCCAAGATTATTGGGATTCAAATGGATTTCAGCATCCAATACCCATGACAAGTAATTCTTTCTAGTGATACCTAAAGCCATAAACTCAAGCTTTGCAAGATTCGACATGATTAACTATATTATACAAAAACATGTAAATTAGTATGTGTCACTTATATTAATTCATATCAAACTACTCATTCTTATAAAATTCTTATCATAATAATTTAATTTAATAAACTGTTAAGTCTAAAAAAATAGTTTTTATTTATTATCATATCACCATTAGTGGAGTTGTGACTTTTGCTATCCAATAAGTAGAAGTTGATTAGTAATTACATTAGTTTATTTAACAAAATGTAAACATATATAAATTAAAATATAAAATATGTAAAAGAAACATTAAAGAATGATAATAGGTCTCGTGACTTTTATTTATTCAAGTTTCATCAACGACTCTTATAAAACTTGTAAGTTATAGTTTGGTCATTAAACTTGCTGTTATTAAAAAGGTTGTACGTATTGTGTTAATTTGTATAATATTGGGTCCCGAAAAACTTGTTTAGTATTTTGTTTAATCTATTTCATTGGCTTTTTGTATCAACACAATTTTCATTGAATTATTCTATTGTGCTTTAGGTGGGGAAGTGCTTTAGGCAGGGAAAAAATATTTGCAATTCTAGTCAACCCGATTTGACCTTTACTTAAAAAATAGCCTACTTCAATACAAATATATTTCACCCACATAATTTTAACCAACCCAATATAATGAAAGAATCACGAACAATAATCTCTACGCAACCCAAGTTGTATTAATTACAATATGGATTTACTTTAAGAGATAATAACAAGTCTCTAATATAACCCAAAATTGTATGAATTACAATATGGATTATATATGAGATAATAAAGAATAATGATAAAGTAACAAGACAATATGATATACCTTATGATGGAGTGATTCTACTCCAAAGCAACTCGTGCTGATAACGTGTTGTAAAACAACTACACCTTTTAGCAATTAGCAATAGAGAATAGAATGGAGAATGGGGGATACTTTCTTATTGATAATCATATAAGAGTACAAAGCCTCTATTTATATATATACACACACATATAACCTCAAATACCTCTTAAACTCTCTTATTCTCATCCTTTCTTCATCTATGTTTTATAAAAGCTCCCATAAAAATCATGAGTTATTGATTTTCAGTTGACCCGAACAACCCTTGCAGTCAAAACCCACTTGTGCGTGGGTCAACATCTCTAAGGACTCGGCTATCGGTAAAAATGTTTATATATAAATACAATGTTTAATTTTTTAACTTATAATGTTATTGTATTTTTAAATGTTTTTAACTAGGTGGTTTCCCGCGCGTTGCGGCGGGGATGGTGGTAATCGGATTTGTTTATGAAGAAAGGTAATCCACTTTGAAAGTTTGCAAAATGTTACCTTAAAAGACAACCTTTGTCCTTGTAACCGTTGGCTACACCGCCTTTATTCTGAGACCGACTTCCCATCATCGATGGTGGTGGTGATGATGGTTTTGTGTGATGTAGCGAAGGCTACAAGGGAGGCAAAGGTGAGCAAGACAAGTGTTAGTTTTGCCATTGTAGGTTGTTGTGTTGATTGGATGTGGTGGTGGTAGTTGGATATGTTATTAGAAGAAACATAAGGTGCACCTTATATCTATTTATATTCTAATATGTATGGTGACTTTGGGGTTTGCATGGAGATTCACACGTGGAGTAGTGTCAATAATAAGTATGTTTCTAGGAGTGTATAGGTGTGTGTGTATATATATATATATCATGAAATGGCTCAACGTATATGATTCTTTAATTTATTTGATTCTTAAAAATAGTGCAAAATATACCAATAAGTTGAGGCGGTGAAGAAATGTTAAACGTTGGTCAACGTAGCAGTCAACTTTGGATGGTAAAAAGGACAAAAGAAGCTGACCGTAGTTTAATTAAGTATAACCAAACCCTAGTTATATATATATATATAGTTACAAAAGAAGACAAAAGAAGCTGACCGTAGTTTAGTTAAGTATAACCAAACCCTAGTTAGTTACGATTCATGGCCATTTTGTAACTATATATATATATATATATAAATATATAATGTTATTGTATTTTTTTAACTTCTAGTGTTAGTGAATAGTTTCACTGAATATTGAGATGAGAAGCATATTAGAATCAAAATTCCATTTCTGGTAAATGGAGAGAAATTCGTTGAAAAGTCACCACATGTAACGACATCTAAAACAACCTGGCCAACAATCGTGGAAGAACGAGAGGGGCTAGCATTATGGACTTACTAATAGATGCTCATATTCGCTATAAACAAGATATGCTTCAAACATTTACAGAGTTTTTTGGTCAAATATGGGAGATAGCATGATGAATTTGGTTTGTGGAGGGGGAACAAAAACATTTTAGAAAATGGGTATTTCTTTGGTACTACCAGCAGATTCTAACTTTGGAAGACGAATTCAGCTTGTACTACCAGCAGATTTGCTCAAAACTCAGCAGCGGTGCAAAGTGACAACCGGAGTTGTTAGTTTCGTCTTCTAAAGTCAAAAGTTTTGAGCAAATCCGTTGGTGGTACAAGCAGAATTCATCTTTCAAAGTCAGAATCCGCTGGTAGTACCAGCATAATACCCATTTTCAAAAATGTTTTGTTCATCCTCCACAAAGCAAATTCATCATGCCAGCTCTCGTATTTTACCAAAAAACACTCCACATTCACACTGAAGCAACCTTGGCAAATCTTAAAGAAAAGCACCATGTGGTATCTCAATCCAACGACGGACCCATGAGAAGCACGGTCTAAACGATCGAAGACCACATCTTCTATCGACTACACATGCACTTAAGCCACCTCAGAAGTGCGTAAGCATTAAAATGAGTTAAGTACATGGATAGTCCCTGTGGTTTAAATTTTTTTTAAATAGTCTCTAAGTATTAAAAATTACATAAATAGTTTAAACTTTTACAATTTGTAGCAACTGTAGTCCAAACTTTTGCAATTTCTAACACCTTTAGCCCCTAAAATTAGATGACACATTAAGACTAAAAGTGTCACAAATTGCATAAATTTGGGCTAAAGGTGTTAAAAACAGCAAAATATTTAAGTATCCTTGCATGTTCTCATAGTTAGGGACTTCTTTCAAAATTTACTAAAATCATAGGGAGTATCCATGCACTTTACTCCATTAGAGTTTACATGACTCGAACAACGCGTTTAAATTGTTGGAATAATTAACTTCTCCCGTTGACCTGGTTCGTTCGATGAGATGAGATCACTCAAAAATTGAAAACAAAGGTGTCACTAGTAACATGAAACGAGTTCTAAGACTAACTTCTAGTAACTCTTCTGGTAGCTTGTTACAAAACGGAAACCTCAAACCCAAAACTTGCAACCTTTAAATATTATAACACAAAAAGTATTACTTACCGGTCCACATGGAATGTACATGTAATTAACTCTTAAGATATTTAAAGCCTAGTTATATAAATATTTTTATGTAAATAGAAATAATTAATTAGGTCCCAACTTATATATAGAGTTAAGTATAATTAAAGTCCATGTGGCTATACCTAATATATTGCGTGAGCCCCTAATAAATTGGAATAATGAAAATAAATAATCCAAATTATCGACTATTAGCCAATAACAGTCTCAACTAATAAAATTACCAATAGTGGTCCCAACTTTCGACATATTGGAATATAATGGACCCAAACTAACGGAGGTCTAACTCCGTTAGTGTGTTGCTGACGTGACATGCCACGTAGGATCATTTTGCCACCTAGGATGCCACGTCGGATCATTTTGCCACCTAGGATGCCACGTCAGCATCACACTAACGGAGTTAGACCTCCGTTAGTTTGGGTTCATTATATTCCAATATGTCGAAAGTTGGGACCACTATTGGTAATTTTCGTAGTTGGGACTGTTATTGGCCAATAGTCAATAGTTGAGATTATTTATTTCCATTATTCCTTTTCAGAATTGGTCCCTTAAGTTCCTGTGGTTTCCTACGTTGGTCATTTTATCCATCCATCTTTTTTTTTACAAGCCAAACGAAACTTTATTCATCCCAAAACGACCAACCAAAAGCTGGCCAAAACAAGTGTACAACCATCACAAAGAAAACGCCCAACAGGACTGACCCGAATACTTTGACCCCCCTTGCCTACACCTAAATAATCCAACAAAATTACACACCCCAAAATACTCACCCAAGCTACTGTGATCAAAATGACCAACATGTACAGCGAGTTGACTCCCTAATTTAACCTCTATAAACCAGAAAGTAGATAGGACATCATCAGACTTCCAAACAAAAACCATATGGATTTCAGGCTTCAAACTTGGAAGTATGAATGTGTAAAATTCTCCGGCTGCCACCAAAAACATCCTGCCACAAAATCCATCTAGTAGAGTAATTCCTCTAGTAGAGTTACTACACAATGCTTAACACGTAAAACAAACATTAGTAATGCAGTTTTTATTACCATTTGAAATATCTTAAATTCAGAAAATAAATATAAATAAAATAAGTATTGTGTAAATCTACTCTATTATGGAATGGGTGAGTCAAAATCTATATATATATATAAAAGAAAAGACTTTTGCTGACGTGGCGTGCAATGGAGGCCTCAACCTTGTGTCACGTGGCATCATAATGGAGAGTTTTTGGTGTTTTTAAATTGTTTCCTTTTTAATTAAATTGAGTTATTTTAGGAAAAAAGAATTTAAAAATAAATTTAAAATTTTTGTCTCTCATATTTCCTCCCATAACTTTTAAACGTTTATATCTTTTATATACGGGATTTTTTAAAGAAAAAAATTACACCAAATTAACGAGCGTTTTATTATCTTTCCAACGAGTACCATAGTGCTATATAAAAACGGAGAAAAAATCGACTATTTTTTGTGGGGTTTCGTTCATACAGGAAAAAAACACACAAAGTGTTCATGTTATCACGTAAAATTAGATTTTGTGGGGAATATGAGTTATTACTGATTAGAATACTATGAACATGCAATGATTGGAAGATTTTGTGGTTAGTTAACTTGAGCAATTTGTAATAGGTTATCACGTAAAATTAGATTTATCAACCCCGGGACCCTCCCGGGGTAATCAGCTAGTATTAAAATATAGAGATTGATTTATTAATTGCCACATGGGTTTTGAGACAAATGGATAGTGAATAATATTATGGTTCAATGCTTGATCTCTTTCATTGAACAATTGAGTATAAATACAAATACAATCCCTTATTTTAGGGAAGTGATAATTACAAATAAATGATAAAGATAATCACTATCTACAATTCAAAATACATTATCTATTACACCCCCGCAGTCGAAACAGAAGGAGGGCGAATGTTGAGACTGGAGCGGAAATCATCAAATAAAACTCGTGGTAGACCTTTCGTGAAGATATCGGCAATCTGAAGTCGTGTTGGTGTGTGAAGAACCCGAATGGTGCCACGCTGAACATGCTCACGAACAAAATGAATATCCAGCTCAATATGTTTCGTGCGCTGATGTTGAACAGGGTTATGAGATAAGTACACGGCACTAATATTGTCACAATAGACGAGAGTGGCTTTTGAGAGAGGACGACGCAATTCTAAGAGAAGATTGCGGAGCCAACAAATCTCAGCAACAACATTAGCAACTGCACGGTATTCAGCTTCAGCACTTGAGCGTGAAATAGTAGTCTGACGCTTCGATGACCAAGACAAAACATTGGGACCTAAGTAAACACAATAACCCGAAGTGGAGCGGCGAGTATCAGGGCATCCAGCCCAGTCAGCATCAGTATAGGCCCGTAAGGAGACTTCAGCGCAGGCAGATAAAGTGAGACCAAACTCGGAGGTTCCCTGAATATACCTGATGATACGTTTAAGCGCGTTCCAATGATCAATAGTGGGACTGTGCATATGGATGCATATTTGCTGAACGGCATAAGTGATGTCAGGCCTGGTGAAAGTCAGGTATTGGAGAGCGCCAGCCAAACTCCGATACAGGGACGGATTATCAAAGGACGCGCCGGAGGTGGCGCTGAGCTTGGGCTTAGTGTCAACTGGTGTGGCAACCGAATTACACGAGTCCATACCTGCACGATGAATGATATCCAAAGCATACGACTTTTGAGATAAAAACATCTGGTTAGCGGAGCGAGTAACAGAAATGCCCAAAAAATGACTAAGTGGTCCAAGATCTTTCATGGCGAATTCAGCCGCGAGGCTGCCCATAAGTTTCTTCCGTAAAGAATCTGTAGAGGTAGTGAGAATAATATCATCTACATAAATCAATAAATAAGCTATATCACCCCCGTAGTGATAAGTGAAGAGAGAATTGTCACATTTACTCTGCACAAAACCAATAGAAGTGACAAAATCCGTGAAGCGTTGATACCACGCCCGCGGTGCCTGTTTAAGACCGTAAAGAGACTTGGTCAAACGACACACGTGATCGGGATAATCCCGATGTCGGAACCCCATGGGTTGATACATATAAACTGTCTCGGTGAGATGCCCATGAAGAAAGGCATTGGTGACGTCCAATTGATGAATGGACCATGACTGTGATAAGGCCAGAGTTAGCACAGTGCGAATGGTAGCCGGTTTAACAACCGGACTAAAAGTTTCGCCGCAATCAATCCCAATCTCCTGATTACTACCATCACATACCAAACGAGCCTTGTAACGCTCAAGTGTACCGTCGGACCTGTATTTGTGGCGAAAGAGCCACATGCTACGAATAATATGCATATCAGGATGTCTCGGGACAAGTTCCCAAGTCTTGTTTTTAATTAAAGCATTAAATTCGTTTTTCATGGCATTATGCCACTCCGGTTTGGTCAAAGCATCAAGAGGATTTTTCGGTAGCGGTGCAATAGTGGAGGTGGATAGGTTAAAGATGGTTTTGGGTTTGGAGATGCCGGACATAGATCGGGTGTGAATGGTACGGTTAGGAGGTAGAGGAGGTGGGGCCGGAATGGTAGAGGAGTTGGGAGATGGGCTCGGTGTGGCGAGTACAGGGGCAGAGGGAATTGGACATGGGCTAGTGGGTAATGGGCTTGAGGGATCGGGAAGTGGGCTGGTATTAACGGGACTGTTTGGGATGGTGTTTGTAGTGTGGGGCGGATTAATGGAAGGTGATTGGGCCGGGTGGTTTGTTGGGTCAGTGGGTCCAGTGGAGGGATTGGTTGGGATAGGGTCAGGCAACTGTGTTTGGGATGGGTGACGCAAGAATAGATGAGGGGAATCATCTAGAAAAGCGTACGTGGTAGGGGTAGTTTTATGGGTTTTGGCAAAGGGGAAAATGGTTTCGTCAAATAGGACATGACGATTGATGGTGATGGTGCGGGTTTTAAGGTTTAAGCACTTGTATCCCCGATGGTTAGTGGGATACCCCAAAAAGACACAAGGGTGAGATCGGTAGGCAAGTTTATGGATGGTGGTGTGAGGGATGAGAGGGTAGCATACACACCCGAACACACGAAGGTGATCATAAGTGGGTAAACAGTGATATAGCCGTTGGGTGGGGGTTTGGAAATTATGGATTTTGGTAGGGATGATGTTAAGTAGGTAGGTTGCGGTGTCAAGGGCATGAGGCCAATAGGTGGTGGGCATTGAGGAATGGGCTAAAATGGTGCGCATAAGGTTGTTGATGGTGCGGATTTTACGTTCAGCTTTGCCATTTTGGGAGGAGGTGTGCGGGCACGAGAAACGGAAGTGCATGCCGTGGGTATTGCAAAAATTATGAAATTGATTATTGGCATACTCACGACCGTTGTCACACTGGAATTGTTTCTCGGGTTTTGGGTAAGGGTATTAAGGGCGGTTCCGGCGGATTGGGCGGATTGGGATGTTTGGGTAATTTTCTGTTCCTCGACTTGACAGAGTTGTGAACGGGTATTATAGAAGTCGGGTAGGGGTTTGGTCTGTTGGAGGATGAGTTTAATGGTTTCGTATTGTTCGGTTAAGCCGGTTAGGATTTGCATGACAAGTTGGTTTTCGGTGACGTTGGCGCCTAGGCTAATAAGTTGGTCATAGAGCAGTTTCATGTGTTGACAGTACGAAGACATGTCAGAGAAACGCTCCAAACGGGTATTAAAAAATTTGTTTTGTAGGGAGATAGTTCGGGCGGCCTGGTTGTCGAGGAAAAGGTTTTTGAGGCGGCACCAGGCGTCATAGGCAGAGGTGTTGGAAACCATTATGGTGTGTACGAGATCTTGGGTGATGGTGCCATAAATCCACTGGAGGACAATGGCATCCACCCGCTCCCAAGATTCGTGGTATTTGGGTTTGGTAGAGGATTCGGCTTCGGTGGTGATGGGAGGGGGGACGCGTGGGAGGAGGTGGTCATAGGCGTCATACGCTTTGCAGTGTATGACGAAAAGCTCAGCCCAGGTGTTATAATGCTCAGTCTGACGGTCAAGGATAAGAGGGATGGAGTTTTTAATGTTGGTGACAGTTACTGCAGGGTGCACGGTAGTCATGGTAGTAACAAGCACAGAAGATCACGGGTTGCCTGATCAGAAAAAAAAATTTCGAGAATGGGGATGAAGGTGGACGGCAATTAGGAAGAAAAGAAAAGGGTTTAGGGCTTTGATACCATGAATAATATTATGGTTCAATGCTTGATCTCTTTCATTGAACAATTGAGTATAAATACAAATACAATCCCTTATTTTAGGGAAGTGATAATTACAAATAAATGATAAAGATAATCACTATCTACAATTCAAAATACATTATCTATTAGATAGGACAATTGATTAATAATTCGTTTTTAGTTATATTGAACTGCGACTTTCAATTTATGCGATCTTTGGTCGCATCTTTTATATTGGGAGACTCACCACCTTAATCTAGCTAGTTATGTTGTCTTAACCATGTCCACACTGGCTTCAGAGTCTGGCTGGGTGTTCACAGGGAAAACTACACAGATACTCGCGCGAGTGATTAACACTATTAGAAAATGTCTCGTCAGAAACCAGTTCCTACACATTTGTAACACAATTTTCAACGCATTTCCTACGAAAACATGGTGTAGGAAATTTGTGACCCATTTCCTACGCAATTTCCTAAGTATTTGTAGATATATTGTGTCGTAAATTTGCTAAAAAATTATAGTTTTTTTGTCATCACAAATAAGTAGCAACTTTGTTAAAATTTGTGACGCATTTTTTTCCGTAAGAAAATTTTGTTGCAAAATGTCACTTTTCTAGTAGTGATCAATTCTCATATCCAGTTATGAGTACCGAGTGTCGTTGTAATCTTTTTACCATTTTCAATTACGAACAACTTGTGTTTCCATTTTATTTTAAAGTCGGTTTTTTCTTTATTTTTCAACAGGTGAAATGGATACAGATTGATAAACTGAATTTACATGGAAATTGATATGATATAGAAAACGTATATAATTTTATCTAGATATGCCTTCATTTAATCCATTACAGGTCAACACTCTCACTCCGCAGCTGTGGGAGTACTATGTGGTGTAGGCTTGATAATTAATTAAAGTCTATTTAGTAGAACATTATTAATTTAAAACTAAAATATAAAGAATAGTTTGGTTATCTATATCTATATCTATATTATCTTATTAACGAGGAGTGATGTACAACATTGTAATTTTCATTTCCATACAACTTAACAAGCAACATGTACAACATATTTAAGCAAAAAATTTAAGGGTATTATAGGGATAATTGGGACAATTAAGACACTTAAGAGGGTATTATAGACATTTTACCCACCTCCTCCTTTACAATATCAAAACAAATTTACAATATTACCCTTAAGTTCCCATGCTGCCCCCACACTACCAAATGAAATGGCGGTTACCCCTTTTAGACCATACGAACAGGTTTTCCAAAACAGCCATCATCAAGGGAGATAGAGAGAGACTGAAGGAGAGAAATTGATAATGACAGGGAGAGAAGATTGAGATCGGATTAAGGTACTCTTCATTCTTCCATTCATCTTTGTCTTCCCTAATTTTATTTGTATGTTCAATTAGTCGTAGGTGTCAATGGAAGGTCGATTTTATGTGTTAGTAATCGATTATTTGTTAATAGCTACTACTTCAATCGTTCAATGGCGCCAGGTACTTTTACTTTTCATTTGTTTGATTCATAACAATATTTAACATCTGTAGTTGTAGTTTTGAATTCGTGATTTTCGCATTTTAACTTGAATTAAATGAACTGAGATTAACTTTTGGATTGGTATATTTTTTAATTCAGGCTATGATGAAGCCATGGATGCTTTGTCTTCTCTCATCACCAAAAAGAGGTAAACCAGTTGTCAACCATAGATTTGAGTGGATGCTTGACTTTGTATAGGTGATTTTTTAACTACTTTTCTTTCATATTGCAGTTTATCTTTATAAAAAAACATAGCTAAAGTTCGAATATTAATGTCACATATGGTGATATTACAAATTGAAATATAAAGAACTGGGAGAATTAGTTCAGTTCAGTTTTGCTTATATGTTGAAATTGGATGAGTGGTAAGGATCCTTTGATAATTTATGGTTCCATTTATTTGGGTTTTGATTTCGAGAAGTCGATTTCGGAGATGAAGATCATCCATGTTGCAGGCACAAAGGGAAAGGTAACGTGTTGATTTTTACCTTTAGTTATCCCCATCGAAATGTGTGTGTGGTTTTCAATGATTGAAACTAGGTTTATGTTTTACTGCCGTGAATGCACATATTTTGTGACTCAAATTAGTATCAAATAGTTGGTAGATAAATTCATTATATATGATATAACATCAATGAGCTTTAAGTTCCAATACATCTACTTTGAGTTACCATTGCTATAAGGTTGCCCACGTAGCCTATATATAGATGCTATGTAAGAATATAAGATACATGTTAATATAAATTATGAAAAACACAGCTTGGTGATTTTTATAACTGTGTAGAGGCACATATCATCTATTTTGTAGCTTATATAGAGATAAAAGGGCAAACTTAGTGTGCGGGGCTCCCATAAGCACGAAGCCCCGGATGTGTCAGGCTAACTTAGGCCTAATTTACGCATCCTTACACTTTATTTTTGCAAGAGTTTGTTTCTACAACTTGAACCCGTGACCTCCATGTTACATGGAAACAACCTTGACGGTACTCCAATATTCGCCCATACAGCTTATATATAGATGCTATATAAAATTTCAAATATATATTGATCAACTCGTGTATGTTTATTTTATGATACCCCACATAAGGAAAAAAGGAATGCGTAGTTAAGGAGGAGCAATTCATATCTATCGCTCTTATACCATGAAACTTTAGATAATGTTTTGTACTATGTTTCTTCTTTTTTTCTTTGGCTGAATTTACATGAAGCGATCTGGATCTAAACAAGTGTGTGTTTGTATGATTGATGTTATTCTGATTTATGTCATAATTTGATTGGTTACAGGGAACAACATGTGTTTTCATAGAACCTGTACTACGCAATTATGATCAAACTACGCAATTATGGCTTTCACACAGGGCTCTTCACATCTCCTCACTTCGTTGATGTCAGATAAAGATTTCAATTGACTGGGTGAGCCTTTGAAGCCTTAAAACTCTTAACTTATACATTGTATCATGACACTAATTTACTTGTTTACGTTATTTTGTAACTTTTGGTCTGCCAATTATTAAAATTTATAGTTCTTAGTTATAATCGAACCTCAACTTTCATTTAGTTGCAGTCTGCCCTGTCTTTAATGCCTTGCTGGCAATCTCTTAAAGAAGTAGATGTAGCCAGCATGTTTGAGTAGGAAAAATATATTGTAGATGAGGCTCAAAAGAAATCTAAGTTGCTATTGACACGATTATATTATCTGAATTGTATTAACTAACTCAACATGAAGCATATATTCCATATTCTAAAATCTTCTTGGAGCTGATATGAACAAGTTTTATGTTGTGAAGGATCATTAGGTATCATTTTTTAACATTTGTCTTGTAATATATGCATATATTTTTTTTCAATGAACCAATATTATAAAAGGGAAAATATCTGATGAGGTTTTAACAACATATAACCTATTAAGTATCAATATGGATGGAATTGCTGCTATGTAGGTGGCTGCATTAAGTTTTAGTAAAAAAAATGGTAGTGCAACGATTTTCATGACAGTTTCTTAAGAAAATAGTTGGAATCGACCGATTAGCAGCTCTGATATTAGTGTTTGATTTACTTGGTTTACATCATATAGGAGTTCAGGCGCATAGGGTTCAGTATGAAGGAAGAAGCGATTATTCAATAGCTTATTCGCACAATAGGATTTCGATTTCATGAAGCAATTGCAACACATCATGTATGATCTCCACATCATGTACGATCTCACCTCTTTATGATCTTATGTTAATTGCTATTCTACCTCAGTTCTGTAATCGACATTATTTCACCACATTAGTGCTAGGTTCGAAAAGTCAAATTAATGTATAAACTTACTATCAGAAATGGAATTCCTTATAAGTTATATGAAAATTTTAATTTGTTAGTTAAAAATAGGAATTTAACTATAGCGGTCGGAGTCATGAGCTCTGGTGCATAACTCTTGGTTGAGGACTCGGGCATTAGGGCACGTTTCTTCTCTCAAAGCCATAGCGAGCGAACGGTTAGTATGTGCTTGGGCCATATAGTCATTAAAGTGAGTAACATATTTTAATAAATGGGTTCACTTTGTGGTACCCATGAGATTGTTGAAGTGAAAGCTGAACCTATGTTGCATGATTTCCCTAATGAAAAAAGGAAAAAGGCTAAGGGGTGCAGTAGATATACGGAAGATGACATCAATAAGCTATTTGAAGGTATTAGTATGCGGCATTCATTCAATGGTTCAAGCTTCTCAGATGAAACGAGTGGGGCCACGCCTAGGAAAAATCCGTCAAAGAAGCCAATGAGGACGAGTTTATCAACTTCATCAGGAGTCGGGTATCATGAGCCTGATTCGTTAAACAAGCTTTAAGGGGTTTATGCATTTCTCAGGCTTCAGAAATGGCTGCCGTGAAAAGATTGTCAATGCCGTATAGCAACAGCCCACAGTCAACCCCTCGATTGAATCCAAAGAAGTCAACAAAAAGCGTTGGACTTTTGAATTTTTAGGAGATGTTGCGTGCACCGGAATCTGATAGCCAATCTTTAAATGAACCGGTGCAAGAGAAGAAGATTATTTCAATCCCTACACCGATTCGACCTGAATGTTCATTGGAGTCGGTCAACTCTGAAGTCACTCCAGTAAATAATCGTGAGAAGAATAATGTCACGTTGTAATTAAATTACAACGTAACCAGTTCATTAAGCCTATTATATGCGATGGCAATGGCCGAATGATAAAATTGGGTGTGTATGTGTATGTTTGCCTTTGTGTGATGCCTTATATTTTGTGGCCTTTGGTTTTCAGGCATGATCGTTTTCATTGCTGGATTGGTGCCGATTTCGAACTATTTACTTACAAATGGTCCATTCAGGAAAATAGACCATCTTAAAAGGAATGAGATCAAAGAAGTCATCAAACGAGTATTCTTAATGCAGAAAACCTTTTTTTTTATATAGATAATTGAATGATTACTGAGATACTATGATTTTTTTTGAATTTTTTCTTATCTGACACGCTAATTATCTATTAACAGGTAAACAAATTTGGACAAAGAATGTTTCAGGTAAACAGAACCCAACTGGACCATTTGGATATACCAAACATTACATGTTTCAACTCGAACCTGCTTCATTGTTTACCCTGTATCCACCTGGCCCATTAGTTATGCCATCTCTGTTGAAAAGTTGTATAGATGATGATTGGCAAGTCTCTTGAATATTTTTGTTTGTGCAACTAGCGTCCTTTTGTGTCACTGAAACCAAATCTACTATGTCCTATTGAAAAATAACCGCCTGATGGAATTATACAGGAGCTTCATCTTTTCATGTTGAATATGCATGGTGGTTGGAAAAGCAAAACCGTCGGATTACTGAGCTAAGAGAAGCTGTTAGCTCACATGCTGCTGATGGTGAACTTTGTATTATTGTTGATGGTGTGGTGGCACATTTTGAAGAGATTTTTAGAATAAAAGGCGATGTTGCAAAGGCTGATGTCTTCCACATTCTATCTGGCATGTGCAAAATGCATGCAGAATTGGATAGGTGGATTTCGTTCATCAGAACTTCTCAAGGTGAGTGCCAAAACATGCTTCTTGTCATTATTGTTATAAGATCTATGGCAAATGTACAGATTTTTTTATCAGGAAAGGAGCATGGAAGCAGCGAATACAATACGAGGCAACAAAATAGACGCACCCGCCGCAACGCGCGGGCATTCCCACTAGTTTTAAGATCTTATTAAGGAGGAGTGACGACTACAAAAGTAATTTTGCTGAGCGCACAAGTTTTAAAGCAACATGTACAACATATTTAAGCTCACTTAATAAGGGTATTATAGGGATGTTGGTGACAATTATGACACTTTAAAGGGTAATCTTGACATTTCACAATCCTCCTCCTTTACAATATCAAAACAAATTTACATTATTACCCTTAATTTCCCTCCCTACCCCCACAATAATACCCACCTGTTACCAAATGAGTTACTACGCATAATCAATTAAAGTTTTAATAATCATCATCAATTCATCATCAATACAAGGTTTTATGAAACATTAGTTCTTCAAACAAGGCTACCAACGAAGGGTCTCATCTTCTTCAATTTCAAGAACCCAGATGAAACGTGGAGGCCAGTTGAATCCGCCCCTTTGTTTCCAGTCCCTCACCTATATAACCGGCAATGTTCATTCCGTTTGGTATACTTGGTTTAATGGTTCACACTCCTGATTTTCTGATTAACGGTTAAGTAATGGCTCACTTTCTTGAGTTTTGATTTGGATTTTTGGTTATACTGAGTTTTTATCATTTGTACAGAAGTAATTATTATGTATGTTGCTATCCTAATTTTGTTTTTGTCATATTCACAGATAGCTCCTACCTTTGGTTATCTTGCTTGTCCTAATGAACTTCTAAGGTTAACCAGAGAGAATAATTGCTTGTAAGGCTAACCAATTGTTGCTTTTGGTATGTTACAACTTCTGTACTTCTCAGTTTGTCTTTATGAATAGAAGTCATGCATAAAATTTTATTTTGTTATTCATAAGGCATAGAAGTATGACTATAAATGTACAATGTTTTTGTCATAAACTTTGTATCCAGTGAAGCGAGTACAGATGTATAGTGTTTCCCTCATTAACTTTGATTAACACATGTTGCATTGGCAGTGTTGTATAGTTTGCCATTGTTATATTTAACTAAATAGAAATGGGTACCTATCCAAAATAAAGAAAGGCAGTATTGTCCTTGTTCAACTAATATCAACAAATACTTCCACCAATGAACAAACAAATTAAGAATGTACCTGAGCAGTCAAGTTTCCTTATTGAACAAGTTCGATGTTTGCATTTATTTTCTTTAGGTTTTCTTGAATTTGCAAGCTTTATTGTGACTGTGTTTCATTTTTAAAGACCGAAAATATGTTGTCGAACTTTTTAGTTCCTCCATTTCGAGGTGATGGCACTAAAATGCCGATGCTTTTTTATGTAGGGCTCTTTTGTTATTAAAGTTAAAACGACTAGAAGGGTGGTCATGGAACCTAGATCATGTATGTACTCTAGATCTTTTGCAGGGAAGTTATATTGGTGACTGTTGCTAATGAACCACTGTGGTGGCCTTTACGTAATCTTTATACTATAAGTTTGTCTTTTAATCCTATTGTAGGAATTTTAGTTACTTTGCAGTTGTTTGTGTATAACTTTTGTGCGGCTTGTGTGACCGATTAGAGGCAGGTGAATGACTTAAACTGTTTGTGATCGATTAATGTAGGAGTAATGATCAAACTAAAGCTGGTGTTGTTTGTTTTAATTTTAAAATTGAACTTGAGTTGTTATCTAATAGTAATACTGTGTGTGTTTTTAGCTAAATTAGTTTAAATATGGCTAGCTTTAATGTGTCATCCAACTCGGTTTGCATCAGGTCCACACGGGTAAATCCCTGAGACTGATTTCACCAAGATAATTAAAACTGAAGACCGGCATGCTATGTTAGAGTCATTGTGGTCTAGGGATTGACGCATTTTAGCAATTGATTCAATTATTTTAATTCGTTTTAAATAACTTTGACAATCTACTATGGTTTGAACCAAATGTATAGCATTTGGCATAAACATTATTAGAACAGGATCATAGGTTACTGACTTACATTCCTACATTCCAACGTAATATTAGTCATCAACCTTCAAAGAATGGTTCCAACGTAATTTATTACATCACCATTCCGAGCCACTCCATTCTTTGAAGGTTGATGACTAATATTACAACGACTACGGGAGGACGTTTTGGTGAGTTTCGCTTTTCATTTAATATACAAATATTTACATTATTCTTTTATTTTTAGCACGATTATTTTAGTCTTAGCTTTTAACCCAACATCATTCATTATATGTATACTCTATGATTTTTGAGAGAGCAATAAACTATGGCGTTTATCTTATTACAGTTTAATTGCTCAAAGTACAAACTTAATACGGTCAGCTTATGCTATATCTAAAAATACAATATGCTAGAAAACATAAATTTATCATATAGAACAACATTTTATAACCATAGTAAAGTTTTAAATTTTGACAAGCAATTAATACCATTGCTGCATGCTTTGAAATGTGATAACTTATTTGATACATTAGCTCATTCGATTGAAGCATGTGATATGATCTATTTACTTCATTTATGTTGTTTTTCTATGAAAATGAAGGTGGAAATTTCATTACTAACTGTTTATATTCAGATCCTTGCAACCTAAATCAATTACTATGTGGCACTATATTGTTATTTTTGTAATTTAGGTTTGTAACTATATTCAATAAGTTCATAATTTAGTAAATTTTAGAGGGAAGGCCACAACGTGTTTGAGTGGTCAGCCCAAACCAAACCATTTTGACCTGCAAGAGATCTCTTTATGTTGTTAATTTATACTTGTCAAAACATCTCTTTACGTGTTTGGCTGGTCAACGGGCTCAACGCAAACTAAAACAATTCATTGAGTATGATTATATAAACTTGTCAAGACATCTCTTTATGTTGTGTTATCCGATTAAACTGGTTATATTTTTTTATATATTTGTGTTCTCTTATGATGTTATTTAGTTGGAGAAGGGTTGCCTATGCTAAATATTTTAAGAAAAAGGGTTGCCTGATCGGTCATTGGGGTTTGGGTGCTGAAGATAAATATGTTAAGAATCACCGCTGTAAGTCGTGTTATCCGATTAAAACGTAATAAAAAAGTATCAATGCTGTAAGTGTGATAAAACAGTAAAACATTGCAGCTGTACATTTGACCATAATGTTTTCCACAGTTACTTAGTTATATAACGAAGATATGTTGGATATGATCAACAGAATCCTTTATGTTGCAATCAGTATGGCTCAATTTGAAAATAAAGGCCACAAAGTCAAAAGGGTGTCCAGGTCAAACCTCACCATCTTGTGGTCAATGTCTTTTGCAAATTCAGAATGAATTTATGGCAAGTTGGGAGACAACTTTCAAAGTGGTAAGCATTTTTTGTATGTATACAAAGGTTAGTAATGATGCGTTTGGTCTATATTTCAAGTAGGCATAAGGCATCTAGATTACTCACATGTATATGGTCCGTTTGTTTAGATGTATTTGAGATTTGGGCTTAACTTGGGAGATGCCTTAAGTATGTTTAGATAAATGTTTATAAAAAACATACTTGCTTATAACACCACTTTTCTTCTTTCACCTCAATGGCTGTAACATTGGATGACAACGACATGCACACATAAGTAATCTTGCACACATAAAATCCCGCTGCAACGCACGGGTTTACCTACTAGTTTTAACAAGAGAAATGGCCTTCACACGAACTTAGATATGGTTGAAATGAGAAAATATGAAATGGAGTTGTCAAATTTTGACTTTTCATAGTTTCTACCATTTTTAATTATCAACAATATTTTTCTAATACTTTGTTATTAAAAAAGCATTCAAACTTATTACAACAATGTTTTTAACTCGTTTCAACAATACATCTTCATTTTCAATGATGTGTTAAGAGTAATTACAATGGTGCGTTCACTTTCAATCCTGATTCACCGTTGTAAGCATTGTTTAGCACCGTTGATTCACTGTTCAACTGTTAAAAGCATAGTTTAAGTTTTAATTATACAAGTACTATCTATGTGTGTCTAAAGCATTTATAACAGTGCATTTAACTCACACATATTGCGGCCTAAAGATATTATGTCGTCGTCGTCGAGTGATAAGAAATGACCAAAATGCT
This sequence comes from Ambrosia artemisiifolia, assembly GCA_032199755.1. Classification (NCBI taxonomy): domain Eukaryota; kingdom Viridiplantae; phylum Streptophyta; class Magnoliopsida; order Asterales; family Asteraceae; genus Ambrosia; species Ambrosia artemisiifolia. Next base: position 4,689,331 of record CM063519.1, read on the forward strand.
CACTTGAAATCCTTAGAAATGAATAATAATTTTCATTACACACGCTAGTTTAGCCAAGTTCGGTATATGAAGATTCTAGCAAAGTTTATATATTAAACGACTACTATAAGTCTGATCAAGTGATCATTTAAAACATTGCAACTTTAACAAATTAAAGTAGGAAGAATGTTCAATCATTTTGGATTTGATTTGAGTAAATAGCCCGTAGTTATTGGACTTAAAAGAAGTTTAATTTTGAATTAGGAAGGCATGGGCCCACATGCACTAACCGAAGACCATAAATATTGATTTTGTTACCAAAATTCTCAACCAATCCAGCATGAATATGGGATGGGCCACACCCAACATATGTTCTCAAAGATATGACACAATAATAAAAGAACGTGTGGCCCACACTACCACCAATTCGTAGAAAAAAGTGAATAAAATGTTCCAGTAGAGTACAAGCCCCCTCTTCAATCATTCATCTTCGACAATCATATAGAAAAGTGAACTAGTCAAATGGGTTAAATCACTAGTCAAACTCTTTTTTTCTCACAAATATACACTTGCAAAAACTTAGTGGTGGGATGCTTATACATTTATGTTTTTTAATTATTTATTAAACATGGGTTTTCTATAGATCAATATAAAAATACAATGAAAAAAATGTCAATGTTATGTTTTTAATAGAGGAATCACGAAAAAATGGAATTCCTTTACTATACTTTTTTAGTCATGTTATATATTTATTTATATCGAGATTATGCGACTTTACGATCATATATATACTTTCATCATGTACAATGAGAAAAAAAATGGTATTGATGGTTTCACAAAACCATCATTTAAGCACATATAGAGAGATTATAATTTATGGATGTTTGAACAATGAGAGTAATGTTCATATTCTAGCCATCTCTGTGGTTATATCGTATGTTAGTAAACTAGGTGAAGATGGGATAAATGATAAATCCGACACACACCCATGAACACAAAGAACCATAGGCATGCATAATTTAGCATTGCTGGGAGCATTGTTAAGAGTGTTGTATTGTTAGACTCTTGTGGGTGACTTACCAATCGCGGTTGGTAAGTCACCCACAACACAAGAGTCAAGAATGATGTATGCATGCAGACATGCAGTTGGTAAGTCAAGAATGTCAAGAATGATGTTATGACATCTAAGGCTATTTTTTGACAAGGATAAAAAAACATCATTTTCTCTAACAATGAAATGTAACAATCGTTGATTGACACTATTATCCGTTAATCATAGGTGCTAGAAAAATATGACTAAAACAGTAATCGATGATCGCAAATATTAGTTTGATAAGTGAACAAAAATGGATACATCGTTGATTGACACTATTATCCATTAATCATAGGTGTTAGAAAAATATGACCAAAAACAGTAATTGATCATGAATAAAAATGGATGCATGATAATAATAACAAAGTTACACATTTAGTTAGAGAAGAGACTTTGCTTGATATAATGCATTTGATAAAATAACTATTTTATCACTTATACTCTTAATCATAAGCTGTATTAAAAACAAAAACATTTTTGGAAAGAAAAAGAACAGAGTGAGAATTTGAATTTTGTCTGGTAAGCATGTTCTGTTGTCAACATTGCTTTTTTGCACTTTGTATATTGGATTTATCTTAAGCAACTCCAACAACCATCATATCATAACCACTGCAATTATTTAGTCTCCCACACCCTTCCCAAAAGGCTCAAAAGTAGCCCCCCAACATTTTGATTATCCCAATAAACCCCCTATACTTTTCCCTTTTTTTCTTTTTTCTTTTTCTATTTTCCCTCTCTCTCAGTTCACTGACAACTTCTTCACCACTTTATTCTCTATTTCTCTCTATTTACTTTGCCTTTGTGTTTCTTGAAAACCGTGCTACCGGCGCACACCTCATCAAGCACAAAGTACAACTTCAATAACAACAAGACAACCTCTATATAAACACACACATTTGCATATCATTCATCTTATTATTTATATCATCACCTACTATTAAAATCGGTGAACTTCATCCCAAGAAAATGGGTGACCTTCACTCCATTGCTTACTTTAGCCATGCTTCTTCCCTATGTTTGGATATCCACAATAATCTTCAATGTCTCAACACTGACCTCTCTCATTGTAAGTTAACCTACTATCCATACGTATATTATGTTGAGAACCGAAAAACATAACATGGTCAACATATGTATATATTTTGGTTATGTTTTGAACACTTTCCCTAGTGCATATGTACATGTTTGTGTACCTGCATGATGATAATTAATAAGGTAGGTAATGATAATATAGTTCACAACATATTTAATATATTTTGATTATGTTTTGGACTCTTTCCCTTGTGTATTTGTACATGTTTGTGTACCATGGTGATAATTAATAAGGTAGGTAACAATAATAAAGTTCTCAACATATTTTTTTTGTAATGATTTGAATACTAGCTTCCATAATATGTATATATATGTGTACTCGAATGGTGATAACTATGTTTGGTAATGATACAGGTATGGAGATAAACAACACTCCATTCGACGAGCACGATCAATCGCTGTTGGATTCGGATCACTCATCAGGTTACTTAGAGGATGCATTATTTGAATTCAGACCCAAACGACGTCGTGTGATGATGACACATGATGATCACCATCAACCTATCAACCAGAATTCAACTCCTTCCTTATTTCCGGTAACCTTTTCAATTCTTGATGTTTAACTTATAAATTTCTTAATTTAATTGTTTTTAATGATGTGTTAATTAATGTCATTTAAATTATTAAATATTGTGTCTTGATCTCATATTCTACAGAGCAACTGGGATTATAATCCTACTGATCAAGACTTTGAGAATTTTGGTGCATTTACAGGTATCAACAAACAATAATTATATATTTTTTTCTTTATAAAAAAAATATTTACGTTGAATTATTCATTTATTAATCTATATATGTCATTGTAGTAAGTGGAGAAAATTCAACTTCGTCGACACAAAGCAAGAGTTCAACCAATAACACTCATTTCTTGTATGATAAAGAAACCATGAGCTCATCAGGTCATGTCACAGGTATGTTAAAAAAAGTACCACATGTTTTACCACCCATGACGATCATTGACAGAAAAGTCATCTAATTGTTATATTTAAACTTATATAATATATAATAAAAACAAGTATCTAGCTAGTTATAGCAAATAAGTACGTTACATTAAAATCTTACTAAAGCGGATAACCATTTATCCAGATAATTATGAAATAAAAAAATTATTTCTCCAAAAAAGTATATTTTTTAACCATTTAGATATTTTTTTAGAAAGACGACATACACTTCCTAACTCTACGCTACAAAATCCATCTAAATACCTAGGGGTGTCAATCGTGTCGGGTTGATGGGTTGGCAGGTTTACGGGTTGCGGGTTGACGGGTTGAAATCTGCAACCCGAACCTGACCCATATTATTATTCGTGTCAAATATTTCAACTCTAACCCGACCCACATAAAATCCGGGCCAACTCAAAGATGAGCCGTTTAACCCATATTTTTAAATGAGTCATATATACATGTTCATAAGTTATAAGCGGGTTGTTGGGTTGTAAGCGGGTTATCAATAAAATGTTTAATGGTGAGTATATAAGTGTGACAAATAAATAATATAGTGTGCCAAAAATAACACAATTATAACTAAGTTAGCTAACCATGTAAATAGAAATGAAAAACGAAAATATAATAGATTTTTTTTTCTAAATACTTAAACGGGTTAACTGGTCAACCCATTATATATATATATGAGTTAACCCGAACCCGACCCGTTTTTAATACGGGTTGACTTGAACCTGACCCGTTTTTTAAAACGGGTCGTGTTACTTGACCCAAATCCATGGGGGACTTAAAGGTCTCGTGGGAAATAAATAAGTATTATGTTTTATTAAAGCAACTATTTTAATTATGTAAGAAATAGTCAAAAGATGATGCCAAAATTTGAAATTTGTTTTTAAGACAAAAGTAAACGGATTTGGTAATTCTAACTAATATATTGACAATGACAATGACATTTTTTTTAATTTATTTTGTGACTCATGATTTGAATAATCTAACCATTGTTAATTAAAGTTACTCACTTTAGTTAACCATCATAACATCATTAAAGTTTAATAATTAGTAACTATTTTGGTATCATAATAATAGGTGGAATTGAGGAGAGAAAAAAGGTGATAACAAGAGTGGTGTATCCATTTGCATTGGTAAAGCCTGGAGGATTTAAAGGGGATATGACATTGAAAGACATCAATGAAAGAATCCTAATGCCGCCAACTAGGCCACTCCGGCATCCGGTTGGAGATTTCGCTTGTCGGCCATTGGTTTCGCTAGACAGACCAGGTCTCTCAGGGAAGGTTGTGGTGGCTCTCACAAGGATTCAAACACATGAGAGAGGCACAATCACCATTATTAGGACCAAAAACTAGGTTCATATTTATGTATTTTTAATATGTACATATGTTTGTATCTCGGACGTACAAAGTATAATATTAGTCGTTATTACCGAACAAATGTATTTTAATTATGGGCCCTTGTCATTTATTGACTGACCACTCATTTACTCTAGCATGCAAGTGATAAAAGTTATTAATTGATGTATGATATGTATGATAAAAGATCATGCATATATTGTCTATTTGTCTGGTCATATTTAGTTCTAGGGCTCTCATGCATATGTTGTACTTACTTTCACAATAAGATTAAGTCCATGTGTTCATCTTTTTACAAGTGAACAAATGAAGACAATTTGGTTACAAGGACAGATGATGAAAGCGTGCTTAGTTGTGAAAAAGCTAGAGAATGCGACTGGACATAGTGAAGACGGTGAACATCGTACTAATGAAGATGAAGTGTTTTAAAAGAGATGTGTTCATACGTCCACATCATATATAGAGGAATTTTATGGTTAATAATATTTCTTTCGTATTCGGTTGAAAATGGTTGCGAGGGAAAGTCCGTCGCAAATCGTATGGTAATGCATTCTTTTCATGATACGTTGGTGGGAATACGTTTTCAACAAATGAGATGTTTGTGCTAATTATGATTATGTTTTCAACGAATTGTCCATCGGTGGTTTTGGAATTTCGATATGACAAATGTATCCTATGCATACCGTATTGTTAGTTGTAATTGGTGTTTTTGAAAGTTTGATAAGACAAATGTGACATATCACAGTTTTAACAAAATTTAATGTAGGGACGGTAACATATGTCAGTTTTAACATCATGTCCAAAGCATACATATCATTGTAGCTTTACACGTAGTCCTTTGTTGACAAGTTATTCTAGTAAAACAGAGTTATGTCGATGGGAAAAATTGGTCCGACTTGGTGAAGTTGGAATTAGAGACTGATTAATTCCCACAGATGGGAATACATATGTGGATGATTGGGTAAACTCGTGAGAGGGGTGTATATATGCTTTTGACATGCTAGTCCGGCCCCACATAACATAACAATTTAAAATACAATCAAATTTATTTTAGACATGAAATTCAAAACACACTAATTATTTTTTTGCATGGCGTTTTAGATTAATTGCATGTCAGAAATACATTAATTAGTATTTTAAATTGTTACATTTTGTGTTTTTCTATATAATACTATGTCCAAAGAATATAAAACACTATGCTAAAATTTAAAACACAATGCATACTATATAGGCATTGTGTTTTAAATTTTAAGACTTTTCACAATTTATACGAAAAATGCACTTTGTACAGAAACCACATCCTATATACACATATGTATATAGAGAGATAGATTGTAAGCAACCCTGAACAACTACCTTGAAAATTATACTTCTTATTTAATTTATTTAGGTTTAATGTAAAATATTTTTTCATTTAAATTAAAAAAAATACAGTTATTAAAAACGGTCATATGACCGTTAAGAACTTTAAATTCAAAAAGAGCTTATTTCACCATATAAATTTCAACCAACTCTTCCTAACCTATTCACAAAAAATCTTACCATTTTTACCAATGCTTACTAAAATTTCTCTGTCAAAAAATTCTACAGTTTTAACCATTGATTAAACTAAGACTGAATTACAAGTTTTGTCATTTATGTTTATACCAGATTACAAAGCATGTCCTTTATGTTTAAAATTGACGGGTTTTGTACTTTATGTTCTAAAATTAAATTCAAAATTTCTTTTTACACTTGTCTTTATTATTAAAATACAATCTTAAAAACACAATTCACACGTAAAAATTTAAACGTAATAAATTGTTTTTACACATGTGTAAACTTACTGTTTATACATGTCTAAACTGTTTGATTTACACGTGTGTGTAAAAAGTTAATTATAGAGTCTTTTTTTGCAAGAAAAGATAAATTATTTCGAAAGAAAATTCGTTTTTAATGTTATATTTTAGTTATAATTAGGTTTGTATTGAAAAAAAAAGTTTGATTGGTTTTCTCATTTGTTCTCACGGTTCTCGCGATATTTAGCGTTCTCAAGATAACACTCCTATATATATAGGGTTGGGATATATCAAAAACCCTAGAGATCAAACCAATATTTTTAAAATCTAAAAAGTTCATGGCTTTGAAATAAAAGGTATACAAAGGGTAATTTGGTATTTTCCACATACCCACTGCACAATGCATATTCGGGCATTTGAAGACATATTTAGTTTTCCAAGATTCTCTTTCTATCTTTTTTTTTCAAACTCAATTTTAAAATAGTCAAAACTCATTTCACGTATCATTTTATATTTTAAATTCAAGAGCAAAAGCCATTTTCTTCAAGAGGCACTTGACGTTGATGATCATATGTATATTTATTTATTTGATGTCATATAAAAATAGTATATAAATTGTATAAACTTATGTTACGTAGTTTATGTCATATAAAAAAAAGTATATAAATTGTATAAACTTATTTTATTATTTAGTTGTAACTAGAAAATATATGTTTATGTAACTGTACCAATTATGTTGCTTATTAGATGTAACAACTTGTGTTACCTATTTATTTGTAACTAAGAATGTTAAATATGTAATGTAACACTAGTGGGTTTACCCGCGCGTTGCGGCGGGATCCAAAAAAACTTGTAATACGCTAGCAGTTTTCTCACCGCGCATTGCAGCAGGTAAATCCTGTCGACAAACATGTATTCCTTAAAGTTTGGTTCGTATAGGTCGACTTATTGTATAAAGTTCTAAGAAAATGATATGGGGAGCATAGTTCTTGACGCTTCTTAAGCAAGTCGACCTCTTGCTTATATACACACACAGTCATTGATCAATTAAAGCAACACCAGAATTTGAGAGGAAAATCCTTATAGGAAACAAATTTTACCTGGCAAATTCAACTTTAATGTCATAAAGATCCAATACACATACTTGTAAATTAAAAAACACAAAGATGTCAAATAAGTATCAAAATCATTAAAACAGTAGTTCCAAAATTGAAGAGGGTAATTTTTTCACAGAACTCTCGAACCGAAACTTAAAAAAACAACCTCGAGTATTTACAGTTGTGATGTAATTGATTGTAAGATGTCTTATTTGATCATTTATGTTTCTTCTTTTATTTACATAGGTGAGTCGTAGTTGTAATCTTATTCTTTGTTTGTAATGTTTTTCTTAACACAACAAAGATTATTTTTCCCATGAATTGGCCCAATCAAACTTTCTATCGAACACACTTATGCGATACACAGTCACAATTTGCCCAACCAAACTTCCCATCGAACACGCCAATGCGATATACAGGCGTGATATTTCAAACTTCCCATCGTGCTCGGATTGTTTTGCCATCCCCTAATAATGTTAGGATCTATAAAATATGAAAATTGCCATTAAAGCTCTAATGTTATCATTCAAAGTAAATTGTGAAAAATTTGTAATTTATTTTTAAAATTTCAAGTGAAATCAACAAAACTTCAAATTTATACCCAAATGATGACATAGGAATGCATGACTGTGAGCACCAATTATAATCTAATTTGCCAAAAGTGCACGCTAGGGGCGCGGTGCTCAATGTCAGCTCAACGCACCATAAGAGTAGTTAACCGAAAGACACGGTTTCTAGCTCTTATGAGTGTGCTTATGCGTCTTGACAAGATAGATTACAATATAAATCTTTCACACACATCACTATCAAATTTTAATAAGATGGGATTTGCTTCCCTCTCCTTATTGTAAACCATGCGGGTAAAACAAAAATGACAATTGGAAGCAAGTATCACATTATAACCGTAGAAGAAATTAAGTGTACTTTAGAAAAATATAACATAAACTAAAATATGTATGTACATGGAAATGGGTTGATGAACTGTGATGTCTCCAAAACAAAACAGATTTGATCCTAAAAAATAAACATTTCAATTGAATGATAAACATGAAACCACAATTTACAGAAATTGAAATAAAAAGAATGTAAAAGAAAACACTGACAAAATAATGAAAAAAACATATATAAAAACTAACAAAAAGCTTAAAACTAAATAACTAAATATACATAAAGAATATACAAGATTTCAAGTGCTGGCTTACCAACATAATAATCGATAGTGCAAGACTACAAGTGCTGAACAATATCATTCGATGACTGCTTCCAAGAGAAATAAAGAAAATGGTGTGATAAGGCAATGGTATGAGGGGTTTTAAAGATTAAATTGAGGGATGTTGATTTTAATTCACAATAGAAGATGAGAAAAGGAAAATGTGAGGCATTGAATCTCAAATTGAATTCATTAAAGATGAGAAAATCAAAAGGTGAAGCAAATAATAATAGAGATGACTTGCATTTATCATTTGTACAATTGTAATCAAATGTTGCACATAGGGGCATAAAGGGAAGGATTTGACAAAAAGATAGTTATTTACCTTGTGACCTTTTGTATGCCATCTTAAAATTAACATGAAGTAACTATTTTAGTCACCTCTCCTCCTTTATAATGTAGTATAGATATAGATGTTACATAGTCTGTATAATATAAAAATAGTAAATAACGATATATAATTTAAAATGTTACAAATCATACTCAAAGGTTACAACTTGTATGTTACATGTTACAAGTTATACTTCCGACGTAGGAGCTCAAATTTGGAGCTCAAAATTAACAGATGTTATCAACATCTTCTCTTGATATACTGAACATATGTTAAAATATTAATATTTTAATACGCAACAGATGCTAAAGGTCAACAGATGTGTTAAAAGTGATTGGCCCACATTTTTTTTGAATATTTTAAGCTGATTAATGACATCGTTTTTTGCATCACACAAACTTTGTTGGCCTATCTCTATGCTTGACAACTCAACTTTCTTATATCACTCAAGACTCTCCTATTATAGTAAAGATAGATAAGATATCTAATACCCGTGTCATCTCCATATATGTTATGGCAATTTTTTCTCACTTATTTGTCTTATTAAATACACCTTTTTGTTTTTAATAGCATGCTAATAAAATACATTTTCTATAAATTATCTTTCATTTTAAGAAACTTTGAAATCTAATTATGTAACTTCTTCTGCTTTAAACAAATCTAATTATACATTAATTTAGGTATTTTTGATTTTTATAAATCAGTAGTATATGTAATACATTTTTCTACTTATAAAAGCTACATGCAAATTTAAGAGTTTCATGTACTGATATTTTTCAGCCATGTAGTAAACGAAAATTTTAAAATATAAAATAAATATATTTTAGGTTTTTAGTGATAACTTATAAGTAGTTACATTGCCATTTTTTATTTTCAAAATATAAAATTCTTTAGTCAAAACCCGTAATTGAAAAAAAAAAATGTAAAGTACACGAAATTTGTAAATTTTAGGGGCTGTTTGGTAGCCTCTTAATCAGTCTTTTAACCATTCAGTTCTGATTTCTGAATCATTCAGCATTCAGACTGTTTGTTTCAGCATCTGAATAGAATGATTAAGTGCTGAACTATTAAGCTAATAAGGGATGCTGAATGATTAAACTTTTAACCATTCAGAGCCTCTTAATCATTCAGATCATCTTAATGATTTAGCACTTAATCAACCAAACAGCCCCTTACTCTAATATTTATTTTCAATACAGATTAGATCTGTGGATCATCTGATATTTTACGTCATACGACCAGTTGATAGGAAAAGTGAAAAACCCACCACTCAAATACATGCCCCTCCTACCACCTAAAATATGGACAATGTTGTCCCAAAAGCGATGCTATATTTTTTTTTAATTATTAAAAATTAATTCATAGTCATTATAAGTTTATATTTTGACTGATAATCATGCACTCTTTGAAATTATGTAAAATGTTTTGGAACGTATTTTAAGGATATCGACTAAAAAACCGTAATAAGATATTATCACTAAACAAGTAAACATTAAACAAAAATTTTAACTCGAGCAAGTGCAGTGGCGAAGCTTGGTTCGCCAATCGGCGGGGGCCGGACTCAATTTTTTTCGATCGGTAGTGGCAAATCAGCGGGGGCCGGACTTAACCCGGACTAAATTTACCTACGAAAATCGTAAATTTCTACTACTGCGCCAAAAAACAGGGGGGGCCAGGGCCACCCCTGGCCCTCAAAATACTTCGCCCCTGAGCAAGTGTAATAATTTAGGGGTGTTAATCGTGTTCAAGTGTAATATATTGGGGTGTCAATCGTATTAGGTTAGTGAGTTGACTGGATGAAATGCACCACCCGATGCTAACCCATATTATTATTTGTGTTAAATATCCCAACCCTAACCCGCACATATTTTTTTTTAATTAGTCATAGACTCATACATGTTGATGAATTTTAAATTCGGGTTAACATAAACGCGATCTGCTTAACCCATTTTTTTTAATGAGTCATACATGATGATGAGTTATAAATAGGTTGTTGGGTTGTAAAATGAGAAATATGAATAACTTTTTTAATAATATTAAAAATCTTGAAAATGGAATGGAAATAGCATGTGTACATTCAGAAAATCAAAAACCGAAAAAAATAATTATAAAAGAATTTTCTAAATACTAAAACGGGTTACCCGTTTTTATGAGGGTCAACTTGAAGTTTTATTAAGACAGATAAACCTGAACCCAATCTATTTCGTGTTAATCGACCCAAAACTAGATATTTTTTTTATTGGGTTTGGGTTGTGTTAGGGAATTACGATCATTAGTTATGTATGAGGTAGAGGATCATGTAGTAAATTGGTGTTTGTGAGAATGATCAAGAATTAACACGTAGTCATCATATTTTGGATTTAGGAATTATGTTTTGGATTGAAAAACACTAAACACAATGTAATGTATTATAATCATTAAATTTAAAATACAAGTAAAACACACTAGTAAACACTTAAAACACACGGCTTAATATCCTTGGTATGGTGTTTTAAGGTTTAAGCCTAAATTACATTGATTTCGGTTTTTAATTGTGTTGGATCAGTGGCTTATGTTATGAACACTTATGTGTATCAGATTTATGTAAGAGTTAATAAGCAGCGGAATAACAAGTGTTCAAAGGTTTAAAAGATCACTTTTAAGAGGAGTTATTACTCCCCCTTGACTGAATAATAAATGAGAAACAATAAATACAGTTCAAGTATAAAGCAGTAAAGCAATTTATGTTTCTCAGATGTGAAATGGATTATAAGTTCAAAGCCCGAAGGATTTCAATTTAGATCAAAGGAATTACACAAAATCACATATCTAAAATAGATGAACAAACTCATCTATTTATAGACCAATGTACTAAACCATTGTCTGAAGTAATCTAAGATATTTAACAAAGATATTATCCTAAGATAGGCTTACAACAGCCTGTACATTGAAACTTGAAATCACGACTTTAACAAAACAATATAATAATAAAACTGCTGATCTTCAGTCGGTTAGAAGCTTCTGATTACAAAGTGTTGATGAGTGACAAACTGCTGATGAGTAGTTTGTCTTCAGTAGTTCTTCAGTGAAATGTCTGGTTAGACTTCAGAACTTCTGATGAGTTACTCTTCAGTACTTTGTACATTTGTTCTTCAGTACTTCTTCTTTGTTCTTCAGCAGTTCTTCCTATACTTAAGCAGAATATGAATTTGGACTAAGGTTATCAAAAGGTAGTTTCTTCAATCCTCTTTGTCCCAACAAATTGTTTTGGTCTTTTTCCAGACAAATCAATCCAAAACATCATGAAATAAGTCCAAAAATGAAGCATGCATATCAATTTTTAGTTCTGCTCACATTTTTCACACAAACCTATTTTCCTTCAGGATCCCTACCCTATATATATAGGAATGAGATCATTTGAGGACTTGTTTGAGTTGTGAGAATCACGAGAACTCACTTTATAACCACACACTTATTTTATTCAATAATGAATTTGTGGTTGTAAATTAAACCATAATAAAATATTGAATAAAATATTAATTTACTTATATGGTTACATAGGTGTAGCCGTTTTTTTTACACCAGTTTAAAACCTTCGTAAATAACTTTTTTTTCATTTTTTATGGCGAAGTTAGGCGTTTTTACATTAGTGTATAATTTTTTTTAAATTCACGTTTTACGTTGGAGTTCTCGCAGTTCTTACAACTCGACCGAGCTCTCAAATAATCCGGAACCTATATATATATATATACACACACACATATAAATATAAACTAGGTATATCAACATACGTGCGCTGCGCCACACCAACGAAATTTTAGCAGGTGGTAAACAAAATCGTTTTTTACATACCACCAGATGTTGGCCAATGTAGCTGTTACACAACCTTCCGTTTCAAACATTTACCTGGAAATAAGTTATAGGTTAAAGGTAAAGAGTAAACAGGTTTTTTCGAGCAAATACAAACAGGTAAACATCGCACGCACTGCACATAGCAACAGGTTTTTTCGAGCAAATACAAACAGGTAAACAAAATAGCATATGTGAAAAAGATCAATTCAAACAGTTAAACAGCCACCCAAAGCGAAAGTAATTGACTCAATATGTCGCTCAAAACAATTTATAAATGAAAGGTTTAGAGCTCATGTAAGCCAACAAACCGAGAAACATAGCAATGATTTAGCCTAACTCTGTTATATTACCCAATCGATAAATAGACATACACCAAAAAAGCGTAAACATTATATCGAACACGTGGCGTGCGTAGAAAGAAACGCGTATCAGTACATACAATGTATAACATTATATTATCAAAGGCGTTGAATTGCACAAAAGCCCTGTGAATTTTGAGGGAAAATTGAGTGAGAATGGAACAATTATTATTCACATGAAAGTCAACACCACTACAGAGTTTCTAATGCTGATTCTCCTCTTACAAAAGCAATCATATACTTAGTAGAATTACCTAAGAGAAACGGACTACCGAGTCAGAATAGGTGTTGAAGTCGGATGAAAGGCAAAAAAAAGCCACCTCCGGTCCACGGTTTTCAGCAATAGAGTTACTGGTCTACTCAAAATATGAGACAGGATCATAGGAAGCCTTGTCGGTTAAACGGATCCACACGTGGCAGTGGTGTTACTTGTAAAGGGGTTAGAGAGAGAGATGATGAGGAGGAGGATGAAGGTTATACACAGAGAGAAAGAGGATATGAGTCTGGAAAGAGAGCGTGAGGTGAGAAGATGAGAAAGATGAGGAAGGGAAAAAAAAGACAGAAACACCGTTATGAAAACAGTATATTACGAAAATGGGAAAGCACTATTCATTTAACTCCTCTATAAATATATAGTTAATATAATTTAAATAAATATTAGAAAAAAACATGTTCCATAAAATGGAGATATTAGTTACCTACCCCTTGGGAAAAGTATATTTTTTTTTAAAATTGATATTGTAGATATACCATGGCGTAATTAAGTTCTGTAATTACTCAAACGTTGATTGTAGGGCTGTTTGTTAGTTGATTCCTTGGTTCGTTTAAATTAAAGTCTAAATTACAACTTATGTAAATTGTAACAAAAAAAACATAACATCTAACTAAAACTATAATATGAATCAAATATCCAAATAACTCTTTTTTTATATGACCAATTTTTTTTTTCCAATTGAGAATAAGTACAAAAATATAAAATTGGTTATAGTTGATGAATTATTTATTTTGTAGTATTGGTTAAGTGATTTAACAGAAGCATATACAAAAATAAAATATCAATTTCTTATATAATATGAATATTTTTAAAAAATACAGATAATAAAAAAATAAATTGCTTGGCTCGTGAGTTGGCTCGCCTTGACTCGGTTTTAAACGAGCTCGCCTTGGATAGGTGTAGGAGTAGGGCCCCGGATATATAATTTGCTTTGCGCCGCCCTTGCGTAAACTACACGTGTTGCATCCTGATAACTTAGTACCTATCACAAAAAAAAAAACCCTACTTGCCAAACCTGCTTACACACATAATATGTTTGATTGGTCATTGAAATAAAATTTCTTTTTCCCAATCTTACAGAATTAATAACAATGTCAAAACTAGAAGTGTAGGATTATGTTTAGTTGATTAGTAAACTTTTAACTTCAACAACCATAGTTCTATACGCTGGGTCGATTCTAATTTTGGTTTTGTATATTCGAATTACGATTCTAAATCAGATTTTTGGTTTTTGTGATGAAAATATGGCGTATTTGATTCTCAGCCGATTTGATGGTAGTTGAGGTGGTGATTATGCTTCAAGATATATATGTAACTCATAACTTATAAAGATACATATGTCCTAAATATTTATTTATTTAACACACATCTTAACTCTTAATTCTTTTTCTAGATTTTTTTTTCTAGTCGGAGGTCTTGGTAGAAAATAGAAACAACCTCCATAATACTAGGAATAGAGGTAAGTGTTGCCTCATCCTACCCTTTCCGGACTCTACTTCAAGTAGGATACTATTGGGTATCTTATTTTTTAATAAAATTTAAAAAATACAAACTAGGTTTATAGTATAATATGTAGCATAACATTAATATTATTTTTTTAAATAAATAAATCTATATCTATATATATATATAAAAGAAAAGACTTTTGCTGACGTGGCGTGCAATGGAGGCCTCAACCTTGTGTCACGTGGCATCATAATGGAGAGTTTTTGGTGTTTTTAAATTGTTTCCTTTTTAATTAAATTGAGTTATTTTAGGAAAAAAGAATTTAAAAATAAATTTAAAATTTTCTCTCTCATATTTCCTCCCATAACTTTTAAACGTTTATATCTTTTATATACGGGATTTTTTAAAGAAAAAAATTACACCAAATTAACGAGCGTTTTATTATCTTTCCAACGAGTACTATAGTGCTATATAAAAACGGAGAAAAAATCGACTATTTTTTGTGGGGTTTCGTTCATACAGGAAAAAAACACACAAAGTGTTCATGTTATCACGTAAAATTAGATTTTGTGGGGAATATGAGTTATTACTGATTAGAATACTATGAACATGCAATGATTGGAAGATTTTGTGGTTAGTTAACTTGAGCAATTTGTAATAGGTTATCACGTAAAATTAGATTTATCAACCCCGGGACCCTCCCGGGGTAATCAGCTAGTAATTAATATAGACAAACTATAATCACACAAGTATTTAATTCTCAAAGATTGGCATAGATAAGTGAATCACAACTTAAATAAATAGCTGTCTTTGATACTTTTCAGTTTCTCATGGACTTCGAAGTTGGACCACATTCAAAAAGTATGTTTACTTTGGGCTTTTGGGCACAGCTGGGCTTTAGGTCCAGGACTTTGGATATTGTGACTGCTTTTTTTTGGGCTGATTTGATATCATCCGACCACCAGAACAAATTTGTGATGTTTCATCTTAGAAAAGTTTGTTTATAACTGCCTGCGTTTCCTTTTATGTGTAGAAGTAGGTTGCAACATTTTTATCACCACAATTTCAATTTACGAGTTTTTTTTATTCAATCCTTTCTAAGTAATTTTCATTTCATGATTGAGAAAATTCATCAAGATAGCGGACAGGCGGGCAACAAGCTGTGCCGCCACCGCTTTCTGAATGACAAACCTTAATATACTAAAAACGTAACCTTGCCCACCCGGAGCCGAGATAAATTATTCCTGGTCAATGGTAACTCAGTACCTTATATATGTATGTATAAGATATATGTATGATCAATGTACGTGTATGTTGTATTCGAAGAAAGTATAGAGATATAATATAGTAAAAGGAGAAGAGAAGGTAGTTGAAAGATGGTCGGAAGGGAACGACCCCTTGGGAAGGAGGGCTGGGCCTCCTAGAAGGTTGTGGGTCGGGTTAGAACCAAAGTGCCTAGAGGTGCACAAAACTGGTCATTTGGCCAAATCAGTTCAGGTTGAAAATGTACTGGTGTCTAAAGAAAAACTATATTGGAGCGGATCGGTTTGAAAACCGTTTTCAATGTATTATTTAACTAGAGTTCTCCCAAATTGATTTCAAAACCCACTAGTGGTACCCCCAAGCCGGTATAAAAACCAAATTTAAAGTATATTAATTACTCAAACTGGTTTTAAGGTGGTGTGGCGAATCGAATCCAAATTGGTTTCACCTACACAGGTATCTGGTTCAGTTTAGGATCTGGTTTCAAACTGAACTGGGTTAGGCTGTGCACTGGTAAATGGGGTTGACTGTATCCGGGCCGAAGCCTACAGAACCTAATCCCGACATACATTACTAGACATGATGATATAGCTATCTATATTCGAGATTCTAAGTGTGAAATGTCTTATGATTTTACATGATTTTCATGCTTATAAATGTTGGTGATTTGCCGAATTCAATTCACAAGTTGGTGAACTTGGGGGATCAATATTGACAAGTTAGTCATAGTTGGTTAAGTTTTCTAAGACCACATATAGTGGTAGGGAATTTTTTCACGCACCTCTCCATTTGTCCTATTTTGATTGACTAAAAAAAAGCAAGTTTCACGCCAAGTCCAGCGTGATTATTTTTCACACCATTGAATTTTAAGAGCAATCATGCCCTTGGGGGCAGTACTTGGGCTTGTAGGGGCGTTTTTTGGGGCATTCCACGCCTAATCCACGGGTCACTACACCTGGTCTAATTATGTTATAATTTTATTTGGTAATGTCGGCTAGCAAGTTTGGCTTAATTAGTCTATGTAAACCAAGTTAGAGTTAAAAATAATTAAACATAAATAATAAGAGAAGAGAAAAACCGCGTTATGGTTTATAGTATGTAGTCAATGTTTTAAGTTATATTTTCTGATTAATATATTGGAGAGTTATTCCATTGTATTTTTGTTCTTACTATCGATTCTTGGACTATTTTCTCATGTTTTTAAATGTGATAAAGTTAAAAATTCCATTAAATAAGAAAGAAAACAATGCATGCAAGTTCATGAGTACCTTCTTCTGTTTTTACATCTTACCCTCTATTTGTTTTTTATAATTTGCATTGTAATTAACTTTCATATATAGGACGAGATATGTCAGCTCTTCGATATCGGTGCTAAATCCATAAACCATTTAATGCAGAAAGCGATATTAAAATAAATGAAGAAAGTGACATGTGTGCAGTCAAAGGGAGAAGTAACGAAGGTATTTGTGTCTTGAGGTGTTGTTTGAGAGTGACGAGTGCCTGCATTTATCCACTCAAACAAGGCACTGAAAAACATAATTTTATAGGTTTTCGCATGCGTTTATTATATATATCAAATCAAATATTCTAAGATGTGAGTCTTCATGCTTCACGTGAAAAGAAATATCACAATCTAGCTACATGCCTTTGTTTTCTTCTTCTTGGTTCCTTTATCACAATGATGATTGTTGTGGGATACCTAACATTAATGCACGTTCTATCTTGGGAAATGTGAGAACAATGCTTATACACAATTAAATGTATGTTATTTTTTACAATTACTAAAATTAACATACTCGAAACACAACTTGTAATGCATGTGAGGTTTGCTACTTTGAGGACCTTGAACCTTGATCCAAACATTAATCAATATCGAAGGTATTCTGAATCAAAAGGTCCTTGGTTGCTCACGTTTGGTTAGTAATTTTAAGCTCAACTAATCATACCACAATGGTGATAGGTATGTTTTAATGAACTCTCACATTGTTGACACGACGACTCATACGGTTACTTGTATAAGCTTAGTAACATTTCATTGTTCTAGTGAGTATTGATCATATTATACTTGAGATGTTCACATTCCATCAATCTCAAAGCTTGTTGATTGGTAAACTGGTTTATGAAGCGTACAGTGGCGTTGCTTGAAAAAAAAACCCGGAGAGGCCGAAAGTCACATTCAACGATTGTACATAAACTAAACAAATAGTTATGAATGGATGTACACGTGACTTCCCACAAAATGGTTCATTGAAAGTTTAGTTTGTTCAAAGTCCTATATGTATGTATATCATGTGAGTCTGTAAATGAATGGATTATAATTTATTACCCATGTTTATATTCATCTATAATACATTATTAAGCAATTTAGATGAACACAAATGTAATTTTATACAAATTTTAAAATGACATAAGAAAATGTCTAGGCTAAATTTGCTACTCTTCATATTTTTCTTCCATCACTACCCCTCATTCAGTATAATATGTTAAATATAATGTAACAAAAAAATGAATGTGGGTATTGGAAATATCTTGAAATGTAAATTAAAGATTCTTTTATCCAACAAATTCAATAATAGACATCAGGTTCAATTGTTTAACCAACGAATGTATTTTCAAAATATATATTTTATAACGAGTGTACTTATTTTGATTATCAAGTTTCATAATAATAGTTACTCATGCATTAATGTTGAAAATTTAGTTATGATGTGGTTTTAGAATTCGATATAAACAATATCCATGTATTTGATCTCATTTATTGAAAATAATTTATTCACGATATAACAAATTTATAAGTGTTCGGTTCCTCGCTTGGTCTGTTTCTTCATCCGGTGGTACCTTTTTTACTTTTCCTACCATAAATACACACAAAAATGATTAGTATTTAGGTTGCGGGTCAAAATGCAACAAAGAAAACACTTTTCCCTGATCATGCAGTTCTTCCCATACCACGAAGAACTTGGCTAAGTTCTTCACAGTATGCGAAGAACTTAAATTTCTCAACAAACGTGCCACGTACCGCGAGGGCATCCCCACGGTGCACGACGACCCCTTTTTCTCTAGAAAGTTTCTCTTGCAGGACCTTTATACACTTAGCCAAATTTCCAATTTTTTTGCCAATCAATACTTAGTCAAAATTTTGATCTTTCAGGGCTTTTACGCACGCATATTGATTCGGATACCATCAAATTATTACCAAATTTTCCCAACCCAGTTGGGCAATAACTAAGGTAATCGTTCGATTTAGGCCCTTGGCCCAAATTGACCCGTTAATGGAAAATTTGCATTTCTAGCACATTCCACCTTATTACCATAACCCAAATCGACTCGTTGTATATATATAACATTAATATAGCTAATCTATTGTCTACATCATTAGCCAGGTTGGGCCTGCGACCCAACCAACCCGTTATGATCTATAACTCATCTTAACTCAAAATCTAACTCCTTTATTCGTTTAGGCTCTTTACCCAAATGACTTGTTATGTCACCTAGCATATTTTTACTCAATATCTAACTTGTTCGTTCATTTGAGCCCTTGACCCAAATCGATCCTTTATGTGACCACTTTAGAAATCATTTACCAACGAAATTCATCTCCGGACACTTTTTAAGTCCTGGACTTGATTATGCTACGAATTTACCGTGACTTGTTTCAATGATTAATCTTCACCATAGTTTTCAAATTCCTATTTTACCCTTGTGGGTAATTTCTCATTCTTTTCACCCGTAGGCATCATGATTTGTATAGAAATCATTATTTTTAACTCGTTATTATAGTCAAAACATTTATGCCCTTACGAGCATAGTTAACATCATTTTTCTTTGCCTTGTTTACACGCCATAGGCGTGCATTTTGCTTGGAAAGTCATTATAGCTTACCAATAAGCTAACCACACATACGTGAGTTGTTTTCCCCATTTAATTTGGGCCAGTTTAACTTTTAAAAGTCAAACTGTCCCTAAACATATTCATGTGCACTAACTTAGGGTAATGATCCTCACAAGAATTAACCCTTCATTCTTCATACCAAATTCATTCTAACTAGTGCACATTCAATTCCTAATCACTTTTAGGCAACTTATTTCATTATATCACATCTTTTAAGCCTAGAATTCATGATTCTAAGGCATACTTAGTGGCATGTTACACAATTAAACTACTTGCCACTTAAATAACTATCTAGTGAGCATTACTCATGCCCTTTATCAATCATATTCATCCCCACATAACATTTTAGCTTGTGAGGTTCTAACATACAATTTCATTCATGACTCTAAACTAGGCATTTTCACAAACACCTAGTGTGCATATTCTATCTCACTTGGTTATTCCAATCACTAGTCATTTAGCAAGTAACCTATTCATGAACTTATCATGCCTAATTCATTCTAGTTAGGTTATACTTCTAATCATCTTGCAATTCCACTTAACGATAAAGTATCATGCATAACACATAGGGTGTAATTCTCGCACAACCCATGCTAATAACATATGATTACAATTATTTTCGTAACATCTAGCTACTAATGAAATCTTCAATCATCATTCCTAAAAAATTAGCAGTTTCAAGTAACAACTCGTCTCTAAACCATTAGAGATGATTAATAACACTTATAATCAAACATTCACACAAATTTTACCCTAATTTAGTCAAACCCCACTTGTGGGTCTTTAAAATTTATATGAGATCAGTGTTAGGGTTCTTACCAAAGGCTTAAACCTTAAAGATGAACCTCCTAAATCTCACCCTCCATCTTGCTACCTTAAATTTCTTACATAATATCTTCAATTTAGGGATTTTTAGGGCTGATTGGTTGTGGGAGAGCTCCCTTAGAGCTAAATTTGTGAGAACCCTTGTGGGTTTCTCGTGATTTCTGTTTATAATCTCAAATTTACAAAAAAATGGTCCCCCAACTATCCCCTAATGCAATTTATCATGAAACTTAACTAACTTAGTTAAGTTTATAGTGTTATCTACCTAGTTATTTAGATAACAACACTAACGATGTTGTCTTTGAATTAGAACATAACCCACATTCTAACATTTAATTCCATTTTATTTATCAATAAGACACCCGTTTCGTTACTTAATCCGTTTCATTACCTATAAACACTCATATTAGCAAAATTAGTTGAAAAGGATTTTCGGCGTGTTATAGTTAGCAGTGACGCAAGGTTTATTAGTGTGTTGAGGGAGCTACTCATGTTGCAATCTTGTATGGGTATTGCCAAACTTTTCTTTAGCTTGAAGGCGCGCAAACCTATACACATGATGGATGTAGCGTTTTTCTTTGACAAAGGATTGCGTGAGGCGGTTGAAGACATTGTGGTTTGTGGAAGTCCTTTGTTTGGGGATTTCTAGTGGTGACTTGCTTCCTTACCTATTAAGCTTAAGGGATGGGATTGTGTTCAACAGTAGAGGCTTCATCATATGCCTTGTGGCCCCAAGGGCCTGATCTTGAGTGCTTCAGGAGCACATCTTATGAGATAGTGGTATATGAGGTAAAGGTTCTGATTATATGGGCGCTTTGGTTTGTCTATGTTATATGATTCTAAGCTTCGATTTCAGCGGTTTCACTAACAAGGACACATCCTCCTAAAGCCCAACATGCATTGGCATTAGACGTGAACATTGGACATAAGGCCGTGTTTCAGTGTCTATGAACACCACATGCTCAATATTTTCTTCTTGCTATTCCTATAGATGGGCTAGGCCAACATTTGTCGCCGATGGAGTATCGTACCATCATTAAGTATCGCCTCATCATTCCCCTATTTTCTGTTGATGAGATATGCCATGTGTATGGCAAGGCATGTTTGGACTGCTTTGGGGAGCATACTGTACATTATAAATAGCTTTTGGGTTCAAGTACCAATACCATTTGGTTAGGATGATTATTTTTTATATTTTCCGATGTACTGGGATTTATGTTATGAAAGAGGACCTAGTGAGTTTCTTGACTAAGGCTTTTGAAGCAATTTCAACACTTAGACCTAGAAACATTTTGGTCTTCGGATGGATAATAGGAAAACATGCATGTGTGGAACGTGTAGATCAGGAGACATTTTGGTCTTGGATAGATAATAAGAAAACATGCATGTGTGGATCTTGTTGATCTTAGAAGTGTTTCCTCTCTTGTAGGATTGGGGGCCAATGTTTTTACGGTGGGTCTAGTTGCTTTAAAAGTTACTTCCGACAAAGTGACCAAACACGAGAAAACGTGACTTGACAACTAACACGTCTTCAAAATCCTCAAATTTTAATGCTGCTAGTAACGGCATCTCTGCAAAACAAATAACAATTTATTAGTATTCGGACACAATGATGTCACATTAACAAACTAGACCGACCCTTACCCCTTTCATTATATATGATCACCGGCCACCGGTCAGGTTCATCCCAAATCCTACTAATACCCCCCCCCCCCCAACCCAATAACAGAACATGTGCAGAATACTTCTTAATGTTAGTCTTGTGGGCAATAAGCTTCTTGTACAACACTTCAACGAAAGCAAAATTCTTCGGCAGCTCCCACTCAGAAGACTCAAACTCCTTCCTTCACATTGAGACCATCTCCTCCGAAAGGCACTTATCATCTAGCCAAAAGAACTGAGTCTTCCAGTTCTTCAGGCTAGATGTATCCTTGCCATGACAGTCAGCCAATTTCCTTATTTTTTTCAAACGTGTACCAATCCCCGGTCTGGTTCATTTATAAAAAGCCATGAACACATTTAGGTCGGCCTTCGATTTCAAGGCATGACAAGTTAGTTTAAAATGACTAACCATTCCAAGCCCAAAAGGGTTTATGTGACACCCGGCAAACTCCGGTAACTAACTTTTCGAAAACTTAGTAAGTCTACCTTAGCGAGTCGCGCATACGTTACACATAACAGGGTCAGTCGAGTCGCACACCATTGGGGTTTTAACACACGCAAGTCTCGAGTCCCGGGAATTGGTGAACGAGTGTGAACGTGTTTATTTTCATGTATTATGTGTTTATAATCATTATGTGACTTGTCGGTATGTGAAAACGTGTTAACATATGTTAAAATGGAGTTTAACGCGCAAAACACCTCGGACCAGGCCCTGAGGGCGATTAGCTTCTTGTGGAGGGCGATTGGACAAGTCTATAGGCGATTTGGGGGCTAATCGCCTATAGTGAAGGCGATTAGCAGCCCTAATCGCCTGATAGAGCTGCATAATCGCCTATACTGTACCTGACGACTAGAAACGCCTATAAATACCACCCTTGACCTCCAAAACACCATTTATGCAACCCTAGCCGTCCCATAACCTATCTCAACCCACAAACACCCTCTGGAACCTATTTTTACTTCAAAACAACCATTTCCAAGCTTATTCCATCATCTCCTCTTAAATCCAAGGTGTGTTCTTCAAACCAAAACCTTTAAATGATTATATTTTACTCCCTAAACGTCCAGACCTGACTTATAAATGTTTTTGTCTTTGAAAATCCATTTAAAACCGTTTTTAAACAAACCCACACCTTTACATGTGTTATATGTGTTATATGTGATTAAAGATAGGATTTTTAGGATTGAATCATGGCTGTTTTTGTGTTATTATGATGTTTATGGCTGTTACAAGTTAGTATGATTATGTTCTAGGAGTTTGAATGGTTTTGGTTGTGTAGTGTTAATACTTGATGTTTTGACCCATTTGAAAGATTATGAATGATTAAGGATGATATGAGGTATGTTGTTGATTGGTTTGATGTTAGGGTTTGCTCTAGGATGATGCTAGAACAGTAGGATGCTATCGGACAACGTGGTTATGCGATTAAATCTGGATATTTGCTATTTAGGGCAAGTTCTTGCATGTTGATGTGATGTTTACATGTTAAGTTACTATTTTGGGAAAACGCTCGCATTCGGAACTGTTAGAACGATGAAAACTTAGGGGTTTTGCTTGAAATATGTTTGTTAATGTGTTAGGATGATTATTGGGTGTTTTTACACGTTTCGGATCTGATTTGGAGGGTTAAATGCGCGAAAAACCGTATCAGCTGTGCTATAGGCGATTGGGGATCCTAATCGCCTATGCTATAGGCGATTAGGGGCCTAATCGCCTGAATAGGAGGCCTAATCGTGTACATGAAGGCGATTATGAGCATAATTGCCTTCATTTCATGCAATTGTGATCCTAATTGCCTTCATTTCATGCAATTGTGACCCTAATCACTAGTTAAGCCCTGAATTGCATACCTTATGACCATAATCGCCTGAAATGCATGTGTATAGCCCTAATTGCATATAATAAGGGGCGATTAGCCCTTGTAATTGCCTGTTGACCATCCCTAATCACATGTTGACTTTCCTAATTGCATGCTAAGTTCCTAATCGCGTGTAATGCTGTTATAAGTATATTTTGACATTCCGAAACCCGATTTGACACCTAGGAACATGATAGGAACCCCGTGACATGCCTAGTAACATAGTAACACGTGTTTGGACTTGTTTGTGCGTTATTTGACCTATGTGTTAGAATCGTTGAACTTTAACGCATGTTAAGTACTAAGTTGCATGATTTGTGTATGTTTGAGTACGAGATGAACACGTGGAGTCTCGGGTCACCAATGGGATGTCGAGTCTTGTGCATTTGGTCAGTTTAACAGTCAACGCATTTTCAAACGAACCTGGTTATGGTCTGGGCATCTAGGGACTAACTAACCTACGGGTTATTAGTATAAGTACTTGTAACTGTCATATGTTAGGTCGCCGCTTTACGGGGCTAGCATAGCTTGTTGGTTTAAATCATTTTCGAAGTAACGCAACCCAAGGTGAGTTCACGGCCCCTCTTTTATATGTTTTCTTTCGGGGGAGAAACATGCCACGCAAATTGACAAACTCAATGCTTTTGTACAAACATGTAACTTTTTTTGGAAACGCTTTACTCATTTTGAACACGTAACTATTTTGGAAAGTAACTTGTTGTAAACACGCTACGCTTTTGAAACGGTTTTGGAATACAACACTTTGGAAAGCAACACTTTTGGAATGCAACGCTTTTGAAACACAACTCTTTTGAATAACAACACTTTTGATAACTACACGACGAAACAAGGAAGTCCCTGGGGGAAACCATGAATGTGTCGGGCACAACGGGGAAATGTGGATAGATCTATTGGGCCTGACAAACCCCACCCGTCGGCTAAGAGCCGGGCGGGTGCATATTGTCTCTAGTTTAGCATCACAAGCAACTCAAACACGAGCAGCAACTCAAGCAACGCTGTCAGTAATGGTTTCAGCATCACAGTCGTGGTAGTAGTAGGAAACGCTTGTTTGTTTACTTGTTTGTTTAAGGCATCTCATGACATGGTATTTTTGTGATCAACGCTCAACACACGGAAACTAATTGTAAACTTAAAACCTGTGAACTCACCAGCATTATATGTTGACCCGTTTTTGGCATGATTTCTCAGGTCGCTAAGGTAGCAGCATCTTAGGGCTTAGGCGCACGCGTCTGCACGGCGTCTAGTTTAGGTTCATGGTTTTGTTTTCGAACAAGTTTGGAAACTTTTGGATTTAGTTTTGTAAAACAATGCTTCCGCTGTTATTTCAAATGGTTTGAATTCGTGTTTTTATTTTACGTATTTTATCATATAGTGTTGTTTATTGTGACCGTTGACTTGGATCCTGGTGTGTCACACGCCTCGCGGTAGAACTCCGCAGGTGGAAATTTGAGGGTGTGACAGTTTATCTGTGAATAATGAACCCCATAACCGAAGAACTTTAAACAAGAACTTGGTAAGAGGCACCCGGTAATTTGCAAAATTATACACACGTGTGTAAAATGTAAACTTCCTAGCGGGGAAGGGGTATATAGGTCAATTAGGAGGAGGAACCTCGGGGTTTAGATCTAAGGGGATCCTATAGTCGTCAAGAAACTGTTCAAACTTAGCTTGTGTCAGTTTGTTATAACTGACATTCATGTCATCTTTCACCATGATGATAACAGAGGATTAAGAGTAAACACGCTGGAAAAGAAAGAGGAAGAAGGTACGAACCTAAACAAAACAGGTACGATGATCTGGTCGATAGAATGCAACAAGGAAGATGATAGTAGGAATCAGTGGGAGAAATGGTGAAAAAAGTAAAATTGAGGAAAAGTAATGGTAAAAATGAAGAAAGAAAGGCTTTATATCCCCCCAAAACCACACCAAATGCCACCCAACCAGCTGTCAAGATCTTAGAAGACGTCGACAGCTGGAATGGGAATCGAAGGGACACGAGCTCCTCAAAAAAATTGATGCGTCCCATCAGAAATACATGGATGTGACCGTGTCCACGAGTCCTAACCCAGGAACAGCTGGAATGCACCAACCAAGACTATATAACTCCACTAAGTTGTAAACCAACTTAGGGAGGACATGAAGAGGTATAAAGGATCGTATCCGAAACTAACTAGAAGGGACGCGACTCTGCTGAAGAGTCGTGGCTCTAGATACCTGCTATCAGGACGTCAAGTACATATATGAGTCCGGAAGTCAAAAGCACCACAGCATAGTACTGATAGTCCGAATAATAGTACAACATTTTCAACTACTATAAATACCCCTTCACAAATACAACTAACACACGTATGCCTATACTCCGAACCACACTTTCTCTCTCTCTACTTTCTCTATCTAAACAAATACTTATCCTAACGCCGGAGGGTGGTCACAGAGAGGCCCTCCAACCTCCCCTGTGACAAGCCTAACGGTTTGCTCATTTTGCAAGTTTTTACACAAGGTCTAATCAAGCTAATCATCACTTTCTAAGTTAATAGGTAGGCGACCAACTATTGGATCTTCATATACCATTTGCATTTAATATTTAATCGAGTTAACGGGTCATGCATAGTCAAGTTATGACCTCAAGATCAATTAGTGTAACTTTTGTAAGACTTAGCTTTACTATTTAAAAAGGGTTAGCGGCACACTTTGTTGCACATTTACCACATATGTCGATGCATTAGATGTATTTATATTTTGCTAAAAAAGATTCCTTTATCTTCCTCAAAAGACATAATTAAGTATCAACATGTAAGTGACATCTCAGAAAAGCAAGAAACATCAACTTACAAGAACTACGATCCTTTATTAGGTCTCAAAATGGACATAAAGTAGAATTTCAGATGTAATATTACAGTACCAAAATCTATACACACACATACACATACATGTGTATATATACGTTGTTTCCCAAAGACCAAAGGAAAAAACACATGATCAATATCACATAGAAATTAACAAATGCAGCTTAGCAAAAAGAAACAAATTGCAAAAAAAAAAAAAAAGGAGAGAGAGAGATCGGTTCACTGATCAATCTCCTTCTCCGGTTACAACCGATGACATTTCATCGGTTGTAACGGCTGCGCCATTGTTACTTGTGGCTTGAAACCGTTGCTTACAAGAATAACAAGTGATCTCTGAGATGGTGGAGCTAACTTTCTTAGTAGCTTGTTCTCTTAACAATTTAGCCCTTTCCAACTCCGCTTGAGCTTGTTTCCTAATCTGTTTCGCTTTCGCAAACTCAAGTTCCGCTATTTCAATTTGCCTCTTTGCTTGTTGTCTAGCATCTTCTGCATACTCCTTTTCAGCCATTGCAACCTTCATCTTTTCTTCTTCTTTTGGGTAACTCGTTCCGCTCCCAATCGAGAGCTTCAAATCGGTTTGATTATCATATAATGATGATGATGGTAGAAGTTGAAGTTCCAAGTTGTTTTGAGTTTGTGAAAATGTAGTCTTTAAAGGTGAGATAGTTTGTTGCAATAATGATGGCATGGTGCCTATATTGGTGTCACTTGATGGACTTGTACTTGATGAACATGCTGGTTGGAAGTTGGGTATGTCTGGATGGACTCGTCGGATGGTACAAGCATCTTGGTGCTCGATGAAACTCTCAACTCTACAAATGAGTCAAAAAAAAAAAAAAAAAAAAAAAAAAAACTAATTAAAAATAGCGTACACCAATATCATTAAAAGTGGACAGAAGAATTTATATACGTAAAGATAATTACATGGAGACAAAGATCAATGGCTATATGACAAAATATCAAATCAAATTAAGTAATCAAAGCTTTCTCGTGTAGGGCTAGCAACAAGAAGAAAACATAATATTTAAAGATAGTTTATGAGATTATGATCGACTTGCAAAAATATAAGATTTAGTTTATATGAATTAGATCCAAATAATAATCATTAGTTCTTGGACTACTATCAAGTATTATAATAATTTTTTTTTGAATGGCCAACAAATTGGAATCACTCACAGAACACTGGAGTATCATCGTGCCACCAGTGTTGCCACGCGATCATATTCCACCACCAAGTCACCAATTCAGGAGGAAACTCATAATTATGAGAAAACCCCCTTTGTGAGATTTGAACCCAGGACCTTATGACCCCTAAGTCTTATCTCACCACCATCAAGTATTATAATAATAATTATTACTATTCTAATATATAGACAACTTAATTAATGACTAATATAAAATTAGAAAAAAAGACATGAGATCATAAATCCTAGATATATTTGTTTATGGGTTTACTGTACATTCTCCATAGTGAAAAGTGAAAACCATAAAGATATTGTACATTTGTACCCATTGTAACAACAAATTTTAAAAGAATTTAATGTTGAATTAATTATAATGAACCAAAAATCATTAAAGAACTTTTGTTTCTTATCTGTAGTTCCTGAAATCCAAGTATGACCATGAAAAACAATACACACCATGGTGGAAAATTGTCATAACTTCCACCCTTTCCCTTTTTTTATAGATTAATTTGATTTTTTTAACAGAAAATGGAGTATCATCATATTACGAGTAAAACCATCAATCATATCTATTTCCACGACGTAATAATGCCTATACACCAGTTTAGAAGGTAACTCAATAAATATGGGAAAAAATCCTCATAGGAATCGAAACTAGGATCAAATGGTCCCTAAGTTTTATCCCACCGAAAGATGTCACTAGGCTATAATGCCATGTACAATGGATTAATTTGATGACCTTCAACAATCAGAACTATTTATGTTTGGATATAATAATCATTAAATTTTTATAACAAAACATAAGAACACAAAAAAAAAACCTGGAAAAAACTCGGCCACAGTCGCAAGAATGTCCACGAGTGCCACAAGTTTTGAGATGAGCTTTATAATCTGACTGAACAGCATAACCTTTAGAACACTTATCACAAACCCATTGTTTATCATCACTATGTTTTCTCCGATAATGTTTCTTGATCCCAACAAGATCTCCAAGTGCATGACAAGGATCATGGTGCAAGCAGCTCGGTTCTGGACACACAAAGACCCTTTTCTTCACCTCAGGTGTCTCTCTTTTCAACAGCTTCCATGGTACTTTATGTCGTCTCCGATGCATCTGCAAGTTTTGATCTCTTTGGAACCCTTGGTTACAGATCTCACACACGTATCTATCTGACTCCATCAGTGTTTTTGGTGATAAGGATACCACTTCTGCATCCGGATCTACAAAGTTCATAATAAATGAATAAATTCAAGAGGCTGGACGCAACTTGTTGCCTGTCTGTCCGCTATTTTAATGTAATTTAGCAGTTATGGAATAAAATGAAAACCGAACATTTTATGAATAATAATAATAATAACAATATTGTCCGCTTTGCCATCAGGGTTAAATTCAACACAATAATATTAAATAATAATATTGTCCGCTTTGCCATCAGCGTTAAATTCAACAAAATAATATTGTCTGCTTTGCCATCAGGGTTGCCAATCCAGGAACTCACGGTTTTTTTTTTATAACTAAAGCGGACAAAACGCGTTATGGTAGAGAAGGTTTTCCACCTCCGTGTATAAGGAAGGCTTCGTTCTCCTTCTCAACCGATTACTATAAGTTAGT
This sequence comes from Ambrosia artemisiifolia, assembly GCA_032199755.1. Lineage (NCBI taxonomy): Eukaryota > Viridiplantae > Streptophyta > Magnoliopsida > Asterales > Asteraceae > Ambrosia > Ambrosia artemisiifolia. The sequence goes on from CM063519.1 coordinate 4,719,292, forward strand.
AAAAGGGTACCTGGAGTGCCAGCTGGACGTCTTTTTCTTTTGTTGGAAAGACCATTTTCCGGTGAAAGAAAGGGATCAGAAGAAGTGGATTCTAACATATTGATATTATGTAGAACAAAATCTATCAGAGATTGCAGTACAGATGGTGCAGTACAGATATTAAGATGAAGGGGTAATAAGATGTTATAGAGATAGATAGAAGATGGAGGGTGTGGATGAATGAAAAAGTGGTTTGCTTTGAGAATAAACAGCTTTCTTTTAAGCTTTTAAAGCTTTAAGCTTTTTCAATGAACTTTCCTTCATTGACCCCTCACCTTGAGCAGGTAAGGTTGAGCTAAGTCTTGTATATAAAGCCTGCAACAGTGGAATCAAGAGAAAATATTAATAATAATAATAATAATATATATTACACACAAACTAAACACACACTAACAAACACATAGACACATAGTGTAGTGTGGGGTTTAGGGTGAGAATGAAATTAAGAGATAGAGCTTTTTATACCAATCAAATGAATAGTTCTACTTGAGCCCACAAGAGGGAAATTCATCAGATGAAACCAAAACACATCCCCACAACATTAACAAAAAACAAACCAAACTGTCATTATTTCTTTAAGTTTTCTTCTTTTTACTGGAATTAAAAGGAAAATGTAATGTTTTGCATGAATAGATGTAGGTCTAGAAATCCCCTTACACGTGACTTCCTGCTTCTCTCACGTGACCTCCTCTTTTTCTCTACTGTAAAGTTGAAAAGGGGTTAAAAAATAGTGATGGAAAGGTGATTCCGTCGTCAAAAGTACTCCCTACTACTGTTAGAAAGTAAAAATACCATGATTATGAATAGCATAGTAGAGGGTGTTTATTTGGAGAAAGCATAATAGTGCTACGTTAAAAAGTACCACAAGGGTGGATATTTTTTTGGCACATTTTTCTAAGTAACACCATCTTGTTTAAATGGTAACTTAAACTATATGGTGTGGGTTTGGGGAGACCTTATGAGTGGAGTGTGAGGTAGAGGTCGGGATTGGTTTAGTGTTAGATGGAAAAAGTGTAAGTTTTTTTAAGGTGGAGATCTGGAATGTTGTGCGGCCATGCGGGTCTCAAATCAAACCCCACCTTAGCATTGGAGATGCTCTAGAGAGGTTTTAAATGGAAAAGTGTTGCTACATGGTGCCACATAGACGTGTTTTTTTTCTATATGTAAGTATACGTCGTATAGGTCTCTAGCTAGTGATAAGTCTATATTAGTCTTAGCTAAATTAGTGTGTTGATATGTGTTAGATAGTGTTTCGCGATTATATTGAATTTTGAATGTTGGAAATTTAAGGCTAATGAGTTAAGGCGTAGGGAGCCTGGCTATAAATACAACTCTTAGTTTCTTGTTTTGTAAAGTTTTGCACTTGAATGAAAACTAGTTGAATTGTGTTGCCAAAATTTCGTGAAAAAGAAAATCGTTTTTTTATCAAAAATCCAAAATGGTGTTTTAGTTTGTTTTAATTTCACTTTTTGAAACTAGAAAAACTAAAAACCATTGAAAATTTTCAAAAAAAAAAAAAAAAAAAAAAAAATGAAACAATGAATTCATAGTGAAAAACATCATATATGTCATTCAATTACAATATGGAAGGTGATTAAGCGAAAATAGCAACTGAAGGGATAGGGAGCCTAATCCAGGCGGAAGAGGCGTCCCTATCCCCTTAAGTCAGCTCCCTCGCGCCAGTCAGCGGCGCGAGGAAGCAGTGGCGCGCAACCAGCAATATATACAAGAGAGCGCGCAAGGATAGCAACTGATAAGCAACATCACCACCTGATAAGCGCGTACCGTCACGCGCGGAATCTTCCTTTGACAACCATCGTACAAAGCACAGAGGACAACAAAAGGAAGATTCATAAAGATCGCTGACAGTGTACGCACCAATAGTAAAGCGACAGGTGGCAAAAGTGGTCCAACAACTACAAGACAAGGACAGCAGCATGGCTGCAGCCATGCTTCCACCATACCAGCGTCTACAGTGACAGCAGGCATCCCTCACTGTTGTCAGGAGCATGGTCAACGACTGTAGCAAGGACAGGTGCGCCGTCTGCCAACCACAGCGTGCCACGTGTCCACCTCGAGCAACAACCATGCTGCCAGAATGACGTCATGAACAGTACACATGTTCTCCCGCCAAATCCAGGGAAGACTTTGGACTTGGGCCTGGACCAAGCCCAATAAAGAATGGCTACTCGTGGGCCCTTCGATGAAGCCCATGAGTTCTCCTATAAATACAAGAAGATCTCTCCTTGCCAAAGGATCCGAAAATAGTTACTTGTAGCCTAGAGCATTCACACTTGTACTCTTTCATTAATAATATTACCGGCTACTTACAGTGGACGTAGGTCATAACTCGACCGAACCACTTACACCTTGTGTTCTTACTCACTTTCACCACACACACACTTGTATTATTATCAAACGGGTTTGACCTCACGGTTTGGGTAAAGGATTAATCCTGACGGACATAGGTATTAACCCCACGTAGATTATACGTAATCTCCGTGTAACCTATTGTTTCTTCAGCAACTATTAAACATCAGATGTGTTGTTTTGGTATGTTTTCAACCGGAAAATATAGGTTTTGAAACATGAACAATTGGAAAAAGCAGAGAAAAAAGCTAGAAATTAAGTGAAAAAGAAAAAAAAAGGCAATAGAGGCGACATTTGTCATCACTAACAGGATAATGGTGTTAGCGACGAATTACCTTTAGAGGCGACAAGCAATAGCGACGAAAACCTAGCCTTTTGCGACAAACAATTAGCGACGACATTTGTCTCCTCTATTGCCATGTTTCCTTGTAGTGTTATAAGAGAATTCACGACCCATCCACTATTCCTCGTCCCGTCTTTAAAATTTAAAAATCTTAACAAAAACATTGCATTCACCATCTTGATCTTTCCCCTAAAAATTTAACAAAAACCCACACACACAATCCAAATTCTAAAAAATATTATTCATCCCTATATCATCACATACAAAGGCATACCGACACACAAAGAGTCAAAGACACACAACAAGAGAAATAAATAATAAAAAAGAAAGAGGGAAAATTAAAAAAAAAAGAATATAGAGAAAGGTACACTGAATGAGATGTGAGAGATTTTTTATAATGAGAATTAAATTTTAAAAGTTTGATTTTTAGTTAAATTATGTAATAGAAGATAATGGAGGGAATGTGAATGCTCTAAGAGGTAGAATGGTCATGGTCGGCCTTTATGGTCATCGAGGAGGTCACTGGGCTAGAGCACATAACATTAGGGGCATATATTTTTTTTTTATTAAATTCCTATATATATATATATGTGTGTGTGTGTGTATTTTTAAATAAGAAACTCATTTAACACTTAAATTTTGGGCTCAATAAAAATCAATTTAAAACTCAAATCTTATAGTTGTTAACCCATAACACACAAGCTCAATACCCATTGCCCATTTAAGTTAGTAAGGCATATGAAGCCTAATCCTGACGGAGGCGGCATCCCTATCCCTCTATTTAACAATCCTGGCGCCAATCAGTCTCGCCACCCGCGGAACCGACTGGCGGAACTAACATGGCGGACATAGCTTCACAACTCAGAGGCGATAAACGCGTGCTACAACTCACACCAGCACTCCACAGGACATCCGCGCGTGCGCCCACGCGCGGAATATCCTCAGACAACTTTTGGTACGAGGTACGGAAGATAACAACCAAGGAAGATTCAGCAGGATCTTGGACAGAGCATGCGCCAACCGGATGGCGACACGTGGCAGGGTCAGTACAACGACCTCTGACAGGAACAACGATTTGACTCCTTCCATGCTTCCTCCATATTGTCGCCTACAATAACCAGCAGAGATACCCTCCTGCTGTCAGACGTCACTTCAGACAGCAGCAGGTGGGTCAACCACTGTAGCAGACGAACGCCGCCGACCACCAACTGGGAGGCGCCACGTGTCCACGTTACAGGAGGACTCAATAGTAACCTGACGTCATCTTGGTTTTCCCGCCATTTTTCTGAATTCATTGTTTTGGGCCTAAGGACAGGCCCAAACCGGATCTGCTCTTCGTGGGCTTCTTCACCAAGCCCACGAAGTTCCCTATAAATAGAAGACTTCAACTCCTTTGCAGAGATCCGAAATTACTCACTTGTAATATAGAGCTATGTTCATTTGTAACACTTTGTACTCTCCAAAGTAATAAGATTACCGGCTCTTCACAGTGGACGTAGGTCAAACTTGACCAAACCACTTATATCTCGTTTTCTTACTTCCACCACACACACACACTCACTTATATCTCCTTCTCTCGGGTTAAACCAAGGTTTGGGTAAAAGATAGTTCTTGTAGTCACATAAGTATTAACCCCTCGGTAATTAGTGATAAATCTCCGAGATACTTATTGTTTCTTCAGGGGCATATATATTTTTTTTTATTAAATTCCTATATATGTGTGTGTGTGTGTATTTTTAAATAAGAAACTCATTTAACACATAAATTTTGAGCTCAATAAAAATCAATTTAAAACTCAAATCTTATAGTTGTTAACCCATAACACACAAGCTCAATGCCCATTGCCCATTTAAGTTAGTAAGAGACATATTTTTTAACGGCCCGGATAAGACGTATAAATCCCCAGGGACGCCACCAAGAATGGTAACATATATATGTGATTAAATGGTTGAAAAGAGTGGTCCATGAGGGAATGGTGAATTAAACGTGACTTTGCATATCTTTATGTCAAGGCCGGCTTCTGGGGTGAGCGAGCCACACCCCCAACTAAGGATCGTTTTCCCGGAGGCCTATATTTTGATTTTTTTTTCTTTTATATCATTTGTATATTAAACTATAGAATGCTAACTGTAAATAAAAATTGATTTGACCTAGTAATTAAGGGCCTTGCATCCTTTTAGTTGGTCGCGAGTTTGAGTCCTCTTCCTTGTATTTAGGGATTTCAGTTTTTTTCCTTTCATATTTCATTTAGGGATCTCAACTTAATATTATTGTATCACAATGGAGTGTGTGATCGGAGATAAGAACACAATGTTTAATGTGATCAATAAACGTTAACCACAAATATGAGTGCTAAGTTATATAAACTTCCATCGAGATTAGTTAGTGGAGATATTGCACTAAATCTTGATGGAGTATCACCAACTGGACACAGTTTCACCAACGGATATGTTCGTTGGATCTACTACCAATGGTTAACAACTATAACGTACGAAGAGAACAAAGATCACGACAACTTCTAAGGGCGTTCATGGGTTAAAACTAGTGACCGCCAGACCTATCATCAACTTGTTTTTAGGTAGGCTTTTAAGAAAAAAAGAATATGTTGGTCATCTTATAAATGTTCAAATTAGACGGGTCGATTTGTTACCAACATCACATGTTGATACGGAATTGCTAAAATGTTAAGATACGGATAGTTTGCGAACGTTCTTAACTCAACAAAAGATGTTTGACCGTCAACAACATACATAACATGTTACCATTGTCTGCTTAGAAAGATAATTTATTTGAATGTGCGGTAGTTTATGATTGAAAAAGATATTATGTAATCACTAATGATTGAAAAAAGATGTAACTGGGGTGTTTATCGAATCGAATAACGAATTTTCGAATTATTCGAATTGAATTTTTCGAATAATTTTTTTTTACTAAATTCGTATTCGATTCGAATTCGATTAAAAGCTGACCAATTCGATTCGAATTCGTATTCGAATAAAAAAGTCAATTTAAATGTTCAAATTTGAATCACATAACCTTGATCACATAATTACCATAGAATAATGTCTAAAAATACAAAATTATCATATTAAACTCAAAAGTCCTCATTCAATTCACCCAAAATAAACTCGAAATCGTCACTTAATCCATCCAAAATAATAGTTAATCAATACACGTAAATTAATCATATTATATAATACACTAATATTTATTAAATAGTTTATTACTTAAAATTGGAAGAACTTAAATTTAAAATAAAAAGTTAAAAACTCTAATAAACTACCGAACATAAATGAAAACATTATCGAATGTTTACGAACACAAACGAATGAACGCGAATTTTGTTCATGTTTGTTTGTTTAACTAAACGAATGGAATTTCTTATTCGTGTTCGTTCACATATTAAACAAATAAACACAAACGAACTTCACGGCAAATAGTTCACGAGTTGTTCATTAAACGTTTGATTCGTTTGTAACTCTAGATTATATTAAATAAATATCTAAAAATAACCACTTTTGTAGTAGTGATACACGAGTAAGGATTCGCGAGATACTATTTTTTATCTTATACATAACTAAAGTGCCCTTATTTTATAAATAAAAAGATTGTATAAGGCAAAAAAGGAGGATTGTAAGAGGAAGGGCATGATGGAGTAGGATTGTGAGATCAGATACTCAGATGCGGGCAGAGTGAGTGAGGGGTGTAATCATTACTCCCAAGTCTTCCTCGATTTGGATCTAATAAACAAAAAATGAACATGTCACCAAAAGATTTAGATAAAACGACAAAAATATACAAAAAAAATTGTAATTAGGTTACTTTTGGTATGCTATAAATATTTGTATGTTTAGTGACCGTGGTTTGTTGCAAAATTTCTTTGGAATAAAGATTATTATTGTACACAAACAAATATAAACAAATATTAGAAACTCAAATGATTACCGTAAATAATATAAGCTAGTTTTTAGGAACCAATTGGTAAGGCGGTGTTGAAAGTTACTCTTAAAACGCGTGTTGAATGTTGAAGGACTAAAGTGAAAGATTGGTTTAAGATTAGTTTGAATGTTTAGATTTATATAGTTTGGTTAATTAGTATTGATAATGATGTGGGATTAGTATTAGAATAGAATTGGTAGTAGTATTTGAATAGGATTAGTATGGTTGGTTTAGTATAAATAGGGGTCTAGGTTAATGGTTTTATTTGTCCCTTGTTTGTTTGAATAAAAAAAAAAGTCGTTGGTTCGTCTCCCCAAATATCCCGTGTTCGTGTTTGATCTGATTGTCTATGGCAACAGGCGGGACAATTATACTAAACAAATAACAGATCTAAAAACTAAAGACGGGCCACTCACGCAAATCTAGCGTGTTAACTTGTCAAATATTGACCAGACATTAAACATTACGGTAGAAAAAGTAAATAAGGAGAAACGGTAACAAAATCCACATAATGGTAAAACACTTTAATGACTTGTACGTTACCACGTGTAACTCCGTGTTAAACAAAACTTACATAGGATTGTCGATAAAAATAAAACCAATCAAATGCAACTATTTTGAATTAGTATAATCACAATAATCATAATAATAGAAAGAATAAGATTTATTCAAATTCATACTAAACCATAAACCTTATTTTGTACTTTTATCAATACTCTAACGAAACAAGAGTAAAATATATCACATGCGATAAAAGGTTATTGGCAAAGCTTGTGAAAATATAATAAGAAACAAAAAAAAATGATAATTGATGCAATGTGACATCCACCCATAGGTTTGGAAACTAACTGAATAGTAACTACTAGCTTATAGCTCCGCATGTACACGCGATATATGTCTATGGCGAAAGGTAACTTCATAAGGCGGCCCAACCTGAACGGACGGAGCCTCGCGCCCACCCGTCTCCTATATATTCCAGGGAAAACCCGGTCCGCATACCCACCCGAAGGCACGACGGCAACAAACCGGTAAAATCTAGAGAGATCATGAGTCGAACCCATGACCACAAGGACCAAAGAAAATGATAATTGATGCAATGTGACATCCACCCATAGGTTTGGAAACTAACTGAATAGTAACTACTAGGTTGGAGCCCCGCGTGTACACACGATATATGTCTATGGCGAAAGGTAGCTTCATTAGGCGGCCCAACCTGAACGGACAGAGCCTCGCGCCCACCCGACTTCTATTCCAGGGAAAACCCGGCCCGCATACCCGCCCAAAGGCACGGCAACAACAAACCTGTAAAACCCCGAGAGATCATGAGTCGAACCCATGACCACAAGGATCAAGTGTCTCCATCACTTTCCGGTACCACTCCACTATTAGCATTTCTAAAACAACGTGAGGGGAGTAAATGTAGCTAATTAATATGCTATGAGTTCTTTCTCTCCTCCCTTTGGCCATACAATCATCTTTCCCCTGACCAACCACCTTATGATAGAGTGGTATGAAGACTCAATGATAGAAGAACCATGGCTGACAGGTCATGGGTTCGATTCTTGAGAGCGCTGGATTTTACCGATTATTTCATTGTTGTGCTTTCGGGCGGTTGGCCAAAGTCGGGTTTTTCTCGGAACTGGTGAACTTGGTGAAACCAGGAGCCCCCTTACATGTCTGGCTATGCCGGGTGAAAAGTGTCCTGATTTGACTGAATAGGGACTCGAAGGGAGTTCTTGTGAATTTCGTTAGCCGTTCAAACAGTTTGTCTGAATGGTTTTGTCCTTGTGGGCAAGAACACAAAAGAGACCTCACTTGAGAATTTTAATTAAAAGATTATATTTTTTAATTCAATTAGATTTTTCTTAATTTAGACTCAACTGAATTTATATTTTGTCAAAAAAAAATTGATCTCAAGGATTTTTCCACCTAAACTTGTATCCATATATAACACGAGAGAATGGGGTTACGGAAAGAACTTCATAAGATGGAAATAACTTAGAAAACACGTTAACTTAAATGGGAAAACGTTTGATACGGGGAATATATAGGGGGCCTACAAACAATTTGTCTGAATAAAATGGAGCAATTCAAAGAGGTAGACTCCTCCATAGACAATGAGAGCATGAAAAGGAGGTAAGAAAGAAACCCGATTTTCAATGATGATAACTTTCGAATTGTAAAGAATTATGGGGTCTACAATACAATATAATGCATGTCCACAAAAAGCATCCAACACGCTCTCTCTTATCGTAAACAGTCAGATGTGTTAAATGGGTCATGTTTACCGGTTAGTGGGTTGAACCTGACACGATATAGAAATTTATGTGAATCCGAAAAAATCATGCTAGACTGTAGAATTTTAGGGTTTCAACCAACACAAACCAGAAATAATCAAAACAACCACAATAATAACAACACAAAGATGTAGGCGACAAAACGGTGACAAAAACTCTTATTAACCCAAACCAGAAAGTTGCCCCCCAAATACCCAAAGATCTCAGCAATCACTGAGATCAATAAACTGAGAGTACAATACAGAACGATCTGCTGATTACAAAGATCAGCAGATCAATAGAAGAACAATACAAAGAATAAAACTATTACAAACCTAACGAAACCCTAATAACCAGAGTACAACGAACAAAACAAAAGAATAAAAGCTAAACCCTAACTCGTTCAGCTCAAACGTTTATATAGCCACAGCAACACCAATCCAACGCTCACGATTGATTTAATCCAACGATCATAAATCCTCCATGTCAGCAATCTGTGTGAGAAAACACACGTAACAAACACAACTAACAAAGACCCGGTTCTTATGAACCCAGTCCAAACAACCTTTCTAATGAACCCCTTCATCAGACTAATGGGCTAACTGTTACGGGCTAATCTTTTAGCCCAAACAACACATAACGTCAGGCTGGTATAAACAAGCCCATCACAATTTATTATTATTATTATTATTATTAATTATTAGTAATTGAATTATAACATTATTATTTTCAACATGCCCCCTTAATTCAATTACTAAAAAGATTTGACAAGCCAAGTTTATCACAAAGAAAATTATGTTGAGTTGCAAATAACCCTTTTGTAAAAATGTCAGCAACTTGTTGTTCTGACTTTACCTTAACAGCCTTAACAAAACCTGAACTAATCTTCTCTCTTAAGAAGTGAAGATCTAGTTCAAAATGTTTTGTTCTATCATGAAATACAGGGTTTTCTGCTATAGAAATGGCAGACTTACTGTCACAAAACAAATTAACCGGTAAACACATCTGAATACCTAATTCACTTAACAAATTATGTATCCAGATAAGTTCACTCACAGCTGAACACATAGCTCGGTACTCAGCTTCAGCTGATGACCGAGCTACTGTACTTTGTTTTTTACTTTTCCAAGATACAAGATTACTACCAATAAAGACACAGAAACCAGTTACAGATTTCCTGGTAACCAAACACTTAGCCCAATCTGCATCAGAGTAGGCTGATAGATTAAAACTATCATCTTTCTTAAAAACAATACCTTTGCCTGGAGAAAGCTTGAGATACCTCAGCAATCTCAAAGCTATCCGTTGTGTAGTCTGAGTTGGTTTATGCATAAACTGACTCAGAAACTGCACTGCATAGCTTATATCAGGACGGGTCAAAGATAAATAGATAAGTTTTCCTATCAATCTTTGAAACCCAGTAACATCCTGTAAAGGCTTATCATTCTTATTATTCTTAACACTTTGAGCATGGTTCTGCTCAATAGGCACACTAACAGGCTTACACCCTAAATATCCAAAGTCACTCAAAAGATCCAAACAATACTTTCTTTGATTAAGACATATTTCAGACCCAGAATACACTACTTCTATTCCAAGAAAGTATTTCAACTGTCCAAGATCTTTTATTTGAAAATTTTCATTTAAAAGTTTCTTAACTTTATTTATTTCTTCAAAATTATTTCCAGTGATTACAATATCGTCCACATACACAAGTAACACCAGAAATATACCACTATCAGACTTAACAAACATGGAGTAATCACAAACACTTTGAACAAACCCAATGTTTTTCAAAACAGCAACTAACTTTTCATTCCATTTTCTAGGGGCCTGTTTCAGCCCATATAAAGACTTCACTAGTTTGCAAACTTTAGACTCATTACCAGAGGAATACCCTTCTGGTAATTGCATATACACATCTTCAGTTATAGACCCATACAAGAAAGCATTATTTATGTCAAGTTGATATAGGACCCAATTGTTTTGAACAGCTAGACTTATGACACATCTAACAGTAACCATTTTGACCACAGGAGAAAAGGTTTCTCCAAAATCTAACCCCTCTCTCTGGCTATAACCTTTGGCAACAAGTCTTGCCTTATACCTATCAACTTGACCATCAGCCTTATATTTAATTTTATAGACCCATTTGCACCCTATTGCTTTTCTACCAGGAGGTAAATCAGCAATAACCCAGGTGTTATTTCTATACAGAGCCTCCATCTCACTGTTCATTGCTTCTACCCACTTTGGATCTTGAGAAGCATGATAGTAAGATGAAGGTTCAACAGTTTTGTCTAAATTAGATATAAAACACTTGTTTTCAAAAGAAAGATTAGAATAGTTAACAACCTTTTCAACCCCATATTTAACCTTTCCCTCTATCACATAATCAGTAAATTTTCTAGGTAAAACTGACTGCCTAGATGATTGTCTAGAGGAAATCCTATCTCCCTCAGGGGTAAGTGTCTCATCATATGATCCCTCTAATCCTGAAGAACTAGACTCTCTACCTAATTCACCACTAGGTTGCTGATCATTAACATGATCTACCTCTCTAGTAGTTCTAAAAGGAGAGTTATCTAACTGCTCCTCAGAAGAGTGATCATGAGAATCACTTGTTCCCCCTTCATCATTGGGAGGTCTTGAATTTGAACCATTTTCAGAACTTATAGTATCATATATATCAAAAAAGTTTGAATGATCCAGTTCTTTAAAAACGATTTCTTTAAACTCTGTTTTAAAAGGATATATATTCTCATAAAACTTAACATCTCTTGAAAAACTTATCTTTTTTGATTCAAGACTTAACAACTTATATCCTTTTTTAACAAATGAATAACCAATCAACACACACTTTGTAACGCCCCAAAAACCCGCTTCATTTAAATACGTTGAGAGGCGGGATTTTTATAACAAGATTTAGTCAAGAGGTTATAAGTTTGAGGGTGGATATTGTCAATTACCCAAAGTCCATATAAGAATAGATAAAATGAGGGATAACACCAAAAACACACACACTTGTGTGTGTTTTGGTCGATTATCAGGAAGAAGAAAAAAAAGGGGTTTCAACCCTAGTTCAACAACCAACTCAATCTAGCAAGGATTCAAAGGGGAAATTGGTGCATGAGCCAGAAATCGACCCTTTAAGGCCAATGGAACCCGAAGGTACCTTTTGTTTGGTAGAAATTGATGTAAAATTCGTGTAGGGTTCGAACCCTACATGTGGGTTTTGAGCAAAACATGTTAAATTCGTATTATTGTTTGATTGTAAGTGATATTGATCATCTCTAATGGTTTAGAGATTAGCTAATCACTAGAAGTTGCTTAATTGCATAGATGATGATATTGGGTTTTTCATTTGAGCTTGATATTGCTCTAGTATGGGTAAATCCATGTAATAGTAGGAATAATGTGTAGTTGATGATATGCATGTGGGAAGTCTTGGTTGTGATTGAAGGTGATTACTCATTCGGTGGAATGTGTGTATTAGGAGCTTGTACATTGAGCTTAGAATGTTGTATGCACACCAAGTGTTTGATGAAATGTCTAGACTAGCATAATGTGTGGATTTGTAGGCAAGTCTTGACAAATGTGAAGTAAAGTGATAGTAGATATACTTGATAGTAGATATACTTGAGAGTAGGTTAACATGAAGATTGTATCTTAGAGAGTGTTCATGTGTGAAATCTAGTTGATTGTATGATTTCATAAGAAGTATGCATTAGAGTGTACATGATGCTTGAATAGTATGATGCACACCATGTGATGGACAATTGGTATGGTGAATGATCTTGTATGTTAGTGAGACATGAATGTGATGTTTATGGTAACGTTCATATGGCCTAGTATGTTAATATAGACATATGTTTGTAAGAAGAAAGTTTGAATGGTAGAAAGTGGACTTTCCGCCAAGTCAATAGTGTAGAATAGCATGGTTAGATCCCTAAACTTAATTGTGCGATTAGAAGCACTATGTGACGCATACATGTTAAAACCATGAGATAGATATATATGATAATGAGTGGTATTACATGATGAGAGAACCAATGTGGTTGTGTATGTATGTTGTAGATATAGTAGAAGTTGACTAATGAAAGTCAATGTGTTATTTGATGGAGAATGATTGTTAGTATGATATGATCATGTGTACTAACAAGGATGTGAATATGGTGATATGAAAGGATAGGAAAAATGGACTCAAGCATAGGGAGCTAATGGGTCAAGGCGGGACAATAAACAAGCAAGAACTTGGAGTACACAAGGTAAGTGGTTCTTATTCCACTTCGGATAATAAACCTTAACATGTTTATGTGTTTGATAGTAGTACGAGGACCGTGAGATGTTGGTACCTAAATAACAAGGATAAGGCTTGAATAGGAGTTTATAATGGTATAAACGTGGCTTTGGAACGGGTTGGAACGGATCGAGTCGAGGTGGAAAGAAGGAAGAAAAAGTTCAAGATTTTCACCAGGTCCACAGTAGGCCTACGGCCTGGGAGTACCCCTACGGTGGCCCAGGGACACAAATTCCCACCGTAGGGCAGGCCTGATTGGCCGTAGACTTTGAAGTCCAGACCGTACCCCTACGGCCATACAGTAGGGGTACGGTGGTCGCTGCAATGTTTGTAACTCCCTCATTTAAAGACCACCTTACGGTGGCCCCTGGGAAAAATGTTATTTTTCTATTATTTGATGATGTTTTGCTTAGGTGCGCGACCCGTAATTGCGTTTAACGCACCAATTAGCATCGTTGGACCTCGTGTGGGGCCTTGTAAGGGTGTAGCAAGTAATAGTAGTGTGGTTTTGTAAACATGATCGTAGTACGGAATGGTACAAGTGCGTGTAGTTTAATCGATGCATTATCCGATGGCATTAAATACGGTAAGTAGATTACCATGATTATGTAGTATTGTAGATGAGATGTACATATAAGTTCTCATGCTCGGGTTAGAGGAAGGGAGTTACTTGTATGTATGATAGCATTATATAGTGGTAGAAGTAGTATACTTGTATGTATGGTGGTATTGAAGGTGGAAGTTGTATACTCGTATGTATTGTAGAATTATGCAAATGAATTGTATGCTTGTAGGCATTGTAGTATTACATGTGGAAGTTTATGCTTGTATGAATTGTAGTAATACATATGGAGTTTACACTTGTGTGTATTGTGGTATCATATGTAGGAGTTTATGCTAGTATGTATTATGGTATTGTAGGTGGAGATGTATGCTTGTATGAATTGTAGTACTAAACGTGGGAGCTATACTTGTATGTATTGTATGTTTTGTAGCAATACATGTGGGAGTTATACTTGCACGTATTGTATGTATTGTAGTAATACATGTGGGAGTTTATCTGTCACACCCTCAAAATCCACTTGCGGAGTTTTACCGCGAGGCGCATGACAAACCAGGATCCAAGTCAATGATCACAATAAACAATACTAAATGAATTTCAAAAACATAGTTTAAAAATCCCAAAACATCAGCGGAAGCTAAATGTCGTTACATAAACAAAATAAAACCAAATGTTTAATGTTCAAAACCATGCAACTCTAACTAGACGCCGTGCAGACGCGTGCGCCCTAGTTCCACTTTGCTACCTTAGCGACCTGAGAAAACATGTAAGAGTTTACGTCAGCACAAAAATGCTGGTGAGTTTACAGGTTTGTAATCAAAGTTCCAAGTATAACCTGTCCATACTATAACAATTGTAAACCAAGTACGCTAGCTAGGCGCATGTACCATTACTACTACGATTGGAAAACCATTACTAACTCGCAAACCAGTTGTTGTGCCCGAATAGTAAACCTGTTCCTGTTTGAGACAATATGCACCCGCCCGGCGCTCCATGCCGACGGGTGGGGTTGGTCACTCCCAATAGCGCTATTCACATTTCCCCGTTGTGCAAACCAGCACATTCATGGTTTCCCCCCGGGACTTCCAAAGATCGTATAGTAAACCGTTTGAAAACCCATAGTATGACAGTTATTACCAAATAGTTGTTTAACACATGTTTTCTCCCCCGAAAACGAAAACCAAGTAAAGTGGGGCCGTAAACTCACCTTAGGTTGCGTTAACTTCAGCTAATAGAATAGTTCAACAAGCTATGCTAGTCCCGTAAAACAGCGACCTAACATATGATAGTTACAAGTACTTAGACTAATAACCCTTAGGTTAGTTAGTCCCTAGATGTCCAGACCATAACCAAGTTCGTTTGAAACACCGTGACTGTTTAACCGACCCAAAGTACAAGACTCGACATCCCATTGGTGACCCGAGACTCCCCGTGTTATGTTTACGCTCCAAAACATACAATCACGCAAGTGCACTTAACATACGTTAACACACAACAAGCTATAGCACATAGTTCACGTATCACCGAAATACATCCAAGTATATGTTACCAAGTTATTAGACATGTTACGGGGTTCCTAGCATGTTCTTAGGTGTCAAAACGGGTCTCGGAATGCTAAAATATACATACAGCAGTAGTACACGCGATTAGGAAAAGTCAACTAGCATTTAGGTTGGTCAACTGGCATTTAGGAAGGCTAATCGCATGTAACTACTAGCATTTAGGGCTAATCGCATGTAACAACTAGCAATTAGGGCTAATTGCATGTAACAACTAGCAATTAGGGCTAATCGCATGTAACACCTAGCAATTAGGGCTAATCGCATGTAACACCTAGCAATTAGGGCTAATCGCATGTAACACCTAGCAATTATACTTGTATGTATCGTAGAATGTGCATGTAGGGGATTATATCCTTGGATATACATATATATGTATTGCGAGGTTAATAACCTTTGTTATGAGAATGATATGAGATGCAGGTATGTAAATACGATTGTAAGAGACATGGAGGTTCGGATCGGGGTAACCCACCCGAACTTGAGAGAAGGATTACAGACAGGATCACAGAGGATTGTGGGATGCTACTTCGTGTTATGAGTAGATTACATGAGGTCACTCATTGAACTAACGTATTGGTTATGTGGTGGATGCAGGTTGTCTGGGTTACCTAACTTCTTCAAGGGAAGGATGGAGATCGAGCGAGGAGGCGGATTGTACGTGGTCACGGATACCTAACCAATAGAGTCGAGTCCTGTTGAATGTATTAAGAAATAACTTAAGATGTAACACCAAATTCCTTAGTAGAACCGGTTTTCTAAACAATTATGATTGTTTTATAAATGAATTTTTCGGTTGGTATTTTTCCGCTGCGAGTTTTCTGTAAACAGATTTAGGGTGTTACAAGTTGGTATCAGAGCCCTGGTTTGAGCGAAATCTAGTACAAGGAAGTATGTACTCGAACTCAAACTTGTGTGCTCCTGAATGAAATGACCCGTACAATCCAAGGCTCGATCAAGACCCAAAGGTAGAATTTAATATTAACTCACATGACATGTAAAAGCTAATTGTGGTGTTCATGTTAAGGTGAGCTTTTGTGGATAATGAAGAGATCTCAAGGACACGATCCAACATAGATCGCGGAGGTTGTAGATATGATGTGACAATCTCAGGTACGCGATAATTGACTATTTATACCGGGGGGAGGAAAATCCTCAGGGATGGTAAAACATAGAAGGAAATCGAAATGTGGCACGAAGCTGAAAACCAGTCCTCAGGCATAAGGTAATGATTACATGAAGGCACGTGGATAACATGTGGACTGTACACCTGGCCAGTGCACAAGAAACATGCTACACACGTGAGACCATGAGAATCATTACAGGTATGCCCGGTGGAATTGGAAAGTAAGTAGTCGTGTGGGTGAGTAGTTGGAATGAAAAGTTTGAGTCCGTAGACAAGTACGGATCAAATCAAAATAATAGAAATACCCTTTGTGGGTTAAAGTGGTGATTGACCTTAATGGGTCAAGTGGTAGAATTACCCTTTATGGGATAAAATGGTAGAATTGACCTTAAAAGGGGTCAACAAAGTAGAAAATCCCGTATGGGTTAAAACAGTAGAATTGACCTTAAAAGGTCAAATGGTGGAAAAGCCCGTATGGGTTAAAACAGTAGAATTGACCTTAAAAGGTCAAATGGTGGAAAAGCCCGTATGGGTTAAAACAGTAGAATTGACCTTAAAAGGTCAAATGGTGGAAAAGCCCGTATGGGTTAAAACAGTAGAGTTGACCTTAAAAGGTCAAATGGTGGAAAAGCCCGTATGGGTTAAAACAGTAGAGTTGACCTTAAAAGGTCAAATGGTGGAAAAGCCCGTATGGGTTAAAACAGTAGAATTGACCTTAAAAGGTCAAATGGTGGAAAAGCCCGTATGGGTTAAAACAGTAGAATTGACCTTAAAAGGTCAAATGGTGGAAAAGCCCGTATGGGTTAAAACAGTAGAATTGACCTTAAAAGGTCAAATGGTGGAAAAGCCCGTATGGGTTAAAACAGTAGAATTGACCTTAAAATGGACAAAAAGTGGAAAAGCCCGTGTGGGTTAAAATAGTAGAATTGACCTTAAAAGGGGCAAATGGTGGAAAACCCTTATGGGTTAAATTAAGTGGAATGACCATGATGGGTCAAAATTGTAGAAATACCCTTATGGGTTAAAATGGTAAAATGACCGGGATGGGTCAAAATTGTAGAAATACCCTTATGGGTTAAAATGGTAAAATGACCGGGATGGGTCAAAATTGTAGAAATACCCTTATGGGTTAAGATGGTAGAATGACCATGGTGGGCCAAAATTGTAGAAGCACCCTTGTGGGTCAAATTGGATGGAAAGACCTTAGCGGGTCATAAGGGCTGGAAGGACCTTAACGGTTCATAGGGTCGAGATCATGTATGATAGGTAGGAGAACCCTAATGGGGCAAGGTTGGAAGGACCTTGATGTGTAAGGATGGGTAATAACGTACGGTAACTAAAATAGAAACGGATTGTTCAGGAAAGATGTATATAATTAGACATTCTAATAGAAACAAATTTTGTATAGACTATTGAAAGTCAGTTGTTATGAATATAAGGGGGTATGAATAACCAATGATTTTGTAGATACGAATGGTCAAGATTATGGACTTGACGAAATCTACAAGATAGATGATATGAAGATAATGAGTTGGAACTAATTGTGAATGAATTAAAACAAGATAAATATGGCATGAAATTATTAAGGAGAAAGTTAAGCCGACGATGAGATGATCGGTTAACATTCCGGAAGGAAGGTTAGTGAATTCGGTTGTTTTATGATTGTCAAGTAGAGAATCGATATGACAATAGTACCCACGTAGGAATGTATGATATCTGACGTATGTGTCTACAGTAGATAGTGCACGAAATGAACTAACAACCAAATAGGTATGAATAGAATGACTCTAAAACCTACCAGGAAGGGGTGGGGTGAGTATGGTAAATATATTTGTCCCGTGAGTACTATGGGACAATGTCGGACTCCCAGGTCGAGTACGAACGAGGGAGGGTGAAGTAGTAGCTGGGTAGTAGTAGTTTGGAATACCTGATAATTGCGAGAAGGCTTGTGTTAATATTAGGAGGTGTGGACATATAATTATGTCTAGTCATGATTAAAGTAGTAGTGTAGCCTATGATGTGGGCTTGTGATGTGGCATGAAACTTCGAATGAAGTGTCAAAGTAGATAAGTAAGTAGAGAAAGCCTAGTAGGGTAGAAATGAAAAAGGTTTCGGGGACGAAACCTTCTTTAAGGGGGGTAGACTTGTAACGCCCCAAAAACCCGCTTCATTTAAATACGTTGAGAGGCGGGATTTTTATAACAAGATTTAGTCAAGAGGTTATAAGTTTGAGGGTGGATATTGTCAATTACCCAAAGTCCATATAAGAATAGATAAAATGAGGGATAACACCAAAAACACACACACTTGTGTGTGTTTTGGTCGATTATCAGGAAGAAGAAAAAAAAGGGGTTTCAACCCTAGTTCAACAACCAACTCAATCTAGCAAGGATTCAAAGGGGAAATTGGTGCATGAGCCAGAAATCGACCCTTTAAGGCCAATGGAACCCGAAGGTACCTTTTGTTTGGTAGAAATTGATGTAAAATTCGTGTAGGGTTCGAACCCTACATGTGGGTTTTGAGCAAAACATGTTAAATTCGTATTATTGTTTGATTGTAAGTGATATTGATCATCTCTAATGGTTTAGAGATTAGCTAATCACTAGAAGTTGCTTAATTGCATAGATGATGATATTGGGTTTTTCATTTGAGCTTGATATTGCTCTAGTATGGGTAAATCCATGTAATAGTAGGAATAATGTGTAGTTGATGATATGCATGTGGGAAGTCTTGGTTGTGATTGAAGGTGATTACTCATTCGGTGGAATGTGTGTATTAGGAGCTTGTACATTGAGCTTAGAATGTTGTATGCACACCAAGTGTTTGATGAAATGTCTAGACTAGCATAATGTGTGGATTTGTAGGCAAGTCTTGACAAATGTGAAGTAAAGTGATAGTAGATATACTTGATAGTAGATATACTTGAGAGTAGGTTAACATGAAGATTGTATCTTAGAGAGTGTTCATGTGTGAAATCTAGTTGATTGTATGATTTCATAAGAAGTATGCATTAGAGTGTACATGATGCTTGAATAGTATGATGCACACCATGTGATGGACAATTGGTATGGTGAATGATCTTGTATGTTAGTGAGACATGAATGTGATGTTTATGGTAACGTTCATATGGCCTAGTATGTTAATATAGACATATGTTTGTAAGAAGAAAGTTTGAATGGTAGAAAGTGGACTTTCCGCCAAGTCAATAGTGTAGAATAGCATGGTTAGATCCCTAAACTTAATTGTGCGATTAGAAGCACTATGTGACGCATACATGTTAAAACCATGAGATAGATATATATGATAATGAGTGGTATTACATGATGAGAGAACCAATGTGGTTGTGTATGTATGTTGTAGATATAGTAGAAGTTGACTAATGAAAGTCAATGTGTTATTTGATGGAGAATGATTGTTAGTATGATATGATCATGTGTACTAACAAGGATGTGAATATGGTGATATGAAAGGATAGGAAAAATGGACTCAAGCATAGGGAGCTAATGGGTCAAGGCGGGACAATAAACAAGCAAGAACTTGGAGTACACAAGGTAAGTGGTTCTTATTCCACTTCGGATAATAAACCTTAACATGTTTATGTGTTTGATAGTAGTACGAGGACCGTGAGATGTTGGTACCTAAA
The DNA here is from genome assembly GCA_032199755.1 of Ambrosia artemisiifolia. Lineage (NCBI taxonomy): Eukaryota > Viridiplantae > Streptophyta > Magnoliopsida > Asterales > Asteraceae > Ambrosia > Ambrosia artemisiifolia. Next base: position 4,739,449 of record CM063519.1, read on the forward strand.
TAACAAGGATAAGGCTTGAATAGGAGTTTATAATGGTATAAACGTGGCTTTGGAACGGGTTGGAACGGATCGAGTCGAGGTGGAAAGAAGGAAGAAAAAGTTCAAGATTTTCACCAGGTCCACAGTAGGCCTACGGCCTGGGAGTACCCCTACGGTGGCCCAGGGACACAAATTCCCACCGTAGGGCAGGCCTGATTGGCCGTAGACTTTGAAGTCCAGACCGTACCCCTACGGCCATACAGTAGGGGTACGGTGGTCGCTGCAATGTTTGTAACTCCCTCATTTAAAGACCACCTTACGGTGGCCCCTGGGAAAAATGTTATTTTTCTATTATTTGATGATGTTTTGCTTAGGTGCGCGACCCGTAATTGCGTTTAACGCACCAATTAGCATCGTTGGACCTCGTGTGGGGCCTTGTAAGGGTGTAGCAAGTAATAGTAGTGTGGTTTTGTAAACATGATCGTAGTACGGAATGGTACAAGTGCGTGTAGTTTAATCGATGCATTATCCGATGGCATTAAATACGGTAAGTAGATTACCATGATTATGTAGTATTGTAGATGAGATGTACATATAAGTTCTCATGCTCGGGTTAGAGGAAGGGAGTTACTTGTATGTATGATAGCATTATATAGTGGTAGAAGTAGTATACTTGTATGTATGGTGGTATTGAAGGTGGAAGTTGTATACTCGTATGTATTGTAGAATTATGCAAATGAATTGTATGCTTGTAGGCATTGTAGTATTACATGTGGAAGTTTATGCTTGTATGAATTGTAGTAATACATATGGAGTTTACACTTGTGTGTATTGTGGTATCATATGTAGGAGTTTATGCTAGTATGTATTATGGTATTGTAGGTGGAGATGTATGCTTGTATGAATTGTAGTACTAAACGTGGGAGCTATACTTGTATGTATTGTATGTTTTGTAGCAATACATGTGGGAGTTATACTTGCACGTATTGTATGTATTGTAGTAATACATGTGGGAGTTTATACTTGTATGTATCGTAGAATGTGCATGTAGGGGATTATATCCTTGGATATACATATATATGTATTGCGAGGTTAATAACCTTTGTTATGAGAATGATATGAGATGCAGGTATGTAAATACGATTGTAAGAGACATGGAGGTTCGGATCGGGGTAACCCACCCGAACTTGAGAGAAGGATTACAGACAGGATCACAGAGGATTGTGGGATGCTACTTCGTGTTATGAGTAGATTACATGAGGTCACTCATTGAACTAACGTATTGGTTATGTGGTGGATGCAGGTTGTCTGGGTTACCTAACTTCTTCAAGGGAAGGATGGAGATCGAGCGAGGAGGCGGATTGTACGTGGTCACGGATACCTAACCAATAGAGTCGAGTCCTGTTGAATGTATTAAGAAATAACTTAAGATGTAACACCAAATTCCTTAGTAGAACCGGTTTTCTAAACAATTATGATTGTTTTATAAATGAATTTTTCGGTTGGTATTTTTCCGCTGCGAGTTTTCTGTAAACAGATTTAGGGTGTTACACACTTATCAGCTCTACTACACAATTTATCAGGATCATTCAAAACTGTTTCAAAACATAGACACCCAAAGTTCCTTAAATGACTCAGGACAGGGGGGAACCCATGAATTAACTCGTAGGGACTTTTACCATCTAACACAGAAGAGGGAATCCTGTTTATAAGATAAGAAGCAGTAAGCACACATTCAGGCCAATACCTAAGAGGCAAACTGCTTTGGAATAGTAAAGCCCTAGCAGTATTTAACAAGTGCCTATGCTTCCTCTCCACAACTCCATTTTGTTGTGGAGTGTAAGCACAGGAAGTTTGATGCACAATGCCATTTTTATTACAAAACCCAGTCATTTGTTTATTAACAAATTCTGTGCCATTATCACTTCTCAGTACTTTAACATGTTTAGAAAACTGTGTTTTAACCAATTGACAAAAAATCTCTATATTTTCAAACACTTCACCTTTATTTTTAAGCATATAAACCCAGACAGACCTAGAGTAGTCATCAACCACAGTTAGGAAGTATTTGTATCCTTCACTGCTAGTGATCTTGTAAGGACCCCATACATCAAGGTGTATGAGATCTCCTACATTTTTGGACTTATGATCACTAAGAGGGAAGGGTACTCTAACTTGTTTGGCTTTATGACAGATCTCACATGGTTGAGAATCTGCATTGCCAATATTTAATTCATCTTTTAATACTGCTAAGACTTGACTGGATGGATGTCCAAGTCTACTATGCCAAAGACTATGCTCAGAAACACTATTAAAACATACATTACTAAAACTCACATTATCACCAACAAAATACAAACCATCCTGCTGCCTACCAGTCACCAGGACTCTCTTTGTGCTGGAATCCTGGACAGAGCAGGTGTGTTCATTAAACAGAACATCAAGTTTATTGTCCTTAGACAACTTATGCACAGATATCAAGTTGACACAGTAATCAGGAATGTAAAACACATCAGTTAATATAACTCCAGCAGCTATTTTAATATCACCAATTTTAACCACTTTAGCATTAGTACCATTTGGATGTTTTACTTCCATATTGTACTTAGACACATCTACACAGTTAATCATATGCTTATCATTCCCAACCATGTGCTGATTAGCACCAGAATCCATAATCCAACCAAGTAACAAAGCATATTTAAGCAAAGTGGAACAACTAGAGAAGTTTTTAAAAACTTCAGACAACTTAGACAATACAGACAGACTAGAAAAACCATTTATAACTACTGACTCACCTCCTGAATTAGAAGCCTGTTGATCACTTGCAGATTTCTCACTGAGCAAACCCATCAGCTTAGAAATCTGCTCAGCAGTAAAAGGTGAACCAGTACCAGAAACATTTGCACAAACATTGTTGTTAGAACTATTAGATCTAGGGTTATTGAAATTGTTGTTATTGTTCCTATTGAATTGACCTGGAGGTCCTTTCTTAGGAGGGTAACCAACAATCTCAAAACACCTATCAATAGTATGGCCAACTCTATTACAGTGGGTACATTTAAGATTAGGATTAGGTCCTCTAACATTACCATTATTATTGGTATTGTTATTTACTGGCCTTCTCCTATTATCCACAGAGTTGGTCCTAGAAACAAAAGCTACACTAGTGGCCTTTGACCCACTGCTTGCACCTCTATGAGATTCCTCTCTAGAGACAATAGCAAAGGCTGTCTTTACTGAGGGCAGTGGGTCACTGGTCAGCAGTGTAGTCCTAACAGGTTGATATATCTCATCAAGTCCCATTAAGAATTGCATGAGTTTAATAAGGGAATTAAAGTCATTGAATTCTTTTGAGGCTTGACAAGTACACAAAGGCAGTTGAACTAAGGAATCAAACTGCTTCCACATAGTGTTCAACTTATGGTAGTATTCAGCAACAGAACTACCATTTTGAGATAGGCTATTAATTTTCTGATGCAAGTTGAACATCACACAACCATCAACCCTATCATAAGTTTCTTTTAAATCAATCCAAACATCCCTAGCAAACTTAGAAAATACTTGACCTAGATACAGCTCTTCACAGACAGAATTGATCAACCAAGATAAAACCACAGAATTACACCTATCCCATTGATTAGCAAGAACATCATCACTAACAGATTTAACACAGGTACCATCTATGAATCCCATTTTATTTTTAGCTTGTAAAGCAAGTTTCATAGCATTAGACCAGACTGAATAGTTTTCAGTTCCTTTAAGTTTGATATTAATGATAGACAGACTTGAAGTATCACTTGGATGAAGGTACAAGGGATCACTAATGTCAAGTTTACTGACCAAGGTTGGATCAGTTCCTGGATTAGGATCCCCTCCACCTCCTCCACCAGGGTTCACAACATCACCCATTCTAACAAGAGTAACCAATCAAGAACAAAAAACAGATAAGCAAGCACAAACTCAGAAGACAACAGAACAATAAGATCCTAGGAGGACGAAGCTGAGTCAGTGTACAGATAGTGGATTCATCACTCAAGGTGTCCACCCAGTTCTTAACTCAGGAGCCCTCTTATTAACTATATATATATATATATGTATATGTATATATAATCACACAACTCAAAACAATCAACAAAGAAACAAGACAACTAAACAAACCAAGAAACCAAGTATTGAGCCTACTCCGGTCCACCCTAACCCGGACAGTGCTCCTAGACACAACAAAGAAAGTAAACAGAGGAGAATGGAACAATCTCACCAGAAACTCGTAGCCTGTAACCTTCACTTAGGGTTACAAGACCAGAGAGCAATAAACACAGCAACCAGGGCCACCACCAAGTTCCAGAACCAAGATCCAAAGCCTCCAGCCAACAATGGTTGACAATGAACTCAGATCTACAACCAATACCAGATCCAAGTAATAGACAAGATCTACAAAGATCAGATCTATTACTACTACAACAATAAAGAACCAGATCTATAATCAGATCAGATTCTTTAAGAACCAAATACCAGATTTGTTAATACTTATTAACAAATCTTCAGATCTAGAACCAGATCTATAAATCAGATCAGATTCTTGATCTTATACAGCGGAAAACAAAAAATAACAAAATCAAAACAAATCAAGAGCCCCTGGCTCTGATACCATGTAGAATTTTAGGGTTTCAACCAACACAAACCAGAAATAATCAAAACAACCACAATAATAACAACACAAAGATGTAGGCGACAAAACGGTGACAAAAACTCTTATTAACCCAAACCAGAAAGTTGCCCCCCAAATACCCAAAGATCTCAGCAATCACTGAGATCAATAAACTGAGAGTACAATACAGAACGATCTGCTGATTACAAAGATCAGCAGATCAATAGAAGAACAATACAAAGAATAAAACTATTACAAACCTAACGAAACCCTAATAACCAGAGTACAACGAACAAAACAAAAGAATAAAAGCTAAACCCTAACTCGTTCAGCTCAAACGTTTATATAGCCACAGCAACACCAATCCAACGCTCACGATTGATTTAATCCAACGATCATAAATCCTCCATGTCAGCAATCTGTGTGAGAAAACACACGTAACAAACACAACTAACAAAGACCCGGTTCTTATGAACCCAGTCCAAACAACCTTTCTAATGAACCCCTTCATCAGACTAATGGGCTAACTGTTACGGGCTAATCTTTTAGCCCAAACAACACATAACATCAGGCTGGTATAAACAAGCCCATCACAATTTATTATTATTATTATTATTATTAATTATTAGTAATTGAATTATAACATTATTATTTTCAACATAGACACATGAACCCACAGCAACGCGTGTAGTTACGAGTTGACGTGAACACGAATAATGTAACCAGGACTTCTTTATGCATAATAAATTAATAGTACTCCATGTAAGGAATTCACAACAAGAAATACAATGTGTACATTAGGGGGTCTTCAATATTTGAATCATACTCGAAAGTCAATTCAACTCGAATTCAAGTTATGCAACTTAATGTAGACACTAGTTGAGCGCTTGTGCAATGCAACATCGAACACCATTTAAATTTTTCTTAACAAGTCGTGCCAAGGTTAGGTCAAGTCTGACTCAAACTTCAAACCGAGCTAGCTCGATTCAAAATTAAAATCAATCTAAAAGCTTAAACACAAGTTTCACGCGATTAAAAATTAAGTTGGCTTGCTTTACTCATTTTGGCTGTAATAATCAAAGGGCTAAAAATAAAAATTTCCTGAGCCAAATGGTTAAGTGTGTAAGTTTCACAATTTATTTATTCTTCTAATGGTTTGCCTTGCTTTTATAGAGTTGTTGGTTACTCATTATTTTTTTTTTTTTTTTTTTTTTTTTTTTTTTTTTTTTTTTTTTGGTGTGGGACAAATGAACAATAAGTAACGTTTAAAATTTAAACATAGAGTTAACTATTAATTTACTTTATAGAGTTGTATAGTGTGTTAGTACTTGTGATTAAAACTCTAACATTTAATATTCAATCCAATGATAAACCCAATTAATAATTAGGAAATGTGAATATGGTGTTACTAGCTTTTATCCCGGGAGTGTCCCGGGTTGAAATATCTAATATAACATAATAAAATATCTAATAAGACAACATAATTAATGATTTGCCAATACATGATTAATGAATATTATTATTATTATTATTATTTATTTTAAACAAATTTCTGCCATAAGTTATCATATTCAAATATATAAAAAAAAAAGAATTTCTGCCTATGAAGTTATGTTTATCGTTTGTGATTTATTAGTAAAGTAAAATATATTTGAAAACAAAACCCCACAAAAATAGTTGTTTTTTTCTCCATTTTTTATATAGCACTATTGTATTCGTTGGAAATATAATAAAACGCTCGTTAATTTGGTGTAATTTTTATCTTTAAAAAATCTCGTATATAAAAGATATTAACGTTTAAAAGTTATGGGAGGAAACATTAGAGAGAAAATTTAATTTTGTTTTTAAATTGTTATCTTTTCCTAAAATAATTATAATATATATAGATTTATTAAAAAAAACTCAAAAATTAAAAAATACTACATGATGCCACGTGGCACATTTAAGGAGGGGTTGAGGCCTCCATTGAATGCCACATCATCAAAGTTCAATTCTTTTATTATAAGTTATAGATTACACACCTAAGCTTATATGCGAAACTCATTAAAACTACGTCGTTTTGATTAAATCTTACCAAAATGAAAGCAAAATCTATTTTAACAACTCTAGAACCTCAACATTCTTCTACGGCATTGTTGATGACTGTGCATAGAGGGGAATTTTATTATCATGATTCAATTGCCACATAATATAAAAAAAGTAAAACATATTGGTAGGGCTGCTGTTAGTATTTTAAATAGCAGGGAGAAAGACTGAAATTGAGTTAGTAAAAAGTTTCATAAAGATTTAATTTAAGATTATTTAAAATTAATCAAAATTAAAAAGATAGGAAGGAAGGAGGTGAACATGTATATACCGGTGGAAGGTTTCGAAGAGACAAAGATAAGCAAGGGTGTATAGCAGCAATGTCGGAGGAGAAAACAGTGTTATTGAGTTTGTTAAAGTAGATTTAATCTAATTTTAGTAAGATTTAATCAAAACGACGTAGTTTTGATGGGTTTCACATGTAAACTTAAATGTGTAACAGCCCCATATTCACTTTCCTCTTAATAATTACGCTAAAATCACTAATGTTTAACATTTAGGCTCTTTCCACATTTCTACTCTTGTCGACAACCATCCTTGTAAAACAAAATTTTTTATACTTTATGTATTCTTCGAGTCCATTTAGTCGGTTACTTTATATGATTTTAAGTTCATTATTTCAACTTTCGAATAAAATTCAATAACTGAAATCAGCTTTCATTGGAATTTCAAAATTAGATTCAAATTCAGTACTTGAACTCGAATCCAACTTCAAATTTTCAATTCGGTTTGATTCGATTCAAATTCCGTAATCGATTTTCGAATGGAATTGGATTCCAATTTTTAACTATGAATACTCAATTAGTTCAAGTATTCATAATTCAATTCATTGAACACTCCTAATTAGGGATGAAATCAGTACTATGTATAGAAATACTAAAAAAATACTAGGTATTGATACCACTTTGTACCAAACCAAAATAAAAAAAAAATCTAATACCGGTAGTCCAATGCCGATTTAGTTTTGATCGGTACGATAGCAAGGTATCCGAGGAAAATATCTCACCCCTAAACAAGATGTGTATAGCGTTTAAAATATAAAATTAGACTTTCATCTTCATTTTTTTATTGATATTTGGGATAAAATTCTGTTCGATAATGTGTTTGTGTTCGATAGTTAATTAGGGTTTTTAACTTTTTATTTTTAATTTAAGTACTTTAAATTTCCTAGTGGTAGATTATTTAATATATATATATATATATACACATATTAGTGTATCACATATTAATATTTTTTAACTATTTAATCAACTGTTATTTTTGGTGGATTAAACGAGGATTTCAAGTTTAAAATGATAATTTTATGTTTTTATGGGACATTATGTGATCAAGATTATGTCAAGTATATTTGGGTAATTAGATTAGTATATTTTTGGTGGACGATGTTCGTTACAGAATTTTCGAAATTTAATATGTGTTAGTTTGTGCTTGGTTTTGTTCTTAAGGCCTGTTTTTGTCCGTTTACGTTCATTGGCGTTTTTTTTTGTGTTTGCTTTTGTCCGATACCTAAATTTAACAAATAAAGACAAATGAACAGAACATGTGAATTTTCTTAACAAACGAACACGAATAAAAACCTCGTTCGGTAATTGTTCATGAACAATTCGTGAACACATTATTTCCTTAACAAACAAACACGAACAAAGAATCTCGTTCGGTAAGTGTTCATGAACAATTTGTGAACACATGATTTCCTTAACAAACGAACACGAACAAGACCCTGTTCGTGTTCGTTTGGTTCGTTTACAACCGTACCTGAAATAACTTTTGATTTTTGTGAAAAATGTGAGAAGGATTAAAAATTGATATGTATGCATCATTTTTGGACTTATTTCATGTTATTTTGGGTTGTTTTGCCTAGAAAAACACCAAACATAACAATTAAAAACCGAAAACAATGTATTTTAGGCTTAAACTTAAAATACCATGGCAAGAATATTAAGCAGTGTATTTTAAGTGTTAACCAATGTGTTTTAGCTGTGTTTTAAATTCAATGACTATAATACAATGCATTGTGTTTTAAATGTTGTGTTTAGTGTTTTTCAAGCCAAAACAACCCAAAACATCATGAATTTCTATCACGAAATTAACTGAAGAAGAAATTCATGAACTTAGGGAGATTTTAAATCAATCCATGAACATGTTTGTCTAAAGGGCCCTCGGGATTTTCAGGCCTAGGTTGTCCCTCACGCTGCCCCTGTATACGTTGCCTTGATCGAATTCACCGTTGTTTCAATGTGTCTTCATGGTTTTAGTCAAGGCACTGAATTAAACGGGATGCTTTGTAAACTATCAAGTCATTTGTATACCATCAATTTATTGTTTCGACCGATTTAAGCTTAGACAACAAAGAAAGACCAAAAGATGCTAATAATACAAGGGTAAAGTAGTCAAGAAATAAAACTTGATGGTGTGAAACTAAGGTTCATAAATTGCAAAGCATACAAAACCTTTCAACTTATCCTAAAGATATATTGCCATTCCTTGAGGAGTTGTTAAGAATGGGCAATCTAAGCATGTTCAAAAACAAAAGGAGGGAGACACAAACTGTTAAAGGGGCATCAATGAGTGAAGCCAATCTATTTACTTTTTTGGATACACAAGAGATGGTTCCATGCAATAATTATCTTGTTGAAACAATGGGTGTTGCTTAAAAATTAATTATTTTCTTTATGGGTCTATATGCTTTATCCTTTAATCATTTCAGAAAAGTATGAAAGATTTAAGAACAAAAAGGGGGAGGGGTACAAACATTAGAAACATTTTTATGCATGTGCACCTCAATAATTTCATGATGGGAATAGTGTAAATTAGTAATGGCCCCTTTTTGTTGCAGCTGGTAGCTGTGGCATTTGTCTGGTTTAATTTTGTTGCCATCTATTTGTGTTAGCGAGTCATCAACTACTTCATGTTGACATCTTGAACACTCAGTTCAGAACCAAAAAAATACAATAGCATGAGTGAAACACTAGAATACACTACATCTAGCATTATCAAAGAAAAAACTTGCATATGTGTGTTTATGCTTGGACACGAGAAGATGTATTTTTGCGCCGGATTAGGTGCTAATCATGTTTTACAAAAAAGGATTTTTGTTCATGCTACTTATGTTTACAAAATAAGTGTGTACTATCCGATTCAAGAAGATTCATGGGCATGATTATTTTTTCATGTTTAAAACCACTAGGAAAATTTATCAAAATATGCAGTGAAAACTGGATTTCACCTGGCTCATACTTGTTTAGTCTAATCTAGAAGTCTTTAGTCATATCTGAATTTCCATATCACGCATAGGCGGTAATTTATCCCTCAATCCGTCAGGACCGTCACCTTCAGGCTTCAACAAAGGTTAGTCTTGACTCTATCTGATGAGGAAGCAAGATTCTTGTTTCGGCCAACAAAATAAGGGGTAACACAGCCGAAATGACCCAAACTTTAAATGGACATAACTTATGCTACAGTTGGAGTTAGGTTCCCTTGACCAGAGGACGAAACACTTGACGATCATGTTCATGTAGCAAACAATCGTAGGTGGTTTGACCCATCTATCAAATTCCGTTTTCCCTAATTTCGTCAATCTTTCTTTCGTACTTTCTTTTTATAGTCTAAAACGCACGAATCCTTAGTTGAATTATTTGCGCATTTGATCAAGTATTTAATTTCAGCAGTTTCTTTTGGATTTGTAATTTCAAACTAGAACATCTATATAAAAAGGAATCTCATGTATTGATTCATTCAGTTTTGATCAAATTTCTTTGAGAAGTATTCTATCTTCAGTTTTAATCAAATTTATTATGCCTTGGTAGCTAAGGTTTTAGCCCCACTGCCACACTAAACATACGTATATCGGTCTCACTAGGTTCATTTTTTTATAAAATTAAAATGAAAAATATAATAACAATACTCTCCTTAATAGTTGGAAAACAACTAGTACAAAATGCCGTATACAATAACAAATAAACATAAATGTAAAGTACCAATTTATGTGAATAAGTGATTGTAACAAAAGTTTTGAAGTACTTCAACTTCACCCCTTAATGCATGAACCTTCGTTGCAAAATTAAAGAAATAGTCGGTGATCGTTTTAGTGAGATCATGTTTGACACGGGTAACTTAAAATGAATTTCGCATATCCATTAAGACGAACGTGTCTCTTTCCTAGCGTACAATAACGTATCGAAATATTATGTGTACGGCCGACATGGCTCTGATGGCCGAGATTGCACCCGATATAATAGTGTTTGGAGAAATAAGAAAAGAAGTAGTGTAAAGAAACAATTTAAAGAGTGATCGTCTCTAAATTTTCATGGAACAAAGAGTTGGCATGTGTATGTTTTTCTATATCATTCTAGATAGACCATCTAGTTGTTATACACACACAAACGAGACTAATTAATTCCATTAAAGTTTGTCATAAACAAGATCATTAATCTTGTAATAAAACAAGGTTTAAACTCGATTTTAATGGATTTGAGTGGTAGTAAAAAAAGATTCGTTTTATTTATGGCACGTGTTTAAACACCTTATTTTAAAAGGGAAAATCACCAATATAAACATTGACTAAACCCATAAATACCAAAGTAAATATACGAAAGGTCTTATGTTTAGAGACTTCACACTATCTAACACTACTTAGAATCTGACCATGTGTACCAAGAGTCTTAAATAAAGACTCTTTAGCTTGTACTGATCCCACAAACCAACCAATTAAATGATGACATGTGGGTGAAAAGGCTACTAGACGCTTAAGTTTTGTAGAGTCTTTATCCCAGACGCCAAGTTTGAAGAGTCTTTAAGAAACTCTGAAACGTCTATGTCAGTCTTAGCGTCTTAGCTAAGACGCTATAGTTGTCTAGAGTCTTAGTGTTGTACGGAATGGTCTTTGTTTTGTATGAAAAGTCTTAAAAATGTATGGACGCGTCTATAGTTGTCTAGAGTCCTAGTGTTGTATGGAAGGTTTAGCGTCTAGAATAAAGACTCTACAAAACTCAAGCGTCTAGTAGCATTTTTTACCCACGTGTCATCATTTAATTGGTTGGTTTGTGGGACCGGTATAAGTTAAAGAGTCTTTATTTAAGACTTTTGGTACACATGTCAGATTCTAAGTAGTGTTGGATAGTGTGAACTCTCTAAACTTAAGACATTTCATATGTTTACTTTGGTAATTATACATTAGTCAATGTTTATATCGGTGATTTTCCCTATTTAAAATAGGCTATAAACACTTAGACATGAATGAATTGAAGTTTTTCATGGATAATTTTGATTATTTAATGTTTTAATTTGTGTTTCTATTAGAGTCTTTTATATGATTTTAGTATTGGAAAAACTATAACAAATTTGTTTTATATAATTTGAGATTTTGTATTATTTGACTTTTATATAATATAGTTTTCCTAGAAATGTAATTGAATTAATAAAGCAGGAGGAAAAAAAACCTGTAGCAAAACTAAATGGTAGCAAATTTTCAATGAAAGCGGTGGTTAAATGATAGTAAATTCTCAATGAAAGTGGTGACTAAATGGTACCAAAACGGTTACAAAAAAAGGTGTAAATTTTCAATAAATATGGTGTCTAAATGGTGGCAATATTGGTGCCACAAAAGACCTTTCTACAATATTGTAGGAGCAGTAGTAATAATTTTAACGGTTTTTATGGTGACAAAAACATGGTAGCAAAATACAAAAGTGGTAGCTATTAGGTGGCATTAGGGCGGTGTTTTTGCTACCGCATTTTCGATTGTAAAATGGTGGCTACAGAGCAATTGCTACTATTATGTGACCGAAAATGTGATGACAAAAGCCCAATTTTCTAATAGTGTTTGACCAAGTCCAAATGACTAATTGGTTGAAAACTGTTGTTGCACGAAACTAATATGGTCAAATAGCTGAAATAATTGTGGTTGACCAAACAACTAACACAAGTGCATTAAACAATGTTGGAGACCAAATTCACGAAACATTGCCTAGCCAAAATGTTGGTCAAACAGCTAACGAGTGAACAACTGCTTGTTTGAACCAACACTTGTTCGGCTAGAACCACTAAAGTGCAAAGTGCACCACCTTGCGGCCATCGTTGTACCTTTTAGGGTCCCCGTTATTGTTTGCCTTTAAGGAAACAATTTAAAAGAAGTGTTCTATGTATCACTTCTTGCCATCCCACATATGTGGGACAAGTTATCAAAGCTTAATCCATTTTCTCATCATTGGTTGCATCAACCATACAACTTCAAGCATCGATATCGTATTCATCTTAACTCCATTATGGACGTGCTCGCAAATTGTAGAACACAATCCCGATAAACTAACCAATTTTTTCAACAACAAGAAGCGCATATATCCATCTCACTGATGCTTGTAAAAAAAAAAAGGGTATGTGGAAGAGACCCTCTGGCCCCTGGTATCCATATTGGATACCGATCATCCCACCCCACAAGGGTTATGATCCCGGCAAAATACCTCAAAGTGTTACCCACAAGATTCGAACTTGTCTCCTCTCATGCCCAACACTTATCATTGGTAGTGGGTACCACTAGGCTATAAGCCCATTGGTAAAATAAATGGTAATTAATAAACACTGATGCTTGTAAGTTGTGAATAACATGGAGGTGTATATATCATGTATGCTTATCAATAAACTAGGGACTTGGGTCATATAAAAACACATTAATCGTACTTGAACCCAAAAAACCTAATGGTATATAGATATGGATGTGCAAGTTTTATATATTAAAAAGAAATACTACTTGGCTAGCAAACAATTTTATTCGTGAAAAAAGATGTCCTCTTTGTCCACACATACAGAAAAAAACGAGAAGTAGAGAATATAGAGTGTCTGTTGTTTCTGATAATTTCATTCCAACACATAATGGATTTATTTATATTTTTGTTGGTTATAAAAGAAAGAAAGAAAGAGAGAACTGACAAGTATAACATGGTGTCGGAGACACATAATTAACCAATTTGTATGGACTTTCCTTATCACCATATCCGGCCATCATTTTCCTCTATATATTCTCAACAAAACCTGGCCACAAAGAAACAAACAAAATGCAAATATTTATTCATGTCAAGTTATCAAGACTGATTGTTGTAGCACAATCAATAAGATAAGACTCACAACACTGATCTGCTAAACCACTTAAATTAATCCTTTATAGTCTTTAAATATGTGTATATATGGCTATTGTTTAGGTGCACTTTTCTATCAATGTCAACTGATTTGGTTAAGATCGAACCTTAGAAAATACTAACTAGATTAAAGGTTCTTTCTCTCTTTTAATGTTTATGCTAAAAAAGTATGATTGGCCATGAAGTCTATATTATAGAGAAAAATAAAATTTGAAAGAAAAGGTTGTTATTTTCTTTGGTCAGCATCTATTGTGGTAGTGGTGGCCAACTTTTGGTTCACATCCTCAAAAAGAAAGAACCCCACATATAAAGCTATTCTATGATGTCAATTTGTTAAGTTAATCATATATGGTATATAAGCTTGACCCGAAAATTCGGAGGGTCGGAAGTCACCGGGGAGTCGGAATCGGGTGGTCGAAGACCAATTTCGGGGGGTCGAAACCTTATATACCAAAAAATTTATATACGAATACTATATGATCAGAACTTATGAGCGAAAATTCGGAGGGGGGGGGGGGGGTCGCCCGCCCATTAAGAGTTGCGCCCGAATGTATACTTGGTTTGGTGTGATGTTAAGGTGACTTCCCTCTCTCTAAAGGGTTTGAGTGTTCATATCTTAAAAGGTGCAGTTATAGGAGTATTTAAGAGTTTTGCTGCTAAAAAATACAAACAAATGCACATTTTTTTATTACGATTATTTACTCCAATTAACATGAAAGAGTCAAATAAACCATATATATATAAGAATATTTTAGTATGATTAAATTAAATACGAATATATTCGAACAGCATGATGTTATTATGTACAATCTAGTAAATTTTTATGTGTGTAAATATGACAAAAGCTTCACCCAAGTGGTTTCTTGGATCCAGTTTTGTAATAAAAGATTCCTTGAACTTCTTAGGACCTAAAAACTGCATCACATGACTCGATTATTGATGTAGTGTCTGTTTGTGAAAGATGATTGATTATGATCAGCTACTGTTTGGTCCATTTTGAACTCATCAGAAGTTACTATGTTGATGAAAAGACTATGTATATAAATATATTTTTAACGGTGTGTCTCGACTACTCGGGGTACTCACCAATTGATTACGAAAGCACCCCATACGCCCCTGGGTGAAGACACGTCTTAGGTGCCCCGCCCGCCTACAGGTAGCGCTGGGTCACCAGAACGTTCCCACCAAGCCACCAGTTCCGGGGAAAACATTATAGGGTGATTGGGTATAGGCAACGACATGTAAACATTTTAGGGTGATCGTTCATGTACATCGATCCTATGGAAATTGAATCTTGTGTTCTTCAAGTTACTTAAATCAAAACAATATTAAAAAATTCATGTGTAATTTGTTGTAAAAGAGATTATCAAACAATTCACAGGTTTTGGTATAGAAATAGTAATCAATTGAAAAATGGGTCAAAAATAGGAAGCGGATCAGAGTAATTATATAACAACCAAATCACAGATGATGTATGTGAAATTAGAATATCTGTTTTACATACTTGCAAACAGGTTGAAGAAGGTTTTGGCGAACACAACAATATTATGGATAGTGTTATTAATGAGACGCAATCGGCGTTTGTGGCGGGAAGATATATTTTGGACAGGCCTTTGGCTATTAGTGAGGTTCTTTCATGGGCGAAAAGGAGTGGGAAAGAGTTATTTATGTTTAAAATCGATTTTGAAAAGACCTACGACAATGTTAATTGGGCTTTTTTAATATCGGTTATGCGACAGATGAATTTCCCGGAGATCTGGTGTAAATGGATTGAAGGTATCTTGGTTTCTGCTAGGTCGCCTGTCTTAGTCAATGGTTCCCCGACGTTTGAGTTCAGTTGTGAAAAGGGTATACGACAGGGCGATCCTATTTTGCCGTTTCTTTTTATTATCGTTATGGAGGCGCTCTCGGGGTTAATAAGGAAGGCGTGTGATGTTGGAGCTTTTAATGGGGTGGCACTTCCGAATGGTGGACCGGTCATTTCGCATTTATTATATGCGGACGATGCAATGGTAATGGGAGAATGGTCGGATGGTAATTTTGTATGTCTAAGACGTATGCTTCGGATTTTTCATATGCGTTCGGGCCTCTGAATTAATATTCATAAGTCTACGTTATTTGGTGTTGGGAAGAGTATAGATGAGGTGAGTGATAAGGCAAATGGGATGGGGTGTCGTCCGGGTGCTACTCCTTTTATTTATCTAGGGATCCAGGTTGGTGCCAATATGAGCAGAATTAGTAATTGGGAGCCTGTGTTAAAAGTGTTTAAAACTAGATTATCAAGGTGGAAGTCGAAAGTTTTGTCGATTGGGGGTAGATTGACCCTTATCAAGTCGGTATTGGAGAGTTTACCTTCTTATTATTTTTCATTAATTAAGGCGCCAGTAGCTATTATTAATGCGCTTGAATCGTTGATCAAGAAGTTTCTTTGGGGAGGAAATTCGGATTCTAAAAAAGTTAATTGGGTTGGATGAGACATAGTGACAAGACCGAAAAAGCAAGGTGGGTTGGATATTCGTAAGCTTGGAGAGTGCAATAGTGCTTTCTTAGTAAAATGGCTTTGGCGATATCGTCAAGAAGGTACGGCGATGTGGCGGAGAGTTATTGATGCTATTCACGGGTCAAAGAGGAAGTGGGAAACTTATCCGCATAGCTCGAGATATATGGGGACATGGACAAAATTGGTTTCGAGTGGATTCAGATTGAAGGTGGGAGGATCGAATAGTGTAAGTATGATTCGGGGTCGTGTAGGGAATGGTCTGGATATCAAATTCTGGATCGACCCATGGGTTAATCGGCTCCCTTTGAAGAATTTGTTTCGTGAATTATTTCGATTAGAGCGGGATAAATGGTGTCTTATCACTGAAAGAATCGAGGGTGGCACTTTGGCAAGGACAGTGGCTTGGAGTTGGAAGAGATACCCTTCTTCAGCTCAAGAAATTCAGCAACTCCTTGAGTGTCATCGGATGCTAGTGGACCCAAGTTTGGGAGTCTCTAGAGATTTGTGGGTTTGGGATACTAGTAGTGCTATGGGTTTTTCGATGCAGCAGGTTAAAGTTTGGATGGACAGTGACCGGTTACAACAACAAAGTATAGATTTTCGATGGTGCAAATGGTTGCCGATAAAGTGTAATTATTTCATGTGGCGGTTGTTATTGGATAGGATTCCGACGAAAGTTGCTTTATATAGGCGAAGCATTATTAGTGGGGACTGCTTGTGTGCGTTCTGTGAAGGTCATGATGAAAGTACGGAGCATATTTTCACGGCTTGTAGAACGGCGAATGGAGTTTGGAACTGGATTGCGCGGTGGGTTCACTTACCTCCTTTTTATTTTTTCTCGGTTAAGGATATTATAGAGTTGGCTTCGATTTCTGGATGGTCAACAGGTAAGAAAGAGGCTCTTCACGGTATCGTTGTTTTGACGTGTTGGCGTATTTGGAAGGCTAGAAACGAGAAGATTTTTAGAAATATATACTTGTAGAAACGTGGTAGAGATTGTTTCTGATATCAAAGCGTTGGGGTTTCTTTGGTGTTCCAACAGGTATAGAAAGAGTGTAGTGGATTGGAAGGATTGACAAACGTTTAATTTTGATGTAATGTAACTGTTGTTTTGTAGGGAATCTCCGCCTTGGAGATTTCCCGGGTTTGTGTTTTAATAAAGTTTACCTTTCAAAAAAAACATACTTGCAAACCTATATACACTTCAACTAACGGAAAGACAATGATCAACTGCCTGATCAACCAAAGGAACTTACAAGAAAAGGAAATATTAAAAACATTAACCTACGTTCCTATTTATACTAAAATAACCATACTAATCATACTTTAATACTTCAATCTGTAATCTAATACTAACTCTACTAATTAAATCAATCTACATAATTCTAACATTCAAATAATTAATTAAGTACTTATTAATTATTTTGAACGACAAACTTTTTAACACCATTAATTCCACATTTTCTTGCATTTGCAAGGATTTGAACTCACAACCTCACATTTGTAAAAAAAAAATGGGGGGGGGGGGGGGGAGGCACCATATCACTAGACCAATACTAATTAATTAAACTTGCTACTTTGTAGTTTGTCCCCTTTAACTTTACTACTAATTCAAGATTAATCTTCATTCACCTCTTAATCTTAAATTTTATTTCTTCTTGCCTTTGTTCCTAGTTTTACCATGGTTATTTTGTTATTCGGAATCAGTATAGGTAACCGACCATCCAAACTAGCTTTCTCAATTATTTGCTAATCGAAGTAAAGAATTATATCACTAAGGGGTTGATCATAATTAATAGTTATTTATCGTCTTGATTATGCAGGGGTACTCACATACAAGATTACATCTCGTCTCACTAATCACATACTTGTTTTACTAGTTCTTCAAACTTAGCATCGTTTCTTTCATACTTAACTTTGAAGTTGCATTGCTACTTTCTTTCTCGACTCGCTTCTTTTCATCAACTCGTTATTGACCAATACTTTCACGAACTCCAACTTAGCATAATTCCAAACTGAATTTCTTTCACTTTCATAATCGGTTTCACATTAGGACTTTCTTTCTTTTCATCTTCAAGATTGTTTGGACTACAACATACCCGTAGCTTAATATTACATTCTATTTTGTTTCTTTGAACCTTCATCAACAATCTTCCTTTCAATCTTACGTCTTTAACTTAGGCATATAGAAATGGTCAAAAAAAACCTTTTCTTTTCTCTTGATGCAAGTAACCCGATGCACACATGTACTGTCTTACATCCCAGTTTAAGATAAACCACAGTCACATTACCTTGACCTTTGATTTTGATCTCAGATATATCACCAAACTTTACTTGACTCGGAAATCGTTCATCCAAGGTAGTGAAAAACTCTTTCTTTCCTGATATATGATGACTTGCACCATTATCTAGGTATCACGTTCCTTCATTCTTTTCATCATTTTAAAACACACTAGGGATAACCCTTTCTTTGTTCAAACTTACTTTTTTGTCCACCAAATTGCCATAAATAGAGATGGATCAATATCACTTGCATCTTTTGTCTTTGTCAATTTCGCTTCCCTTTCTCTGTACTACGAGCTTTGCAATCATTCGAATAGTGCCCAATCTTATCACATTTGTAGCACTTAGGTTCTTCTTTCTGTCTTGCCATTCCTGAGGATTACGTTGTTGATCATTCTCACTCACATTTATTATTCCATCTTGGATTCCCTCTCCAATGTCCTTGATAGTTTTCAACTTTCTTTACAGTCTTGAACGTAAACTAACTTTGGCATGAACTTTCGTGATTAGTCACATTCTTGAACTTGTTTCTTTCTTCATATGCCTTAAAATGTCCAACAACATTTTTAAACGTCATTGTTTCGATATCTGCGAATTGCTCAATAAAAGAAACAATAGGTAAATAATGTATATATTTATCAGGTATCCGTATCAAGTCCAAGAATTTTCTCACCACAACATCTTCTTCTAGTGTTGCCCCCAAAGCTCTTATATTCACTATACTCCACCCAACTTCGTTGCATATTCATCAATACTTTTCGTCTCTCATCTTGTCTAGACAAGTTTTTTTGCGTTCTTTTTGCACCAAGGTAACGAACTCTTATAAATTGTTTCCTAGACATCTTTTGGTTCTGAGTACTTGGTCATCTGAAGCATCACATCTTCTGGTAAGGTTTGGAACTTGGAAGGATACACCTAAAGCCATAAACTTCTTTCTTTCTTTCATTGGTGGCCTTTTTTCCTTATCAATTGCATCTTGCAAAGCATTCGTGCCCAAAACGACCTTCACCATAACCAACCATGCTGCGTAGTTGGTCAAGGTTAACTTTGGTACCTGCAAAAACAAACCACCGGTCGATTTTTTCACCATTCCTCCCTAAACAATCTTCTTTATCACTAGTCATTATATGCCTCCTCGCAAACTCTATAAAAGTGTATATACATAACTCCAAAGATATACATGCTTGACTCTTTTTAAACTTAATCGGAATAACACAGCCTGGCGATCTTGAACTAAACTAGGCTCCAAGAATTTATTTTCTTGCCATCAGTCATGACTAAAACACACTTTCAAAAGACACACACTTCACAATTGTACGTTGACTTCCAAAGTTTGATGAAAAACAAAAACGATCGTTGCATTTAATCCAAAATCACTTCCTTTAATCTCGCATGGCTCCCAAGGCTTTTTTTTCACCTTCTTCATGTGGTTTGTATTCATGACAAACCTAAATCACAACATATAAAAATATTGTTGACTTTTGACTTATGGGCTTATGGCTTCAATAAATAAGATGATAACAATTAGCAAACAACAAGAAATTATATGGTTCTTTTTCTGCATGCGACGGAGACCAGTATGGGTTTGACTGCGATGTCTTTTGTACGTACAAATAAACGTTTGGCCCTTGACCAGTACGAGTTTCATGACATGGGTTCGAGTCCTACGGATGGCGCCAATAAAGAAACGCTAGTATAAACCCAGAGGTATATATAGGCGAATATTTCAACAGGTAGAGTAAAGATTCAAATCAATGTTAGCTCCTCCAAACTAGCAAACACTGTAAGACTCGTTACAAGAAGGAGAGGTGGGGGATTCTCCTTGTAACCACCCTCCGGCGTGAGAATACATACAGGTTTGGATGAACAAGAGTTTTCAAACAAAGTAAGTATTTTAGTGAGAGAAAGCAAGAGTGCATGCCTTATACCTTTGAGGTGATGGGGTATTTATTGCCGAAGGAGAAAGAAGGAATGAGCCGGCTGTTGCCATCAAGGAATATCCTTGTTATCCCCTCTGCCATCGCCTGTCGGCATCCGCAAAGTGGGAGCATGTCCGTGGGCCTTGATTGGCCAGACATCAATGTCGAATCGTCCTCGATATTAGCTCTGCCACAAACCGTTAGCGGAAGTTTAAGGATATGTGGATCCTTAGTGTGTGATTGGCCAGCCATACATGTCATGTGTACCTCCTGTCCCTCTGCCATGACCGTTAGTGGAGTGTACACCTGGTATACTGACACACAGGTTGTGATTGGCTATAAGTTACTGTCACCTTGTACGGTTAGACTGACCTGTCTTGCCAGTGACATTAGGGCACTATGCTTGCGCTATGCGGGCGGAATGTTTATAGCTGGCAGGTTATGTGTTTGCGCGAGGACTGTTGGTGCACGCATGGACTCTGTTGGTGGTTTTCCAGGCCAATTGACTGTTTGTATTTTTGTATATGGGCTTGAGCTTGGCCCAAGGCCAGATTCAGCACATATCACATCACTTACTCTCGATCAGAACCCATGTTCCGGGTAGCATCCATAACCAAATGCATACAATCAAATACTATTATAATGTTTTACCCAATTAATATAACATATAGGAAGCCTAACAATTTCGGTTCAAGTTGTGGTTACTAATGGTCGATTACCGCCAATAAGAGCCGATGATGGCTAAATATAGCTAATTATTGTCAACTAGGATTATCGTCTGCGCTTTGCGGCAGACCTTTTGCATAGCCTGTTTATGTTGTTGCGAATAGATATCAAGTATTTAATAGGCTGTCATGTAATCTAAATAACATTATAAAGGATGGCATTTAGTGTTCTTGATCACTAACATTGGATCAGCCTAGATGTTATACAAACTATTTACTGCTGTGTTCATGATACAAAATGAGTCGGTCTAAATGTTAGCATATGGAATACAAAGGGTTTGATGATGATACAATCATATAAAACCTAATAATACAGTCAACATTCATTAAACCCTATAAAATTCAGTATACCTATCAACAAACTATGCACACAAACCACATATTATAAACAACTTAATTGACAACATGTAAATGACCAATATATAGCCATCACAAATCAAATTTAACAATCTAAAAACAGCATATGATAAATTAAAATGAAAAACTCACACCTTTCATTCATGCTTTAAGCAAAACATTCCACTCACACACTACACTATAATAAGTTGTCATTAATATAAAGGTTAACCTTCCTAAGACATATGGAACAAACTTGACTGGTGTACGTCCATATTAGGAAATTCCAAGAGAAAACGGGAGTAATGGGCTCATACATAGAAGTGTGACAACTCTACGACTATTTTCTCCAATTGCTTTATGAATTGAAAGAAATTTCTTGTTTCCTTCAACCATTTTAAGTATCTGATTACACGCAAAACATCTAGCAATTAAAAATGCAACATTGGCTGCTACCTGAAACAGATGCAAAATTGTGGCAATTATTGATTTGTCAACAACACACCAATGTTTAGGTACACATCTTGTTAAATGACTTACAGTCCCACTTATAGAGACAAATATTTGTTAGACTCTAATCTTTTAATCATCAAAATGTATCATATCATAAGTTTGTATTATGTGTTAATAATAAGTGTGACAGCATGTATAGTTTAACAAAGTCACACATGGTCATAGAATAGGAAGTTATAGGCGGTTATGTTCCCACCGTTTAAGGGACAGTTGTAAGCAGTTATGGATCAAACGGTTGTGATGGTTATGACACACACCGATTAGTTTGTTTATATAGGACTCAAGTGCATCAATAATAGTTATTGATTTCTGTCCAAAAACTCTCAAACTCTCTCAAACTTATTTTGTGTATTATAAGATTTTTATTGTTGTTGATCTCTGCCAATTCTCAACATGGTATCAAAGCCCCAAGATCATGGAACCTGTGGAAGAAACCAATTGATTTGGTTAAAAAGGAATCCGTTTTATTCAGAAATGGAGGAAGATTTCAGCGATATTCAGGATGGTTACAAGGCCCGTGTGTGTAGGAATTCACCCTTATTCCAAGGCAATTTTCAGAGGCATAAAGGCAAGGAGAAGTTGCATGATCATGTAGATCATCAGTGGAATTTTGGCATTAAAGGTAACCAGAATATGTCTTCCTTTATGGATTCTAACAGAAAGTTATTGTTAAACAAAGAAGATAAGGCAGACAACAACAAAAGTTATGGTAAGAAGGAAATCGATTGGAAGTATCCAAAGGGAATGTGTTGTTCATATTATAGCCAACCGTTCCATTATAGAAAAGATTGCCCCAGAAAGAATAGAAAAGATAGAATGTATGATTAAAGGCACTGATGAGAAAACATGGAACGAAATCTGGTATGCAAGCGTAAATCGAAAGCAACACGCCACAGGATATAAGAAATTGCTCACAGAAATTGAAGGATCATTCGGCATAGAAGGAAGTACAGACGGTTTCAAGAGAGATCTCTACAAAGGCAAGGGTCGTGTAGAGATATACAGTCAAGGGGAGAATCATACGATCAGGAATGTTTATTACATTCCAACCTTAAGGAGAAAAGTTTCAAGTGTGGAAAAACTAGTCTCACAAGGTTTTAAGATCAAGTGTGAAGGAGATGTGTGTTACATCTCAAAGAATTATGAGAAACCTTCCTTCATACAACCGGATATACATTGTTGTAATTGTAATGATGTTCACCAACCATACATATGTCCAAAGATATAAGAATATGAGAAGGAACAGAAGAGGAAACTCAAAGGAAAGGAGAGCATGGAAGATTCCTTTATGATGGACAAGGAGGATGAGAAGAAGGCACTAAAAGAAGATCAATTCAATTTCAATCAAGACAGAAGTGCACCAGGTTCGAGTCAAAAGAAAGGATGAAGTCTTTATCCAAATTCCTCAGCCCTGGTGTAACACCCTAACCCGTAATCACGCGATCAACGCCTAATCATGCGGGTTTTGGCCTTACTTAAACCACTCCCGATTAAAACTTTGATATTTATTATAAACTCAAACCATTAAGATCAAACACACATTTGATTCCCACAAATTTTTACACTTTTATAGCTAATACATAGACTACTATTTTGAGTTTTAACGGGAGTTCTTTGAATTCTATTGCGGAAGCTTGATGAGTGATCGAGTGTGTTCGGCTCTTTTCGCGACTTGATCCTTGCTACGGAACTTCCATCCCTTGTTTACCTAGCACCATTACACAAAGAATGGTTAGTGAGTTATCAATGATTCATTTAAACTAGTATGATAGTCGTTACACGTCGAAACGGAACGAACCAGGCCAAACGACCCTTTATCAGGAGAACAAACTGCTGCAACTTTTGCGCAGCAGCTGTTCGGATAGATTTTACCCTTTTTAAAACCCAAAATCTGAATTCGACTTTCAAATAAGAGTTGTTCTACGCTCCGAGAGCTTTCCAGGCATATAAAGAACACCTCCTAACAATTTTTCTACGATTTTATATTGAATTTTTAAGATCGCGTTGTCTGGCTGTTCTCTGCGCGCGGCCGGTCGCTTTTATAGCGCGGCCGCGCGAAGCTTCTGATCATTTTTATCAATTCGCTGGGCGCTGTGAGCGGCCGCGCGAAGCCTCTGATGTTTGTTTGGTGACTTTTAAGCATGGGAATCATGTTGCAACCGCATTTGATGATTCCCGAAGCCTAAGCATTGACTTGCCGACTAAATAAACCTTTGTTTGACTGAAATTATAGTCCAGTTCATGTCGCCATGATCCGGTTCTTAGTTTTGAATGTTTATGGCGACTTTTACCCAATTTGACCCATTAAGGCCTTAAATCAAACAAGGCACTTTTGACCACTTAAATTGCATACCGTTTGAGTTGTCAAGTCATTAGACACTTGATCAACAAAAGAGTTTGTTCGATTTGTTTCATTACGACTTAGATTCTTAGAATCAACCTTTATTAATCCTTTAAATCCCCAAAATGCCCCTCATGACCAAATCTTTCAATTTAGCCATTCGTGGCGAAACTTCTTGTTTCAAATCCAATGTTTTTGACTCAATGACTTGTTTAAAAACCTCTAAGTCCTTCCGGACTTAGAGTTTCATCCTTTCTCAAGTTTTCACTTGTTTAGTCAATTCTAAGCGCATTAGCGCGCATTTGACACAGTTATGAAAATAACTTACTTGATTGGCACCCACACCTCATGTGAGTACTTTTATCACCCATGTTGCTTCGCCCGAAGGCGTTTATTCGACTACGGACTTACCGGGTGGCGTTGACCCATTCTCATACCTTGTGCGTATCCTCCACGATTCTTAGCATCAAGCGTGCATGCGCAAATGCATCTACCTGCGTGCTTTCTAAATATACACATTAATTCCTCGAAACTCAAATGGTAATACCTTGCCATTTGATCCGTTTAACCTCATGAATCTTATTGCTTGAAATACAAGCATCAAGTATTGGACTCACATGGTGAGGATATCACCATTTGATCCGTTTAGACACGTCGTTCATAATACTAAGTTATCCAAGTTTTTATCTATGGTTCAAGTGTCACAAACTTGAACCATTTAACAACATGCTTAACAACTTCATTAAATTGATTTAATTGGATTAAAACATCATTTCTCACATATCTTTATTAGTTGACCCGTTTGATGGATTTCTCCATTTGGTCATAACTCATTATCTCGATTAAGGTCATAAACCACATTTTGTATTGAGAGCACATATGGCGACCCACTTAATAGATTCTACCCCTTAGGGTTTATTTTTATCTCGCACTCAAGATTTAAAACCAATATTTATAACAATTAAGCTATGTTATAGTACATTGGTGTAAGTAAAACTTACCTCATATCTGTTCTTGCTTCCATACGCATTGCTTGCATCCGTTTGACCCGTTTGCATCCCTAGTTCTTGTACCTACTTAGGGATATGTCAAACTTGATTATTAGAATACATAACATGGATTTAATTCACTATCCATAAATCATGTATTCATTACCCATTTATAGCTAAATCCATAGCCATTTTCTTATATAGAATATCCGATTAACTTGGCTTATTACAAACCAATATCACATACGATTGATAGCTCTTACATGATTCTAACTTCATAGTTTCACTAGTGTTCACCAACTTGGCATTTAATCGAACACTTGGTGTGCACCCACCAATTTGTTTAGTTTTAAAGCTCAAGATTAGCCAAAACATAATCATTTGTCTAATCATCATCATATTACATTATTTAAACCACTTTGCCTAAATTTCTCATATTAACAACTCCTAAGAGTCACAAAGATTACTAGATATAAGTTGATTCAACCTAGAGGTTAAACCCCAAAATTCTACACATATACATAAGCATATGATCAAAATCAAATACACATATTAAGTGTGATTTGTAACCGGATTATACATGTTTAAGGCTCCCCAAGACTAGGGTAATCCATAATAACCATCAATTCCACGTTTTTATCAAAACCCTAGATTTTTATCATGATAAAAAACGAATATAACATCAATTTCTACCAAATAAAAGGTACATAGATGATTATCTTGCCTTCAAGATTCGTTTTTGGGTTAATGCACTTGAAAGCCCTTTGATTCCTCTTGAGTTTAAGCTTGATTTGGTTATTATTGAGCTTGTGTGTGTAGAAGTGTGTGTTTGGGTGTGTTTTGGGCGACATATCTACTGATATGTCGATCCCACCCCAATTTTTATAATAACCCCCTTTTTCCACTTTGGCTAATTGGCAACTTCAATCCCTCAAGTTTCGTGTCGAGTTCGTTTTTTTAGATTATAACATTAACTAGAATAGTTTCTAGTAATGAGTTTAGCCTCGTTTATAAGATTAACAACATTGACTAGATTATTTATATATTAGAACAAAATCCGTGTTCTCTATGTTCGAGTCTTGTTTTATTATTTTTCTAATCACACCTAATGGCGTAATTAAGCGAAACGGTTGATGTTTGGGGTGTTACACCTGGAAGATTGCACTACGCTTATGGACATGATCTATCTAGCAACACAAATTGATGTACATAGGATCAAATTCAAGGCAGAATTTGAGAAGACAGACTCATGGTTTCTAAAAGAGTTTTAGAGATCAATTCATCCATGCCAATACCACTAAAAGACCATATGGGAAGAAAGATAGATTTATTGGATTTGTACATGGCAGTCGAGAGATTCGGAGGTTATGATGCAGTCAACAAATACGACCTTTGGGTGCAAGTTGCAATAAGAATGGGTTATGGATATGGGCTACCAAGAGACATGAAGAAAGATGGAATAGTAGAAGACATGAGGGTCATGTACAACTCAATTGGTATCATCTAAAATTCAAGGAGAGGGAATTACAAGTGGAAAGCAATGAAGATAAGACCGTGATGAAAGTCAGTTATAAAGAGTGGCATAATTGTGATCTCCCTCCAAAGAAGCGATCCAAGACCTCAAGCAATGAAGATTGATCAAGGCGATCAAGTTATGATGATTGAAAGATTAGGGAAGGCATTGTTGGACTCTAATATTTTAATCATCAAAATATATCATATCATAAGTTTGTATTATGTGTTAATAATAAGTGTGACAATATTTATAGTTTAATAAAGTCACACATGGTCATAGGATAGGAAGTTATAGGTGGTTATGTTCCCACCGTTTAAAGGGACAGCTGTAAGCAGTTATAGGTCAAACTGTTGTGATGGTTATGGCACACACCGATTAGTTTGTATATATAGGCCTCAAGTGCATCAATAATAGTTATCGATTTCTGTCCAAAAACTCTCAAACTCTCTCAGACTTATTTTGTGTATTATAACATTGTTATTGTTGTTGATCTTTGCCAATTCTCAACAGTATTGTTTCTGTTAATGAGCCAAACAAAAGACCAGGTGACACCGTCAACAGGATTGTTGGTTTTGCAAGTAAAATGCTCATTTGCATCAGTATCCTATTGTAACTACATAAATAGTACCAAATACTTTGAGCAATGGCCAATAAAAGATAATAAGGTGTACCATTGTATGGGTAAGCTTAGTAATGCCTCCAATAGCTTCGTTAACCTTTCTAGGAACGACAGGAGAACAAACATAGGGAGTTCATTAAACAAAAAAATAGCTTCAGAAATGAATAGCAAATGAGAGTTTATGTTGCCCCAAGCGTTTAGAGATCACCTCCCAGAAGTATTCTGGTGTCGATTATATCAAACAAATCACAAGTCCACACTACGAAAAAAAAGGCAAGTTAACACTACAAAATTAAGAAAAAAGAACCATAACATTAAAATGAAGCCTAAAAACTTACATGGAAAGTTGAGTTTAGAAGGATGAAGGTTGAGGAAATCCCTAGTGCTCATGACTCTAAATTCGCCAAATGGCAATTCAAAAAGCCCCTAATTTTGACAAACTGGGCGTAGAAAAGATTAAATAAAGATGATGATTAAACTATAGATGATAAGTAATCGAAGTTACCTGATGACCAAAGCAAAACATAGATAACTTTTTTCCAACGAATCCAATTTCTACAAGAATGTGATACAAGCATTTAATTGAACACCTAAGATGCACTGCAAATATACGTTTTAAAACTCAAATGTTTCCAAAAAGTTCTAATAAAACAAACAGAATTTGAATCTGCATCGACCCCTGATCATAACAACACCATAACTTGAAAAGAGTCCAAAGCACTCATTTTCTTCAGATGTCAATGGGTGAGGATGATGAGAGTGCATTGAATTTAGGAAGACGGAGGAGTTTGGGAGGGAACAGGTTTTTGAGCAGGGGAAAATACGGTCAGGATTGCTGGATTTCTTGATCCGACGGTCAAGTTAAAACACAAGATGGTACACAAGATGGTTATGGATGCCGGCGTCAATAGAGTTTTAAATATTTTTAGATCCCAGAGAGCTCATGTAGCCGTTGTTAACTAACGAGATTAGGTAACATGCAGCTTGCAACGCGCAGATGTTATATGACAGTTCTGCTGAAAATCATCTTCACTTTCAAAAACACTATTTGTACAAACATATTTCTGTAAAACAATGTCAACATGGAGCATTAAAAATGGCAATAAAAAGGGAACAATCGTCCATAATACAAATGAATAAATAAACCAAAACCAGACCCTGTAATGCACAGGACAAAACCCCAGCCAAAATGACTTCACAAAAATACACCTACAATCACCCGGTCAACCACGGGCACCATCTCCGGTTTGGAGAAAGTCCATTCACCTTTCAAACCAAAAATACTCACTTTCACTAGTGAGTCGCCATAATATGGCCATCAAGAGAACACAGTAAAATGTATATTATACAACACAAGACAAAAATCATGAGGCTACAGATACTTTGTCCAGTTTTTCTTTCTCGATGACCGCTCTTCTTTGCTCAGCATGTTGAGCAACTCCATTTGCTAGTGCTTGATAATGGAAGTCGAGTGTCTGGGAGAGATTCTGGAACCTAGTCGGATCTGAGGCTTGCATAACTACAGATTCATGCCATGAAAAATCCCAAAGATTAATGTTAGCGAAACAAGATGCTAAAACTGTTATAAAAAGGAAAGATGTTGTTACCTTTCACAGTATCAACAAAGAGAATAAACGGATCAACGTCATCAATAGGTGACTGAAAGTCTTCGTCGTCGCTGAAGCCATCATCTGAGTCATAATCGTAGTCATCAGTTGACCGGAATACCCTTTCCTGAAAGCAAGTTAGTTACATGATTACATTGTTACCTCACTAAAACAAAAGACGGTAACAGAAGTAGGTGAACTCTAAGTCTCTAACAAACCTGTGCACCCAATTTTTGAAGTCTCGAGCTATTAGCTTCATCACCGTCTTCATCATCTAATCCCATTTCCTTGTCAGACACGTCATCATCATCAGTTTGCAAACCATCATCCATATCATCATCATCATCATTATCATCGTCGTCATCATCCTCTGGCCCTTTCTTCTCAGCTTCTGTAAATTTATTATTATACGTAATTACAGGAAAGCATAAACGGATATGCATAAACTGGTAGTTATAATAAAAACCTGCAAGTTGATCCTTGTAGGCAACAAGCAGACCAAGTATTGCTTTAAAAACACGCTCTAAGGCCTCCAATGGCAATTGATCAGCAGAAAGTGAAAGCAAGGAAGTCAGCCCCAAACAACAAACTTTCTTATCGTTTTCTCTTTTGAAATTAACCCGCGTGCCATTCTTTTTAGTTTGTTGCAACATTTGAAACCAAAGATTAAAGATTTCTGTAGCCACGCCAAGCTTTTGCAATATATTGAGTGTCAAAGATGGATTGTAGTATAAAGCATCAGCAATCTGCACGACAATAGTCCAATACGCACGTTATCAAGAATCATGCAAAAAAAAAAGGAAAAGATGAACGCTTGATTAACTTACAACTTGCATCAAAAGGCATTTTAAAAACGGGCGTTCAGTTCGGTGCAAACGTTCAACTGTGATTCTAATATATGGTTCAACCCACTGGTCAACCTGACCCCTGCAGTTTTGCAATACCACTGCTATAAGCTTGGGTGCAGGATCAATGTCATTGTCTTCCAAGTTTTTGTCATTCATTACCTGAGATAAAAGTCGTTTAAGTGTAAACGCTTACAAAGATTAATCTTTTAAGATAAAAAAGTGGAATAAACATACGTTGGAAAGCATATTCCACAAACTTTGTTGGTAGTCAGGCTCCTTGCATGTTAGATAGTGCACTGTACTTCTGGATATATAGTTGTCCAAAGGAACAAGGATATCTATAAAAAGACAACCAAAACAAATAAATTAAAAAGGATAATATTAAAACGTTAAGAACGAATAGTAACATACTTGAAAAAAAATCAATAGCCCATTCAGCAAGAGCTTCCATTAGTAATGGCCAAAGACTCCACATATCCATGGATATTGTCGGTGAGAAAAAGGTCATGTATGATACAATTTCCAAAACTTCTTCAAATACCTCTGCAAAGAAAATTTATAATTAAGCTACAAGAAAATGAAAATTAAAAAACCAAAAAAAAGGTTACCTTGACCATCAGTTGTAAGCATCCGGCGCATGATTGGAAGTAAAGTTGGCTCTACATGAGCAAAAAGGTGAGGAAGCCTGCTGACTGATTCAAGAATAGTGCTAATAGCACGTAAACATCCAACGGCTGCTAATGCACCAGGATCATCAGCTTCAACATCAGCTTCAGATGTATTCATACACTTCCAAAATGTAGCAGCCTGTATCGAGGGAAGGTTAGTGTGCGAGTAAAGGTTAAAAAATTCAGAAAAAAATAATAAATCACCAGATTCTGGCATAAGCCAACAGCATAGGGTGCCATCTCCTCACCAAACTTGTCAACAATAGTCTCAAGGGTGAACACCAAATCTTCGTTTTCGACTTCATTCATAAGCTTGAAAAACTCTGGAAAAAAAAAAACGATGCGCAAATGAGAATAAACATATTTGGGATAGGAGCGAATATAAATCGATATGGATAGTTACATACCATCAAGTAGTTGTGGAAGTATGGGCCTAATTTCACCAAGATCTGTAAGATACAGAAAAATATACAGATATATTGTGTTTCTAGTAAGGTTTTAAGCAAACGTTATATGGTGTGCATTACCTGTGCAGGCTTCAACAAAAGAACGCAATGCAAAAACAGAATCAACACGCACTGGAAGCTCTGGGTCTCGCATCCCAGCAACAACACTTTGTAATGCTTTGCGGAAATTATTCGGGTCAGAGAAATTTATATGTGCATACTGCCCTGCAACCCATGCAGCCTAATATTCAAAATAACCATTTTACAATCAAATTATTTTCTTATTGTTTTTTTCAAGGAATAAAAAAATCAAACGTTGAAGTTTACCTTTGCTCTGATATGGCCCATTGGACTGTTGAACTCAGGGAAAACATGCTGCCCTAACATGGGCTCGAGCTCAGATTTATACGGTTCAGTCTGTTTCAATTTATCACACAGAGTTCCAATGGCAAGAAGTGCACCATCCTTTTGTCTGTAAGGCTTAATCTCAATTGGTGCTTGCTCGTATCTGATGAAAGAAAAATAACATTACGAAATTTTATAGAATTCAGCATAGGAAATAATATTTTATAGAATTCTGCTATACAGATGACAGATGACATACCTCTTAAAAATCTCCACAATGAATAATATGAACTTTTGAAGGTTTTCTTTTCCACGCTTTCTCACCAACTCAGTCACAAAGTCCATTGCTGCAGTCCTAGAACTGTACAGATCTTCAATAATATCTGCAGAATTTTTTTTTACAAAAAAATAAATATTGACAGCCAGAAATAAAAAAGAACTCTTTTTTTTTTGTAACCATGAGAACCCATTAATGGAAAACTCACGGGCCCCGAAATACCCTATTAAATAACTGGATAAGGTAAATCACAGCTTGCACTGGGCAGCTGGTCTTTAAGAGGTTATGGCGGAAACCAGTGGAAGCAAGATTCGAACCTCAGACCTCTGCTAGAGGGGAAACACGTGCTTGCCACTGCACCACCCCTGTAAGGTTAAAACTATGTATGACTCACCGTAACCCTTTCTCACATACTCGTGTGGATCTTCCTCCCACAGCTTTTGATCATCGTCATTGAAGCACATAAGTGGAAATATTATCTCAAAAAGAACCACATCAAGCCTTGTTTGTAGTAGACTGTATGTAGTACTCTTGGAGAGACTGCATGCAAAATTGTTGAATTTATTAGAGCATCATTAATATAGGTCAATGTTAACATACATATTTACATCAAAAATATAATAATAACCGACATTCAACAGACCTATTACTCAAATATTGCAAACTTAGGTTGGTGACTCTGTCAGGTAAGTAACCACCAACACGGACGGCATTTAATAAATTTAGATGGCATTCCAAAATTTTCCCAGCATAGTTTTTCTGGAAGTGTTGTGCGAAAGCTCTGCTTTCTGGCGTTTGCAATTTTAAATCCCCAAATCTGCAGAAAAGAAAATTCATTGAGATGTTCACATAGTTTGAAAGTTAAAATTTTATAAAAACAATTTTAAATCTCACCGAGTATAGAGACGGTTTAGTATATGAGCTGTCCACTTTTTTACCTTCCACCATCCCCATGACTTGCGTAACTCTGGATCAGCGGGTTGACCCTCCAATGGAACGGGTCGCTCCAATATATTTAAGAAGAGTACCATCCAAGCATCGAATACATTTGGATCAAACAGTTTCTTTGGAATCTCAAGCTGGACAATGTTGCATAACAAAATGAATACATTACAAGTACATAAATTGGGACATGACACTAATAAACTGAGTATTTTAATGAAATAACTTACATAAATGGAAGACCAGTATATTTTACAAATGAGCTTAATCAAATCTGCGATTTCTATTGACGGATTTCCTATCTGAACAAGCCTGCTAAAAATATTAAGTAAATGAGGAAATGTCTCCTCAACTACATGATGAATTGGTGTCCTCTCCTCGTCTGATTTGAACCTATAGAAATTCAAATTATAAACAAAGACACTGATAAGAGCTTAAAGATTTACAATAAAATGATCCGACATATCAAAATAGCATAAGAAGCATCAATAACTAACTAATGAAAATCTAGATATGTCGAATATCAGAACGTACTCGTATTTTCTAGAAAGAATTCGTAGCACAAATAAAGCTCCATAAACATGCTGGTCCTGTAAATTATGTGTCACCCACTGCAAAAGGGCAGGCCATTGCTCAGGATAATCTGCATGTATAATTGTCTTGAGACATTCACCCAACTGTGCCCTGTTAACAGAATTGTTATACGAGTTAAAAAAACAATAGGCAAAACAAACAATAGCTAAAGTAAACTTGGTTCTAAAAAGCGCGAAGCGCACAAATGCGACAAGGTCTAAAATCAAAGCGAAGGGCTTTTCGTACTCGAGGCGCAAAGTGCTTATATAATTTATATATATATATATATCCTATAGGTTTTAGCATAGCTTACCCAAAATATACGTATAAATCACTTGAATGT
Organism: Ambrosia artemisiifolia; assembly: GCA_032199755.1. Taxonomy (NCBI): domain Eukaryota; kingdom Viridiplantae; phylum Streptophyta; class Magnoliopsida; order Asterales; family Asteraceae; genus Ambrosia; species Ambrosia artemisiifolia. The sequence continues at coordinate 4,773,084 of CM063519.1, forward strand.
ACAACCTTTTAGCTACATGTATAACACTTCGAAGCACAAAAATACCCCATGTTAAAGAAGCGCGCGCCTCAGTGGGAATTTTTTTTTCCAAAAAAGCTCATCTTATATCACACAAAGGGCAGCTCTTTGCGCCTTATGTCGACCCGCGCTTAGGCGCGTTTTTTTTAAACAAAGAAAGCAACAGTCTTTACCTCAACAACGCAGGAACTTGCGCTACAAAACCAAGAATGTTTTGCCTGACTAGTTCTTTATCACTTGGTAAAATCTTGGATTGTTCATCTACAACGACATAAAGTTTAACAGAGAAACAATTCAAATACTTCATTATACAAACATAATACATTATCAATCATTCGATTTCCGGATATCGTACCTGGATCATGAGGTTCCCAATTTTCTGCTATAAAATTCTTGAAATGAATACTAGCCACCTGCCTAACTGCCAAATCACAATTTCCATCCACAACAATCTGTAACAGCCTTACTAAATGCTGAGGTGTATACTGAAACTGAATACAATATCATCTTCACATCAACAAACACTTCAATTCATCATCAATAACATGTACACACACATATATGATATAATAACAGCAATGAAACAACTATAAAACAGAGCCACTTAAAAATAAGGCATAATAATAAGTGAATAATAATAATAATAATACCTTAGTGAGACTGTCTTCAGCTGCTTTACGTTCAGCAAGACTGGGACTAAGTGCTGATTTTAGAACAAAAGCAAGGGTTTGAAGATCCATATTAGTTAGTGGTGAGTAAAATGGTCAGGGATGAAGAGAATCTGCAAGGAGAGAGATGAGGTGTGCAGAAATCATTAGGGTTTAGAGGAGACAGCAGAGTTGCAGACTGTTTTGGTTTGTTATGTGTCTTGACTTGACGGCTTGTTTGTATGAAGTACTGTTATAAATATTATAACGGATCTGTAAGAGGACGTGGCGCTTACCGTTTTTTGAACGGGTACCTTACGGCAACCTAACTACTAGCATGGCAATAGTGCCGTCACAGGTATTAGTAGTGGGTCCGTAACTGTGACCGTTTTTTCACGGTTTGGAAACCGTTTTTATGTTTTTGTTTTCATTTTCATTTCCTTTTTTTTTTGAACGGCCAACAAATTGGAATCACTCACGGAACACTGGAGTATCATCGTGCCATCAGTGTTGCCACGCGATCATATTCCACCACCAAGTCACCAATTCAGGAGGAAACTCATAATTATGAGAAAACCCCCTTTGTGAGATTCGAACCCAGGACCTTATGGCCCCTAAGTCTTATCTCATCACCAAGATACCACTAGGCTATAATGCCTTGGGTATTTTCATTTCCATTTAATTTAATGGTTTCAATTAATAAAACACATAATTAAATAAAAAAACATAAACACAAACATAATTATATTAATATTAAACATAATTAAAATGCAAAATATTAAAACATAAAATTTAAAAAACTTAAACTTGACGCAACAATTGCATGCCTCGACATGGTCGAAACTGTTGGCGGATCGAGCCACATAGTTCATGACATGTGTGGACTCGATAGCCAACTTCGCCTCAATGCCCAGGTGTTCCCTTAAGGTGCGATCGTAGAGGTTGCTCCACCGATCATTCAAATCGGTCCATTTGCATCGGAGACTTTCAATGGTTCGGTTGTTGACACCGACTTGGCTATTGAAGTCGGCCAACACACGGTCCCAGAACCTAGTATCCTTCCCTGAGCCCTAGTGGTGGCGGCGTTTTCGTTGTAGAGCATGGTCGTTTTTGGCATCTTGGTAGCACACTACCTAGGCAATCTCTTCTTGCTCGTTCCAGCGCGTCATGTTTCAGTTTGAAGTGTGTGTGTGTGTGCGTGTTTTAACCATGGGTTCAGAGTGAATCTAAATAACCCCACGGTGGTCTGTTTATATAGCCACAGTTTGAATGAAAAATTTAATTTTGTAATCGTTGTGGTTTGAATGCAAAATTCAATTTTCTAACCGTTGGTTACGATTCTAACCGTGACAAAAGAAAAAAAAATCAATATGTATTTGTTTAGTTAGATGAAAATAAATAAACGAATCAGTGAAGTGCTGCTTTCAAAAAACTGTTTCAGTGAAGTGATGTGGCAGTCCAGGATAGTGGAAATCAGTAAAGTGAAAAATAACTCAGTGGAGTCCCCCCCCCCCCTCTAAGATTTGTCTAAACTAAGGATGAGGGGTGTGGAGATAGGGAGGTGGTTGGGGAGCCTACGTGGCACCTCCCCCATCGAGGAACACCACCTCGCGCCTAATTTTCGATGATACCAGGGGATCCCCCCTTCTGTACGACCTTTTCTCTTTATCTCTCTCTTATATTTCTATCTCTTGTGTTGGTGGTGATGACGTGGCGGCGGGGGTGTGTCGGTACCACACCCCCGAGCCTAATGATATTTGTTGCGTGATGGTGCGGGAATTTGAACGGTATCAGTTAGATTTGTTATGATACTAGGTTATCCCCGGGGTGCTTACAGGGATAGATAAATTTAATATGAAGTGACAAAATGTGTGTATTGTAAGTAAATAGGTCGTTTTTCAGGAATTTTTTTAAGGGATCAACACTTGATAACTCATAAAACCTACTTCTAATTCTACATGTGTACATCTTGCTCGAGTGAAGTCTCTATACAACTTTGTCACTTCCTTAAAACATTATAAAGTTGTGATGTGAACCTGTGAAAAAAACAACCAAATTGAAAGATCAACTTGTGATGTTCTTATAAATCTCGAACATACCCATGTGATGTTCTTGTTTCTATTTATGCTTCCATATGCATCTTAAGAAAGAACAACTTGTCAAATGTAAATTTAAATAAGTTTTTATGCACTCGTATTATACGATCTTATTGCTTTCCCTGTAATCTTTATTTTTACTGTTACAGATCTTTAGGCACTCTTATCATATGATCTTTGTTATGATACGATTTTTATCCTTTTTTTTTAAGTTTTTTTTATCATAAATTTCTTAAATTTTAATTTGATTATTTTTTTAGTTTGTTTATTTGTGTTTTTTTATAAAATCTACCAAAATGACTTCTTATTTTCTTGGTTTTATAAATCTCAAACATACCCATGCGATGTTCTTATATCTATTTATATGCTTCCATATGCATTTTAAGAAAGATCAACCTGTCATATGTAAACTTTTAGACACTCTATTCATACGATCTTTGTTGTTTTTTCATATCATCTTTATTTTTATCGTTGCGTTTACGTTTCTATTTAATTTTTTTGTTAAAAATAAACTCCTCTCACCCACAACGTGAGTGTAACCTGTTAGTATTTAGTAACTACTAGAATTTTGACCCGCATGCGTTACCCCGCAGACCCGCATTTAAGCTAGCGAGAAGACATACAGAAATACAAACCATCAAGTAACTTGTTGTCACACACTCACATGTATAGACTAATAAAAGAAAAGAGAACTAAGATACACGTGGGACAACAAATCAGTTCCTAACTCGCAATCAGTTCCCAAGGGCATCAACTTTAAAGTTGGAATGAATCGTGTCTACATCCACCAAAACCATACCGCCACAGTAAAAACCTTAAGTCTACAATATCGTAACCATCTAGCCACCACCACCGCTAACCGATGGTACACTGTCAACCACTATCGCAAGCGTGGCAAACAACCAAGATGCTCCACCTAACTTCCCCAATTCCGGCAGGATGAACGCCGGCTAATCACTCGCAACCACCACTATCACAACCACCTCCATCACTAAACAGTGGCCGCGGCTCCATCACCAGAACCACCACCCTTCAACCCCCACAACCTTTAAAGAAAAAACCAAAACTTGTTGAAAGAGGCCAGGCGAGGGTTTACATTGGTGTAAACCCGGCCACCACCACTGTTGTCGGTGTCATTCCGTTCGCTCGTATCCATCCATCATGACCGCCGCCACTCACCTCCCCAATGACGTACACCACCACAACAATTTTCTTGATTCAGCTATGGAGGTGCCCGCTGTGTTCTCTGTTGAAGCTTCCACGCCTCCGGCGACAACAGAGAGAGTCGGGTGGTGGTTGCAAACAGGATTGACGGAGATGCGATAATGGTTGCTGGTGGTGGCTGTGTTTTAGCAGAGTGATTGGTGTGGTGATGCCTAGAGAAAAGAGAGGAAGGAGACCAAAGGGAAAAAAGAAATGCATAATAGCAAAACTGTAAAGTACATGATTTTCACTTTTTTTTGAAAAGTGCGCGTACAGAGATGTACAGTAGCATTGCTCTCATGCCGTTTGTACTTTCTCCCCTCCAGTTTCTTGTTGGGCCTATATATTTATATATATAGTTTTTGGCCGTTCAAAAAAAAAAGCATTGCTCTCACAATCAATTGTCGCTAAATGTTGGGACAAAGAGGATTGACGAAACCACCTTTTGATAACCTTAGTCTATTTCATATCTGCCTAAGTATAGAACTGTTGAAGAACAAAAGAAGAAGTACTGAAGAACAAACACCAAAGTACTGAAGAGTAAAAGTCATCAGAAGTTCTGAAGTCTAACCAGACATTTCACTGAAGAACTACTGAAGACAAACTGCTCATCAGCAGTTTGTCACTCATCAGCACTTTGCATCAGAAGCTTCTAACCGACTGAAGATCAGCAGTTTCTACTTTTGATTATTATATAGTTTTGTTAAAGTCTTGATTACAAGTTCCGATGTAAAGACTTTAGTAACCTTATCTGTAGCCGAAATATCTTAGATTACTTCAGACAAAGGTTTAGTCCTTTGGTCTATAAATAGATGAGTTTGTTCATCTATTTTACATATGTGATTTTGTGTAAAATCTTTCAACTTATATTGAAATCCTTCGGCTTTAAACTTATTATTCCATTTCACATCTGAGAAACATAAATTGCTATTACTGCTTTATACTTAAACTGTTTATTGTTTCTCATTTATTGTTCAGTCAATGGGGAGTAATAACTCCTCATCAAAGTGATCTTTTAGACCTTTGAACACTTGTATTTCCGCTGCTTAATGACTCATATACAAATCTGATAACACATAAGTGTTCATAAACATAGCCACTGATCCAACACTAAATATAAGTGTTTTAAATAAATACATGAAAAGAAACAACAAATATCGATAAACTAAAAGTACGCTACAAGTATTTAAAAAATCGTTCCATTGGTTTTTGCAGAAACAACAGCAAAACATACGATTATTATTTCTATTTCTAACGAACATTACATTTGTTACACCATAGATAAAAGTCATAGAATGTGATTTTCTTATTTCTAAAAAAATTATATTTCTAGTTATATATTATTTTAGTAACATGATTTCTAATTTCTATTATCCAACCCCACCCCATGTAGAGAAATCAATTAATTGGGTTGATAAACGTCCTAGAACATGATTTTCTTCTTTTCTAATAAAACAATTGTTTTGACTATTGGACCAACATTCTGTGGAATTAACAGTCAAATCCTCAAAGATATGATACCACTAAAATAAAAACTCAAAATTATACATATATAATATGTTTCACCAAACTGCATCTAATCAACTATTAATATCACATTTACTCTAGGTTAAGTGTCTACACCATTCATGATCACCAGAATTTAAGAAACCATTAAAGCTAAACTCAGCAACTAAACGTCCATTCGGGACCGTCAAGATTCAAACTTGGGAACTTGCTGAAGCTGACTGAAGATGGGTTTTTGGTGCAAATAAGGATACACGGACGACGTTGGAAGCAAGGGCATGATGGTGTTTGTATGGTCATGATGCCTCTTGCGGACCATTTTAAGGGCCGGTTCTGTAGCTTCTAACGCTTTAGAATCTCTGTGAAGAACCTTTTTTGCCTTTGACTTCTTTTGATCTGAAAACCGATCATCTTGCATTCTTTCATCCTATATGAATAAATGATTATGAAAATTTTATATAATCAATTTCAAACATTTATCCTAACACCACCTAAAGGTTCTAAAACAAGTGGAAAAAGGATGGGAAATTACTTTGATGAGGCGGGAAGAGTGAGGCATAGGACACCGGACCGGTCTATCTTCATAGGAAGGTTCAGTTGGGTGTTGGATCGGCCAGAAGTCAAGCTCAGTGTCTAAATCAAAACCGTTGATTCCCACATTTTCGATCATGAAGTTGTTTCTACCCTCTCTACGGCCATCTTTCAGTTGAACCACAACCCCTTCTTTCATTTCCTGTGACGTTTTGGATCATAACACAAAATATAACATTTGAAAAATGGTTTAATTTAAGAAAACAAGTACTCAAAAGATTGGCCAAGAAAGAACAACCCATATCAAGAACTGACATTTTAGATATCTAACATAGGCTCAAAACATCATAAAACACACACAAGTCTCAAAGATCAATCAAGAAAGAACACATGTCAAGAATTGACATTGTAGATATCTAACACAAGTTCAAAACATCATAAAACACACACAAGTCTCAAAGATAAGCCAAGAAAGAAGAATACATATCAAGAATTGACCTTAATATTTAACACAAACTCAAAACATCATAAAACACACACAAGTCTTAAAGATCAACTTAAAGATCAGCCAAAAAAGAAGACCTAATATCTAGGATTGACATTTTAGATCCCAACAAAAGCTCAAGACATCATAAAACACTCACAAGTCTCAAAGACCAGCCAAGAAAAAAGAACTATATCTAGGATTGGAATTTTATATCACAACCAAAGCTTTACACAATCGAAAATACACAAGTAAGGGGCTGTTTGGTAGCCTCTTAATCAGCCTCTTAACCATTCAGCTCTAAATCATTTAGCATTCAGACTGTTTGTTTCAGCATCTGAATGAAATGATTAAGTGCTGAACCATTAAGCTAATAAGGGATGCTGAATGATTCAGCTCTTAACCATTCAGATCATCTTAATGATTCAGCAACTAATCAACCAAACAGCCCCTTAATGTTCAACCAAACAAAGAAGGACACATATCAAAAGAATTGATGTTTTACATCATAACACAAGCTCAAACAAGTGAACAACACAAACAAGCACAAGTACTAAAGATTGGTGTGTATCTATATGAGAAATGGAAGAGAGTATGAATGCTAGACTAGCTAATCCTCAAATGAAAACCCATTGACATTAGATGATAACACAACTTTAAAAAGGTCATATAAACACATACAAACACACAAATTAAGGTGAAATGATGCAAGTGAAATGGAAACACTCATATGGGAAGCCAGAAAGTAAGCAAGGTTAGATAATAAGACACTTACAAGGTCATCTTCTAGTGCACACCCCATATAGACAACTGACATTTCTGAAAATAACATAGATCCAAAAAAACACCACCTAAAATAAATACAAAAAAAGAACACCACTAAAGGACTAAATAGGAAAGTGGGTGGGGGGAGATAAGGCAACAGTAAAAGAGGACAAAGATTCCTAATAATCATTCTAGTCCATTGATGGCTACTGACCATTCTTTTGTTCTTTCTTTATTTGGGTCCCTATCATTTCCTGTGTGTGCGTGTGCGCCCTATGAGAATACCAAGGACAATCACAACTCACATGGGTGTTTTTCTATTGTTTTTCTTAAAGTGTGTATCTAATTATAAGAATTATTCTATGAGAAGCTGTAACAAAACTTATTCCTGTTATTTAAAGCGTGTTCAATACAAAACCAGTTTAAGCTGAGAATCATAGTAACCGCATAAGCACTTGTATATAATGCTAAGAAGATATAGAGAGTGTTTGAGATTGCGTTTTGAATCTGATTTTTAGATTATTGCGTTATGAAAACGCAAATAATCATTTTTTAGTGTTTGGATTGCGTTTTGAAAACGCAGATAATCAGTTACATGTCTTGGTTAAAGCAACAATACATGCATTTATGCGCAACCTTAGGTTGCAACCTTAGGTTGCAGATTTCGAAATAACATATAAATAGTTTCTGAGTGTTTAGCTATGTGCTTAATTTCAAACTCTTAGACATTATTTCATCTTTTAAATCCTTAACCCAAACACCCCACATTTCATGTCAAACAACAACTTTAAACTCAATCCCAAACACACCAAAGATAAATGCTTCATCACTTTTTCCCTTTTTTTAAAGCTTTGCTTTAACAACAGTATATTTTAGTTTGAAAATCAAGACCAAATTTGTTACTTTTTGGCTTTTCCATCTCCTTGGATTTGCAGAAGTACACAAAATCATTAAAGCCACAAAGACCGAATCGTTACCAATTTAAATGCATACCATCTACAGCTTTTGTTCCCTTTTAGAATATGGGTTCCTAAATTTCCCAATTAAAGTTTTAAAAAACTAAACATTTTTCTTAATGTCCAACAAAGTCCGGTCACCCGGGTACACTCATAGTAGGAGTGCAAACGAGCCGAGCCGCTCGCGAAGTTTGAAACGAGCCAAAACTTATCGAGCCTGAGCTGAGGTTGAGCCTAAAACAAGCTCATTTATTTATCAAGTCTGAGCTCAAGCCTGGCATGTGAATCTTTTTAGACTTGTTTACGATTCGAGCTGAACTTATTTAAACTTGTTTACGAGCCATGCCCCTGTGAGGAGTGCAAAATGTCACTCGTGCCCACGATAGCAGACAACACTGGTGACCCGGACTGATCGCCATCGATTCCAGAGGAAACTCACTACCCGAAGGCCCGTTGTGGTAATAACGTTTGGCCCGCGCATGACATTTTGTCACAAAGAAGACTTCAAGCGACGAACTCTCCTAGAGAAAGTCATCCGGATACTACTAGAGCACCGTTAAATTAACTTGTTGGAAGATGCACCACCGGAGAAAGGGACCACCGTGACATTTTTGAGGCCCAAAAAGGTTGCAAAAAATGGGTGATGGAGTGTAAATAGTGTGATTCGAGGTGAGATGAATAGATGATGCAAGTGAAACATGATTGACAACAAAGGGTTTCTTTCTTTAATCACGATTGTATCTCCAACAACTGAATTGCTGTTAAAGTTACCGACAATTTACTGTTATCTTCATGATTTTAAGCTTCTTTTATTTTCTGCATGTCAACCTTTGGGGTTGGGGGTAATCAGTACAGGCTGGCCCCGTTGCAGTTGGGGCTCCACCGACTACACCACTTTGCCGTTAAAAAAAAAAAGAAATTGTAACGTTTGTGGTCGGGTAAATTAAAAGATATCAATTTTAATTGTTAATTACTCCATCCGTCCAAATTTAAATGTTCCACTTCCAAAAACACACATTTTAAGAAATTTTTTGTTTGTATGTGATAAAATGACAATAATATCCTCAAAAGTGGTGATTGTGTTTTGTCTTTTATGGGTAAAACTGGAAATTACATTTCTATTTTTAGAAAGGGACATTTAATTTGGGACAAACAAAAAAGAAAAGGAGGACATTTAAATTGGGACGGAGGGAGTAATTTTTTTTACGTTCAATAAAATCTACAACATCAGGGTACACTTATAGGCAAATGCACCCACGTCATAGTCATAACACTTAAAAACGTAGAAGCCGTTTGTTTATTCTCTTTGTGAGTTTATAATATGGTAGCGTTTGGTATGATTAAATGTAAGGGGGAATGGATAATGAAAAATAGTGTGTTTGGTTGGTTAATGGAATGGAATCACTCATTCCACAAGGCATTCCATTCCCTCAAAACCATTCCATCTATCCCCCATGTTTTTTTCATTTCATCCCCCATTCACCCTTTATTAACAACTCCATAACCCACCGCCCGCTACCATCATTACCACCCACCACCACTGTCGCCACCACCCACCACCGCCGTCACCACCCACCACTGTCGTCGCCCACCACCGCTGCCGCCAACACCCACCACCACCGTCACCACTCACCACCACCACCACCGTCGTCGTCGCCACCAACCACCACCCGCTACCACCTACCACCGTCACCCACTCACCACCGCCGCCATCCAACGCCGCCCAACGCCGCCCACCACCATCACCCACCCACCGCCGTCTCTGCCGCCATCCAACACCACCCAACGCCGCCCACCACCGTCACCCACCCACCGCCGCCTCCACCACCTGCCACCGTCACTCACCACAATTTCCTTTACCCACCACTACCGTCACCACCCACCATCGCCCATCACCACCACTACTCACCATCGTCATCCACCCACCATCACCTCCATCCACCTCCACCTATCGTCATCGTTGCCACCATTGTCGTCTCCACCACCTACCATCGTCGTCGCCACCCACCAGCATGCTACCGCTACACACCGCCACCAAGCATCACCCACCACCGCCACTACTCACCATCGTCGCCCACCTACCATCTTGGCCATCCACCTCCACCGTCACCACCGTCGCCGCCGCCACCCATCATCGCCGCTACCGCCACATATAACCACCCACCTTCAACGCCACCGACCACCACAAGCACTCACTACTAATTTTATTCCTTCGTCTTTTCCTGCATTATCCAAGAACACAAAGTAATGTTTTGTTTCATTCCCACATGACAACCAAACAAGACATGGAATGGTAATGATCAATTTCATTATCTCGTCCATTCCATTCCCCCTCTATTCCATTCCCCAATACCAAACCAACCCTATGTTTTGGCTTATTTTAGTTTGAATGTTGAAAATTTGTTAAAGAAATGACCAGTATACTTATCCTAATAAATTATATATATGTAAAAGAACATGACACCACCACACTGACATTTCCCATGTTTATTTTTCATTGCTCGACCTCCTACCGCTCTATCCCCCATTTTCTCTTGACATCAACCCAAAACATCCCAAACGCCTCGCTAACACCTCCACAAACCTTTTTCCAACTTGTAAATAATTCTGGTTAGTTTTAAATGTCCGTAGACCACTAGTACATTCTACTTGGTTAGTTCTAGATCAATTGTGATCATATTATACATGTTTGTTAAATACAAACACCTAGCACCTATTAAAACGAGATCTAAACAATGGTACACCGATTTGATGTTACTATAACATGAAATTTAATGGTTGAAATAGCCATTAATATGAAGATATGTCATGAGATTTCACTTTGAATGCACATAACTCGGCGTTAACAACTGGCCAACCAATGAGGTTAACTGTATCACACTAGTTAATTTTCACTAATGAACTGCCATTATTCATTTCAGCCATCACCCCTACTGCGGTGTATATAAATCCACCTGCCGCAAATCCCTAGCAATTCTCAACCAAAAATGGCACACGAGTTAACCCAATTTTATAAAATTTTAAAATTTCTTTTATTAAAACTAGAGGGACGTTCAATACTTGACCAATATTAAGTAGATAAACAGTTGTATCTTTTGTTTTAGATGTAATACATAGAAGGTTATGTAACCATCTACTCCACCCTCTTTCTCTCCCCCTTATAACACCAAAGCACTACACACTGGTGTATTATGTGGTTCTCATAGTTTTCTACTTAAGATTGGTATGCAGTGAACACGAATAACGCATGGAACTGAAGACAAGATGTAAAATAACTTGTACCTCAATCAAAGATGATTGCCCTGGATCTTGTCCGAATGACAATGCCTGATACATGGTTAATTAAGATAATGTTATCTTTTGTTGTTTTAATAAAATGTATATATACAAACAACCAAAAAATGTTAACAATTATCAGAAATTTCAAAGCAACATTACCAATGCCATATAGCTCTGAATCACCTCAGTGATAGTCATAATATTCTATGTTGATAATGATCTATGTTTGAAAGAAGACGATTAATATTTATACCGATGAACGTTATTGGGTCCGTTAAAAAGAAAAGATTGGGCCAGCCCACTTAAGTTGTATCAATTATTTTATTTTTCTTTATTTTATCCTTGCAATCTTAGGTATGGATTATTGAATTTTGATTAGGCTTATAATTTAAACCGTATTGTTTATCAGCTTTGGGTAGCGTTAGTTTATGGATCGTAATAAATTGGATTTCGCGTAAGAACTATATATACGATTTCGAATTTAGGTGTGTTCGCTTAATAGAATAGAATGAAATCTCGATGGAATTGGAATATAGATTACATTATGTAACTTGTTCAATTACAATTCCTTCTTTTACTGAAACAAACAACATGAGAAATGGAATATACATTACAATTCAATCCGAATTCCATTCCATTATGTGAAACAAGCGCTAGCGTTGTATGCAAGAATGAGAGGTAGAATGGAATGAAAAAAATGATGTTTGGTGCGTGGAATCGCCCATTATACAAAGTGTTATGTTTTCTTAAAATCATTTACATCTCGCCAACACTGCCACCCACCACCGCCGTCGTCACCATCGCCACCACCCACCAGTCAACTACTATCACCATCGTTGCCATCAACCGCCACCCACCACCGCCCACCGCTACCACTACCCGCCACCCATCGCCGTCGCCACCATACACAGCCACCGACCACCACCACGCACGGCCTCCATCCACCACTACTGCCGCCACCGACCACCACCAACCATCGCTACTCACCACCGATTTAATTGCATTGACTTTTCCTGCGTACCAAACAACACAAAATAATTATCCATTCCACTCACATATGGTAACCAAACACGACATGAAATAGTAATGATTCATTCCATTACCTTGTCCGTTTCATTCCCTTGTCCCATCCATTATACCAAGGACTCAAAGGATCATGTCTTACTCTGGCTAACGCATAAGATCGATTAAATTCCAATAATAATTCAACGATGGTTTGAATATCTAGAAGCACACATCAGGAAGAGTTTAGAACACTCATTCTGTCCAAGTCTCGTAATCGACATCATCAAAACACATAAATTCATATTCACACATAAAAAAACAAGATTGGTAACACTGACGTCACGTCACCATGGTAAAACTCTGCAACACGATGCATAGTTTACCAAGACAATATATGGTGACAGTGATATTTGTTATTTTTTTGTGGTTGTTCAAATAGGTGGTTTAGGAATTCTTAACAACATTTGCTTTTCATTTTGGACTTTGCATGTATTAAAATAGAAACAAGTTGCCTCCCTAATTCCCATCTCTCGAAACTTCCTTTGACTCTGATCACATCTCTATCTCGCTAAGCTAATTACTATATGGATTTTTATAAAAAAACAACGTTCTAATTAAAATACCATTATTACTACATATATCTCTAAATAAAGTAATAGATTTTAAATTTATAAATAAATAAAATAAAAATAGTTCTAAACTTATAAAACTATTAATTAAAAATTAAGTTTATAAGCTAAATGCTATATGAGTATTTATAAAAACAAAGATTTTATAAAAATAATATTATTAATCTATCTGTAAGAAAATAAAATAAAACCAAGTTCACAGATTGATAAACTTATAAAATTATTAATTAAAAATAAGTTAATAAGCAATTTAGCGAAACTATTTATGAACTGTTATATATTACTAGCAGGGAACTCGCGCGTTGCGGCGAAGTCGATAATACAGGGCGGAAACATAATTCAAACCTTAAAACAATTAAAGAATCAATATATAAGGTGTATGTTTGTGTGTGTAAGCACCTGTGCTTCGTAGTGAGGTAATTTTTTAAAGTCTACAAGGAGACATGATAGCATGCTACGTTCTATATACCATATGCAATTTGACCTACATGCCGGTAAAAAAATGAAGTAGCGGTTTGACTCCTTAGCAACTATTATTATACTAACAGTCCCACTCAATATGTTAGAAAGTGTCAAATCTGAAGAGATTGCCGAGGAGAAGAAAGCTTTATAAGATCCACATTAGTAACCTGCAAATAAGCATACCCATAACTTTTTCCACATGATAAAAGCAATGCAATAAAACTGCTAATCAAGTGCACCATAAATTTCTATCAGTGGCATCGAAAACTGAAACTGGAAGTTAGGTTAGTTGAAAATATTCCACATAAGACCTCCCAACCTCAGAACTTTATAGACGTGCACGTATCGTTTTTTTAGGAACCGAACCAGTTCCAAACCGGTTCATGTCTAAACCGTTTTTAGTTTGTTCGGCCCCGGTTTTGCCTGCTTGAAAGGCCGGTTTTGGTTCGGTTCAATTCCGTTTGGGTTCGTGAACCAATTCATGTACACACTTTTTTTTTATGAAAAGGCATCACAATTATTTTTTACGTAAAGTTCGACTTTTATTGATTCTTATAATATTTTTAAGGTGTATAGGTATCTATTTGTATGTATATAAACCTTTTTATATAAAATAGCATTTTTTTTTAATAAAATGTAGTAATTACTTAATTTTGTTTGATACCCTTCTCAAATGCTTTAGAATCACATAAGCAAGGTTTTGAAGTTGCGAGATGCATTGCTAACGAGTTATCACCGTAATGAGGTAATTGATAGCAGAATGGGCCTATCGTGTGGTTCGGTATGAGGCAAAGACGAGTAACTTATTGATGTGGGCCGGGTGGTTTGCTTTGGCACAAATCACTTCTTGTCCATGATTGAAATTTATTATTAAATCATGAGGGAGCCAAATATATTTATGAAGGTTATGTTATTTTAATAATAATAAAGTTGTTTGAATATAATAATTAGAAGGTTTTATGCATTAAAACACCCATTGATTATCTTCTGGGGCATTTAGGGAAGAAAAGTGGTAAAATTTAGTAAATTGTAAAGAAACCTTTGGTATACCATCTTAACTTTGAACATATTTGCCCGTACTTTCTCCTTTATAATGTAGTATAAATATCATTTAGAAAATAATAAACACTAAAAGTCACCATCCTAAAAAGAGTTACATAAAAAATAACAAAAAACAACATTTAGTTATAGTAGTTTCAATAAATTTGGACTTTTATATTTAATAACCTTCACACTTGATACCAATATATTTATCATAATTTATTGAATATGGGCAAATTTGATTAAGAATCGTTACATTGAGCATTTGTACCATATGCTTTGAAAGCTAAAACAATTGTCTTAAAAATTTGTGAAATTATAATGGAGGTCATTTAAAGTGTTTTATTATGTAAGTGGGTTGGTCGAGCAAAGTTTCAGGTGTTACCGATGCTCTTTTGGACAACTCAATTAAACCCTGTGCATTATTATCATCATCATTATATATTATTATTATTATTGATGTAGTGATATAAATAATCTCATGTGCATTAAATAATGTATTATTTAGGAGAAATTTATTAAATAGGAGGAAAAGAGTACTAGTACCCTAATTTTCAAAAGTTTCAACAAACATCTTTAAAAAAAATTGTGAAATAATGTAAACGGGGTGACCCGCATGATGCGATGGGGTGTCATCGAGGCTTTTTTAAAGAGCGCAATCTAACTCGGCATACCTTACACATTGATTATATATGTGTTTTGTTGTTGTTGTTATTATTATTATGTAACTATTTAGTAGTCATATACTTATGTATTTAAATAACGGGTTAGGATTAAATGCACAGTGAAAACAAATAGGAAAGTCATATAAATGGTATCAAATGGACTCCGATTACAATGTTTAACATATGATTAACTAGGTTTTGTACCCGTATAATACACGAGTTGAACAATTTAAATTTTCTATGTATAAATATAATTAAGACAAATTAAACTACATATTACATTGAAAATAAAAAACATTGCAATTACAACCGTCAAAAACATAAAAATATTCACCAATCTCTAAATAATTTGTGTAATTATTGTGTCTTTTTATGTGACATTGTGTCTTTTTTTTATTTTTGTTCTTAGTGTCATTATTGCGACTCAATGTGTTTTTATCGCTCTCCATTGTGTTATATTTCTCGGCATTGTGATATATTTTGTGACCCATTGTGTTATATTTCGTGATCCATTATGTTTTTTGTATCTTCTCACCTTTCATATTTATTTTACACTGTGTAGGATAAACGTGACCCTTAAATAAGATAGTACTAGACTGATGCAGTGAGTGTCACTAAAGCTCTTTTGGAGAGTGTAATCTAACCCGACATGCCTTAAACACTGTTGTTGTGTTGTTATTATTATACACTCAAGTATATAAATAAAGTAATACGTAACTATATTTGTATTATATTATTATGTAGCGTATTAAATAATTTCATTTGCATTAAAATAAAAATAATGTATTTAATAGGAGAAATTTATTAAATGAAAAGTCTCATAAAGGTATGTAAGTGTCGCTCTGGCCAAATTGTGGTTAAGATATGTGACCAAAGGGCCGGGGTTGTAACTTCAATGGCACCAAAGTGTTTCTTACGGTGCAATCCCTCTCAAGTTGTGAGTTTCAACTCTCATTTCAGGTAAAACAGAAGTATTTTAAGAGTAAATTAGTTTGTACTTAAAAAAAAGTTATGATCTATATATGGTTATTAATGATATTCGTATCTTAGGTTTCTTGAACGCATGCTTGACATTAGCTGCATCTCCATCATGGCAGTGGTCTAGTTTGATAAAAGTAATATGTGTAATTAACATTTAGTGAGATGAAGTTGACTTTTTAAAGAGCTTCAATGCCATTCTTATATGGGAAAATCACCAATATAAACATTGGCTAACCCATAATTACCAAAATAAAAATATGAAATCTTAAGTTTAGAGACTTTACACTATCCAACACTACTCAGAACCTGGCTGTCTTTTCACCCACCTGTCATCATTTAATTGGTTAGATAGTTTGAAGTCTTTAAACTTAAGACTTTTCATATGTTTATTTTGGTAATTATACATTAGTCAATGTTTATATTGGTGATTGTCGCTTCTTATATTAACAAATATAGAAGGTTCGAGTTCATGTAGGCGTAAACAAGATGTCAAGATGCCACCAACTTTCAGCTAGAAGAACTCAAACACAAATATATATTTAAGTGAATTTTGTTATTTAGGTAGCTCATGTTCCATGAGTGAGAGGGACACCGTTTATTTGTTTGTTATATAAATATAAAACAATGTACTTATTTGACTTCCAATTGGTCAAATTATATAATGCTTAAATCAGCCAGTAGAGACAAACATAATTAACTAGCCAGGTTAAACTATTATGGGGTCTTTGTCGATCTGCGTACACAACTTGGCATTGGTCAAATCGCATCTTGTGGCTGCAAATTCATACCCATCTCTAACCAATTTGCAAGGTATGTTAATTAGTTGATGAATGATGACGTACAGTATGATAATTATAGATTAAAACTATTATGTGTGGTAGTAGTTACGGATGAAGCCTGGCCTGGTAGGGTTTCCACCGTTGATAATAATTCTTATCAACTTATCATAATATATATATCACTAGCTTTTATCCCGGGAGTGTCCCGGGGTTGAAATATCTAATATAACATAATAAAGGGTTAGGATCAAATACACAAGACACTTTTTCTAGGAAGGATGAGAAGGATTGTGATCCATTGATCATATATTTGAAGGGCTGAGATTAGTTTGTTTGGAAAAAATAAATAATAAATTAGAGGAAGGGCATAAAAGGAAAACCACATTTTTTTACTTTCTCTCTCCACATGCAATGCACATGTCAATTCCCCTATCATTTTAAAACGTCTATAACTTTTTCATACGATTTTTTGTTTCAAAAAAATTTCACCATATTGACGAACGTTTTTTTATCTTTAATATGAGTACCACATTGCTACATTAAAATTGAAAAAAAAAATTCATGCTAAATGGGCTTTCTTCTCCGTTGTGTCTTTTGCTCGTTCATTGTGTTATAGTATGCACGTGTGCTTTATAAATATGTTATTTATATTTTTTTTAGTCTACACATGATTTAACTTTGTCCATTGAGTTTTTAGTATGTTTTTCATTGTGTTTTATACAGATGAGTTTTGTATTTAGGTGTACATTGTGTTTTATTATGTTGTTCATTGTGTTTAAGTCTATTATTCATTGTGTTTTAGTCTTCTGTTCATTGTGTCTTTAATTTGTCGTCCATTGTGTTTTATTAGACTGTTCATTGTGTTTTATACCCTATTGTTCACTGCATATTTAATTGGTACTCATTATGTTTTACGTTATCTCCATTGTGTCTTACGCAACTGGGTTTTCAATTTTTTTCCAAAAGTATTCATTGTATTTTAATCTTCTGTTCATTATGTCTATGTCGTCCATTGTGTTTTACACAATTGGGTTTTTGACTTTTTTTTTCAAAAGTATTCATTGTGTTTTAGTTTTCTGTTCATTGTGTCTTTAGTATGTCATCCATTGTGTCTTACACAACTGGGTTTTCAACTTTTGTTTTTCAAAAGTATTCATTGTGTTTTAGTCTTCTATTCATTGTGTCTTTAGTTTGTCGTCCATTGTGTTTTACTACACTCTTGATTATGTTTTATACCCTATATTTAATTGGTGCTCATTGTGTTTTACACTCCATTGTGTCTTATGCAAGTGGGTTTTTGAATTTTTTTTTCAAAAGTATAACAATATGGTACTCATATTAAAGATAAATGACACTCAATTTTGTGGTATAATTTTTTTTTAAAAAGATGACGTATAAAAAAGTTATGGACATTTAAAAATGAAGGTGGAAATGGCATGTGACTTGCATATGCATATGTTTTTGACAAAATTACCCTTCCCACTTGTTTAATCATTTGGACACATGTTATTTTCTAGTGGTTTCTCACCCTTCTCATTTTTTATAGCCTTTGTAGAATAACCCAACCCACATAATAAAATATCTAATATGACAACATAATTAATGAATATTATTATTATTATTATTATTATTATTTATTTTAAACAAATTTCTGCCATAAGTTATCATATTCAAATATAAAAAAAAAGGAATCTCTGCCTATGAAATTATGTTTATCGTTTGTGATTTATTAGTAGAGTAAAATATATTTGAAAACAAAACCTCACAAAAATAGTTGTTTTTTTTTCTCCGTTTTTTATATAGCACTATGGTACTCGTTAGAAAGATAATAAAACGCTCGTTAATAAAATATCTAATATGACAACATAATTAATGATTTGCGAATACATGATTAATGAATAATAATATTATTATTATTTATTTTAAACAAATTTCTGCCATAAGTTATCTTATTCAAATATAAAAAAAATCTCTGCCTATGAAGTTATGTTTATCGTTTGTGATTTATTAGTAGAGTAAAATATATTTGAAAACAAAACCCCACAAAAATAGTTGTTTTTTTCTCCGTTTTTTATATAGCACTATGGTACTCGTTGGAAAGATAATAAAACGCTCGTTAATTTGGTGTACTTTTTTAAAAAAAAAATCTCTTATATAAAAGATATTAACGTTTAAAAGTTATGGGAGGAAACATTAGAGAGAAAATTTAATTTTGTTTTTAAATTCTTATCTTTTCCTAAAATAATTATAATATATATAGATTTATTAAAAAAACTCAAAAATTAAAAAAATCCTACATGATGCCATGTGGCACATTCAAGGAGGGGTTGAGGCCTATATTGAATGCCACATCATCAAAGTTCAATTCTTTTATTATAAGTTATCGATAACATATATAACTTCTATGTATATATTGTTTCAAAACTGAAACTCACACACCAAACTAACTTCTAATTCTACTCCCTATTCAACGGTGGATCGACCATTTTAGGATGAGCCATATGTGATCGACCACCCTGCAAGGGGCGGACATAGGGAAGAAGAAGGGGTCGCGTCCGTTGCGGCTCAACTTTGCGCGCGTATTGGAAAATTAGTGGAAAATTTGGGTTTTTTTACGAAATTTAGAAAACGTTGCTACTAAAATGTAAAAAATGAAAAAGTTACTACTGAAAAACATTTCTATATCCGCCACTGCACCCTGCACACCCTTAAACGCCTTTGCATCTTGCGAAGGATCCTTTTGTAGATAACCACAAACTAAAGAACATAAACAAAATATATTAAATTAAAAGTCGAATTACAACACAATGGAAAGGAAAAACAGAATTTGGATACAAACTAAACGAAATACGTAATCATAACACTAAAAAGATATGGAAAAGAAAACAAACGATAAAAAAGAAAGGATGGTTGAGGATTTATGTTTGACAAAGGTCCCTTAAAACAGAATTCACGCCACCAAAGTGAACCTGTCAGTCTCCTAGAGTACAACACTTTAAGTAGAATGTACTGTTAGGATTAGCCTAGCACATGAAACACGAGCACACATATCAGAAAAGTTAGGAAATTCGTCAGAGATCGTGTGTGGTTTTCCGAACATGTATTTTTCTGTGTATTGAACAAGACACTCATGTCTTGTATATATATATATACACACACACACATATTCATGAAAATAAAATAGATGAAGAGTCATGATCTCATAATAACTGATGGAATCTGAGCAGTCTTCTGTTGACCATCAGGTGCTCGAGCCGCACCAGTGCACAATATGTCAAAGCTAGTAAAGGTAGTTCTCAAGCGGTGATGAAAGTGTGCGAAGTGTGCAATCAAAACGCGACTCCTGATGCCACTGGTGTGCCTTGCTATATAGGAATACATTCCTATAAAAATTCTTTCTTGTAAGTTGACTCAAAGTTTATCATTCAACCAATGTGGGTCAAACTCAATTTTCCCAGCTTTAGTGTTCCAACTAAACAATTTAGAGCTTTGACATCCCATTCATTTGGGCTTTATTTTGGACACAGTTTGGTTCGTTATGATTATCTTACGTAGTAGAACACAAACGCCTTAAGTAATAATTATATTATTCTCAAATATAAATATTAAGTTATATCCATTTGCCTAGGTTATCTATTAAGAAAGGAATATAGGCAAAATCAACTGAATGATAAGAGATTATTCGTATTCGATTCTTTGAAAAAGGTAAGTTAAAAACAAGAAAGCTTAATTTATAATTTTAAAACCAAAACGTCATAAAATAACAACTCTTGTCTATAATTTAATTATGAACTAAAACTAGTAATTATTCCTGGACCTTATGGTGTTTTGGACTTTTTTTAAAGTAAAACCCAAATTACTAAATTAGGATTTCTTAAATCATAACAATAGCATGCCTACACCATCGTTATACATTCGCTAGCTCGCTTCCCATTCAAAAAGTTTTAACACAGAGCGAGTCGAGAGGAGACTCATAACCACCACCATCCACCTCCAGTTGGTAGCCACCGTCACTGGCCTTTGTATTCCCTCTTAGATTCAATTTAAGTCTACCCCAGCTCAGAACACGAATTTTGTTTTGATTTGAAGTTCAAACACGAATATGGGACTTGGGAGGCAATTTTTTTATTTCTTTCACTATTTGTTTGTTTTTCGATCTATTTATTTCGATATTTGCATATGAAAATGTGATTATTAGTGTTCAACAAGTGCTAAAAATTCATAGTAAAAGGTTTTTGATTATTGATTAAAATGGACAAGCGTTTTTTATTGTCGAAAATGTGATCATATTTTTTAGGACTGTAAACGAAACGAACGAACATGAACAAAAGCATATTCGTTTTTATTGATTTATTATATATATAAGTTACAATCCCGTGTATTATACGATTTAATAAATATAATGTTATATAATTAATAAAATAGTTACCTTTAAAAAAAACATGTACATTTCACGGTTGAAAAAATCAGTGTATTGTACCACTAACATATATGACCATTAAGATATTTATTTAAAAAAAATAAACATTGACATAACAGTTATAAATTTTGTTAAGTTAACTTTTAAAACATTTTCTTCTTTTTTTTAAATGAGAATTAATTTTGATCTTTTTTTAATACCATCTAAATTTTTATTATTTAACATATTGTATTTTTTTTTATTGTTATTTGTTATCCAACACATCAAGTATTTGAAAAATTTTAGATATCACTGATAAAAACAATTATCTTCATTTTTTAAGATAGAAAAAAATATTATATCTTTAATTAAAAAATAAGCATCCTTAAATAAATAGGAGAAGTAATATCTTTAATTAAAAGATAAGTATGCATAATTTAGTTAGAGAAAGAGAAGGGAAAACTCAAAAAACAGATGGCTCCAATAAATAACATATATTATATCCAAACTTATGTTACTTATTATATATAACAGATAATGGATACGTTTAAAAAAGACAAAAAAAGTAATTTTACATAATTTTAATAGTTAAAGTAGTACAACTTTAAAAGGATCGTATCTATGAAATCTTTTTCATACAATAATATTTTTTTTAAAAGCACTAGACCATAAAAACAATTATTATATTTTTAAAGAACTAACATATATATCACACACACTATGTTAGACTATGTGATAAAGTTTTAGTTCAGCCACTTGATTCTGTTATGGCTCACCTTGACGATGGTCCTATCCAACGGTTATTTTTGGCAAACGACTATATTTGGCCTGCTATCTTACGCGAGTGCAATAGCGTATGCTCGCTTGCGTGGACAATCACGTTTGGTGGTTGTGGTGTGTGCGAGCCACGTGGCTCGTGAGCTCGCTCACACCACCTCACTCGCACGCCATAACAGGTAGTCTTACACGGCACCCCTTGTGTTATATAATGCTTATTGCTTACGGAATGGCAATTTTGTCTCTTGTGGTCTGAAAACTCCAATGGTCTCTCAAACAACCGAATTGTCATTGGACCATTTTTCTCCATATATTGGATTTAACTATTTTTTTCAAAGGTATCCCCACAGCAACATAAATATGCGTCAAGTCAACAAACACTAGTCTCATTACAACAAATCTTAGGGGGAACGGGGCGCTACCAGAATTGGTCACGGGTACCTTACTACCAGCACGGGTACCAGCACGGTAACACCGCCGCCACCCATGCTGGTAGTGGTCCCGTGAACCAAAATCTGGTTAAAGTTAACGGGCTGGTACCTGTGAGGTTCTCTCTCTCTCTTTTGTCTTTTTCTCTATTCTATTTTCAGTGGAGTACTGCCTTCAAAATAATGTTTCAGTGAAGGAAATCTGTGAAGTGATGTGGCAGTGTAAGATTGGTTGAAATCAGTGATGTTAAAAAAACTCACGGGTAGTGCCCCGTCCCCCCTTACTGGCTAATTTTTTTTTTTTGAAAAGCTCTTGACCAGGACTATACAAGGCCAAAGCTCGGTCGACGCAGGATTCGAACCTGAGCACTCCAATGTGGGAACCTCCAAAGGAGTAAACCCCCTACCTCCACCACTAAAATTAAATAGTCTATTTTAATCTTTTATATATAAGGGTGGGGTAAATGTCCCCATCTTCTTACTTTTTATATCCCTTTTTATTAAAATATAACTTTAAATTTGTCAAATTTCGCCTCTTTTAAAAATCTTTTTTTTTTCTAATACATTTAAAAGTTAGAAGTGGTGAGACTGATACTAAAACTTTATAAATCCCTAGTTATATAACCTAATCAATTATTGGCTTTAAATTATTTTCAATGTCAACGTGTTCATTCTAATCATACAACTATTTTGAAATCATGAAACTACAAGGATTTAACCTCTTTTACTTGGTATTTACTAACTTTTTTTATTTGGTTTAGTTGCACCATTTAAGGTGACTTGAGAAAACAATGAAATGTATTGATCAAACTAAATGTTAACTAACCATTATACTTCATTAATAACGGACAAAATATTA
This sequence comes from Ambrosia artemisiifolia, assembly GCA_032199755.1. NCBI lineage: Eukaryota > Viridiplantae > Streptophyta > Magnoliopsida > Asterales > Asteraceae > Ambrosia > Ambrosia artemisiifolia. The sequence goes on from CM063519.1 coordinate 4,796,594, forward strand.
AAAAAAAATGTTAAAAACTTTTACCAAAAATCATTTGTAAAAGCTTTCTAATGTAATTTAAATCAATGTTTAAAAGTGTTTTCCTTGTTCAAAATAAGAAAAAAAAAACGTACTTAAGAAAATTAAAAGAAAAAGTTTTAAAACAATAAAACGATTTTAAAAAACGTTCAAAAATATCAAAATAAGAAGAAAAACGTCCTTAGAAAAATTAAAAGAAAAAGTTTTAAAGCAATAAAATATTGTTTTAAAAAACATTAAAAAATATAAATAAAACATAAAAAAGCTTTTTTTTTTAGGATTAATTACATATGTATCCCAATTGAAAATTTAAATTACATATAGCCCCTACAAAACTTCATAAATTACATATATACCCATTCTATTAAAAGTACATTGAAAATTAACTATTTTACCCCAATTCTTTTACTAAACTATATTCACAACAAGCCATACAACACATTCCATGCATCCTATAACTTATATCTCATACGATATATCCAACTTAGTAAGTTATGAACACCAAGAACATGTAACATGCAAAATGTTTCCATGCATCCTACAACTTGATTTCACCGAAACGAGTCTTTTAACACTCTTACATAATCATTTCTAAGCCCTCATATCATTACATTCATCATAACATGTAATGATATGATGTGCTTAACAATATAATAGGTATATTTGATATTTTTAGTTTTTGGAAAGGAGAAATATGTAAATAAAATTTTGACTTGGGTATATATGTATTTTATGAAGTTTGAACGGGAGTATATGTAATTGCCCCTTTTTTTAAGTTGATAATAAAATATTAAAAATTGGCATTACAAATATAAAAAGGTTTAAATTGTATTAATGTAAAACTTAAATGAACGGGTATGTTCACTAAAAATAAATGAGAGGGGGGGTACGATTAGCAACCCTATCTTTCTCTCTCTCTGTCTGTATATACAATTCACAATGAAATTGTTATTTCCATCCATAAGATTTAACTGAAATCCACATTTATCGTCAAAATTTGTTTAGTTTTTAAAAAACGCTCCAAATTTGAACCCTCCACGACACACACACGCTCCAAATTGTGATTTCTTATTATTTTAACTAACCAAAGTCTGGAATACCCAGTTGTGTTTGCTTATGATTCTTTTGTTTCATACGTGTCAAACTTCAAGCGAGTTACATCAATTAAAAAGCCATTGCTAATGTGGTATGTAAGTTGTCTTATTGGTTAAAAATTGTATTACTATTTAAATTAGTGAAACTATTAATATTTTGATTGCAATGAGAGGTTTTTTGTCATATAATGTACAAAAAAATGTTGAGTGACTTATATAAGAAAAAACAAAAAGTATAATGTTTTGTACGTGTAAAAAAATTGTTGAGCGATTTTTGTAAGGAAAAACAATAAGTTCACTGTCTTTTATATGCAAAAAAATTGTTAAATGACTTTTATGTGGAAAAAACAAAAAGTATATTATTTTTTTATGATTTTCCCATTTCTAGTTTTAGTACTTACAGATTGGAAATCCTAAGGCCAGGTGTAGTGACAACCAAATTTGGGCGTGAAATTCTCCCATTATTTTAACAACATGCTGTGGCGACATGTCGCCGGGACAGATAATTATCAAATTTTATTTTCCATTAATTTAAAAAAATAAATTGTATTTCAAACAAGTCTGTGACGGCAACATGAGGCGTTATGCTTCAAAAATGGGCTATGGCGTGACAATTTTCACGTAGAAAACAGGCGTGAAGTTGCCTTCTTTTTTCTCAGCCAATCAGAATGCCCCAAGGTGGAGGAGGAGCGTGAAACATAAAGCCCCAGTACGTTTGGTCTAAGTAGGAGATGATAGGTTTGAAACCGAATGCAGTGTCTTCTAATCTATAGTACATTATAAAGGAGGAGAGATGACTAAAATAGTCACTTCATGTCAATTTTAAGATGGCATACAAAAGGTCACAAGGTAAACAACTATCTTTTTGCCAAATCCTTCCCTTTATGCCCCTATGTGCAACATTTGATTACAATTGTACAAATGGCTAATGCAAGTCATCTCTATTATTATTTGCTTCACCTTTTGATTTTCTCATCTTTAATGAATTCAATTTGAGATTCAATGTCTCACCTTTTCCTTTTCTCATATTCAATGATGAATTAAAATCAACATCCCTCAGTTTAATCTCTAAAACCCCTCATACCGTTGTCTTATCACACATTTTCTTTATTTCTCTTGGAAGCAGTCATCGAATGATATTGTTCAACACTTGTAATCTTGCACTATCGATCATTATGTTGGTAAGCCAACACTTGTAATCTTGTATATTATTTATGTATATTTATTCATTTAGGTATTTAGTTTTTAAGCTTTTTGTTAGTTCTTATATATGTTTTTTTCATTATTTTGTCCGTGTTTTCTTTTACATTCTTTTATTTCAATTTCTGCAAATTGTGGTTTCATGTTTATCATTCAATTGAATTGTTTATTTTTTAGGATCAAATCTGTTTTGTTTTGGAGACACTTATTTTCCTCTACGGTTATAATGTGATATTCGCTTCCAATTGTCATTTTCGTTTTACCCGCATGGTTTACAACAAGGAGAGGGAAGCAAAACCCAGCTTATTGACATTTGATAGTGATGTGTGTGAAAGATTTATATTGTAATCTATCTTGTCAAGGCGCATAAGCACACTCATAAAAGCTAGAAACCGTGTCTTTCAGTTAGCTACTCATATGGTGCGTTGAGCTGACCTTGAGCACCGCGCCCCTGGTGCGCACATTTGACAACTTAGATTATAATTGGTGATCACAATCATGCATTCCTATGTCATCATTTGAGTATAAATTTGAAGTTTTATTGACTTCACTTGAAATTTTAAAAATAAATTACAATTTTTTCTCAATTTACTTTGAATGATAACATTAGAGCTTTAATGACAATTTTCATTTTTTATAGATCCTAACATTATTAGGGGATGGCAAAACAATCCGAGCCCGATGGGAAATTTGAAATATCACGCCTGTATATCGCATTGGCGTGTTCGATGGGAAGTTCGGTTGGGCAAATTGTGACTGTGTATCGCATAAGTGTGTTCGATTTGGGCTAATTCATGGGAAAAATAATCTCTGTTGTGTTAAGAAAAACATTACAAACAAAGAATAAGATTACAACTACGACTCACCTATGTAAATAAAAGAGGAAACATAAATGATCAAATAAGACATCTTACAATCAATTACATCGCAACTGTAAATACTCGAGGTTGTTTTTAAGTTTGGGTTCAAGAGTTCTGTGAAAAAATTACCCTCTTCTAATTTGGAACTAATGTTTTAATGATTTTGATACTTATTTGACATCTTTGTGTTTTTTTAATTTACAAGTATGTTTATTGGATCTTTATGACACTAAAGTTGAATTTGCCAGGTAAAATTTGTTTCCTAGAAGGATTTTCCTCTCAAATTCTGGTGTTTCTTTAATTGATCAATGACTGTGTGTGTATATAAGCAAGAGGGGGACTTGCTTAAGAAGCGTTAAGAACTACGCTCCCCATATCATTTTCTTAGAACTTTATACAATAAGTCGACCAATACGAACCAAACTTTAAGGAATATATGTTTGTCGACAGGATTTACCCGCTGGAATGCGCGGTGAGAAAACTACTAGCGTATTACAAGTTTTTTGGATCCCGCCGCAACGCACGGGTAAACCCACTAGTATGTTAGACGGGCTTATGAGACACAAACAATATTATTTATCCTAAATCCTAAATACTTATGATTAGGGGTGCAAACGAGCCGAGCCGAGCCCGAGCTCGACCAGGCTCGAGCTCGAGCTCGATTAACTTGCATAAGCTCGAGCTCGAGCTCGGCTCGATTCGAGCTTTGTTTTCAAAGCTCGAGCTCGGCTCGTTTGTAACTTCACAAGCTCGAGCTCGGCTCGGGCTCGGCTCGTTATTATCTATTAATTATATATTAAATAAAAATAATATAAATAATAGTTCGTTTAGGCTCGTTAGCTCGATAAGTGAGGCTCGAGCTCGAGCTCGTTTACTAAAAACTTTAAACGAATGGTAAATATTATTAAATATTTTAAAAAAAATAATAATACACTAAGCTCGATAAGGCTCGACGAGCCTAACGAGCTTCATGTGTCAGGCTCGAGCTCGGGCTCGATAAATAAACGAGCTTTGTTTTAGGCTCAAGCTCGGCTCGAGCTCGATAAGGCTCGGCTCGTTTCAAGCTTTTTACCGAGCCGAGCTCGAGTAGCTCGCGAGCGGCTCGGCTCGTTTGCACCCCTACTTATGATATAACAAAATTTTGGAGTGTACTAGTGAGTAGTGACACATCCGAAATCATCATATCAATAAAATAATATCAACTAGTATATTTAAATTAAACGTGTTGATCGTGATGAAATATATGATCGGATCTTTATTAGTCTATTGTGAGTGTTTTCAGTGAAAGTAAACTTAAGTAATTTGTACGTCATTTTATTGTTTCTATAATTCCAACTTGCTCTCTTCAATAAAATAGTAAAAACACTAAATAACAAAATTAAGTTTACTAAACTCAAATAATTAAAAAAATGAACTCGATACTCTCTCTCTCTCTCTCCTCCCATGTCTTTATAACTCTCTGGATATTCACTTTTGTAGAGGCTTGTGATCTCCTTCATCTTCAACACATACCTCCACCAACATTTTCCTTCATACCATGAGAGGAGAAGTGAGTGTGTCTCTCTCTCTCTCTCAAACACACACTTACGTTCTCTCTTTCTCTCTAAATGTGTGTGTGTGTGTGTGTGGTGAGGATTAAGAAAAACCACAAAATACTTTGAAACTAATATCATGCAATCAATTTTTTATTTTTTATTTCATCTAATGAAAAAGTTATTATTGTATGTGTTATATACATATATATATAAGTAGAGGATACGGTAGGAAAATTGGTTTTTGTGAAAAGTGTGAGAAGTATCAAGAATTGACATGTAGCCATTATGTTTTCGATTTAGGAATGATGTTTTGGGTTGTTTTGGTTTGAAAAACACTAAAACACAACAATTTAAAACACAATGTATTGTATTATAGTCATTAAATTTAAAACACAGTTAAAACAGACTAGTTAACACTTAAAACACACTGATTAATGTTCTTGGCATGGTGTTTTAAGTCTAAAATACATTGTTTTCGGTTTGTAATTGTTTTGTTTGATGTTTTTTTAGGCAAAACAATCTAAAACATCATGAAATAAGTTTAAAAATAATGTATACATATCAATTTTTAATATTTCTTACACTTCAAACAAACACCTATTTTTCTACGGGATCCCTATATATATAGAGAGAGAGAGAGATCACGACGAAGGTACATGTATCATGTATGTATCTCACAAGCTTCTTAGAGTTTTCTCCGTTATTAATAATATATTAAAAGAATAAATAAAACTTGGTTGAAAGTGGTTTTCTCGCGGTTTTCAAATGTCTACGTGGTTTTCACATATCATCCCCTCTCACTCTCTCTCTCTATATAGAGACAGTGTTTGCATCTTTCTCACACATAACATGCAAATATATACGTACATATAACATGCACAAGGAATTAATTAGCTGACATTAATTCCTATGTTGTGTTTTAAGGTTATGTGGCCAAGATTGGTAGCTAGTAAGCTACTAAGGAAAACATTAGGATCTAACAACTTTGTTGCGGACATTCCTGGAAACACAAATTCTTTTCTTGATCTTCCGGCGTTGGATCTCGAATCCGTCCCAAGTCCTAAGATTGTCTTGACTGATCCCCATGATACACGGAAGTTCAAGTACGATGCCTGTAAACACAAATTATATCTAACTAAAAATACATGCATCATATTACGTACCTTTTATTGAGTTAATTAAGTTTTCGTCTTTTTGTGTAATATTATGAAGGATCTTCGCTAGTACATGGAACATTGGCGGTGTTACACCTACCGAAGATTTAAATATCGAAGAGTTGTTAGATACATGCAACACTACATGTGATATTTATGTACTTGGGTAATCTACTAGAAACTTAAGATTTTTTTGCTGTTTTAGTAGAAAAACCAAACTTTTTTATGCAATTAATTGGTAGATATATGTCATAAACAAATTTTGGATTTTGATAGAACCACAATCTAAGATTGCGGTTGTGGTCCAAATGGCAGCTGATTCGACTGGTGGTGCATCGTTAGCACGGACATGTAGGATATACCTGCAATGTTTCATTTACTACTGCAATCTGAGATTGCGATAATGTTCCGGTCAGCATCCACCTTGCACTTTTCATCTCAGTCATCCATCTACGTTGTTCGACTTAGTTGCCACATAAGACAGAACCGCAATCTTAGATCGCGGTTCTACCAAACTAAAAACCGATTATAACATCTACCATAGGCACAAAAAAGGTTGGATTTTCTACTAAAACAACAAAAAAACCAAACTTAAAGACATGTTTTTTTTATTATTTAGAATTGCATTAATATACTCATGGAACTAGGTGAATAATCTAATTGCACATGAATGATGAATCCATGCATGTTTTTAAGGTTTCAAGAAGTGGTTCCTCTAAAAGCTTCGAATGTTCTTGGACCGGATAAGAAGAAAATATCGGCGAAATGGAACTCTTTGATTAGGAAAGCTCTAAACAAGAAATCATACAGTCGATACTACAAAAGCAATAGCTTGAGCAAGAAGCAACAACTTGTGACGAAAGGCAACAAATTGGACATCGAAAGTAGCATGATCCAACCTGAGTTTAGGTGTCTAATCAGCAAACAAATGGTTGGAATAATGATATCGGTTTGGGTTCGCAGCGATCTGCATCCATTCTTTCAAAATCCAAGTGCCTCTTGCGTGGGCTGTGGCATCATGGGGTGCCTTGGCAACAAGGTAACTATCGTTAACAGCAATGTTTTAAAAACCGGTTTTTTAACGGGGAAATGGAATTTAATAATCCCAACTTTGGGGGGTTGGAAGGCAACAGTCCCAACTTGAAAATTGTAACACAGCAGTCCCAACTTGTCAACATTTTTATTCTAATGGTCCCAGACTTAACTCAGTTAGTTTTTCCAGTTAAGTGCCACGTAGGCATCCTACGTGGCAGTCCAACGTGGCAAAATCTGTCTATCTGTCAAAAAAAAAGTGGGCCCCACAATGACACTTGTTTTTTCAATTAAAAAAATCTTTTAATATTTAAAAAATCTTTTAAATAATGTTTTATTAACTTTTATATATAATATATATATATATACTTTAGATAAACATATTATATATACACACATATATCATCATCATCTTCATCACCACAACCACCTTCCACCACCACCGTCACCCACCTGCCACCACCGTCAACCACCTTCCGCCACCACAACCACCTTCCACCACCACCACAAACACCACCAAAACCCTCTTTCTACCCCCACCTTTTTCTCAAACACACATAGAGACCTGAACACCACCAAAACCTTCCAATTTCTGAAACCCTAACCCTAATCATCCTCTGCCTTTGACTATAATCATCCCCACCAACCACCTGTAAAATTAGGGTTTTCCCCCAAATCGATTGCACCTTGTTAAGACCCGACAGAGAGAGAAAGAGACATCAGAGGAGAGAGAGAGAGAACCGAGTGAGAGAAAGAGAGCCGGGTAGAGAGAGGAAGAGATGCAGAGGAGGAAGGCGAAGACAGTGACGGCGGCGACTGGAGCTAGGGTTCCGATTATTGTGTAAAAGACAGAGGAGGAAGACGAAGACAGTAAAGGTACCAGAGGAGGAAGACGAAGACACCACCACCGTCTCCCTCTCTCTCAGCTCTTTCTCTCTCTACGTTCTCTCTCTCTCTCAGCTCTTTCTCTCTCTACGTTCTCTTTCTCTCAGCTCTTTCTCTCTCTGTGGGTTATCAGATTAGAGAGAAGTGAGTTTGAACGGTGGTGGTCGGTGGGTAGTTGGTTGTGGTGGCAGGTGGTTGGTGGTGATGGTTGTGGTGGTGGTTGGTGGTGATGGTTGTGGTGGTGGTGGGGGGGTTATCAGATTAGAGAGAATATATGTATGTGTTTTATGTGTATAATATATATATATATATATATTGATAAAAAAAACTTAAAATAAAAAAAGACACTTTCATTGTGGGCCCATATGTTTTTTGCCAAGTGGGACAAATTGGCCACGTCAGACGCCACGTGGCAGTCCACGTCATCACTTAACAGAAAAACTTAACCTCAGTTAGTTTGGGACCATTAGAATAAAAATGTTGACAAGTTGGGACTGCTGTGTTACAATTTTCAAGTTGGTTCAACTGGTAACCGGTTGAACCGCGTTGTATCGGGCGGTTCAACCGGGTTTGTTAGTTAACTATATAATTTCATAAATTACAACATTAACACAAAAAATAATCTAAAAGTACATAATTACGTACTAAATATTATAAAAAAATTATTCAAAATTAAAAAATAATCTAAAAGATAATCTAAAGTTTTTAATTTTTTTAAACTTATTCCTTAATAAAAAATAATCTAAAAATAACCCAAAAACTAACCTATGTCGGTTACGGTATAGAGGTTCAAACCGATATACCAGGTTTTACCGGCGGTATAAAATCAATATCGTTTCCCATTTTACCGGAGTGTTTCGTACCGGATTTCCATCTGAAAACGGTAATATCAGTATAACCGGACGGTATTTACCGGTTTCTAAAACATTGGTTAATAGAATGATTTATTGAGTTAACTCTTTTATCTCACATGTATTTATTTATAAACCAGTGTTTAAAACAAACTCATTTTATTATTTATATTGTTACTCTTTTTTTGAAAGCAGTGTCTCTATCTTCAAAGATGAAGGTAATGTTTGCCTACATCTCACCATCCTCAGACCCTACGAATAACGATGTTATTGGTGGGATTTACTGGGTATATATGGTTGTTGTAATTATTTCCACTTTCTAATAATATCTTTATGTTATAAACATATTAGTTTGAATTGAAACACTAAGGTTTTTAAGGAAAAAAATTGTTAAAAGCTTATCGTAGAAACAATAAAAGGATAGAAAACAATATATAAAGCTGGATATTAATGAATAATGAATACATCTATGTCCATCTATTAATCTTTCATTCAAGAGTAGTGAATGAGACACTTAAATTGTGGTGTTTGATGTTTTCGTTTTCTAGCTAAAACAACCTTAAGCATCATGCCTAAATCTAAAACTTGATCTCATACTTCTTACGAAATAGGTCTTTGTACATATACCTAAATATATGTCTTAGAACCATAATTAATATACAACTTGTTGCAATGCTATACCATACACTAACCTTTATTAGCTTGCATTTTCTCTTGTTATATTATCTTAGGGTTCGGTTTCAGTGCGGTTCCAGTTTCACGAGACAAGTTTCTGCTTTGTATGTTGTCATCTAGCATCGGGAGCGAGAGAAGGAGACGAGAGAATAAGAAACTCTAATGCCGCTGAGATTTTGTCACGCACATGTTTCCCGACCAACATGGGACCATCACTTGACCTGCCCAAAAAGATTCTAGACCACGAGTACGTTTTAAATTATATATGTGATCTTTTAAACCATATACCTTCTTATAAACAAACCATCACTATTTCCAGAAAAATGACTTACAGTTTCAAAACAATAAGCCATTAGGAATTACAAGTGCCATATAATTGTCAAATTGATCATTATTTAATTAAAATGTAGCTTTTTCGTTTAAATTTGATAAAAAATGATGGTTTGTTTATAGGAAAAAGAAAAATAGGTGTGGACATGTTAATAAGTTCTTTGGATAAACCAATTTTATTTATTTGACGACTTCAATAATCATATATAACTTTCTTCTACATTATAAACCAAGTTGTGGAGTAAGTTTAATTAAATTGATTTTCAATTTATGAACTAAAAAATATGAATGTGACATAAAAAATCAGCAAGTTCTCAATGTATAGCATTTTTTATATATATTCCGTGAAAAGGATATTATTTTATGCGTTTTAAAAGTTTTCTTTTATAATCGAAGAGTTGTTGACAAAAGGCCAAATCTTGTGTGGTCAATTATTATATTTTAATTTCATATAGTACTTGATTCCTTAATTTTCTAATTTTAATTAGTTGGTATCTTCGGATTATAAAATGTGTTTAATGAGAATGTGAAGGTAGCCCACTTTTTTAATGAAAATGTTACTCTTTACACTAATAACCCTAAACCATTTATCCTTACTCACATTTAAACCTAAGATCCTCCTGGTATGTATCTCTGTCAAGTGTATTAGTATAACCTAAGTTTAATCAAACAGTTTACTTTTTTCTTCTAGAAATTTATTATTTAATATATTATTCTTATCTCATGAAACTTGTGATTTTATTTTTAAAAATCTTATGCGGAAAACATAGTATATTAGTTACCTAACATTGTAGAAAAGAAAATTAAAATTTTGAATATTGTACATAAATATTTTCATTTTGTTTGTTGGACCATTTCCTTAAAAGGTGTCACAAAGTCAAAAGTCGTGTATGATAAACGGTCAAGTTTGTTATATAACGTTTCAAGTTTTGTTGACATAATATTGTTTTCTTTATTTTGCTGTTTTAACGGTCAAATTTATTTCTATATTTGTAGTCGAGTTATCTTGCTCGGAGACCTAAATTACCGGATTTCCTTGCCAGAGAAGGAGACACGATTACTAGTAAATCGTAACGATTGGAACACACTACTTGAGAATGACCAGGTAACTTAAAAATAACAATACCTTATAACCAAGCTTGAATACGTTATGTCAATTTGTATGTTGCTCACTATCCCACATGTAGTATTGTACCACTTAATACTCTATGAAGTATATGCTATCCAGTACAACATAAGGCTATACGGTGTGCAGACTAACATCCCCCGTCCCTTCACTTTTCTCCCGTCCCACCCTCCACACACCGCCCCCCTCCCCCTCGTCCCACCTCCCCACGTCCCCCGTCCTCACTGAGACCAAAGGGACAGACCAATGAGATATTTTCTTTTTCATTTTTTTTGAATATGAACGTTACCCAACGGCCAATGAGATATTTTTTTTAATAATAAATGCTTGAGACATCCAAATGTTGAGGTGGCATCCTAAGTGGCATTGAGACTAAACCTTTTCTTTGTCTCCACACCCACTAGTGTAAAGTAGATCTTTAATAAGTTCTCAACTCCACATAACCATATTTAAATAAGAGGCTCTAGCTATGACAATTTTGAATAAATAAGTGTTTAACCAGTAATAGGTCTAAAGCATTCAGACTAATTGTTGCTTATTTAGAAGCAAATGTCTGACTGATTCAGACATCTGCTTATGAAACAGATAGTCTGACTGAATTATGTCTTTCTGATTTAGAAATCTGTCCCATTAATAGCTCATTAAGAGCTGAAACAAGGAGTCCCTATGTATCATGTAGATAGTCTGTTTTCTACTTTTCTACAACTAATAGTTAAATGAATCTTACATCACTTCAAAATCTATTACATCCCATAAATTTCAAATTAGTTCTTTAATATGATTGAATTTGAATTAAATTATTATTATTTTTTTGGCATTTGAATAATGAAAGCTTCGGATGGAACTCATGGATGGTCAAGCATTTGAAAATTGGCATGAAGGAACAATCAACTTTGCTCCTACATACAAGTATCAACTTAATAATGACGAATATTATGGTTGTGGCGCTATTGGTACTAAAGGCAAAAAGAAACGTGCTCCTGCATGGTGTAGTTTTTCTCCCTAATTAAGTTCATTAATCACTGATTTCTTAACTTATTTTCAGTACACAAAATATATTTATATAATGATAGGAATTGAACTTTAAATATTTTGTTATGCGAATAGGTGTGACAGGATAATTTGGACTGGCGAGGGATTGAAACAACTGCTATACACAAGAAGCGAAACCCGATTGTCAGATCACAGACCCGTGAAATCTATCTTCTGTACTGAAGTTAAAATTTCGCGGATGAGGTACCAAAACTTTTGCTTTTCGGATAGGTTTGGAAGACGACACAATACCAATTTAGATTTCCAGACTGATGATGAATACACGAGTCATTCTGACCGATTAAGCTTACATATCAAATGTAAAATGACCCCGTGACATTGGTTATTGGCAAATTTATGGAAATAATTAGTAGTCACACAAGTACACGAAACTAATCAGCTCATACTTCTCGGTCATCATTTTTCTTTGATTGGATATATATATGTATGTATAAATGTAGTAAAAGAGAGTAGCATAAATGTAATAAGAGAGTAGCATATATGTTTGTGTAACATAAAGCTTTTAAGATTCAGTCATCATTTTTTTTATTGGATATATGTAAGCATAAATGTAATAAGAGAGTAGCATATATGTTTGTGTAACATAAAACTTTTGAGATTTGTTGTTTCCGCCAACCAACTTTGATTCCAATACGATTGTATATGTTCTTTGAATAAGACAAGCCATATTGATGGATCATATATAGTTTCCTTAAAGAAAACTCTTCAGGAACAAATCGAATAGGTATCAATGACTCAATAACCACGCAAGGATGGCAGTTACATGTAGCAGCGATCATTAACTAATTATTTACCTGTCAGTAATGACTCTTGTCTCAAAATATTATTTGAAACATGCCTAACTTTACTTGCACCACTATGTAAATATATGTTGCTTTCAATATACATCTGGAGTTTTATATACAAAACGGTGTACGCTAAAGCAAATAAGTTGGACTTGATTTAAACAACACATGGAACTTGAATTTTAGAAAGAATTTAAGACCAGTTACTTCACAAGACATATATTGCTCTCTTTTCTTTTCTTTTCTTTTTTTTTTTTTTTTTTTTTTTTTTGTGTGTGTAAAGAACAAGACATATATTGCTGATCATCTAAACTCAGACTCGATCGTAAGGTTTGAGTTGACACCATTATTATAAGGTTGGTCCGGGCTTGTTATATGTTTCAACCTTTATTATTGTCCTCCAACTTGGCTAACTCCATAAAACCTTATGTTGTTAACAACCTAACCTACTTGCAAACAACTTATAAATTGCCTTGATCATTGCTTGATTGAAGCCATAGAGGAGGACTACCACGAAAAACGGATTCTTGTGAATCGAACATGGCTTCTATCCTACCATCTAACATATGGTGAACTCCAACATCTCCTCCGCCTCCATCTGGTAGATCGAGGTAAGGTTCGTAATGATCATCCGTGAAGTAGATACAATCAGGTTTCATGCCTCTACCGGCATTGGTGGCAAACGACGAATTGAAGCCCAAAAAGACCGATTTGTCCCCTAAACTCGTGATTTTGGACCACTTGCCATCATCTAAACTCAGCACGAAACATTGAAAGCTCTTACTACTATACGGTCCACAACGGCTGTACTCTTCATCATGCTTCTTGTAATACTTACGCTCACGCGTAATCATTAACAAACTATTGTGACCCCATTCGAGGAGATAAGCCGATGGGAGGCACAAACATCCAAATTCTTTTCCAGGGAACGTTGATAATTGACGCAAAGTTAAAGGGCGTGATACATCGTTATTTAGAATGTCACATTCGTAGATTGTTCCCATGGTCGCCATTACATAGAGGCGTTTTCGTATGCTATGATAGGTGATATCAAATAGGTTTCCTTCCCAACCATGTATACGAGTCCAAGAGACATCACCAAGCCTACAAAACCCTAAAGTTTCACCCCAGATGATAACAACACGAAAGGAGCCTCCTCTCGTGTTATTATCTGGGGTGAAATTAGGGTTTGGTGATGTGAAAACAACTCTCCTCATGAAATGGCGGTAGTACGACCACTCATGTTGATCAAAGTACAACTCATGAAACATATAAAGTTGTGGTAGATCAATTTGTGTACGCGAAAGTGGATGAAGGAGTTTTGCGGAAAACTCTTCCTCTCCGGTGGTTAGCAACCACCCATGGGTGGATACGCATGGCTTCCATCGAGCCTCGGGTAGTCTCACCTTACGCATCATGCCACCGGAGAGAAGAAAGAAACTCCTACAATCTTGCTCACCATCATCTTCTTCCGTTTTGGATTCTGCTAACATTAGCATTGGAAACCGGGACGGAAGAAGATGTTGATGTCTAATCATGTCTGCAGTTGTGGTGACAGAAGACCGCCACGAACTGCAGACACAAAGAAAGTTAATAAAATCTTCATAAAAGGTTAACTTTTCCACGATCTCGTTTAGAATCTCTGGCAGAAGGTCGGACCAAGTGGTCATTGTAGACATTTTAAGGAAGCCAGCCAATGATCCTGAAGCAAGTCTATGCTCAAGAATTGAAGTGAAACTTGGTTGTCTGACACTCTGATGTTATAGTTCACGAGTGAATTTTAGTCAAACCAGACGATGTGGAAATTAAAGAACATAAGCATATGAAACAATGGTCGTAGCTGTACAATGTTTACTAATTGTGTTAGCCCAAAAACTTTGACAGCAAAAAAACATACATTATTGTATGATCAAAATAATTGTGGCTGCTATGTTGAAATTTGGATTTCAGTAATTAATCAGCTGCACATAAGGTGGCTGCTGGCGCACCTTCGGTAAATTTTCAATTTCAATAAGGCTATGAGGTGTGGACTAACTTCTCCCTTCTTCCCCAAATTCCACGTCAGCGTCAAGTCGTTTTCCCTTTCTCCTCCCCAAATAAGGGAAATGGTTCCCCCTTCTTTCCCCTCCCCTTTTTTTTCTTTCTCTCGGTGCCAACTTTCCGATCTCATGCATTTGTTTTGTCCATTAGTATATGTTATAATATAATATTACTATTATATAGTATTAATAATGCACATTTTGATCGGGAAGAACGGGGTTTTTCACCGGCTTCACTGAAATTGTTGAGGGGGTGGTATTCCTTGACGGGGAAAGGTCCACGTAGGCACCAAAACCACCTCACCGACTCCATACCCCATAGCCTAATAATTCTTATGTGCTTTCCCGTTAGTTGCGGCGTAGTTGGTCATTATCAGTTTGGTTCGTTACAATACCAACACGATATGGTACGGTATTTGAAGGTCAATCAAGCCAAAATACTAGTACCGAACCAAAGTATTGATCATAAAAAAAAAACAAAAGCGGGTATCGATTTGATACCGAAAATGTCTCGGAACCAATAGTTTCCGCTACCTAATACTAAATGCTCCTCCCTAGTTGTTTGTGTATACATGAATGCATTGTTATTTTATGTACCAAAGCATGCCTCTGTGTGTGTGTACACACTAGATGGGTGGTCGCGTGGTATTGTATGGAACACATAATCTGGTAATGACGTAACATTTTAATTTTTTAATTTAAAAGAACTATTACAATACTATACTCAATATAAAGACGGATGAACCGGTTGAAGGCAGTTGTTGTGCCCAAGTTTGGGGTTAGGGGGGAAGATTACACTTCTTTTATTTGATTATTTTTTCAATCGAATTCATAATCCGAATTATTTTCATGTATCCCAAGTTCTTCTGGAATGTTCAATTCAAAAGTCCAATTCTTTCAATTTCAATTTCAATTTTTATTGCAGCCATTTTCATATGGCTCATGGTTGACTCATTCAACCATTTCATCTAAGTGGAGTCAAATGGATATCTGTCTCAAATGCTACCACACTTATCACATCATCCAAACTTCAAAATTCACATACTGGTCTTCTTTAGTGAACATCGGCCCAAGAGAGATATGATCGAGTAATCAACTCAACAGCAGCCCAGCCAAAACCAAACATCACCGAACTTCAAAGAACTATTAAGTACGCCCAATAAAGTGTTAGGATTAAGTGGCGCAGCGGAATAACCGATTCACAACGAACACGCAATAACAACCGAGAAAATATGAAGCACGACACACGAACACGAGAATTTTACGTGGTTCGGTTCCAGTGGGGAACCTACGTCCACGGGCTGCAACTAGGGATTTATTATTAAGCTCTGACCACTATTACAATTACATAGACAGGATATATATAGAGACTAATCTAGGGTTTAGGCTTGGTGAACAAGAAAACCTAAATGGGCTTTCTAAACATCTAATAAAACAAGCCCAATAGCAATAACTAGCCCAAGGACTTCACACCCAACAATCTCCCACTTGAAGGCCTTGCGATAAACACCAAGTCCGCCAACAAGCACAAAGCAATCCATGTCTTCAGTAATCCGTAAAGTTCAAACACACACATGAACAGAAGTCTTCCAGGTCCAGCTCCCAAGAACAAACCAAACTTCAAACCATGTATCCCCAATCAACCTAGTTACAGCCGGCCAATCATCATCAGTAAACTGAAAGGCCCGTTGAAGCCCCAGATGGCTTCAACCCGGTCTCAAAAGACCACGTCTTCACATCCTCAATCCCAACTGATTCCCATAGACACAAACCATCAGATACAGGGATTCTCAGAGGAACACTCCCCACTAGCAGAAACTTCTCAGGAGAGATTTCATTCGAAATCCTGGTCTTTTGAACCCAACGTCGATTTCCAGACGGTGTCGAAACACTCCCCGTGCTCCCACTGCTACAAAAATCCCGTACACGTTCAAACCTCCGAATACGCTCAAACTGATTACCTGAAGTCCCAGAGTCCTTTTCTGCAAACTGGACTCGTTTAACTGTCGAATCGGCGAGCCCGACTTTGGCGTTCGTCTTAACAGAGGTGGTCACTTCCCCAGACGGAACAGGCATCATATACAACGACCCCTTCTTGAAACCGCTAGCAACCACGAGATTACCTTTGACGACCTTCCACTTTCCACCACCAAACTTAACGTCAAAACCTTGTTCGTCCAACTACCCAACGGAGATCAACTTCGTTTCAAGCCTTGGAATAATCCTGACGTCACACAAAGTCCAAGTAGTGCCCCAAGTAGTAACCAGGTCCAAATCTCCCATGCCAGTCACATCAAGAAATTCACCATTTCCCAGCCTAACCTTGCCAAAATCACCTTTTTTAACATTCCGCATGCCATCATTGCTATGGGTAGCATGGAATGATGCACCGGAATCCATGACCAAAGATTCCACACTGCTTTCAACACACAGTATCAAAGCGTCATCCTCAGAATCGCTTACCGCAGCAGTGTTCAATCCACCAGAATTCTTCGATCCTCCATCAGAATTCTTGTTCGGACATTCATTCCTATAATGCCCCTTTTCGTTGCAGTCCCAACAACGCACACTCGGACTAGCCCTAGACGAGCTCCTGCCCCGACCCTTGCTGCTCCCACTGTTTCTACTATTTCCCCTTCCCCTGCCAACATGTAACATCTCAGAAGACGACCCTTTAGTATTCCTGCGGCGAACATCCTCACCCAATACCAAATCCCGGATCTTTTCAAATGTTAACCCTTCAGGCCCAACTGAGTTAGTGACAGCTGTCACCGTCCCGGACCAACTATCAGGCAGTGAAGATAGCAAAATCACAGCTTTGGTCTCATCATCGAATCTCATTCCCACAGACGATAATCTGGACAGAAGAGAATTCAAATTATTTATGTGCTCGGTCACTGAGCTTCCCTCTTTCATTCTCATCGTGAACAACTCTCTCATCAAGAACACTTTATTAGCTGCAGATGGCTTTTCATACATGTTCGACAGAGCCAACATCATACCACGAGCCGTGGTTTCAGACATGATGTTAAATGCAACGCTCCTCGTCAACGACAATGTAATAACACCTCTAGCTTTCTTGTCCTTGGCATTCCACAGAGCTTCTTCAGCTTCATCCATTTTCTCCGGTTTTTCTTCCAGTACCATATCCAAGTCTTTTTGACCCAACAATGCATCTATCTGCATTTTCCACCAACTAAAATCCGAACCGTCAAACTTTTCAATCACCAATTTTCCGTCGTCGCCCATAATGCCAAACGAAAAATAGACCAAAGTTACCCGGCTCCAAAGTTGATAATAACCGGTCAAAAACTGACAACTAAACCAATCCCGAACAACCCGACCAATAACCCGAAAACTTGAACACCCAAAACCCGAACAACAACCCGAATAAACCTTAATCAGAAAACAAGAATGAGTAAACCTGTCTCTCCTGAACGCGGCTGAAAAACGGTTGCAAACGGCAGCAAATAATGATGTCACAATCGGTGGGGTCGATCCAAACGGTTCCTGTGGTAACAATATGCGACTCAAGGTTGAAGGAACCTTATCGCTATAGCCAAGAAAAGAAAAAAATACGCTTTTATTTCTTGTTGTGTTTCTCCTTGTAGATCACGACAAAACACAAAAAAAATCCTATATGCTCTTTTCTTTTTCTTTAGTCAAAACTTTCTTTGACCAAATTAAATAACCCATGAATATTCCTCTATTTCGTAATCCTGTACCACAAAAAGAATTGCTTTCAAAGGACTGCAACAAACAACTTAATTACGAACGAAAAAAAAAAATCTTGCGAAACGTTTCGTGAATCCAACGAGCCAAAGCTCTGATACCACTTGTTAGGATTAAGTGGCGCAGCGGAATAACCGATTCACAACGAACACGCAATAACAACCGAGAAAATATGAAGCACGACACACGAACACGAGAATTTTACGTGGTTCGGTTCCAGTGGGGAACCTACGTCCACGGGCTGCAACTAGGGATTTATTATTAAGCTCTGACCACTATTACAATTACATAGACAGGATATATATAGAGACTAATCTAGGGTTTAGGCTTGGTGAACAAGAAAACCTAAATGGGCTTTCTAAACATCTAATAAAACAAGCCCAATAGCAATAACTAGCCCAAGGACTTCACACCCAACATAAAGAATATAAGTTAATCTTTCAGGCCCAATAGAGAAAATAAATTAATCTTTCATTTTAAGTAGGCCCAATAGAGAGATATGATCAAGTTTCATTTTCTTTCTTCTGCAAAATTTCAAGCTTTCCAAAATTCTTGATTATGAATTATTATGAACAATACAAATAAATTATTTGATTAAGAGAGGTTAAAATAATAGTTAGCAAGGACAAATTATTTGCAGTTCACATCATAGTTAAGTTATATTTTGCTGGCTTAACAACATGAATGTTTTGTAATCAGAATTATCACCCGAAGTTATCCTATTTGGACAGTGATTAGGCACTGAATAACGCACTTGCTCACTCACTTAACCATGTCGTGGATAAACCAACCACCCTCGCACGCACCCTTCAAATCCAACACAAAACTCTTGCTCACAACCGTGACCGTGGTAACTTGGGCTCGCTCGCGCCGGTGTTAGCCCAGGGATGTTGAGGTGTTCGCAAGCCACGTGGCCTCGCTCGTGCCAGGTCCTCAACGGACAGTCTAGCTGTTGCTATTTATGGTATAGCATTGCTAAAATTCTTAAAACTACATACAAAACCAACGCTATTTCCGTAACCGCATCCATATCATTACAACTACTAGACTATGAACACTAATCAAATACGAACACTTCTCGCATCAAGACAACTAAAAACCCGATCATATTGTCTCAGCAACACGAGCAGAAATCGGGTTCCTAGATTTCATAGCCTCCATTTGTTTTATAGCACGTGCTGGATTTAAGCTTTTGGGACACGTGGCACTACAATTCTTTATTGTTCTACATCGGTAGATACGTTTATCATTCTCCGTAAGCGCCTGCAATCTCTCCTCCGTGTAGTCATCGCGGCTGTCAACCAGAAAGTAGAAAATCAACACGACATATAAATACGGAGAAAATCATTCATTTTCACCCATGGTTTTAGCCCAGAGGAAAAAGGTTTGAAATGATGTGGTGTGCTAAGATGACGGGCATTAAACCAAACCTTGGCATAGGGGATGCTCTTTTCGGTGTATATCTAAACAAGCAAATCACGATTCGACAAATGATCACTGCGTTAAGATTAAGATCTAATTGGCAAAAAAAACCTTGAAAAGTACTACGAGTCTAAAAACCCAATCAAAATAATACGCTCTAAAGTTTGGGGCTAAATTTAGTTTCCGACTAGGATTTAGCCTATGCTTTTTATCCGGCCCGCTATAAATTTAGTCTATGCTTTTTCCCCGCTAGCTAAAATTTAGCCCCGCTTTACACGTGATTAATTTTGATTGATTTTTTCGGACTCATTGTACTTATCAAGTTCTTTTTTCAGCCGAAATTATAGTCGACTTAGCATGTGGTACTTATTTGTCAAATACTCGAATCTTGATTAGCTGGTTTAGAGTTTAGACATGCCTATTTTTGCGAAAGCTAAAAATCTATGGTTCTGTAGCCTTACCTATCAGATATCCAGCGATGCGCGTGCAGCAACGCCGCAGGTCCATCAAACTCTTCCGGGTTCCACCAGTAGGACGGACACGATGTACTACAACAAGCACACAATATGCATTCATATAAACCATCTAGTCTCTTTCTATCTGCAGGTGTTTGTCTATATTCTTTTCCATCTGGTGGAGGTCTCTTCGTCTTCAACCACGGCTCAATCAACCTACAAACATCCGTCAAATACATGTACAAACATTATTTTCAACCATTTATGAACAGTTTATCAACACAATTAAGCATGCAGGATCAAATCTTCGTACTTGTACTGTTGGTAGAAATTTGTGAGATCAACAACAAGATCTTTGATCACATGCATATGTGGCAAAGGAGTAATGTATGTAGCCTTACTAGTGTCTGTATCAATTGGCTTTAAACATGCAACTGTGTTAGTTCCATCAATGTTCATGGCACATGACCCACATATTCCTTCTCTACATGATCTTCTATAGCTCAATGATGAATCATCTTCTGCTTTTATCTTCTGCAGTGCATCCAAAACCTGCAACAAATTCAAAAATCAAGAATATATATGCATATTATGCGTGTTTTCAGTACTAGAAAACTAGATCTTTTCCTGAGTGGAATATATAGTCAGAAATGCGTAGGAAACGATATTTAGCGACATGTTTCCAACAAAAATGATTTCGTTGGAAACTCTGTCCTAGAAAACTTTTTTTTAGTCTTCAGTACTAGAAAATTGGGTGGTTTCCTATGGCAAAATTTGTCATAAATGCGTAGAAAACGGCCTTAAAACGGTCTTAGTGACAACTTTCTGACAAAACTGATTTTTGTTGAAAAATCTTAGGAAACTTTTTGTAGGGAACGCTATTTAGTGACAGTTTTATGACGTTTGGAGAATCATTTTCATTAAAAAAATACGAAAATACGAAATTTACATCACAATCACAATAGAAGGTAGACGGTCAACAAGTTGCGCTGCCACCCCTTTAATTGCGAACCCTAGTCTACTAAAGACAAATCCTTGCCCCACCGGAGATAACTGTTGTTGTGGACGACCCGTTGGACCCTGGTCAAGAAACGAATAGCTTTTGGCACTAAGGAGCCAAAGGTATCAAAGGCCAAAGGGATAAAGACATGTTGGTTCTCTGCACAAGCTTTAGCATGCTTATCTACTTTCTTCGATTCCGCTTTTTATGACAAAACTATTTATGGGTTATGGGTGTGAGACGATCTTTAGCGACAGTTTTCCAACAAGTTGGAAAATAAAAAAAATCAGTCCCATGTAACTTTTTTGTCTTCAATAGTCAATACCAGAAAACTGGATAATTATCGATGACAAAATTCATCAAAAATTCGTATGCGTAGGAAACACTCTTTAGCGACAGATTTCCGACAAAACGGATAATTAAGGCTTGTCGGAAATATGTTGGTATTTCCCAAAAAAAAAAAAATGTAATTGCTAAATTGTTAATCTAGAACAAACATATAATTATAACGGTGTTGTGTATACCATGGGACCACAGGTGGTAAGATCAATAAAATAAGATTTAAGGCATGGTTTCTGTGAGGGAAGATCAGGGTTCCATCTATAGATCTTGAACTCTTTTTTTATAGCTTTAATATTATCTTTTAGGTGTTGTTGTGACTCAACGGCTGCTTGAGCATGGTCCTGACCCACTGGATGATCTTCAAGTATCCTGAACCTCTTCTGTTTTGGGCTCACTGAACCAAGACCACCGACAAGCTTCTTGTACCCTTCAGCTAACCACCTCCTGCTGCTGCTACTGAACCCCATAGCTTGACCGGTCTTACACACTGTTGTAGAGTAAAGAGTTGTAACTTACAAGTTTTTGATTATTGTAAGTGAAGATGACGATGCATGTCGAGGTTGGTGGTGATATTGGGTTGAGGTGGAGGCTAATGGTGACACATGGAGGCAATGGTGACACGTGGAACTTTATCTTTCCTTTAACGGGTCGATGTTCCGATTACCCGGGTACTCACCAATTGGTTATAAAAGCACCCCATACGCCTCTGGTGAAGACACGTCTTAGGTAGGTAGCGTTGGGTAGTCAGAACCCACCAAGCCACCAGTTCCGAAGAAAACCTGACCCCAAACCCGGCCGAAGGCATGACAGTGGAAAATCAGTAAAACCTGGTGGAATCAAGGTTGTGGAACTTTATCTAAAACAAATCATAAACACCTACAATACACCCACATTTGAAATAAAAAAAAAATTACAAACGCAAGGCCCTTCGTTTCCACTCGACTCGTCTAGTTCGTTTCTACACATGCTCGAAGTCGTTGCGTCGAATGATTTATGGATTTGGCATGCGTACTTTGGTCCTCCTGGCTCAAACAACATTAATGCCTACATCATTCACCACTATTCGATATCAAGTTACAAGAAACTGCTATGCCCTGTCCGTTTACAGTAAACAGTAGACAATATAGACACGGGTTCTATCTTGTTGATGGCATCTACCCTAGCTGGTTTGTTTGTATGAAATCCTATTCGTTTCTGACTGTCAGCAAAGAAAATTTTATTCAAGAAGATACGGGAATTTGCGAGAAAAGACGTTGAGCGTTTGGTTTTTTGAAAACAAGATGGCACATAATTGATCAACAGGGGTGTTTGACTAATCAAGCGAAAATAAGGAGCGTTGTATACGCATGCTTCATGTTGCACAATATAATCATAAAGGGGAGAGGCTCGTACTATCTCTAGATTACGTTATGGACTCTCCGACACACTTAAAGTTAGGGATGATATTATTTTGGAATTGAGGAATGAACAAACCCACTATCAATTACGATTTTGATCTAACGGAACATGTTGGTGGTTTAGATATTGACTTCAACGAGCCGTACTTACTTGTTACTTAATTTTATTCTTTAATTTTTCTTTTAACTTGCATTTTTTTCATAATTTTTATTATTTTATTTTATTTGTACTTTAATTTAAAAAATGTCGGTGTTTAGTGTATTTAGTTATTTTTATTTTTAAGAAGTTTGTTTTTTTCTAACAGCGAAAATTTTATATGTATAAATATATATATAGACCCAGCAAGGAGCTGGAAAACATACACGCAAACATTTTTTTAAAGTTTGTGATGGTGTGACGATCACCCCTAGTAAAATATGATGAAATGTGATGAAATGATGTGACACATGAGGATTGATTAGTGATAGTGTGATAACATCAGCATTAAATTCCATGAGCTATAGATGTGGGACTCACCTTAGTTAACTTCTAAATACGACATTTGTCACTTCGTTCAACGTACTGGCCCTTACCCTAAGCCGCCACCTTAGCCGACAACATCATGCGGCCCCTCGGTTAAGGCGTGGCTTGGCTCACTTCTTAGCTCGGCTCGCCTCTAACATGGTTAGGCTTTTTTATTATATTTTTGTTTGGTTTTTTAATTGTTTGAACACCTAATTTCCTTCTTTTTTTTACTACTTTTTATTTTTACTTTGTCTTTCCTGTGTTTTTCCTTCATCTCTTTCATCATCTTCTATTCTTCTACCTTTATTTAAAAGTAAATTTCATTCACACAAATTAAAGCCCAACCAATGGTCCTCAAATCAAGGACCCTCGGGCAAAACGACAATATATCAAATCCAAAGGATATTTACACCAAATATTCCAATTAATACTTTCAATCTAGACCTATGACGAATCCAAAAGAACGACGACGACTTAATCACTTCCACGACTTCGATAGCTTTACGTGACTTTCCCTTAAAGATTCTATCATTACGTTCATTCCAAATTGCCCACATTGTAGTGTAGATAATACCTCTTATAATTTAATTCTCATGCTTCGTCTTCCCTTGAGTGGTCGCCACCTTCAAGAGATTCCTCACTTCGAAAGCAAAAATGGGACTCATTTGACACCAAGTACCCACCCTAGCCCAAATCTTTGCCACAAACATGCATCCGGTAAACAAATGTGTAGTTTTTTCGATATCTTCGTTACACATAGCACACGACTTATCATCTAATAACATCCCACATTTGGATAGCTCCATACGTGTTGGCCCCGATTAAGATCCGCTCTCCAAAGCATGATTTTACATTTTAAAGGAGTCCAACACTTTCATTTCATGCTCGAATTTGTAGACGAAGCTGGCATATCGGAAATAAGTTTCTTAGCTTTACTAACAGAGAAGTCGCCATTCTTGTCCCCCAACCAACTCCATCGATCATCACCAAAGCTGAATTGAAACTCATGTAACTCTTCTAGGAGACTGAATAACTCGTTTACCTCCTCAAAGAATGAAGGAGTTCTATGCCAATCCCACAACAAGAATATTTTTGTGCCATTTACTACCTGCATCCTCTCACGAACAACCGCCCATTTATTTATTTTCCAATGCAAACAATGATGAGTATGTTATCCGCAATGGTTCCTCTCGCAACCAAGTGTCTCCCCAAAAAGAAATAGAAGAGCCGTCGCCAACCGTAGCCACGAAGTAACTAATGAGAGATCTTCCGTTAGAAAGCTTTTTATTGCAAACTTTGACAATTCGCCTCCAACTCCCACTAGCCGAAAGGCTACATGGAAGTAATGACCAAGGTCGACTAATACCATGACATCCCATTATCACCCTTTTCCACAAACAATTTGTTTCTTTTTTAAAGCGCCACGAGCATTTGAGAAGAAGGGCGTAGTTAATATCTTGTATTCTATTCACCCCTAAACCATTTTTCGGTCTTGTTATAACGTCCTAATTCTATTCTTCTACCTACCGTCTTTCAAATATTTATCTTCTCTCATAAATAATAATATAAAAGTTCAGAAAATAACTACTACTAATAAATATAGGGAAAATGACCAAAATGGCCCGTTGACCGTGTGATTTGCCAAAATGGCCCTCTCCCGTCTCTTTGAAGAGACGGGTCACGGCTCCCAACAAGCTTGAACCGTCTTCGGAGAGCCTTTAGTTTACAATCAATAATAAACCAACACGTGGCGTCTCTGATCCCGAGGACTGTCAGGCGTCTCTCGAGACGGGTCACAGCCGTTAAGAAGGCCCCGGTGGAGACGATTCACATTTCCCCAGCCGTCTCCCGAGACGTCTCGGGTCTCTTCGTCTCCGGTGAGTCCCGATGACTTGTCCGACGGTTCAGTTGTCCACCTCAACCCTATATATACCATTCTCCGTCCCAATCTCCGTCCCATTCCCCGTCTGACTCTCCACTAACACTAACACTATCACTACAACCACCGTCTCATTCATTCAAAGGAAAATGGCACCCCAACGATGGACTGGGGAACAAGAAATTGCACTAGTTTCAGCGTGGCAACATGTCGAAGATAGCCCACACCAAACAAACAAGTGGTACCGTATGTTGCATGAATACAATCGGTTGGTGGCAGGCTCAGACCGAACCATCGACTCTCTTAGCCGTAAGTGGAACGACTTGAACACGAAGTGTCAGATTTTCAACGGGTACCACTATCGGACACTTGAATTGGTACCTTCAGACATGCCCGAAGACGAGGCCATCAGATATACAAAAAAAAAAACAGTATCAATCCAAGGAGCACAAAGAATTCAAACATGTGTCTGCTTGGCAAATGATGAGGGACCGTTTTAACGCGTAGCTTATATAACTTTTGTAATCCAATTTATGTTTTTTTATTAATCCAATGAATCTTATGTTTATTTTATGTTTTTGATAGATTTTTGTTCCTTTATATTATGTGCTACGAGTTTCTCTATTTGGCCATATATTACAATATTACAACAATCTTGATTATCAAAACACGACAAATATTACAAAAACTATACTATTACACCAATAATAAACAAACTCGTTGCACACGTCGTCTACCGAGACGTATCCGTTCCACACGTCGACCACATAACGTAGTTAGCAGTAGGGGACGCCGACAAGTTCCAACGACGGACGTATGGTTGATTGGATATTACTTCCCAAATTTACTTGTTTTGAACCTTGTTTGAATGGTGTATGTGCTTTACATAGACAATAAAGTAGACCACCACATCATCGAGGCATTCTACACGGGTTAACCCACGCGCAGATGCGACAACGATCCAAGTAGCTGTACGCAGATGTAACAACAATCCAAGTAATCGGACAATATTTTCGTAAGCCGGTAGGCTTCGGTTGGAAAAGTGGAGGATTTAAAAACGTCATTGATTGGAAAGATGAAAGGTTTGATGAAGGTTTAGTATAGATGATAGAGGGGGGGTACAAATTTTGTGAAGTGAATTGGGTATTTATATACATTGGTGAAGACGGCTCCGAAGGCGGTTCAGAGGCTAGCCGAAGATGGCTCTAGCCTAGCCGAAGACGGCTTGAGTTCGGCAGTCAGTGAGACGTCTCAAGGGCCCACGGGAGACGATTCGGCGGCTCTGACACGTCTCGGGAGACGCCTGACAGTCCTCGGGATCAGAGACGCCACGTGTTGGTTTATTATTGGTTGTAAACTAAAGGCTCTCCGGAGACGGTTCAGGCTCGTTGGGGGCCGTGACCCGTCTCTTCAAAGAGACGGGAGGGAGCCATTTTGATAAATCACACGGTCAACGGGCCATTTTGATCATTTTCCCATAAATATATAAACAAATAAAAGTACGTAGTGGGGATACATGTGTTACTTTACATTTTTTTTAATGGGAGTATCACTTTTTTGACTTGGTGAGAAAGTCAAATAGCATTTTTGCTGAGCTTCCATGCATGAACGAGCAAGATGACAATGTCAGCCCTATTATACAACTGTTGATCAAACAAAGAAACCTTCACCACGCGGTATACCTCAAACACTATAAATCTCAGTTATGTCCTTTTATTTACATTCCATCTCTCAACTTCAATTCAATTCTCACTCAAGCATCAATTCCATATTCCCTCAAATGGCTTCCCTAAATATTATTAAAGCTATCTTTTTCTTGCTAGTTCTTTCTGTTACAATAAACAATACACCATGTGAAGCACAATTATCTTCTACATTCTATGACACTTCTTGTCCCAATGCACTACGTACAATCAGGACATCCATCAGAACAGCCATATCTCGTGAGCGTCGCATGGCGGCTTCCATCCTTCGTCTCCACTTCCATGATTGCTTTGTTCAGGTACTATTCTAACCATCTATATATATGATCACCATAGCTTCCATACGTAAACATCAATCTGTAACAATTTTTTTAACATTTAATGCAGGGATGTGACGCGTCAATCTTGCTAGATGACGGCCCTTCAATAATAAGTGAAAAAAACGCGTTGCCTAATAAGGGTTCTGTAAGAGGTTATGAAGTGATAGAGGCTGCAAAATCTGAGGTTGAAAAACTTTGTCCTGGAGTTGTATCATGTGCTGATGTATTAACCGTGGCTGCCCGTGATGCATCTGAAATGGTTGGTGGTCCATCATGGTCTGTGAAGCTTGGAAGAAGAGACTCAACCACGGCTAACCTTGGTCTAGCAGAAACCGGTCTTCCTAGTTTCAAAGCATCGCTAGACTCACTTATTTCCAACTTCGGTGATCATGGACTTAGTGCCAGGGACATGGTTGCATTATCAGGTACTTCATTACCAAAGAGTTCAATCCATTAACTAATATATAATCTGTTGTACAAAAACGAAATTGTATGCTAATATTGGATATGGGATTAATGCAGGAGCTCACACTATTGGACAAGCTCAATGCTTCTTATTTCGTGATAGGATATACAACAACGGATCAGATATTGATGCAGGATTTGCAAGCACCCGTAGACGTGGTTGCCCTATAAATGGTGGTAACGGAAATCTTGCACCCCTTGATTTGGTGACACCAAATTCGTTTGACTATAACTACTTCAAGAACTTGATACAAAAGAAAGGTCTTCTTGAATCGGATCAAGTATTATTTAGTGGCGGATCAACGGACAACATTGTTAGGGAATATAGCAACAATCCTTCAAAGTTCAAGTCAGATTTTGCTGCTGCAATGGTGAAGATGAGTGAAATCAGACCGCTAATAGATCAGGAAGGAGTCATAAGGAAGATTTGTGTCGCCCTTCCATAATTTTCCATATATAGTTGTTTTATTATGGATCCACTTCATTTTCAATTCTTTTGAAATTACAATTGTAATCATATCTTAATTCTTTTAATTATTTTCTTTTTAACTATAAAAAGCAAAACTCCCAAAGTGTCCATTACATATGTTTTGTAAGAAAAATATATAAATAATTTATTAGTTTTCTTTTTATTATATTTGAATTTATTATTACTTTTACAAGTTTAAAAAGACAAAAAAAAATTACAAATAATTACGGATATATACTACCCTCAACTAGTATTACACTCTAAGATTCCCCTTCCCGCTAAACGTTGATTTCTATCAACATTTAGCTTGCAACACACAAAAAAAAAATAACAAAACTAAACCAAACTTCCTTACTAATCTAACGAAACTCAGAGTCATCCTGGAGATTCCTCAAAAATATGAGGATCATGGCAAGTAGAAAAAATGGCTCCTCAATATGATTTTTTTTAAATATAAATAACCTACCTTGCATGTTTTAAAAAGAACACATTTGAATCTCCCACCCTATCTTCTTGTAATTGGTAATTACTTTATTTGATCTTTGTCCAAATCATTTAAATATATTCATTACGAGAGAGCAATCAATCGTAGTCACCCCCACCCCCATATTCTTTCCTTTTCATGTCACTCACCTTCACAGCCGTAGAATTTAGCGAAGATCATTCCTATGGAATCAAGAGTCTCGCTATCCCAAACCAGATGTTAGGCCTATTGTTTCTTCACTGAGGGCTCGGGACGAATAGAAAAATAGCTCCTAAATATCATATTTTTTGGGAATATATATATATATATATAATTGAAGCCTTTAGGAAGAGTTCACCATATGTGGCCGCCCACCCTGCCGGCCCTTTGGGCCAACGCTGATGAAACCCGAAACCAAACCAAATTTAGCGGGGACCTCAAAAGAGGAATCCAACCTACCTCAGAAGTTGCTACGTTGATCTTATCAACCATTGTGATTTGAAAGCGGGTTATGACAAGAAAAATCAGAAACAAGTGAATCATTTAGACTCAATGGATTTTAAAATGCACTCAATTCGTTCCTAAAATTAGTACTGCCTCAAAAATCAAGGTTGCATTTTCCATCTTGAAGATATACAAACTCCTTAACCGCATACCAAATCTGGGATGTTGAGATCATACCGAATATGAGATGTACCAAGCGCGGAGAGAGAGTTCCAGTAAAATAAAGCCACATAGGCGTCTATTATAGCATGTAAAAAGAACACATTTGAATCTCCAACCCCTAGCTTCTTGTAATTGGTAATTAAGTTTATCTAATCTTTTTTAAAGTCAAATAGGCATTTGTTTACATGCTATAATAGACGACTAGGGGAAGTATATGTGAAAAACCCATATTAGATGAAAAACTCCAAGAAACCCATTGAGTGGACCATATTCATCCACATCAACAAGCCAAGATTTCATAATATTATATTAAGAAGGGTAACATATTCATTTACACTACCCCCCTTCTCTCTCTCCATATATATATGTTTTCCCTCCTCTCTCTCTTCATTTTTTTTTTCAAATTCAAAGCAATCCTCTCTCTACCTCCCTCTCTCTCTCTCTCTCTAGAACCACCACCACCACCACAACTACCACCACAGCCACCACCTCCGACCATCATCTCACCCTCTCTTTAGAACCACCACCACCATGACCGGTCTCCTCCACTAAAACCACCTCCACAACCCGTCTCCTCCTCCACTGAAACCATCACCACCACCATGACTCGTCAGAAGTTAAAGGGGTTTTTAAAGCCTTCAAGCTCTTCTCCCAGATCTACAAGTAATCTCATCTCTATGTATCTAACTTTTCATGAAAGTATTATTATTATTATTATTATGTTGGATGGTTTGGAAGTTCTTTATCGCTGAATGTTCTCATTTTCTTAATGTTTTGTGTTGATCCCACTACAAGCTCACGAGACAAGTTTCTAGTGGTTTTGTATCATGCTTCCCGAACCTGGTCATCAAATTCAACAGCCTTTGGTTAAAAAGTGGAACTAGTGTTTAATAATAATAATAATAATAATAATAATAATAATATTATTATTATTATTATTATTATTATTATTATTATTATTATTATTATTATTATTATTATTCATGCTATATTAACTAATATTATTATTTATACTATATATGATATTATTATTCTCCCACTGTTTTTTTGATTTTGTACTATTATTATTATTATTATAAAAGTTAAAAACGATTTCCATTCTTGAAATACAACGATTTGGATGAATGTGTAAAGAAACTGTGATATTGTTAAACAAAAAAAGATACATCGATTTTTCCATTCTTGAAATACTATAATAATAATAGTAGTTTTGGGGATAGTTTTTGTTCGCATACCAAGTGTTCGATCAAATGCTTGAATGAAAAAAAAAACTTATGTTAACGTTTTTTTATTTTTTTATTATTATTATTTTGTTTATGTTTAGATTTTTATTAGATTGAGGACATGAGGTTGACAGATCACATGTGATTGATGAATAATTTTGTAGTTTTTTTTATGTTAGTATATGCTAACACATGTTATCTGTTCCAGTGTCGGTTTTCACGAGTCGGCTATTTGAACAAGGCGGCGTTGGTGATGTGGCTGTGGTAAGTGATGTAATTGATGAATAAATGTGTAATCTTTTTATGTTACTATATGCTAACACATATTAGTCATGCCCATTATATGTTTGAGGATCCCAACTAACATATGTATCTGTTACAGTGTTGGTTTTCACATGCTAGTATATACCCAGCTAACACATGCTAGTATATACCCAACTAACAGTTAGTGATGCTCACACACGTTAGTGATGCTAACACATGCTCACACACGTTAGTGATGCTAACACATGCTAGTATATACCCAACTAACAGTTGTTAGGGTCCATATGACATACGCTATTTTCAGTAAAACATATGTTTTAGAATATGCTAACACATGCTACTAATGTCTTTTATCATATTATATATTTCATGAATATGAGGATAATTTTTTGGTATATGGATTTGGATTGGTTATGATTTGATTTTTTAAATTTATTATTGTTGGATTTCAAACCCTATTAATCGTATTTGAGTAGTTGTATTAACATAGTTGTAAAAATCGCGTTTAGTGTTGTTTATACACATGTTTGAGTATTATACACTTGGCACTTCAAATTGAGTACGATACACATGGCATTGCAGATTTGGTATTGTTTATACACATGTTAGTGATGCTAACACATGCTAGTATATACCTAACTAACAGGTGGTAGGGTTCATATGACATACGTAATATATGCCTAACTAACGTGTGTTAGGGTTCATATGACATACGTTATTTCAGTAAAACATATGTTTTTAGAATACAGTACACATGTTAGTGATGTCTCATTATATGTTTCGGAGAGCCCAACTAACACGTGTTATCTTTTTTTTGTAGGTGAAGAGATGTTTTGTGTTAAAGATGAAGATGGGTATCAAGAACGAAGCATAGCTAGATCTTTTTTATGTTGTTATGATAGTTTTTTATCATTCACAAATAATTATGTATGTATGAAAACTTTTTTGATACATTTTTAGTATTGATTGTAATGATCGTTTTTATAATTTATTAAATAAATACACATTTTTATGTGATCTTTTATTATGTTCTTTTAGTATATGTCTGGTAACACATGTTAGCGATGTCTCACATGATGTCAGAATTTTGCATTACAACACTTAACGTATGTTAATTTTTCGTGCTGGAGAAAGTGCCATAAAGTAGGAGAGAGGTGACTTGACAAGTGTCAAATCAACCTTTTTAAACCTAGGATTCAGAAAATTGCTCAATGACTCATTTGCCCTTGATCTCATTACAACCACACAAAATGCAAGTGGCTTCTATTATTATAAACAATTAATTAAGGACCATTGATCAAGTTTGATCAATGGTCACCATAGAGTTTAAAGGGTTTTTCATGAAGATGAGGTTTCCCCTTAATCCATCTCCTAGACGACTATATATAACTTTATTTCCACCCATAGCTTCTAGTACTTAACAATATAAAAAAAAATACTTCAAGAATAAAAATTAAGTAGGTAGATATAAGTTAGTTTCAAGAAATTTTTTATAGAAATGTATAAAAATGAAAATTAAAAACTAAATATTCATGTTTATCTATCTATATATATATTGCAAAGGGAGAAATCCTACATGTCATTTATTTAGGCATTCTCTTCTTTGAGAGATGCCATGTAGGATCATATGTGGCACCTACTACACCAATTAAAAAAAACAAATAATATATTAAAACATAATCTACTAAATTTAAATATTAAACATTTATTATTTTCTCTCTCATGTTTCCTCCCATAACTTTTAAACGTTAATATCTTTTATATACGAGATTTTTTGAAGAAAAAAATTCCACCAAATTAACGAGCGTTTTATTATCTTTCCAACGAGTATCATATTGCTATATAAAAAACGGAGAAAACAACGACTATTTTTTGTAACCCGACAAGTATTGTGTCGGGTTTGGGATTAGTTTAAGAAAAATTGTGGGTTTGGGACTTTTTTTTCTTATTTCATACTAAAAACTTTATAGTATGTAACTAAAATATATGTATGGTTATTATAATACTATTTCAATAAATAACTTTTTTTTCTTATTTCATACTAAAAACTTTATAGTATGTAACTAAAATATATGTATGGTTATTATAATACTATTTCAATAAATAACTTTTTTTTCTTATTTCATGTTAGTTCTTTTTAGAATGACCGATTACAGTTTTCCTGCATGTAACTGTAAAGCGCATCAGTCTATTTCATATGTAAAATTGATATGTTATATTAGATATTTCAGCCCGGGACGCTCCCGGGATAAAAACTAGTAATATATACTTCAAATTAATAAAGAATACGCTAGATTATACTTCATATAAAAATCAAAAAAATATATATTGTTTTGTAGATCGTCCAATTTGCTTCACGCTTTCGCGCACCCAGATTAAGTTGAATCCGGTAGCAATTAAAAAATATTTTTTTTCTTATATATCATTGTCCATATTGATATTCAAATATTTATCGGCCTAGCTACATATATCAAAAAGCCACAAGATATACATACATGCGAATATCTCCATGAAAACACAATTTGGTGGTTTGATTTGGTCCACAGCTCGCAAGACGACATTCATACATATATACTTGTTTGCATAGTCTATGAAACACAACTAAAGAGAATGATTTTATTATTTTTTAAGTTTGTTTTATTACACTACTAGCTGGCATTTGATTAAATTAATATAAAATCTCCAATCTACAAACAATATTAAACTTTGACATTACTGTAAGGAGCTGTCAGGATTTAAATACAGACATGACCTGGTCAGGGATGTCTTATGGGACGTCTTACGAAGAGCAGGGATTTCAGCCAGGAAAGAGGCCCCGGTTAATTTTTTGACGGATCCACTTGAGGGGCGGTCCACCCTAAGACCAGCGGATGTCCTTGTGTTTGGGTGGACGCAGGGCAAGCACGCGTGCGTTGATCTCACAGGGGTGTCTCCTTTGGTGGGACTTCGGGATTCGGGGTTTGTGGCAGGGCAGGCAGTCTTAAAAGCTGAATCCAAGAAAGTTGACAAACATGAAGCAGCTTGTCTTGAAAACCAACACGTCTTTGTGCCCTTCGCTTTTGACACATTTGGGGCCCTTGCTCCCGAAGCAATCCAGTTTTTAGATCGAGTGCAAAAGGTGGTGCAGAGTAACTCTCCTGCGGCCAAGAACACAAGCTTTATATTTAATAGAGTAGGCTTTACTATCCAAAAAGGGGTTGCGGCGCAGCTTGTTGCCCGTCTACCCGCGCCTGACTTGTAATTCTTGTTGGTATCGATTATAACCTTAAAAAAAAAAAAAAAAATTATACGAAAAAAAGTTTGTTCACGTTATAGGAGGAGCTAAAACTATGTTAGAGAAGCTAATAATATTTTTTAACATTATATATGTAGTTGAACATAGTTGAACATGTATACACTGATACACCATACTCTTTTATTTTTTCCTCTCACCCCTCTCTCCTTGGTACTTAGCATCCACCTTAGAGTCGGACAAGAAAAGAGCCTCTCTATTGGGATTGCTCTTAGTACATTAATAATTCTAATAATATTTCTACACAAGACCAACACTACTATAAACATATAGACGTATAGTTATTTAGGTCCATTACGTATCAAAAACCAAATCACTCATATAATATGATCGAAAAACTAATGACTATTGTATTATAGATTGTCTATTTCATATGGCCCGAAAAGAATAACTCATTATCGACCTAAAATGTAAAATCTAACAATTCAAAAAAAATTATACAATCGTGCCCTCTATGAGAAAGATAATTTCAGATGTCTTCAATATTATGTTTTTAAATTTTAACCACATTTCTCTTTTTTATATTCATTTGTGATTTATCAGTTTTTCATAATCGATCTCATAATTAAAAATATTTTTATACACTTTTTTTTTCATAATATAAGTTGTTTTATCTTCATGATATTGTCAGCATAATCATATGTTTCTAGAGTTGCTAGAAAACATATATATTTAAAATATGTGTAATAAATATATATATATATATAACAAAATGTCATAAAAAACTATTAACAACATTATAATGTTACTTACAATGAAACCTTTTTTAGCATATATTCAGCTTAGGAAAAAATTAAAAAGAAAGTAGTGGAGATACATGTGTTAGTTTACAATTTCTAATAAGGATACAACTTTATTGACTTGGTGAATAGTCAAATACCATTTGTGCTAGCTTCCATGCATGAACAAGCAAGAGTACAAAGTCAGCCCATTATACCACTCTTGATCAAACAAAGACACCTTCATATATCACGCGGTTTAATCCATATTAACACCTATATATAAATCTCTGTCATTCCTTTTTATTTGCATTCCATCTCTCAACTTCAATTCTCACTCAAGCATCAATTCCATTCCTTCAAATGGCTTCTCAAAATATTATTAAAGCTATCTTTTTCTTGCTAATTCTTTGTGTTACAATAAACAATACACCATGTGAAGCACAATTATCTTCTACATTCTATGACACTTCTTGTCCCAATGCACTACGTACAATCAGGACATCCATCAGAACAGCCATATCTCGTGAGCGTCGCATGGCGGCTTCCATCCTTCGTCTCCACTTCCATGATTGCTTTGTTCAGGTACTTTTGTTGACCATCTATATGATCACCGTAGCTTCCATACGTAAACATCAATGTGTAACGATTTTTTTAACATTAAATGCAGGGATGTGACGCGTCAATCTTGCTAGATGACGGCCCTTCAATAATAAGTGAAAAGAATGCGTTGCCTAATAAGGGTTCTGTAAGAGGTTATGAAGTGATAGAGGCTGCAAAGTCTGAGGTTGAAAAACTTTGTCCTGGAGTTGTATCATGTGCTGATGTGTTAACCGTGGCTGCCCGTGATGCATCTGAAATGGTTGGTGGTCCATCATGGTCTGTGAAGCTTGGAAGAAGAGACTCAACAACGGCTAACCTTGTTCTAGCAGAAACCGGTCTTCCTAGTTTCAAAGCATCACTAGATTCCCTTATTTCCGCCTTCGGTGATCACGGACTTAGTGCCAGGGATATGGTAGCATTATCAGGTACTTCATTACCAAAGAGTTCAATACATCAACTAATATATAATTTTTCATATAAAACTAATATTGGATATGGTATTAATGCAGGAGCTCATACTATTGGACAAGCTCAATGCTTCTTATTCCGTGACAGGATATACAACAACGGATCAGATATTGATGCAGGATTTGCTAGCACCCGTAGACGTGGTTGCCCTATAAACAATGGTAACGGAAATCTTGCACCACTAGATTTGGTGACACCTAATTCGTTTGATTATAACTACTTCAAGAACTTGATACAAAAGAAGGGTCTTCTTGAGTCCGATCAAGTGTTGTTTAGCGGTGGATCAACAGACAGCATTGTTAGGGAATATAGCAACAATCCTTCAAAGTTCAAGTCGGATTTTGCTGCAGCAATGGTGAAGATGAGTGAAATCAGGCCGCTAATAGGCCAGGAAGGAGTCATAAGGAAGATTTGTGGTGCCCTTCCATAGTCTTCCATATATAGTTGTATTGATATTGATTATGGATCCACTTCATTTTCCAGTTCTTCCGAAATTACAATTACAATTGTAATCATATCTTGATTCTTTTCATTATTTTCTTTTTAAGTATAAAAAGCAAAACTCCCAAGTGTCCATTACATATGTTTTTTGTATTGTTCATTGTATCCCATCCAACAAGAAAAATATATAAATTATTTATTAGTTTTCTTTTTATTATATTTGAAGTTATTATTATTTTTACAAATTTAAAAAACATAAAAAAATACAAACAATTATGAATATATACTACCCTAAATTAATATTACGCTTTAAGATTCCCTCCCAGCTAAACGTTTCTATCAACATTTAGCTTGCAACACACAAAAAAATAACAAAAACTAAACCAAACTTCCTTACTAATCTAGTGAAACCCAGGGCTCACAAATTTAAGGACCCATGGCAAGCAGAAAAAATGGTGGCTCCTAAATATGATTTTCTTTTTTATAATAGGAAAAATTACAGAAATCGTCATGTATGTTTACAATGTTTTTCAGTAGTTCCCATTTAACTTTAAAATTGATGAGAATCATATTTTTATGCTGTAAAACTTTGCATCTTTAGTACTTTAGGTCAAACCTGGTTTGTTTTTCTCATTAAATTACATCACATGCATAGCACATGAGAATATAAATGTCCTTTTACATCAATTTTTCTAGTTGGTCATCTCTCTCTCTCTCTCTCTCTCTCTCTCTCTCTCTCTCTCTCTCATGTTTGACAAGCCAATTTGAAGAAGAAACAACAAAAAAAACTTTACTATTTCCCCTCTGTTCCTTGTCTTGATACCTCCATTTTTCTTTAGAAAATAATATAAGCTTCATGAAGAATCTTGAACTATAAAAGTCATTTCTTTATAATTTTTTTCCAGGTAGGTATCATATGTATAGAAATAAAACAATTCTTGAAGTTAGGCTGTACAAGTGGTGCATGCGGTGGATTGGTTAGAGAGAGAAAGGGTAAGCTGGGTGGTGGTGTTTCTTAGTGGAGGTGGTTGTCGGATGCTTGGTGTTTGGACTGTGGAGGTGGTGTTCGGCGGTGTTAGTCGGTTGTCGTATTCAACCTCAAGACACCGGCACCACCATCCTCCGCCGCTAGATTTGTTATGAAAAAACCCTAAATCGATTTGGGCACTAGGCGCTACCAACTTGGCTGACTGGGGAGTTGCGAGTACTCGGCCTAGTAATCGCTCAACTCGGACGACTTTTGCAACTATGATGGTGGTTGTTGAATGTGTGGGGTTCATAGTGGTTGTCGGATTTGGTCATGTTTAGTGGTTAGTGGCAGGTGATGATGGTGTAGGGTTGTTGGTGGCATGTTGTGGTGGTGGGGGGTTAGTGGAGGCAGCTTGTGGTGCTGGAGGGGGGGGGGTTAGTGGAGCCAGCTTATGGTGCTGAGGGTTGGTAAGGGCAGGTTATTGTTGTGGTGGTGGTATTAGGTTGGTAGTAGAGGTGGTGGTGGGTTAGTGGTGGTGGCCTGGGTTGGTGACGGACGGGAGGGAGGGATAGGGGGAAGTGGTGAGGAAGATAAAGAGAATGAGAGAGAGAAGAAAATGTATGGAGTTGAGGGATTTATGTATTTTTAGTTCTAAAAAATAATATAGCATTATTTATCAAGTATAACTTAAATAAATGAACAAAATTACGAAGTTACCCTCATGTGGAGTCCACATAACCCTTTTTTAACGTTAAAATTTAACTAAGTTAGTGTTAAATGACAAAAGATGCAAGGTTTAACAACATAAAGGATGATTCTCATCAATTTTAAAGTTAAATGCAACCATTGAAAAACACCGTAAACAT
This sequence comes from Ambrosia artemisiifolia, assembly GCA_032199755.1. Lineage (NCBI taxonomy): Eukaryota > Viridiplantae > Streptophyta > Magnoliopsida > Asterales > Asteraceae > Ambrosia > Ambrosia artemisiifolia. The sequence goes on from CM063519.1 coordinate 4,834,895, forward strand.
AAAAGAACGATTTCTGTAATTTTTCCTTTATAATATATATAACTCAGTAACCCACCATGCATGTTCTCTAGGCCAGCCTTGATAAAACTCAAATCCAACCCAAAGTTAGTGAGGACCTTATAAGAGGAATCCAATCTACCAACGAAGTTGTTATCCAATCCACCATTGTGATTTGGAAGGGCGTACTTATGACCAGAGAAAGCAGAAACATGTGAATTATTTAGCATGTAATTCATTTCTACAATTAGCATCACCTCCAAAGTTAGGGTTCCATTTCCCATCTCCAATGACATAAGAACTTATTAACCGTAGACCAGATATGCAGCAACCACCTCACCTGCAACCACCACCGCCTCTTTCCAACCTCGTTCTTCTATATCTCTCCTCTAATGCCACCACCATCACTCACCAATCTCTCTATTTTTTAAACACTCCAGGGCTGATCATTGTTCTTCAAGACTCAAATGAGTTGTTAAAACGATTTTTGACACCCAGCAAACCTCGGTTAATACTTTTTACAAACATATAAATCTAACTTAGCAAAACATTCATAAAACATGCTAAGTGTTTTATATATTAATACGTATTATCGGATTCGTAACCAACATGAGATAAATCCGGATTGAAAGTTAAGAATAAAGAACTTAGATGAATAAAGAACTTATCTGAATAAAGAACTTAGCTGAATAGCGAACTTAGCTGGTAAGTTCGCTATGTTGTCGGGTTCTAACTATAAATACCACCCTTAAACTCATTTTTACCACTTTTGAAACCCTAATCCGCATCCCAACACCCCTATACGAATATTAACATCTGAAAACACATTTTTCACCCGAACACTCCATTTTTTTAGTATAAACAACCTCAAAAGTCATTATAAGTGAAGATCGAAAGGTGTGTAACCCATCTAAAACCTTTTTAATCAATTTTAATGATGTTGTTTATAAAACCCACATGTCCATATCTGATTTAAGTATGTTTTCCTCATTCAAAACTCTTTCTAACAATTTCCTAATTAGATCTAAACATTAAAAGTGAGTTTTCTCAAAGTAATGAACGTGGATGATAATGGGATGGTATTGGTGACCTAGAAATTTGGGGGTTTTTGTGTTATTCCTCAGTTGAATGATAATATGATGTTGTTTGGATGGTTTGTGATGGGTTAGAAACATGTTTAAGTGGTGTTTGGCTTGTGTATGAGTTTTGACCCATTCGGGAGTTTATTGTTAGATCTAGGGTTATTTATGAAATTTGAATGATAATAATCTAATAGAAACATGCTAGGATGATTACACAAGAGATTTGGTCTCATAATAAACGTTAGGGGTGTTCATGGTTCGGTTCCAAACCGTGAAACCGCCCAAACCGCTCATCGGTTTGGTTTCACGGTTGGTTTTTTTATTGATCTTTCAGTCGGTCGGTTTCAATATTTTGAAACCGTAGCCAACGGTTTGGTTTACGGTTTATAGCAAAAACCAACCGTAAAAAACCGGACCGGACCGTATGATTTTATTTATTTTAAATATTTAATAGTATACATAATTTTATTTTGCATTCATAGATAAAATAAATATGTAAACTACAATCTGTAAAAACTTTAGTAAAATTAAATTGGGCTCAACCCATTTTGCAACAATTGTCTTAAAAACTAAAGTTATCTTTTGTTAGTTGTTTGCTAATGGCTGCAATTATTTAGATGTTTGTTTTTGTTAAAATTACTTATGGTTTTTTTAGATCATTAATGTACCTAGGTGTTGTTAACTGTTATTAAAAAATCACCATATGTATTTAGATTTTGTTAACCCAAACCGCGAAACCAAACCGGAACCAAACCGGAACTAATGGTTTGGTTTGGTTCGGTTTAAAAACTCTACGGTTTGGTTTTGGTTTACAAAAGTAAAAAACCGTTACTAGCGGTTCGGTTTACGGTTTGACCCAAAAACCGCGAAAACCGGACCATGAACACCCCTAATAAACGTGGGAACATGTCTAGTTGAGAAATTTGCCATTTATGGAAACATTTACATGCACATTGATGTGACATCCTCATAATATGCCACTTTGGGAAAGTATTTGTTCTATACATGAAATCAATCGATTGGCAAGTCAAAGTGATATATTGGAATAATAACACATTAGAAATAGGGTCCATGCTTTAAATCGGACTTGTGATGCTTGAAAACGCAGCTTAGACCGGATTCTATTATAAACGAAGATATCTTATCTTCGCTTAGCACCCATCTTTGCCCAACAACTATCTTCATTTAGTAGCTATGTTCGTTTAGTAGCTATGTTCGTTAAATGTTTATCTTCATTACATGTCTATCTTCTCCTTGTACAGAATCATATCATTTCACATGTATTGCAAAAACGATTATCTGAAAACATTTTCATGATTAATAAACTTACATATGGGTCACCAACGAGATGTCGGGTCTTGTGTGGTCGTGTCAAACGTTAAGCGCTTTTACAAACATACAAAGTCAAGGTCTTGGACAACTAAGGGTTATTATACAAACGTGTCACCGGTCAAACACTTATAGGCTATCTATGGTAGGTTTCCAGTAGTCGGGACTACCATAACACGCCTGTTTTACTACTTACTTGAAGATGCAATCTAAGGTGAGTTTCATGACCCCTTTTTACTGTTTTCCTGGGGGGGGGGGGACATGCTACGCAAATAGCAAACACTGAACTTCATGGATTACATAGATACTATTATATTACTTGTGTACTAAGCGACTCTCATCCTAAGTCCTCACTTTACTTGGGCCACGAATATGGGGGTACATAGCGGGGAAATGTGGATAGATCTATTGGGCCTGACAAACCCCACCCGGGGCAACTTGAGGTTGGACGGGTGCATATTGTCTCAAATTACACAGGACTTATTGGGGATGACAGTAATCCGAATAACGAAGCAAAATATGTTGTACACATACTACAGTCAGCAGTGGTTCAAATCGCTTGAGTAACTTGTACGATGTATAGCTAGCATCCAGTATAAGGAGTATTGTATGTGAATCCGGTTTTGACAAAAAGGCTTTTCAAACACTAAAACCTGTGAACTCACCAGCATTCATATGTTGACCAGTTTTAGCATGTTTTCTTAGGTCGCTAAGGTAGCAATCAAGGAATGGGACGCACGGAGTCACACTGGATTCTAGTGTTACGTTTGAGCTATTCGAGCATTGTTTAACATTACTTTTCAAACATTAATTTTTGTTGGTTTTGGGTTGTAACTTTTCAAGCATTACTTTTGAGTTTGTAGACTTTTTATGCTTCCGTGAAACTTTTAAACTTCGTGGTTGTTTTCAAACGTAATCTTTTCTCATATAGTTGCCGTTTATTATTACTGTGAACTTGGATCCTGGATTGTCACAAGCCTCGCGGTAAAATCATGCAAGTGGAATTTGAGGGTGTGACACGATTTGTCTGTACTTGTAAGTACAAAGCTCTATATTATTAGTAGGGCCGGACCAGCCAAAGCGAATAGCACCAAACTGAATTAGATAGATTCATATTTCTCGGAAGTTTACGAAAAGAGCACCAAACAGAATTAGATAGAAGATATGATTAATTAAACACAAACTTAGGTAAGGTAAAATTAAACAATATATCCCCATACAGTTACTAATCAATTGAATCAATAAGTTACCAAACTGAACGTTTAATTTTATAACACATCAAATGTGCAAACTAGTTCGATCTTCACGCTGAAGGTATTGCAAAAAAAAAAAAAAAAAAAAAAAAAAACAGAGATTCAACTCAAACTAAAAAAGAATTCGTTGTAGATAAACACACAAATACACATTGTTGATCAATTATAATCATTTTATTTTTTACTGACCTGAGATTGAAAGTGAATTGAAACATGGGATCCATCTGCTTTGGGTTATTACTTAATGGTTTAGCATGAGCAATAACAAAATCTATACATACAATAACGAAAGCATGGTGTGACACGGCATTAGATTAGACTCTCACACTTCTTGAGCAGCACATGACACTAGATGAGGCATTCCTCTCCGTTATTTCCCTTAAAAAAAAAATTCTCTGTCATTCCCCCTCCACACCCCCACAATTTTTAAACGTTAATAACTTATATGTACAATATTAAAAAAAATTACACCAAGTTAACGAGCGTTTTATTATTTTTCAAATTCCAATGAGTATCATAGTGCTATACAAAAAACGAAAAAAAAAACGACTTTTTAGTGGGTTTTTGTTCATACAAGAAAAACAACACAATGTGTTCGGATAATTCATTAATCATGTCTAGGCAAGTCACTAATCATGTTAAAACCAATAAATAGGAATTCAATTTTCATACAGAGCAAAATAGGTTAAAATCAGTCATTTCCAAAAAAGTCACACCTTCAAAACCACCGCATCATGTCATACCAGCTTTTGGTTAATACCCATTTTATTAAAAGCCCCAACTACTTTGTCAGACATCAACATATTAAAAAGCTACGTTAAAAGCTCCAGCTACTATTCTCATGTCATGGAACATGAGAACATCTTGAAATTAAACAAGGTATATGGACGGAAGACGACACCATAAGGCCATAGCAACAACCACCTATTTATCATGCTGATCAATTTTTTAACAACATAATAGAAAAAGAAACCAGAGACGCGCCGAACCTACGTATCCTTTTATTTTTAAATTTTGTAATATCTTATAGAAATGTTTCTTAAGTATTGATCTAGAAACCGATTATTGTTTAGGTTATTCATATTCCCGGTCTTTTGTTTTCTTGATTTTGGCTTTGTCCAACAATACTATTAGCTCCATAACTTATTTTGATTATTATGATACCCAAGGCATACCACTATACTATTTGGACATTGGATTTCCACACATCAGGCTTCAGTCAGTGCAACTTTGAAAAACGGGTCATAATTAAAGGGTTGTTTGGTAGCCTCTTAATGGTCGATAACATCTGAATGGTTAAGCGGTAACCTTAAGTCTGAATGGTTAAGAGGCAACCGTTAAGATGTTACTTCTTAACTATTCATACTTAATATTACATCTTAACCATTAAAAGATTATAAACCATTTAGATGTAGCCTCTTAATGACCATTCAGAGACTACCAAACAACCCCTAACTATAATAACTAACCGATTAGTAAATCTCATATTGTAGGTATCTGATATAAATTCTAGACTCATGAAAACCCCAAAAAGATAACTTGACATTCTAAAGATTTTAAGAACCACATATATGATCCAATCAAGAGCACCGGCTTTAATACCAGTTGAAAGTCCAATGACCGGACCTATGACGAATCAAATCTCGGTGATTGAAACGCGATTAGCTCTCAGTACCTTCGCACAACAACGAACATACACACATAGTGCACTTACAAACATCAAATAATAATTTTGTTGCAGAAGCGTGTACACGTTACTTAAATCCGATTCAATCCCATTGGTGATCCAATTACGATTCGTTAAAACAATTATATTATAACCAACCATAATGGGTTTAGAGTTTTACACCTTTGACAAAAATGAAAAACTTGCATAATGGACCCGACAAACGTCAAGCCATTTGACATCAATCACGAAACTCTCAAATCCTGGTCAGACGCTCAAAACAATGGGATAACGACATGTGGTGCAGCGGTGGTGGCGTGTGGAAATTGGGTTGCGGCACGGGCTGCGACGACGACGGTGAAGGTGGCGACGGTGGAGTTTGGTTGTGATGTCTGGTTTCTTTTGTGATCTCTTGTGCCCTAATTAGTTTGTTTACCAACTCTTTAAATCAATTACATATTTTTCATTGGGTAAGGACATATGTAATCGACTATCTACATGTGTATGTTTTAAGAGTGGAAAATATATAATTGATTTTAAGTTGAGTATAAGTATGTAATAAATAATATTAGGTTGATTAACGGAGCGCGCGTTGCGCGCATTGTAACGTTTTTCCGGTTGAATCAACCGATGACCCGAAAACATGAGAAAGTGATGACGTCAGTGACCTGGTTTTTCCGGTTGAATCCGTGATGACGATGATGACCGTATGATACGATGGGGATTCAGCAACAACACAGCCTCCGCGTGGAGCAAGATAGAGGCGACACCCGCGGTCGGCGAACAGGGTCGAGACGGTGCGCGCGTAATTGGCTGTCGTTGGCGGCAGCGGCGCACGTTAGATACAACCAACAATTCAAATCGTTCGTCTATTAATGAAGGTAAGGAAAAAGGTGGAGACGGATGAGATCTAATCGTTCGTTTATTAATGAAGGTAAGGAAGAAGGTGTCGTTGGTCTATTAATGAAGGTAACGAAGAAGGTGGAGATGAATGAGCTTATTGAATACTGAATGACATCAAGACACTGGAACTTTTATAAAAAAATGGTTTTCTATTGACTTGTGATGGAAGATGGATGGAAAAGGGTTTGGATGGGAGAAGATGTAAAGAAGGGTGTAAGATGATAATGACACATAAATATAATAATAAGCAATAAATACCACACAGATTTTCAAATGGTGGCAAAGTAAAAAGAACAAAGTTTGGTGGCGTGCGTGAACGAAGTTGAAATAGAACTATTTAAATAGCTCCGCTATTAATAATAAATAAACTAGTGGTTTAAATCCCGCCGCGTTGCGGCGGAACCAAACGAAATTCGTTGTTTTAGGTGCAAAAGTGCTAAAAAACGATATAAAAAGCCAAAGAATTGTGTTTGATAAATTGTGGATAGAATACTTTTGAGAATGGCATACAAAATATATGAAATAAAAAATTAGAAAAAATAAATGAAAAATAAAAGGTAACTTCACTTTGTAACACACTACCATCCGATACAACTTTTATATTTAAAACTAGGTGTTTAATCTGCCGCGCGTTGCGGCGGCGTCAATCAATTCGTTGTGACGGCGGCAATACGATTTACAAAATAAGTAAGCATACAACGTTTCTAAGCTGAATATATGTATTTATAAAAAAATGAGGTTTTCACACCCTGCGCGCGTTGCGGCACATTAAACCATACAGTAACGGAAATTCGACCAAAACCGGCATACAACTTAAAGGCGTGAGTTGGCTATTTGGATTTGTATTAGTACACTAATACATTATTGTTGTTCGCTTCCATAAATCACACAAAACATAACACTAAACATCATTCATGTAGGTCTACATAATAAATAATTAGACTTGTTTTCTTATCATAAATACAATAGAATGGGTGGTACAGATATTTTACAACAATAGAAACCCTTCCTTTTAGTGACTTATAATTGACACGATTATGTTGTGGTTCTCAAGCTTTATCAACGTTTCAAATTTGTTTCCAAATCTTCATAAGGCTGGCTGGCACAGCCTACAGGGATCTATGGTGGCCAGGTAGCATACAGACTCCGGAAGCAACTATTAAGATCATTTGTTAGTTGCACAGAGGACAAAGTCTCTTGAGTTAGTCCTATAGTAAGCAAAATATCGCCACCTAGGTTTGTAGCACACAAAAATTAAGGTTTACTTCAAAACAAAAAATGGTAGGAAGGTAACGCAGACGATCACCTGATAAATTGGTAGAATGGCGCTGAAAACGGGTCAGATAGATAAAACTAAAAAGCTAGGTACAAAGCAGATGATTCAAAACAGTTTGAAGAGGATTGAAACTATACTTGCGCTTCAGTATTTACAACCTTATAAAATATTGCTTTATACATATATATATATATATATGTATATTGTTGATGGCATATCATAGGTATTATCACATGCTTGTACAAAATATAACAGATTAAATACTACCATACGTTTATACAAAATACAATCCACATGAGCAGAAGCGAAAATGTGATTTGGTAAATACTAAGGACGTGTGTAGTGGCAAAAGTTGGGGGCGTTTTCAGGCCCCATAGCGCCTGGAACACCGCCCCCCCAGGCGCTATGGGGGCGTTTTCCGGGCATCAGGCTATGGTGATAGCGGCGTTTTCATCTGAAACTTCTTGATTTTTTTTTTTTTTAAAGGAATCTTTTATATTTCAAGAATCTAATATTATTATTATTATTATTATTATTATTATTATTATTGAAGTGTGTATGTGTGAAGAGGAAGAAGAAGAAAGGTGAAGAAGAAGAAGTGAAGAGGAAGAAGAAGAAGTGAGGAGGAAGATTGAAGAAGAAGTTACAAGTTGAAAAGCACAATGTACAAGTCACTGATGCAGGTGTTTTGTTTGTCTTCATGTAGACAGGTGTTTACGTATTATGATTGGTTCAGTTGAGCTCAACCTTTTTTTATTTTATTTGTTTTTTTTTCATTGTTTTTTCTCTTGCTGGTCTTTGTTTAAAATATAAATATATTTATTTCTTCATCACTCACGTCACTCATGTATTGTATTAAAAAGAGTTTACATAACTTTGTAACATCAAATTTTTATTAAATATTAGTTTTTAAAATTAAATATTTTTTTATTATTTTATTAATTTAATAAACTTTCAGTTTAAATTTTTATTTTTATTATTATTTTTTTATTTAATGAAATATTATTAAGTATTTAATATTCTTTATTTAAATAAAAAACAATAATTAACCAATCATTACCAATCATTTATAACCCCCCTCATAACCCCCTTCCCACTACACACTCTTTTTCCACAACCCCCACATAACCCAACTTCTATTACTTTTTAATATTTTAATACCACAACCCCCACATAACCCCCCACCACTACACATGCCCTAATAACACAAATGCTAAATTTGCAAAAACCGACACTAAGTGGTCCTTCTTTAAAATAAGAATGTTCTTTTTTCCCATTTAAATAATTAGAAAGAAACTCACCTCAAAGGTAACTAACCCAGGAGCTCCCGAATTTGGTCTTAGTCCTCTCACACTGTCATATTCTGTTGGGTCATACACCCACACCTATTCAGAAAGATAAACATTTAAGACTTACGACCATGTGTTCCAAGACCTTGGTTTATATCAATATCTTGATAATCCAAGGAATTCTAAGAAAGTTTTGGCTTCTTCATCATCCCTACGTAATAACATTCATCAGACAAATGTTTTTCCGGCATCTAACTATGCGCTAGCTACAAAAGTTTGCTGACAATCAAATTAAGTTATATTAAATAACCTATCGTCTCATTTGATGAATAGTGTAACTGCCATATTTTTCTTAGTTCAAATTGTCATCCATTATTTATTCGGACAATATGTTTTGTTCACATCACCGACCGATCCATCAATTTGATCTTATAAAACCTTTCCCCTATTTTGGGACAACACAAGTATCTTTACCAAAAAGGTATTTTCTTATATGATGATAAATCAGATACACTTTTGATATTTTGTAAGATATCATTAAGTCGTCCAATATAACATTAGTGCTAGATGTAGAAGCAACACTTGAAGGTTCTGTGTTAAATTGCACAATCTAAGAACCCATATTATTCGCTTTTCGGACATCTGGAATGTGTCGGGGTATGCATTTTTCCCAGGTACGTGTGCCAATGGTCATTTGTGATTTGACCGAATACAAAGAAATCAGGTAACGTGATTTTTTTATGTAGGTTAAATGTTAACTAACCTTTTCAGTGGAGCTGGAGATCTTGTTTTAGTGAGGATTCTAGCTTTCTTTTTCCCTCCTGTTTTGGCCGCAAGAAAATGTTTACATTTTTAAAACATTTTGTTATTAAAAAAACATGATTAAATTATGAAGGTCAAAGTTGCTAATAGTACTTACTTGGTAGGTGTGTTCATGGGGCTTGGTAAATCAGCAAATTGTTCCTGTTGCTAATATGATAAATCAGTATCAATATTTAAAAAAATAACAAAGTACAAAAAATATAAGTATGAGAATCTGCCACTTTTCACGATGTAAATCAATAGTTCTTCATCAACATCGCATACATTATACCAGTATTAAGAAAAAAAAATATCCAAACTATATAAAAAGCCAAACTACATGGTTATAAGAAGAAACCTTGGTTTTAAAAAGCACGAAGCGCACAAAAGCGATGAGGTCTAAAACTGAGGCGCAAAGCACAAAAGCGGTGGGTTTTTCGTACGCGAGGCGCAAAACGAATATGCATATATTTTTTTATATGCTATAGGTCTTTAGCATCATTTACCCAAAATATAGATACAAATAAGGTTTATATATGATTTAACTTAAATGCACAACATTTTCAGCTACATGTATAACAATTTTAAGCACAAAACACCCCGTGTACGAAAAGCACGCTTTTATTGCGCTTTTTTGGCCAAAAAATTGCGCTTTTCATGCGCTTTTTGCTCTTTTCTTGCGCTTTTCGTACGATGCTCGCTTAGTGTTACATAAGGCGCACAGATTGGGGCGTAGATGCGCTTCATGCTTAACCGCGCCTCGAACACGCTTTGTAAAACCAAGGAAGAAACAACATCTTCATAATACGCACCCGAAAAGAAACATATAAATATCGAGCATACAATATTACAAACAATAAAACATTATCCATTTAGTTAATCCATATAATGGCACTTACAATTTATCCAATGGCCACTAAACTTTTACTGTATGTCACACTAAATCTTGCCCCACTTCTTTGACATATCCTCTATTGAAAACCTAAGTTCATCTGCATTAAAAAAATTAAGCTCACCAGCTATGAATTTATTATGTATACAGAATACATAAAATAAAAATGATCTAAATTGTTACTTGAAATGTGTATTGAATCTTACATGATGTTACTTGTTTATTGAGCATATTTCAATATCCTATAGTAGGTAGAAAAGCAAACATGCATTTGAATGTCTAATTTTTAAACTTAAATTGATTATATGAATCCGAAAACCCAAATCACGAGAATTCCATAAAATTGATTGAAACATTGAACATTACAAATGCTCAGACAACAAAAACGTAAAGAGAATGACTAAAATGTATACAAATCCTTTTCAATTTCCAAACTAAAAGATGAATTACCAAGTCACGATGCAATTTAAAGATATAAAACTAAAAATCAAAACTTGCCTTGCATTATAAACCCACAATTTTTTTAGGATCCATACTAATTACTCACTTTCAACTTCTAGGGCCTCCACAAGCACGTCATCACCTGCAACCGAACATACAAACAATGATAATTTATTAAAGTACAAATTGAATCAATATTTTTCCCCGACTTAATTAGGTATAAGTGAGTGAATTGGAAAACTACAAACACAACATAGAAACATACCACATGTTCCTTGATTGTTTAAATAACCGAAGACCACGATGAAGCCTGAGAAGATCACCTGAAGTAGCAGACGCCAGATAACCCCAAATCACCACCATCGAGTTTGTAATGGAACCCTAAAACCGAAGCCGATGACGTTAATCGCGCGAAAACAAAGAGCGCAAACGACGACGTTCAATTCCTAACCGCGTGTGTCGACGACAAGCTCCACCAGAAAAGAGGCGATGGTTGGCGGTGGTGAAAGAAAACAATGAAAAAAAAATAGAGGGGAAGTGGTGGCCTTGATGTCTTTGAGATGTAGAAGTAGAAGGAAAGCCAGACGCGTGGCCTCTTTTTTACACGCGTAAAAATAGCCTCTGTTAAAAAACTCTTAGATAATAAAAGAAAAATTAGCAAAAAACCGTAGACAGCAGGTTTCGAACCCGGACCACTTAGTTCACAAACATTGCCTACAGCCACTACGCCAATGACACAAGATGTTGATTTATTCCACTTAATAGTACTTATACGATTACAAAAAACATAAACCTTGAATCTACTGTTCAAATCCGAAGCTCAATTATAGTTATATAATGTTCGGCATCCTAATTTATTTTCGTTTGTAATTTAACGGGAGATCATCGGAAAATTAAATCCTGCCATCCAGCCTGTCATGGTTTGTCTTATCAAAAATTAATAATTTATTATTATTTAAAGTTTAAAATAATATGCAATGAAACAACATATATCTTTATTTTTAGAAAATTTGTAGTATGAATACCACTACAACTCTACAACCACAACCATAAATAAAAAGGACAAATAAGATTCGGATGGAAACATTATTTTTGCCACTGAGGCTTTGGCCTAGTGGTGTGGGGGTGAGGTTGTATAAGGTGAGGTCAGGAGTTCGAATCCCTCCATAGGTGATAAGGGTGAATATTAGGTGATGTGTAATTAGCCATTCAAAAAAAAAAAGATTCGGATGGAAACGTGTTTTTTCTACCCCACTCTATGGCTCTCTATATCAAAAAAACCATCCAACACACACCACTACCACATGAGCGTCACAGTCCGGTCATCAGCCACCACATGACCGCAACCACCGCCACCACCACAACCACGATGTACCCTATGTTTCTTTCTGGCTAAAAACCCATAATGTTTTCTCTGTCTAATTAATCTAGCCACCACCGAGCACAGTCATTGTTGCTGATGGACTGTGGTGATTGGATGATAATGAAAGCCTTGAATCTGGGAAGCGGCGGCGTCACAGACACCATCTAGAACACACCGCCCAACTCCCTAACCGGCCATCGACACCCTTGGAACCCTAAGCCAGACGAAAGTAAGGCCAGGAAACCAAGGTTACCGGAGACGGCGGCGTTTCGCTAGCATCTCTCTCGGCGTTCAGATCGGTCATCGTCGTCTCTGTGTACTTGTAGCTACAATCGTCGTTAGCATGACTATGGCAAGAGAAACGACATTCCGTGGCCTTTTATGCTCCGGTGAGTTGGTTACTGAAGAAAGAAGGTGACAAAACGAAAGAGAAATAAGGGTAAAGTGAATAGTCACCACCGTCACCTACGTTCCCTCACTCTTCTCTTTCTCTTTGTCCTCAAAGATCCGCGGATGTGGGGTCTGATTCATGAAGGTCGTAAAAAAAGTATTGTCGGCTTTTACAACAGCTTGGGTTCATAGCCTGATTACCGCTACTCTAAAACCTCCACTGTTAGCACCCATCGTTTGCTTAGTGACCGAAGATGGAATAGGCGCTCGTGTAATGGTATGACGGTGTTCATGGTGACTGCAACGTAAGTGAGACAACGACGGTGGTGACTATTTACTTCAGTGCTCTCTCCCCTTTCCTTTTCTCTCTCTCTTCTGCTTTGTTGCTTGGCTTTGAATTGAAGCAAATAGAGGAGTTAAAAGGGCAAAAGAACGGAAAGGAAAGCTGGACACCTGTAATACATTGGGGAGTGTACAGACGCGTGGCTAGGTGGGTTGGGTGACAATAACGGGACCGCCCAAATTGGCGAATCAGAAAGGGCCAGACATAATAAGATCAAAATCTGGTTCTATCCCCTCACAATACAAATGACTAAAATACCATTGAAAGCTCATTTTTTTACAAAGATGGCAAATATACTGTTTAAATCAAAAGGCTTGTTAATATATTGTAATTAATTAGCGAGGCCGGGGCATATGTAAATTTTTTTTGAACATCAACTTTCATTAACAAAACGGACAGGTCCTCAAACTAAGGACACCAAACAACCAATTACAACATGTACAAGGGTGAAACAACCCAATCTTTCCACACTATATCTTTGAATCTACTTCTATGTAGGGGTGTTCATCGGTTCGGTTTACGGTTTATTTGGTTTATTCGATTCGGTTTTCAAAATTTTGTACCTCAAACCAAAAACCAAACCAAACCAAATTAGGAATATGAAAACCAAACCAAATTCAACCAAATTGAATTCGGTTCGGTTTCGGTTTAAAACCAAACAAACCAAATTCAACCAAACAAACCAAATTGAAACAAAGTTTTTTTTTCTCTAACTTATATACCTATATGTTCCAAAATCCGAAAAGAAAGTTTGCAATAAATATAAACCAAAAAATCAAACCACGCAAACAGAAACATCATTAATGTCACACCCTCAAATTTCCACTGCGGGGTTTTACCGCGAGGCGCGTGACACACCAGAATCTCATAGCCATAAGTTATACGAACGACTCTAAATGCCCAAACCATTTAGTTCGTTTTAAAATAAAATTCGTTTTTATTTTTGAAAAGTTTATCAGTCATAAGTTTAATTAAATGCGGAAGCGAAATAGTTAAGCAATTTAAGATATGTTGCGCAAACACAACGCGCCCAAAAACCGAAATAAAGTAAGTACGTAAACATTTAAAAAGTTATAGTTCCCAAGAGACATCATGCATGGACCTAGACGTGCTCCTTTTCTAGCGACCTGCGAAAATATACTAAGCGTGTCAACATAAAGCTGGTGAGTTCACAGTAGGAAAACAGTTGTAATTTCTACAGTTGTAAATATAACATCAGTTTTTAAGCTTGTCAGGGGTAGCTAACCCACTCAATGTAACTAAACAGTGGTTATTGGGAAACATACAGATGTTATAGTGCCTTAGCACTGGTGTCTATCAACACCAGTAAGAAAAAGTGGTCAGAAGTTCATGCCCGTGACCCAAGCACCTCAGGCATGAGGTTGCTGCACAACCTAATAGCGCTACTAACTACTACCCCGTTCGCCTCCGGCGATTAACCCAATAAAAAGTAAGGACTTTCAAGATAGAGTGTTTAGTTCACAAAGGACAGTTAAAATACAAAACTGATAAAAGTGTGATCCTCGTAAAGATCGAAAACCCGACCCACACAAGGAGTCATAGCATCCCAAAACCTGGGATGGAAAAGTAGTAGAAAAGTTTTACTTAACCTTGTCTCATTCTGAGACACATGCTTTCGCGTAAAGTAGTGAAACTCACCTTAGGTTGCGTGCTAAAGTAAACCATACAGAAAGTAAGTGTGGAAGACTATTCGCCTACCCAAAAACCTATCAAATACAAGGTTGCAAGTGTTTGAGTGTATTGACACAAGGACTCAAGTGACATCTCACGTAATCATACTTGACTTAATGAAACCATGCAAAACCCGTCAATCGTTGGTGATTAGTAAATGATGTACAATTTAATACTTTTAACGCAACTAGTTCACATCGCACGTTGCATACCATTAGCCTATCATGGCATCTACACTTTGTAAATAACATATGCACATGTTTTCATATAGGATTCCATAACTCATAACTCATTAACACACTCAAACTATCACATAAACGATTATTTGCAAATCTGCGTTTTCTGGACAGATTTTGGAGTATAAAAACCAATTTTTATAAAATATCAAATCAACTCACCAAGTTCCCAAAATTTTACAGAGATGCCTCATATGTTCATACGTGACTCTACTATTTTTATTTCTCGTCAAAAATACCTCAATATTTTTATAAAAATTATTTTGTTCCAGCCACTTCAGAAAACGGTGCTGTTGACAGCAGCTTACATAAAAATTTATTAAAAATTCTAGACTCATCGAAACGAGGTGAATCCAATTGGAAAAGCTCGTATACTCCAAAACTCAACTCCTGTCCAAATTTCATAATTAACGGATTTGTAAAACTCAAGTTACAGCCCTTTAAAGTTGGTCCATTTTTCAGATCCGAAAATCAGATTACACCTTTAATCTTATAAAATCTTGTTTATATATCAAAACAGGTCCAAAACGCATGATTTTGGACTTTTTGGAAACTAACATCATAGGTTACGTTTAAGAGTCAGAAAATAATCAAATTAACCATGTTAACAATCGCATAACAGCCACACAAATCAGTACAAGTAATCTGCCAGAAATCAACATCTTCATTAACATGACTTTTGTAAACCCTAACCAACCTCCATACCCCATAATCATGCAATAATCTTATACTAGCACAATAACAATCATACTAACATGTTCAATCTCAGATTTTTACCTATCATACATCCTAGACATGATTCCTATTAACCATATTCATCAACAATTCAACAAAACAATCAAGATATTAACACACCTCATCATATACGATTTTTATATATCAATTTCTTAGGGTTTTATAACTTTTCAAACATGAATAACAATCATAAAACTCTTAAACATTATATCTTTCAATGCTAGGCTCCTTAGGACTCCAAGATATCCCCCAAAACAACTTGAATCAAGTGAGAAATTGAAGAAGATTGAATGAAAGTGTGTGTGTGTGTGTGTTACAAAAACCCACGGCGCAAATGCCCTAGGGTTTCTTTATGTTTTTTTTTTTTATAAAAGATAGGTTAGGGTTAGGCTCATGGGCCAAGTCTTTCGGGCTTTGATGGGTATTTGTCTGATAATTGAGCCCGTTAGCCCTAACTAACTCCCGAGATCAATCCCGACAATAATAGTCATACTAATATATAAAACTATTGTTTTATCAATACGTATTATGTTTATCATAAGTGCACGTATCTCATAACATTTACGTACAAGTAAATTAATACGCAATAATTCACATAAGCATGTAACTTACATACACGTGTTAATCCACATACATCAACACTCAATTGTTCACATAATCATGCATGTCCAACAAATCACCAACGTTCGGGTTATAGGTCTCGTGTGTGTGTCAAGACAACCGTTATCCTAGTTATACGTATGTTAATGCCACTTAACGTATGTTAATGTTACCTAACATTCAAAAGACTTGTGTAACTAACCCTAGCTAAGTGTTTAACCATGTATAATCATGGAAAATTAACTAGAGTTCAGTAAAAGAGTTAACCTGAAAATGCGGGGTGTCACAATAAAAATTAGAAATAGTAAAATGAACCCTAGTTTACTAGTTTATACTCATATTATTACCTCTATAAATTGGTGGGCTTTATTTATTTTGGGTTGGGTTTAATATTTTGAGCTTATGTATTATATATGAGTTATTAAATATTATTATTTTTATTTAATAATTAATTATTTTACCAGTTTATTCGGTTATCCAAACAAATCAAATAAACCAAATAAAAAAATGTAGAACCAAAAACCAAACCAAACACCGAATAAGCAATTCGGTTTCGGTTAAAACCAAACCAAACACCAAATTCGTTGTTCGGATTGGTTTTTTCGGTTACGGCTACGGTTTGGTTTTCGGTTTTTCTAAACACCCCTACTTCTATGTTTAACAAAAAAAAACGAAAAAGACTTAAACATTAGTGATCACCTGATGCACCTTAGCTTCCTTTTTCTTGAAAATTTTATTATTTCTAGCCATCCAAATCTCCCATAAAGTGACAATCGAACAGGGCATATGTAAGGGGCTGTTTGGTTGATTAAGTGCTGAATCATTAAGAGGTCTGAATGGTTAAGCGCTGAATCATTAAGTTAGACCTCTTAATGGATAGTTTTCTTGTCCCACGTTGGTAGAGGAGCCTCATTAAGATTTAGCGTAGTTCAATGCTTAATGGTTTAGCAACATTCAGACTTAACCATTCCATTCAGAAGTTGAAACAAACGCGCTGAATGCTGAATCATTCAGCGCTGAATGGTTAAGAGCCTACCAAAGAGCCCCTAAATGACAAAAAAAAAAGAAGATAGGTATTCTCTAACGGTCCAACCGGGCCGGTTCACAAAACCCAAATGACATAATAAATAAGCCGAGTTAGAAAACCCTCCATAACAACAAGAAGCAAAGCAGACATCACAGTCACAATACTATTATTATTAGGGTTCTTCAAGAAACATCATTTACAGCTCTAGACACATCAAGAACACCTTAATCAACAATGGCTCTTGGCTCACAACCCCTTGATATTCTTGGTGACCGTCAATCAGGTCAAGATGTTCGCACCCAGAACAGTAAGTCTTTTTCTTCTTCTAAAACCCTAATTTCTTCATCTGCAACACAAATGTAAAACAATATTAATGACCCATTTGATCCCTTAATGTTTTGTTTCAGTTACTGCTTGTCAATCTGTTTCCAATATTGTGAAGACCTCACTTGGTCCTGTTGGACTTGACAAGGTACTTGTTTTTTTTTTTATTATTATTGTATTACAAGTTTAGATTTTTAGGGTTTTGTATATTCAAGATTTGTTTTATTTTTGTTATAAAGAATGGATCTTCGTATAGATTTAGGTATGTACAGTGTTTTTAGGGATGACCCAAAACAAAAAGATTGGATTTTGTGAAGTTAATATTACTGTTGTGCTCCAACACACACAGACATTACCTTTTATTGGCATTAAGAGGCTACATCTGAATCGGTGAGCATTAAGTGTGTTTGGTTCGCTGACATGACACCTTTGAATCATTCAGTAAGCCTTAAACGGCCTATTAAGTTTCAAAATGATGCTTAATGAAAATTTTAACGCTTTATTTGTTCACTTGTGTTCATAACCCTCAACCGCCCACTCATGCACCACCTCCTCCTCGACCCTCCACCACCAACTAGTCAGGCCGAGCCAAGTTAGACCTTACTTTTTTAGAGTCTCTTACCCTTTCAGACCTCTTCATGGCTCGGCACTTATTGGCGCAAAGGTTGCTAAACGGCCCCTAAGTTGATTAAACCACAAGATGTTGATTGACGATGATGTGGCAGTGATAGTTTTTTAAATTAATTTGATTTGGTTTGGGATTCTTTGAGATGATTGGGTTCAGAAAGTGTGGTACTTTATGTAACAGTTATTTGTTTGCCTTTATGTGGAAGATGGTGGTGACTGGTGACATTGTCCAAAGATAATGGATAGTAGAGTGTGTAGTTACTATTTGATTGAGTTTAGGGGCTATAAAGGGTTAGGTTTTGAAAAGAAAATATTTTTTTTCGGTGTGTTAAGTCTGTGGTTTCATTTCAGACAGGAGTTTTATGTGTTGATCTTGTGGTGTTATTCTGCAAGTCTGCAAGCAATGAGGCTGAGCCCATATACTTATTTTAAAGTATACGTGTCCATTATAAAAACAGTTTAGTAACATTTACCATTGATCTTGTATTTAAAGCGTAGTATGCTACTATCACTAAATTTGTTCAAGTAAAGGAATATGACCAGGTCTTCTGGTACTATCATGAGTGCCCTTATGGCCTTATTAATTGCCATAGAATTGTTCTATTAAGTGCTTTGGCCATTGCACTCGCTTCTCTGTTCTTTCTCTGATACTATTGCATTTTCCATTAAAGTTGAACGTTGTGAGTGTAATTAATATGAGCTTATTTCTCAGATGTTGGTCGATGACATTGGGGATGTAACGATCACAAATGATGGTGCTACAATTCTCAAGATGTTAGATGTTGAGCATCCAGCTGCCAAGGTTAGACAAAGAAAGTTGTCTTTTAGTTTTCAATTCTTTTTCTTTTTATTATCTTGTTAAGTTTTTCTCTGTTCAATATACTAATTTTCTTGTTACTTATGGTTATAGGTTCTTGTTGAATTGGCCGAGCTTCAAGATAGAGAAGTAGGAGATGGCACTACTTCTGTGGTCATTGTAGCTGCTGAGTTACTCAAGGTATTAACATTCACATTCTAGTGCATTAATCTTTTGCATTGATATCTTTTCATAAAGGAATTTGACCCCTGTTATAAAATTTTTATTAATTTATTGTCATGATTATTCTGCAGAGAGCAAATGACCTTGTGAAAAATAAGATTCACCCAACATCTGTAATCAGTGGATACAGAGTGAGTTGATCAATTCTTCAGCTTCTTTACAATACTCTTTTGATAAGTCTTGCTCATGCGGTATACTTTTTATTTTTTATCTTGGCAGCTTGCAATGAGAGAAGCATGCAAATATGTCGAAGAAAAGCTTGCCATTAAGGTAATGATTTTATAGAGTAATATGTGAATATGAAATATACTTTTTACTAGAATTGGATTTCTTACATTTTTCTCTATCAAAGTTATAGATTGTATGCCCCTGTTTTAATCATAGTTGTCAAAAGCGCGCCTAGGCGCACCAAGTGCGCTGCGCCTTGTGAGGCGCACTATCGAGGCTGTTTTCAGGCTGATTTCCGGCCAAATTCAGGCTAAAAATTGCCTAAACCTCTAAAACATACTAAATGAGTTATGAACAAGTCCTAAACAACCCTAAAACATCCTAATGTAGCCCTAAACAAGTCTAAAACATCTCTAAAATCTCCAAAAATGTATTTTATACTATGCGCCTAATTATAAAAAGCCCTCGTTTTTTATGCGCCTAGGCTCCGGGCTCGGCCTATGCGCCTTGAGTGTGCCTAGGCGCTTTGTCAACTATGGTTTTAATTATCTTAAGTGTTTTTTTATTTTTCATTTTGTTTAGGTTGACAAGCTTGGAAAGGATTCTCTTGTGAATTGTGCTAAGACAAGCATGTCTTCCAAATTGTTATCTGGTGACTCTGACTTCTTTGCAAATATGGTATGCATTTATTACTATTTAAATGTTCTTTTGGTTTATTTTTTCATTTTTGTGACAAATAATTCTTATTTTTTTTATGAATTCACCATGTGTTTAACTTTAGTTTTTGTTTTTCTTACTTCTTGTAAGTTGAAGAAATAACATGCGCTAGTTACATCTTACATTATAGGTGGTTGATGCAGTACAAGCTGTTAAAATGACCAACGCACGTGGTGAAATCAAGTATCCAATCAAGGTTTGTTCATAATAGTTTCATTATTTTTTTTTTCATTTTCGATGCAAATCGGTACCCTACTTTTTTTATAATTGTTGTTATTATAATTAGGGAATCAATATCCTTAAAGCTCATGGGAAAAGTGCTAAAGAAAGCTACTTATTAAAAGGTTATGCGCTTAATACTGGGCGTGCGGCACAAGGAATGCCATTGAAAGTTTCTCCTGCAAGAATTGCATGCCTCGACTTTAATCTTCAAAAAACGAAAATGCAACTAGGTGTTCAGGTTTTAGTCAGTGACCCACGTGAGTTGGAGAAAATTCGTCAAAGGTAATCAAACTTATTATTTCACGCGTTTACTTGTTTTGTGTTTTTTTCCTTTCATATAATGATGTAGGAATGTTGTATAAACGTACAGAGAAGCCGATATGACAAAAGAACGTATTGAAAAGATCCTAAAAGCCGGTGCTAATGTTGTTTTAACGACAAAGGGAATTGATGATATGGCACTCAAGGTAGAGCTGCTTTATTTTGCAGTAAGTGTATTATTATTAATTTATTCTAACAATTTTCTTTTTGTATCAACTCAGTATTTCGTGGAAGCTGGTGCCATCGCTGTGAGACGGGTTCGGAAAGAAGATTTACGCCATGTTGCCAAAGCAACAGGTGCAACCGCGGTAATGTGCACAGAAGTATCTAAAGTATTGAGCTTTTTAACGGGCTGTCGAACACATTGAATTTGAAATAACTTATGTTGCCACACACAGGTTTCAACATTTGCTGACATGGAAGGAGAAGAAACTTTTGATTCGTCGTTCCTTGGATATGCAGATGAAGTAGTGGAGGAACGCATTGCCGACGATGATGTCATACTCATCAAAGGAACCAAAACATCAAGTGCGGTATGTTATTTGACATTTGAACTTTTTTTTTTCAAATAAAATTGTTTTTATCCACAACGTAGTTTTTTGAATATTTATATTTCGGATGATTCGACAGGTATCCGTCATTCTCAGAGGTGCCAACGACTTCATGCTTGATGAAATGGACCGAGCTTTACATGATGCTTTATGCATAGTCAAGAGGACCTTGGAATCAAATTCTGTAATATCCCACTCAATCTGTATAGATATAAAACAATATACATACATTCATATATACATATATTGACAAGCGGTGGAATGTTAATCAGGTGGTGGCTGGTGGTGGCGCGGTTGAGGCAGCGTTGTCTGTGTATTTGGAGTACCTTGCTACAACTTTAGGATCTCGTGAACAGCTGGCGATTGCAGAATTTGCAGAATCTTTGTTGATAATTCCAAAGGTGTCGACTTTCGTGTAGTTAAATTTCAAATTATTTTATATTGATTTATCCTCGATGTTACTGATTATAATACGTATTTATACTCAGGTTCTTGCTGTCAATGCTGCGAAGGATGCCACTGATTTGGTAGCCAAGCTGCGTGCTTATCACCACACCGCACAAACTAAAGCAGATAAGAAACATTTATCCAAGTAAGTATCTACTAGTTAGCTGTAGTTAATAACTAGCATCTCTTTATATTTTACTTTGATTTGCAGCATGGGTTTGGACCTGGTAAACGGTAAGGTTCGCAACAACTTAGAAGCTGGTGTAATTGAACCTGCAATGAGCAAAGTCAAGATACTGCAAGTAAGTGATAACGTTACTTTTATTTACATAAATTTTTATTTAATTTTACGGTGTACATAAAACTGTTAATGTATTGCAGTTTGCAACTGAAGCGGCTATAACAATTCTTCGAATTGATGACATGATCAAGCTAGCCAAAGATGAGAGTCAGGATGGTCAAGATTAGTTTTTTTTCCTTCTCGAAAGGATGTTACGATTAATCTTTCTTTTTTTTTTTGGTTTGTTTGTTTGGTAAGTTTTGATGAGATTTATGTTTCTATTGTAAGTTGATTTTGTTAAAATTAACTGTGATCATTAGTATGTAGCTCTGGATTTTGAGACCTTTGATATCTTTTTGTTTTTTTTTTAGAAATTTGGAAATTATTTGCTTAAGATGGCCTGGTTAAAGAATGATTATGGGTTTTTTGTTTACTATATAATAAATAAAAATCTTTAGAGACGCTAGGTCCCCTCTTAGAAGAGTTAAGCTCTTCAGACTAGTGGTTAAAAATCCGCTACTCTGCCTTTGTTTAAGGACATTAGGGTTGTTCAAAATGCTCGGCGCTCGCCGATCGCTCGCCGCTCGTTCGGAATTTGCTCGGAAATTGCTCGTTCGATTTTTTGCTCGGTTGTAAATGAGCCGATCGTCTCGGTTCGGTTTGTAAACGAGCCAAGCACGAGCAAAGGTCCGCTCGGCTCGGCTCGGCTCGATATAATTTTTATTAATTTATTATATATATAATTATATGTATAAACATTAATTACAATTATATTTATAGTTTTATACATGTCACTCTATTGGGTTTATGTCAATATGTGCGTATATAGTGTTATATTTATAGTTATTGGCTCAGTCAACTCAATGATTAATTAACCATAAGTTTAATTGTAAAAGCCTAAGTCGTGAACAAACATGCTTGACTTTCTATTCCCATTAGTTGTCCACCATCAATCATCTCCCGCTATCAACCTACGCCACAACAAGACAATCGTTCTCTGTAGTATGCTCAACTAGAGCCTCATTCTCAAACGGTCGAACCTCAGACATCACTAGGCAGCGAGAATATTAAAGGAAACATTCCAAATTTATGGTTGTCCGAAAACATTCACCGCTCGTCGCTCGCTCGATGCTCGCTCGAAAAAATGTGCGCTCGACCACTGCTCGCTCGGTTTCTGGATCGATTGTAAATGAGCCGATCGGCTCGGTTCGGTTTGTAAATGAGCCAAGCACGAGCAAAGGTCCGCTCGGTTCGGCTCGGCTCGTGAACAGCCCTAAAGGACATAGGGCTGGTTTGTATTATTTGTAAGACAAATCAGCCTAACTTATCTTAACTCGTACTATAATTTGAATTTAGTATGATTGATCTTTGACTTAATACAAGGTTTATATGTTGAGATTTGTTGGTCATGTTATTTTTAGTGGAAAATGACAAGTGTTATCTACTATAATTGTGCATAAAAGTTTGTAGGTGCCCTTTTACGTTTGTTGTCAAATGTAGGGATCCGTCTAGACAGACGGTGGAAACTACCAAGATGGAGTATTGCTGGTGAAATGCATAAAAGTTGGAAAGAACGACAACAAAAGCGCTATATTTGGTTGAGACCAACTCTCAAAGATTAAATCTCACCAGTCATGGTCATACAACGGAAACTAGAGGTTGTATGTGTTGACATGTGTAGTGTTGCGACTAAGAGAGCTTGGAAAAGCGATAGGGCATATGGTTTAATCCGATTCAAAGTAAAGAACCTTACTCGGGCTTTAGCATGTTGGGTTAAGTCCTACAATGAGCACAAACCTCGGGTTTAGACGTTCAGCTGCCATCGTTGATTTTGTGTGATCAAACCGCTTATGATAAGTAACGAAGATGAGCATAAGTCATGTCCTTCATACCTTAGTCGACATGGTAAAGAATAACTTTAGCCATATGGTTTAAAAGTCAAATTTCTTTCCCTTAAAAAGCTAACATTTGAAACTTTATTGTAAAAATAAGGGTAGATTCGAAATTGTAAATCATAACATTTTAGTTAGTAATCGTAAACAATAATCCTATAAAGTGGTTGGGTTTATAGAAAAATAAGTCACGGGAAGTAGTCTTGTGTTCATAATAGGAACTGGTACATAAGCACAAGTAATCGGATCTTCTCATGTCAAGTCAGCATACCCATTATAAGTAAAGCCATCTGGAATAGGAAAGCAAGTAGGAAGAATATGAATAGGAGCCGGTTTTGACTAAGCTCATTCCGACTCTCACCCGTCTCCAACAATGCTACGACGCTATGCATCCGCGCACTAGAGGGATTGAATCCTTTTTCAATTATTTTTGTATTAAACTATATTTTTTTCTATAGTTTTGATATTATACAAAAAAGGTTGCATGATGGGACTTGTCGTTACATACTAACTAGGTGTTTTAACGATCGCGCGCTGCGCGATATATCCTGTGACACGTTGTGCCACAACCGTGCTAATAGCAGTGTAAGATGGAGGCGTAAAACCGTGTTACGTAGCAACGAAACAATGACCAAAACCAGGAAAATCGGCAAGAAAGAACACAACAGATGAACGGAGACGAAAATAGTATACGAACGTAGATGAAAACTACGTAAAAAAAATGTTGACGAAAAGATCAGGTGTTGCCAAAGAAAAGAGATGAAAATACTATATGAACATAGACGAACACTACGAAAAAAAAAAACGTAGACGAACGGAGACGAAAGCACTATACGAATGTAGACGAAGACTACGTAAAAAAACGTAGACAAACAGAGACGAACGTACTATACGAACGTAGACTAACGCTACGTAAAAAAAAATACTATACGAACGTAGAAAAAAACACTATACGAACGTAGAGCAACTTGGGTTAAAGAGCGGGTGTTGCAGACGAACGGAGACGAAAGTACTATACGAACGTAGACGGACACTACGCTAAAAAAAAGAAATAAATTGTGGGAAAAATGGGGGAAAAAAACTTAAAAAAAAGTTGGTGGTCAAAACGGGAAAAAAACCAAAATGGGGGAAAATAAAACGTAACCAAAAAGTTGGTGGCCAAAATGGGGAAAAAAGAACTTAAAGAAAGGGAAAAAAAATGTGGCCAAAATAGTAAAAAAAAACTTAACCAAAATGTTGGTGGCAAAAACGTAAAAAAAAACTTAGAAAAAAAAACAAAAAAAAAAAGTGGCGGAAGACAATTTACCTAAAACCTACTATTTGTAAGACCTATGGCTTTAATATATATAGAATTTCCAAAAATTTACCATCCAAAAAGTAGCCACGTTATCACTCATGTCTTTAAGAAAAGCTATTGTTAGAATCATTTGCAAGAATGGATCACCCTAGGCTTCTTTCCCAATCATTAGCAACCTGATCATGTGAAGCTTTTGTCCCCTTGATGTCTTAGATCTAATTAAAGGGATTGGTGATGCCGCTGAATGAAACCAAGGGATCAGACACGTCAGTTTTGATGTCGCTGAATCAATTTAAGGCATCTATGATGCCGCTGAATCAGTTAAAGGGATCTTTATTTAAATAATTTAGGATTATTACATTACTTAATAATACTAAATTTTTTTAAAACGAATAATCTTTAATGTTTAATAATAGTAAATAAATGTAATAATGATAAATTTATTTAAAACGAATAATACAAATTTATTTACAACAATTTTTTCAAACTAGTCAAACTATACAATCTACCGAGTTACAAAACAATCTATTTTCGAGAACACCAATTCCAATATTCTCCCTCGACATTCTCCCAATCCTTAAACTCAGGACCGCATTCAAATTCAAACCCATTTGGCCCAATCTTTAAGTTCATCGATTTGTTGAACATGGGTACCAAATCAAGGGTATCTACGTAACTATGCCAGATTACCCTGACAAGAGGAGCACGAGCAGGAGCAAGAGCATCCGACATCCCCAACGTCGCTAATGACTGAGCGTGTTTCTTCGACGTCAGAGGGTTTGTCGGCTGAACGTGTTCAACTTTCATTTTAAAAGAGTACCAGGGCAGATTCCAAAAGATACCAATGTTTGCCTAGAAAAGTTTCATCTTGAAACATTTCAATCTCATTGGTATTGGAAGGGCCACTGGTAGGGCACGTTACCCTGACAAAAAACCAGGCTTTGCCTGGAAGGTTGAACCTCCTAAAGAGTCTATTGGCATGCCTAGGGGTGCAACATTGGAGATTGTTACCACCAACGCAAACCAACTCTCTAATATTATAAACTACAATACCAATGTTGCATTCTACACGTGTTATACCACATGTGGATGTAACATCGATCCAAGTAGTTTCATGTGGATGTAACACCGATCCAAAGACACCACTTTTTTGGACCCCAGAAAAGCGATGCAAGGCGGGGGATGAAACAGGAGATGATGCCTTCAAGCATGTATGATACAACTTTAAAAACAAACACTCCCCGCCCAATACTATTATATCTCCATGTGGATGTAACATCAATCCAATATCACTAAAAAACCTTACCATCCAAAACAATTGTGTAAAAACACTTATACCTCATCTTTTGATTAGTATTTTGTTTGTGTTGGAAAAATAATTGTGGGTGGGATGAAGAGAATATGAAATCTGATGAGGTATTTATATTGCACGACAATGTGAATGATCCCTTAGAATGGTTTGGCGACTTCATTTGATGCCTTAGAGTGGCTTGGCGACATCATTTGATCCCTTTGTTTCAATCTAAGACATCACCAATCCCTTTGTTTCAATCTAAGGCATCAAGGGGACAAAAGCTTCACATGGTCAAGTTTCTAATGATTGGGAAAGAAGCCTAGGGTGATCCCTTTGTTTCAATCTAAGGCATCACCATTTTTACAATATTCCCACTTTACCAACCAATTATAATTTTCAAAACCATAAAACATCCATTCTTGCAAATGATTCGCTATTGTTAATAGTTAAATAAACCATAATTGATTTTTAGGTGATATTTGTCTTTCTAAAAAAAGTATGCGCTTTTATGTCTACGTCGCGCAGATCAAGCGCAGCCATTGTCACCTGTAAACTATTTATTTTTTTAAACGTTTCATTAAAAAATGTTTGTGCGAGCTCTTTTTGGTGCAGACTTGACCCAGCCACTTTTAAGATCTTCTAAGATCTACAGAGGTTAAACCACCGCCCACTGTCCAACATCACCCACGACAACCGTCCACCACCAACCACCCACCACCCATTGTCCACCACCCATCGTCCACCACCGTCCGTACATCACCACCAGTTTATTTTAGCAGTTTACAGACGTTAAAAAACAATCTTCTTTTGCAGACTGCAGAGGTTTGGTCCACCTCTTTTTTTGCAAATGTCTGAAGATGTGGTCCGCAAACTGCAGGCATTTTACATCTGAAAAAAACTAACAGCATCTTAGTGTTGTAGGGTTGGTGTCTCTGCGGGGTTTAGTTTTTTTTTAAATGTGATTTGAGTGTACTAAATCTTTCTTATAATTGCTTGTCGATCAAAACATGGATAAAAACGTATTACATTTTACATGACTCATGAAACAAAAAGTAAGTCGAATTTATACCTACTAATGAGCACATATTATATTTGACATGGTTCGTTTTTAACAAAATTTACATTAAAACGTAGACAAACTAAAAGCGTTCATAAAATTAAGCACAAAAACATATTTATTATACTTGACATGACTTATTTTCAGAAAAAAATGACATCGAAACAACCGAACACAACACAGGAGTTACAAGACTTTTACTAGTGACCTTTTTGTTGGAAAACAAAGCTTTACCACCACACCAAAATTCATCTTTGATTCTATAGGGTCCATATTATTACCCTCGTGGGCCCTTGAAAATTTAACATATCATCGGCCCCCCTATGCTAACACAAGCCACATAGACAAAATTGACAGTCTACGTTAACAAAAAAAATATATTTTTCGTCAGTAATATTAAAAAAATGTGAAAATAAGGTTAGATGATGGATTTGTCGTCTATTCATCAACCAAAATCTCATATTTTTCTCCACATAATCATCACAGTCAAATTATGTGCTTTCCCACAATTGTCCTCTATTCACATAAAAATTAACAAAAATAAAATAAAAAGATCAAAGATGATCAACAAAATAAGAAACTTAAAAAAAAAAAAAAAAAAAAATGATAGTAACATAGAGAAACAACCACCATGCTTAAATCGCTACCGCCTGGCTCCTGCGGTGTCTCTTCCCATGGTGGTGGCCCCGGCCGCCACCAAACGTCACTGGATCAAACTTCTTCAACCTCTCCGCTTCTTTCTGGTTAATCACACACTCGGAAGGTGGCGTTTTGTACCTTATTTTGTCATAACAATACGAATATTGCATATGTTTCTTTCTAAAACTTACCATTTTTGCCCTTTGTGCGGGCGTGATACCAGTTGGGATTGACTTGGCGTTTGATGCATCTTCGCATTTGAGCGACGTGAGCTCAATGGGGTCCGCGGTGCATCCGTGTAGGACAAAGTTGGAAAACTCGGCGATGTAAGGGGCGTATTTGTAATTAACCTTGTATTTGCCACCATTTGTAGCCCACTCAGAAGCATCCCATATTGTTGCATATAAAGTCATAGGTTTTGAAGGGAAATCGCCACCCATTGATTCTGTTCTTTTGATCTCTCTTATTGGAACATCATCAACATAGAATCTGAACCAAAAGTTAAAACATCAAAATATTAATAATTAGATCAGTCTAAACAAAATTAAAAAACGACTCGTTAGCATATCATCACATCTCATCTCATCTCATCGTCATGGGCGATCCTTTTGAGGGGCGGGAGGGGGGGACCCCCCCCCCCCCCCCCGAATTTTCGTTCAGAAGTTCCGATTATATAGTATTCGTATAGAAATTTTTTGGTATATAAGGTTTCAACCCCCCGAAACTAGTGACTTCCGACCCCCCGAAGTTTCGGGTCAAGATTCGCCACTGATCATCGTGACTTGATATCGTGTCTTATGCTTAAAAAAGAAAACAGGGTAAATTTAAAAAATAAAGTGACGTCTGTTTCGGGCAACCAATTCTATTTGCGAGTAACTTTGACCTTGTTGACCTTTTTTTCGTGTGGCGCCAAGAAAACACACACATGTTATCCAAAACAAATTTTAAAACAAAGTTTGTGTAAACTTTTTATAAAATTTAGAAAAAAAAAAAAAAAAAGTTTACCTAATTAGTGAATTGCCCTCATTTCTATAAGGAATAACTAAAAATTGAAGGGTGGCAGATGCAGGTGATGCTATGATTGAAGTAATGCAAAGAGATGTCACTATTGCTACATAAAAGCTAACCACTGTTTCTATTACTACATACAATGTACCAGTAAAACAATTATACCAGCAGCTTTAAATAGTAAAAAAAAAATTCATATTATAGCATGGACCATTTGGGCATTAAAACAGGTTCCATAGCAACCCATAGAGCACTTGAGATGCCATGACATACCACATCACATGCCTCATCATGAGATGTTCTAATTCTTAACATATATGATATTTTGCCAGGTTGCAAGAGCATTCACACTAGGATCTCCATTTTAATGTAAGTGAGTTCTCTATATTATATAGAGTGGTTGTAAGTGGATGAGAGAGAAAATGTTACTCTTCATCAGTAAATTTGGAGGTGACACTGTTCACCTCTATAATTTTTTTTTTAAAAGTGGTGGTGAGCGTAGAGAGAGAATGTAATGATAAAAGCATAAAAAGTATTATTTAATTGAAATTGAGAGAGAAAAGATAGTGATTTGTAACGTAATTATGGAGATCCAACTATGAATGCAAAATTGCCCTAACAATTAAGCAAGTTCGTCTCGTTCAGTTTGTAGTAACATAAGCATACGGTACATGCTTCGAAAATCAAATACCCATGTATTAGGTATATAAATTGGTGGGCCATACCTATAAATAAAATGTTAGGGGGGACGGGGTGCCACTAGATTTGGTCACGGCTACCCCACTACCAGTACGGTAACACCGCCACCGGTGGTGCTGGTATTGGATTAGTGAACCGTTTCCTGGTTGTAGTTGGCTTCTCTCTCCTCACGGTGTTAGACAAAGAAATATAGATATTTTATTCTTTCTATACCACCAACTTTACATATATAATATTTATTTAAATAAAAATAACTAAAAAAATCGGTGAAGTGTTGCCTTCAAAACTGTGTTTCAGTGAAGTGAATCAGTGAAGTGATGTGACATTGCAGCATTGGTGTAAATAGGTAAAGTTAGAAAAAAATGAGGGTTGCACCCCTCCCCCCTTAAAAAGATAATTCTACATAGCAAGTGATGTCATATCAACATCTTTTAAAAGCTCTCTCAATGAAAGTAAGGAGATGACACCTTCAGAAATGTAAAAAAAAAAAAAAAAAACTTTTGCAGAAAGAATGTAAACTAGCCATAAAGTTTTTGATGTTGTGCACTTTTTCAGTAGTAAAAAACTAAGCTAGCATTACCTTTACATTCAAATAGTCATCATATGCAATCAGTTAACATAACATTGATATTGGTTTTAGTTTTACTGAACTAATGTTATATTATTAATCAAGTATACATTTTTTATTCTTGATAGCTTGTGGTCCATCAAAATAAACCTATTAAATGGACAAATATAGGGTGATTATTAAACTTACATGATGTGTGTGTGAGTCCAAAGGATGCTATATTGATGAAAATCATCAGTAGGATCAAACCAGAGACCATATCTCTCTTCTCTGCCAACTTTAGTGCTTCCATTTCCATAAATATTTGTCTGAATCCTCCATTCTTTTCCTCTAATATTACCCAAAAATTCAAAATCAATTTCATCATGATTCTTCTCAAATATATCTCCATTTGACATCTGCAAAAATGTAATATGAACAAAAAGGTATAAGAATCTTGATGTGGTGTTCTATGTTAAAAATGAGTAAAGATTCCATTCAAGACTTTTGTAAAAAGAGTAATGCGCGCAAACCGGAGTATGTTTGATCCACCAATGTCAGTTTTTATAAAAAAAATTAAACTGAAATTTATTGTGTGAACTATTTGACATTATATCATCACAATTCACAAAGGCAATTGTATTTTTTTTTTAACAGCTCTCGGCCAGGACTATACAAAGACAATTGTAATGTTTGACAAATTGTGAACTATAATGTACTTTAAATCTTTAATAAACAGAAAAAAATGAAATGTTACTTGGACAGGGTCAACATATAGGGAAACAAGTTTTGTTGCAATGTTTGATTTCCTATATTACTTTTAAATAAATTGCGTAAACACATCCGTAAAAGTTTAATTATAATCTTTAAGTTAAATACGGCATGCCCTTTAACATAACAATCTAAGGTATAGTTAATCAAGCAATGATTTTTTTAATACTAACAAGCCGGATTAAAATCGGAATAAAAAGGTTACCGTGTTTACAATATAATTCTAGAAATTGCTGCGAGTTTCGCAGTGTAAATGACGATAATCGTCTTATTGTTTGTTTACAGTGTTGTTACAATGAACACATTACTCATAATAATCATGGACATGAACTACAATACAAACAATAATAATCAGCTTAAACCAGACAAGAGGAATCCCTTTTCATGTATAAATCCAAGCTTATTATAGTAGAAAGTAAAAACATGTGGACAAAATTTTAATTTAAAATGAAAGTATCTATCATTAAAAGTAGTGATTTTGGGATTAAATATTTAATAATAATATTGACTTAAAATAAACAAAAAGGAACAGTTATCAAAAAATGAGGTGCAATAATAAATCCAATTTTATTACGTTTGATCAAACTTCAATGAAAAAAGGCAAAACATTAGTCCAAGATGCAAGCAATCACATTTTGTTTTTACATTTTAATCTATATTGGAAATAATAATCTTGAAAAAAAATAAATAAAAAGTTTTAACCTTTAATTTTACAAAACTTGGTAAAATCATTCCAGTCTGGAAAAAACTACCTCTTTATGTTTTTTTTCCATTTCTGGTATTGGAAAATAAATTAAATCCAATTTATAAAAATTTCTAACCGTCAATCTATGAACTTAATTACAAAGTTGTCAAAATCAAATAAAATCAAGTCATAATCAAAAATTTGCAAGCTTGTGAAATTGCTAAATTGTTGACTCTTTTCTCCATATTTAATAAATTAATTTAAATAACAAAAATACTATTCAGAATGTGAAATAAATTTAACAATAAATACAAATTTTTCTTCAGTAAATAAAATTACAAAAAAAAAAAAAAAACTATTCAGAATGTGAAATAAATTTAACAATAAATACAAAAATTTACTTCAGTAATTTCAGCATAATTTCAGCAATAGATGAATTTTAATTCATTATCCTATATTTAACCTTCAAACAGGTTTACTTTCATGCTTAAGAAAATACCCAAAATTAAAAAAATAAAAATAATTTTCAAAATATTAACAAAAAAAAAAAAACTCACATAAAAAGCAACAACAACACCGGCTGTATAATCTGCAGGCAGCTTAATGGAGGCACTGAAGAATCCATGCAAATAAAGATCTTGTGACACAAATCCAGAACCTGCATACAGATTAAACACAAATTAATAATAACAATAATATTAAACAAAAAACTATGGAAGCAAATATTAAACACAAAAATATGTTTTTGTGTCTTTTAAATGTATTAATAATAATAAACCTGTTCGTTGATCAAGAGATAAGTGAACAGATTTTCCATCTTTTAAGACGATTAAGTTATTATCTCCAAACAAGTGTGAGTATCCTTCATCAAAAGATAAGATAGGGAGGTTTCTTGAAAACCCATGACCCAAAACAAAAACAGAGCATAGCAGAGCAAACATTAGATGAAAAGTTTGCATCTTGTTCTTGTGGGTTGAAGTTTTAGAGCCTAAGGTACAACCCACTAATGCATACATTTGTTTGCAAGAAAACAGAGTTTAAATTGCAGAGGTTTTGAGAGAGAGAGAGAAGAGAGGGGAGAGAGGAGGTTTTATCGGTGGTGAAAGGTGTGAGCTGTTTATCATTTGGACACATTTCATTGATTTAATTATTTTTTTATTATTTTTAAAAAAAAATTTAAATATTTAAGTGTTTTAATGTTAAGATGTTTTTATTTTTGTGAAGTTGGGAGATAATGATTTAGGTGTCGGGTTATAAATTTATAATGAAGGTTAGGAAGTTAATCTTGAGGTTTTTTGTTCCTATGTTTTTGTTATTTGATATAAAAAATGAATTTAAAATATTTATTAGAAGATATAATTTTTAAATGTTAATCTTGAGCTTTTTTGTTCGAAAATGAATTTAAAATATTTATTAAAAGGATATTTGTTTTTTTTTTTAAGAATGGCATTCTTTTGACCTCTTAGCATACGTCTATGTTAGCTAGTTGCCTACCTTATCGGCTTATCCTCACAAGTTATGTAAAAAGTTGTAGTTTGATGTTATTTTAAAGGATTAGTATCCAACTAGGACGTTATTTCATTTTCAAAGTCAAATGATTTTGATATGGGATGAGTGATGACATATCCTTTTATTTGGGTTTAGTGTTTGTGCCTTGAGTTTGGATATGTTCGGATTTGGCTTTGGCAAATGATTATTGGTTTTTTTTTAACTTAACTAATCATATTGGTTGGATTGAGCCATGCGTACGCTACTGATTCGACTCGTGTGGGCCGCTAGGTTTTGTGTCAACTGGTTTTGACAAGTTTAGGTTGTACTACTTCTCGTATCTTTACTTCTCTTTTAAGAAGTGTGGAAGAGATGATGTTTATCTAGGATCATTTACATATACCATCTTGCTAAAAACATTTATTAAAATCAGTTATATATTTCTCCTTCCTAAAACATATATAGTCCATATTTCTCCATTTCACTAAAATTACTCTCTTTTTTACCCTTAACAAATTTATTGAATGACTAATTTCATCGATTCCTTGACTATTTCCCCTATTCCCTCATTCCTCATTTCCTCTATACGGTCTATAGTGGCCATACAAGTCTTTTTCTATCCCTTGCTACTATACTTTTTCTAGATTCTAACATTACTTAATATAATATATTTGAACATGGTATGTTACTATCATTATTGTCATAAGGGATGTTTCTTTAGACTTTAGCATTTTGACACTTTCTAGTGGTCTTTATCTACACGTTGCAATTCACCAATTCTAGTTATAGTTCAAGCTCAGTAAAAGTTAGAATCGGTATAGTACGACTACAAAATAAGGCGTCGACTACTAAATAAAACCCGTCAGAACCGTCAACAAATCTTGTCTCGTGTTCTCTCCATTACTAAAAAAAATAGAGATCCATATTAAACGAGAAACTCGCATTGTATAACACAACCATCACGAGACTTGTTATACTAATGTGGTGTTCTCATACATCATAAATTATCCATAATTAACTTTTATATCTCATGTATAGTGACATATTTTAAGTTTTGCCAGGTTTGACATCATTACTTAAGAATGTCACTTTGATACATCTTTTCATATTGTTCCTTCACATATACTTAATGAACAAAACTGGTATGTCTTCCTATTGGAATTACGTTTTAGCACAATTTCGCGTACTAATTGGTGAATTACATGACACTGTTGATTCACCTAATTCCATACTCGTCTCAAAGTCGCGAATTTTTTTCAATACTTATCCCATACCTATCAGGTTCCGGGTAGACCTGTCCCATATATTTCAGGTTCCGAGTATACCCGTTGGGCTCAAGTTTTTTTGTCAGCCATATACGACTTCCTATTTTTCTTTCACTGTGTATTTGATCTTAACCCAGTGAATCAATGTATTCATTGTTTTTGGTTTGATTTTGAGACCTCCTCTAGCTTAGGGATGGCAATGGGCCGGGTTCGAGTGCGGTATTGGTAATCCCAAACTTGTACTTGGTTGTAAAATCATGTTCCAAACCCAGCCCAATACCTGCTGGGTGTTTGTCGGGTAACTACCCGTTGAGTATCAGGTATACTAGTTAGTTTGTTAAAAAAATACCCATTAGGATTACAATTAGAAAATAACCTCAGGTATACTCGTTATCTTGTCAAAACATACGACAAGTTACATATATAGTCACCATCATAATGCCTCAAATAACTAAAATAGATATACTTCATAAGTTCATAGTATATAAATCTCAAAAAGACACACTTACTAAATATATATATAAGGAAATAAAATATTCTAGTTAAATTATATCGGATATTTTAGAGGGTAATCGGGTCGGGTATTGTTGTATAGCAAACTCGTACCCGAAAAGAAAATAGAAATTTAAACCCGAACTCGTACCTGTTGGGTTTGAATTTTTTTTTGCCATCCCTACTATGGATTAAACTACGATGGATTTAAATCAAATAAAAAATATTATTCTATTAAAATTTAGTATATCATGTAATATTGTTTTCAATATAGTTAACAGTAAAATTGCCCGGATGGAATCGACACTGGTGCGGGTGGTGGTGGATGTGGGTATGTGGTGACCAAAAAACTTTGTTTGTTGATGAATGGGTTGTTATCTTCCTTTCTAATAATATATAACTGCCTTAGTTAAGTTTGTTTCCGAATCATTAGCATTAACGATTTGTTTGACAATAAGTTGATATATTTCATAAACACAATCCACACACATATTGGCTTATAATATAACAGTTGAACTTTATGAGGATAGATGATACAAATTTCTAAAGAACTTTTAGGCCGCGTAAAGTATGTTTGGTTACTAGGAGAGAGACTAAAGAGCGTTAATCATACATCCATGAGGCGCAATTAATGATTACACACAAGCTTTTGGGTCCAGAAAGAACTTTACCTTTCCTTATAATTATAATATATTTCCTAAATATTAATCAATACACAATTAAATAAAAACAAACAAATGGTCAAATAAACAACTCGAGTAAATGTATCAGAACCATATGTTTCCTTCCTTAAATTAAGGATGAGAAATCTTGTACAAATACCGGTACCATACTGATAATGTACCAGTACACTACTACCAACCGAACATATACGGTACGATATTCGGTTTTAAATTCAGCTCAAATACGGTATCGGTACTATGTAGTACGGTACCGGTTCGTGACTTATAACGGTATCGCTCTATCCCAGTACCGACCGAACATATACGATACAATATTCGGTTTTGTTTTTAGCTAAATTTGGATGTCAGTACTATGCGGTACTGTACCAGTCCAATACGGTTCTAGCAAAGAATCAAAAGTAAAATTTGACTTAACGGTAAGATTTTACCTTGGCCTTTAAAAAGACTAAAGATTTTACCACATTCATCATCAATGTAACGTACTCTAAAAAATTAGTGTAATAAAAGAACTTAATGTGTATATATAGCCCATAATGTGTTTTAACATTTAGAATATTTAAAATTTTAAATATTTAGAGTTTTAGATATAACAATGGAAAGGACACTGCCCTAATCTAGTAATGTAACACAACACTCGCGAATTCAACATTGTCACATTATTTTTACTCTCAAGTATTCTCGCACCATAAAATCTCTCGCAACACTACCGTCAAATACCCTCAAACCACAAAATCATTTCTACCCTCAATAAATGACCGTTCAACGACAAATTTTGTGTGTGTTTGGCGACAATGGGTACCTGTGACCCACAAGGGTTCCGTCGGTGTTACGGCTTCGGGTTCAACCCCCCCCCCCCCCCCCTAGCCGAGAGCGCCCTAGCTAACTGAGAGACAGAGAAAAAGTGTTAGTTAGGTAGGTGACGTCACAACACTCCATATTTGGATATTTATATTATCAACGTTAAGTTAGCAGGGTCTGGCACCACTAGCCGTTGGTCTCTTGGGTCCCATTTCTTTTGCTTTCAGTGTTAAATGATATTATATTATATTATCCCGCAATTTACGCGACTTAACGCCGTCTAAACTCTCTTCCTGTTTTTATCCTTTTTCAAGCAAACAAACTTAACGTCCGTCAACAACGCTACTAATCTCGTGAATTGTCAAGACTTTTTTGTCAACTAATTTTGACCTTTTGGTTGGATAAAGCTAGGCGTGTGTAACCGTATTAAAATCAAACCGTATTTGTATCATCTTGTTTTGTATTGATACCAGATGTTCAGATACCTGTATAGAATACTGAATCGTATACTAATGGGTATTGTGATCGACATGGTACCCGCTTTAAACATGTAGGATCTCTAACTACATCGTTAAGAGGGATAACTAGTGATTTTAACCTAATTCTTTAACGTAATGATGTTCTTTAATTGATATGGGCTTAATAACCAATTAATGTGGTTTAAACTATCTAAAGACGGGTAGTACGTAAACGAATACTATTTTTGAATAAAGTGAGTTTCCACAAGATGAATGACACAACTTTATGAAACTATAATCCATACGTTTATATATCAGCTGAATTTCAATTTTGTTTTTGGTGTTTGTAGGTAGGTCTTTTATATGAAATTTCAAGAAGATAACTAGCTACATTGTGCAAACATGGAATTTTTTAATTTTTTTTTTTGGAATGGTGATGTTTCTCCAAAAGCTTGAATCAAATCATTTATCTTTAAGAGGAGCTCCATTTTATTTCTAATTGTTTTACCAATAACTCAATAAGACCCAACAACTCACTCAACATAGAATAATATTTCATACAATCATAACAAATAATTAATTTACGATATGTAAATACTTCTAAACTTATAGTTTTACTTTTTTGTTAATAGCTTATCATGTGCATCTTAGCATGGTGATGCCTTGAAAGGCTAGAGCATGCATGTGATAAATGCTTGTGCATATTATCCAACTCAAAGTGTTCCCATACTTTATTTAGTTATTATTTTATTAAAAAGAAGCCTGTTAACAACACTTTCAAAACTTGAATTTAGAGCATTCACGGTAGTTTTCCAATCTCCCATTCCTTCACAACCACATATTACATTAAAAATCATTAGAGTCTTTCTCTCCTCTACTCACAACCACTTTAACAAATATTAAAAAATAAATACAGTTTCCTGTTTTCTTTAAAAGATTCCTAAATAACCCTCAATATACCGATAAACAGTAGATTCCCCATTTTTCTTCACACACAATCACTTCCAACCTCATAAAAAATTATAGGGTTTTCCCCGATATACACTTATCAAGTCATTCTTTGAAAATAAGTTGGCTGGAAACATTAATTTTATTTGCTGGTTAGTTTATTTAGATATTCTTAAATTTGACTTAGAATAACTTCAATTTAACCAGAAACACTCATCGTCACTGTATGCTGCCATCATTCACGGCAGGGCCATCTCAATCTTTTCATTTTTTTGCTAAGGATCATAACAAGCGGTAAAACGATGGTACATTTTTTGTATATGATTTTTAAAAGGCACAAAATTACACAATGCCAACAAAAAGTTCAAGCAAGTAAGATATGTAAGATATGAGTGAGTTGTGATTAGAAAAGAAAAACCAAAGAATAGAACATAAACTGGGGCCTATTAAATTTGAGTGCCCCAAACTTTAGTTTTTTTAGGTTGCGATGTCTTTGATCCCACGATCAACGCAGTCACTATCACCATCATTATCACTGTCACCACCTTCATCCCGCTGATGAGCCCATTTTTATGTTATTTTCCTTGAATCAATATGTTTTAACTTAAACTCATTTTTATCAAAACTGGCAAAAGTTTTTTTTTTCTTTCCAAAACAACTACTTCCAAACTCGTTTTAATACGTCACTTGTCCATCATTCTAGACTAGACCTGGCAATTTCAACCCATTTGGTTGAGTTTGGGTTATTTTGGGTTTAAAATTTGACTTTGTGGGTTGAAATGGGTTTAGTATAATTTTCAAGGGGGTTAGGATGGGTAATTTTAATTGTAGGATATAAGTAAGTAGGTCAGAATGGGTAAATTAAAAAAAAAACAAATGGGTCAGGATGGGTATTTTTAGATAACTATATACAAATCTGAATAAAAACTCACCAAACACCAAAAGCGTTAATGCCTCATAGAAATAAATGTTACCGGTCTGGGTCGTTACCGGGCCCGATCGGGTCAAAACGGTCTGGGTCATTACCGGGCCCGATCGGGTCAAAACGGTCCGGGTCGTTACCGGGCCCGGTCGGGTAGAAATGGTCCGGGTTGCAACCGGGCCCGGCTGGGTCGAAACAGTTCGGGTCGCTACGAGACGGGTCAGGTTGAAACGGTCTGGGTCGTTACCGGGCCCGGTCGAAATGGTTCGGGTCACTAAAGGACGAGTCAGGGTGAAACGGTCTGGGTCGTTACCGGGCCCGATCGGGATAAAACGGTCCGGGTCGCTACCGGGCCCGGTCGGGTAGAACCGGTCCAGGTCGCTACCGGGCCCGGCTGGGTCGAAACAGTCCGGGTCGCTACGGGACGGGTCAGGTTGAAACGGTCTGGGTCGTTACCGGGCCCGATCGGGTCCAAACGGTCCGGGTCGCTACGAGGCCCGGCTGGAACGAAACAGTCCGGGTCGCTACGGAACGGGTCAGGTTGAAATGGTTTGGGTCGTTTCCGGGCCCGGTCTGGTCGAAATAGGCCGTGTCGCTACCGGGCCCGGCTGGGTCGAAACGGTCCGGGTCGCAACCGGGCCCGGCTGGGTCGAAACGGTCCGGGTCGCTACCGGGCC
The DNA here is from genome assembly GCA_032199755.1 of Ambrosia artemisiifolia. NCBI lineage: Eukaryota > Viridiplantae > Streptophyta > Magnoliopsida > Asterales > Asteraceae > Ambrosia > Ambrosia artemisiifolia. The sequence continues at coordinate 4,874,526 of CM063519.1, forward strand.
CGGCCGGTTCGAAATGGTCCGGGTCGCTAACGGACACGGTCGTCGACGAGCCAGATCGGGCCGAAACGGTCTGGATCGCAAACAGGCCCTGCCTGGTCGAAGCGATTCCGGTCACTAACGTGCCTGACCGGGTCGAAACGGTCCTAGTCGCTAACGGATACGGTCAGGTCGAAACGGTTTGGGTCGCTAACGGGTCCGGTCGGGTCGAAATAGTCTGGGTCGTTAACGGCCACGGTCCAGATCGATAACGGGTCAGTCGAGTCGAAACAGTCCGGGTTGTTAACCGGCCCGCTTCGAAATGAAATATTTCGCATCCCTTAAGATTTTATTTTTAAATTTACTTTTGTTTTTTATTTTAATTTTTTTTTACTTTTTGAATTTTGAATTTTTTATTGTTATTTTAATCTATTTTGATATGAGCTTATCTTAATCCAAACCATCCAGGCCCAAACCCATCCAGATCCAACCCATCCTAACCTATTTTTTTTAATTTACCCATCCTAACCCAAACCCATCCTAACCCAACACCCAAACCAACCCAACCCACCCATTTTGCCACCTCTATTCTAGACTTATCTAAACCTATGAAATTTACAAAGTCCTAAATTATTATTATATACACTTACGAAATATAAACATAACTTATAAGATGGGTACCTACATTGTACAAACATAGCCATGCGACAGGATATAGAACTAGTGCTAATAATGAAGAATAATTTGGAGATGGGGGGGACAAGGGGATCCAAATTTAGATCCCTAGGAGGTGCCCGTGGATGTAGCTATTTGGAGTTGTATCACAATGTACTGCTCCCTAATGCATAATGCATGCACGTGAATCCCAAACTCCAACACATGGGAACATCCCTATGCTCTTTATACCTCATGGCTCGAGTCTTTAGTCAACCTCAACCCTTTCATCGTATTTTAATAACAACTTTGATTAAGAACTAAGCACACTTTGTCAGATCCCTAAGAACAATCTGGGGCCATAAATGGTGTAAACTTTTTAACCAAATCTAATGAGAGATTTGCATATATAGGTTTTCTATAGTTAACGGGTTATATTTGGATTGACTAAACTTCAAACCGTGATTTCATGAGCAACTTTAGTTAACGTGTTATATTTGGATTGACCTGACAACTTTATTGATTAGCTTGTTTGTAAGACTAGAGGGAGTGGAGGGGCGGGAAAGAGGGGGGTGAAGCGCCATGTGGCACTTGTGGGACCCATGTGGGGGGAAAAAATTGTGGGGAGTGGAAGGGGGGGAAATGGGGTGAAAGAAATAATATTATATTGTGTTAAAGTTAAATAAAAAAAAGAAAAAAAAAATCAGCCAATCAAACCCCTCCACCTCACCTCCACCTCCCCCCCCCGGCCCGGCAAATCCTCCCCGCCCCTCCTTTCCCGCCCCTAGGGGACGGTGTTCCCGCCCGGGAATGGGCTCCCGCCCCTCCTCTCCCGCCCCACTCCCTCTAGTCTAATATCTGTTTATAAAATGTGATAAACATTTGTCATACATTATATCATAACTTAACCTGATTGAGTATCTTATGCAGAGATAATAGATAAAAAAGAGACAAATGAACATTATGCTTTATAAATTAAACTTAAACGAGCCCCTAGGAGGCAAGACACCCTCAGTAATCTTCAAGTTGGTCATCTTAGTCGCCGACCGCACAGCCTCTGACATAGTAGCGGGATCCCTAGCAGACACCAATCCAGCAATCTCTAGCACCAAACCCGCAAGATACTGCTCTATCCTCCTGTACTCTGCCGTAGACAAACCTGGGCACATCACTGCTAGCTCGTTGTGCCTGATAGTGTACTCCTCAACCTCAGAACCTACCATCTTAAGATTCCCATATTCCTGTTCCAACCTCTTAATCTCCTCACGCGGGCAGTACTCGTCCTTCAACCTACGCACAAAATCCGCCCAAGGCATGGCGTTGGCCTCCCCAAGACCAAGTGTCTGTGTGATGCAGTTCCACCACGTCAAGGCGGGTCCTACAAAAGTCCCCGAAGCAAACTTCACCCGATCCACCACTGGAGTTTCACATAAAGCAAACACCGATTCAGTCTTCTCCAACCACCGAAGTAACTCCACAGCCCCCTCCGTACCCTGGAAGCTGAGAGGCTGACAATCCTTAAACCGCTTGTAGGCAACACCTGCCTGAACCGGAGGAGCAGTAGCACCCATGAAAGTCTGCTGGGCAGCCTGAAAAGCAGCCAGTGCAACGCTCAACTGCTGCTGCATCATCTCATTGAGTTCATCGTACGTCAAGGTTGAAAAATAGCAAAACCAGAATACAGTAATGAAAGTTGTGAAAATTGAAAACTAATACAGATCTATACCAACGCCTAGGACGCAAGTAATTAGTAACATACAAACCAGGGTCTCAGTAAACAAAAGTAACAAAGTCTATGCCTATTGTCAAAACCATAAGCTAACAATACTTCTTCTATAAACAACACGACAAACAAAGAAAACAAAATACGAAACAATTGAAGCCATAGACAAATTGTTGTAACATGCACCAAGATAACATAAGAAAACTTACATGAAGACGAATCGTCACAACACTGTCAACTTCCAGACCAACCAATGTACCTGTATAACAAACACCAAAGATAAACATATCAAATACCATATCAAACAAATTAGCATTCAAACTGAACTCGTAATAGTGCAAAAACTGCTAACAAAAGGTTATAAAATTAAAAACCAATCAAATGTGCTCTACGTCTAACATCAACTGAAGCCCTAAGCCCTTTTTCAGATGAATTTGCGACCTTGAACCAACCACCATATGTTTGAGAGAGAGAGAGAGAGAGAGAGAGAAGGAGCCTTTCTCTCTCTAATAAGCCCCTTTTAGATGAAACGAATGATTGATGACAATACACCATCCAAGCATTGTGTACAACAACCTAAAGCACATAAAAATCTTATAAATATCTAATGTATCCTACACTAACAAAAACGAACAGGTAAAAATGAGAAAAAAGATTATTTGTCGATTCCTTTACGGCACGCTAATGCATGAATCAAGTTTCATTCAACTTTAATTTCACATAATCACAACTAATTATAGATAAAATCAAAACTTAAGTTGTAAAAAGAAAAATAATAACCTAGTGGAGTGGTCGATGAGCGACCGACTGTCCGCAACTGTAGTTGCGGACTGCCACCGCCACCGTGTTCACCGTCAAAAGAAATCAATTTTGGTGATCCCTCCTGATTTGGTTCCTACCAAAGGTAAAAAACCCAGATCTAAGAAAGAAAAAAGCCAGAGCTTGGAGGAAATAAGATGAAGGCCAAAGAAACAAAGAGAGAAGGGGATAAAGTAGGGGATTACCTTGTCTATCTCTCTGTCGCCGCTGTCTTCATCGTCGTTCGACCCAAAGAAAATAGAGAGATAAGGGGATCCTGAGGAGAGTGGAGAGGCTAGATATGCAAGGTGCTGAGTAGTTGTACCATAGGCTTGAAAATTTGTAAAACAACTAATAATGCATTGTGTACAACCCATGAAGCACAATAAACTTGTAAATTAATCTATAACTTATAATAAAAGAATTGAACTTTGATGATGTGGCATTCAATGGAGGCCTCAACCCCTTCTTGAATGTGCCACGTGGCATCATGTAGGATTTTTTTAATTTTTGAGTTTTTTTAATAAATTTATATATATTATAATTATTTTAGGAAAAGATAAAAATTTAAAAACAAAATTAAATTTTCTCTCTAATGTTTCATCCCATGACTTTTAAACGTTAATACCTTTTATATACGAGATTTTTTAAAGAAAAAAATTACACCAAATTAACGAGCGTTTTATTATCTTTCCAACGAGTACCATAGTGCTATATAAAAAACGGAGAAAAAAAACAACTATTTTTGTAGGGTTTTGTTTTCAAATATATTTTACTCTATTAATAAATCATAAACGATAAAGATAACTTCATAGGCAGAGATTCTTTTTTTTATATTTGAATATATGATAACTTATAGCAGAAATTTGTTTAAAATAAATAATAATAATATTATTATTATTATTCATTAATCATGTATTGGCAAATCATTAATTATGTTGTCATATTAGATATTTTATTATGTTATATTAGATATTTCAACCCCGGGACACTCCCGGGATAAAAGCTAGTATACTATATAATAAATGCTATATATAAATTTATATTTTTATGCAAAATTTTAATCTTAAAATATTAGTATAGGGGGGTGGGGTCGAGTTAAAACTTGTTGTTTTCATGTTATCTCTTTAAAAATTTATCTATTCAGTTTATGCGTTTGACAAAATTTTATGTTTCATGTTGAAAGGATAAGATACCAAACCCTAGCGCAAATAGAATTAACCCATATCTCACAAAGCCTTAAATGACTAAGGGACACCTAATGGTGTGCAAGCAAAGTCTCTGGTGCCTGCAACTACGCACCATAGGTCCTCAACTTGGTTGTGATAAGAACTCCTAAGACAGGACGCGCATGCTCATGCATGCAGGGGCGTAGGATATTAAGGGCTAGGGGTGGCCCTAGCCCATCCCGTTTTTTGGCGCAGTGGTAGAAATTTATGATTTTTAATAGGTAAATTGAGTCTGGCCCCCGCCGAATTGCCACTACAGATCGAAAAAAATTGAGTCTGGCCCCTCCCAATTCGAGAACAAAGCTTCGCCACTGCATGCATGCACATGGCCATGATATAAATGGTACATAAAAGGACGATTGTGTACGAACCAATCAGAGCCAAATGACATGTGGTGCACGTCCAGCCAATCAGAATGCTTCAACTAGGAGATCTCAACGGCCTGATATCATCCGGCCGATCAGAGCACGCAAGCGTTGGACAATTAGCATCCCAGGATCGTGCTGGGCACAAAGGGGACAACAAGTATTGCGCCAACCCACGAATATGACTCATTTAGCTCATATGCAGTGACAGATCCATGATTTATAAATATGGAAGAGTGATCAGTATGTTTAACCAAACTTTTAAAGGGGATGATCAGGATTTTTCCCTGTAAACTACACTTATTTTAATGGGGTTCCCGCCTCCCAAAGCTATATGTCGCTCATATGTTTGTGTATACATGCACACACTTTTCGTATTTGTTCTAGTTAGTGTATTACACTGACTATTGGGGTCAAATATATATATATATATATATATATATATAGGGGAAGGTTTAAATAAAAACCCACCTAAAACGAAGAAACCCGGTAAACTTAATCTAGACCATTGATCTAAAGTGATCAATGGCCTAGATTGATTCTACATTATTTTATTACATTTAATTGAGTAGATGACAAAAAAAGGGCAAAAGGGTCAAATGCCATTTTCTGAAAAAGCATCTATGACAAGTTGACCTGACACATGTCACATCATCTCTCTCATACTTTTGTGATCATTATCATAAATCTGCCAGATGCCCCGTGTTACATACGTAACATGTATTGTGTTACGTAGGTTAAAACTGAGTTGCCAGTTTATATTATTTAAAAAATGTTGATTTATTATTTTTTTTATTAGACCCTATTTTTTTCGTTTTATTGTACCAGCACCAGAATTGTTGCATACGTAACGAGAATTGATATGGTTATAGGCATTTTGTTACTTACAAAGTGCTAAAAACAAACAAAAAGGTCATTACAAAAGTGCTAAAAACTTTATAGATCAAAAAACATTCAAATGTAGACAAGAATTGTTTCTTACAAAATGCTAAAAGCAAACAAAACGGTCATTACAAATCGACAAATGTTAAAAAAACTATCATAAATAAAAAATATTGTCTACACTTCATTCTTGATAATCATCTTCATCCTTAATGCAAAAAATATGATCACCTGCAAAAAAAACAAAAATCATCAATTTACATGTAAAGCCCCCCCCCCCCTCCCCCCCCCCCCCCGTCTTAACGCATGTTAACCATCTGGATTACAAAAAAAACATACGAAACTGATACAAACAAACATTGTTTTATCCATTTAGTTGTCAAGATTATCAAACATACGAAACTGATAGCAACTTAGTTCTGCTGTTACATACGAAACAGACGCAAAACATATATTTGATCCCATGATTAGTGACTTGTTTTAATCAATATATGGTAAAAAAAATTAGAAGCTAATTTATACCAACTTAGTTCTGCTGTTACATACGAAACATACGCAATATAGAAAACAGATGCAAACATACATCCCACACATTATAATACTCATACAAACATGCACATACTTGTAAAAAACAAATCAGACATATTGTTGCATATGTTAAGAGACATTAAAATTCACCAATTTTGATTAAAAAACATATTAATAATAATAACATATAAAAAGGTTAATTAATATGTAAACATAGATTTGATCCCATGATTAATGACTTTTGTTTTAATTAATATATGGTAAAAAAATCAGAAGTAATTTATACCAACTTAGTTCTGTTGTTACATACGAAACAGAGGCAATATAGATTTCATCCCATGTGTAGCTCATCAAAGTCAAAAAATCAAACCTTTGAATTTGGTAGAACTAATATCAGAAACTAATTTATACCAACTTAGTGGTGTTGTTACATACGAAACAGACGCAACACAGATTTCATCCCAAAAATAACCAAAATCCAAAATCATATTAGTGTAGGTTAAATATGATAAACATTTAAAGTTTAAGGGCCATGATGTAAGTTACTAAGTTAGAAAATAAAGAGGCTGCCATATTTATGTCAAATCTCTCCCAAGTAGGAAGCCTTAACCTTAAAAAACATGTGTCAAATAACCATCGAATGGACCAAACTAAAACCCATAAAATCATATGCATTCTAGTAAGCCCAAACAATGAATAACTCATGAGAGGTCAAAAAAATCAAACCTTTGTATGTGTTAAAAAAATCAGAAACTAAATTATACCAACTTAGTTTTGCTGTTACACACGAAACAAACGCATTCAAAAGTTTATATGGTTTAAAATAAATATAATAATAATAATAATAAATGTCCTACTAACCTTTATAACTACATTTTCAAACCATGAGAAAACAAGTTCTTATTACCAAACACTAATTAGCTCAAAATTCAAACTTTAACCATTAAATGTTTTCTAACCCCTTTCAAAATCATATTAAAAATCAAAACTTGGTGATTATCATTTACCATTTTCAAACCACAAAAACCATTAATAAACAACATATAGTGATTATTTTAAAAAAAAGGCAAAACTAAAGCATCAATCAAACAATAATATTAAAGCAGAAACTAATTTGTTTAATTTTAATATAATGACGGATAGTAAACAACATTCAAGATTTATTATATTAATTAAAAAAAAGCACCGTTCAAAAATACAGCGGAACAAGAACCAAACCATGATTTCGAAACATAAAACAATTGTTAATAATAATATGTTTTAAAAAAACCTCCGTTCAAACCATCACAAAATAATTGCATCAAATATGTTTAAAATAATTGCATAAAAGAAAATGGTCATTCATAAAATACAAACATATGCAAATCACGTTTGTATAAATTGTTTATTTATGAATGGTCATTCATGAAACATAAAAGAAAATGTTCAATAGTTATAATATTTATAAAATACAAACGTAATTTGTATAATTGCTTCTGTTTCTGTTTACGAAACATAAAAGAAAAGGTCGATACTTATAATTGTCAAATAATTACCTGCTCATTTCACTACTCTGTTTCTGATAACTTTCAGGTGGAAACCTCTTGAAGTGGTGGTGGTGGTGGTGTCGGTGGCGGTGGCGGTGGCAGTGGCGGTGGTGGTGGTGGTGGTGGTGGTGGTGGGATTAATCTTGATAAAGATGGTGGAAGAGAGATGAAGAGAGAGAGAGAGTGAGTTGTTTATATAGGAGGGAGGGAGAGAAAATTCAAATTAGAAAAGAGGGGGAAGGGTAAAAATACAATTTTACCCTTTTTAGTTAAAATAATAGAAGGTGATGTGGAGCAATGAGAGCCACATAAAGGGTTTGTGGGGGTTTCTTCATTTTGGGAGGTTTCTTGTGAATACTTAGCCTATATATATATATATATATAAGCAACGAATGTTACATACATATACTAGCAATATGTTAATACATCCTCAATTTTTTAACCACAACGTTTGTGTGTGTGATCGTATATAATTCAATAACTTAATGTAACGTAACAAAACACGAGAAAAATACATCAAATCTTTTTTTTTTTTTTTTGAACGGCAAGGTGCAACCAGTGGAGCTCCGACTAACACCATAGGCCAGCCTGTATTAATTACCCATCCCATCTAGATTGGAGATCTCCCCGAGTGGAACCCTACATATGGTAAATATGGCTTCGATCGGAATCGAACCCTTATAATTTCTGCTCTAGCTCCCCCAATTTTCACCATCTGAGCTATGTTTTATTTTTGAGATACATCCAATCTACCCAATCGAGTTGCTAGGTAAAGTTGACGATGGATCAAAAGCTATTTGATGAAAGTGCATTGCATTCCATTTTGATTTAGAGAAATAAAAAGTTTGGATACAACAATAAATATTTTATAGTAGTGGTTGATAAATGATTAAACAATGGTTACGACAATGTCAAGAATATGAAATAAAGTATTCAAATATACATGGTTTGACTGATCTTACTTGTTCCCCACATGCCAAAGGCGTAGCTCCATATTTTTGTTCATAAAATATAGAGTATACAACTTCAATACATATACATATAACTACACTAAAAATAAAAATAAAGGAATGTTCATTTTAGAAGGTGGTACTACTACAAGAAGAGAGAGAGAATCTAAATCGATAAGGTGGACGGGGCGCCACCAGAAAAGGTCACGGGTACCCCACTACCAACACGGTAACACCGCCGCCATCAGTGCTGGTAGAGGTCCCGTGAACCAAATACGGATTCTTCTTAGGTTCTAGAGGAGAGAGAAAGTGGGAAATGTATTATTAAAAAAATGAGCGGTGTAAGTGATTTTAGAGGAGAAAGAGAGTGAAAAATGTATTATTAATATTATTATTATATATGTGTGAAAATAATTAATTATTGGGTAAAAACCAGTATAGTGTTGCCTCAAAAAAACGGTTTCAGTGAAAGAAATCAGTGAAGTGATGTGGCAGTGCAGCATTTGTTGAAACCAGTGAAGTTAAAAAACCTCACGGGTAGTGCCCCTTCCCCCCTAAGTTTTGTTTATTGGTTTTCCATATGTTTTTAAAGTTTTAATTTATTTTATGTTATATACGATAAAACCTATTAAAATAAAATTTTTTGACCGACCAAATGAAACCTAAAACCTAAATTACACTGTTGCCCCGTATTTAAAAGTGTGATCTCCTTTCTAAGAGTCTAATGTCACTACTAGACATGTATAGGTTGTGTAAATAAATGAAACTTGCTCATAGTTTTTTTTCTTGAATTTAAATATAAATGAATCAGCATCTCATTTTAATTATGCATCTTCTTCTCACTCTTCTCATATTAATTTTTCTTTTAAATTGAACCTTCCTTAATACATGACAAATAACTTTTTTATATATATACTCAAATTAAATTAATAATTAGTTTGGTTGAAATATTATTTTACAACCTATATAAAATTTTCTTTTAAACAGTAATTTTTTAATACTTAAATGCCATCTAACATTGTACTTGCAAAATTTGTAAGTTACGGTATTTTTATAGAGAGTAAGCACCATACCGCTACCAATAGGTCATGATTTAACAATAGGTTACAAACTATTCACGTTATCAAAGATCGATGTAGAAATCCAAACCGTTAACGTGATCATCATACCTCCAATTCCAAACTAATTTGATTTTTTTTACAAGTGTCTAGTGAATGTAAAACACGAGTACGCAACAACTTCACACTTTTGTTCGTTTGATCTTCTGACACTAGTAATCTTATATCCTAGCCGAGTCATCGTCTCAACAAACAAAAACTTAATGTCGATATTAGCCGCAAGGACGAAGCATACTTGGGGCCAGGGGTGCCCCGCCCCCCCTGTTTTTTTGCGTAGTGGTAGAAATTTGCGATTTTCGTAGGTAAATTGAATCCGGATTGACTCCGCCCCCCGCTGATTTGATCTTCCGGCCCCTACCGATCTGAAAAAAATTGAGTCCGGCCCCCGCCGATGTAATCTTTAAGCTTCGCCGTTGATTAGCCAAACACCTCAACTATTATAGGGGTAGTGTACACTACTAGAAAATGCCTTTTTTGCAACAAAATTTCTGAACATTTTTCCACAACTCAAAATTTGCTATATGGTTCCTAAGAACCTAAGTATCCATTAGTCCGAATCCAACATTAAGTAAAATAACGTGTCTTTTACTTTAATCGGATAGGAGATATAGGAAGTTGGGGGGACCCACATGGAGATGATATCGCGTCACAAGATCAAATTCATAGCCACATATGAATAGCATGGTCCATGATGAGCTTCTTTTTTTGACAAGAAAACCCTATAGGAAATCATATAGGCAAATGACTAATAAGTAATAGCATTTAATATATTTAACTGTCATAAAAATAACCAAACAAGTACAATGAATCGGCCAAACACCTTTTGATGGAGTGCCAGCCTTATAACCTTTCAATATGGTGGTTAAGCTAGAGGATTTACCACAGTGAGCCTTCGGGTAGTGGGTTTCCTTTGGAACAGTGGCGGGCTAGGTGACCAGCGCCGTCTGCATTCGCGGGCATGGGTGGCCTTTTGTCATTGGGTTTACCCGGGTGACCGGGCTTTTGTCGGACGTTAAAAAAATACAAGGAATCTTGAATCGTGCCATCGAGCATTTAAGCATACTAAAAATCATAGCGAATTGACTTCTACAGACAGGTTAGATCATACGATGCTAAGTTGCTAACTAGCCAGTAAATGTCGAAATCAATCCAAGTGTAAACAAAGTTTATTAGTCATGTAATTTTGCTTTATATAAAATTCTATAAATGAAACTATGAAAGTATAGGTTATAAGAATATTTATCATGGAGCTATGAAAGTGTGTTTGTTAATTATTTTGCTCCTAGTTTAGATATTTCATCTAAAAAGAATTATTAAAAGGTCGAATAAGACAATAACTTAAAAACAAAAACAATGATCGTGTCTAATGAGTCATACTTAATGTACAAACTATCGACCCAACTAATATATGAACACTTTGATTGGTTGTTTGATAGCACACTCTATTCAAGCATGATACATTGATACACATAAGTTATCCTGGACAAGAGGAATGAAACCACATATTTGGGATTTTGTAAGGAGAAATTACTATTATACCCTTCCAAGTTGCATGCATAATAAATTAGTCACAAGAAGGCAAAAGAAAAAAGCCAAAGCATGGATAAAGTGAGGAGAGCCGTAGATGGTTAAAGTGTATATAAATTATAATACTAAGCTTTCACATTATTTTCAAGCATTGTTTGAAAACAGTAATACATGTGAAGATTGATGTCAATTAATGTGACATTCATGAAGAGATACGGATTACGGCCCTTTACATCAAATCTATTTGCTTTTTTCCAAAATGAATTTATGATTTATTGCCGTATGATGTTGTATCCTTGTACATGTGTAATTTCACGAGTTGTGCGAATCACGAACAACTTCATACTAATTTTTTTGCTAAAATCTCAAATCGTGTCGAATATAATTTGCAATTTATTTAATAAACGAGCACAACATACATTTAGTAAGTTAAGTAGATGCATTATTCTAAGCAAACTTGTTATTTATGTATTATTGGAGTTTATTTAATATAAATGAGTACAAGAGACACATACCACGTTTGATTAGATTCATTATTCTAAACAAACTTGTTATTTAATATATATTACGTTATATTCAAAAGTATAAATATAATTTTAACACATAATTATTCATACATATATTTAACAATTAAATAACTGCTAAACAAAAATGAGCTGACCTCAAACTTGTAAAATATTTACGTTCCAAACTTGAGATTGACGCAAAACTTTAGTTTTCTAATTAAATTATACGAGTGAAGCTTGAGCTTAGCTCAAACTCAACATGACTTTACTTGTTTACACCATATACTCATGTTTATATTACAAAATTTGGGCATGTCATCTCAACTCCTTGATAGTTATATGCATCACATTTGTGTCATCTACTTTATTCTTGACTGACTTCATACCAACAATATTTTGACTTCAATTTATTTGAGTTGAGCAAGTTCTAAAATTGAACCGAACATGTTCTAAAGTGGTTTACATTAGTCCTTTGTTGTTTGGTACCAATGGGCTTATAGCCTAGTGGTACCCACTACTAATGATAAGTGTTGGGCATGAGAGGAGATAAGTTCGAATCTTGTGGGCCTCACTTTGAGGTATTTTGCCGGGATCATAACCCTTGTGGGGTGGGATGATCGGTATCCAATATGGATACCAGGGGCCAGATGGTCTCCTCCACGTACCCTTTTTTTTGTTTGGTGTGGTTAATTAGTTCAGTGCCACTCTTAGGCTACATGCTATGGAAAAAGGCTCCAAATCGCCTCAAACGCGCCGAAGGGGCTCTTGTGAAAAAAATGACTTGGGGGTGGGGATGATATGATGACTCCATACCATCCGGCCTTAGACTTGGTAAACGTTCTCTTTTATGTTTTTTTATTGACGACCCTTACTATTATATCCTTTTAAGTTACCCTAATGCAATGTTCTTTTAATTACTAATAACTATTAACTAATTCAGTTTTTGAGGTTGCTTTAATAAACAAGTATAACGGTATTTACTCCGAAATAACTTTTAAACACTTCTAGATATTAATCTGGACTTTTAATGCAAAAAATATATAGAAGATTTTAAAAGCAACCCCAAACACCTCTGACAGGATTTTCGTACTTCTTGAGTTATAATAAAATAAAGGGGCCAAAATAAATCATTAAACTCTTTCGGCTTTTTTAAATGACCTATTGTCGTAGAATAACATTTTAACATGACAATTAATAGTATGTTGTAAGAAAACAAAGAAGACATTGATTTGACTAAAAGGATATTCCAACTATCTCATATGTTTGGATATTCTAATAGAAGTTAAATAAAATAATGTGTAATCATAACAACGAATCATTTGTTTAATTAATTCATTTTTCTAAATAATATTTAAAGTTAATTAAACACAAAAGTTTTCCTTTGTTTTACAATTCAAAGTTCAACACCATCACCCTTCTTAAGACTTTCAACCGTCTTTGTGGTATGTATGCAGGATATCGAAGATCTTTTGCGTTGTAGAAGCAACGATGAGACTTACGGCAAAGTGATAAATTTGAAGAGATCGGTGACATCATGTTTTAGGAGGATCAAAAAATGATTCAATTGTAGGTATTAAGAGTAATTATGACATAATGTAAATTCTATTAGACGTGGCACCTAAACATAAGTATTCAAGTAGGGGTATAAACGAGCCGAGCCCGAGCCTGACTGGGCTCGAGCTCGGCTCGTTATGGTTTTATGAAGCTCGAGCTCGAGCTCGGCTCGCTAGCAAAATCAAAAGCTCGATCTCGGCTCGGCTCGGCTCGACTCGAGGTGATTTGAGAATAAACTCAAACGAGATCAAAGCTCGGCTCGAGATCGCAAAAGCTCGGCTCGCGAGTGTTAATAAATGGGCCTATGAAATAAGGACTTGGCCTTTGGAGATGTGGGCTATAAATTATAAGAGATATATAAATAACTTATAATTATGTTTGGGCTCGTTTAGGCTCACGAGCCCAATCGAGTTTTGTATCCAGGGCTCGAGCTCGGGCTCGATAACTAAACGAGCCATATCTCAGGCTCGGGCTCGTTAAGGCTCGACTCGTTCGGGCTTTTTACCGAGCCGATTCCGGATAGCTCTCGAGCCGCTACGTGTCATTTACAGTAATTTCACACCAGTTCCCGGGGAAAACCCGCCGTCCGAAGACCCACTGCGGTAAAACCCGGCCCACCAGCAGCATTTTGGTGCCGGTAGGACTCGAACTCCCCACATATCATAAGGAAAGCAAGGAGGGTGCCACTCCACCACAAGAGGATTGGACCATCGGTTTCAGCTTCTTATTATCTTAACTTTATTTAGGTGTCTTCCCTCTTAATAGGCCAAGAGAGGGCTCAATCTGTGACGTTTCTTAGTCAACGAAAAGATACAGTAATAGTCTGATAGATTATAAATAGACAACACCAATTCAATATTCCAATTTATAAACCAAAACAAATTTTGAACAAAATGGGGCCCAATTTGTTTGGGCCCAAATCGCTGAGTAATTTCTTAAAAGCTATTGGGCCGGCAATGATCTAAGACCTAAGTCTTAAGTGGTATCAAGAAAACTATTAAATAAAAACTAACAATTCTAGTTGGTTGTTTTATGTTATTTTTGTGTCCTTTGGGTGGCTAGTTTAGTTATTTTTTATGAATCACTAAAGAAAAGAGATTATAAATCATTTAGCGAATGAAGTTGTAGCTTAGTGGTTGCAATGGAGGTGGAAATGTTTACTCATTTTGTGGAGTTCCTTCCCTGGGAGGTCACATGTTTGAATCCCACTCAGAGTAGGGTTATTTTGAAATGAGGGGCTGGACCTTAGAGGGGGCCCGAAGACCGGACCTGAAGGGTGCGGGGCTTCGTTATGGGTGGTGTACCGTTGACCGTTAAAAAAAAATAATAAAATAAAATACAATGATGTTTTAAAATTTAACCTTTTTTGTCGTATTTTATTAATTTAATGAGCAGAAATGTAAAACTAAAAACGGGTTGGATTTCCAAACTGGACCCGACACCACAACTGAAACCGATTTGACCCAAATCGATTTCAACCCAACCCAAACCGTCAGTTTATATTATATATCGGTTCATACTCTTGTTACTAAAACCAGTTTGTCCCAAAACGATTTAAAAAGCCTATTTGGTAAACCACTTTAACCGTTTTTCAACCCCACCCAAACCAATTTGTACAGGGCTCACGTATTTTCTTCCATGACCATTTGCAGGGGCGCAAAGTTGGTTGGGGCGGGGAGGGTGACCTACCCCTCGAAATTTTCGAGCAGTAATTTCGATTATATAGTATCCGTATATAATTTTTTAGGTATATACGGTTTCGCCCCCCCCCCCCCCCCCCCGGTTTTGAAATTATACAAACCAAAACTAACGATATATCGGACGATACAAGGTTTCAAAATAACGGTTGTTTTACCGAGTTTATCCTTTTTCTTTGATTTTTTTTTTTTACTTTTGGGCCCATTTTGAGAGTACAATCCAATTGTTTAATTTACCCTGTATTTTTTTAGGTACAATCCAATTGTTCAATTATCAATTTTCGTATACTCGCCCCTAGCTCTAGTTCTCTAAATAAGTAGCGAGTAGTAAACAAACAAGGGAAGAAATAGTAAAACCAAGCAACAAACAGGGACTTAAAACACAACATAAAAAGCAAACTAACACCAACCAACCATCTTTAATTTCAATCAACCTGTGCACGTGGCATCCAAACACACATAAACACAAACAAGATGCACCACCACCAACACTCACAACAACCACCGTTACAAACCACCGGAACCCTAACCGTATCTCAACCGTCAACCACCGACGCTCCTCCAAAACAAGTAGCTTTAGCAATGGATCGGCTGGCTCAAGCGGCTCGCCTCATCGCTGACATCCGGCTCGGCGCCGACCGTCTCCTCGAAGCCCTGTTTATCGCCGGTCAACAGCCGCATCAGTCTAATGTTAATAAGCCGTTGACTTTGATTGTTCAAGAAGGTGCTTCTATGCGTCAGTATTTACAGGATCTTCGAACTATTGGTAAACTTGTTTTATTATTATTTTTTTAATGTTTTTTTTTTAAATTTCTAGGGTTTGTGTTTTCTAGTTTAGTGTGTGTTTAAGTATAAATGTTGGAACTGATAGATGAGATACTGTTTATGTTCTATGATCCTTTGTTGTTGTTGTTCTATGCTTCTTAGGTTAGGGCATCAGATATGTGTAAATTGTTGGATTAAGTGTTGATTTAGGGTTTTTGGTTGGACTTGTTTAGTGTAAAGTAAGGTTTGACCAGTGAGGTTGATGGATATTGGCTATGGTTGTCAGAGCGCGTAGGCGCACTCAAGGCGCATAAGCTGAGTCCGGTGAGGATTTTTTTTAGCTTGTTTAGGCATGATTTAGCTTGTTTAGGTTAGACATGTTTTAGGCTTGTTTAGGTTAATTTCTGCCTTATTTAGGGTTGCTTCTACTTTCTACGATTTTAGCTGGAATTTGAGGGGTTGGTAGCCGGAAAGTCTCCTGAACCTGCGCCTCAGAGCGTGAAAGCTGGCCATTGAAGTCGCAGTACACAAGGTGCACTTCAGCGCCTAGGCGTTCGCCTGTGTGCTTTTGACAACATAGGCTATTGGTCGTTAAGTTGTTTCTTGTGTGAATCACCTTTTATCCTTAAGAGTGAAATGGGCTTTGGTTAGCGATGAACAGGGGTCAGTGGTGAATCTGTAATCTAACACCTATTAAATAAGGCCAATTTGAACATGTTCAGTAATTACAAACTAGGAGATTATACGCAGAAATCATGTACTATTTTGGACATTGGTCTATTGTTGAGGGGCAAATTTGAATTTTGAATCGAATCTTTGTGCTTTTATTAGGAAGACAATTGGAAGATTCTGGAGTTCTGAATGAATCACTCAAATCGAGAAGTAATTCTTGGGGCCTTCACATGCCTCTAGTTTGTCCAGATGGTGCTGTAGTTGCATATGCATGGAAACGGCAACTTGCTGGACAAGCTGGAGCATCTGCTGTTGACAGGACCAGGTGGGCGTTAACTTCTTTATTATCCCTAATATTTTCATAATTCGTAGTTTCTGATTGTAATAGAGTTATTATAAATGTCATAGGTTGGCTTTGAAGGCATTTACTGATCAAAAAAGGCGATTTTTTCCTCATCTTGATGACAAATCTGTAGACGGGCCAGTCTCAAAAAAGCAGCGGGGGACACACACCTCAACCACGAGTCAACACGAAGAGTTTAGCGACTTAAAAACGGTGCCAGATGTATTGACAGAACTTGAGAAAGAAATTCCAGAAGTCAAAACCTCAACTTATCAACGATTGGACTGGTCTAAACGGGCCTTATTACTTCCTAATGATTCTGTTGATGAATCACCAAAAGATCATAATAATTTTCACAGTTCCCGAAACATCATATCAGAATCAAGAAGCACAGTTATTGCTGATCAGATTGGCGTCATTGAGTTGTTAATCCCTTCGGTATTTAGGGCAGTAATATCATTGCATCCAACTGGTTCACTTCATCCTGATGCAGTAGCTTTCTTTTCACCAGATGAGGTATTAATCATAATACCAATTTGATTTAATTATTTTGCATTTAAACAATCCCTAATGATGTCTTTCTTTAATCTCTTTTCAGGGCGGCAGTTATGTGCATGCAAGAGGGGTTTCAGCTTTTAACGTTTTTAGAAATATCACGGTAAGAAGATGCATAACATTTGCACTCTTGGAATTTTAATACAGCAACGATAACTCATTTTCCGTATAAAAGTCTTTTACACGTATTTATTTTAATTGCAGGAACATGCTGCAATGGCTCCCCAGCATTTTATTGGTGTCAATGCTGAAACAGCACTCCATAAATTACTGGTATAATATTTAGTTATGTTCTTAATTTGTTTATATATTGATGTAAACACCTACTTTTTATTTTAATGTTTTTTTTTTTTGCTGCAGCATTGGATCTGCAGTTATCAAACTCTATTCACTAAAGTTTGCAGGTATACCATCTTCACAAATTAGTAGAACATATGCATATTTGGAATTTATATTGTTTGTTATTTTATTTTATATGTTATATATTTTTGGTTCAGTAAATGTGGGAAGCTACTTTCAATGGACAAAGAATCGGCTTTGCTTTTACCACCTGTACAACGGCCATACCGTAATTTCTCTGTGAGTAAAACTTTGTCACAGAATTCATCAACTAAAGATCAGAGCATGAATGATATCCCAGCTTATCACATTGGTTGTTTTCCCCAAGAATGATAGTTTAGATATGAAGTTATTTGTAGATATTTTAAGCTGCATTTTATAAATTCATTCGGTGTCTTAGTTTCCATCATATGTGTTGTGGCTGCTGGTATTTTTTTGCGTTTTATGGGATGCATAGTGGGTTGTCAAAGAGGGATGCAAAATAAAATCCAGGCGACCTTGTTAAGCACTTGTTTTACAACGCCTGAGGCTGGGTGTTTTTATTATTCGACATTTAAGACAATGTGTTTAATTTGTTTTCGGTTGTAAAGACTTTTAACATTTTTCATTGCGTTTTAAATGAAGTTTTGGAATTGAACTATGTGGTGAAGAGTAAATGCAACACCTGTGACCCCAAGGTTTGGGTCGTTTCAAAAAAGTCCATGGCTATGGCTATTTTGTTAATCATTTTGGTCAAAAAGGATAAATTGATAATTTTCCCGTGAAGTCATACAAAAGATACCAGTAATATGTCAAAATTAATGCAACTTGTCTTATGTACATAGTTATGAAATAAAGAGTCATAAATGAGCATGCATACTACAACTTTTTTTTTTTTTTTTTTTTTTTTTTTTTTTTTTTTGTACGGCAAATTACACTCCCCTTAACACCTTATTAAATCTCCCTTTTTTTTCACCCAGTGGGGAATCGAACCTTCACCCTTTCCTTTACAATCTCACCCCCACACCACTAGGCTATTGCCTCAGTGGCTACTACAACTTTTTTTTAACGGCAAGAAACAATGTGTCAACTTCTGTGATGCCAATGATGTCAACTCCTGTGACATCTGGCGTTGTGGCGACTACTCGATTGACGTCAGCCCCTTGGCTCTCCAGATGCGCAGAACCGACTTCCACCCGTCCAAAGGCACAAGTGGAATAATCGGTAAAACCCCGTCTCCCATCCAAGTCGAACTGGCGCCACCTGTATTCGCTCTTCACTTGGATGCCGCATAAAATAATGGAGAGTGGGAATCGAACATGGGTCATAAAGAACACCAATTATTTGTCCAACCACTCCACCACTACCTCATTGCAACATGCTACACCTTATTTGTATCATTATTTATCAAGGTTCTTCTTTACTCTCGAGTGAATTCAACTATAGCATCATCAAGCAAAGAAAATATATTAAATTCTAATTTAGAATTGAACCTTTTGTTTCACTTGTTTTTATGCACCTCCTTTTAAAGAAAGAGTTAATTTATATTTATGTTTATTTTCTTAGAATCCTTTTAATTTGACTAAATTTCAATTTGAGAATATTATGTTTTTTTTTTTCTGGTTAGGTTCTTTTAACTAATATGTTGTTAAGTTTTCTCTTAGTCTAATAAGATAGTGTGGAAAAGGACATTGATGGCGTCATGTGCAATGCACATGCTTTAAACTAACAAGAAAAACGTAACAACGTAACATTAGTTAGACTATGTGTTGTCGCTTAAGGTGAGCACAAGTGTTATCCTCTTATATTGCGTCAATTGGACGCTGGTGTGTCACTGGATAAAGCTTCTGCTCAAGTCACTTGACCCTGTTGTGCTTCACCTTGAGCAATGGCTTTATCCAGTTATGTTTTTTTAATTGTTTAAAAATGTTATTTTACATAATGTAAAAGACACATTAAATAATTAAGACTTAAAACCTTAAATTTAATTAAAAATAACATAACATAAATATTAAAAACCACAAATAAATATTAAAGACGCGACTGTTGTTCAAAGCGAGGTCTCATGGCTCTCCAAACCGCAACGTTCGGATAGTTAACGTTATGTATGGAACGGTACTCGTTACGGGCCTCCTCAATTGCCTTGACCTCGTTTAAACCCGCATTGTGGTTCAACGCACTTACGAATAACTCCTCAAATATTGTGCACATGTCATATTGGTTATATAAGGATGTCATCTATGCTTTACCAAAATTAAAGAGCTAGGTTGCAAATTATCATCATCATCGTGAAAAAAACTTTTTGCTTGCGACGTCAGCGATGATGAAACGTTCACTTTCATTACCTTTATGGACTATAATTTTAGTCAGCCTCATCATCGCTTCTGGTCTCTATTTCGATTTTCTACATAGTTTTTAAAGCAAATTTTAATGTTTTCCACATTATGACCATAAAAGTGGCCATTGGGTCGGGAAAACTTTAAGATCACTAATATGCGTCTGTCTCTAAAAATATATATATTTTTTTTAAATCTATGATACCAAACTTTTATTTTAAGAGAAACGCATATCGGTGATGAAGTAAGTTTGCCCGACTCATGCAAGGGCCACTTTTATGGTTATCAATGTTGAAAATATTAAAATTTACTTTAAAAACTATGAAGAAAATTAAAATAGAGACCAAAAGTGATGATGAGGCTGGCTAAAATTATAGTCTATGTAATGAAAGTGAACGTTTCATCATCGTTGTCGTTGACATCGCAAGCAAATTAAACGTTCTTTTCACGATGATGATGATAATTTGCAACGTACCTAGCTCTTTAATTTTGGTAAAGCATAGATGACATCCTTATATAATCAATCTGACATGTGTGCATGAGTTGCATATGTAAAAGGTTAAATGCTTTAGATTACCAAGTTGAGGAATACTATTGCTACTCATGCATGCACAATGAATGAATGGCATCATGTAGTTAACATGAACTTGGAAATTAGCACGGATAATTAAACTCTCTTAATTGGTTGAAATGGGATAAATTTAAACCCGAACTGAATATTTTTATGACCCGACTATTTCAAATTCGATCTTATGTTGAAATGAAATAATTAGGGTGGATGGGTGGTCATCACACCCATCACACCATCATACCTAATAATATTGTGCCACTTCATAGGGCCGGCCCTGAAAATTCAGGTGCCCTGGCCGAGCTGCTAACATTGTGTCCCTTAGTCTTAGCTTTAGGATTTAACGAAATAAATAATGTAAACTATTGTTTAAACTACGATTAAAGTAATATTAAATTTATCGATCAAATTTTATTTCTCACTTAGGTTGTAGTCTAACGGTACATGGAACAAACCCTCTTGGAAGAGATTGGATCTTCACACGCGCAGGGGGGCTAACTTCATGCGCTTTGATATATCCAACCTCCCCACCTCGCGCGACAAGTCCTCAACAGACTTTGCCCCACTACCACCAACATCAGCAGCTTTCTTCCCGCTATCACCAGAAGAAATTGGCGGGTCCATAAAAACCTCCACGTAATCATCACTGCCGCCACCAAAAGGCGCAGTCTTGGATTTAGGGGGTGGCCTTGCAGCCTTAGCCGTCGGTTGTATAACCTCGATAGATGCTCCTTCGTCACTACGGCCTACTCCTTGACCTGCATGGAAGCGAGAACGAGGGATCAGTCCGCCTGACTCTTCCTCGGATTCCTCATCTGAAAGAAAACAGAAGTCTGCCCCGCTAAACGACACAATGTTTAGCAAGCGCGGATTAATTGGTTGCTCACCTTCTACTGTGAAGTGGCCAGGAAAATCCTTAACATTGACCGCAACAAAGTTCTTAAGAATGTGATCAAGAATAGGAACCTTGCCCGCCAGTAACGGACGCCATAAGAAGCGTCCAACAGTCCTGAGGACGATGGAAAAGAAACAAGATAGCTCTGCGCATTTGCAATTATAAGAAGTTGAATTAAAAAATCACAACTCAAACAAAATGTGCACAGAGAATTACTTATCCTTGTTGTCGACAACATAATAAGGGTCCTGATTTGGGTGCGCCTCAACCCAACCCAACCCAACTCATGCCAACAACCATCAACAATGCCTCCTTCGCCACCTTTTCCATGCTCATTGGCGTTACAAGGCTGGTGAGCATGGGATACCAAGCCTGATCCTCATAGTTTATCACAGGGAATTCCAGCAACTTTCCTTTCTTTGGGATCACCAACCACTTCATCGGCAAGGGAATCACTCCCTGCTTGATATGAAAAAAAAATTGTTTTTCCAATTGTGCAAGCTCTTCGGCGGGTCAATTGACACCAGGCGCATGTTGCCACCTCTGGCATTGAACGAGAACCAGCTTTGGCTCCGGCTAAACTTATAAAAAGTAATAAACATATCAAATGTCAGCTCCAAATATTGAGGCCGACAAATGAACTCAAAATGTGTTATCCTCATCAAACCTAGAGGATTCATCTGTAATATGTGAACTCCGAAATCAAGAGGATGTCACACAAAAATCGAGTCGTCGGCAACCAGAGCCCGACATTTTGGAAATCATAGGCATACAATACCATTTTACCTATGGGACAGTCTAGTGCTGTATCCCCATCCTTAGGGTACTCTGGACCCCAACTCTCCGGAATTTCAAAAACCCGGAGAAGATAGATGAAGGCCTCCTTTCGCCACTTCAGGACGGCCAAAAATCTAGTCTGGGGATTGTTACGACATTTCCTACAGAATTCGACATAACTACAAGGTAATATGAGAAAAGGGAAAACGATTTTCTGGAAAAAAGCTAAATTTTTGGTCGAAGATCGGCCGGAAAGATTGAAGAACAACCAGAAAAATCAATGTTTTTGAGAGAAAACCACCGAAGAAGACGAAGAAAAAGGAGAGAATTTGGGGAGAATAACAAAAAACCCTAAGTCTCGATTTCTATTTATACCCACCGAATTACATGTAATGGAAAAACATGCACAAGTGGGAGCCAATGGGGGCTCGCCACGTCAAAAGCAGAACTTACTCGACGGCTCACGCGCTACGAGTGGGTCACACGCCTGATAATCAGCCAATCAGGAGACACTGCACCAGACGTGTGCAGACATATAGTCTGTCATGTCAGGTTTCATTTCAATCCACAACCATCGATTTTCCCTCCCGATCATCAACATTGAATTTCAAATTCAATTCACCAAATATTAGTCCCGCCAAATACCTGCAAGACAAGTTTCTCGGTGGCCATCAACCTGCCTTTGACGTAACACGGTGATTTCATCACTCATGTCCGCCAAATTCTTTTCAAGCAAATGTCTGGGCAGCTAACAACTCGCCTATGAAGTAACACAGTGATTTCGTTATTCGTGTCCGCCAAAGATTTTCAAGCTAATTTCTGGGCGGCTAGCGACCCGTCTCTAGAGTACAACATTAACAACAATCATCAACACAAGTAAAAAGGAATGCACCTCCGCGCACATCAAGAAAGCGCAGGGGCTAGCAAGCCTTGTCAAATAAAACCACAAATATGGAATCACATGAGTTCAAGACTCGCAAGCCCTCGCGGGAATAATTCATCTCTGAGAGTCTAGTATCCCATCTTACCTTTTATCAAAGCCCAGAAGACACGCTAGACTAGGGCGCATGGTACAACAAGTAAAGTAACCGTGCGCCAACACCAACTAGATTGCCTGGGACCACAACACAAGTACATATCTGCTGACAACCTAGTACAAAGTTGGCAAAAGGCTACAGTAGAATAAGATCCGTCAAATCAGAAGCATGCATATTCCTAGCTAATGGATGTGCCCCAGGTCAGCGCGCCGCTGACCCTGCTCAGCGCGCATAGTAAAAAGGTGGTATCGTTCTCCCTTATCAACACTCATCATTTTTACCTTGTCAACTACTAACTTTGGGCTTGGTAGTAGAGGCAAGCCCCTTAACCGGGTCTCGACCCATTGGGTAGGTTAAGGGAGAGTGTTGAGGGCCCGTGTGGAACCTATTTAAGGAGGTCTTCACCACCTTGAATAGGGTAACTTCAAAAAACCCTGACAACACACAGTGCCCAAACCATTTTTGTGTCTGTACGTAGGCTGTCTTTCGAGACTTCTGAGCAGTCGCCTAGCTACCTGCCCTTGTGTGTTCTTTCAGGTACTTACTCTCACAACCACTCCCGAAGTCGTGTTGATTTAGTGAAGGATTAACCCTGTAGAATTATCGTCTAAGCATCCCTAAATGGAAGGTAATGCCAATTGTTCATTCAGTACTTATCAGTATAAATTCAGGTTGGTTTACGTTTTGGTGTAATTTTTTTTTCCTAAAGATACTCAGGTCAGATATACTTATTTTTATGTACGTTATCAATTATCCCATCGAGTATCTAAAGTACCAAGTTTTATTTTTATGTACTCAGGTCAGGTATAAATTCACGTTGGTGTACCTTTTGATGTAATTTTTTTTCCCCAGAAATGAGTCATGTGAGATATAATACATTTTCATGTCGTTTTTGTTGTAATGTCATTTATATTTTTTGTTTTCTCTTTCGGTTGCTAGCTAACGGTGCCGTATTTAGGTCTTCTCTCCTAGTTACTATGTCGAGTTTCAGTGTAACCGAAGCACAAACGTACATATTATCAAACCAAGAACGATTCGGTTTAACGCGTGGCAAAGCCGCGCGGGTTAGTTAAAATAAAAACTGAATACTAGAAATATAATTTTTATAATACTTATATTGATCTATAGAACCAAGAGGTGTCATGATAGTAAGCACCGGATTCCCTCTAGCAAAAGTGTAATGTACAAATCCACACGTTTTACTTAGTTTTTACTTTAACCCCTTGAAGGCCACACGTTTTACCTGATTCTATTGGATATTAGGGGTAGAGGCGCTCATAGAATTATTTTTTCACTTCACTGATTTTAACTAATTATACATTGCCACATCACTTCACTGATTTACTTCACTCAAATACTTTTTTAGAGGCAACATGTAACATTCGTATTTTTTGTATTTTCCATTCTAGTCCTCGTATTCTTGTAACTTGTCATTTTATACCCTTGTAAACCCGAGCCTATGATCAATGGAAAAGTATTTTATTAATTGCATTTAATCTTAATTTATTTCATTTACTCTATAAATTTTATGTGACGCAAACTTTATGTAACATCGCGTGATTTTTAATCCTCTTGTATTTTAAATTCTATATTTAACAAATTCCAAGCTCGCCTATACTCGCCTCTTTTATGTTACTCCTACCAATTCGTGACGAGTCGTCGATATAATTTATCCTAATCAATTTAGAAACTTATTTAGTTAAGATCTTAATATATATATATATATATTTTATAATAATACTTTAAGTTTTAAAAATAAAAACAAAAAAAACGTGACATAAGTTTGTTAGTCACTTTGACTTTTGATAACAACACATAACAAAATAAATATGGATCGCTCGTTCCTTTTTTTATGTAACTCGATGACTACAGCAGCAAACTACAACCTACAACCATCCCTTAACAACCAAATTTAATCCTCAACTAATCAACCCCTAACTACCCTAATTAATGCATTAAACACCCAACCAACTCACCTCACCTATAAATACAACCTCTCCCCACTCCTTCATCCTTTGTTCATCTCTAAAATTCTCTCTAAAACTCTCTAATCTTCAAGTTTTCAAGCCAAACTTCCTGTTTTGCATCAGTAAGGTTCTTGGCTTAAAACATCAACTTTCATTCTATTTTTCTTCTTCTTTTTCATCTAAAACTCCTTGGAGAAACCTCTAGGATCTTCCCCATATTTATCCACAGAAGTGTGATAAGGGTAGAGCACCTAAAAGAGGTTCCAAAGGTGGTTGTTTTCTGAATTATACTATATAATAATATAAACAAATACTTTCAAGTTTCTATCTTACTAGCTTATTATTAATCCTTGGAAGGTTTGTGGTTACACCCTACCTTACCAACTCTCTTGACCCTTCTTGTGCTATGGATTTATCCACACTAGAAAGGGGAAATCCCGTGTCCAAAACCCACGTTTATTCCATAAGCGAAGTGGTTATGACATGAACCTATCAAATGGATTCACATTCTTAACTTCATACCATCCGAATCATCTATGATGGTTTTGTGCTTGGTCTAACTTAATCTCATGACCATCCGGATTGCCCTAAAGGCAATTTGTGCTTGGTTTGCCTAAAAGGCTTGCATGACTCTCGTGAATCTATAATCTAAAACTCGAACCTAAAACTCTAATTCTTAATTCTAGTTAATCGGAGCTAAAGCTTAAACTACCAAGACTTATCTTTGGAACTATATCAAGACGCACCCAAAGGTGAGTTCATACTTGTCCCCTTTTTTATTCTTTATTCTTTGGGGCTCAACATGTATCACTACCAAAACTCAAATGATTTCATACTCTTAAAAACTATTATGCTCAATCTAAATGCTATTATGCTATGCCATGCTAGAATTCAAAGACTTACATACAAATGTACGATTAGCCAACAACCCACCTTACATGTATAGCGCTATAGGTTGACACGCCGCCCCCTTTATGGGTCATGATAAGTTTAAAGTCTTTTGTGTTATCAAGTGTTGTTGCCGTTTGTATGGTTCTACGTGCATATGCCTATAACATGATGATTCGAGTAGACTTTCTTATACTATGTACTTAGACTCAAAACTAGTATGCTCACCAATGCTTTATGTGTTGACGGATATTTTATACATGTTGCAGGAAATGTTTAATGCAGGTTTATCAAGAAAACTAATTAAGAATGGACTAGAAACTCGCAGCTAGTTTAAATTTCTATGTTTTGATGTTGTACTTTCCTTTTCATGAAACAATTTGTATTTTGTTATCTTTTAGACAATGATTATGCTATGAATGAAATTTTTATCCTTAAATTATATTGTCACGAATTCTAGTGTCATGAAGTCTTTGAGCAATCTATCCCAAGTCTCACCCCGATGTATTCCGCCATCGGTTGGGGTGTGACAGATTGGTATCAGAGCCATGACTATAGGGAATTAGGAAAAATTGCCATGTTTGACCTAGACTATAGTTAAGAACCATTTTGACCATTCCTTTTATCATGCTTAATATACTTGTTCTCCCTATCTTTCTTCTACCTTATTCTTTTGCTCTTAAAAATTTACCTTCCTATTTGTGGATTACTCTACACTCGAAGACGCCCGTATAACACAAACGAAAGGAAATCACCGAAATAGGCGTGAAACCCTCACTTTGGTGATAACTTTCAATCCGCGTAAAATCTTTGTGTTTTGAAACTACACCAAGATAGGAGTGATATCCTCACCTTGGTGGAAATTTCACAATTCTCGTTCTAGTGGACACTTACCAATTGAAGGTTGGAATTAATTTTCTTATCACATTGGACAAAGTGTACAAACCACACTCAAAGAAACGACCTCGCTAAGATAGGAGTGAAATCCACAACTTAGCGACTAGTTTCAATCCTTGATATTTTATTTTTTTTAATCTCGCTAAAGTCTCAAATTTACTAATGACAAGAAACATGTAGTAACTGGAAGGGTGAATACCGTTAACCGCAGGTTCGGGGAGAGTATTTCCACCTATTAAGCCAAAGCATGTTTTCAAACTCAAAGGTAAATTCGAACCACTTTGGTTAGTCTTAGTTCCATTCCGGAACACTCCAATTGCTTGCTTAGAACAAGCCTCTCATTTTATGTTAATATTATTTTCAATGATGTTTTCATGCTATGTTTTCACTACATATATTCGAATTATTTTTTTTTTTTACTACTCGCAAAGGCTCTCAAGACTCGCATCTCTAGTACTCTAGCAACCTCCAAACAATACTAATAATCGCAAACCAACATAAATCAAAACTCCTTTATGTTAACTAGGTGCACTATACTTGCTTATACATATGTATTACGCTATTTGAACAATGTGAAACTTACGTCCTATATGAGTAACTTGAACTTGCATACTAAATCTATGAGAACAACTTGAGCTTATGTATTTTGTTTATCTAAATTTGCATCAATTTCACCGATCTAATCTTACCCGCAAGCTTTTCATTGTTAACCAAAATTCTAGTAACTTACTTCCTAAATTCAAAAGTCACTTTGTTTAAAAACGTTTATACAAATCTTCTTATGTATGATTCTCGTAAATGTCTTCTCGTCTCAACAGCATCGAACTCAACCAACTGGCGAATCTTATTGCCCAAGAACTAGCCAAGATTCTCCCTAACCTAGAAACACGAACAAACCCGATTCCAAACCCCGGCGATACCATCCAGGACAGCACGAACCATGTAGATACTAAACCTTCTACCCATACCCCTACCAAACAAACGAAAAAGGGTGGCCGAAAACGCAAAAACCTTAAACGAAACCACACTTCGACAACTCCTACAACACTAAAACATAACAAAAAGCGATACCATGGAACCTTTCCGAAATGCAACAGTTGTAAATTTCACCATCTCACTCAATCACCATGCCGCATATGCGCCAACTGTGGTGCATATGGTCATTTAGCCAAAACATGTCGCCACACCACTAAACCACGACCCGAACAACCGACTAGTACTACCTCATTCACTAAAGCCAATGGATGGATATGCTCCAAGTGCAACGACCCAACCCATGGGCGTAACCAATGCCCAAGACTTGCCATGGTGATCTACGATGCTGGAGGACCCACTCACCACACCGAAGAAGAATGATTTTTCTTTCTTTTAAATATGGGAATTTCTTTATGTAATGTTTTCAAGAAATTATTCGGATGTGAAATTTTCTTTTATGAGTTATGAAATACCATTGTTATCTCAGTTTACAATCATAATTTATCGGCAAAATTTAAACAACGCAAAACCCTTTCTCCTCGCACACAATCTTTTTCAAAATTTTTGAACAAAATTCCTCCTACTATTTCTAAGAGGATACCTATTCTTCTATAAAATCCTCACTTTAAACTTTCAAACCACTAACAAATGTGTGCGTTGAGTCTATACGACAAATAAACTTTCTTTTGTAAACAGGACTTGCGAGCAAGTACGCTAAATCAAATAATCTTAGTCTCAAGACCTTTTGAAATTCTATCACGAGTCGAAATAATCATCAACGCAAACTAGGATTGTCAAGAAACTATTTTCCTCGTTAATAAAATGAATTTTTCATAAAACAAACAACCATTTTAGATAATACTTCTACACTAAACCTTCCTCATTACAATTAAATTCGCCGTTCTTTAACATACAACGGGCTAAATTCTTATACCATCACACTTGACCCTTAGTCTTGAAAAGCTAAAATCCCCCGTGGACTCATAAACTTGATTTGTAATAAACCTAAATTCTATGTCGTCCAAAGTCAAAACGTTTTCCCCGTTTCAATAGGAACCTAATTGTCCACTCTTTTGTTTTCTTTTGTTTTATTCATTTTAACGTAACCACCCATACACAAACCTACACCATTACACCACGATACCATATACCTATGCCAAAATCTCGTATGCGCCACAACATCGAAAACTTGCTTAAATGCCTTTCCATTTTATGTGTTACATGTCACGCTACTTGCCATGTTTACAACATTAAAACTGTTTAAATGTCTTAGTTTCATTTCTTGCCCTTGGTGTGTAAGTATTTGTGTTCACTAGCGACCCACACATGACGAAGGCAAAATTATTTGGACCATACGACAACTGGACTAATTACGGGTGCACACGTAATTACGATAATTGGCCGCATGGAAAACATAACGAGCCCTAGTGTGTGTAATCTAACATGACTCGAATAACAACGCGGATGGAGTATGATAACGACATGGTACGCCCTACAACGTAAATGTCCTGTCATGCTACCAAAAGTAGAGTTATTCGCGCCATGAGAAGTTGGGTTTCGAATTAAAATTTTAATCAACACGTACATTATTTGTTTTCGGTAATACCACTTAAATTGTAGTTCACTAGTCTAAATATGTTTGTATCACTTATCCCTTAGGCATACCATAACTTTGTTTGAACCACACTCTTTACTATGTAACATCATCCATGCTATGAATAATCTATGCTTGCAATCTACATCAAACTCCACTCTTTCCTCATGCGTTCCTTGCTTAATCATCAATCCTTCGTTTTCAAAAGTCGCTTTCTAAGGCCCGTAAACTTTGGCCTGATACTCTAAAAGCTCTTATACAACTAAACAAGATTTTTCTCTCACTCTCTCATACCTCCCTGACTAACTATATGCCGGATTTCCAAAACTAAATAACAACTACTTATTTCGCCAAAATATTGTTTCCATATACTCCAATTTCTCGTTTACTTAATCCCCTCTACAAGTTTTCTAACTAAAAGTTTCGACCTCGTGCAAACCAAATAACTAGTACTAACTACTACTCATTCCCACATCTAGTCACTCATTATACTCATGTTTTTACTATTACACCCACTTACCCAAGACACTTATTCTGCAAGCCAACAATTTCTACTAATTCATATATGATATACCGTATAACTACCTATATAACCAAAATTTCTATATAATGTACGATATACTTAACTACCTTCAATTTTCACTATTTTGTACGTACAAGTATCTATTTTCCCAAAGATTTCTATATGTTATACAAATATACTTACTTACCTTCACAAGGTTTTCGTTTTTTCATACGGTATACTTACTATTGCTACTTCATATACACTATGAAGATGCTTATTTTCCAAAAACTATTTATCATTTTATGTATATATTATACTAGATATTTACTTTTCTTCAAAATTGCTGCGTATACAAACCTATTTATACATACCCCTTATTTCACTATTTACAAGATGCTTACGTCGGTTAAGTTCTCAAATTTCTACCTACGACATTGGGTTAAAATTCTAAAAGTACTTCTCTTACGAACATAATTATCGCACAGTGACTAGATACCGTATTCGCTTTAAACATAATAAACTAACAAGCTTTGTTCTCATATCAAACCACATACCTATTTTTCAAAACGCTGACTTTTAATTAAATTTCGAGACGAAATTTCCTAAAGTAGGGGAGACTGTAACATTCGTATTTTTTGTATTTTCCATTCTAGTCCTCGTATTCTTGTAACTTGTCATTTTATACCCTTGTAAACCCGAGCCTATGATCAATGGAAAAGTATTTTATTAATTGCATTTAATCTTAATTTATTTCATTTACTCTATAAATTTTATGTGACGCAAACTTTATGTAACATCGCGTGATTTTTAATCCTCTTGTATTTTAAATTCTATATTTAACAAATTCCAAGCTCGCCTATACTCGCCTCTTTTATGTTACTCCTACCAATTCGTGACGAGTCGTCGATATAATTTATCCTAATCAATTTAGAAACTTATTTAGTTAAGATCTTAATATATATATATATATATTTTATAATAATACTTTAAGTTTTAAAAATAAAAACAAAAAAAACGTGACATAAGTTTGTTAGTCACTTTGACTTTTGATAACAACACATAACAAAATAAATATGGATCGCTCGTTCCTTTTTTTATGTAACTCGATGACTACAGCAGCAAACTACAACCTACAACCATCCCTTAACAACCAAATTTAATCCTCAACTAATCAACCCCTAACTACCCTAATTAATGCATTAAACACCCAACCAACTCACCTCACCTATAAATACAACCTCTCCCCACTCCTTCATCCTTTGTTCATCTCTAAAATTCTCTCTAAAACTCTCTAATCTTCAAGTTTTCAAGCCAAACTTCCTGTTTTGCATCAGTAAGGTTCTTGGCTTAAAACATCAACTTTCATTCTATTTTTCTTCTTCTTTTTCATCTAAAACTCCTTGGAGAAACCTCTAGGATCTTCCCCATATTTATCCACAGAAGTGTGATAAGGGTAGAGCACCTAAAAGAGGTTCCAAAGGTGGTTGTTTTCTGAATTATACTATATAATAATATAAACAAATACTTTCAAGTTTCTATCTTACTAGCTTATTATTAATCCTTGGAAGGTTTGTGGTTACACCCTACCTTACCAACTCTCTTGACCCTTCTTGTGCTATGGATTTATCCACACTAGAAAGGGGAAATCCCGTGTCCAAAACCCACGTTTATTCCATAAGCGAAGTGGTTATGACATGAACCTATCAAATGGATTCACATTCTTAACTTCATACCATCCGAATCATCTATGATGGTTTTGTGCTTGGTCTAACTTAATCTCATGACCATCCGGATTGCCCTAAAGGCAATTTGTGCTTGGTTTGCCTAAAAGGCTTGCATGACTCTCGTGAATCTATAATCTAAAACTCGAACCTAAAACTCTAATTCTTAATTCTAGTTAATCGGAGCTAAAGCTTAAACTACCAAGACTTATCTTTGGAACTATATCAAGACGCACCCAAAGGTGAGTTCATACTTGTCCCCTTTTTTATTCTTTATTCTTTGGGGCTCAACATGTATCACTACCAAAACTCAAATGATTTCATACTCTTAAAAACTATTATGCTCAATCTAAATGCTATTATGCTATGCCATGCTAGAATTCAAAGACTTACATACAAATGTACGATTAGCCAACAACCCACCTTACATGTATAGCGCTATAGGTTGACACGCCGCCCCCTTTATGGGTCATGATAAGTTTAAAGTCTTTTGTGTTATCAAGTGTTGTTGCCGTTTGTATGGTTCTACGTGCATATGCCTATAACATGATGATTCGAGTAGACTTTCTTATACTATGTACTTAGACTCAAAACTAGTATGCTCACCAATGCTTTATGTGTTGACGGATATTTTATACATGTTGCAGGAAATGTTTAATGCAGGTTTATCAAGAAAACTAATTAAGAATGGACTAGAAACTCGCAGCTAGTTTAAATTTCTATGTTTTGATGTTGTACTTTCCTTTTCATGAAACAATTTGTATTTTGTTATCTTTTAGACAATGATTATGCTATGAATGAAATTTTTATCCTTAAATTATATTGTCACGAATTCTAGTGTCATGAAGTCTTTGAGCAATCTATCCCAAGTCTCACCCCGATGTATTCCGCCATCGGTTGGGGTGTGACACAACACTCCACTAAATATTTTTTGTTTTCATTTAAAATACAAATATAACTTTTTTTTTAAATTCACACGACTTTATCACCAAACCTTTAACACGATTTAATTGCTCATATAACTGTCTCCACCCAACACGGTCAAAAATATTTATTTCCAATAAAATCGGTATTATCTAACCGTCAGAAAAACTTTAATTTTACATGCAATACGGTTGGATCTTTTAGTATATAAACCACCATACGACGGTGGTGAAAACACAATTCAACATCAACACAAAATCAAGAATACCCACACCCTTCAAAATGACCCGTTGGACAAAAAATAAAGAAATCGCCCTGGTTGTGTGTTTCAAGACGCACAAAACGACCCATCCTTGCAAAGCCAACGCCGCTAAGGCTCAGGTGGAAGGGACACACGGTTCTGGGACCATGTTTTGGCTGACTTCAATCAACAAGTCGGTCAAAGCACCCGCACAATCGAGAGTCTGCAAAGAAAATGGGCCGATCTAAACGTCAAGTGTGATCGGTGGACGACATTTTACGAGCGCACAATGAGTCGCCACCCGGGCATTGGGCCGGAGATTGCTGTGTAGATGACCCAAGCGACCTTCGATAGCCGTTACCGCGGCACATTTGACCATGTCCAGGCGTGACACCTCATGCGCCGCCAGCTGTAAGCTTTATTTTTTTGATGTAATTTTATTAATGTTTAATATTAATGAATTACGTTTATGTTTTTGTTATTTAATTTTGTTTTAATTTATTTTTATTATTTTTAAACACATGGTTTTATTTATAAGAAACAATAACAAAAACGTGATAAAACACGGTTATAATAAAAAAATTGAATTATATTAATTCAAAAATAAAAAATCACGGTTACCAGCCCGTTAGATAGAACCAGCAAAACGGTTCACGGGAGCACTACCAGCATGAGTGACGGCGGTATTACCATGCTAATAGTGGGTACCCATGACCAATTCGGGTGACGCCCCGTCCCCCTTAGATATTAGTCCGGCCCCATGAAGAATCTTATTGTATCAAACCTATTGAATCCATATAAGAACTACCAAATACGGTACATACATTAATATATTAATCGATGTAGTTTTATATGCAATTAAATAGCTTAAAATACTGAAATGATTCAAAAGCTTAAAAAACCTCAAAAGGGTTAAATGATAAATAATATTCATAAACAATCAACCAACTAAAATAATAATTCTCTAAGTATTTAAAGTCTAACTAAAGGGAGATAAAGATAAAAAAACAAAGTAAAGTAATTCAAATACGAAATTAAAAAAACACAACCTTGCGAATGATCCGATTGCTCCTGCATCCATTAACGACCTTTTTTATTGCTAGTCGCGTGTTTTATCCAATATAAATTGAAAAGCATGTGTAGCGATTAGACAGAAACCAATCGCTGAAAGGTCCATAGAAGCATTCTTGAAGAAGCTGGGAAAAAACACACAAGTATTTATAGTAAAAAAAATGTTGCAACAAATATGGATGTGTCAGGCAGTTTTAAACAAATCAAAACCTAATAGTCAGGTCAGGTTGACTTGTAAACACTTTTTTATCAACTTATTCTATTTTTTTAAAGTCTCGCTAGTCGTGATGTTTAGGTCAAAGATGCCACATATATTCCGGTATGCATACACATGCAATGTTAGGTGGCAATTCTTGTCGAATTTGGGTTGGCGGGTTGGCATAGTGGTATCACCCGAACATGACAAGTTTAATTATTAGATCCGTATAACCCTGATACAACACTTGTAACCCATTTATCTAAGCGGTTGTCGGGTTGTAATATGGTTTGACAGGTCGACCTTATATTTTACCTATGCGACGATGCAAGTTAAAAGAGTTCGAGGCAACGTGTCTTCGCTTGATTTACAGCTTAGGATAGGTGGATATGAACTAACCATGGGGGACAGTGTTGATCCTGGTTAAATAAGCTAGGTGTCATAAAGTCTTGGTGATGTTATTGGCGTAAGCCGTTTTGTGTTTTATTTTTTGGTGCAACGCCTATGGACGGTTTAGGTGTATGGTGTTGCTAATTTCTTGCTAGTGACCTTTGGGTATTTATAAAAGTTGTGGGTGACATTGACCCTCTTTACACCCAACCCTAACCTATTTATTTTCATGTTATGTTAGGGTTACCATCCTTAATGTGCATAATTAAATAATAAATTAAGGACACTAACCAGGCGGATGAGCAATAATATTCAACGTATTGATCCAAACTGAAGTTTCCATGGCAGACATAACCGGGTTGGTGGATCGTGAAGGTTCCATTGTCATCTTTAATAGCCTACATTTCAGGGGTATGCTCAAAATGAAGTTTTAGATGTAACCAATGTTTTAAAAACCGGTATCTACCGGCTGGTTATACTGGTAATACCTAATACTGGTTGAGAGCCCGGTACAAAAAGCAACGGTATAAAGGGAAAGCAGTATCAAGTTCGTACCACCGGTAAAAAACAGTATACCGGTTTTACCCTAGCGCCTTTTTCACTTCCCTTCCCAGTTTAAGAAATACAGGTTTGGCAATAATTGAAAATAAAAAACCACATTGTTCTTTCTCACTGTTTGAATCGTTACCTCTAATCCATGTCGGGGAAAGTATACAATTACATTATCACAGAATATGTAATTTATGGATTTATGAAGTTAACTAGTCAACCGGTTGAACATCCCAGTACAACATGGTTTAACCGGTTGAACCATTTTAGAGCTGAATCTGGTATGATTAGAAAAGTGGTTTTTAAAACATTGGAAATAACACATAACCAAACTATATCAAATCTCATCATAAAGAAATTAATCCGATGAATCAATAAACGTATTTAGAACCATAATTGACCCATTTACTTATGAATAGGTTAGCTCGGTCTTCCATTTTTTTTTAAATCTCTAACGGGTCATAAGTCAACCAAAATGTGTTATGATTAATGACGTTCAATCCTGTTGGGTTCAGACTTCAGACTCGAGGTCCAAGTTGGTGGTTCATATAACACAACTAAACATGACCTGATTGCTAAATCATGTCAAAACACTTGAACCTTAAGCCCAACATGTATAGCCATGTAGCCTGAACACAACCTATGCAACCAAATTATCTAAACATGTCAGTGGGGTTGTAAATGGGTTGGTATGCTGAACTTACAATTTTGTAATACTAATTCTAAACGGGTTGGCGGTCGGACAAGGGTTGCCCAGGTTAACCGAACCCATTTACGACTAGGGCACGTTTAGACCCAGCTCTTAACCCATTTATTTTTTTGTCTAAATCATGTTGTGCTTTTGTATCATGCTAAGAGTTGCCCCAACCTGTCCATTTTGCCATCTCTAGAATATACAGTGTAAAAGTAAATAAAAAAAGAATGGTCTTTCTCAACTGTATAAAAACACCATACCTCACCAACAACCGATAATTTAGTGTCTGTTGGTAGAACCCGTTCAATTCTTCTGACTACAAGAACCTTTAAAACAATGACATTGTCACATAAGCCATAAGTAGCAACACGAACTCATTAGCTTGAAAATATGAAAATAAAACATAACATGTCAAGAAACTTCATACTTTGGGACCTTGCACACAGTCACATGTTCCATAAACACATGATTGGCCCGGACCCTCATACGCTTCACATGTGACTTTTAGCAAGTCAGCTGAATGATAAGCTCCAACAATATGCACACGAGCGCTTCCATCATCCTAATACAAAATGATCAGAAAACATTATTTATGTGAAAATGGGTTGATATGGGTCATAATTCATTGCTAACAGGTCAAACGAGTAAAACTAAAGAGGAAATCAATCAAGCGGCATTTTATATATATGTAATATTTTTTATTTTGTATAACTGACAAATAATACAAAACTAGCATATTGCCCGCGGGCGTTGCCCCGCGAGCATGTGGTGTATAACATAAAATCAACACGATTGATTATACGTTAATGTCATGAAAATTTACAATCGCTCGTTTTTTAACTCTGCACACGTACTCATAGTCTCAAAACATTTTATTTCGCTTATGCTACAAAATATATTACATACACAAAAACATGTGCAACATGATACTAATATAGCATAGTTTAAAGATATAGGTTACCATGTGATCAACCCCAGTGGCTACAACGAAGGCTCATGGATGATTGAGATTAGATAGCATAATAACCTTCTAAGTCAGTCTGCAACTTCTGTTTATGCATATTCACAGATGTTTCTGGATCTAAAGTTTCAATAAACCTATTCAATTTTTTCTTGTTCATCTGATCCAGCCATATATACTACACTGTTAGTCCCTTTGACATCATAATGAAAGTCATAAAAAAACATATATAAAACATAACAAACATCACCTTTGAACTCTACTTCAAAATTCTGATTCAATAAATGCTCTAGACCCCTTTTTTTTAGTTCAAAGCATACAACACACATACAATCATTGTTTCTTTCCCAGTTAAATTGATCTTAACTTCACATATTCCAGTTGTAATCAACATAAACAGGTGGTCAGATTTATTCTCAACCCCATAACAATCCTTAAACCTAGTAAAAACATACTATCTAAACATCACGGTAACCATTACAACAAAGTTATTAAACTCACCTATATTTCCTTTCGTGTCTTGCACAAATAGCATCTCGTTCCTTTCTCCTCTGTTAAGAAAAGATACCCAAATAAAAAAAAAAATTCTAGAGAAAGTCCTCATGGTATAATTGTTTCTTTAATGGATGGTGATTCAACAGACAGATTCGACTCTTTTTGTTCATTTGAGGAGGTTTTACTCATTAAAAGTACTACATCAACCTGTTTGACCCGTTTTATTCTTAACTCATGTATTCATTATTTATTTGACATGTCGTGGATAATGAAGCATAAGCTGTATGACCCATTTCAGGTTTTTCTTTTGTTTCCTTTTCCTGTTCGCCAAATCAAAATACTTAGTTATAGAGAAGGGCTATGCATGCCATGTTTGTCTTCCCAATACATTGTACTAATTATGCATAGCTGTTGTATACCAAGTATCAGCATGATATATTGATATCAATTATTATAGCAACATTTGAATATTTATGATTAATAAAATGAAATCTAGAAATCATTTCTTTTTTAAAATTAGCCAAAACTTACCACCTCTAAAAAAACACAGATAACAAAAAAGCTTACCTTCTAAGTGTCCTTATAGCACCAACATTCCAATACAGCAAACCCTTACCGTACGTATTCGCCGGTACTAAGCAGCATTCTCATCTTAATAGAAGGCTGCAAAGATTAAAATCATTATACCAGTCTGAATATAGTATGATAATTCAAAGCAACCTAAAAACTTATTCAACCTCACGCTTAAGTCAAGGTAGCAATTGATTAAGTGGCAATTCAAAAACATTTATCAGAAATCTTGCATCAACCAAAACTAAACACTTCAATATAGTTATAACGGGTTTCAAACTGTGTGTCAACCCAAACTGTTATTATAAAACAAACACAAATTATTAGGAAAGTTGTACCTTCTTATCATCAACAGACTCTAGAGCTTGTATTAGGTTAACAAAAAAAGAGAGATCATTAACACAATGATTATCGATGTATGAGAACAAAATAAAGTTAACAACCTTGTCATTGTAATATTATATCACCTCCATACCGCGGTCTCTCTGACGCCAGAAACCACGCCTGTTTGAAACCCTACCTGTCGCTACTATTCGTCCACAGAAACCACGCTGCCGCTGCCAGAGATGGGAGCAAGAGTTTGTGTCGTTGTTCGAGGGATGAGGGTTTTTAGCATCTTTATGAGACGGTGATGGTGAGATGATAAAGAAAGAGAGGAACAGGAAATTACTAATGCCACTCCTTGAAAACTTTTTTGAAATGTGTGCGAGACTTGCAATAGTATCACTTTGTGAGTCACACCGACATTACCAAATATAGTGTATATAAATAAGTAACACTACCTTGCATTAACACACAAAATGTAAAACATAATGCGTAAGACAATGTGCTACACACGATTCGTAAGATACAATGTGTAAAACACAATGGGAAGGGGGTGGTCGGTGGTATCCCCACCGACACTTCTCTTTAGGATAGAGCTAGTAATTTTACCTGCCGTACGTTACGGCGGTGTTAACGCATACATTAACTCAAATGTTATTAAACGTCATTTTCCTGATACCAAACGATAGTCTAAATCTCACACTCTAAAGGGCCAGTACCCCCATGACTTATTTATTTAACCATATTTGGAAATATAAGTCTCATCTATCAATGATGCCATGGCAACATGGTTGAGGTGGGAGGGTTTAACATCATAGGTGGGTTCTCGCCCGGGTGAGGTCAAGGGTTCGACTCCCACTAAAGCAGACTCGGTTAAGACAATGCATGAGGTGGGAAGTCACGGGTAAGCTACTTTGCTGTCCAAAAAAAATATTTTTGTGTGTTGGTATTACAATTCTCCCCACCATATTTATTTTGATAGGTATTTGCCTTGGTAATCAACAAAACATAACGTATTTATTTTTTATAGGTATGCCTTTAATAACCCATGGCACTCCAGCTTCTGTACCCAGTTCCTTATCCCCCTTTCTTCTGTCTTCTCCACACCTAATTGCTCTGTTTTAACATAATATAAATTTTGTGGGTTGAATACAACATCAACGCCGTTGGGGATGGACTTGAGTTTTTGAATATTGCATTGGAAATCTGATGGGTTGAATACAAAGATGGTAAAGTTGAATGAGAAGCTCAGATCATATCATTTTTAATGAAGTGTCATACTCTTTCAAAATTCTCCCCTCATCTTCAAAATCGTTAATTGAAAAGGCCTGCATCATCATTTTTTCACCACCGCCCTTAACAGAGCCTCCGCCCCGGATCACATCCACCATGGTTCACCACCACCGTCGACCCTATATCCGGCATTATCGCACCTCTCAACTTCTTTCTTCTCTTCGATTTAGTTGAAGATAATCACCCTAGATACAACCGGCCGATCCGACCATTATACACATAAGTCGAACAGAGACGCCGACCTCGCCACTGCACTGACTGGTTTGGCCATCGGAATCCTGAATCGCAACGTTTACCTTAGTCGTCGTCGATCTTATAAGTCCGAATTACAAAACTTTCGGGGGTGGCGACGATGCTTGCGATGGGTATGTTGGTGGTTGGGTTGAAGCACCGATATAACACATGGACCGCTAGCTCTAGCCTCTGATCTTTCCAAACCACCGAACTACCGAAGTACAGAAGAAAGGGTAATGCAAATAATGGTCAGGGGGCAGTTTGTCATTTGTTTAAAGAGGAGGGGTCGGTGGCGTAAAAAGCCACCGACATTGCAAAATAGGATAGAGATAATTAAATATAAAACTATACAAAAATATCTACATAATATATGTTTTGCTATATAACACTTATATTGTTATTTGCAAAGTTCTTAGAAAATAATTATATATTATATATGTATCTAAAAATATAATATAACATATAATAAAGATAAAAAAAAATGGTGGAGCTCAAGCTTGAAATATTATTCATAAGCTAAGCTTGAGCTTTAGACAAAGAGCTCAAAATGAGCCATGTCGTAAATAATGAACTTCAAATCACGCCATCAGAATTGGGCGTTAAGAAAACTGAAAATTGGAACAGTTACACAAGGACAAATATTACTCACCAAGTACCAAGGAACCTCTCTATTAGTTGATAGCATCAATTTTTCGTCCTCAATCCATTTACCTTTATCATTTTGCATCAAAAATTTTTGATATGCCTGGAATGTCATCAACTTCTCATAAAACATTGAAACATATAAAATAAAAATATAATGAAAATAATAATAAAATACATATACATACCTTTTCCTCCATGATCACTCCTCGTAAACCACTTAACTTACAATTAATTGGAGTATCTGAACTGACTTTACCAGAAACTTTGACTAACACTTTGTTTGCAGTTTTTAGCAATTTTCCTGTAAAAGAAAATGCTTTTTATTAAATTAACTTGTATAACAATTGCATGATACTATTTAGATGCATACAAGTTTGTACCAACAGGTTATAATTTTGAGTATTGTGAAACTTAAATCACTACAAGGTGTTTGATAAAATAATAAACTAGAAAGATATAGCCATATTGCTGATGTTAATGTGACACGTATTGCGAATTTTTACATCAGAAAGGATATACACACACATAAAGATTAAAGACATGCCTCAAATATCGTCATATTTGGTGCACACACAGCTCATCGTACACGATGAGTTGAAAGGGTGTTTGTGACACCTTAAGCACTACATCACTTGTTCAATGTACGGTGATAATATATGTGAGTCCTCAAATAACATGAACACGTTTTGGGTACATGGGATGTAAATAAGAGGAATACTCTACAATTAAGCGTGCTTTGGTGGAGGATATGTCAAAACGAATGTGCTTCTAGAGGACAATTATGTTATATATGGCATTACCGAAGTGATAGCGTGATACAATACCATCAACGCGTTTTAGACGCATTGATTATAGATGAAAGGAGAACTCAACAGTTAAGAAATACAAATCCGTTAAGCTAACAAGTTGGTTGATATAAGGAGCAAGATGTTACATATAATCTTGGTAGTTAATGGTTTCAAATGACTAACCCAAATCTTTGAGTTGATTAACTTGAGTTACCGATTTGTAATACTCCGCCGCCCTGAAACAAGAAGTTATTAAGTAGCAAATAAAAAGATAAAACATATAACAAGGATAAAATATAGTACTCTTCACTAGATAGTCGAATTAGATAACAAACAGCGACAGCTGAACCACAAAGAACTTCTGTGAAAGCAGCCATGGCAAGGTGGATTGATGGATGAAACAAACAGCCTTTAACCTTCATTGTCATTTAAACGAGTCAGGAATGCCTCGCGCGTTGCAGCAGGATGTTTATTATGAAAGTTGTTAATCAATCTAATTTAACTTTTAACATAATACTATTTTTATTATCATATAATTTAAATATTTAATTGTGATTGTGTTAACTGTTATGTAAAAAATACTATATAGCATTAGTTTGTAATTGTTTTATATATAAACTAAAATAAATTTGGGAGTCCTTTGAGGGTTTTTTTTTTTTCAGGTCATTAAGTTTAATGGGTAGGGTTTCTCGGGTTTTAAGGACAAATCTAACTCAATAACCAACCATTCAAAATTTGGGTCTTTAAACACATACGAAACGCTACAGAATTTAGGGACATAAGTACAGAAATTTAACCACAAAAAATGAAGAAATTTAACCCATAAAAATGCAGTTTTTTGAACCAAAAAGTGCAAAAGTTTATCCCCCCTAAGGAGGGACGGGGCGCTACTAGAATTGGGCACGGGTACCACAATACCAG
Source organism: Ambrosia artemisiifolia (assembly GCA_032199755.1). Classification (NCBI taxonomy): domain Eukaryota; kingdom Viridiplantae; phylum Streptophyta; class Magnoliopsida; order Asterales; family Asteraceae; genus Ambrosia; species Ambrosia artemisiifolia. The sequence goes on from CM063519.1 coordinate 4,916,668, forward strand.
CACGGTAACACCGCCGCCACCCGTGCTGGTAGGGGTCTCGTGAAACAAATACGGGTTCCATCTAACGGGCTGGTAACAAGCCATATTTATTGCAATGGTCAATTTTTAAAATATATTTTATTACTTTTTGATCATTTGAATTTATTTAATATGAAACGGTATCATTTTTTTGACCGTTATTTTGAAATGGTATAAACTGTGCACGGTTTAAATAAAAAAAACGCAAACAACTACATTAAGCAAACTACTTTAAAACACAAACAAAACAAATGGATCTAAAGAAAACAAAGAGTGCTTCGAGGGGTGCGAGGGGAACCTCGAAATCTAGAGGTTCTAATAGTCGAGGCAAAGCTTTGAGTTCGAGATCGGCTACGGTTGAACCCTATAGGCCCGTGATCAATTTTCCACAAACACAACCCCAACCCCAACAACAACCGTTTTACTCACAATACCCACAATTCCTACAATACCCACAAAGCCAACCACCCATGATGTATCCACAATATTTTACGCCGCCTCAATTAACAAATTCCCAACTAGAAGACTTCGAGCTCAACCTAGAAGATGAGGACGATGACGAGGAGGAAATTGTGCCAGAGACACAGTTCGAGCATCATGTAGATGAATAGATAGATGAGGAAGCGGATGACGCGCTTGAAGTTGAACGATTACAGAAAAAGCCATCCTTCGGGTTTTAATCATCAAGCGGCATGTGAGATTGTAAAAGACCACGACAAGTGAAAATAGCAAGTGTTGATGGGTGAAGAACCGTCCGATAGTCATTCAGACAAGAGACGAAAGTCTTCGGAAAGCGGCAACTATCAGGCGACTACCTTTTCCACACCGGACGATACCACCCCCACTAGCCACATGTCGGTCCTCAACGAAAATAACAACCCAACGCGGCCCAAAAAAAAAGTAAGAAAGTCGTCGCCGCTGAATCTTCAGGCAAATCGTTGGTTGACGAACTCAGGTCATACCGAGCAATGAAAGAAGACAAATTCAACCAGTTGGTCACCCTACAATCTCTACAAGGAGAAAAAGCAATGGCGTTTTTAGAGGAACAACGCGAATTGTTTAGACAAAGGCAGTATGACCACGACTTAAATATGTATTCAAAACCACACGACCACCTCAAAGGTAAATCTTTGGAGTTGGTTTTGAAACGTAAAGAAGAAATCGCGACGAAATACGAATGAGACCGTTATTTGGTTGAAGGAGACGCAGATGATGAAGGCGTTGAGTATGATGAAGGTGTTTGTATTTTTATTTTAGTTGATGTTTTTGTATTTTTTTATTTTAATGGGACGGTTTATTTATTTAAGTTTTACAAACGGTAGTTTTAATTCAAACGGTCATTTTTTAGTAAAAACGGTAATTAAAAAAAGGAAAACTAAAAATAAAGATTTCAATGAAGTGAATCAGTTAAGTGCTGCCTACAAAAAAATGAATCAGTGAAGTAAATCAGTGAAGTGATGTGGCAGTGCAGGATTGGTTAAAATCAGTGAAGAAAAAAATAAACTAGGGTAGCACCCCTTGTGCCCTAAGAGTGCAGTTTTTTCACCCATAAAAATGCAGTATTCTGAAACAAGCTGCAAAATTTTGACATATATAAGTGCAGAATTTTGAAACATTGGCTGCAATTTTTTAACCCCTGAAAGTGCACATATGAAAGTGCAGAATGTTGAAACAAATGCTGCAGTTTTTTAGCCCCTAAAAGTGCAGTTTTCGACCCAGAAAATTTAACAATATAAATGCCCAATTACATCGGATTAGTAATAACTCTAACACAACAGTGAAGCATCAATTCATCTCTTTTTTATATTTCAACAAACGATAAAAAAAACATTCAATCTTGAGTAAAAAAAAAAAAAAAACTAAAGACTAGTGATGATGTAGGGTGACTATTGGACCAAACCCAATAGCCTAATTTGCCAAAATCAATAGTTAATATAATGGGCTAAGCCCAAGCCCAACAAATAAGCCTGTTAGGGTTTTAACCTATCTCCCACTCTATAAATAGAAGTGCAAGCCATGTGATACAACTTAGATTGTCACCATATCAGACCTCTCTCACTCTCTATCTCTCTCTCTAAATACTCTCTCTAGAGTTAACTCTCTAATAATATTTTCAGCAGCAGCAGGCTGAAGCCTTGAAGCCTCCGAGCTGCTGCTGTACATTCTTATTAATCTACAACCATGTTGATTCAACAACCAAGCTGGCTCCAACAGCCACTACATGTGGAATCACGCTCTGTTACTCGCAGGTCTCAGCCTTCATCAGGCTTACGTGGATGGTCCTTAGCTGTAACTTGAGATCAAGAGTTCCTCTCTTCAAGATCATACTCTTATGTTTGATCTTTTCTTAAGTTAACCAATAATAACAACATTCTGACTTTGGGTTGATCCCAAACCAGAATCATAACAACTAAAATATCAAAACCCTTTAACCCCTTCAGACTATTTCTTTCATGCTGCTAACCTAACCCCTTTAAGTAGCAGACTAGGTCAGAAGCTTGACGACCTTGGAACGTTTAGACCTTCTTCAGATCTATATTTGTTGTAGTAACAGCTAGAGATTTGAATAAAGAAAGATTATTCGATTAAAGAAAGGAAAACATGTACCTTAGGTAACGAAGTTGAAAAGCAAGTGGGTACCCGTGACTAATTCGGGAGGCGACCCGTCCACCTTATAATACCTCAAAGAAAAAAAGAAACATATAATATAATATTTATACTTACCTTTGTCTTTGTCAATATACTAAGCTATACATTAAGTCGTTATATAAAATCTGGCTTCTTTAGTATTATAGTATTTTTTTATTACTTCCATTTAATAAATGCATCATCTTCTTCTTCATGTCACCACCATCACCACCACCTTTTTTATGTCGTTGTATAAAATCTGGACTAATTTTTTTTATTATTATTATTAATATATAATATATAATGACTTCCTCCCCAAATTTTTTTACCCCATAAAACCCGCCACCCCACATCACACGACACCCACACTACTGTTACAAAAAAAACTACAAAATGAAGGGGATCAGTATTAAGGTGATATCTGACGTAGGGGTGAAGGGGGTGAAGGTGATAGTTGACTTAGGAATGAAGGGGGTGAAGATAGCGATTAAGGTGATAACAGAGGTGGTGTTCAAGGCAATCAAGGATGCCGGGGACGACTTGTCCAAACGAGCTTCTAAGGTTATAAAGGATCAGTTGGTGAAGTTGACTGTGAAGTGGGGAAATAAGATGTTCTCGGTGGGTAAGTGGTTACTGTCTCCCTTGTTGGGTGGTGGTGCTGCTGTTGGTGGTGCTGGTGGTGCTGCTGCTGGTGGTGATGGTGATGGTGGTGCTGCTGCTGGTGGTGATGGTGCTCGTGGTGGTGATATATTGAGAATCAAGCTGCTGCTGCTTGAAGTGGAAGATTTAATAATATTTTAATGTTCCAACAATCTGTAATGATTTTAATGATATGGATTGTTTATGGGTTATTGATTAATATATATTAATTTTGATGTTTTTTTATTTCGTTTTAAAATGATATGGAGTATGGATTGTATTTGCAATTTTGCACTCACATTGTCCCTATAGCTTAGCAGGTATTAGTTTTACAATATTCCACTAATTAGTTTAGAAACTATATACGTAGCTATTTTTATTCTTGTGGATATGTTAAATAATTTGATGATCATGTTTTCAACAATTACATTTGTTTAAACTTATAAAACGTTAAAAGAGATGCCAATGTGAGTAATCCTTCTTAAAGAACCTGTTCTAAAACTTGTTCGGTTTTGCAATAATGCTTAATTTATTTTTACAAAATCATTTACTTTATACTTTACACGATTTGAATTTTACTAAAGAGTTCAACATGTTAACTTCTATAAAAACTAATTATTAACTTCAAGCGCGACAATTAACACCATAAAAAATATTAAACTCGAATTCATATGTTTGTTTAGAATTCAAGTAATTTTTTTTACTATATTAATTACTTTTACACTATTACAACCGTCCCATCACCAAATCAGTAAATTCAATTTGGAAACCGTCAATCGACTTGAATAACATTGAAACGATTCCACCAAACGGTCAGTAATATTGTAATGATTTTAATGATATGGATTGTTTATGGGTAATTGATTAATATTAATTTTGATGTTTTTTATTTCGTTTTAAAATAATATGGAGTATTGACTGTATTTGCAATTTTGCACTCACACTGTCCCTATAGCTTAGCAGGTATTAGTTTTACAATATTTCTCATCTGTTTTTGCTCAAGCATTGGCATCATTTTTTCATGGAAAAAAAGTTAAAGAAAAAAGATAAATGCCTGGTTGATACTTGTGTTTATCTTTTTTTTCACTAGAAATTATTATATATATAATAGACCTTCTACTTTAAATAGTGTAGTTTCACATTTTTCATTTTTGCCACATTTTTTTTTTTGCTTTTTTGTTAACTTTTTTTTTTTCATTTTGACCACCAAATTTTTTGTTAAGTTTTTTTTCCCTCATTTTGGCCACACAATGTTTTTTTTACTTTTTGTTAAAGTTTTTTTCCCCGTTTTGGCCACCAACTTTTTTATTATGTTTTTTTTTTCACGTTTTGGCCACCAACTTTTTTATTAAGTTTTTTTTTTCATTTTGGCCCTACATTTTTTTTTGCTTTTTTGGTTAACTTTTTTTTTTCTCATTTTAACCACCAAATGTTTTGCTAAGTTTTTTTTTTCTCATTTTGGCCACACAATGTTTTTTTTACTTTTTGTTTATGTTTTTTTTCCCGTTTTGGCCACCAACTTTTTTATTAAGTTTATTTTTTGTCATTTTGGCCCCCGACATAATGCGTTTTTTACTCGATTTCGCACGGGTTCGGTTTTTGTCCGTTTATCATCTATATATTTAACGACCACAAAATGAATAGCTGCTTCACTCTAACGTACGCAGCCGGCCACCGACCCCATCTACCGTGCGCCATCTCCACCATGTTCCGCGGACCGCGGAAGATTCCTGGTATTCTCCGCGTAGCTGCTGCCACTTTTGTATTTTCTCATTGTCCAAGGTTAGTCTCTACGCCTTTGTCGGTTACCAAAATCCGTATTAACGCGTCATGTGAAAAAACGCGCAACACGCGTATTAATACACCTAGTTAGCATAATTTTGCCCAAACATCATTGTTTTTGCTCATAGTATGGGTAAATGTTCGAACAATCTGTAATGATTTTAGTAAGTTTGTTTTATATATGTTGGTACTCATTTCCTTAAATGTTTGAACAATCACTCCAATCTTCGTCCCACTACTTACATGTCGGTTGCATGATTTTATATGGTGAAGACGACAAGAATCAGGCGAATCACAAAAAAGAAAAAGTCATTACATATGTTGATTGTGTCTCATGTTGTAAGACTATGGGGTGTGGTTCCCTTTCCCCATTCCTTCCCCTTGTCCATATCAGCACCACATCATCTTCTCCTTCTAGGGGAAATGGTTCCCCCTTCCCCTTTCCTTTTTATAATAATTTTTCAAACATAAAAAGGCAAAAAAAAAAATATATATATATAATATTAATATACTAGGATTTTGGGATGGGGAGAACGGAAGAATGTTCCCGAGCACACTGAAGGTCAAGCGGGGGGGGGGGGGGGGGGGGGGGTTGTTCCCCTTCGGGGAAGCCTCCAGTTCATCTTTCTGTGGCCAGGGATCTCCAACCGCCTCCGGGCTCCTTAAAGCCATCACCGATGTTGTCAACTTGTGGCTTGGGGGGCTTTGTCCTAAAGCTCTGGCGGAGTTCATTGTTTCGGCACCGCTGACCCCCCTATTAAAGCCTGACAACGGGATTAGGCCCATTGCGGTGGGGGCCATTTGGAGAAGATTGGTGTCAAAAGTCGCTATGCGTAAAGTGGGTAAAGTGATGGCAACCTATCTGGGGGATTTTCAGTTTGGGGTTGGGGTCCCTAATGGGGCAGAAGCAGTGCTGCACAGCGCTAACAGGTTTCTGAGTGCGTTCCATTCTGACGGGTCCCTGGCTATGCTCACTGTTGATTTTTCTAACGCCTTCAACGAGGTGGACCGCACGACACTTCTCAGGGAAGTTAGTTGCAGATGCCCATCTATCTTCCAGTGGGTCCAATTTTTATATGCGCAACCTGCAAGATTATATGTGGGGGATACTCATATTGGGGCTACCACAGGGGTGCAGCAAGGGGACCCTCTCGGCCCCCTTCTTTTTGCGCTGGTTCTCCATCCGCTGATCCTTCGTGTGCAGGGCGCCTGTTCCTTGCCCTTCTATGCATGGTACTTGGACGATGGCACTATCGTTGGTAAGGCAGAGGAAGTTGCTAGGGCGTTGGACATTATTCGTTCAGAGGGGGCGTCTCTTGGGCTTAGGCTTAATATTCGGAAAACGGAGATTTTTTGGCCGTCATGCAATGGTTCGAAGAAAGTGCCGGGTTTATTCCCTAGCGAGATTAGCACGCCCGTAGGGGGGGGGGGGTAAACTCCTCGGGGGGGGGGGGGGGGGGGGGTTAGTCGGGATGCAGGATTTATTCAGTCTTTGGCATCTAGACGAGCTCGTCGGGCGGTTGATCTTATGAAACGACTGTCGGACTTGAGGGACCCCCAAAGTGAGCTCCTCCTGTTGCGCTCGTGCATGGGGGTTGCTAAATTAGTGTTTGGGCTCCGGACTTGTCAACCCGAACATGTCAAAGAGGCTGTGTCTATCTTTGATGCAGGTCTGCGAGAGGCAGTTGAAGACATTGTTGTCGGCGGAGGACCGCATTTTGGGGACCTTCAGTGGAGGTTGGCTTCTTTCCCTATGCGTTGCGGGGGCTTAGGGCTAATCTCGGCGGAGGACGTCTCCGCATATGCTTTTATAGCGTCTAGGGCCCAGTCGTGGAAACTGCAGGACCACATCTTGCGAAGTGCTGGTGTTGTGGGGGTGGATCCTGACTACTCCCTTGCGCTTGGTAATATTGGAACAACTCTCCCAGACCTTGATCTAGGCGGTTTTACTGATAAGGAGACCGCCCCCAAGAAACCTCAACAAACTTTGGCGAGTGCTCTTTATGGTAAACACACATAGGATATGGAGGAGCGGTTTGATATGACCCCGCGTCAAAAGGCAGTTTTGGCTTGTCTCAAGGGGGCTCATGCCCAGGATTTTTTGACTGTTGCGCCCATTGAAGGTCTTGGGCAACGGATGTCAGCAGTTGAGTACAGAGCCATCCTTAAATACCGGCTCATGATTCCCCTTTTTCCGCCAGGCGACTTTTGCCCCATTTGTAAAAAAGCCTGTTTGGATAGATTTGGCGAGCATGCCCTCCACTGTAAGGAATTGCCGGGTTTCAAGTATCGTCATGACTGGGTTAGAGATGTTTTATGGGATATGCTTAGGCGCGCCGGAATCTTAGCCAAGAAAGAAGCCCCTGTTAACCTTCTGACTGACCCGCGAGAGGGAAGATCTACCCTGTGTCCTGCGGACGTCCTTGTGTTTGGCTGGGCGGGGCGTAGGCACGCGTGTGTTGACCTCACTGGGGTGTCCCCACTGGTGGGGCTGAGAGATAGTGGATTTGTCCCGAGACAGGCGGTTTTGAAGGCGGAAGCTAAGAAGGTTGCTAAGCACGAGGCTGCATGTTTAGAGAATCAACATGTGTTCATTTCGTTTGCCTTCGATACTTTTGGATCCTTAGCCCTTGAGGCAGTTCGCTTTTTGGAGCGGGTGCAGAAGGTGGTACACAGTGACTCGCAAAGCCCGAGGAACCAAGGGTTTGTATTTAGTAGAATAGGCTTTGCGATTCAAAAAGGGATAGCGGCGCAGCTTGTTGCTCGCTTACCCATTATCCAGATGTAACTTGGTTTTTATCGTGATATGAATAAAATTATTCAAAAAAAAAAAATTGTTTAAAAATGTTATTTTACATAATATAAAATACACATTAAATAATTAAGACTTAAAACATTAAACGTAATTAAAAATAAAATAACATCACATAAATATTAAAAACCACAAATAAATATTAAAGACGCGACTATTGTTCAAAGCGAGGTCTCATAGCTCTCTAAACCGCAACGTTCGAATAGTTAACGTTATGCATGGAACGGTACTCGTTACGGGCCTCCTCAATTGCCTCGACCTCGTTTAAACCCGCATTGTGGTTCAACGCACTTACGAATAACCCCTCAAATATTGTGCACATGTCAAATTGGTTATATAAGGATGTCATCTATGCTTTACCAAAATTAAAGAGCTAGGTTGCAAATTATAACGCGTTGATATGGAGATGACCCAGGCGACCTATGCGGGTCGTTACCGTGGCACATTTGACCATGTCCAGGCGTGGCACCTCATGCGTCAGCTTTAAGCTTCATTTTTTTGATGTATTTTTATTAATGTTTAATATTAATGAATTATGTTTATGTTTTTGTTATTTAATTTTGTTTTAATTTATTTTTATTAATTTTAAAACACACGGTTTTAATTATAAGAAACAATAACAAAAAAATGATAAAACACACGGTTATAATAAAAAAAATTGAATTATATTAATTTAAAAATAAAAAATCCCGGTTACCAGCCCGTTAGATTGAACTAGCAAAACGGTTCATGGGACCACTACCAATATAGGTGGCGGCGGTATTACCGTGCTAGTAGTGGGTACCCATGACCAATTCGGGTGGCGCCCCGTCCCCCTTAGATATTAGTCCGGCCCCGTGAGTTATCTGGGTGATAGAATCTTATCGTATCAAACCTATTGGATCCATATAAGAACTACCAAATACGGTACATACATTAATATATTATAACCGATGTAGTTTTATATGCAATTAAAAAGCTTAAAATACTGAGATGATTCAAAAGCTTAAGAAACCTCAAAAGGGTTAAATGATCTTTATCTATTGCAAAGCTAGATATCATACATGTCATATTATGATGCAATCTCTCCTTTAAGAGGTGCCACTTCGTTTTTTTATATTTGAATATGATAACTTATGACAGAGATTTGTTTAAATAAATAAATAATAATAATAGGTAGAGGATCTTGTAGGGAAATTGATTTGTGTAGGAAGTGTAGGAAACATTTATAGCCATAGGATCAACTTTTGAGATTAAGGGCATTTAAGACTTTTTAACAATTTAAATTAATCAAATTCCACTGATTTAGCACCATATCTTCAACATATCATTCAAATTATCTACACATTCTTATTCAATTTCTCAGATCAATTCCAAAAAAAACGATTTATATTTATCTGAATTCAATTTTTTTGAGACTTACGTTTTTATAGTAACATCAGTAGTGTTTTATACTTATCAGGAGTGTTTTATAATAACATCAATAGTGTTTTATATATCATTTTCATCACAGGCTAACATCAGGAGTGTTTTATAATAACATCAATAGTGTTTTATATATCATTTTCATCACATGCTAACATCAGGAGTTTTGTATTTTTATATGAACCTACAACTTTGTTTTACATCACCACAAAATTACAAAGTCAGTTTTTGTAAGACATAACACTTTAGCTTCTAAATAGTGTTTTATATGAACATTATACTGTGTTTTATCTCATCACTAAACATCAACATTGTACTGTGTTTTATATCATCACTAATATAAGGAAAGCATTAAAGGTTTCTAGAAGTAAATAGTAATAATTAAAAAGGTTACTTAAGAATGATTATGACAAATAATAATGATAAGAGAGAGAGGAACCATAATTTAAGGAAAGCATTAAAAAGGTTTCTAGAAGCTTAGCCTAAAATGACATTGATACCCTCATTTAAAACACATATTCACAATCCTATCATAAATTTCTATAATATATTAATTAAATTTTAAGCACATTCAAACTTTTAATCTCCACCATCCATCTTTAAATCCAATTGTTGAAAACACTTCCTACACAAAACTATTTTCCTACAGGAACCCTACATAATATATTTTATTATGTCATATTAGATATTTCAACCCGGGACGCTCCCGGGATAAAAGCTAGTAAATAATATTCATAAACAATCAACCAACTAAAATAATAATTCTCTAAGTATTTAAAGTCTAACTAAGGGGAGATAAAGATAAAAAAACAAACTAAAGTAATTCAAATACGAAATTAAAAAAATAAATATTGACACAACCTTGCGAATGATCCGATTGCTCCTGCATCCATTAACGACTTTTTTTTATTGCTAGTCCGTTGTTTTATCCAATATAAATTGAAAAGCATGTGTAGCGATGAGACAGAAACCAATTGCTGAAAGGTCCATAGAAGCATGCTTGAAGAAGCTGGGAAAAAAAAAAACAAGTATTTATAGTAAAAAAAATGTTGCAACAAATATGGATGGGTCAGGCAGTTTTAAACAGATCAGTTTTAAACAAATCAAAATGTATTAGTCGGGTCAGGTTGACTTGTAAACACTTTTTTATCAACTTATTCTATTTTTTTAAAGTCTCGCTAGTCCTGATTATAACAATAAATAATCTATTTTTATCAATCAAACAACTTAACAGGTTATATGCATGATGCGCTAAAAGCAGACTCTGGGAGACTTTCAAGCCGTTTGATAAGCTTAACCCGTTTGACTCGTTCTCCTTTTAGCTATATCTTTTAATTAGATCTAGTTGAGATCAAATGCAACCCAAATCAACCTATTCATATATGTTTAGGTCAAAGATGCCACATATATTCCGGTATGCATACAAATGCAATGTTAGGTGGCAATTCTTGTCGAATTTGGGTTGGCGGGTTGGCATAGTGGTATCACCCGAACACGGCAAGTTTAATTATTAGATCCGTATAACCCTGATACAACACTTGCAACCCGTTTATCTAAGCGGTTGTCGGGTTGTAATATGGTTTGACACAGGTCGACCTTATATTTTACCTATGCGACGACGCAAGTTAAAAGAGTTCGAGGTAACGTTTCTTCGCTTGATTTACAGCTTAGGACAGGTGGATATGAACTAACCATGGGGGACAGTGTTGATCTTGGTTAAATAAGCTAGGTGTCATAAAGTCTTGGTGATGTTATTGGCGTAAGGCGTTTTGTGTTTTATTTTTTGATGCAACGCCTATGGACAGTTTAGGTGTATGGTGTTGCTAGTTTCTTGCTAGTGACCTTTTGGAATTTATAAAAGTTGTTTGACATTTAAAAAAAAGGTGGGTGACCCGTTTTGACCCTCTTTACACCCAACCCTAACCTGTTTATTTCATGTTATGTTAGGGTTACCATCCTTAATGTGCATCATTAAATAATAAATTAAGGATACTAACCAGGCGGATGAGCGATAATATTCAACGTATTGATCCAAACTGAAGTTTCCATGGCAGACATAACCGGGTTGGTGGATCGTGAAGGTTCCACTGTCATCTTTAATAGCCTGCATTTCAGGGGTATGCTCAAAATGAAGTTTTAGATGTAACCAATGTTTAAAAAACCAGTATCTACCGGCCGGTTATACTGGTAATACCAAATACTGGTTGAGATCCCAGTACAAAAAGCATCGGTATAAAGCAAAAACAGTATCAAGTGCGTACCACCGGTAAAATACGGTATACCGGTTTTACCCTAGCGCCTTTTTCACTTCCCTTCCCAATTTAAGAAACACAGGTTTGGCAATAATTGAAAATCAAAAACCACATTGTTCTTTCTCACTGTTTGAATTGTTACTTCTAATGCATGTCGGGGAAAGTATACAATTACATTGTTTAAACTTTAAAGAACAAAGGTGATATCACAGAATATGTAATTTATGGATTTATAAAGTTAACTAATCAACCGGTTGAACATCCCAGTACAACCCGATTTAACCGGTTGAACCATTTTAGAGCTGAATCTGGTATGATTAGAAAAGTGGTTTTTAAAACATTGGAAATAACACATAACCAAAATTTATCAAATCTCATTAGAAAGAAATTAATCCGATGAATCAATACGCATATTTAGAACCATAATTGACCCATTTGCTTATGAATATGTTAGCTCGGTCTTCCATTTTTTTTAAATCTCTAACGGGTCATAAGTCAACCAAAATGTGTTTTGATTAATGACGTTCAATCCTGTTGGGTTCAGACTCGAGGTCCAAGTTGGTGGTTCATATAACACAACTAAACATGACCTGATTACTAAATCATGTCGAAACACTTGAACCTTAAGCCCAACATGTATAGCCATGTAGCCTGAACACAACCTATGCAACCAAATTATCTAAACAAGTCAGTGGGGTTGTAAATGGGTTGGTATACTGAACTTACAATTTTGTAATACTAATTCTAAACGGGTTGGCGGTCGGACACGGGTTGCTCAGATTAACCGAACCCATTTATGACTAGGGTACGTTTAGACCCAACTCCTAACCCATTTATTTTTTTGTCTAAATCATGTTGTGCTTTTGTATCATGCTAAGAGTTGCCCCAACCTGTCCATTTTGCCATCTCTAGAATATATAGTGTAAAAGTAAATAAAAAAAGAATGGTCTTTCTCAACTGTATAAAAACACCATACCTCACCAACAACCGATAATTTAGTGTCTGTTAGTAGAACCCGTTCAATTCTTCTGACTCCAAGAACCTTTAAAACAATTGACATTGTCACATAAGCCATAGGTAATAGCAACATGAACTCATTAGCTTGAAAATATGAAAATAAAACATAACATGTCAAGAAACTTCATACTTTGGGACCTTGCCCAGGGTCACATGTTCCATAAACACATGATTGGCCCGGACCGTCATACGCTTCACATGTGACTTTTAACAAGTCAGCAGCTGAATGATAAGCTCCAACAATATGCACACGAGCGCTTCCATCATCCTAATACAAAATGATCAGAAAACATTATTTATGTGCAAATGGGTTGATATGGGTCATAATTCATTACTAACAGGTCAAACGAGTAAAACTAAAGAGGAAATCAGTCAAACGATATTTTATATATATGTAATATTTTTTATTTTGTATAACTGATAAATAATACAAATTAAGTAACATTAAACATAAAACTATACAAAAATATCTACATAATATATGTTTTGCTATATAACACTTATATTGTTATTTGCAAAGTTCTTAGAAAATAATTATATATTATATATGTATCTAAAAATATAATATAACATATAATAAAGATAAAAAAATGGCGGAGCTCAAGCTTGAAATATTATTGACAAGCTCAGCTTGAGCATTAGACAAAGAGCTCAAAATAATGAACTTCAAATCACACCATCAGAATTGGGCGTTGTTTAGAAAATTGGAACAGTTACACAAGGGACAAATATTACTCACCAAGTACCAAGGAACCTCTCTATTAGTTGATAGCATCAATGTTTCGTCCTTAATCCATTTACCTTCATCATTTTGCATCAAAAAGTTTTGATATGCCTGGAATGTCATCAGCTTCTCATAGAACATTGAAACATATAAAATAAAAATATAATGAAAATAATAATAAAGTACATATACATACCTTTTCTTCCACGATCACTCCTCGTAAACCACTTAACTTACAATTAATTGGAGTATCTGAACTGACATTACCAGAAACTTTTACTAACACTTTGTTTGCAGTTCTTAGCAGGTTTCCTGTAAAAGAAAATGCTTTTTATAACAATTGCATGATACTATTTAGATGCATACAAGTTTGTACCAACAGTTTATAATTTTGAGTATTGTGAAACTTAAATCACTCAAGGTGTTTGATAAAATAATAAACTAGAAAGATCTAGCCATGCTGCTGATATTAATGTGACACGTATTGGGATTTTTTTTTTCTTTTTTGCCCTTACGGCTATGCGCATATAATGTATATATGTGTGGCCCTCGGGGGCAAAAGTAAAGTTGCACTAATTTTAACGTTATTTTACTAATTTCGTGAAAATAACGTTAAAAATGACGGACGGTTAATCATGCATCATGTGGTGGCGTTGATAGCTAAAAGAAAAGGGGATATATGCACCGATCGGGTTTGTCCCGATTGCTAAGTGTTATGTGCCTTATGTCCAAGGCTTGATAAAAAGTCACTATCGAGCCAGGGGTCTCACTGGAATCAACCTCTCTATTCCAACGGGTTAGAGGTAAGGTTGTCTACATCTTACCCTCCCCAAACCTACCTTAGCTTTTGCTATTGGTGGGATTAACTGAGTATGATGATGACGATGATGTATTGCTAATTTTTACATCAGAAAGGATATACACACACACACATAAAGATTAAAGACATGCCTCAAATATCATCATATTTGGTGCACATTGGTTGTAGATGAGACTGAGAAGATTGTTCCACAAGTAAGTGTGCTTGGGTGTAGGAAATTACATGATGGGTGTTGGGTGATCTCTTAGAAAATCTCCAAAGAACACTGGCATGAGTTACTAAAAGGGACCATGATATTACAGTTGGTATTAGACACATAGCTCATTGTACACGGTGAGTTGAAAGGGTCTTTGTGATACCTTAAGCACTACATCACTTGTTCAATGTACAGTGATAATATATGTCAGTCCTCAAATAACATGAACACGTTTTGGGCACATGGGATGTAAATAAGAGGAATACTCTACAATTAAGCGTGCTTTGGTGGAGGATATGTCAAAACGAGTGTGCTCCTAGAGGACAATTATGTTATATATGGCATCGCCCAAGTGATAGCGTGATACAATACAATGAATGTTTGGTGTCAAATACCATCAACGAGTTTTAGACGCATTGATTATAGATGAAAGGAGAACTCAACAGTTAAGATGTTACATTTAATCTTGGTAGTTAATGGTTTCAAATGACTAACCCAAATCTTGGAGTTGATTAACTTGAGTTACCGATTTGTAATACTTCGCCGCCCTGAAACAAGAAGTTATTAAGTAGCAAATAAAAAGATAAAACATATAACAAGGATAAAATATAGTACTCTTCACTAGATAGTCGAATTAGATAACAAACGGCGGCAACTGAACCACAAAGAACTCCTGCGAAAGCAGCCATGGCAAGGTGGATTGATGGATGAAACTAACAGCCTTTAACCTTCATTGTCAATTAAACGAGTCAGCGATGCCCCGCGCGTTGCGGCAGGATGTTTATTATGAAAGTTGTTAATCAATCTAATTTAAATATTTAATTTTTATAATATTAACTGTTATGTAAAAAATACTATATAGCATTAGGGACAAATCTAACCCAATAAGTCTAATGCTTAGGGTTTCTCGGGTTTTAGGGACAAATCTAACCCAATAACCAACCATTCAAGATTTGGGTCTTTAAACACATACGAAACGCTACAGAATTTTGGCACAGAAGTACAGAATTTTAACCACAAAAAATGAAGAAATTTAACCCATAAAAGTGCAGAAGTTTATCCCCTAAGAGTGCAGTTTTTTCACCCATAAAAGTGCAGAATTTTGAAACATTGGCTGCAGTTTTTTAACCCCTGAAAGTGCACCTATGAAAGTGCAGTTTTTCGACCCACAAAAGCTGCAGAACTTTGATACAATAATTTAACAATATAAATGCCCAATTACATCGGATTAGTAATAATTCTAACACAACAGTGAAGCATCAATTCATCTCTTTTTTATATTTCAACAAACGATAAAGAAAAAACATTAAATCTTGAGTCCAAAAAAAAAAAAACGAAAGAGAGTTGAATAAATGGGTCAAATAGGCATTAAAAAATATTGTATTCAAACACATGAGAAAAATATAGGAAGTCATCGAGTAAAAATAATTGAACAATATGAATACCCAATTACCACGGGTTCTCGTAAGAATTCTAACACAACAATGAAGCATCACTATGTGTGCATTCTATCTCATTGATTAGGGCAGAAAAATAAAAAATAAAAAATATGCATGACTTAACACACCATGACATATACAAAGGAATATAGTAAAAGGTAATCAACTGGATTCACACAATAAACCACAAAGAGTAAGAAGGGACCATTAACACAATCTGGGAAAAAAGAAATCTAATATGCGATTAATTAAAGAAGGGAAAACATGTCATGTAATAAGTGAATCGAATGAAGAGTCAAAAGAGATGTACCTTAGCTAACGAATTGGATGAAGAGAGACAGGGAATTGCCAAGTGTATATATGATGACCCCTTGCCTTTTTTCGCAAGTAAAAAAATTATTTAGTGAATTTTTAAAGTGAATATTTTGTTTCCATACATATTTCTTTTAAAAAATTTAATATATTATTTCCATGCATATACGTTCCTAGTTTCTGGAAGAGTTGTCAGGAAGTCATGACTATGCTTACTGAGGTCGACCGGAGAGATAGAGAGGGTAGCCTGAGTGAGAAACAAGCTAGTGAAAGAGGATGAGTTCACAGCCAACCTTTATGACTGATTTAAGATAATGGAAAGCTTTTTAGAAAGACTAGTGTTTTTACCCGCGTTTTTTACGTTACAAAATCTTGAATACAAAAATAACTACATCAATTCGAAAGCACAAACATTGGTGATGATCATGTATTAAAACCTTCTCCTTTTACTTTCTCTTGATCCATTTCTGCACGTAACATACAATTAAAGTGTTGATTAGCAATAACATCCATCACAAAGAGTAGACAATCACGTAATAGACACCATTGTAGTGTTTAACCTACTTGCACATGATAATACAAAGCCCTAGAAAAGTTGATCAAAGTTGGTTACCTTTAGGCTCCGGATATTCACACAAGACCTCTACGGGCCGTATAGGCCTCTACGGCCCGTAGGTAACGTCTGATTATTTTGGGGATCAAATTGAGCGGAATGGTGAAGTTATTTTTTGCCTACAGGCCGTCTACATCTCTACGGGCCGTAGAAAAAAAAACGTTTGGGACAAGGTTCAATCTTTGGTATATTATCACACACACATACAAGTCTTATTGAAAATATGGGGACCATCTGGGCTACCAGTTCGCTGGTTTCTATATTGGAAAACAAAAATAAAACACATAAAAAATTTTTGTTGGCACCTACGGGTCGTAGAGCCCTCTACGGCCCGTAGACAAATTTTTTTTAACACAATTTTATTGTTTTTTGATTTTTACTGTGTAACTATAATTAGAAAACATGTTATTTTTACTAATGTCGTTAAGCGTGTAACCCTTTACGGCCCGTAGACAATCTTTTGTTTTTAACACATTTTAATTGTTTATTGATTTTTACTATGTAAAATATAATTAGAAAATGTGTTGATTTTTACCATTGATTTTTACTCGATAAGCATGTAAACGTTAACACAAACGTTTATATAATCAAACAGGTACAAATAAACATTAATTAACATAATTAGAGTTCAAATAAGTAAATACAAAGTAGAAATTGTTTAAAACGTTTACAAAATATGATCACAAAAGATAAAACTAAAAGAACTATGAATCATCAATCGGCAGCTGCTGCGAGGACGTACCGGCCTAATGCGTGGACGTGTGGGTCTGCTGCGTGCTAGGCCGTATAATCGGTGCGACACGAAGCTGCATGCCCAGGTGGCGAAAGATCTCCTGCTGGCCAGCAATGAACCAGCGCATCGCCTCATCCTACTGCTGACGCCACTGACGCATCTCTGCAGCCTCTGCGGCAGCCGCACGTATGTCCGCCCTAACCTCAGCAGGCAACCGCAGGGAGTGATAAACGCGTGGCGGAATCTGCAGCTCCTTAGGCTGCGGCTCAGCCATATCGACGTCCCTCTCAGTGCCCCCTCCTCCTCAGCAACATATATACCGCAACCCAACCTCAACAGCACACCTGCAATGGATAACAATAAATATATAATAATAATAATCAAGGATATTATAAAAAATTGGGCAGAGTTTCCTCTGTTTTCGTTCAAACCAGACAACACAAGTTGTCTAGAGTTTCCCAAAAGAAACGCCCAAACATATTATATATTCTAATCATCAATACAAGTTGTATATAATAATAATAATGTTATAATACCTGCATGGCCCTGATGTACCAACGACTCTGGTACAAACGGCACGCGCTTCGGACCCGTAGAAAGAAAGTAGATGGCTGGATCGCCCGTCTTCCCCGCAAAAAGCATATTATAGAGCGTGGGACAAGCTAATGGGCTGAAAGAAATAAACAAAAACATTGATTGTCCTCGTACCTCGTATAACCTACGGGCCGTCTAGGGTTTAAATGCACTCCAACAACCAACCTCTACGGACTGTAGAGGCCGTAGAGGCCTTTACGGGCCGTAGAGGTTGCCCTCATTTATTGCACTGACACCCTCTACAGCCCGTAAAGGGCTATGCAAACCTAATTTTTTGTTCTTGTGTAAATAACATACCTCTACCTTTATTAAGTTGAGGTAGCACTACATTAGGTTAAATGTGTCCCTTCACACAAACGATTATCTAATAGACGCCACACCATTAATGAAAAGCATCACAAGTAAAGGTTGTTACTAATACCAATGCACAATTGCTGCTATTACAACTTTATCACTTGGGCATGCAAATAATACAAATGTGGTTTTTGTGCATTCGAAATAGTGAATCACTGGCGGACCCAGAATTATTTTTATGGGGTGCGGAATCTCTAAGCCTCATAGGTCGTTTATTCATCAGGCGACCGGGGTCGGGTTGGGTCGACTCGTATGCCAAAAATAATAATACTAAAATTAATCAACAAAAGAAAACCAAAAGCCAAAAGTAATTTAAACGTCGTTACATATGCATAACAAAATTATAAAATATAAAGTTGTGGATACATTTCGGCTAATCGTAGAACTTTTGAAACATCAAATGCACCAAAATTATCACAAGGACTCAAGCTATTAATGCAAACAAGTAACTCGGATGTTACCCCGTTAAAACGGTTTCCATGTTCTTGAATTTACATATCTAGAATCGAACTGAATAATTAGATTCATTTGAATTATCTACACTAGACTATAGTCGATCTCACTCATTGTTCTTGATCTTATCTACATGGAATCTTATTAAACCTTACTAAAAATAAACAAACTTAACCATGGCCGGTTTTGAGGGGGTGCTGGGAGGACTCCCGGCCCGGGTCCAATTTCCAAGGGGCACTATGACCGATGACAGTGGAATAGAATTTATCGGAAAAAGCTAAATGATCTGTGCACAGTGTTGGTGTTGCAGGGTATAAAAGATGGTGGCATAGTGTAAATACTAGAAAATGATGGGGATATTATAGACACTAGAATATGCCAATGTATAACGGGAAAAAAACGCCTACAGTGGTGTCATCCAATTTTTTTTAAGATTAACAATAATAATAACTCAAAAGTAATCCCTTATCCTTTTATTTTAACTAGCTTAGTACACATGCGATGCACGGGATTCCCTACATTATTATTCATAACGAATATAACTTATTATACAAAGGAAGTAAGTTACGTTTTCATTTGATTATTGACATTTTTAGATTAACGAATATTTTTCGGTCTGAAGTTTGGCATCAGATGGGTCTTTCTTAGAATTTAACCGTCACTATTCGGGTCAAAGAGACACTAAGATATGTATGCCTACAGCTGCTGGAACACTATCTTCACACAGGTTAAATGGTAATAAGTTATAACATCCTATTATATTGGTAAAGAGCCCCTACTCTGAACCACCTACCTCTTCATTTTATAAGAACCCACTAAACAATATGGGCCAAACCCATCTAAAGATATGTATACAAAAATAAATATCTGTATAAGATCCAACTAATCAATTTGGGTCAAATCCATCTAAAGATCTGTATACAAAAATAAATAAGAAAACGCATGAAGTACCAAAACCAAACCTGGATAGCCTAATCAGGATCCAAAATAATCAATTTGCTGAAACCCAACTATAAGATCCACCCATATAAATGGTGTTCGCTTGTTCGGTCTCTAATCTGCCACTAAACTTTTTAATTGATACTTATTAAACTAAAACTGTAAAAGTAATTTATATGGACTTTGAACATTTCATGACTAATTCAGATCTTATACCATACTCTTCACTATTGTTCTCCCCTAATCATGGCAACGTGTGAATACTTTTTTACAATATTCATATTATTTTGAGTTAATAAACTATTGTAGATACATGGTAACCATATATAAAATAAAGACAGATTAAAAGTTGCAATAAACGACTCATCTCCTCATCATGTTACCGGCGTCCTTTTTTCCTTTGAAGTCTCAATAATGAATTACATCTGTATATTAATATCATGAAGACATCAAGTATTTCGCTAAGCTGCCAGTTCATGCTTGTTTACCAACTTTAAAAGGTTAATTTCATCTGAACTAAGATACTCCAAAAGAACAAATCGGGAGCCAATCACATTGTAGATCCGCATACCTGCATATTCCAAAGAGTCGGTACATTATACAATAGGAAAACATCCTTAATCATGTCAAAACTCCAAACTGTAGATTACACTGAAGAACTACAATGTGAATGTGGAGTTTAGATGAATGCTTACTATATATTTATAATCTAGCAAATGTGTTTAAAAGGACACAATTAAGATGTATCTACACCATTTCAAGAACTCAATCATAGGCTAAATGTACCTATTAATGGCAACACCTGTGTGCTCAATAGGTCCCACTAAATACATAGAGTCTTTTGTATCTTGAGAAGCTCCAGATTAGACGGCCATAATTGGATGTATCAGCCGTGACCCCCTAAAATCGGGATATCCATAATAGTCTCTCAACTCTTTAACCTATGCATAAAAAACTGAAACATGGAACTAACTTAGTGTAACAACCCGGACCTAGGGCCCAAAATTTTTCGCGACTAAAAGTATTATACTAAATAAATCAATAGTAAAATAATTATGTATAACCAAATGTGTGACCGAACTAATGAATTATCTAGTTATTTTGGCATGGAATATAATATTATACACGTTGTGAGATCGAACTGACACCCGATAACGAACGCGGCCGATACCCCCATTGGTGAGTCACTAGGGAGGACACTTGTCCTCCCTTTGTTGTGACAACTTATCACCAAAACCATTTAAACATAAATGGTTTTGTGGAAACCATTTATCACCATCTAATATAAAAACCCATCATCTAATTCCCCTGTATTTTTGCTTTCACCCCACACACACACATCTAATGAAAGAGAGAAAGAATAAGAGCCGGATGGCTCTCTCTGCCACCGCCAGCGGCCACTTAGCGGCGGAGCTGCTTCCCACAACACATACACCACCCATCTCACACCCTTTACCCAACCTAATAATAAAGAGAGCAAGCTGAAGGAAGATGTTAAGAGAGAGACCCGTAGAGAGAGAAAGAGAAATCGAAGCAATAAGTCAAAGGTGATATATCTAGCGGTCGGTCCGATAGAGCCTCGGTGAAACTAGGTAACATCCAACCACCCCTCCTGTTCTACTCCTGGAAAAATCATAATATTATTCGTCTTGACAGCTACAGTAGCATTAATGGTTGTTTCGGGTGGTATTCAAAAGAAGAGGGGAAGTGGTGATTGTTAATGATGATATTATAGCTCTTGGTCGATTGGGTTAAGATTAGTTATTTGAATGGAATTCATGGTAGATTATTATTGATTAGGTTTGGGTAATGATGTTGGTCAAATAATGGTAGACATGGTGAGTGACGGATGGTGTTGGAGGCAAGAAATAAGGTATTATAACTGTGGTGTTGGGCTGGAACCAAAGATGCAGTTGTTGATGTTGGATCAAGAGATGGTCAACATAGTCAATGCTGGTCAACAAGAATGGGTTAGGCAAAGAGAGGTATAAACACTAACCTAAACTATTAAAGTAATCCTGTGTGGGACGCGTGTGGTACTAAACAATAAAGATGGACAGGATTGGACCCAATTAACAAACCAAAATAAATAGTAATACTTCGTTTTAGACAAGTACTTTGGTGATGATGGTGATTGGATTAGAAACAATCCGAAGCACGGATGAATAGACATACAAATGGGATATTTGTAAATTAATATAAACAATGGACCAAACACAAGATATTATACTTTAAGGACAAGACTATATAATTAATCATAATACTAATAATAAATTAAAGGTATAGGAATACGAAGTATGTCATATGAGACATTAAACTTTGTGTACAACATTTTTAAGTAAAACTTAACAAGGCCCTAGCTCTCGTCCACACGCGTAACCACAATATATGGCGGTTACACGCACTAATATGTTCAATTATAGTAGGAACTGGCATATGAATCATAGACAGACTCAAGACACCGGATACTATTATTTTGCAACCAAAGGTGAGTTCGTGTACTTCCCCTTTTTGTTTTACTGTTTTGGGGTGAATATATGCTTATACGTGTAAACTGTTTTGTGTATAAATTTACTTGATGTGACAAGGGCTCCCAAAACCAGATGCACATTCATTAACCCAAGGGAGTTGGGCCACTTAATGTATGGGTAGTACTACTTGGGGAATCCCCCACGCACAGTGGATCCGGAAGCCCGGAAAACCCTCCACTGAGGTCTGCGGACCGTTGCGGCATATATTATGCCGTAGGGAATCCATAATGGGAGTAGATGGATTCCGTGTTAGGATTGAGGTGTGATACTTGTACATTACTATGTTTTGAACTGTGTAAACTTGTTTTCAAACTGTTAAACTGTTTTGGATTTACTAAACTACTTACACGGACTCACCGGCATATTTTGCTGACCAAACTCTTTTAAGCATGTGTTCAGGTACTGCGGATGAATGGATGGCAACACGAGGTATATGATAGCTAAATGCGGATTAGAGATAAGCATGATAGAGATTGGATCGACTAGTGGATTACACTGCTACGACGACCGCCGCGATTCGTCCTGCATAGTTATTAGTCTATTTATTAAGTTATGTATTTATATATATATTTTTTTGGATTAGAAATTGTATATAACACTCAAATATTAGTTATCGTTGCTTCCGTTGTGCAAGTCTGTTACCAAACTGTCATTTCGACCAGCCCCCACCGGGTCGGGTTGTTACACTTAGCAACACACAAAATAAAAATAACAATATGTTCAAAGCCGAGTTAATAAAACAACTTATCCTTTTTTACCAAAATTGTCCATCTTAGGTTCAAGCTGCACATTAGAAAATCTAAAGGATTTAATTCATCAGTTGTGTCGTGCTTAGCATTATAAAACCTACCTCAACATTTTACGGCAAACCAAATAAAATATCACCAAATAAATAAACTTAATGTCTTTGTTGTGTTATATAATACAGTACCATACCATATAGTGCTTATTTGAATGTGCCCAACAGAAAACCTACCCATATCCTGCAAGTACCTAGATATCTGAAGGTTCCAATTAAAAGTTAAACATTAGATCAAATCCACAAATGAAAGCAGAAATTCTTCAAAGTAATTTTCATTTACGTAAAAGATTCAAAACTTTGCCTTTTGTACTCGTACCAAAAAACCTCATCTGCCATAATAGCAAGCAAATTGAAACAATAAGTTAACCTAATCGGCCAAACAAAAATTAAGTCCTACGATATAGATTGGAAAGACAAAAGGAATAAAAAAAACGTGAACAAACCTTGAATGTGGCAACCGTGAGAAGAAGCAAAACAAAACCATAATCGTTCAAGAGATGAATAAGTAGAATTAGTAAAGCAAAATTAAAAGGAAATAAAAACATTCGAAACCAATCACTACCATTTGCTACAACAAATTGAAGAGGGAAAACAAAACCCTAATCCTTCAAGACATGAATGAGTAGGATTATAGAATACAGATACCAAAAAAACAGAGAGAGAGAGAGAGAGAGAAGAAGAAACGAAAATCATAAACTGACATATATTGAAGAGTAAATGAAGTGAAATCCTAATAAGAAAATAACTCAAAAGAAAATTTGAAATCCTAATCAGAAAACAACCCTCGATGAGTAGGTATTAGGGTTTGTGCTGGAGTTCGAGGGATTGAAAAAGGAATGGCTGTGCAATAACATTGGGGTTGAAAGATTGAGTGGAGGCCGAACGATAGAATGGATATTAGGGTTTACTTCATATTAATAAAAGACCTGGTAAGCCGGAGGCCCGGAGCCCGTGAAACCAGAAAATTGACCCAAAAACAAAGAGCGGGAAAACAACCAAAGGAAGCCCTCACAAAGTGCCAAGTGTCCCTCATCTGCTTTTATTTATATATATTAGTAGATGTTGGTTCCGATTTTTTGCTCGCCCTAAGCTCAAAACACTTAAGTTAATAAAAACAACTTCACGGATTGGAGATGATAGCAATCGAGAACGTATTGTTGGAGATAATAAACTGTGAAGAATTGATTCATCAATTTGATATTAACTTTAATTGGTGTTTAAAAAATATAGTTTACATTATTTAGTTCGTTATGATCTAAAACTAAGGGTCACATATTTCGCGGCTCGGCCTGGGCACTTGAATTCTCAGGGACGGCCCTGAACTTAAAGAAAGGACAATTAAATAAAGTAAAAAGAAAAACATATTAAAAATTAACGTGACTTTGCTTGGCACCATACTTTTACATATTTTAATTTCTTTCACTTAAAAAAAACAACTAGCTCAGATTTTTCACATTAAATTAAGAGAGACATGCAACATTTCCACCAAATCCTTGATTGCCGAAAAAATAGGGAAAAATATATACACACCAACCTTTCTACCAAGCGTATGGATCACGGATTTAGCTTCAAGGCTTATGAAGGGGGAAAAGAAGGCATGTTTCCTTGGTTTCAAAAATCCAAGGGGTGCGTTTGAAAATTTTTATGGGATGCGGACGGGATAAACGCTTATATATAAACACTAAAAAAACTTTTTTTCAAGGTGGGCGCCCGCACCTCTTAGAATGGGTGTAGGTACGCCCATGCATGTGTGTTCTTCTCCCCTTTGTCCAATCAGAAGCCACCCACCGTAATTTATTTTTTTTCTTTTTTATTTCAAGCCGTTTCAAGCCTCTAGTGGCCACATGCCACTTGTCAAAAAATGCCCAAGTGGAGGGCTTGGAATTTTTGTACCACTACACATGGTCTAAGGGCGGACGGTATCCTTTTGGCAAAAAGGGTGTGGAGTAAGTGAACCATCATGGTAAGTGAAGAATCTAGGCCCGTGGTGGCGTACAAAAACAAGGTGTGACATGATTTATTCGGCAAGAAGGGTTAACGCCTTGCTCCTCTTGCCGCATGAAAGAAGTGAAGGTTAAGGTGAGGTGGACCAATGAAATAGAGATGAGTTTGGTGATGTGGAGGAGAGAGACTATGCGGTATGAGAAGCAAATACATTTCGTCATTTGCCAAGCTGGGAGAGCGACGATGCAACAAGATTGGCATGGAGACAGGTTCAAACCTTGTAAGTGGCGTGTGAATTATTGTTTACAAAACATTTAATGTAAATAATGCTAACATAATATGATATGATCCTATATGCGTAATATTTGTATATATTATGTAATACTAATTATGCATATCATATAGGCAATATATCATTCAAGACTTGTATTTGTATATATACATCTGTTCTCAGTTCTCACGATATGCTTTTCAACACCGTTTTACAAGATCAACCACAATTCACATAACCTCTTATTTCCGATTAGTGTCATGGCAAACGATGGCTCGAGTTATCGGATGTCTGCCTTTTGGGTGGCTATGTTCTCACATTTGTTAGTGGTGTCTATTACCACCCTTGTGTTGTATTGGCTTGTAAAGTTGAGGGAAGGGGTTGCTTTCACATCTCATGTGAAAATCCAGATTTTTAATGTAAGTTTTAATTTGCTACACGAAAATTCATATTTAAAAGTGTTTTTTTACTACATTTAAAACCGCTTTTTAAAGGTAATATATGAATTTTTTTCAAGAATAGGTAATTTTCAAGATGGAAGAGTGTTTTTGGGTGGTGGATACAAAAATTTATGAAAGTAGGTAGGTAGCTGAATGGTTCAGCGACCTTCAACAACTCAAAGAAGGTCGCTGATTCAATAAGCTAGCTACCTTCAAAGAAGGTCGCTTTTGAAGGTCGCTTATTCAATATGCTACATTCAATCAAAGTCATCAACCTTGAATCGTTTGAATTTATCAACTATGAAGGTCGCTTATTGAATGTGTGATCTTGGTTGAAGGTCGCTTATCCAATGTGTGACCTTGAAATTCTTTTGTTGAAGGTCGCTGAACCATTCAGCAACCTACCTACTTTCATAAAAAAATTTATCCACCACCCAAAAACACTCTTCCATCTTGATTTTTACCTATTCTTGAAAAAAATTCGTAATATATAAATCCATGTACCCTAAAGGTTTTGACCTGTTCATTCTCTCTTTGTTTGATTTGTAGTTGCATCCACTTCTTACAGTTCTTGGATTCATTATTTGTTCGGGGGAAGGTAAGATTAAATGTCTAAGTGTCCAGTCATTAAATTTGTTTAAGGTGATTAAAAATCGTTGTGAGCGTACTAATGCATATCGTTATTTTTTTTAACAGCGATTATAACATACAATGGGATCCTTGCAACTAGAAAAACTCTTAAACTAATTCACCTAGTATTACATTTAATTTCCCTTTTGGCTGGAATCTTGGGCACTTGTGCAGTCTTTAAGTTTCATAATGAACTTAAAATCGCGCATGCGTACACTTTACACGCCTGGATCGGTTTGTCTAGCATATGCTTATTTGGACTTCAGGTAGTCTTTTTGTGCTCCAATCCCAAAAACTATCCATTAATCATCTTCCAACATGCTCATATCTTACTAACACAAAATCTTAACAAATGCAAGTTGTTGCTCGGATTTGTCACGTTCTTGTTCCCGGGTGCCAAGCCAGCAACACGTGCAAGATTCGCCCCATGGCATATTTTTACCGGTGTAGTCATATTTTTCATGGCGATAGTGACGGCAGAAACCGGGTTGATGGAGGTGTTTATATTTCATAAGTTGCATAGAGGTCAAGAAGCCCTTGTGGTAAATTGCATAGGATTATTGATACTTGTTTTTGGGATATCAGTTGGTCTTATTGTTGTCCTTCCTTTAAAAAGGAAATAGTTTACTTATTTTGATTCATGCAAATGTGAATGGTCTTTGATAAGAATAGTGAGGGTGCCCGCACAGCAGGGACCACAACACTTTAAATAAAAAATATGTAGGATTGATTTGTTATAGGGTCTAGGGGCCTTTTTTCAACTCGTACAAGACACATAAATCCTGAGAACCGACTCTGTGTATAATTATAACGTAATAATTTCATAATTCAAATCGTTACCTAATGATTAAAAACACAACATTCATTATTGATTTCTCAAATTCTATAAAGTATTATCAGGTTTATAAAACTTTAACTTTCTAAATTACATAATTTTATATAAAAGATTATAACAAAACATAGCATTATGAATTGTTTTTATAGATTTTCTATTTAATGTGTTTAAAGTCATTATAAAATTGAATGTTATGATCTCTTATAAACTCTCTTGACTCTTGACTTACTTTTTATTAAATATGGTGTTGTAAAGACAACTTCCCCCCCCCCCCCCCCAAAAGTAATTATTTTATGCATTGTGTGTTGTATTAAGCAATTAAACTTGTACCTCTTAAGTTTTAAGAAGTCCTTGGGAAATGTTTTATAATATAGTATATAGATAATTAAAATACAAAAAAATTATCTTTAGATTCAAAAGAAACATAGTTAAATAACGGATTACACCCATTGTACATGTTATGTAAGATTTTGTATATAAATATTAATGGTGATCAAAGGCCAAAGCCTAACCGTGTGATCTAGACGTAAAAAAAAGTTAGGAGATTTATAAAATGAATTTTATATATACATGTTACAAGACAACCTTTATTAATTTGATTTTTAATTATGTTTATTAATATAAACGGGTGTATAATCAAATTAGAATTTATTTTTATTAATTTATGTGATCATTTAAAGGGATATTATTTTAAGATAATAATATACATACAAAGAACTTGACAAAACTGTTTCAATCAATCTAAAACATTGACCACTACTTTTTTCTCGTCACGCATATTTTACCTTTGGTTTTGCATTTCTTTGTACGAGTGCTTAGAAATAGGGCTGACAATTTCAGACACGAACACGAATACTTGACACAATCCTACACGAATTTAACAGGTGCATGTATGACCTTAACAGGTTTTGTGTCCTAAACAGGTAGACACGAAATATACCTGTTAATTTTTGTGTCTAAACAGGTTAAATACTTGTTTACCTGTTTAGTACCCGTTAAAACATGTTAAGGATTTTTTTAAATGAAATATAGGTTGTATGGGTGGAGTATTAGAGTTATAAGTTTTTACTAAGTAGAATTCTACATTTTTTATGCTTAAAGGTAACCGTTTAACGTGTCGGATTTGGAAAACATGTTCGTGTATTATCATATCAACCTGGTATAAGCAGGTATTATCATGTCTTATCGTGTTAACTTGGTATAAACTGGTATTATCGTGTCGTGTATCCATGTTTTGTGTTCGTGTATTATTAGGTTCGTATCTTAACAGGTCGGGTATACACGATTAACCAGCCCTACTTAGAAATGGTTCAACTGTCTCCGCAATGTTAGTAAATCAACTCCCACATTTCACACGTTATACCAAAACTAAAATCAGATATATAATTTTTTTTTCCAAAATATATTCATTCCACAATAAAAACCAAATTACATCTGGATAATGGGTAAGCGAGCAACAAGTTGCGCCGCTATCCATTTTTGAATCGCAAAGCCTATTATACTAAATACAAACCATTGGTTCCTTGGGCTCTGCGAGTCACTAAATATAATGAAGGGAAAAATAAAACAAAATTCTTTATATATGTTTATGTCTTTTGGTTTTTAATCAATTTAACCAATTCATAGATAAGTTCCAGCTACGTAACAACTCCATCAACAATGGGAGTCCTTGCTAATATGGCTATGGGTTCTCTTTTATGATTTTTGGGGACTCTAGATTATTTTGTCGCTTTGGGTGTGTGTCAGAAGTTGAATTGGGTTTATGGTGATTCCGCAACACTAGGCTACGGAAATGGTTGATGTGGATTGCACTTTGGTGATGTAGGACGGCGGCTAGGATATTCACTAGAATGTGGTGCAATGGTGGACAACTAAAGAGTAAAGGACTAGACCTACATGGCATTTCCGCAACCTCAACTTACGGATATCTGTTTAGATACTTTGTATAGAAATCCGCAACATCAAGTTGGGAATTATCCACATCATCACCTCCATCTTTCCACTTCCCCGGTCCGCCTCATCCTTCCCAACCAAATCCATGTTGGACGCTGACTTGTAAAAGTGCAATCTACATCACCTACTTCCACAACCTCAGGTTGCCGAATCACCTAAAAATTAACTCAACTTCCGACACACACCCAAAGCATAAATAATTTCAAATTCCCCACCAAAACTCCCAAAAACTCTCTTGTATCTGCTGGAATCAAAGCTATGATCAACATTTTCCTTTCATCTTTCACTTGCAATTTTTGCATCAAATCTATAAATAAATTTTAATTTTTGCATCAAACCTAGAAATAAGTATTAAGACTTTTTTTTTTATTTAATTTCATTTTATTAAAAAGAAATTCAATAATTTCATACCTTGCTTTGACATTCATCTCTTGTGCTTTCATTCACTCCTACCATATAACCAAACTCCAAAAATCATCGTCATTAACTTTAAATATTCCATTAAGTTTCTTTTACAAAATTTAAACTTAAAACAACTTTATATCATCAAGCTCTTCAGATGTGATATGTAATATTCAAGTAGATATCAGTGGTTAGATCAAGATTTTGGGGGTAACGTTACATAATTTTCACGGGTAACGTAATACAAAACACGTAAAAAACACTAAAAATACACTACGCCAAAAAAGTTGAGGGGTAGGGGTAACGGACGTTACCCCTGCTTATACTTTAGATCCGCCCCAGGTGGTGAACACTTATTCTTTGCTCTCCAAACATTCCCACATTCCCAAGGTTTGTATGACATGTATAATATGTGAAGTCTCCAAACTCTTATACATTCTCACATTCTCAAAGTTTTACTCGTACAGTACAACAGTGTAAGACGTAGAAAATAGACACGTATGTTTGTATACAAAATCAAACTATACCACATAAATAAAAATTAGACTATCTAAAAAACGTCCAAGAAAAACAAATCAACATATAAAACAGTGTTTAGGGGATTTTTTTTTAAACTAGCGTATTTTGAAAAACCATCTTGGCATCTAGCGAGTTTTTCGTAACCTTATTTCTAGCATAAACGACTAAACGAGGTCGGTACCCCTGACTTTGTGGTCTTTAATTTGGTGGCCAATAAAAGAAATCTAGCAGAAAATAGGGGTGTCAACTGTTAAGCCGACTCCAATCAAATTTCTGAATTGCTTTGTAATAACAAAAAATGGAGTTGCCACTCATGCTTTTTTTATTCAAGTCGAGCTTAGCAACCTCAGTCTATGGTTTAAATCATTTTTGCCAACCCTGACTTCTTTTTTGACCTCACATCACTAAGGTATTTAAACATGTCGGTATTATGGACATATCAATGGTTATCAGATGATACACTGCAGAATCTATTTCCAACACTGTTTGCGATAGAAAAGCACAAAGGTTGCCTGCTTCGAGACAGGATTTGCTCAACGGACGCTGGGGTGTTTTTGTCATGGGATTGGCATCGTGTTCCAGCTTCGGATCAGGAGTTGTCAGAGCTTCAAAACATGCAGGCGCTGCTATCCAACTTTCAACTTAACGACAATGAAGACAAGTGGAAGTGGGTGGCAGACAATACTGGGAGCTTCTTACTTTCTTAGTTAAATCTGTTCGAAAGCTTCTATCAGGTCAAGTCAATCCCACACATTCCCCTCAGTTTGAATGGAATAAATGGGTCCCCAAAAAGATCAACATCTTCGGCTGGAGAGCAAATTCGGACCGTATACCTACTCGGGTGGCACTTTCAACGAGAAACATTAATATCCCCAGCATCTTATGCCCATTCTGTAATGATAAAGAGGAAACCACAGAGCATATTTTCACTTCATGTCATGTGTGCTCAATTGTTTGGCAGATGATGTCAAGCTAGCTGAACATCCCACCCATTTTTGCCTTCTCATTTGAAGACCTGCTCCAACTGCACAAGCATTCGGCTGGTTCGGGAATCAAGAAGAAGATGATACATGCGCTTATCCTTATAGCCTGCTGGTGGCTATGGAAGCTACGTAATGAAGTCGTCTTCTCAAATCGAAGACTAGATATTGCAAGATGTTAGTGCATGATGTTCCTAGGCTAGTATATTAGTTGTTTGGACGTGTTTCAGGGTGTTTGGAAGTGTTTATAAGCGTTTTGGGTGTGATTGGAACCTACAGGCGATTAGGAAACCATTTCAGGCGATTAGCATGTACTCGCTAGTACTGTTCATGCGAGTAGGATTGTAAATGCATGTTCCTATAGGCGATTAGGCCAATCGCCTATACTACATGGTGGATAGCCTCTGCAATCGCTTGTACCTGTCTGTACGAGTACAAAGGGTATAAATAGGCCCAATTATTACCCTAATCATTAGTTCTTGCCACACACACTCTCCAAACACCCTCCCCCAGGTCTGAGAGTCTGATTTGATCATTGTAAACACTCGAGCTCTGTTTTAGTGATAAATCTTAAATCTTTTGACCCGTTTGTGTGTGTTGATTACTCATATATCATTGTTTCTTAGTTGTTTTTGTTATTGGAACATATTCAGAGGTTTCCGCACTCTGAGTATAAACCTCGTGATTGTCGGGTGACCCATGATCCTACACAAGACTTTTGGCGGACATAAAGAGCTCAAGTTATCACTGGGTTAAGCGTTGGGCTAAAATGTATGATGTACAATGGTCAAGTTGGTGTGCTTTTAACTTTGTATAATCGTTTCTCATCTAACACCTTGCTAGTTTTCTAATAAAATCCGCCGTTCAAAAAAAATATGTCAGTATTCAAATAATAAGTTTGATAACCAATCTCGATTAACCTAAAACAAAGTAAGAAAAAGAGAAACTCATTAGTTGTGCAAATAATTTTTCAATACCCCATAATTTCCAGAAAAAAAATATGGAGTTAGGGAACTTATTTAATTTGATTAGTTATTCATTTTCCCTTTCTATTAATCGTAATTTATTGTATAAAAAAACACGATAGATGAGATCTTTTTTCAATTCCCATCATTGTTTTTTTTTCTGGCCCATTTAGTTTTATTTATTTTTCTTGAAAGTTAATTTATATTGATGTGATGGATATTGGATGCGACTTAAAGAGCATTTGTGCCAAATTTCTTGTCCGCTTTAATAATCATCTAATCCCTACATGAAATGACAAGCCTTTGTTATTGCTGTTTGTTTGAACTTGTAGAAGAAAGATTAAATTAAAAAAGGGTAGAAATGGAACGCGTTGTCCGTCTACCTGCTATACTCACGTAATTTGTTATTGTTTTCTTTTCGACGAAAATACAAAAAAAATGTAACGGAATCAATTAAATGGTTAATCTCGAAAACGTGTTTTCGTCCAGGTAAAGAATTTACTAGTACTTTATAAACATATCAAGGCTCATATTATTTAATTAATCGGTGTCAATTACAAGGTTAATCTCGAAAACGTGTTAAACATATAGATCTGTTGAAAAGTGTTCTTTCTTTAACAGCTATATGTCGTTCATACAATCATGGTGTATAATTAAATTCATGATTGTATTAATAATACAATAAACTTTGTAAATGGGTGCCTCTCGACAAACAGCGGTAGAATAAAAAATCTTCACCAGAGGCTTATAAAAGATATTATTTACATTCGTTTTAACTAATCTAGTTGCGAAAATTGGGAGTCCGTAGAAGAAAACAACTGCTTTAAATACTTGTTATAAAAGATTGTATCTATGCAATTAGTCTTTTGGTCATTTGGCGGATATGGTTAAGAAGAAATGATAAGGAGTTCAATAACAGATTTTATACGACGACAAAAGTAGTGGAAGATATTAAAGAAAGAGTCTTTCTGGTGGATGACGAAGAGAGCAAAAATGCAAGGTATAGACATCCCTCAATGGTATGAGTTTACAGGTTTCGATTTTGGATAGGAATTGTCGTCTTAGTTATTTTTTTCTGGTGTAGCGATTACAATGGGTCAAAGGTTCTTGGACGTACTGTCCAAACAATCGCTGGCTATTTGATAGTTATATTGTAATACGTTTGAATCATTGGTGAATAAAAGTGTTTCGTTTGGCTGGTAAAAAAAAAAACTAGCCGGAAGGTCAATGGACTTGTGTGATTACACCCATGTAACAAAGAATAATTGAAAAAGAAAAGTTGTTAGATTTCACATCAAATTATTGGACTCTTAGTGGAATTTTCAACCGTATTAAACATATAATTATTATAATAATCCAAAAGGTTGAATAATAACAGTTAAAAATAGACCGTGGCCAAACTACGAACTCGCATTTGTTATAAATTCAAAATCTTGTTCTACAATATAATGTTGAGAATCCCACTTAAACATATTATCTTATGTTTCTAATTTGCCCATCATTTCATGGCTTCCATTGTATGATTGTAAGGAGTTAACTATAGAATACTAACGTAACTAAATAAATTAATAGAACTTACATGATTTAATTAATAACAAATCAAACTTTTTTGGTGGCAATTTTGTCTGCCACCATACCCTTAATAATCCGCTTACAAACAAAACACACGACTTTTAAATAAGAAAAGGACGAGACATAATGCTTGCCATGAGCCCCATGTTTGATTTTCTAGTTTCTTTAGTTCTCTAAAAATATATATACGGAGTAATATACACACAGGTATGTTTAATACATGATCAATTTTAAGCGAAGAACCACATAAACAATTATATGTTATGCTTGTTTGATTTAATAGGATAGGGAAAAAGAAGTTATGGTATTACAATAGCACAATAGATACAAGTGTTTATGTGAACACGTTGTTCACATAGTTTTCTAACTTTAAATATTTTGTATTGAAAGTCCCCTTATATACGAACGCGCTCAATAAAAAAAACAAATTTTAAGTAACGAACCGTATAAGCACTTACTTTGTGCACTTTAGACATGGTGAGAAAGAATATTTCTTGTGGTTATGATGTACATAACCACTCCATGTAATCATATTGTATTATAGTTAAATTTATATGCAATTGTTGATGCATTCTTAATAGCTTTATAATTCAAATTAATATGGTTATGTATTTAACTTATCCCATTTATAGTATTAACTTCAATAAATTTATTTACATAAGTACTCTTATAAGCATATCACTTGATAGTTTGTGTCTAGTTTTAATCAAATTATCTTTTGTTAATTAAAAAAATAAGGCAAAATATATCAAACATTTTTCATAACTCATATGTTCAACACGTGGTTGGATACCAAGAGTTACACAAGAAAACTTTGTATCTACTCAAACTTAAAATAATGATTTCTATTTAACAATCTGGTAAAGATAATAAGCTTTTAATAATTATATATATATATATATATATATATATATATATATATTTACTAACATATAAAGAAACAATAACTTTTTGATATTTATTTCCCTAAAAAGTAAACCAAGACAAAACTAGACGCCATTAGCGACCCGACAAAGATTTGCATGAAACCACAATCTTCATCTAAAGTCCAACCACCCACAAGACACGCGGTAACTACGCCTTCATATTCTATTCCCTCTTCACACTTGTTTCTTTTACTGATTACTTTTTCATTTATTTCAAAATATTATCATCCACACAAAAAAGAAAAAGTCACGCTAGCTAATTATGTCTTAGTGATACTTCTGACCATTATAAACCATAAATAGGAAACAAGAAACACCTGAGTTTTATAGTAAAAAGGATTTTTTTTTTTATTATAAGTGCTAAAATATGGGTTAGTATTGTTTGTTTAAAAAACTAGTTAACTTTAATGGTTTTCTCTTGGTAAATAAACCATTGTGATGATAGTGATTGTAAAGTGCATGAAAGATGACACTTTTATAGACGGGTTAATAGAGCATATCTGACCATTTTTGTATCACAAAATCAAAGCTTAGATATGTGGGGTTCCTACGGCAACTAATTATACATCGATCCCTAGAAAGAAAAAAAAAGACGGTTTTTAAAGCTAAAATATCATCATTTCATATCAACAATAATTGTTTTATACAAGTAGCTTAGATGTTTAGCCATAAATAAAACCAAAAATTCCATCAACATAATGCAACTTTTTCTTGTAGTTTTCTGGGAAAGAAATTAAATATTATCATGTAAAAATCAAAGAAGGTATATATATTATGGATAGGATCCGGATCATGTGAGAACTCCCACCACTTGTGAGAACTAGAGAACTCCATTGGACCATTAAGAGAGTGACACCTCACCAGCTTTATGGTTTTTTGTATTTTTTAAATTAAGGGCAATTAAGTCTTTTGCCCACAATAATTAGGGATATTTTAGTAATAACATCCCACCCCCACCCCACCCCACCCCCACCCATACACATCACATCAAGTCTCTCTCTCTCTTTAAATAATAATAATAATAATAATAATAATAATAATAATAATAATAATAATATTAATAACAATCTCTCACACCCTCTCTCTCACAAACATCAGATTTCACTCTCTCTCTCTACCCTTCTCTCTCTCTAACTCTCGTTCTCCCTCTCTCTCTCTCTACCCTCTCTCTCTCTCTCTCTCTCTAACACACACACACACACGACTCTCATGGTACAGAAAGGAGGAGGACGGTGGTCATGGTGGGGCTGGAGGCGGAGGCCGGTGGTGGGTTGTTGGGTGGTTTTTGAGGCGGATATGGGACGGGAGAGGCGGAGGACGGTGGTGGGTGGGTCGATGGGTGGTTTTGAAGGGCGGATCTGATTCAGACGGTGGTGGAGATGATAAGACGGTGGTGTTTGAGGGTTTTCGACGGAGGTGGGGGTGGATCTGACGATGAATGGTGGTCCGGTGATGGTGGTGGTGGTCCGGTGATGGTGGTGGCGGAGGGGGGATCTGAACAGGTATGTTTATTATTATTATTATTATTATTATTATTATTATTATTATTATTATTATTATTATTATTATTATTATTATTAATATTCTGTGGTGGGTTTGCAGTGGAGGGGCTGGTGGGGGTAGACGGTGGTGATGATGAAGACGACGGTGGAGACGTCGGCGGTGGCTCAGACGGTGGTCTACGGTGGTGATGATGAAGATGACAGTAAGTTTTTTTTTTTTTTATTATTATTATTGTTACTATTATTATTATTATTAGTATTATTATTATTATTATTATTTTCCTGTTATTATTGTTTTTATTATTTATATTTTTTGTTATTATTATTATTATTATTTTTATTTTTTGTTATTATTATTATTTATTTATTTTTTTTACTGTTATTATTAATACATGTATTATTATTATTATTTTTATTCTCCTATTATTATTATTATTTTTTATTTATATTTTTAGTTATTATTATTATTATTTTATTTTTTTCTGTTATTATTATTATTTATTTTTTTTACTGTTATTATTAATACTTGTATTATTATTATTATTTTTATTTTTTGTTATTATTATTATTTTTTTATTTTCTGTTATTATTATTATTATTAAAGCTGTTTATTTTTTTTTTGTTATTTTTTTTGTTATTATTAATATTATTATTATTATTTATTATTACATTTATTATTAATGATGTTGGGGTGAAAAGATAGGTTTTTTATGTTGAAAGTTTTGGGTGTTTCTTTGTTAGGAGATGATGCCGCGAAGAAGATGATGTTTTGCGTTTAAGGATCCGATGTTGTGGAGACGACGACGAATGTAGTCTCTTTTTTGTAAGAAACCATTGGTGTAAACATCAGTTTACACCGGCGTAAACATCAGTTTACACCGGCGTAAACATGAATGTATAGGCGTTGTTTATGTAAGAATACACCGTTTAGTTTCACACACAGTGTAAATGTTTTTTATTTAAGAAAACACCGATTAGTTCTACACACACACACGACTATAAAACGTTTTTTGATGTAAGAAAACACTGGTGTAAAACATCAGTTACACCAGTGTAAATATGAATGTATAGTTTGTTTTTTTACACTTTGTGTATTTTTTTTGTAAATGTTGTGTATGGCAGATTTTACACCATTTTTATGTTTGTTTACACTAGCGTAATTGTTGTAATATTTTGTATTTTTTGGAAGATTTACACCAGTGTAAATATGAATGTAAAGCACCCCATCATCTAGTTTTGTTTTTGTACAATAGTGTATTTTTGTAGAAGTTTGTTTATGAGAGATTTACACTGGTGTAAACCTTCCAAAAAATATGAATGTAAACATCTAGTTTTTGTTTTTGTACAATAGTGTTTTTTTGGAAGATTTACACCAGTGTAAATATGAATGTAAAAAATTACACTAGTGTAAAAAACGAGAGTGATACTACAAAATATTTAATCTGATTTTTTGTTTTAAAAAATTAAATTAATTAAAAAATAAAATAAAGTTTAAAAATTAAATCAGATTATATTATTTTAATTAAAATAATAAAATAAACTTTAATTAAAAAATAACATAATATTATATTATATCTTCTCTCTCATGGCTTTTTACTTAAATGCCCTTAATTGTACTTTAAGATAATAAAAAAATACTTAATATTCAAGTGAAGACAAAAAACCCAACTTTTGATCTCAACCATTAGATCATGAAGATCTAAGGTCCACAATGGTTCTCTAGTTCTCACAACTCATTAAGGTTCTCACATGATCCTAACCCTATATATTATTATCATGTAAATATTATCAACGTAACGGAGCTCTTTGAGGAACACCCTTTCTCTTGTGAGCTACACTCTTTTTAACCTTTAAACTCGAAGTTAACCAAGGGCTTCTTTGAATATTTTCTTCAACCGAGTCAAGTGACGAAGAAAGGGATGACTCATTTTCGTTCATAATTCCTTCGAAATCATAATTTTCCTTGCAAAAAGAATAGGACACCATTTTGTGACATTCTTGTCTTTTTATATCTTCGACAACTACCATCGATACCTGAAAATATTATTACTTGTAAAGAATAACTAAAACATAGTACTATGATTGAAACATATATACTTATTTATACACACACGCACCTTGCAAGCAATAGAACAAAAGCGGTTTGGGACCTCTTGAATATGCCTTCCACAAGCTTCACAATATGTGCCATAAATTTTTGATTTTGATGGTCTCGAGTCTTTATGTTGAGGCCGTGGATTCAAATGCACCGCTTTTTCACCATTAATTTTGTATGTCTGTGTACATATTATAGATTCAATAAGCTCAACATAAAGAGAAAGGTATCAAGTATTAACAATGTGAATTTCAAAACTTGTAATTAGATCCAGCTAGCGGAGTGGGGTTGGGTCAAAGCCATTGGAATTGGGTGGTGTTGCTCCTTTTGAGGTCAAGGGTTTGAGCCCCGGCTAAAACAAATTTGATGTAATTTAATCCGTTTAAAAAGTAATAAAAACATGCATAAGATAGTTTGTATTTGCATAACTGCATTAGCTAAGAAAGTCCATCTAAATGAAATAAAATTGATGTAATTAACTAATTATCTCGTCTTACGTAATACCTTGAGTCATAACTAAATTATGACACTCATTAAACTTACATCTACCTATTAAGAAATTCCAATCTTGAAACTTAACAATTAATATATAAATAAAACCAAGCAATCAACATAGGACTATAGGAGAATAGCATAGGGGAACTATTTAGTTACATTATTTCAATCAATATAGAAGAAATACATAATCAAACAAAGAGAAATTAACCGAATTCAACCTATGATTGAGACAACTAATAACATTAATTCTTTTATGGTATTAACCAATTCAATCGTATAATATAAATTAAATTCATGTAGCCAAAAGGTTATAAACTTATAATTCAGGTTCATCATCATAAACCAACTTTAATATCAAAAAACAACATTAATAATAGTAATTAATATGCAAATTCATTGAGAAAGAAAAACTGACTTGAATATTGGAGCAATCAAGATGTTTCTGAATGTCTTGAAGACGAACAACATCATGATACACATATCGACAAATTTGTAGACGACGGTGGTGGTGGTTGCACTGTGGTTTGAAACCCGTAACACAATGTTTGCAAAAACAAAGATTACAATCAATGCAAAACATATTCTTTTCGTTCTTCCTCATGTTCCAGTGATCGATACAAGTCCCGAAAAACTTGCTTTCCAACATATTCAAGATCCATTTGCAATCTTCTACTTCGCTCTTCAACTTTAGATGTTGAGAGATCATCATCAAAGATTCAATGTAATGATAAGTAACCAAATTTTCAATACAGTTTGAAGAAGTTATGAAGAATTGAATAAATGGAATTAGGATATAATAATTAAACAAAGCATTGAGTTTGGTTTATGTTGTAGAAATGAAACAAAAATGAGTGATTTATGAGGGAAAAAAGAGACGAGCGAGTGGAGACATCAGCTTTTGAGGGATGGGTTTTAATCATTAAAATGGACAAAAATAAAAACAAAATTGTACATCTCTATTAGAAAAATTATTAATTTTATAGTTAATTCAATTTTTTTTTTAAAAAGAAAAGTATTAAATTTTTGTGTATTCAGATTATCTTGTAAAGCTTCTTTTCATCCTACACCATTTTACTTTTAACCAAATTTTATTAACTTGTGTTGGATATGTGAAGATGTTGTAAATGTTTTTTTTAATCATGAAAACACATTACTAGAGTGATGGAATGTTTATCACTATCTCACGATTTTTTTTATCATTTTTTTTAAACTAATCATTTTACGTTAATTAATTACATTAGATTTTAATAATTAATAAACTAATCGTATAGGTTTAACTATAAATTAGTAAAAATGTAACTATGGAGCCAATGATCTTCAACGCAGCTGGTTTGAGGTAGGGAGGGTTTTCCATTAGGGGTTCCCATCCTGGGGATAGGTCACAGGTTCGATCAATGCACACCACAAAAAAAAATCTCGTGACGGTTTGAGCTTAGGCAAGGAGGACACCGGTGTGTGGGTAGGGATTCGAACTTAAGACCGCTAAGTTAAGTTTGTACAAGGATTTCTACTAAACTAAGTCTTTAAAAAAACGTAACTATGGAATATATATATATATATATAAATACGGTAATATAAGTTAATAAATTATGGTATTACATTAGTTACAAGATTTATAAACTTTAAAAATTATGGAAGGCAAAAAGGAAAGATAAAAATGTTAAAGTGGGACTTGATTGGGTGCATTGAACACGTGGTAATGTATCAAACCAATCAGTTTTGGAAGGCCAATCAAAGAAGAGATTTGGGCCGTAGATTGCGCACTTTGCGGCTGCGCCGTTTTACCTCCCAAAAATAAGTGAATTCGTGCTAACTTAAAAGTTAATCACCAAAGTAAATATATTCCTTTTGTGTAACTTATTAAACACACCTTTTAGTAAAACAATAGTTTATATTTTCTATTAAATCACTAATTAATTACATAATGTTAAACATATGCAAAATCAATAGTTAATGTTGTCGAGTTGACGAGTTAGTTATTAATTGTTTAACGGGTTGAATTGTTAAACTCGAACATAACCTATATATCTTTGTAAAAAACATCAATCTTAATCTCAACGCACTTATCTTATACTCTGAACACGAACCGTTTTATACATTTATATAAACTTATCAAATCAGTTGACATGTAGCAATCAAGGTGTACATGTATTAATCGCATTGGTGGGTTCTAATGTTAAAATGCATTGACGGGTTGATCAATTTAATTAAACAAGTTAGCATGTCGACTTGTTTAACCAAACAGTAAAACAGTTTAACCTCGATATAAATTGTTAAAATAAACATGAAAACCTGGCCAAACACCGTTTTAATAAATAGATTAAATATGAAAACGCAAAATTTAATTATTTCCGTTCACGTTTTAGTAAAAATTAATAGAAAAACAAAACTTGTATGATTTTTCTGTAAAATTTTCTAAAATTTGTGAGCAGGGGGGCTCAATACATTTCAAAATTTTTGGTAAAATTTATATTATCAATCGAAAAAAATAAGGGTGTGGGGCTTGGTCAGGCCTAAGAGAAGATACGCCGTTGAAGAATTGTCACGCTAACAAATTGTATACATTAATTTGGATGATTTTGCGCCCAATAGTCAATAACTCTTGATAACCTCACACTTGGCTAGTTAAACTTTTTTACCCGATTTAAAAGTCTAAAGATTTAAGTTAACGCTCTTTAATTGGATTTTATTTCAATTCCTGACGTGTATTGTCAAAAGTAACATAGTGACTTTTGATCTAACTTCTTTCGGTGGAATTTAATACAAAGAAATTAATAAACTGAATTAAAGGATTTTTTTTTTTTTTTGAAGAGTAGTGTTTCAGCGGTAAATCCTGTGTTGTAAAGCGATCACTGCCCAAGATCGAATCCCATAGCACCACACGGGTTTCTCCTTTCAAACCCAAGCGGTTATTTTTTTGGTGGAGCGTGAGATTCGAACCTGAGACCAAACCCGGGCAGGAACCCTCCAAAGAGGTAAACCTTCCCACCTCAAACCAGCTGGGCTGGAGATCATTGGCAAAACTGAATTAACTGAATTAAAGGATAATTGTTATTTTTTATTCTTTCTCAATATTGAATTAAAACCTTGATTTATAATGTAATATTTTATAACTTCGGTTCTATACGTCACTTTTTAACGTGGATGTTTTTTATAACAAACGATGCTTAATCTTCATTAGTGATAAAATAAGGGGATGGACAAGGCATTTGCTCAGAGACAGTATACATAATGTCACTCGTACATGTGATAAAATGTTTCTATCTCAACATTCTTATGCTTTGGACATCAATGTTTGAGCAGGTATGCAGACCTCCAACCCTGTTGTCAAGCCTGTTGACACAAAACCAAAGCTAAGCACCACGTCTAGCACACATTTGATAATCCAACTGTGTATCGAAGTTTAGGTAGTGTCCTTTAGTATCTCATGTTTACCAGGCCTGGCATCAGTTATGCAGTCCAACATGTTTGTATACACATGCATGACACGAAAATTGATCATTGGAACGCACTGAAGAGAATCATACGTTACATTCAAGGAACGTTCAATTTTGGACTTGCACTTTCATCATGTCCTGACATCTCCCTGCGAGCATACACTGATGCTGACTGGGCATGATGTCCTCGTCGTTCCACCTATGATTGAGACAACTAATAACATTAATTCTTTTATGGTATTAACCAATTCAATCGTATAATATAAATTAAATTCATGGAGCCAAAAGGTTATAACCTTATAATTCAGGTTCATCATCATAAACCAACTTTAATATGAAAAAACAACATTGTTTGAAATCATTCAATAAAAGACCGGTTACAAAATAACCCACGATGCCTACACGCAACCCCAAGCTCCATGCCATATGCTTAGTTACCTGAAAAACATGCAAGTAAAAATCGGGTCAACATAAAGTTGATGAGTTCATAGGTTTTAAATGAATGGACCTGAAATCCAAAACAGACTAAATCATTCCCTAGCTAAGACAATGATCAATATGTGACTGACATGAGCCCATAACCAAACCTTGACATGTTGTGCCTCGCCCATTATACACTCAAGATAATGAATAAATGTGAAATACAAGCACTCTTTTAATATCTGCCATCCAGCTAGAGCGGCTAACCAAGAGTAGGGGTGTCAACCTAATAAATCTATTCTGGTGTTTCTTGGCTAAGTCCATAGCTAATGGTTACAACATGAAATATGACACGAGAACTTTATGAGTACTCTGAACCTTGATGTCTCATGTTTATATAATAGTCAAATTGTAAATGAAAACTTGTATGCATGTTTTCCCCCTGAAAAATGTAAAACAGTGAAAAGGATTCGTGAAAACTCACCTTATGTCTGAATGTGAATAGTGTATCGAGTTTGATGCTAGAGTACCCGACCTACGCGTCCTAGGTAAAAGGGACATTTTAGGTCTATGTTACTTGTATCGTCTACAAGTTATTCACTCGATATGCTTGTTCTTGTAACTTAAACTCTTTTAAGTTATGTGTGTTCACTATGCAGGGGTTTATGTAATTAAACATCTTGTTTCCCCAAAAGATAACAATGTTTATCTTTTAACCTAAAATTAGGGTTTTCATATTAATTTAAGGCTTTGGATATTCAGACATTCAGACATGGGGGATTTATATTTGGACATCCCCTCCACGGACCATGGAGGTCTCCACGGGACGTGGAGATCAAAAAGCAGGAAATCACGGGTCGTGGGGGTCTCCACGGTCTGTAAAGGTGTTCTCAATCATTAACAATCATTGGTAATGATTGGGCAATGATCGGTAGTGTGTTGGAGTTATGAAAAAGAAGTGTGGGTGTTTAAGATGGGTTAGAGATGTGAAAATGAATGTATATATGGGTGTTTGGGATGGGTTGGGGAATATAATTTTAAACAAAATGTTTGGTTTTTTATAATTGTTTTTTTTTTGTTATTTATATAAAATAATTTTATTATTATTATTTATTATTATTCTTAAAGGTCTTGAACAATTAACTATACTTGTTTAGGCGTTTTAAACAAAACGCCTAAAAATATATAAGTTTAGGCGTTTTGTTTTAAACGCCTAAACTATACTAGTTAAATGTTCAAGACCTTTAAGAATAATAAATAAATAATAATAATAATAATACCTCTTGCCGGCCGCCGCAAACTCTGGACCACTGATAGTTGGCCACCACGCCATCAGCATGCCGTCTGGCAATGTGGTCAAGGCGGTAGTGTACATATCTTGGACGAGCTCGTCCTCGGTGTACCAGCCGATCGCCGTAGCCCACTCGTCGACCGAATATGTATACAGCTGTCCAAATAACCTGAATTTTATCTCAGGAACATGCTCTGCATCGGGATCCCCATCAGCTGGTAGGGAATAGGTGCTATTGAAATATACTATTGTGCATTATTGATGCATATTATGTAGTAATACTTCTATTCTAACATCTGAACATGATGGTGTTTTTGGGTTTTTTATGATCAATGTTTTTTATGATCAAGGTTAATGTAATGAGGAACTACTAAATGATATGCTGCTAATATATATGATCAATTAGTCTTTGTACTACAAAATTAAGTGTGCTTAAGGTTAATACTTGTGCTACAAGTGTACTTTGCTTACTGCTATTAATGTACTAGTCTTTGTATAATACATTCTTGATCTTGATCCTCAATTTTATATGAACATGTTTGTTGTTTGATGCAATTGAATCCGTTGTTTGTTGCAATTGAATATGTTGTTTTTTGTTGTTGCTTGCTGTAATTGAATATGCTGCACAACAGATTCAACAACATGGTAACATGTCGCATATTTATATTAACCATTGCAAATAACCCTTTTGTTGCAAATTACAGCTTTCTATGTTGTTTGGTGTTGTTTTTGGTGCGAACAAATCAATTCGAATGAGGGGAGGACTCATGTAATGACAACAACAAAATACAAAGATGCAAAATGTAAGGGTATCAGAAGCATAATTGTTTTTTCACTTTCATTATACCAGAAATAAGATATCCGTTAGGAGCAGGGACTCGATTAACCACTCTTA
Source organism: Ambrosia artemisiifolia (assembly GCA_032199755.1). Taxonomy (NCBI): domain Eukaryota; kingdom Viridiplantae; phylum Streptophyta; class Magnoliopsida; order Asterales; family Asteraceae; genus Ambrosia; species Ambrosia artemisiifolia. The sequence continues at coordinate 4,961,305 of CM063519.1, forward strand.
AGAACAACGAGGACTCAAAAGGTAAATTCGAAAAAAAAAGTAAGGGCACAAGCTGACCACATAAACTCTAATTTACTATGTCTCTTGTACTTGTTTCGTATACATGCTATACCAATATATGTGTTTTGAGTTTAAACTATACAATAAAAGCACTATATTTTATGATTGAATTTTATAAAACTCCCTATATTTACATGTTGTCTATATTTTTAAGGTGATTTTATTAGGACATCCAAAATTAGTATTAGCACATCCCTCCCACTCTATGTATAGAGAGATAGAATGAAAGGGGTGCAACAATATTAATCCTCTGTTTTTTATTATCTAAGTTTTCTTTTGTATTAGCTTGGTTTTGTGATTTCTTTTATTGTGAAATAAAAAATTCAAAAGATCACAAATACCTGAAAGTACGGTTATTATAAGCATTAATAACTCCATCATGTCGATAACTCCATTATGTCGATGTTATCTTGGAATATACTTTGAACATTAAAGCCTTTTGAGATATATATATATATATATATATATATATATATATATATATATTGAAAGGTAAACTTCATTAAAACAAGCGAGAGACCCTTAAAGCGAGAACCGCCGCCAAAAACATTACAATATGTACAAGGGGTAGATCGCCAAATCCTTCCAAACCAGATTTTTAAAACTAGACCTCGATCTTAACCAAAGGAAGGACAAGGATTTCCACCTTCGCCACAACTTCGGTCATATTCGCCTCTTTAGATCTAAACAATTTGTCATTCCTAGCCAACCAAATAACCCAAAGCGTTATCATAGCTATACCTTGTAATATCTTCTTCTCGCTTTTATTTCTCCTATCATTGGCAATTTGAAGAAAATCTTTGACATCAAAAGCGAAAACAGGACCAATTTTACACCAAGATCCAATAGCAGACCATACGCCAAAGGAAAAGTTGCACCCGGTGAACAAGTGCATTGTCGACTCGTCATCTACTTCGCACAACGTACATCTCGGATCAGCTATATTGACTTGTCTCCTTCGCAGGGCGTCTTTAGTTGGAATCCGGTCCATTTCAAGCCTCCATATAAGAGATATAACTTAAAGTTAATGGCCAAGTAATTCCAATATCTATCTATACATATAATAAACCAAAGACATTTTAATGACATGGCACTCAAAGAGGCATTCTCCTCCTTGAATGTGTCATGTGTCATCCCATGTGGCATTGAGATATTTTAGGAAAAAATAATTTAAAAACAAAATTAGATTTTTCTCTCTTATGTTTCCTCCCACTTTATAATTTCTTTTTCCTTTTTCTTAAGGTTTGACAGTTAAGTACAGGTCTGTTTTTCACTTTTTTTTTCTTTTGACCATACATGACTTTCGTCTTGATACATACACCCACACAAAACACATTTGAAATACGACCAGAAGTGATGGTCTTCGCCGGGAAACCCAACGGCAGTGGCGAAGACGAAGGGTAGTGTTAAACAGATGGTGAAATACAGCCAAATTGCACCTCGGTTGTACGCTGGCTACTTCCTACCAGAAAAGGATGAAAACGCACAATGGTGATGACCGGTAAAATGATGTCTAGGGTGTTTAGTGGTGGTTTTTCTTAATGGAGTAGAGAGAGATAGAGGTAGATTAAAGCAACATGCTACTAATTTTTGAAATGTATAGGAAGTAGAGTAAAATGATGTCTGGCCTCATTAGTGGACTTCAAAGGAACTCTAAAATAGATTGAATTCAAACTTTGAAATCACAAATTCTCACGTGATGGCGTGATGCTCTGAATTTATTACTAATATGGTTATTCAGTAAATTTTATTTTATTACAATATTACATACTTATAGGTTAATTAAATGTGTACATTTTTAAGTTATCGTTATATAACAATCAATTTAAAGTTTTAAACGAATTCCTAACGCATTTATATTAGTTTTTTAACTATAAACTGACAAAAATAAAACTAAATACTTTCTCACTTTAAATAAGCAATTTTCTTATGAATTTATATGTTCAAATTGGAAAAGTGGATTCTAAATAACAAGCTCATTCCGGATATGTTAGCACAAGCTGTATACACTATATTTAAGATAGAAATCGTTAAAAACTTTGTCTGGAACGGTTTAGTTTCCGACGTAATTTTGTCTAAAAATGGGTCAAGTTATATATAATATGTTTTCGTGCTTATTTTTATGTACTTTTTTAGCCGGACAACTTTTTTACCTGAATTTTGCTATAGTAACGTGTATGGGTGTCTTATGAATAGTATGCATGTTTTTGTTGTTTTTTTGGCTTTTTGTCGCGTTTAGACCCTTCTCAGCTTTCTAAAAACATTGTAAAATGTCATTGTGACCCCCTCAAGTTTTACGTTCTTATAATTATGTACGTGATTCAAAAATAATATATTTCGTGCTTATTTAATGTACGTTTTCGGTTAGTCTACAATTTGACATAAATGTTGTTCAGAGACGAATGAGATCAAATATACGTTTTCACTAGGTGGAGTAAATCTGAGTTACTTTACGTTTCAACACCGCCTTAACGCGTTGTACCATTCTTTAACTTAAAAACACTATTTTCTTACGTGCTTATATTTAAGAACATCTTGGTATAAATCCAAGTTGGTTTACGTTTTGGCATATATTTTTCTCGATATCGAGTAAAGTCAAACATAATGTGTTTTCGTCTCTAGCTTTATGTGCGTTTTCAATTGACTATATTTTTACGTAAATTTTTACGAAATTCGAGTTACTTTAAATTTTGGGCCCGCCGCAACGCGCGGCCAACGGCAACATCCTAGTTTATAATTTATAAACTATTAATAAGACAAAAAGGGCAGGTTGATTTTCCTATAAATATTCCGCTTGTCCCGTATACTTTTTATAAAAAGTCGAAACATGTCAACTAAACACGTTTAAATGGTTGGTTGTTTAACGATGATTTATAGGATTTTAGAAAAAAAAAATAGGATAACTAAATGAAAAGGGGGTTTCCATATTAAAATTACTAAACACCCTTAGACCATAAGTAATGGTTGATGTTCAATGGGCATATTTTGACACATCATTATCATAAGGCCCCTCAAAAAAATGTGTAATGGTTAAAGCCACTTAATGCCCTTTTTAGATATTACTTTTTTATATTTTTTCTCCTGTTTGGGCATTATACTAGAAATCTCACTCCCTCTTCATGCCCATATAATGCCTAAGGGGATGGTGTTGGGGGCATTATCATTCTTATTCATGCCCCCTATAATGCCCATTACTCATGGTCTTATTAATTATCACATATACTAACAAATATTGTTGGATTTGTCCTGAGACTGTCTTTATTCAATCGCGTTTAACTATAGAGTTCTCATCTTATTCACTACCAATACATCCAAATTGTGTTGATAATAGATTCTTAAGGTTGACCATTCTTTGTGAACTCAATATCTTTCTCGTGATAACTAACTCTCACTTGTCAGAGCCGACTCAACATTTTTAAAGGCCCTTAGTGAACTAAAAAGTCAGGAGCATTTTAATTTTTTTTTATATTAACTCTCCTCCTTTACTCGGGCTTTGGACATACAACAATAAACTAAAAAAGTTATAGTTTTGCGTAGGATTTTAGGGGCCCGAGCTAAACTATAAAAGTTGACCTTTTCACAATTTATTATATATAATAATCCTCTAACACGTTACAAATATCATACAACAATGTACGAATCAAGATTCATCATTTGTTAAATGTGCTTAGTGTTTACTCCTAAACCATAACAATGATACCATATGATCAAATATATATTGCAATATGGATGAGATCGGTACCACACCTGTGTTCGTACTGGTATCGAACTTGAATAAAATTGGGAACTGAATATATTGGTACGGTACGGGTACTTGTATTTTGGTACAGTACCAGTTTTGCTACCGCTTTGTTATTTTTTTTCAGCACTCGTACATGTACCAAGTAGGTCAATCGTTAAGAGTATCAATACTATACGGGTACCAAATAGATAAAATCGATACGAGTACCATAAATACCATAATATCAAATTCATTAGTATATAATATTCGGCATCCGTACCATTTTTACTTGTACTCGTATCGAATGTCGAAATCAATAAATTGGATATCGTTACCTATACCTAAACCCAAAATCGGTACGGGTATGAGTATGGGTATGGGTATGGGTATGGATACGGGTATTCGGGATAAAAATGTTCATCCCTATATTGCAACACTAAAGAGTTCTAATATCAAAATCTAATGTAAATGGATATATTGCGAGACGAAGGATTTCTAATACCTAACAAGTTCAAACCATCAAATACTAATTCACACAAAATTCAATTAAAAGTGAACAAAAAATACTTCAAAAAGAAAATTCTTAGTTAACTCTACAACAATCAACCAAATAAATAAACAAAAGTTTTACGGTACATGAACACCGCTTAGTTCATGTTAAAAAGGATGAAGCTAAATCTAATGGCGTCTAATTTGACCTTAAGTTCATCTTGAGAGATATCTCACGATTTGATAGAATTTGTTTTGTTATATGATTATTGTTCAGCTATGGATTTAAAATCAGATTCAACTTCAAACATTAGAGCATGTGTAGTGGGGGGCTTTATATATAAATCCCCCCTTCCTGATTGGTCCACGTGGCTGCTGAGTCAGCATGGAGAGATAAAGTGGAAAAGGGGTGTAGTGGTGGGGCTTTATATATAAAGCCCCTTTTAATATTTTATTATATCTTTTAAAATAAAAAAATAATAAAAAATAAGAGAGAGAGAGAGAGAATATGACATGGCTGCATTTGATTGGAGGGGCAAACATTCATCCGGCGTTATTGAGATAAAGCCCAACCTGATTTTTGTAACATAGAGCCCCCCTGTAATGGTGTACAGGGGGCGCTATTTTTTTTTGGTGCAATATCAAGCCCCACTACGGGTGCTCTTACCTAGCAAAAAATGCATACCCCTAAACCTTGGGTAGAATTGGACAAGTGTCTAATTTTAAAATTTAGGGCCAGCCCTACGCTCATGATTAATTGTGGAGTAAAAAAAATCTAAATCACTTTACAACTAGTATAATTTTATCTCTCATTTGATATTTATATACTCTAAACATAAATACCTATAATACAATTATCTCATCAATATGTCATAAATTAATAGGATATCACTCACATTTTATACTTGGTTACTTGATATGCTCTATTATTTACGTTTAGCGAAAGATAAAATAAGCTTTTTGAGAGAACAATCAATCAGAATATTGTTGAATATTGATCAACGAAATCAATGCATTTGTCTCTCTTTATATGGTGACTCTAATTGTGACAAGATCATAGGCGAAGGTTAGTTATAATCCGGGATGCCCCAGACCTAGCTGGAAGGAAAGTATTTTGAAGCTTAAGCTCTGGCTCTGAATAGGGCCCTAAATCTAGGCTGACTTCTCAGTAAGTGGACTCTTGTGCTAAAATTTGGTCATATAAAATATGATCTTCGATTGTTGTCGTTTGCTACTTTTTAACAATCTATGATCTTTCCTATTTTTTTGCCTTGTGGTGCTTCTTTAAAATCTATGCTTCTTGTCGAATAAACATATGTCATATGTTATAAGAGTCTTTGATATTTTTGCTAATCTATAAGAGATTTACTTGTAAGAAATAACCTCAATCTAAGCATATTTATACATGTACATAAAATTAACCAAAACACAAGTTTTTAACTCCGCTAGGCGCTAGCTATAAACTTTTTAGTTTTTTTGTTCTTATTGTTTTTTTGTCAGTCTGAACCGAAGCTCGGGTAAAGAAGAAGGGTTTATAACGTGACATTTGGATAAGAGGCAGTCAACCCCAAAGCGGTTGAGCTCCCTGGGTGCCTCAACCCCCCCCCCCCCCCCCCGTTTTATTGCGCAGTAGTTTAAATTTACGCGTTTTTTGTCTGAAAATTTTATACTTATTGAGTCCGCCTCTCCGTTTAAGAGTTCCGTGACTTTCAGCCCCAAATTTTTTGTCTGAAAAATCTTTGAATTTAAAATATGGGCTCTATTGATGGAATTCCGGTTTTATTGTTTGCCACATAATTAGGCTCGTCAAGACCATTCCACTCACTACATACGGAACCCAAAACTCCACTATATAACTTATTTATTTATTTATTTATTTTTTTAAGTTGGACCCTTTATATTTTGTTTATTTTCGTCCAGTGGGTGCGAGCAGGAGTTGCTAGCTTTTTCAGTATTCATACGGAGCTTAAAAATAATGTTCGCATTAGGAACATTGAGGCAAAATATTACACGCCTTGTGCATTGTAAAAACTAAAAACAAAGTTTGCGTTAAAACATGATCCATGCTATTATTTTTGAAGTGCCAATGTCCTGACTACATGGGGTATCCACTAATTGATACAAAAGCACCCCATACGTATTGGATGTTATCATAATTATAAGCTAGATAATACATATACCGGTTCAAATATACATAACCCGGTTCAACACAAAGACGCGACGATTCAAACAGAAGACGCAACCATTCGGATTCAGTCGCATCGTTTAGAATAGATTCATTATGTATATATATACTTTACAATGTTCATAATTAGCGGTTATCAAGTTTTATTATCCAAAAACTCACAAAACGAAAACCTTTGTAATTCATACGATCATTCGATTCAATCTGCAATAATATTATCAATCTTTATCAGTTATTGTTAATTGATTTGCGATTACTTTAGTAAATCTGCCAACAAAATTGGTATCAGAGCCAAGGAAACAAACAAGGATCAAATCAGAAACACCAATACGATCATCGGATTTCTTCTATCAAAACAGAGGAACGCATATATTCACCAACAGGGCTAAAACGATCCAACAAGACTGTGAAAGGATTTACATACGCTGATTCTACGAAGATTCTGTCATCAAAATCATACGAAAATCATCTGTACAATTCCTAAATCCCTATTCAGCCTTGTATTTATTTCGTTGGAAAAACAGAGTATAGTATACCATAGAATAGCGCCTGGGAATTATCATTCAATAATCATAGTTTAGGAATAAGGACATAGATCAAAAGATATCTCGTTTAGGGATTACTCTATTGTTTGATTCCTGATCTTTGTCTGTCAATCCACGCGGGAAACTTTCATACACAAAAGGAAAATTGAATATTTAATATTAAAAGGAAATCAGAATTCTTGACCATCCTTAGTCAACCAAGAAAAATTATTATATTCGCTCCTTGTAAATATCCTGTCCGATTCGGTTCCCTTCACAAACAACGAGAATATCATCTATTCTCATATATAAGGAATCATGACAACACAAGGAGGGGTACAAACCCAAATTCCAAAATTATTGGGACAAAATTACTATCATTGGCATATTCAAATGAGAGTACTCTTAGAATCTCAAGATTTATGGAACATAGTAGAGGATGGGGTTAAGGAATTACCAAATGATGCAAATGACACATTACGAAAAGAACATAGAGAACAAAATAAGAAAGACAAGAAGGCACTTCATTACCTATTTCAAGCATCAACAGAAACCATATTCGAAAGGATTGCGAACGCAAAGTCATCTAAGGACGCATGGGAAATATTATACAAATCATACCATGGAGAAAGGCGCGTAAAAACAGTAAAGTTACAAACCCTTAGATGCGAATTTGATGCACTACGAATGACAGAAACAGAAACAATAGAAAATTATTTCGATAGGGTTACTACAATAGTTAACCAATTAAGAATGAACGAAGAAGAATTAAGCGATAAAAGAGTAGTTGAAAAGATATTACGTAGTATGACCAGAAAATACGAATCTGTAGTAGTAGCTGTAGAGGAGTCCAAGGATTTAGAAGAATTATCAATAGAAGAACTTATGGGAATACTACAATCCCATGAACTAAGACTTAAGCAATATGACACACAAGTCATAGACCAAGCATTCCAAGTACAAAGTGGGACTCAAGTAAGAAATAGAGGGAATAGATATAATAACAGCTACAGAGGAAGAGGAAGAGGAAGAGGAAGAGGAGGTAGATCTGGGCGATACGGACCCATCGTTTGTTACAATTGTCAAGGATTAGGTCATATAGCTAGAAATTGTCCACATAAGGAAGAAGACGAGAAAAGTGAATCCGCAATGATAAGTAAGGAAGAAAGTAGAACTGAGCAAGATAGCATGTTCATGATATTAAATATGGAAGAAAATAGAGATATGAATTGTTGGTATTTAGATAGCGGATGTAGTAATCATATGACGGGAAATAAGAATATATTCATCACATTTAATGATCTAGATAGACGAGAAGTTAGAACAGGTGATGATAAAAGACTACAAGTGTTAGGCAGTGGAGAGGTATGCATAAGAGTTGACGATAAAGTGAACAAAATACCAAATGTATTTTATGTAGAAGGTCTAAGACACAATCTCCTCAGCGTAGGACAACTATTACAAAAAGGGTATAGTATATTTTTTGGTAAAGAAAGGTGTACCATAAAGAATCAAGAAGGAAAGACAATCACAGAAACTCACATGACCCAAAACAAGATGTTTCCCTTATATCCAAATCAAGACCTGCCAAAAGTCCTATATACTTCCACGAAAACCGATTCTAATCTATGGCATCGAAGATATGGTCACATCAATTACGAGACCTTGATTGAAATGGAACACAAACAAGCAGTAAAAGGACTACCTAAAATATACAAGACAGAAAATGTCTGTGAGGGTTGTGCCTTAGGAAAACATGCAAGAAAACCATTTAGTAAACAAGCAAAATGGAGAGCTGAAAGACCTCTACAACTTGTTCACTCGGATATATGTGGGCCAATGCGAACTAAGACTATCGGAGGATGTAGATATTTTATCACCTTCATCGATGACTTCACCAGAAAAACATGGATATACTTCCTCAAAGAAAAATCACAAGCACTACATTTCTTCAAAATATTTAAAGCGTTAGCAGAGAATCAATCAGACAAAAAGATTAAATATCTTAGAACTGATAGAGGAGGAGAATACTGTGGAAACACTTTCCAAGAATATTTACAAGAACATGGAATCCATCATCAACTAACCACTAGTTACACACCCCAACAAAATGGAGTTGCTGAACGTAAAAACAGAACCATAATGGAACTAAGCAGAAGTATGTTAAAAACGAAGAGACTACCGAACGAATATTGGGGAGAAGCTGTAAGCTGTACCACATATCTCCTGAATAGAACTACCTCCAAAAGTGTTAGCGATAAAACTCCAGAAGAAGCATGGACAGGAATAAAGCCTGATGTGTCAAATCTACGAATATTTGGATGTCTAGCCTATGCACACATACCCGAACAAAAACGAGGAAAGCTTGATGATAAAACAGAAAAAACAATATTTGTTGGATACAGCGAAAATAGCAAAGCTTACAAATTATACAATCCAATTACAAAGAAAATCATAGTAAGTAGAGATGTTATATTCGATGAAAGCAAAACATGGGAGGAAAAGGAAAATGAAGATGTTGTAACTTTCGAAGAAAACGAAAACGCAGAAGGTAGTGAGAGCAATACACACAATCAAACACCAAGGGATGAAGAACATTCACCTATACATCACATATCCGAAGATGAAAGACAAAACAATCAAGAAATACAAATTGAGGATGAAAATCTAGATGCTACAACATCAAGCCAGAGCCCACCTCAGAAAATACGAACCTTAGCAGATATTCATAATAGAACCCAACCATTGAGTAGTCCAGAAGTGCGAAATCTATATCAAAGACATCAAGAAACTGCAAATTTCGTTTTTTACACTGATTCAGATCCGATTGACTATGAAGAAGCCAGCAAATATGAAAAATGGAAAGATGCAATGAAGAGAGAAATAGAATCTATACAGAAAAACGAAACCTGGGAGTTGGTAGATTTACCTGAGAATCAAAAACCTATAGGAGTAAAATGGATATATAAGACCAAATACGATGAACATGGGAACATAGACAAACACAAGGCAAGGTTAGTAGTAAAGGGATACAAACAAAAATATGGGATTGACTATCAAGAAGTGTTTGCACCAGTGATCCGTTTTGAAACTGTAAGGCTAGTGCTTGCTTTAGCAGCACAACATAAATGGTATCTACATCAAATGGATGTAAAGACTGCATTTCTAAATGGAGAACTGAAGGAGAAGGTGTTTATTGAGCAACCTCAAGGATTCATAGAAACAGGAAACGAGAACAAAGTATGTCTTCTTAAAAAGGCACTATATGGCTTGAAACAAGCTCCACGTGCATGGTATAGTCGAATTAGTCAATACTTCGAACAACATAACTTCAAAAGATGTACATTTGAACACACGTTATTTTTAAAGAAGACAAAGACCTCGAGACTTGTAGTATGCCTATACGTAGATGATTTAATTATAGCAAGTGACTGCATGGAGGAAATTCACTCTTTCAAGGAATCTATGAAAAAGGAGTTTGAGATGACAGATATGGGGAAATTGCACTATTTCTTAGGAATGGAAATTACCTATGATCAAGAAACTATAAGGATTTCTCAAACAAAATATGCCAAAGAAATACTTGAAAGATTCAGAATGGCGGACAGTATTAAGACATCAACACCAATGGAGTATGGACTAAAGTTAATCAAGAACACAAATGAAGAGAATATTGATCCAAGTCTATATCGAAGCTTAGTTGGAAGTCTCATGTATCTAACCAATACAAGACCCGACATAATGTTCGCAGTTAGCAAAATAAGCAGATTTATGGACCAACCAAAGAAATCTCATTGGGAAGCAGGAAAACACATATTAAGATATATAAAGGGTACATCAGAATATGGAATAGTATACACAAAGAATACATTTGAATTACAAGGCTACAGCGACAGTGATTATGCAGGAGACATAGATGATAGTAAAAGCACGTCAGGTTACATATTCAATATAGGATCCGGAGCAATTTCATGGCAATCCAAGAAACAGAAGGTAGTAGCACTATCATCAACTGAAGCAGAATATATAGCTTTATCGCTTACTGGATGTCAAGCTCTATGGCTAAAGGGAATATTAAAAGAATTAGAGTTTGATACAAACAAAGCTATTACCTTATACTGTGACAACAAATCTACTATCAATCTTACAAAGGATCCGGTCTATCATGGAAAAAGCAAGCATATTAGAATCAAGTACCACTTCATAAGAGACATAATCAAAACAGAAGATGTGGAGATCAAGTACTGCAACACTAAAGATCAAATAGCAGATATCTTCACCAAAGCACTACAACCAAAGGACTTCATAAGACTACGCACTATGTTGAATGTTCTACCAATCTAGCTTAAGGGAGGGTATTGGATGTTATCATAATTATAAGCTAGATAATATATATACCGGTTCAAATATACATAACCCGGTTCAACACAAAGACGCGACGATTCAAACAGAAGACGCAACCATTCGGATTCAGTCGCATCGTTTAGAATAGATTCATTATGTATATATACTTTACAATGTTCATAATTAGCGGTTATCAAGTTTTATTATCCAAAAACTCACAAAACGAAAACCTTTGTAATTCATACGATCATTCGTATCAATCTGCAATAATATTATCAATCTTTATCAGTTATTGTTATTTGATTTGCGATTACTTTAGTAAATCTGCCAACAATACGTCCCTGGATGAATACACGTCTTAGGTGCCGCCAACAAGTAGCGCTGGGTAACCAGAACCCACGAAACCACCAGTTCTAGGGAAAACTTGAACCCCCAACCGCGCGAAGGCACGACATTGGAGAATCAGTAAAACTAAGTGGGATCAAGGATCGAACCTGACACCTCAAGAAGACTAGACTTTACCCATCATTTCCCATGTCACGTCACCACGAGAGTGGGGGGTTGATCAATGCTATTTAAAATGGTATTTATGACGTGACATTAGTATTATTATTTCTTTGGTTACAAATCACCTCTTATTTTTTATACAATCAAAACTAATATTGTTTCAAATATTATAATGTTATAATTCACCCGGAAGATTACAAGAACGTAATTACAAGAAAAATACACGGACTTTTAACTGCTTCATACACTCGTGAACTTCTAGCTAATCACTATACGCCACATCACAAGTTTCACAATCGGTCCTCTTTATTTACTTCTAATATCCAAATTCATGTATCATTTATCGAACAGATATGTACCCATGCGTGTGCACGGCCCGACATCTTCGTACATATCAGCAGAAGCGCTAAGCAAAGCTTCTGAAAGCCTGCACATGTTTCCTAGTACGTGACAGTTGTGGCCCGACAAAGAAAATGACGTGCAGCCAATAAGAGACTGTCATTCCCTGCTCCATGATCGCCTAGCAGGTACGAGGTACAGAAAATGGGACAAAGGACGATTGAAAAATACGTGTGGCCAATCACAGAAGGACAACGACCAAGCTCCAACGGTTGTCAACTATATAGGACCCGCACAGGACAGTTGTCATTCCCAACAGGCCAATCATGAGAGGACTTCCAAGCCTATAAATACCCCTCTCTCCCAAGGGAGAAGACATTTTGTTTTACACATATATAAACACTTAGAGAAATTCTGTAATAGCTTAGGAAGAAATATTATAGTCGAAACATTGTATTCGCTTATATTCGAGTTCATTGTAATCGTCACAGTAAGTATCAATAAAATATCTTTTCATTGTGTTCGTCTAAATAGGTATTTAAACCAGTGTTTCTTAATTACAACACTCTTAGTTAACAACCTTCTTTGCCAAATATGTAAATTAATAGCATATGAAAATATGACCGCATATGCTTGCTATATAGTCTATACGTGTTCCTAATCGTACAGTTTGACCCTTTGATTCACGGTGTCATCAGCTGATCGAATCAGGTGCTAAAAAACAATGCTTAGTTAGTTATGTATACATATGCCCATCCAGCTATCCCTATATATATAGTGTCACAAGTCTTAAATTCTTCATTCACTACAAATACAAAATGAAATTCATGGTTTTAATGTCATCTCTCTTATCCACACTTCTATCCTTCTTGTATATAACATCCACCCAATCCCTACAAACCACCATCCATTCCACCAAATCAGACTCCACATATGCCAAGACGCCTTTTGACTCCGATGGTCATGAGGTCCAACCAGGTCTAAAGTATTACATAACTCCTGTCCAAACCAACGAGAGTGGCGGGGGGCTCTCTCTAGCAATGCGTGATGGTTTTTGTCCACCCTTTGTTGTTCAAGAAAACAACCAACTCTTAAAAGGCCTCTCTCTTAGGTTCTTACCACTTGACAACAAACAAAATGTCATATATCTATCAAGTGATCTCAATGTTATGTTCAATGCCGCAACAATATGTGTCCAGTCCACTGTATGGAAGCTTAGTAATAGTGTTGGAGGTGGTGGTGGTGACGACGACATGGTGGCAGGACGTAGGTACTATGTGAGGAGTGGCGGTGTCATAGGACGGCCAGGGGTGGGCACGGTGAGCAACTGGTTTAGGATTGAGAAGGCTGGAGACATTGTTTACAAAATTGTGTTTTGTCCTAGTGTATGTAGCAGTTGTAAAGTTGTTTGTGGGGATGTTGGGGTTTATGAGGAAAAGGGAAAAAGATGGCTTGCTCTAGGTGACCAACCACTTATTTTTACCTTAAAGAAGGCCTAGTGGTTAATTGTTTTATAAATTTGTAATATTAAACGTAACTAATGTGTACCGAATAATACTTTTTTGTTTATATGTTAAGAAAGTGTTGTACTAATTAACATATACAACTCTGAGAACATTGTTTTGTGGACACGGCATGTTTAACACGACTATTAAACCTGAAATGACAAGTTTAGCTAAATGTGTTGACATGTTTAATAAGTAGGTAACATGACTTAAGTAATCGGTCATTGACACGAAACATTAACGACTATGTAAACATGTTATTTTCTCAAACCATCTAATGAAAACAAACTTCCAAATCACTGATGATCCGGGCCATGTTACTGGATATTATAAAGAGGACATATTGAGAAGATATAACATAATGTTTTATTCTCTGCAAATCTAGAAGTCGATATCTTCTTTAGTCTTTACTATAAGAAAGTTTACAACAGAGTATATAAAAATGGTAATATCTACTTTTAGTGTGAAAAAAATGGATAGTTTCTGTAACTATGTTAACAAAATATACCTTTTGGATCCTTGTTCCACTTATTCATCACCAATGTCTGTTTTTGCCTAGTGTCAAAAGTGGGATAACTTTTATGGGCACCCATCTTCCAATTCTTTTATGTATTATCTATCATATGTACTGAACCAACCACTCCAGAGACTGTCAACATAAAAGAACAATATTAGCTTTCAAAGATTTTGAATGTGTGTTCTTATTTTTGAATTTGGATATCAATTTGTTAGCCAAAACTAGAGGCGTCAATCGTGTGGGGTTGGCGGATTGAGTTGAAATCGAACACGATTCATATGTTTATTCTTGTCAATGAAATAAACCCATAGCACACTTAAAATCTTCTGACCCGAAGACGACCCGTTTAACACATTTATCTAAACAAGTCAAACATGTTGATGGGTTGGAAATAAGTTGTAATCAAGTTGTAAGCATGCTAAGCGGGTTGGAGGGATGTACTAAATGGATTAAATGGGTTGTATGTGGATTGGCGAGCCCACTTGTTTATATAAATGCATTAAAAAGGTAAACCTTAAAACGACCCATCTAATTAAATTGGTCAACCCAAAGACCCGATTATCTTCATGTTGTGTCAGAAAATCGACTGGATGGAGGGTGTTCTTACATACAAATAGTATGGTTTGTAGTTTGTACCTTTATGCAGTCAGGTAGATCCTTATCATTTGACCCGTTATGAATCTGAAAATGCATAATCAAGAAAGTTGGATTAATAAATAGATGGCTAAATTTCGATTGTTCACTTGTTTGATAAAAACACTTTTGGCTGTATGTGAAGCAACTAAGATTTATACCCATGCGATTTGTTGGAGAGAAGACTGTCCATTTCCTGCTAGACATGCTAAGCTGACTAAACTGGCTGCTACAGTTGAAGGCCAGTAGCACAATTGTTCATGGCCGAGTAGTGCAAGCACCGCAAGATATTTCGCTGTTTTAACTACATCTTCATTAGACCTTGCAGCTTTGAGATAGAACCTTTTTTATATTATTTTTTGTAACACGACAATGAACAAGAAAAATTAGTAGATTTCCTCTTTTTAATTGATTAATATTTTCGCAATAGAAATGAAGACTTCTGATGTTGATAAATAGCATGTGGAGATAGGGTTGCAATGAAAATGTTGTTTACCATAAGAAATTGTAGATGGTTGGCAAATAACACCGAAAGCTGAGGACATCCTGGACCAGCCATTCCATGGCAACAACTTCAGATCTGCTATATTCATTGCTTCCTACGTTGAATAGTTTCTGTTGAATGCTGCAGTGATTTAAATACAATGAAATCCCATTAGGATAAATTATCAAGAAGGAGGTTCAAATCATGTTAATTATGAGCTGAACGCTTGCAACGGATGAAAAATGCATTTAATCCAATTAATTATGTGGAATCTTATAGCCATCGACTCATTATAAATCAGGAAATAATAAAAGGGCAAACGTTATACCTGTTGTAGGGCTGGTTTTCTTCAATCCTTGTTGCAAGTGTGAGGCAAGCAATGCCAGCAATTTCAAGCTCCACTTTGCTTCTGAAGTATCCTTTGCTCAAAAACCGGTCCAAAAGGCTGACACTTAGGAACATGGTTTCCTTCTGAAGGTCCTTGTTAGCCGATTGCTGCTTTAAAAAGTATGTGCTTAGAAAACTTGTAGGTATAGTGTTCGAATCGTATATGAGTTATTTAATAAGTAATTTCCAGTTAGTAGTGCAGCCGATCTAGTGAACGTTTATTAGACTAGAGAAACTGTTTTAACATCTGGTGCTCTAAGCTTTTTGGTTAACTTTGGGAGTTAAAAAGCATACACGGATTGCATTATATAAATAATATGTGTTGGTCTAATCGAAACTTAAGAACATGCTGGAATCACAAAGCAGTTAACCAGTTATAACGAACCTCCATTATCCAATGCACCATCTGCAACCTTTGCTGGACAACCAAATCCCCATATTCCGTCATCTCACAGTATTCTTCGGCATAGTCATGTAGATATATTTGCCTCCTCTCCCTTTCCTTCATCATGTGGTAGCTTTCCTCGTGTTCTTCATCTTCAGGTCTTAACAATTTCTAAACAAGGGAATATAAACCACATCATATCTACCATTACAATAGCAAGTAATCCAGTATACATCCGACAAATTAAGCACATCAAACATCTCAATGGAGTCCTATTCTTATTACTTATTAAAAGCAGTTACACATATATGAACAGTTAATTGATAATACTTTATAGTGTAAAATTAACCACATCAACAGCTCAACATATTCCTATTCTTATTATCTAGTATTAAGAGCAGTTACATACATACAAACAGTTTTTTTTTATAATACTTTAAGCACATCAAACATCTATCAATTGAGTACTATACGTATATATCGATCAGTTACAT
The DNA here is from genome assembly GCA_032199755.1 of Ambrosia artemisiifolia. NCBI lineage: Eukaryota > Viridiplantae > Streptophyta > Magnoliopsida > Asterales > Asteraceae > Ambrosia > Ambrosia artemisiifolia. The sequence goes on from CM063519.1 coordinate 4,977,879, forward strand.
ACATACAAAACGTTTTATAATACTTTTTATACTGGCAAATCAAGCACATCAAACATCGAGTACTATACTTATAATCTATTAACAGCAGTTGGTTATACGCGAACAGTTAATTGATAATACCTTAAACTGGCAAATTAAGCACATCAAACAACTCAATTGAGTACTATACTTATTATTATTATTATTATTATTTTTTGAACTATAAACTTCATTAAAAACAGACGCGTCCTCAAACCGAGGACTGTCAAACAAACCAATTACAACCTATACAAGGGCGATTCAATCCGGTCCTTCCAAACAATATCTTTAAATCTACTCCTATGCTTAATCCGAGTACTATACTTATTATCTATTAAGATCAATTACATTTATTATACAGTTAATTGATAATAATACTTTATACCAGCAATCAAGCACATCTAACATTTCAGTGCAGTACTACACTTATTATTTATATATTAAAAGCAGTTACATATATACATGAACAGTTAACTAATAATACTTAAAATAAAAACTAAGATTAATACAGCATAGTACCACTTTTGAACAGCAATATACATCTCGACATAGCAACAAACTAATTAAATAATTAACGAATATATACAGAGGCATAATAACTTACAATAATTCCATTAGAAGGCACATTGTAACCATGTCCTGAACAGCTTCTAGAAGAAAACTCTGATTTACAAAACTTTTGACGGTAGATAAGGAACAACTGAAACGTCGTTGACGGAACCGGATCACCAACGGATCGTTCAGAAAACTGACTACCGGAATCATACCACGACGACGCTAAAAAATCCGACGAAATTTCGAACTCAGAACTCTCCATATTATTATTATTATTATTATTACCATCCGTACAACCGGCTGATGAGTAACCACTGTCTTCATCTTCGTACGAGAACTGTTCCGAACATGTCAAGTCAATATCAGTTGAAATCAGCTTCGACTCTCCACAATTCTCCGCTTCATCATCATCATCTTCAACTGCTTGTTTTGTTTCTAAATTAACTGATTGACCTTCGTTGACCGAAACGACGTCGTGTTCTCCATTTGTAATAACCTGTTGCTGCTGAACAACTGAACACTCAGATCTCGTTGCAGTAACTAATTCCGAAACGACATCGTTTTCTCCACTAACTTCTGCTTCATTCAACACTGAAACAACACCTTTCCGAATAATAATATTACTATTATTCTTCGAGTTTGAATCACACAAGTCCACACACGATGACGCCTCCGATAAGTCACTGAAACATCTCTTCTTCAGCGATATGACGTTGTTTATAGATACACTTGACGAGTATGTAATATCTCGAGTTATATTGGAAGACGAAGTGGAAATGACGTGTTTTAGAGGAACAGAAGGAGGTAAGAAAATAGGAGAAAATGTAGAACGTTTACGACGAGGTATGTTTGATCTGAGCTTCTTCATGGTGAGTTATGGATATGTTAATGATATTATGAAGACGGTTTAATCTTATAGAAGTGTTATGAAGGTGTATATATTGTTGTCATGGAGTACGTGTGTGTGTGTGATGTGAAAAACAGTTAAGAAGTTAGCTATGGAGATTTTGTGGGGTAATAATAATAATAATAAAATGGTGCGTGTGGAGAGTGGTGGGTTGTTACTTTTTAGTGGGGCCATTTAAGTAAGGATTACACTTCTCACGTAACACACGACTGTTGGTGATAACCGTTTTATGTTCATCGAATTTATTTATTTTTTTTTCAAATTTCTTGTATTTTACCAAAAAAAAAAAAGTTACTTGATAACAGTGGTTTATGCTCAAAATTTAAGAAAAAAGAAAAAGAAATTATAAGTCTGCCTTAAAATTAAAATCATGATCAAAGTCGGCTGATCAAATAATGTTAAAAAAAGATGAAGAATGTCACCGTTCAAAAAATAATAATGGTAATTATAAAATATGATAATATTGTTTGATTTTATATTTCCAGTTTCTTATACTTTACAAAAAAAAAAAGGAAAAAAAGGTTATTTGATCTCAGCATTCAAAAGGCCATAAGCTAATTGTGTATTGTATTGCTATTTGCTAATACAATCAGGTTTTATTATTGAAGTAACACAATTAGGATTATGATTAACTCTACTAAGACGATTAAGTTAGTAGAACTTAAGCGTGAATCATGAGTAATTTAAAAAGTTAGAGTTGGATTGGATTCGGTTCAATTGTTTTTATTTATTCAGTTTTTATTGGTTCAAGTTTAAAGTGAAATTAGGATGAGTAGTGTGATGGGTTGGATAACGCGTCGCAATAATAGGGTCCAGATTGGATCGTGTCATAGAGAATAGGTCATGCGAGTTGGTACGTACCTTAAAACATTTGTTTGTCAATTTTTTTTAAATAACCAGTCTAGCTATTTAACTTCTCACCTATTAATGCCACTTAATAAGTGACTTTCTAGCTTATGGACTCGTTACCATATAAGCTAATTTTTTTAAATGTTCAATTACGAGATCAAACACAACATATTTGCAACAATTCTGTTTTCTATGAGCTTGTTTATTTTTGCTTGATACTTGTTTTGAAATTGAAATTACAATTATGATATCGATTCAGAATTCAATGCGTATTTTTATATAGTTATGTTTCTACGTTGGTTGAAGTCCATAAAACCCTTTTTTTATGTCATGTAGCCGGTACTGCAATGGAACATTTGGTTGAATTAGAATTAAGTGGAGTTCATGTTACTCTGCATCAAATTACGATTCGACAAGTATGCACATTGTGTTTTAATATGTATCCAGTTGAATTAGTTACATAGTTGATTCATATTACATGTAAGCATTGTTTTGAAAACATTGGGAACCGGAGGTCGAACCGGTCCGGGTCGGGTTATTGAACCGGGGGTTGGACTGGTGAACTAGCATTCGGATCGGGAACCGGGCTGGTTGAACTGGCTTTTAAAGGGGTTGAATCGGACTTTTTTATATTTTTTAAAATTTAACCCTATTAATGTTACGACACCATCCGGTTCCTACATTTAGTCGGACCGGTAAGGAGACAAGTTCGACGTCCGGTCTGATTATGAAACATTGCATATAAGTGGATCGGGAGATTTGTGGGATGGGGGGGGGGAGTAAACGGATTTTTATAACTGTTAAAATATCATTAAAATCTATTGTTAATGATTTCATTATTATTTTATATTGGCGTTATTATTATTTGTTATAAATAAGACCATAATATAGTTATTTTGATCGAATGGTTTCATTGTCAACGTCAATGTGTAATATTTTGGGACAGCTTTGATATATGATGATGAAATTTCTCTCTTTTTAGATTTTATCTGAATGTTCGCCAAAATATGTCTAGGCTATATTTTCCTTCTATGTTACATGTATGTTACTTGATGGTTTACTTTATGTGTGTATATCTATGTTACATGCATATACTTTATGTGTTATAACAAACCTTATTGGTAGGGTTGTTTGGTCCGCTTGACCGATTTTATGGTCAAAATGGATCAGTTTTGACTGTTTTAACCGTCTTTTTTTAAATCGATAATATATAATGTATATAGATAACACGATATTCGATTTACATTGTTGGTTTTAAGTTTCAAACTAGTGGTCGAATTGCAAAACCGGTTGACTTGGTTGATTTGTTGATCTTTAAGCTATATGTTATGGTTTCACTAATTTTCACTGCCACATCAAAAAATGAGAGCAACATCACCGAGTGGCTTTCAAAAACTTATTTTCAATAGTGTGTAATGATTTCACTATTCAATGCTCACTAAAATATCTATCTATATCTATATCTATAGTTACCTTATTAAGGAGGAAACATGGCTAGGATTGTAATTTAACATTCATTTTAAGATGGCATATAGAAAGTCATAAGCATAATCCCCAATTTTTTACCCATTTCTTCCCATCATGCCCCTACTGTACCTCATTTGATGGCAAATGTACAAATAACTAATGCAAATCTTCTACAATAACAAAGCATTCATTGGAAGATAACTCCTTTCAATCAACTTAACCTTAAGAACTTTACCACCTTTAATTGTAACTTTAACACCTCTAATTAAATGCCATAAATTGAGCGATTTCAATTACTAAACTGCAAAAGCGATTTCAATTACTAAACTGCAAAACAAAACAAAGGGCTGCTTTCAATTAAATGCCATAATTTTTTTACTAAAATTTCCATAAGTCCTTTTCATCATTAGGTATAGTGGGTGTTATTTAAATATGAGGCCCCATCACTCTCTTTCTCAGTTTTTTTTGAAAGGCCACTCTCTTTCTCAGTTGTCATATGCAAGTTGAAACATGAGAAAGAAGTTTTATGTTTGAAGATGTGCCCCACTTAACGGATTACTTCCCTGATCTCTATGTAAGTTGTTTATATGCATATATGCATTTATGATTTGATTTGTTTTGTTTGCCTTGATTGTGACTTTGTGAGGGAATATCGATGTTGCTTTGTCGAATTATGGAGCCCAAGTTGTCGGTTTTGGTTTTAATATTATTTTGTATTTGTGGGTTTTTAGACATGTTGTGTAATGCGAATCGGTGCAATTCTATGGGTTGTTAGGTAACATACACTAAGATTTAGATCTGATGTGTAAACATGTTTATTTTTTATTTATTTTTTTTGCAGTTAGACAAGCATCTACCTCACAGGTTATATCGTGGCCACCACCAATTATGTCTGGAACGTCACTAACCCCCGTTTTGGCGCCGAGGTGAACAATCAATTCAATTATTCTTTGGTGCTCTAATTGGTTTTGTGTGACTAACTTTATTGTTTTTATCATATATTGAGGTGATTCATAATTAAAAATTCCAAATAAATATCCAAACACAACAATAACGAGTCATAATAGAGAAATAAATAACCAGGCAAAAAAATTTTGAAAAGCAAACATGAAACGATAGAGTTGCAGATACAGTAGCAGACCTTTAATGGAAGACACATAGAAATGTAAAATCAATAATACCCTCAAACGAAATCAACGATCAAGAAACACCACCACCTCCTCCGAGACCAGCCACCATCATTTGAACCAAATTCGGTTATTCCCTTGAACCCTAATAGTCTCGTCACCTTTGCTGCATGATACGAAGTTACCATCCTGTGGTCTACTTGCCAGTTTTCTGCTGCTTTCGCCAGGAGCCGTATCAGAGATTGACAAAAGAGAAAATAGAAGAAACTGAAAGATTTCTTGTTTTTGTATGAATCGTATAGGTCTCGACTGAATTAATGAAGTTAATGTGCATGTAATGAATTGTAGTTAATGATTTGTATTTATTAAGAAAGAGAGTTTCAAAGACTAAATAACTTGTATGGAAAAGTAAGATTCCTTTTGTTTTAGTGGATAAATTATCGCATGGGTTGAATTCTGCCCTTCACTTGTTTTTTCTAACCTTTTTCATGTCATGTGTGTGTATGTGTGTTGGTTCCTATATAATTTTGCTCTGGTTTGATCATGATTCAAAAACCCTCATTATCAAGATCCAATGTAAATTTCACCGTCTATTTTTTGGATTTTTTATTCAAATTTCCACATAAAAGTTGAGCAATATGTCCCATTTTTATGAGTGCCAAGGTTTCGTTTAAATGGGCCCATTAAAAGTTGAGCAACATGTCCATTATTGCATATGGTCACTACTCCAATTGTTGTTTATTTCATATTCCATCTAAGAAAATTGTATTTAACTTGTGCTTTGCAGCATGTTTCATACTTCGGTTAAGAGGCTACGTGTGATAAAGTGTTTCGAAATTTCTTAAATATGCTATTACGAGTAAACATATCTCAACTTCATGTTAACATATTGAAGGTCATCTTAAAAGAATTGTTTTATAGTTGGTTTATTGCAGTGAGAAGTAAGCAACACAACATTTAAGTTTGATGATGCTGATGATAGTGTTAGCCTTTTGTGGTGTCTTGTTTATATAAACAAGCTAGATTGAAGAAGAGACCATTATTGTATAAACTAACGAAAACGAGTATCACGTTGCAAATTTCGTCCCCGCGACAACGCGCGGGTTTCCCACTAGTGGTTTATTAAATAAGTTAAAAACAATTAGAAAAAAATGAAGTGTTCTCATTGGTTAGTTATCTTGGGCCCCACTACCTTCTCGCCTCTCACGCTCGTTAGGAGCTTCACACTCTCCTGTGTTTTCACCGCCAGTCACGTCCCTAGGTGTTGTTTAACGCCGGCTCACGCCCTGAAGATACCACCTCACCCAGTAGGGGTGCAAATGAGCTTTGCCAAGCCATAGCTCAACTAGCTCAAGCTCTTTTAACTTACGAGAGCTCGAGCTTTGACTTTCTTTGTGATTTTGTTTCTAAAGCTCAAGCTCGCCGCGTTTGTTTTTAATTGTTAATTTAGTTTATATAGTGTAGTAAACAAAAATTACATTATAATAAATATATAATAGGCTCATTTAGGGCTCGCTAGCCTGTTAGAGCTTGATAAGTAAAGCTCAGGCATGAGACGATAACACATGTTCTTAACAGTTTTTCCTAGTTTAAACGACTCTAAAATGTTATATGCAGATCTCACTTTCATGGAAATTGGTAATTTTAACTTGCATTTAATTAACAAATCAAATATATAAATTTAAAGCATGTTAAGAACTTATATCTTTTTATTATTGTTTTACTAATATTCTTTCACTTTTGTCATCTTCGACGCATAGTTAGGACATTGAAAAATCAAGCATTGATACATCAACTCAACCTCACAAATTTTGACTCTATCTTATAAAGTTATTTGTTTTAATCAGACTTGCTACAACCACTTCATTTCGAATATCGTAGACACTCAAAATCGAATACAAAAATACATTTTTCATGTTTAATTATGTACCAAAATATTTAACGGTTAACTCATTTTTTTTAATTTCTTCAAATAATGTATACGTACCTTTGAATTTTGTAACAAAAATATATAAAAAAAAGATTTTTTTATCATGTGAAAAGGTATAAATTATTTATATGTTTTATCGGTTTTTTAACTATTCAACCGTTTAGGCGTTTTCAGAGGGTGTTTGGGATTTGAGTTTGGAAATGCAAAAGTGCTTATTGGCTTATGGCTTTTTGAAAATGAGTTTTAAAAAAAGTGTTTGGATTAGCTTTTGGGATGAGGAACGTCAAAAACTTAATAAATTGTTATTTTTTAAGTGTTTTGCTTAACTTATTGTGAATATTGGTTGCATGGGTGGTAGATTTGTAATTTTTTTTCAAAAGTCAAAAGCTAAAAGCCAAAAGCCAGGATTTCTAACTTTTCAAAAACAGTTTTTCAACCCTTAAAAGCTAAAAGCCAAAAGTCAAAACAGAAAGTGCTTTTAGGTTACACAAACAGCTTATTGACTTATTGGGTTTTCCAAAAAGCCAATAAGTCAATAAGTTGTTTTGAAACTCAATCCCAAACACCCTCTCAATACATCATGTCACTTTAACGGGATCAACATGAACCTTTACGGAGCCTGCCTCTCACGAACCACCCCATTATTTCTCTAAAGTCATATACGATTGATTACACCTTTCTCTCGTCTCGTCTCGCATAGTTTAGTTTCTTCACTCACAGAAGCTCCGTTGGTTCACGGACCACATGTATTCTCACGCTCTCTTTCACGTCATCCGCCATCTTTCTCCCAACTTTGTAGTTGGTGTAGCAAAAAACAAAACAAGCCTCGGATTGCAATGTTACATGAGTCAAGGTCTGCCAGGATATGAGAAAGGGTTGTTTGGCCGATGCATGGTGACGGTTGCTTAGCTAATTTGTGTTTTAGGTTGGCTTTTTTTCCCATTTTGGTTCTTCTTAACTTTTTGTAATTAGTCTATTGGTACTTTTCCGTTTTTTTTTTAAATGCCAAGTGTACGTGTGTGTTCATTATGTAAACTAGTAATTAGACCCGCACGCGTTACAGCGCGGTTACACCGCAAATATCGAACTGATTAGTCCAAGTATTATGTGTGTGTTAAACATATGAATAACACATATTTTGACGAATTTGAGTTAACTCAATTGCATCAAGTTGGATCATGGTTTTTAGTGTAGATATATAATATAGTATCAATTTTAGGTTGAAAAATAGGGTAACTTTAATTTATACCGTCGAATCAAACATATTATATTTGACCCTACTCAACTCAGTTCTGACTAAAATGTACGTGGAAACATGCAGGGCCGGCTCAACCATATTAATGGCCTAAAGCGAAGTATAAATTTGGGGTCTTTATATAAAAAATAAATAAATAAAATTGATATCAGCAAGTTCGCAAACCTGTACAAAACTTAGAATCCAAGTTTGTTAATAAGTAATAAATAGTGTTGGTAATAAATAATAACAATAATTAGTAGTGTTGTTAATAAATATTAATATAGCAGAGTCATAGAGATACGGGGCTTGCAGTTGTAGTATCGTGAAACAAAAAATCAATCTTAAAATAAGTTTAAGTCCAAGACCTAACCTTAATAATATAACAAACATAATAACTTAGGGTCCCTAGAGATATGCAGCCTCAAGGTTCAAAATGCTTAGGCTTGAACCAGCTTGCGTGTAGTTTATAGTTTATACACTTGCTTTTTGTGCTTAGTGATATATCTTAGACTTTGGTATCATTCTATCTATGTGTCACTAAACTATGGGTGGCAAAATGGGTAGGTTGGGTTGGTTGTTGGGTCAGGATGGGTTTGGGTTAGGATAGGTTGGGCCAAGATGGGTAGATTAAAAAAATGGGTTAGGATGGGTTGGGTCAGGATGGGTTTAGGTTTGGATTAGGATAGGTTCACATCAAAATAGATTAAATTTTTTAAAAAAAATAAAATAACAATAAAAAATATAAAATATAAAAAGTAAAAAAAAATTATAAAGTAAAAAAAACAAATTTAAAATAAAAAAAAACAAAAATAAACTTAAAAATAAAATTTTAAGGGATCCGAAATATTTCATTTCGAACCGAACCGGTTCGACCCTTTCAGGCTGGTTAACAACCCGAACCGTTACGACCCGGTCGGGACCAGTAGCGACCCGAACTATTTCGACCTGACCGGACCCGTTAGTGACCATGACCATTTCGACCGCCGGGCCCGTTAGCGACCCGGACCGTTTTGACCCGGCCGGGCCCGGTAGCGACACGGACCGTTTCGACCCGGCCGGGCCCGGTAGCGACCCAGACCGTTTCAACCCGTCCCGTAGCGACCCGGACGATTTCGACCCGGCCGGGCCCGGTAGCGACCCGACCGGGCCCGGTAACAATACAGACCGTTTCAACCCGACCCGTCCCGTAGCGACCCGGACCGTTTCGACCCGGACTGTTTCGACCCGACCGGGCCCGGTAACGACCCAGACTGTTTCAACCTGACCCGTCTCGTAGCGACCCGAACCGTTTCGACCCAGTCGGGCCCGATAGCGACCCGGACCATTTAGACGCGACCGAGCCCGGTAACGACCCAGTCCGTTTCAACCTGACCCGTCCCGTGGCGACCCGGACCGTTTCGACCGGGCCCGGGTAACGACCCAGACCGTTTCAACCTGACCCGTCCCGTAGCGACCAGGACGGTTTCGACCCGAACGGGCCGGTCAACAACCCAGACCGTTTGGACTCGATCAAGCCCGCTAACGACTCGAACCGTTTCGATGAGATCGGTCTCGTTAACGACATGGCCGTCCGTTAACGACCCGAACGGTTTCGAACCGACTGGGGTTATCAACAAATGCAAAAGATATATTTTTTTGTCTTTAATGACATTGATTTCTATGAGGTATCAACGCTTTTGGTGTTGGGTGAGTTTTAATTTAGATTTGTATATGGTTATCTAAAAATACTCATTCTGGCCCATTTGTATTTTTTTAATATACCCAACCTGACCCACTTACTTATTTCCTACAATTAAAATTACTCATTCTAACTCCCTTGAAAATTATACTAAACCCATTTTAACCCACAAGGTCAAATTTTAAACCCAAAACAACCCAAACTCAACTAGATGGGTTGAAATTGTCAGGTCTACACTAAACTATAACTTTTGTAGTTATGGGAAATACAGTGTTCGTAAATTCTAACCAGTGACTTTAACGAACAAACAGGTGGTTTGAATAGATGCACAAAAGCCGAAAAATAAAGTCCAACAAATCTTTTATTAAATAAAGAAAAAAAAAAGAGAGTGGGTGGCTTTTAGGAAAAGGATAGAATTGAGATTTTACTAACCTATGGAATATCATCAAAAGCGGTTAGGTCAGTTTATTGACTGGTTGGTGACTGAGGCATAAATAGGGTAGTTACAAGGAGATGGCATTGGTTGAATTCTGGTATACAACTCATTTAAAGCTCTTTGTTTTTTGGACTTTACTTGTGTGTAAGTATGTTCACTGGGTGTAAAATATGAAATCCTCCTATATCACAACTTCTAGCCAACCTTCGTGTTACAAAACCGCACGGTTGGGACACAAAACGCCTAAATAACTGGCCTGATTAAGTACTTTTAAACCTTCTTCATTTAAACCTGTCACTAATGGGTCGAAGAGGTTGTAAAGTTTTAGTGTTTAAACATGGATGTGATTTTAGTTTTTTAGTTATTTATGACATAGCCGGTCTAACGTTTTTGGAGTCCCTAAACGAACTACAAATTCGGGGGCCTTTTGAATTTGAATAAAAAAAACATGAGTTTGTCTTTTTGCCCTCAAAGCCTCAACCGCAAATTCACAAGCACAATCTCATTCGCAAGCTCAATATCAAAATTCAAAGATTTTAAGTATGAATTAGTGATTTAGGGCAAACAATGATTGAGTGAATCGCAATATATACAAATTACTATAAAAAATAGTCATTAACAAACCTTGATTATCCTTGCGACACCATTAATTTTGCCCCTAATTTCTCCCCTATTGGCGGTGCCATTGAGCGAGTTCACTGCGTTACATTTAGCCAAAATGACAATAATTGCCTAAATTAAAAACGAATTGCATATTGCTTGGAGTTGGAATTTGGTTTTTTTTATTCTAGAATTGGTTATGTAGTTGGGTCTTCATTCAACATAGTTTTTGTTTTGTTCATTTGGGCGTAATACATATTACACATCTATTATATAAAATCTTCTTAAAAATTGGGGCCCTTAATTTTTGGGGGCCCTAGGCCCTTGCCTATATTTGATAGGCTATAGGATCGGCCCTGGAAACATGGAACAACCAGAAACATACAAAAAATAAGCTCGAAAATGTATAATATATGTGGCCTCGCACGTAGAAAAATAGGTTTTTTAAGGTAAAGGTACGAAGAGGGGTAAACTTGAAACTTCAGAAACTCGAGGTGATCAAAATGAGATTTCATAAAACGAAAATTATTAAAGAAAAAATAAATTAGCAAAAAAACTTAATAGGTCAAAAAAACGTATATTATATATATATATATATATGGTACAAAAGTAAAAGTTGAAATATTAGAAACTGGACGGGTTAGTTTGTATAAATTGTAATATATAATAGGGACTAAAAGTGCCAATTCACAAAGTTGGGGCGTGTGAAGGCCCTTGCGCCATGGCAGCAACACTAAACCGTAAAAGAATTTATGTCAAAACATTTAAAAAACAAGCATGTTAATTCCCCATGCATTGTGACTTTTATCGCGCTTTCGTCGTCACAGAATTCTGTTGTTTCGCATTTATATGGTGTCGACATTTGTCATATTTGTAAATGAAAACGTATTAAAGTAAAAAGAACAAAACATTTTCGTATCGTGGCTTGTTAACCATGAAAGCAATCAACATTTTAAAAACATAGTATGAAGAAAAAAAAACATTACACATAATCTAACGCGTCACAGTATATATATTGAATTGAAAACCTCGTATAAAAAACGAAACAAAAGAAAACTTATTGCCATGCGTTGCCGATTCATGGGAAAAAAAATTTACGTAAATAATACCTAAGAAAAATGAGGCCTAAAAACAAAGCAAAAAAGAGGAAGGGGGGGGGGGGGGGAGGGGGGGGGGGGGGAGCCAAAAAAAAATGAGGCCTGAAAACAAAGCAAAAAGAAGGGGAAAAAAGCCAAACTAAAAAAAAACACATAGCAAAAATTTACCACAAAGAGACCAAAATGTTTCGAACTCACACCAATGATTTGTGAACAAAACAGACTTACCACTTGGGCCAAAGCATACTTTAATTAGAATACACGTTTTTATTAGTTAAATTAAAAAGCAAAGTCGGTTGGCACAATTTCAATGGCTACCGACATTGCATTTTAAGATATATATATATAGTATATACTTTTAATTCAAATAGAACCCTGTGCTGCCCATAACCAAATTATTTTACCTATAGATGTGTAGAAGGATTCAATGAAAAAATTGGGCTTTATTGAAATTAAATTGGGGTTTAATTAGGGGTCTGTTTGGTATGGGGTAATGGAATGGACAAGGTAATGGAATGGATCATTACCATTCCATGTCTTGTTTGGTTGCCATGTGGGAATGAAACAAAACATTACTTTGTGTTGTTGGATAGGTAGAAAAAGGCGTAGGAATAAAATCGGTGGTGAGTGGCAATGGTGGGTGGTGGTTAGTGGCGGTTATAGTGGGTGGTGATATGTGGCGGGTAGCGACGGTGGTGGGTGGTGGCGGCGGTGGTGGTGGGTGGTGACGGTGGTGGTGGGTGGTGACGATGGTGGTGGGTGGTGACGATGGTGGTGGTGGCGGTGGTGGTGGTGGCGGTGCTGGTGGGTGGTGGTGGCGGTGGTGGTGGTGGTGGGTGATGGTGGTGGCGATGGTGGTGGGTGGTGACTATGGTGGTGGGTGATGGTGGCGGTGGTGGTGGGTGGTGACGATGGCGGTGGGTGATGATGGTGGTGGTGGTGGGTGGTGACGATGGTGGTTGGTGGTGGTGGTGGGTGGTGACTATGGTGGTTGGTGGTGGTGGTGATGGGTGGTGGCTTATGATGTTGTTAATGAAGGGTGAATGAGGGATGGAATGAAAAAAAACATAGGGGGTGGATGGAATGGATTTGAGGGAATGGAATGCCTTTTGGAATGGGTGATTCCATTCCTATGACCAACCAAACACACTATTTTTCATTCCCTCGTAATGGTTCATTCCATTCCTTCTTTCATTCCATCATACCAAACGCTACCTAGGTGTTATGAACGGGGGGTTACTTGTTGAGATGGATATGAAGTGTGCATTACACACATATACAATGAGCATTATAGGTTGTACACAAGGGGCATAAAGGGACCAAAATGACTAAAGAATGAAAATTTGTGAAGGGACCCTTCAACTCACATCTTAAAAATTATGGAAAATTACATTCTTACCCACATTTCCTCCTTAATAAGGTAATAGAGATATTTGGCACTAGTCAAGTTGTTATTTAAAACAAAGAGTAAATAGCAAAATAGTCCATGTGATTTGGGTTATTTTGCCAGTCCAGCCCAAAATCAAAATAATTGCTTGAACAGTCCATTGAGTTTCACAAAATAAGCCAAAACGATCCAATTACTTAACGTGGTTAACTCAACCTCGTTAAGTCAGGGGAAAAATCGTCAAGTCACCCAAAACAAAACCCACCCCTGTGACCTGTGTGCAGAACCCGACCCGGAGACCAAAAAACCCACCGACAAATTCCGAATTTTGACCTTGTAATTAAACTAAGTTTGGAAACCAATTTTGAAATCAAATATGCATTCTTGATCGACAATCATTCCCGCGTCCATCCCAACCCAGAATTTATGCAATAACATATCAATTCGATGCCATTTGCGAGCTGTAATGACGTGTTTGATCGTAGACTGGTCAAACACTCCAATCTTTCCAATTCGATCACCTCAGTATAAATTGAAACCACCTCAATGTTCAGAATCGTCTGAACATCATTTCCCCTCTCTCAAATCTCACTCCCATTCTATCTTTTACAATTATTACACCATGGTTGACTTTTATTTTGACTCGACGTTTGGATCGCTTTGCAATTTGTAACTCCTAATCAAACCCATCCTCATGTTTGTTATTGTAGTCCGAATCATGGCCCTCTATTGGCTCTGATTATTAATTCGATTTTGAAACAATTGGAAACTTAGGGTTTTAGGGCTCTTAATTGGGGAAGGTGATTGAGTCAGTTTATAAGTTAAAAACTTTTCGAAAACAGAAGAAACACCCAAGAAATGTGTAGCCCATGTGGTTGGGTCTTTTATTTCTTGTTTGTGGCCCGACTTAGGTCTCGGGTTCGAATCTGGTTCCCACCCCTTTTCTGATATTTTGTTTTCTTCCTTTTAATCAAATTATTATTATAAATATATAGTCAAGATATTGAAGATGACTTGACGATTTTGCCCCTGACTTAACGAGATTAAGTTAAATTTGTTAAGTAATTGGACTGTTTTGACTTATTTCGTGAAACTTAAGGGACTGTTCAAGTAATTATTTTGATTTTAAGATGGAATTGCAAAATAACCCAAACCATAAATACTATTTGACTATTTACTCTAAAACAAACAATATCAAACATTTATGAGCAATCATCATGTTTGGGCTAGTATTTTACTATTTTATTATTTAAGTTTTTGAATATTAAATTATAGACTTTGTGTTGAGAAAAAAATACACATTTTTTCTTGTTCAGTAGTTTTGTTAACCTCCTAAGAGAAAATTATGAGAATAGGCGAGTCAATCAAAAATTCAAAATAGGCATTGAATTTTTTACTTTGTAATAAAAAAACACAATAACAAAAAACCAAGTACAAACTAAACAGGGTCATCAGATGTAGGGGCTGTTTGGTTGATTAAGTGCTGAATCATTTAGAGCTCTGAATGGTTAAGAGGTCTGAATGGTTAAGTGATGAATCATTAAGTTGGACCTCTTAATGGTTAGTTTTCTTGTCCTATATTGGTATGAGAGTTTGATTAAGGTTCAACCTAGTTCAGTGCTTAATCATTCAGTGCTTAATGGTTCAGCAACATCTCAAGTCTTAATGATTCAGCCTTAACCATTACATTCAGAGGCTGAAACAAACACGTTGAATGCTGAATCATTCAGCACTGAATGCTGAATCATTCAGCACTGAATGGTTAAAAGCCTCGTTACGAGGCTACCAAACAGCCTCGTAGTATTTACAAACTCATCACTAGAACTGAAAAAAGCATGAGGACCGTGCACACTAATCTAATAATTACATGTATAAATTGAAGGCAATAATTTAGCTAGTAGGCTAATAGAGCTTGCTCTATTTGTTTGGTCAATACTCAATATGGCTATTCTCAAGATTTTCTTAGCATTTAAGACCTAAAACCTAATAAAAATAACTTAAGCCCGAATGCAAAATAATCATCTTATAAGCCTATTAGACCATCCAGTATGGTCTTATCGCACCCCGAAAACTTTTGGGATGGACGATCGGCCCCGCACCGACGTTCCTAAATCATCACGACTTGTGCGACGTAGGGCTGTCCAAAAAGCTCGTGGCTCGGATCTCGCTTGGATTTAGCTTGAAAAATTTTTGCTCGATATGGCTCAATTTGAAACTGAGCCGGGCCGGATCAGATAGGTTAGAAAGTGAGTCTGGCTCGGCTCAGTTCGTAACGAGCCGATCTGGCTCGGTTTGTCTCGGATAATTCTAATTTTTGATATATATTATTTTTATATACATATAATATACTATAAAATGCTAACAAAGAGAGAGGAACATGTTTCATATTCAATATTTGTAGATAGTAGCATAGAGATTGTGTGCTTAGGATTAAATTTACAACTAATCATGTTATCAAACTTAATATTGCTTTTGATTTCAAATAGGTCAGTATTTAGGAGTTCAGTCGGACATTTATTGAATATTTAGGGGGTTAATTCGTATGCTGATGAACTTATACTATATTTTGTTGAATTTTGAGAGTCATTTTGTATTTGCTTGAACTTGACTTTAGCTTGTAATGAATTAGGTTGAACTTATTTTAAGTGTGTCATTTTGAATTATTGAATAATATTTAAGACTATTGAATTTTGAAAACTACTTTTCATTTTCTTTTTAAACTCGAGCCAAACCAGACCAAGTCGAGCCTAGCCGGCTTTGATTTTCAGCTTGATTTCAAATCTGAGCCCGAGCTTAACCTGGCTCGGCTCAGCTCATGAACACCCCTAGTGTCACGTGTATCACACGCCCCATGCCAGCTCACCATACGACCTTGTCTCGATGAACTCTGCCAGTACAGATATATATAGTTCAATCCTGATTTTAGTTTTAAGGTCTTTCAAGGTGTCAATCCGGTATGATAAGGTACAACAAGCCCGCCTCTACATACGTGTTACATTATAGATTAGGTTTCGCTTATACATTTAGGGGGAAAGGGGCCCTTCACTAGGAATTTTTTCACTTCACTGATTTCAACTAACCCTGCACTGCCATATCACTTCACTGAAACACAGTTTTGGAGGCAGTACTCCACTGATTCTTTTATTTATTTTCATTTAAATACATATCTAAACTTTTTTTTAAATTCACACAGTATAAATATTCACCACCAAACGATCAGATTTTTATTTAATTTCTTATAACCGTTCCACCAACGCGATTAAAAAAATTTAGGTGCATTAAAACCGTTCTCAACAAAACGGTCAGAAAATTGAATTACCAATGCAAAACCATTGAGCAAATTTTGTGTATAAACCACCATACCACGGTGGTGAATAAACACTTCAACATCCACGGTTAAACCCACACCACACCCTTAAAAATGACACGTTGGACCGAAGAATAAGAAATGGCTCTAGTTGTGTGCGTTAAAGACTTACAAAACAATCTCGCCTTGCAACGCCAACACCGCCAAGGCTCGGGGGGAGGGACTCACGGTTCAGGAATCGTGTGTTGGCCGACTTCAACCAACAAGTCGGCATAAACGACCGCACAATCGAAAGACTCCAAGGAAAATGGACCGATCTCAACTAAAAATATGATCGGTGGACCATCTGCTACGAGCGTGCCATGAGCCGGCACCTGAGCATTGTGTCGGATTTGGCTGTGGAGTTCACCCAGGTGGACTATGCGCCTAGTTACAGCAACACGTTTGACCATGTTCAGGTATGACAACTGTTGCGTCAACTTTAAACTTTTATTATTTATGTTTTAATGTGTTTTAATGTATTTTAATTATGTTTAATTTTAATGAAATTATGTTTTATGTTTTTGTTTATGTTTTTTATTTAATTATGTTTTAATTTATTTTTATGCTTTAATTAACTTTTAACGTGACCATAAATCTATATATATTAATATTCCAAAGGCTTATATCTTACATGACACTCAGACTATCTCCATTCACAACCAACACAACCCAACTTTCAAATAAAAAATTAATTTCTCTCTTTTCCACATACACAACCCAACTCTTAACACACATTCACAGCCCAACTCAACCTAAAAATATTTTTTTTAAACAAACTCAGTTTTTAATAAAATTTATATCATTATGTTCACAAAAAAAAGTTAAGAAATACCGTGTATTTAGTTTTATTTTTAAGTTTAAATATAATAAGTTATTTAGGTAATTATGTTAGTGGGGGTATAATTCGGTTGCAACCCTTGGTTGGTGCACCAACCGGGTTGTGGGTTTTTAACATTTTTCTTTTTTCATTTTTGCTTTTTCCATAACCAACCCATTGAATTTGCACACCAATGAGGATAGTCTCAAAGAGGTCATCTCTCCCTTGAGAGTGTCATGTAGCATCCCATGTGGCACCAATAAAAAAATAAAAAAACAATTAAATGTAATGTGGCATTGAGTTATTTTAGGAAAAAAAGAATTTAAAAACAAAATTGGATTTTTCACTCTCATGTTTCATCCCATAATTTTTAAACGTTAATATCTTTTATATACGAGTTTTTTTAAAGAAAAAAATTACACCAAATTAACGAGCGTTTTATTATCTTTCCAACGAGTCATCTCTCCCTTGAGAGTGTCATGTAGCATCCCATGTGGCATCAATAAAAAAAATAAAAAAACAATTAAAATGCCATGTGCCATTGAGTTATTTTAGGAAAAAAAGAATTTAAAAACAAAATTGGATTTTTCACTCTCATGTTTTATCCCATAATTTTTAAACGTTGATATATTTTATATATGAGTTTTTTAAAGAAAACAATTACACCAAATTAACGAGCGTTTTATTATCTTTCCAACGAGTACCATAGTGCTATATAAAAAACAGAGAGAAAAAACGACTATTTTTTGTGGGGTTTTGACGTTTTGTTCATACAAGAAAAAAAAACACAAAGTGTTAAGGTTATTCATTAATCATGTATAGACAAGTCATTAATTATGTTCAAACCAGTAAATATGAATTTTATAATATTAGAGTTATATATTGTTTAAGGTTAGACGTTAACATTGGTGATACATTGTTAATTGTTTTAGGTTAAGTGTTACCCGAAACTTTCCTGCATGTAACTGTAAAGCGCATAAGTCTATTTTGTTGTAGAGTTGATATGTCACATTAGATTTCTCAACCCCAGGACGCTCCCGGGATATAAATCTAGTATACCATAAATACACAGTTTAAACAAAAAAATGTTTTAAATAAAAAATATATAATTATATTAAATCAAAATTAATAAATACACGGTTTCCAATCTTTAACTAGAATCAGGATTTGGTCCACGCATTCACTATCAGCACCGATGACGACGGTGTTACCATGCTGATAGTGGGATACCCGTAACCAATTCTGATGACACCCCGTCCTTCCTTATCCGACCTACCCAATAAACCATACCAAGTATTTATTTTCTTTTCCACAACAAATTTATTATAATACCAAAAAAATCCATATTTATTTCCTTTCACAAACAATGTAACTTTAGTAGGTTCAATCATCCTCAATCATTACCGTTAAAAATGTTATTTTTCTTTAATAGTTACCAAAAAAAACAAGGACGGAATAATTTGAAGATTTAGTGTAAAACGTATTATTTGTCACATCTGAATACGATTAAAAATGAATTACAAAATTCAGTCTGATAGGAACCCTATTTAATTTAGTAATGTCAATTTCTAACACCACAAAAACCTAACATGAATGGAAACTGTTGTTTTGTATTAAAAAAAAGTTTTATTAATTAATGTGAATTTTTCAATGTCATCGAAAAAACATATAAAATTACTAATCTAGGCCCCTGACTTAACGAGGTTGAGTTAACCCCGTTAAATAATTGGACTGTTCTGGTCTATTTCGTGAAACTCTAGGGACTAACAAAATAACCCAAACCACATGAAGTGTTTTGGCTATTTACTCTAAAACAAAACATATCAAACATTTATGAGCATTCATCATGTTTGGGCTAATATTTTACTATTTTATTATTTAAGTTTTCGAAATTTAAATTATAGACTTTGTGTTAATAAAAGAAAAAAACACACATTTTTTCTTGTTCAGTAGTTTTGTTAAGGGAAAATTATGAGAATAGGTAAGTCAATCAAAATAGGAATTGAATTTTTCACTTTGTAATAAAAAACACAATAACAAAAAACCAAGTAAAAACTAAACAGGTCATCAGATGCAATATTTACAGACTCATCACTAGACCTGAAAGCAACTCCTTTTTTTTTTAATGGAGAAGGAGATAATTTTATTCCATACGAAAACCACAACAAAAACAAGTACAAAAGTTTCCTAACCAGAGGTTAGAAACCGGGATTAAATAAAAGTTACACATAAACGACTCTCGCCAACTAATACACAACTACAGTTTCCAACAAACACTATGAAAAACCAATACCGGATTCGCTTGAGCCAAAACTATTAGAGGATAAGCATTTTATTATCTTCGAATATAGTCTCGGACACGCTTCTGACAACATGATCTCCACATTTCGACAACATTAGATCCATTATACTATGCTTTTAGACGCTTCCGATACTTACATCCTGCAATACATTGCCATTCAAAGCATCATCATGGACTCACCCTTAAGGCTTGCAAAAAAGATGCTGCACATTTGAAGCTACATGCATCTAGAGGCTGCACATGAGAGCCTAACTGAAAGCTCTCCCAAATTTTGGAACAAAACAGAACTTGCATAAAAAATGCTGCACATCCAAAGGCTTGCAAAAAAAAAGAAATTCTGCACATCCGTAGCCAATTCTGTGCTGTTCATGTAGAGCAAAACAGGGCCGAACTTATTGTTGATCCACCTTATACGATTACCAAGATCCCACCCCATACTGCAGCGATTTGTGCAGAAGAAACGGGGCAGAAATGTTGTCCTAAAGTACGAAGACCATACACATTTATCTAATAATTCCACGTAGTGAAAGCAATAATTTAGCTAGTAGGCTAATAAAGTCAACTCTAGTTGTTTAGTCAATATGTCTATTCTCAAGATTTTCTTAGCTTTTAAGACCTATAACCTAATAAAAATAACTTAGGCTCGAATGCAAAATAATCATCTTATAAGCCTATTAGACCATGTTGGATCAGTGGTCTCTTTTAACAGTTAAGTTATAGAACACTTATGTGTTTGCAGTTTTATCAAAGTTATTTACACAGCGGAATGATAAATGTTCTAAGTTAAAGTATCACTTTTACAGGAGTTATTACCCCCTTTATTATAGCAGTAAATGAGAATCAAAACAATTCAAAGTATAAAGCAGTAAATGCAAGTATTGAATGATTCTCAAATGTGAAATGGATAATAAGTTATAAAGGCTTTGAAGGATTTAAATTAAAATCAAGTGTCTAAAATAGTGGGATAAACCCAACTATTTATAGACGAGTACAAACTGTTGTGCTAAGTAATTACAAGATTATAATAAGCTAAGATAATGCATACAACAGACTGTAGCATTGGAACTTGTTCAAAGACTTTAACAAAACAATATAATACTAAACTACTGAAGTTGCTAGGTCGGTTAGAAGCTTCTGATGTGAAAGTACTGATGAGTGACAAACTATTCATTGATAAATAGTTTGTCTTCAGTAGTTCTTCAGTGAAATGTTTGGTTAGATTTCAGAACTTCTGATGTTTTAACTCTTCAGCACTTTGCTATTTCTTCTTCAGCACTTTTATCTTTACTCTTCAGCAGTTTCATACTTAGAATATTATAGCAGAAATATGATTTGAACTTTGGTAACAAAAGTGGTTTCTTCAATCCTTTTTGTCCCTACAGACCATCCAATATGGTCTTACCGCACCCCAAAAACTTTTGGCCGCACCCCGAAAATTTTTGGGGTGGACAATCCGCCCCGCACCGACATGCCCGAGTCATCACGACTTGTGCCACGTAGGGTTGTCTAAAAGACTCGTGGCTTGGAGCTCGCTCGAAAAAAGCTCGCTTGATATGGCTCAGTTTGAAACTGAGCCGAGCCGACTCGGATCGGTTAGAAAGTGAGCCTAGCTCGTCTCGGTTCGTAACGAATCGAGCTGGCTCGGTTTGGCTCAGCTAAATCTAATTTTTAATATATATTATTTTTATATACATATAATACATAGATAATATTTATTAATGGTAGCATAGAGATTATGTGCTTAGGATTGAATTTACAACTAATCAAGTTATCAAACTGAATATTGCTTTTGATTTCAATGAGGTCAGAATTTAGGAGTTCAATCGGACATCAATTGCATATTTAGAGGCTAATTCGCATGTTGATGAACTTATTTTGTATTTGATTGAACTTGATTTTAGCTTGTAATGTATTAGGTTGAATTTATTTTAAATGTGTTACTTTGAACTATTGAATAATATTTAAGACTATTGAATTTTGAAAGCTATTTTTCTTTTTAAACTCGAGTCAAACCAAGCTGAGCCGAGCTGGCTTGGTTTAAAACCAAGCTGAGCTCGAGCTTTGATTTTCAGCTCGGTTTTAAATCCAAGCCGAGCGGAGCCGACCCAGTTTATAACTAAGCCGAGTCCGAGCTTAACCTGACTCAGCTCAGCTCATAAACACCCCTAGTGAAATGGGTATTACTCGCCCCATGCCAGCTCACCATACGACCCTGTCTCGGTGAACTCTGTCAGAACAAGTATATATATATATATATAGTTCAATCCTGGTTCTAGTTGGGGGTTGCTAAACGTACCCCCTTTTATGTTATTTTTACTTGTTATACCCCTTCCTTCAAGTTTTATACAAATACAACTATAATCTTTTTAGTTTTCTTTTTTAGACTTTGTGTTCTTCTATACACTCTCTATCTTACAATGTTATAAAAAATTATCAAAATTCTTTAATCAGATTTGAAATACAATATTCCCATCATATATTCTTGTAGAAATATAACTTTTTACTTTTTTTTGTTCGTAAAGTCTCGATCTTACAATATTGAGTTATTTTTTAAAACTTGAATTTAAATACTTGAATTCTAATATAATCTTTATGAAAAAATGAGCAAAATCTTCTATGTACGGAGTATGTTCTAAGCTACTTTACTGATTATTATAATCTTGTTTTTATGAATTTACAAACCAGCTAGATATTTAAAAAGGATTATTTTACGTAAAATATCTACTTAAAATTTGTAATTTATGTCCGAACAATATAAATATATGAATCATCTATGATAAAAGCATTTTTTTAATTAAAACTGTTTTAAAAAACATTTATGTAGACCTTTTGTAAAAATAAATTAAGAAAAAAAAAACACTTGTTAAACATAATGAATTTCGCAAGGGGAGAATTTGACAAATTTTAAAGTGATATACGAAGTATGAAAAGTAAGAGAGGAGTTACGTTTTAGCCCACCCATTTTAGTTTTAGAGTCTTTCAAGGTGTCAATCTGATCTGATAAGGTGTACCCTCTACATACGTGCTACATTATATATATTAGGTTTCATTAATACATTTATCCCACCTACCCAATAAACCATACCATAAATTTATTTCTTTTCCACAACAAATTTATTAAAATACCAAAATAAAAAATCCGTATTTATTTCCTTTCACAAACAATGTAACTTTAGGGGCTGTTTGGTAAGCCTCTTAATAAGGCTCTGAACTATTAAGCGCTGAATAATTTATCATTCAGCGTGTTTGTTTCAGCTTATAAATGAAATGGTTAAGGCTGAACCATTAAGATTTGAGATGTTGCTGAACTATTAAACACTAACCCATTTAGCACTAAACTAGGCTAAACCTTAATGAGGCTCTCCTACAAATGTTGGATAAGAAAACTAACCATTAAAAGGTCCAACTTAATGATTCAACACTTAACCCTTCAGACCTCTTAACTATTCATATCTCTTAATGATTCATCACTTAATTAACCAAACAAACCCTTGGTTAAATCATCATCAATCATTACAGTTAAAAAGTGTTATTTTTCTTTAATAGTTACCCAAAAAAAAAAAAAAAACAAGGACGGAATAATTTGTAGATTGATTGTAAAACGTATTATTTGTCACATCTGAATTCGATTAAAAACCAATTACAAAATTCAGTCTGATAGGAACCCGATTTAATTTAGTAATGTGAATTTCTAACACGACAAAAACCTAACATGAAAGTCACGGCCTATAGGTTTGGTTTTAGTCTAAACAAGGCCGATTAATTTCCAATGTTTTAAAAACCGGTAAATACCGGTCGATTATACCGGTATTACCGTTTTCGGATGGACATCCGGTACGAAACACTCCAGTAAATATGGGAAACAGTATCGATTTTATACCGTCGGTAAAATCCGTTATACCGTTTTGAACCGCTATACCGGTACCGGCATAGATTAGTTTTTAGGTTATTTTTAGATTATTTTTTATTAAGGAATAACTTTTAAAAAATTAAAAACTTTAGATTATCTTTTGGATTATTTTTTAATTATTGATAGTATGTTAGTATGCAATTATGTACTTTTAGATTATTTTTTGCGCTAATGTCGTAATTTATAAAATTATATATCTAACTAATCAACCCGGTTGAACCGCCCGATACAACGCGGTTCAACCAGTTAAACCATTTTTAAGTTAAATCCAATATAATTAAAAAAACCGGTTTTAAAACATTGTTAATTTCAGTTTAAAGCTAATAACCCCTTTAGCTAAATAGGTGAGGTTCAAATTTACATATGTTACCCTCCAATTTTACATTTCCCCGTGCCACCTTCTCCATTTATATGGACCGCTTGCTAAAACATGTTCTACAAATCCCCCCATACAATCCGCATACCACCTTCACATTCTATTACACCACACACACACACACACTCTCCATCCCCCCCCCCCCCCCCCCCTCCCCCCCCACCACCACACACACACACACAGAGTATAATTTCAATCAACAATGGGTACCATTGATGAATCAGACAAGTATCTACTGAACCGGCACAAGGAGCACCATTTCACAGCCGGTGACATCGTCCGTGACATCATCATCGGCGTATCTGACGGCCTCACCGTCCCCTTCGCCCTTGCCGCTGGTCTCTCCGGTGCTAATGCTTCGTCTTCCATTATCCTCACTGCTGGTATAGCTGAGGTTGCTGCCGGTGCTATTTCTATGGGACTTGGAGGGTATATTATTATTATTATTATTATTATTATTATTATTATTATTATTATTATTAATTCATTTAAACTGCTTAATTCTTCGCGTAGCTTGTTGCCTGTGTACCTGCCGCTTTATTATAATTATTAGATATTTAGATCCTTATTTTAAATAAAAAATTAAAATTATGTGTTATAGTTCTCATTGTTACAAATTTACGTTGCTTCTTTGCGAATTGCATGTGAATGTTGTTAGGTTATTGAATTCAGGTTTTGAGGTTAAATGATACATGAATCGTTATTGATTTTTAATATTTGATATGGAGTTATAATTTATGATTATTTTAGCTACAATAACTTGTTACTGTTTGTATTTGTGTTATGGTTTGATGCAGTTATCAAACTCTGATTAATAATTTAAAATTTTGAATGATTTGAATTTGCGATAGAATTATAACATTAGTTGTTATGAATTTACGATACTACATTGCGAATTGCATGCGAATGTTGTTAGCTTGTAGGATCAATGTTTTGAGCTTAAATGTATGTGATATGGATTTATGATGAGTTTAGTTTTAATAACGTGTTACTTTCGTTTTTCATATCATGATTTGATGAGCTTATGATTAAACTCTGATTTAAATTAGAATTTGATAGTGTTCTGTCTGGTCACTGGTGTGTGTGATGAAATGGATGTTAATTGAGTAGGTATTTGGCTGCAAAAAGTGAAGCTGATCATTACGCGAGAGAGTTACGTAGAGAACAAGAAGAAATCGACACCATACCTGATTCAGGTTAGTTCTTAATTTTACTAAAAAAATAGATGCATAGTTGATAGTACCACAATGATAGTTGTTAATTTGATTATATATGAACAAACTGTAGAGGCGGCTGAAGTGGCGGAGATACTGGCTGAGTATGGGGTGGAGCCACATGAGTATGGGCCTGTGGTGAATGCTCTAAGGAAGAACCCTCAAGCTTGGCTTGATTTCATGATGAAGTAAGTGTTACTACATGTCATCAAATTAACTGTTTTGAACCAGAGTATGGGCCTTTTTCTTGATTTTAGACAATTGGAATCTTACTGGGACATGGTTAGGAAACTTTTAACTGTCTTGGAGTGATATATGTAAGCTAGGCATCGGTAAGCTAAACATCGTCTTATCATACGTCTTTGTTAAGAATGTTTTGTCTTTTATAGTTGTACTATATAAGAGAGTTTATGCATGTCAGAATGTGGTGTATGGCAAACCAAAAGCAATCTGTCATTCAATTAGAACAACTATAAACAATTCTGGACTAACTCTGTTGTTTAGTGTTTTAGACTTATATAAAATTGATCATAAGTTGCTCTTTTATATGTAAAATTTTGGCTGCTTTAGCATGTTAGCCACACTTTATGTAGGTCAAAATAAACTAAGTTTTTTGCAGACAAAAAGTCGTTATCATGATACGCTTTTGGCCGAAGAAAAGCTATAAGGAATATTGCAAAGCAGATCTCGTTGTCTTATTTCTGTAAACAATGCCATTTGTACACTAACGTCATGCTTATGTTTTTGGCCAACTGAACTGTCTACCCGACCTGACCCGTTTATACTAACTTGTTTTGACTTGAACCCATTTTGACCCGTAACCTGATCTGTTCATTTTGCCACCTGTAATACAAAAGTCATAACAAATTGTAGAAAATATTAATGGATATCGTGTTTGTGACATCCGATCGTTTAAATTTATAACACTCCTTTTTATTTGTTATCCAGATTTGAACTTGGACTTGAAAAGCCCGATCCGAAAAGAGCACTTCAAAGCGCACTAACAATCGCGATTGCTTACGTATTAGGTGGATTGGTCCCGCTTCTGCCTTACATTTTCATCCCAGTGGCCCAAAAAGCTGTGGTTGCGTCTGTTTTCGTGACCATATTAGCCCTGCTGATATTTGGGTTTGCCAAAGGTTACTTCACCGGGAACAAACCAGTTTGGAGTGCCCTGCAAACGGCCCTGATCGGAGCCATAGCATCGGCAGCCGCTTTCGGTATGGCTAAGGCTGTGCAGGGGTAGTTAATGGTTACTCTGTTGTTCCTTTTATTTTGTTGACTTTTAAAGTCAAACATGTTGGTTTTTTTGACTTTCGATATTAAAATTGAGCTCTATGGTTTTTGTTAAGGCATATCGCTTGTTATAACATTGTAAGACTTAACACAGTGTCTAATAACTGTGTTATATTTTCATCATTTCACTAAGATGTCATCATAAAACAAACATTCCCTGTAATGACTAAACTTACGGTTTATTAAATAGTAGTGATCAAATCTGTAGTTCGTAAAAATTAATAATCATTAACATAAAGCATGTAATCATTTCAATATACTTTTCCCTTGTCATTAAGGGGCAACCCACATACGCACAACTTTTTCGATTTGTGATATGTTTTAACATTTTTAGAATATTACGTTAAAAATTACATTACAAATTGTAAAAGTTGTGTATGTGGGATTACGAGCATTAACCCTGAATTTTTAGAACATTCAAACTCGAAACGGAGGGTGTATAGAAATTTCGCCCCGTCTAGACTTACGAGCATTAACCCTGCCCCTACGCCTTTGCTGTTAGATGAACCATCTGTGTATAACTGCCACGCCGGGGCGTGATCATTCGGGGGGACTGTTGGTACTTCAGTGGCTTGTTAATTCTCTTCCCCTTCTGGTATCTCTGCTATGGAATCGATGATTACCTGTCCTTTGACCGCTGTTATTTTCTTGAAGCTTATGTCCAATGCCCCCAATTCGATAGCCCATTTTGCTTATCTCCCAGAGACTTCCGGTCTATTCAAGACTTCAGCTAGCTGAAAATTAGTCAAAACCTCCACCATGTGTGCCTGCAAATATCGGCGCAGCCGTCGCGATGCATGTACCGGGGCTAGCACTAATTTTCCAAGGTTGGGTATCTGGTATAGGGATCAGAAAGGACCCTACTGATGTAATATATTGGCGCCGATAACCCCCTATCTCGACTAATAACATTGCCCTGACGGCGTGATGACCTGCCGCCAGATACATCTTCAATATTTCTTCCGGCCTTGGGGCAGTGAGAATGGGTAAGTTACTGACGAACGCCTTTGTGCTTCCGGCGTCCATCTCTATCACCACTGATACACATGTGCCAAACTTGATAGGGGAGACAACGCTTAAAAGATAAGACAAGTTCCACTCCAGAATCATGCTTTCATAGGAATGAACAGCGGGTTCACATAGTTATTTTGGTCAATAGGGGCTCAAGTGTAACACAAGCAACATGTTGTGTAAAGAACACGAGTAAACGATTATGAGACCCATACAAAGAAATTTAATGACCAAAAGGATTGACAAAGGAACACAGATTTTAAAAGTAACACAGGTTTTTACCTCACCCCACTGTCATGCCTTTGGACAAATGTTCGCAGGCTTCCACCCTAAGTGTGGGTTTCCCCGTTCAGTTGGCGAATGTATTCCGACGTGATGAATTTCGCCAGTAGCCAACTTAAACGATTATTTGGCCGTTAAATAAGTTAACAACCGGTCACTCGAGTCCAAAGTCGGCAAGTGCAAGAAACACGTGAGAGATTTTACATTTAACGTGGGCCTATTATTGTCTGTGTAAGTGGGCCCATATTAAATCTGGGTTGAATATCGGTCCATTAAAGGCCTAACCTTGTTTCTTATTATTATTCTCTGCTCTTTGCCCCTTTCTTCTTCTTCTTCTTAGGGTTCCATTAATCCTTAACAAATTCATCGATTGCATAACTTATATTCCTCTAAATCGAACGTCTATTGCTGCAACAGGTTCGAATCTTCTCATCTCTTCTAATTGTTTCCATGTTTCTCTGTTATTAATTCGATCGATGTTCCAATTATACACATTCAGAATTGTTAATAACTATACGTATCGGTTGGATCTTATGTACGATATCAACATTTTAACATTCAGGAGTTTTTGATCGGCATATAATTAACGATTTGTGATTACTTTTTGATGTTTGATTAAGTTATTAATTTCTATATATTGCAACATATTGTTAGATATGAAGTGAGGCTGCAAATGTGAGGTTTTGGCTGGTAGGGATAATACTGTAATTGTGTAAAGTTATTATTATTATTATTATTATTATTATTATTATTATTATTATTATTATTATTATTATTATTATTATTTTCATGATACTATGACTGATAGGGAAGTATGATTATATGGCTGCAATGTGTGGGTGAGTGACTGTGGGTGACAATTGAGTAATTGACAACACACCTTGTTTAAAATCATAAGTTAAGTGAAAAGTTTTTGTTTAATAAAGTGGTTGTGGATAAGTGTTCTGGTGTGGTAGAGACTTACTTGACTTGACCTATTTTGTGTTTTTGTGGGATGTGTACTTGACTGGAATTTTTGATGTGGAATGTTTGGGTAGTAAGTTTTTGACGGTGACGTGAAAACAAGTTAATAAGCCGATATTGAAAAGGCTTACTCGTATGATCCGAAGGCCAATAGGGGAGTTAAGGTGGGGTGAAAGTTAGTGGGAACTTTTAGATGTGTGAGTGAGATTGATACTTGATAGGCATAGTCGCTGTCATTTTATATGTTCGCTTTCAAGCGAGCTTTTGAATCCTGTTCCAAATGCTAAATGCCAAATTGTTAACTGCTTTAAAAGGCTTGTGGCTTTCGATGTAAGATGTAGTTTTAAGTTCATTGAAATTTTGAAGCATGACTCTAGCTCGGACGTTGGCATGTTGATCGTTGTTAAACGTGCTCCTTAGTAATAGGTAGCATATCTTTTAGGTGGGAAATGGCAGATGTGTACCATAGGGTGGTGCACGAAGTGTATATTGCATGTCAATTACTCAACCATCTAGTGCACACACGTCCTGCTAAAAGTATAAGTACGTTGTACGTCTCTATGCGATAAATGTTTATTCATGAGGTTTCCTGGGCTTTATAAAGTATTATTCATCAGTCTTCACACAATTTATCATGATGCTACTAAGACATGATCATGACAACAATATTTCTAACATATGATCTTCGTTAATTCCTAATATACTACTTCCAAAATCCAAAGCCGTCATATGGGTTTACCCTTTTGCGCTGCATGAAACTATGAAAGATAAAACTACTGAACTGCATTCCACAAACTTCATAGTGTCAATCTAAAAATAAAATTAACAGCTGAAGCGTTTTAACTCATAGCAAGTTTCCCATCATCTTCCATTGCATAAAGGCAAACCATCTAATAAAGTGTATCATGTATTCATGTTAAGTTCTAATTCTGTTTTCTGGTTGATAACATTTTACTGCAAGATTGAGTTATCTATTGTCTTTCAGGTTAAGCGATTCAGTGGATCCCTTTTAATGATTTGGAATTATAATTTATTCTGCATTTCTTCTTCAATATGAACAATTCTCGTGGTCAAGATCAAGTAAGCCTCAACCAAAACATGTTTGGTATTATATGATTAACAAATGTGGTAGGTTCAGCGCATCTACTGATGCACTGGTTGTCTTTATCAGTTATCTAAAATGTGTCAAATCATTTTTTAAATGATAACGGGTCAAACACGTTGAATTATGCTGAAAAGTCAACTTTTATTGCATCTAACCTCCGAATTATCTTGTTCAAAGATTTTGATCATCATTGTAATACCATTGTCTGTTTTTAATAAAAAAAATTGATCTGCTACATAACCGTGTTGTAGGAAACACCTGTTGTAGCTGGTTTTGAAGTCCCCAGGTCACCCGATGCAAGTTACAACAATGTCTACACTGCAAGTGAAGATGACGGGCGGGACCCACCTGTAGTTCCTCAACACCTGCAACACACCGTATTGAGCTACCCAACCAACAGGGGCCCTTCTGCTCCTCTACCCGACCCTCAACACGTGGTCCTGAACCATCTCTACATTGAAAACCGTGAGGCTCCACGGTCAGTAGTGGCTCTCGGGTTCTCTCATCGATTTCGTGCCAAATACGTGAATGTTGTTCTCTATAAACCAGTTCAAAGAAGGGGAAGCAGCAGTACTTGACCGTTTTTGGTAAGGTTATAACAAAACTTGTCCATGTTTTCTTGTGGTTGGAAAACTTGAAGTGATTCTTGAAATATTTGGGACAGTTTCCATTTGTGTGGACTTGAAATTGTTAACTGGTGTTGATAAAATTTTGCACATCTATGACTTATGTACTGTAAATTGAAGAACTTCCATGCTTAAGTGTCTTTTTATTTGTGTACTATAAATTTTGTTTGATATAATGAAGAAGATCTCACCTACTTTATATCAGAAAATATAATAATACAACAATAATAGGGCTGATAATAGGTAACCTGTATAAGACATGATTAAACTTGTTAAAAAGTAAATGTGAAATTTTACTTTTTGTTAATAAGACATGATTAGACTTGTTAAGACACGATTTGTAAGCCCTAAACAATAATATGACTCATGTTTTTTTAATACCCATGAGAGATGCGTGATATATCAAGTTTTCCATAGCATATACCTTTCGTTATTAGTCAAGTTTGTTGTAACAACATTTTTTTAGGTAGATAATGGCTTGAATGTACCTTAGGTATTACCGAAAGAAAGACGTGTTGGTGTGAAAAAATAGAAGCATCTTACTAGATGTTCTTACTTATTTTGACAAGGTACAAACCCTTAGCAAACTGATTATTTATAGTATCCTCCCTACGTCACTCTATCGAAAAAACATATATTCCAAACAAGTACAGCATGTTATCAATGTTGCATTATATCGTTAACATTAGTTGTTAATTTAATAAGGTGAAAATATGATATAGAAGCTGTCAAAGTAGCAAAAAGCAAGAAAAATATTAACACCATTTACCTGTACAACAGAAAATGTTGAAATGATACTAATGTTAACGGAGATGGTATATGTTTAGATAAGGTAGATTTAGATGTGTTCACAATGCTAATGTAATGAATAAGAATACTAGTGCTAAGACACGCATATCATGATAATACACGAGTCTATGCTTGTATGTTTTCTATTTCATTAGCAAAACGTACGTATTGTTGATAATTATACATTAAAAGCTGATGCACAGAATCTTATGATGGTAACGATGCAATTTAAACAGTAAAAAAAAAGCTAAAGTGGATATATGATAATTGTGTTGTAGAACTTTGAGTACATAAGTAATTAATCTCTAAGACTGAAGGGTATGGGCTCCGGCATAGGGGAGGCAAGCCTATGCCACCCCGGGCTACACCACCCCATCGGGCCGGCAACGGCATAGGCGGCAGCCACAAGCCGGTCATGCCGTGCCAATTTATTGTTTTTCAATTGATTTTTTTATTATTTTTAATAATTCTGACCAATGAGGAGGCTCGTCATCATATTGCACACCACCCCCCCTTTGGAGGCCCATCATGAAGATGCCTCTCCCTCCACTTCTACGTGGCGCCTACGTGGAAGCCCATCATGAAGATGCCATCCCCCTCCGCACCCAATAGTCTAAGCTATGCAATGATTTTACGTTGGAACCTTTACGTTTTAAGAAAGTATAAAAGATGTTTATTAAGATATTTGTTGAATAATTTCGATGCTCATTATTGGGCGTTAGTTAATGTGATGTCGACTGAATTCATTATTTATTGAGTTTCATACCAAAAAAGATTTAAATATTATATCTTAATCTGTTAAAGTTATAAGTTAAACTAGAGAAAATTCCTTCATATTACACATATATTTGTAAATAAATTACAAAAAAAAAAATTACATAGTTACACAAAAGTTGTCTAGTATAACAAAAGAAAGTCTTGATGTACCTTAAAAGATATGGACACGTGATATATGGACACATGTTGCTCGATCGGCATCAGTTTATTTTATTACGGTAGCAATACTCGGTATAGTTTGCGATACATAAAAATACTCTATAACTTTGTTATCAATAGATTTTATACCAAAATATTAAAAAAACATATTTGATATTGGTACCAAAAGCTAAAACCGAAAATAAAGTAATAACACAACTCGAACCCAGTACTAATTATGGCAATACGGTGCCGGTTATTCACCATAGGGCAAATATACTGTAAAATACCAAAAATGGAATTGTACCGAAATCGAAAACAATACAAATGAATATTGGCATATTGGTACCGGTACCAATTCTGGCTGATATTGGATTAGTCGATGAAAGATACTTTGTTTTGAATTTAACTCCGTTTTCCATAAAAATTATGATATTGTTTATAACTGACTTTTATGGTTATGTTATGATTATAATGCGTATGAGTAACTTAATTAACCTATCCAACATGACACTCAAACCAATCTTTACTCTTATAAAAAAAAAATAGATAGAACGGAAATTTATAACCTATAGTTCACTAATTTACGGGTTATGTTTGGAAGGAAATGTAGATAGAGCGGAAATATTACTTGAAGAAATGAAAAATATAAGGATCATTCCTGATCATGTCATGTTACGTATACACTTCACTTATGTGTCACTAAACCAAGTAGACGTTCAATGTCTAAAAGTATCGTATAATTTTTTATTAGTAACATAGTTTTCCATCTTTTCTCATGTATATGATTGCTGATATTTTACTTAACTCAAGATATAACATCTAATAATTTATATTAGCTTGAATTCACCCGTATATAACCAATTTTTTTTTTTATTAAAGACATTTTTTATTAAAACATAAACGGGAAAAATTACAACAAGATCGCGGGCAGGCGGGCAACAAGCTGCGCCGCCATCCCTTTCTGGACGGCAAACCCTAGCCTACTAAAAACGAACCCCTGCCCCCCGGAGTCGAGACACTGCTATGAATAACCTGTTGGACTCTGGACAGGAAACGGATGGCTTCCGGTGCCAAGGAGCTGAAGGTATCAAAAGCCAGGGGTACGAAAACGTGTTGGTTCTCCTCACAAGCTTTAGCATGCTTCTCAACTTTCTTCGCTTCTGCTTTCCGCACCGCTTGCCCTACTACAAAACCATTATCCCTCAAACCAACCAGGGGAGATACACCTGTTAGGTCGACACAAGCGTGTTTCCCCCCGGCCCACCCAAAGACAAGCAAGTTTGCTGGACGTAGGGTGGATCTCCCTTCTGCGGGGTCCGAGAGGAAATTCACTGGAGCCTCCTTCTTGGCTGAGATCCCAACCCTTCTTAAAATGTCCCAAAGAACGTCCCAGACCCAGTCATGCCTATATTTGAAACCAGGCAGCTCCTTACAGTGGACCGCGTGTTCCCCGTATTTGTCCAAGCATGCCTTACGGCAAATCGGACATACTTCATCTTCATGGTACATGGGGATCACCAAACGATATTTAAGAATTGCCCTATATTCAACCCTAGACATGGTTTGGCCCAAACCTTCGATTGGGATAACATTCAGGAAATCTTGGGCATGGGGGCTTTGCAAGCATTCAATCACTGCCTTTTGGCGGGGGGACAGATCAAAAGTTTAACCCAGGCTCTGTGCAATTTTCCCAAAAAGGGCATTCGCCAAAGTTTTCTGAGGCTTTGGGGGGGGTGTCCTTGTTAGAAAAACCGCCAATATCAAAACCTGAGAGATAGTCATTTATCCTTTCGAGGGCCTGTAAGTAGTCCAAGTCCATGTCGGCAACCCCGCTATTCCTTAAGATGTGGTCTTGGAGATTCCAAGACTGAGCTAGCGATGCCACAAAAGCGTACACCCCAACATCATTTGCTGAGAGGAGCCTAATCCCCCCCAAATGCATCGGCAAGGATGCCAGTCGCCATTGTAGGTCACCAAAGAACGGACCCCCACATACCACTATGTCTTCGATGGCTCCCCGCAGACCCTTGTCAAAGCATGATACCTCTTCATCCATCATGGCGGGTTGGCACGTCCGCAAACCAAAAAGCAACTTAGCGACCCCCATACAAGATCTGAGCAAGAGGAGTTCACTCTGGGGATCCCTAAGGCAGGGCAAAAGTTTCATAAGATCAACCGCGCGCGAGGCTTTCCGCCTTCCCAATTCCCGTATAAAGTAAGAGTCCCGGCTAACAGCCCCTCCAAGGAGCTTCACCCCCTTTTCTGGCCTGCCTATCTCACTAGGGAAAAGCCCGTCCCTAAGTTTCACCCCATTATAAGACGGCCAAAAAACCTCAGTTTTCTTAATATTCAGTTGAAGCCCCAGGGATGGCCCCTCCTTCTGGATGATGTCTAAGGCATTCGCAACATTGGTGGCATCACCAAAAATCGTCCCATCATCAAGGTACCACGCATGAATTTGGATGTTACAATTTTCTTGCACCCGGAGAACCATAGGGTGTAATGCCAAGGAGAACAGGATGGGACCTAAAGGGTCCCCCTGCTGAACCCCCGTAGTGGCCCCTATACAATCATTACCAACATACAACCTAGCTGGCTGGGCATATAGGAACTGGACCCACAAATAGATAGACGGACAACGCTGAAGAACTTCGCGAAGTAGGGCAGTGCGGTCGATCATGTTGAACGCGTTTGAAAAATCCACAGTAAGCATAGCTAAGGAACCGTCTTCATGGAAGGAGTTAAGGAACCTGTTCGCACTGTGGAGCACCGCCTCTGCCCCATTAGGAGTCCCCACTTCAAATTGGAAGTCCCCCAGGTACTTAGCCATTTCCTTACCAACTGTTTTGTTACCGAAATCAATCGGTTATAAAAATCTAAAAACATAAACATTAGTTACAAATAATGTTTTAATTCGAAAAAAAAACACAACCAATACTCGGCACACGACCTAAAGTTTTGATACCTAAATTTACATTTACCTGTGTTATTTAAAAACCAACGTTGGGAATAGTATTTTTCTAAATCGTAACCGTCCATTTTCGATCTAGAGGTTGGTATCTAAAGTTGGTATCATCTTTCATTGGCTGAGGCAACCCACGTGTATTCATACTCTCATACTTCATTGTACACAAAAAGAGAGAGAAAATGGAAAGACGTCTGGAAAAAGAGAGAGAGAGAGAGAGAGAGAGAGAGAGAGCGTGAATGAGAGGCATCCCCGATCAAATTCCCGCCCGTCCACCATACTAGCTAAACAACATATATCGACAACGGTTACCCAGTTGCCTGCCGATGACGACGCTGTTGGTGGATGAGGTAACAATGA
Organism: Ambrosia artemisiifolia; assembly: GCA_032199755.1. Lineage (NCBI taxonomy): Eukaryota > Viridiplantae > Streptophyta > Magnoliopsida > Asterales > Asteraceae > Ambrosia > Ambrosia artemisiifolia. Next base: position 5,013,450 of record CM063519.1, read on the forward strand.
GGATAGCGTTAGAGAGATAGAGAGAGAGATGTCCGGATGACTCAGGTTAGGTCTATGCTTTCGGTTTTGGCTGTTGATTGTGTCGTTGAAGTCGTCCGCCATGCTTCCGGTTCCGATTAACCCCTTAGGGTTTTCAGGTTTGATTTCTATTGGTTTTGTATACTTTACGGCTAACACTTTATGGTTTTGAACTTCCGGTTAAGCCTTTACAATTGTTTTCCAGGTTTGATTTCTTTTTGTATGTTTTTATATTTACAATGGAATATAAGTTGATCGGAATTTCTTTAAGATACTGTGTCTTCTATTTTCATTTAATTTGTAGTAAGTTAATATAATATTTAGATTACAATGTTCTTTAAATTTGTTTTTTCCACAACAGTTTTGATATGTGGGTTTGTGACTATTTGAAGGAAATTTAATTAAAACTGAGAATGGGGACATTCTGGCCTCTAGGGCTGTTGATGAATGATGAACAAAGAAGGTATGTGGTCATTGCTTTATTTTCTTTTAACTAAATCACTTTTACACAAATGTTCTTAAATAGAGTCCAAATATAATCAGTGGTTTGATGTGGATTTTTTCGCACCGGTGAAGCTTCGACACCGTGTTAAAGGCGGGGTGTTGGGGCTTCTTTGCTCAAATCAGATTCCTTTTAACCCTGGATGGAGATGGTGTTGTGGTGATGGCTTTCGGTTTAATTGTTCACCAGTCTGGATGTTGTTTTCTGTCGCAGGGTAGGTCTTTGAATGGTGATGTGATGGTGGTGGCCGCCGGGTTAGAGCTTACTCTGATGCGTTCTGGCTTGCATATTTTTTGGGCGACTTATGGAAAACTGTACTATATCCTACTTTTATTTTAGTTGTCTAGCATTTGTGGTTTGGCGGTTGGCCCCTGATTTCACCGTGAACCTACAGCAGTGGTGGAATTGCACCTCTCTATGTTCCGGACACGCTTGCTGTCGATGAGCACAAGAGGCAGGTATTGTATTAATTTTTTTTAATACGATTTTGAGGTTTCAAATTGGGGCTGAAAATGAATTTAGGATTCCACGAATCTAATTTGCAGAGTTCAGTCACATGTGATAATCGAAACACTCCAGTTGAAAATGACTATGCCAAGATTTTTTTTTGCGAGCCTCGATTATCGCCGCCAGGTTTTGATTTTTGCATGCGTGTATATTGTTTGTTATTAGTTGTTGGAATTAATTTAATGATCTTTTTCCGTGAAAAGAAGTTTGAGAAATACTGCATAGCCGTTTTATGATAGTAATTTCTTATCTTATGGTCTGTAATGTACTGCTTGGTACTGTTTATGTGATATACATAGCTATGCTGACGGGTATGAAAATAGGAGATGTGAATGATGTTTGTATATTCAAATTAGGCTCGACAATTTCTGGGGTCTAAAAATACCAGGGCCTTTTTCAAAGTAGGCTGGTAATGGGTGCTCGAAAGAAAAACAACAGAGGTATATTCAAATTAGCCTCGACAATTTCTACGGTCTAAAAATATCTTTGACAAATCATGATTGAGAGGTCAATAGGATGATTAATGAAAGCAAATTCCTTTTAAAATGAACTTGAAATGGGAGATGAAACTTAAAAGAATTTAATTATCTTATCGTTAAGTAGCTAGGTAAGCAACATTTCGTTGTTAGTTTCTTTTACAATTTTAACGTGCCCGCCGCAACGCGCGGGATCCTCTTGCTCGTCATGAACAAAAGAATATGAATGGCAAAATGGTGCAACAAATTAATTTTTTATATGAAAAAACTAATTTGGTTGTGTGTATACATATATCACGTGGGTTCACGTGAAGACACTTGCTAGGTTTATCCATTGGGAGGTGTTTTTTTGTTTGTTAAACCAGAGGGTGATTTATATAATAATAATAATAATAATAATAATAATAATAATAATAATAATAATAATAATAATAATAATAATAATAATAATAATAATATAATATTAAGTGCAATATGATACTATAATTATATTTTTAATACCTCCCTTATCTATATAATTGATCCGAACACCTACTTTTCGGGGTTGTTTATTTGATTAAGTGCTGAATCATTAAGTTGGATCTTTTAATGGTTAGTCCTCTTGTCCCACATTGGTAGGAGAGCCTCATTAAGGTTCTTCTACACCTAAAAATTCGGAAACTAGTCCGATATACTAAAAGTAACTTATTAAAACTAGACAAAATTACACAGATTGTCCTTTATTTATCACCCAGATTTCATCCTATGTCCCTTGTCTTTCATTTGCATTGGTTATGTCCTTTATTTTCTAAATTTGTTACACCCTATGTCCTTTAACTTAACTAGGTTAAAAAAGTTGGTTAACTTTATTTTCTAACTTTACACTTTTAGCCCCTGTAGTTTTCTTAAGCCTTAACTCTTTCTTTGTGATGCTCTTGGATAGTTTCGATGAATGGTTTTGTTGATCTAGTTTTAAAGGAGCTAACAGCACAAAGGTATGCATTTTTCTTTGATATAAAATTTTAATCTAGTTTTTGTTTTCATATTCGATATTTATAGGCGGTCTAATGCGTTAAACAGGTACATTTCGGTTGGGAGATTTTTCTATTCTCCTAATATTACCAATCCAAAGTCAATAGGATGTGGATTACAATCATGGAGAGGCTTTTACCAGAGTATAGAACCGACCCAGATGGAATTATCACTAAACATTGGTATGGAATGATATATACGTGTTTAAAGAAAGAAGTAATCATTTATAATTTCCTTTAATTTTTATGGTTGTATATTTTATTTTAATTCAAACAGATACATTGGCAACAACATTTATAGAACCACTTCCGGTCGTTGAGTTTGTAGAACAAATTTTAGGCAAACAAGTGTGTTCCAAACAAATTTCTGATGCAAATAGAATAAAGGTTCATTTTCATGCTTTAGTTATCTTACACCATATCTTTTTAATAAGATTGGAATGTGTATAAATTAATGTTATCATTTTTCGAGCAGAAAAAGAAAGCTCTTAGGGGTGCCAAAGTTGAAGTTACACACAGAGGGAACGTAAGAAGGAAGTATCGCATCTCATTGACAAAATTTGTTTGTTTTTCAGACAATGCATCAGAATGGCTATAAAGATGATCCCTACGCGAAGGAGTTTGGTATTACTATTGTTGAAACACCAACGTCAATTAATGCTCGAGTGCTTCCGGCACCATGGGTACGTCGGTTTACTATTTTCCATTTAGTATGTTACGATATTATTATTTGAAATCTTTATACGCTTATCTTTGATCTTGACATTTTGTTATCAACAGTTGAAGTACCATATAATAAGAATATTATTATATTCCTTCTTCGTGTTCTTGATTGCTCTTGGATAGTTTCGCTGAATGGTTTTGTGATGCTCTGTTTTCTGTCCGAGTCGTAATAGTCAAAATTTGATTTTTGATTTCGATTTGTTCTTCGTTTCTTGGCTTTGATACCAGTTTTGTTGGATGATTTACAAAGAATATATGCAAACTTGTAACAAAACTGATGAAAAATAGATAATATTTGATTGAATGATTGTTTGAATACAAGGGAATGCCCGACCAAAACCACAAAGAAAGAGTTAAGACTTAGGAAAACTATAGGGGCTAAAAGTGTAAAGTTAGAAAATAAAGTTAACCAACTTTTTTAACCTAGTTAGGCTAAAGGACATAAGGTGTAACAAACTGAGAAAATAAAGGACATAACCAATGCAAATGAAAGACAAGGAACATAGGATGAAATCTGGGTGATAATTAAAAGACAATCTGTGTAATTTTGTCTTAAAACTATTGTTTTTATTTTCATAAATAAAGTTAATAATGTTTTTGTCTTATTAATAGATAAACTCTTTTATTTTATACAAACAAAAACTGGCGATATCATAACAGTTTTCGAGTTTATTATTTTTTTAACGGTCAATTGGAATCACTCACGGATCACTGGAGTATCATCGTGCCACCAGTGTTACCACGCGATCATATTCCACCACCAAGTCACCAATTCAGGAGGAAATTCATAATTATGAGAAAAACCCCCTTGTGAGAATCGAACCTAGGACCTTATAGTCCCTAAGTCCACCACCAAGATGCCGCTGGGCTATAATGCGTTTGGCCGAGTTTATTATTACAATGGACAATGAAAAGTATCCTCTAACATTAATGTGTGTGTCAAAATATACAGGTCACGTTGTGTAACAGTTTGAAACATGTTAACGTTTAAATGAATCACAAGTCAAAATGGGTGTCCTTCACGGGTAGCTCAGTTGGTGAATGGACCAGGGATCTCTCTTGGAGGTCTCAGGTTCGATTCCCACGAAGGACATAATGAGAAATGATGGATGACTCAGGGCCTATGGTCATGAGTTCGAGTCCTGATCTCGCCAGGTTTTACCGGTTCACTACTGTCGTGCCTTCGGGCGGATATGTGGATCGGGTTTTCCCTGGAAGCGGGCTGTCGGGCGAGCTAGGGGCTTCGTGCGTCCGGGGTGGGCCGGGTTGTGCCCCTGTCTTTGCCACTGGGGGGCCACGTACGAAGTACCCGGCGTTGTTTAGTTGGCCGTTAAAAAAACATGTATTTAAATAGCCATATTAATGTATCTATTCAATAAACTTAAATTTGAAAATGTATTCATTAGCTTTGAGATGTTTTTTTTATTCATATATTTTTAATTTTTATCATATGTTAACGTGTTAACGGTTAAACTTAAATTTGAAAATGTATTCATTAGATTTGAGATGTTTTATTTCCTTTTGGTGTATCTGGTTGGTGAGAAACTGCAAGGTGTTTAACGACAAGACGACATCGGCTAGAATAATTATTGCTAATATTAAACGGTTGTCGTTTTTGTGGTTAAAGTATAGGTCTAAATATACGGATTTGATGTGGGATAATTGGTTAAGGTTCCCTTTGTATATGTTGTAATGTGCCGAAAGTCCTCGCTTTGAGGACTTTTATTGGCGTTGTTGAATGAAATTGAAGTTAAAAAAAAAACGTGTTAGACTTTATTAAATACATCTCAGAATGTGTCAATTAGAGGATGTATTGGAGATATTTTCATTAGGGCTGTTCACGAGCCGAGCCGATTCGAGCGGAGCTTTGCTCGTGCTTGGCTCGTTTACAAACCGAACCGAGCGGAGCGGCTCGTTTACAATCGAGCCGAAAACCGAACGAGCATTCTTCGAGAGCAAATTTTTCGAGCAAGCGTCGAGCGAGAATCGAGCGGAGAGTAATATGGACGATCATAAAATTGCGTTGTTTCCTTCGATGTTTTCATTGTCGGGTGACAACTAAGATCGAAATGTCCGATGATAACACTAATATTGAGATCCTAGTGTCCAAGGATGAGGCTTAGATTGAGGCTGGAGAGTTGATGAGCATATGTCAGAGAACAGTTGTTGCATTGTGACGTAGGTGTGATATCAAGCAACAATTAGCGATGGACGACTAATAACATCAAGAAGTCAAGACTGTCACCTCATGACTTATTGTTTTACTATTAAATCTAGTGTTAAATTTTTTATTGAGTTAAGTAGGGCTAGTTATATTTTGTTAGCATATACTGAGTCATATCCAATATAATGTTATATATAAAGCCATATATCTATTATTAATTAAATAAAAATTTATTCGAGCCGAACCGAGCCGAGCGTACCTTTGCTCGTGCTTGGCTCATTTACAAACCGAACCGAGCCGATCGGCTCATATACAACCGAGCGGAAGATCGAGCGAGCGTTTTTCGAGCATTTTCCAAACGAGCGACGAGCGAGCCACGAGCGGCGAGCGATTTGAATAGCCCTAATTTTCATGTTAAAGCCAAACTAGTGGATAAGTGCGCAACTAAGTAAAGGTTGATTTTAGTGGTGTTTGTGTTTGAATTCCTGTTCTTAAAAGAGAAAAAAAACTGCTTGTATAAACCTATGTTTTCATCCTGATCATGTGGCCTAGTGGTAAAAGGGCCGGTTCTCTTTTTGGGAGAGCCGGGTTCGATTCTTACGGGAGGCATGTGATGGATACCCCCACCCTTGTGGTGGGGTAGGTGGTTGGAAAGTGATGGAGAGACCCTTGACCCTTGTGGTCATGGGTTCGATTCCTGATCCCTTCAGGTTTTACCGGTTCACTACCGTTGTGCCTTCGGGCGGGTTTGTGGGTCGGGTTTTCCCTGGAACAGGAGACGGGTGGGCCGAAGGGCTCTGTCCGTACGGACTAGAGGCCGTCTGGGGCCCCTTTCGGCCATTGGGGGCCGCGTACAGAGTACCCAACAATATTTTAGTTGATCGTTAAAAAAAAAATTAAACCAATGTTTTCATCATATGTCATAAGTGATTTAATACAAAGTTATATATTGAATACATAAATCATCAATACGTAACCATGCACTTTTTAGTCTTTCGACAAGCATAACCAAACATCAAAAACAACTAATTAGTTATTACTTTTCGTGAAGAAACTGCATTGGGTGGCTTGGGAAAAGGTTGCTAAACCTTTTAAATATGGTGGGTTGGGCATTCGCAAACTTGACGATAGTAATGATGCGTTTTTGCTTAAATGGCTTTGGAGGTACAAACAAGAGAGTAATGCGTTATGGCGTAGGGTGGTGGATGCGATCCATGGTTCTAATAGGAAGTGGGAGATATATCCTCATAGCGCTCGGTTTTCTGGTACGTGGTATAAAGTTGTGAAAAGTGCTATCCGGTTAAAAGTGGGTGAGGTGAGCAGTGTGTATATGATAAGGGGCAGAATTGGTAATGGTGGAGGTATACGTTTCTGGACAGACCCATGGGTCGCTCGGGAACCGCTAAAGTCTGTATTTCCGGATCTGTTTCGTCTTGAGCAGGAGAAGACGTGTGCAGTGGTGGATAGGTTCGTGAGAAATGGGTCGGAATATGTCATTCAGTGGCACTGGAGAAGGCCTCCTGCTTCTGCTGTGGAGTTGGGCCAGCTGCAGGCCTGCAGCCGTTTGTTAACTGGTGTTCAGCTGCTGAACGAGGAAGATAAATGGGGCTGGGATGCAGACAACTCGGCTGGGTTCTCAGTTGCAGAAGTCAAGAGATGGATTGATAAGGATCGGCATAATGGTGATCAAATGTTCTATAAGTGGTGTAAATGGGTCCCGATCAAGTGTAACGTGTTTATGTGGAGGATGATTCAGGATAGGATCCCTACGAAGAAAGCGCTTTCGAGAAGAAACATTAATTGTGGCGATGGTTTATGTAGTTTTTGTGAGGAGGCCGAGGAGACGATCGATCATCTTTTCACGGCTTGTCTGATAGCTTCGGGTGTTTGGAATGCCATTGCTAGATGGGTGGGTATGCCTCCTTTCTTTTTCTTTTCGGTGGTGGATATTCTCCAAATGGAGTTTCCGGCTTCGTGGTCCAAGGAGAAGAAAGTAGCGCTTTATGGGGTGCTAGTGATCTCGTGTTGGCGGATATGGAAAGCTAGGAATGATCGGATATTCAACAATGATAGGCGGAACGTTATCGAGACTGTGGCGGACATTAAAGCGTTGAGCTTCTTATGGTTCTCTAGCAGGTTTAAAAAGGGTTCGGTGGGTTGGATAGAATGGAAAAGTTTTATTATTGATGTAGTGTAACTGTGGTGTGGTGGTCTCCGTCTTGGAGGCCCCTTCCGGTTTTTGGTTGTTTAATGAAGTTTGCCTTTCAAAAAAAAAAAAAAAAGTTATTACTTTTCTATTTAAAACAAGTCAATTCAAGCATTATAGGTATTTTGCGAATGAGGGTAAGTTGTTTTAAATAAGTTATCTCAAACATATCCATTAAGTTCAATAGCCTATCCACGATAGTTGAATCCAGTTGCTTGATACCTGTAAACGTCGGGGGGGGGGGGGGGGGGGGTGGTTTCCAACACACTCTCTGGAAAGCATATAAATGCTATCTCGCGTGTCACCCTATTACATTAATCACATTGTCTCACCAGTCTTGTGAAAGTAAAGACCCAAGAAGATACACGTACATACTATCGATCGATTCAGTTAAGTATAATATCTCTGCCAATGGGTAAGTACTCACATTTTGTTCACAACTTTTTTAACGAATTGTAATTTTATGCAATTTTATCGTGGAACTAATATTTGTAAAAGGAGTTATAGAAAATTTTCATACACTAACACATATAAATCAAGATAATACAATTTAATATATTATTACATTCCACATTCGAACGATACATAAATGGCAACATAGAAAACAAACAATTTATTTGTGATTATATCACTAGTAAAAATAGGTGAATGCATTGAAAGTATGCATGTGCTTGATCCTCAAATGCAAATGCAAATGCAATTATGCAAATGCAAAGGTGAGTCATCAATTGAATTTTGTCTACAAATGACATTTGCTTTCCATTGCCAGTCTTGTGGCATTTCTGTTCATATATGAATAGGGACAATATATAATAGACGGTGTCCTCTTATTCCATGTTACCAACAATGCACTACGGTGTTTGATGCAGATTAAAAATATTAATCTGAATTTAATTTTTATTTATTACACTTTAGGATATTGGTTTAAACTTCAGCAAGTGCAATTGGTAATTCACCATGTGTTTCAAGAGGAGTGTGCTTTTGGTTCAAAAGTCACATGTAAAATGGTATTGGTTGAAACATAAAGGGTTAAGATCAAATACACAGTAAAAGAAAAATAGGAAGTCATAGGAAGGATATCAAACGGACTCTGATTAAACTTACTCAAACGGTATTGGAACCGCCTTATCGAACCCTACGACGTTAGTTTTTAGGTCTTCGTTTTTTGGGAGTTTTAGCTTGTAGTTTTTAGAATATGCGTTATATTATTATGTCTTTTATGTACCATTGTGTCTTTTTCTTATTTTCATCATTGTGTCATTTTTTCAATTCATTGTGTCTTTTTTCATCAACATTGTGTTATATATTTTGGCACTATGTTATATTTTGTGGCTCATTGTGTCATATTTCATGATCTATTGTGTTTTTTTGTATCCTTCTCACCCTTCTCATTTTTGTTACACTGTGTAAAATAACTTGACCCCAAACATATATATGTGATTCTTTTTCTTAATGTTTCAACACATGGTATAGTTGCAATTGTGTAACATATTAATTGTACCTTCGTTTCATAAGGTACTCCATCAAAGTGTTCCTGACTAAAGCCCTAATGTATTAATGAAATGTTGTAACACTTAAAATACTTAGAATAAGGCAACTCTACATGTACCAAGGCAAAACTTTATGTTTGTTCATTGGTGTTGACACATCATATAAAAACTATAAATTCATCAATGTGCAAGTTTAGGGAAGCTAACTTAGTGGGAAATGTAGAACGTGTGTCAATAATGTTGGGCTTGCCCTTAACCAGATTTTTGTATCTTCAAATTTAATATTTATATTGCCAAGAAAATGTATTTCAATATGATCAAACATGAAGACCATTTAGTTAAATTCGAAGACAAAATTTGAAGATAAAGTTGAGGCAATTAGTAAATCAGAAATCTGACTATAGATCAACACGAGAATACTTGGTTTGAATGTTGACAAATAGCCTGGTTGGCTTATCTATTCAACCAGAGGTATGGATGGCGTTCGACTGATAAAGCATTTATCTACTTTAATCTATTTGGAAAAGTCGGTGTGGTTTCCTACTGAAAAAATCCAAACCCCAACTTTGCCATTTGTTATTTTTAGCCTCTCCACTTGGAAAAAACTATTTTTTACGTGTGAATTTTTATATATGTGTCGGTATAAATACGAGTTAATCTACGTTTCCACTTAAACTTTTTTTTTTGGAAAATTTCAAGTTTATCCCTTTTTGTACCTTTACTTGGAAAAAAGAGCTATTTTTTATGTGCAAATTTTTATGTATGTATTGGTATAAACACCGGTTGGTCTACGTTTCGACTTAATTTTTTTGGAAAATTTTGAGTTTACGTCTTTTCGTACATTTACTTGGACAAAAACTATTTGCATGAGAATTTTTATATACGAATTGGTCTATGTTTCGACTTAATCGTTTTTTTTTTTTTTGAAAAACGACTAATGTCAGATATAATAACGTTTTCGTATTTATTTTCTGTGCGTTTCTAGTTGGACCACGTTTCGACATAGATTTTGTTCCTAATCGAGTTAAAAGCATTTTGTTTTTACACTTTTTAGAGTAGTTGTGTTTTACGCATTGAGTGGAGCACATTGTGTCTTACGCATTACGTTTTACTCTTCGTGTGTAATTGCATCGTTCAACCGGCCACGCCACCGCAACACACGGAGTATTTATCAAAGATCTATCATTTTGATGCATACATGGGTCTAAAGTCACTACGTCTGTTGAAAATGACACTTTTTTTGACCAACAAGAAAGGTAAAAATTAAAAAAAGACACTACGTCTGTTGAAAACATGCATGTACAATATACGTTGGGTAACGTTGAACATTTTAACTAATAACTACTATGAAAATGTTGTGGTTTGTAGTAGATATGTAACATATGTTTCAAAATTGTTTTAGCAACATAACACGTGAAAGAAACTATGGTGTTACACTATTTTAAAATCCCCTACAATGCTCCATTTCCATTTTACTTATAGACCGAATATTAAACAAATATAATGCGTCTCAATTAAGCAAAAACTAGTTGGTTATATCGTTATACTTATACACCATACTTTTTTAGTTTAACTACTAAGCAAATGATAAAAAAAGGGTTTAGATATTAACATATTATTTTATTACACAACTAGTTGTGTATAGAATGATATGAACCGAACAAAACTGACGCGTGTTCCACAAAATTTGCTAATCATTCAAGTGCTGGATGAATTATATTTTATTTTATCTTATAAGTTGACAAATAATTTATTTTATATATTTTAAGTTGCCCCCCTTGGTGGAAGAAAATATTAAATCCTAAGCAATAAATAAACTAGAACTAGAAGTATTTGTTTTAGTGCAAAGTGTTGGAAATTGATTGTATATTTATGTTGATGCACCCTTGTTTTGCGTGAGTTACAAATATAGTCGTTTAAATATGCTACAAGTTACGATCTTAGTCAGCTAGGTTTCACTTTTGTGATTTCGGCCTCTAGAATTAGAAATCCACTAATGTTATGGTGTCTACATCAAGTCATCAAGGTTGTATTTATAATTTGTCCCTCGAATTTAGGGATGAAAAAGGAATTTGAACCCGACAGTTAACCATAAATTTGAAATACTCAGGAAGGATATACAGGTGTCAGGTGTAAGATTGGTATTAAATTTTTTACGGGTATGAAACGGATATAGTATTAAGTGTGATACTCAATTTGATTACCCGAAACATAAATAGTCCTTTAACGAACCATACCTCTTTTATCAACAATTATATTTCTAATTTAATTGGGTAAGAAATATATTTTAGAATCCCAACTAATACGGAGAAATTTTTAACAAACTAACTGGTATACCCGATACCTAACAGATAATTACCCGACACATACTTGACGTGTATTAGGCCGGATATGAAACAGAGTTTTTACAGTGCTATACGGAACGGAGATTATTAATAGTCGCCTCATTGCCACCTCTACTCAAGGGCGAAGGATATTAAGGGCCAGGGGTGGTCCTGGCCCCCCTGTTTTTTGGCGCAGTGGTATAAATTTGTGATTTTCGTAGGTAAATCGAGTCCGGGTTGAGTCCGCCCCCCGCCGATTCGCCACTACCAATCGAAAAAAATTGAGTCCGGCCCCTCCCGATTCGAGAACCAAGCTTCGTCACTGCCTCTACTAGAATTATTCATTTAGACTCAAAAGATACACATGTTTATAAGATCTTTGCATTTAAACTTATAAACCTAATCCTAATTTCTCCATTTAACTATTATGGACACAATATACAACAAAGTAGTCATAAATATTGCTTGAAGTTTTATAAGAATAAACATGTCAATCCATAAACTCGTGAGATTGACCTAAGACCAACTCATGTCAGTAATTCGATTTGAAATTGACACAAACCCATAAATTTGTGCCATTTTTTTTTTGATGTTTTTGATAAAATTAAAATTGTGTCAATTTTAAGGTTTAACCAAATTCTCATGAGATTTGATAAAATTAAATTCGAACAATATGTAAAAAGAAAATATGTTACAAAGTTATTGTGTTAATTTCTCATAAGATTCGATCAAGGTCTCGAACTTTATAAAAGTTATTAATCTATACTATATTATAATGCATGAGCCAAGGACTTCTTAAATTTTAAACAATACAAATATAAGTGCTCAAGATACAACACTTAATGCACATAACAAATGCTTTTTAGGGGTAAATATGTCTTTTAGTCTTTCCTAACAACTTAAACTAAAAAGTTGCTTGTAGAAGCAAAGGTTAAGGAGTCTTTTAGTCTTTCCTAACAACTTAAACTAAAAAGTTGCTTCTAGAAGCAAAGGTTAAGTACACATGCATATGTTTAGTAAAGAAAAAAACATTCGTAGAACTTTTAAATTTTAAAGCAAATATTAGTTTTCTTTTTTACTATTTTTGCTCTCTTTGACTCAGACGTTCCTCAATTATCTCTTACGGTTGCACATTGCTTCAGGGTTTTCACATGTTGTTAATAACCAGTTTCCTCATTCGACTTCTCATTTTTCACACACACAAAAAAAAATGTTTCAAGTTTCTCAGGTTTTTTTTTTGGCTTTCTGATGTTTATCTTACTTATTTGCAGGTTTGGGATTTAAAGACTACGAATAAAGTGTCCTTTGGTTGCCTTAGTAGGTGGGTGTTTGTTTATATATATTTCTTTGGGTGTGTAATCACTCTGGATCATAGCTAGCGGGTTTGCATTTTTGTCCATTATTTAATTTTATGTAAAATGATTCAAGCCAAATCTACAGAGACATAAAACTTTAATAAATATGGGCAAGGATTAAAGTTGCATCTATATTAGTTTTAGCTAACAAAAATGTGCTCTGCTCAAAATAGAACTACAAGACCAGGGGTAAGTCATATTCTTCATAACCAGATAACTATTTAAGCTAACATTTGTGTGTAGCACCATTTTTATACATCTTCCTATCAACTAGCTTATCGAAGCTACTCTATGCACATAAATAGGTACTTGCTTCGATAGGGGCGCCCTTAAGCCAAAGGCCAAAGCCATCACCGGTTATTGCAACATTAACGCGCATGAAAGTCACAAAACACTAAGGTAAATGAACAAAACTATCTTTCATTTGGTACATTAGTTTTATAAATTCTTTAGTGGCGTCTTATGTTAACTTGCAAACTAATTCGTACTTTATATAAAATAAAAGGCTAAACGGAGACCCATGTCATGTAAATGCATATCTTATACAAACAGTGACGCTCTTTGTTGTATGTGAATACTTAAGTCGTATCCGTTAATCCCACCATCATGAAAGTCATGTTTAGTTTGTGTATTTGAAGCGTTCATGCATAGTTTCGGTTTGATGTTGGATTTGACAAGATCCACCACCTTGAAATTTATCAACCCTAAATTGGACCATATCCAAACTGCTTAAGCTTAGTTGTTGTGTTACTTTGAACATATTTTATGTTTACTTCAAATTGGTCAATTTGGATAATGTTTTATTTATGCTACAGGGTGAGATCAAAGAGCTTCGCTAGAAGGGCACAGTCAAACTAAGCAGTTAATGCGGTAAAATATCGGTTATCGGTCACGCACCGATATTTGGGATATTGGTTATCGCGGTGAGATATCGGTGAGATATCGGTAATTAAAGAATACATAAATATATATATATAATAATAATAATAATAATAATAATAATCACCGATATTATCACCGATACAACCGATATATCACCGATACAACCGATATATCACCGATATCGGCCGATATATCACCGATATCGGCCGATATATCACCGATATCGGCCGAGATTATCAAAACCGAGATAGGGACCGATATTTGTGACCGAGATAAGCCCCTATGATCGATAACCGAGATAGCACCGATATATCACCGAGATATCACCGATATTGACTGCTTAGCAGTCAAATGAGTAAAAAAATTGGCCCATTAACTATCTTGTCAACTCATGGATCAAACACATTGGTCTGCATTGAAAAGCTTTGGGTTGATATACTAAATATCAAAGAATCTGGTGTCTAGGCAGAAATGGAAAGTTAAACATGTGCAATGGCATGCAATATGACATGTGGTGTTTCCACTCAGTATATGGGTTGAAGCTGGTAAGTTCACTCAGTATGATGGGAACATTTGAAGATTATAGTTGGTTGACGTATTCGGATCTTACATTGAGTTATATACGAGTCAGGATGAGTTCTTTTTATCCATTAAAACTTTTTTTCCTCAAACCAAAATAACCCATTTTGATCCAAATCCGATGGAATCAAACCAAAATAACTTGTTTATCATTTTGACTCGAACCCATTGACCCAAACCAAAGTGGTCTCTTTTTTAATCGCCCTGTTCCTATTTTTTATGATTTCCTGATTGTTGTGGTTAAATTTTTTGTTTTATAATATTACTCTATTTGTTTAGACTGATTTCTTTGGTTGTTTATATAAGTTTTGTGCATGTTATTTATATCAAGACTTGAGAAAAAAAGAAATTAAAAGTAAAGTGATATATTTAAGTAAAAAAGATCCATCTAATAATCAAACCTATTTGACTCAATCTGTTTTGGCCAACTAAGAATATGCCTCCATAACGAAAAATGTATTGTATTTGCCACTGGTTGCATTCATTAAAAACATATATTAGATGAATGTATCATTTGACATCGAATTTTTTATATGATCATGAATGATGATCACTCTTGTCTCATCATGACTATAACTTTTCACACAAATTCGTTGGGGTGGTTATTTTTTAGGATTTATGTGTACTTGTATGGACACCATGATATTGAATCTTCTTTACTATTTCATTTAGGAACAAAGTGAAATCACTTCAACAGTTATGTGAAATGAAGTTCATATACATTTTCAAAGTTCTTTTTTGTAACAGTTTTTTTTTTTTTTTTTTTTTTTGTAAAATTAACTCACTATTTCCAATTCTTAATAATTAGATGCATGATATGTGGATCTTCTTATAATATAGTGTCCCTTTAACTAGGTTTTCTCTTTACTAAACAAAAGCCTAAGGCTTTATACTTTGCTGAAAAGTGGTGGTTTTTTGGTGACATATTATGGAATCATTTGCATTAGTAGGTGACTTATTTTTTTGGTGAGCGCAATTAGGGGGTGTACTATAAAAAAAGCAAATTTGGTGAAGCCACTAATTGAATCAGCGGCTTCATCCATAATCTTCTTACACAACCTGCCAAGTCTTACACACCTGCAAATACTGTTTTGGAAACCGCTGATTGAGATGGCGACTTCACTGAAGCCGCTGACTGAGATGGCGATTTCCCCAGAAGCCGCTGTTTGAGACGGTGATTTCACCAGAAGCCGCTGAACCGATCAGCGGCATCCAATCAGTGCAAATTGGATCCTTGTTTTTTTGGCCGACGTTGCTGTATGTTACAAGTCACGGCCAAGGAAGGTTGTTGGTTGTGGGTTGGTGTTACCGGCATCATCATACCTTTAATTTGATGAAGTACTCTTCTTCTTTCTCAACTTCCGGTTCAAGCAACTGCACGAAATCAATCTCTTCCTTGGATAAGTCATGGTCGGAAAAGTGCATCTTTTTGGCCGGTGGGTCAGCGTCATCATCGGATTTGTGACGTGGGTTGATGAGCTTCAAGCGTTTCTTGAGGTCTTTGTAGGATAAGAGGTTTGTGGGGGGTTGTCGGAGTAATTGGAGCCGGAGGTTGTTGACTGTGGTTGGTGTTACCGGCGTCGTTTGACTCCGGTCACCGGAGTCGGAGGGTGTCCGGAGAGGTGACTCCTCTCTCTCTATATATATATTCTCTCTCTATATTCTCGAGGGTGATCACTGATAGAGCAATATAAAATATGAATATAAAAGAAGAATTGTGTAAACAAATGTAAAAGGAAAAGAAAAGAAAAGGAAACTTGGAAAGTCAATGGCTATGTCACTGAGTGAACATGAATGTTGAATGTGTGTTTGTGATGTCAGAGGCTTTTGGCAGGTGGGTAAGAATTTTGGTAGAAGCCGCTGATTCAATAAGTGGCTTCACCATATTTGCTTTTTTTATAGTACACCCTCTACTTGCACTCTTCAAAAAAATAAGTCACCTACTAATGCAAATGATTCCATATTATGTGCATGGTAATAGTTTCAATCCTTTTTACTCCTTTAACTTATTTTTCCTCCACCAATTCTTTTTTTTTATTCAGATAGTAATATGTTTGCTGCATTTTTGAGTTTTAATCGGTTAGGAAATCTTGTATGTTACGTAGTATGTGTAATTTGTTTCTTTGTGCTGCAATAAACAAGGAGTATTCTATACTGTTTAAAAAATATGCAACTGTTGGATTTTCTGCTGATATACTTACAGAAGAAGAAATTGATGATGGGGTGGTTTGAGTCTTTATGGAATTGATGTATTGATATTTGCTTATTGCTACGGTGCGCAAAATCAACAAGTTTTGAGTTCCTTTTCAGCCACAAAAGGGTTACACATGGAGTGGTAGCTTTATGAATATGATAAATATGATACGATACTTACTTATTCAAGCTACGGTTTTACATGTTTTCATTTGTTTTGTTACAAAATAACTACATAATCACGTTCAAAATAGTCGTCCCCGCCGCATCGCGCGGGTTTCCTACTAGTTTATTGTGATGTTGTTTTGAAATATAAGACTGTTGTTAAAAGATGAGAGCTCCTTTTCAGGTGGTTAAGGAAAGGGATAGAAAAAACCAACAACAATTCAGGTGCATCAAGGATCTTGATCAATTCGATGAAAAGGCCGAACAGGGGGTGCTCTCGGACCATGAGAAAAGTGTAAGACCCTAACCCGTAGTCACGCGATCAACGCCTAATCATACGGGTTTTGAGCTTACGTAAAACCACTCCCGATTAAAACTTTTAAAATTATGAGAAACATAAACCGTTGTGATCAAATACATATTCGATTCCCAAAGATTTATACATTTTAATAGTTAAAACATATACTAAGATTTTGCGTTTTATCGAGAGTTCCTTGAATTCTAATGCGGAAGCTTGATGAGTGTTCGAGTGTGTTCGGTTCTTATCGCGACTCGATCCTTGCTCCGGGATTTCCATCGAAGGTATACCTAGCACCATTACATAGATAATGGTTAGTTGTTTTGATAATAGCACATTTTAAATAGTTAACACGTTGATACGCGTCAAAACGGAACGAACGAGCTTGGAATACAAAGCAATTATTTTGGGATTACATTCCGCCGTAAGCTACGCTTCCAGCGTAAGCTACGTTGGTCAATGGATAAAATTTCCCGAGAGGGCCTGGCGTAAGCTACGCTGCCAGCGTAAGCTACGCTGGCCACTGGGCAAATTTTGCGAGAGGTTCTGGCGTAAGCTACGCTGCTAGCGTAAGCTACGCTGGACACTGGGCAAATTTCCTGAGATGGCCTGACGTAAGCTACGCTGCCAACGTAGCTTACGTTGGCCACTGGCTGAAAAACTCATTGATTCTACTTGCTTTTCCCCACTTTTGGCATCTCTTTTACTTATGTTCAAAGCCATTCCGGGGAACACTTGGGGACTCATTGATACCCTATTATCATGCATATAAGATACCATTTCTCAAAATCAAATACACCGTTTCGGTTATTCAATGCTTATGTTGATTTTACCCAATTCGACCCCTTAAGGCCATGGATTATACAAAGCCTTATTTGACCGTTCAAAAGGCATAACAATCATATTGTTGACACATTTGACACTTGTTTAACTAAAAGCATTGTCCGTTTTGTGTCATTATGACTTGGTTCTTAAATTTAACCTTTAGTAAATCTTTAAATTCCCAAAATGCCCCTTTATAGCCAAATCCTTAAATTTAGCCATCCATGGCGACACCTTTGATTCAACCCATTACCTTTGACTCATTGACTTATTTACAAACCTCTAAGTCCTTTCGGACTTAGATTTTCACATTTTCTCAAGTTTTCTCTTATTTAGTAAATTCTAAGCGCATTAGTGCGCATTGAAAATAGTTATGGAAATAACTTACTTGGCTTGCACCCATACTTCATGTGGGTAGTTTTAGTCCCCATGTTGCTTTGCCCAAAGGCGTTTAATTAGCTATGGACTTACCGGGTGGCCTTGACCCATATCCAAACCTTATGCTTACCCTCCATGATTCTTAGCATCAAGCGTGAAGGCGCTAGTGCATTTACCTGCGTGCTTTCTAGATAGACACATTAATTTCTCGGAACTCAAATGATAATATTTTGCATTTGATCCGTTTAACCTCATGAATCTTAATGCTTGGAATACAAGCATCAAGTATTGGACTCACATGGTGAGGACATCACCATTTGACTCGTTTAGACGCATAGTTCATAATGCTACGTTATTCGAGCATTTTATCTATGGTCCAAGCGACATCACACTTGACCTATTTAACACACGCTTTATTACTTCATTCAAATGATTTCATCGATCCGTTGAATTAAAACATCATTCCCACATCTCATTTTTAATTGACCCATTTGACGAAAATTCACCATTTGGGCATAACTCATTGTCTCGATTAAGGTCATAAACCACGTTTTGTATTGAGTGCACATAAGGCGACCCACTTAATAGATTCTACCCCTTGGGGTTTATCTTTATCACACACTCAAGGTTTAAGACTAACGTATACAACAATTAAGCTATGGTATAGTACTTTGGTGTAAGTAATACTTACCTTGTATTCACTCTCATTTACTTGCACTTTAAGCTCATATCCGCTTGACCCGCTTTGTTCGTTGATCCATTCCTTCCAAGCTTGCACCTAGCTTGATAAGATCAACCTTCACTATACTCATAAGATTAGTTAAGTTAGTCATCATATTCAATAACTAACACATCTCATGAGTTTATTCACACCAACATATCACTTTCCCAATTATCATTGGGCTATATTTTTCATGTGTGGTGTGATCCATCTTTTAAACATGTGTTTCACATTTTATATGCGGGTAATTCCATGATTACCCAAATCAAGTTATCACCTCAATTTGCAAACAACACTATTGAGGCGTTTCATCAAACACTTGGTGTGCACCCACCAAATTCAATTGATTTTCATGTGTTTTAAGTTAGCCAAAGCATACCCATTTAGCTAAACATCACCATATCATGTTATCTAGACTTCTTAGCCTAATTTCTCATTATAATAACTCCTAAGAGTTATCACAACTACTAACCATATGTGGTGTTCACCTAGATGTATAAACCCAAATTTTCACATATCACATAATCATATGAACATAGCAAGCATACATCTAAAATGATATTTATACTCAAATTAAACATGTTTGGGGCTCCCTAAGGTTAGAGAAACCTCCATCAACATACACCTTCACGTTTTTATAAAAACCCTAATTTCTCACCATGATCAAATATGGATTTAACATCAATTTGTACCAAATAAATGATACCTTTTTGTGTAATAAGCTTGGATAATCCGGATTTTAGCTCATGCATCGAAACCCCCCTCGATTTGGCTTGGATTTGAGCTTGAATTTGAGTGTTTAGGGTTTTGTGGATCATGGAGATGAATCTCCTGATCATACATGACATACACACCCACAATGTGTGTGTTTTATTGTTTTATTTGTATTTATAAAACCCACTTTATCATGTTGACAACTATGGCCCCTCAAGTTTAGTCTTGAGTTTGTTTTTAGATTATTACACTAACTAGAGTAGTCTCTTGTAATGGGTTTTAGTCTCGTTTTTATCCATTGACTAAGACATCCACCGCTAAATTCGCTTTCGATACTTTATCAATTACGCCTAATGGCGTATTTAGGCGAAACAAGATTTCGGGGTGTTACAAAAATCCTATGGGGTGAAGCCAAGAAGGAATGGGAACAGTTAAAAACGGACGAGGCGAAAGATCTCAAGCAAAAATCACGAACTAAATGGGCACTCGATGGCGACGAAAATTCTGGATTCTTCCATGCCATGATAAACTTCAACAATTCCAGCAAACGGATCAACGGGTTTCAAATTGATTGTGAATGGTGCACGGACCCGGCCAAACTGAAGTGCGAGGCAAGGAAATTTTTCGCCAAAAAATTCAGCGAACAAGTCTTTGATCGGCCAGGTTTTACGTGTCCTAATATTAACCGTCTTGACCCGGGGGAATCCATAAGGTTAACCGAACCATTTACGGTGGAGGAAATAAAATCGGCTATCTGGGTTTGCGAAAGTGACAAGGCACCCGGCCCGGACGGGTTCAACTTTGGGTTTTTCAAACACTTTTGGGATATTCTCAAAGACGACATCCTCCGCGTTATGCAGGATTTTCACGAGCATGGCACGATCAGTCAATGTTGCGCCTCTTCATTCATTGTGTTGATACCCAAATGTGTGGACCCGGTCTGTCTTAATGAGTTTAGGCCAATCAGTTTACTTGGCAGCATTTCCAAGATCATCTCCAAAACCCTCGCAAACCGGATACGGCCTGTTTTGAAAGACCTAATCTCGGAGTACCAGTCCGGTTTTCTCAGCCATAGGAACATCCTCGATGGCCCATTGATTGTTAATGAAATTCTAGCTTGGGCCAAGAAACACAAAAAGCCCACATTCATGCTCAAAGTTGATTTGGAAAAGACGTTCGATAGTATTAGTTGGAGCTTCATTCTTGAGGTCTTAAATCAAATGGGCTTTCCGGCGAAATGGCAACAATGGATCCATGGAATTTTATCCTCCGCGAGAGCGTCGGTTCTTCTTAATGGCTCACACACTCTAGAATTCCAATGCTATCGTGGTGTAAGGCAAGGTGACCCGCTCTCACCATACCTATTCATTATTGCCATGGAAGCGCTTTCCTGCTTCTTAAAAAAAGCCGAGGACTTGAATCTCATCAAAGGCGTCTTGCTCCCACAATCCGGACCTTCCATCTCGCACCTTATGTATGCGGACGATGTTGTAATTCTAGGCGAATGGGATGTCACAAATATCAAGAACGTGATCCGACTGTTTAGGTGTTTCTATCTCATTTCCGGCCTTAAATTAAATCTAAACAAGTCGGATCTTTTCGGTATTGGTGTACTTGACAGCAACATTCAAGAGGCAGCCTTGAACATCAATGTGCGTAAAGGCAACCTACCTTGCAAGCATCTAGGGGTCACAATCGGGGCGAATATGAACTTGGCAAAAAACTGGAAGCATGTTATCGATACATGTAACTCGAGGCTGTCAAAATGGAAAGCCAAAAATCTTTCAATTGGTGGACGGGTGGTGCTTCTTAAGGCTGTCCTCGATAGCCTTCCGATTTATAACTTCTCCCTTTTTCGAGCACCAAAGTGTGTCATTGAACAACTCGAGAGGCTGAGAAGGAGATTCTTCTGGGGGGGCTCGGATGAAAAACACAAAACCTCCTGGATCGCATGGGAGAGAGTAATTGGCCCAAAAGAAAAAGGTGGAATTGGTCTCGGATCCTTACAACACATGAACATGAGCCTCCTCCTTAAATGGTGGTGGCGTTTTATTAGTGAAGGTCCAAGTTTATGGAAGCAAGTTATTAAATCAATACACCACGAAACGAGATCATGGAGCTTCCTACCAATAAAGGCTTCAATCCCCGGTATTTGGAACTCTATCATCAAGGTGGAAAAGGATTTTGAAACGGTTAATATCAATGTTGTGAGCTTGTTCAAAAGGGTACTTGGTAATGGGTTGCATACACGGTTCTGGATCGATCGCTGGCTCGGGGAAACACCACTAAGGTACACCTTTCCAAACCTGTTCGCTTTAGAGGCTAACAAAAACTGTACGGTCGCGGACCGCTTTTCTGTTTTGGGAAACAATTCGGGTGGGGGCTGGGTTACACAGGGTAACATAATGGGTGGGGTTTGGGCTTGGATTCGTGAACCATTGCAGGCTGTGGAACGCAAAGAACTGGAAGACTGCAGCAACTTAATCTGCGGCTGTCTTCTCAGCGCTTCTTCTGACGAGTGGAAATGGGACGCGGACATCTCTGGGGCTTTCTCAACAGCCTCCTCCCGTCGCTTGCTGGCACTTAATGCAGCCCCTTTTTATCCGTTTAAATGGTCGTCATGGGTACCAAAGAAAGTCAACATTTTGGCGTGGCGTGCGGAACAAGATAGACTATCAACAATGGAAGGATTAATCAAGAGAAACATCGTTAATTCATCCCCAATGTGCAGCCTTTGCGGAGATTATACCGAGAATGCAAATCATTTACTTATTCATTGTTACGTGGCTTCAAATCTTTGGCAAAAGGTGGCGGAATGGTGCAAGATCCCTCCAATTTTCGCATTTGACTTTCGTGAACTTCTGGAATCAAGTAACATCAACGGACTGAAGAGAACCAAAAAGAAGGCAATTTATGCGATCATACTCACAACGTGCTGGGTGATATGGAAAGGCCGAAATGACAAGATCTTTCGTGGAAAAAGAGCTAACTTGGAAGCATTGATGGGTGAAATAAAAGCGCAATCACATCTTTGGATTACAAACAAAGCAAATGGCATCACAAAAGACTGGGCGAAATGGGTATCCTTCGAGATTTGGTGAGGCAAGATATGGTCAATGGAAAGGATGTAATTGTATCATTGTTTTAAGTAATTTAGAATAATGGGGTTAAATGTATTATGGGTTGGGTGATTGGTGAATTAACATCTAATGAGTATCTTGCTTATAGATGTAGATGTATATATTTTGAGAAGATGAAATGAAAGTTGTTTGCCATTCAAAAAAAAAAAGATAAACTATAGAAACAAACTAGACTATAAAAGACACAATTACTTGACTAACAAGATAGTTCTACATAAAGTTAGATTACCCAAGTTAAATGATACATTCTTTTTCCAGATCGTTAAATGTTTTGGGGTTGTTAAATTTTCATTTAATATAAACAGCAATTCTAACCAACTATTAAAAATGTAACTATTAATAACACAATAGTCATAGAAATCCTAAAGTATAAAATCCTAAACACCTCCTAAAAGTTATGACGGTGTGTGTCATCTTATATCAGGGGAGTAAAAAAACTCATGGCTTGAAGAACGCTTGAAGCTGAATTTAGCTTAGAAAAAGCTCGCTTTATATGGCTCGGTTTAGCTCAGATTATTTTACTTATAATATATTTTATTTTTATATACACATAGTATTTTATAAAGATTTGGTTATCGTTTGCATGTATTTAAGCGTGTAATTGGATATCTATGGCATATTTGAGGGTTGATTAGGATGCTAATGAACATACATCGTATTTCGTTGAAATTTGAATCTTATGTTGGCTTGTAATCTAATAGGCTGAACTTATCTTGGATACGTATTGTTGAACCATTGAATAATATTTTAGACTATTGAATTTTTAAAGCAGTGTACTAAATTTTTTTGAGCCTAACCAAGTTGAGCCGATTAAGCTCGGTCAAAAACCAAGCCAAGCTTGAGTCTGGATTTTTAGCTTGGTTTATAATCTAGAGGAGCCTGAGCTTGCCCTAATTCGACCCAACTCATGAATAACCCTATCTTATACCAGGCCGGCATGCCATTAACGAGTCGACATCTTAATGAAAGGGGTGTTTGTGGTCCGTTCGAATAAGTTGGCGAGAGATTTGGCCTAAACCGTTGCCTACAATTTTGAGAAACAATCAAACAACATAACAAACCATACATGATGGGTGGGTCAATATAGTTTTCACGGTTCGGTTCTTACACTTAGTTTGAAACCGAACCGGATCGTATCTTAAACTAGCTGTGCCATGTGAGCTGCTTCAATTTGAATGATTCAATCAACTTCAATGTACTTTAAACACCCCTTATGAGTTATGAGTATTGAAGGACCATTTGTTATTTTTAGCATTCCACCAAGAAAAAGCACCTAAAGGAACACATTTGAATCTTTTCACAGATCCACTTTTCATTGGCTTGGGCTTTATTTATACCTTTCTTTTTCTTTGAAATATAAAAATAGTCAAAACAAAACAAAACTAAAAAAACAACCTGGTAACTTCTCCATCTTTTCTTAAAAATTCCTCATATGTCTTGTGCATTTAATGAGATACCCACCATCACACACAACTTCTCTTTACAACTTCTCTGATCTAAATTTAAAACCTCCTCACTCTACTCTACTCTAGGGTTTCATTTTCACATATTTCCTCACTTTTACCCAACTTTTTTATGTTCCTAATAAATCACCCATCTTTTTCACAATTTGTCCATATTATTATTATTATTATTTGCTGCTTGTGGATCTCCTGTTTCTGGTAATTTCTTCACTCCCTTCTTTTCTTGCTTCTGTTAGTGATCAATTAAGGCCAAAAGACTGTCTTTTTCATCTGTTTTTTTTTTTTTTTTTTAATTTGAAGTTAAAATGGTTTCAAGATTCAATCCCTTCTTTTCTTGCTTCTGTAAGTGATCAATTTAGCTAAAAAAAGATTGTCTTTTTCATCTGGGGTTCTTAAATTTGTAGCTAAAATGATGAATTTACCTCAAAAATATTATATTTTTCATCTGGGGTTTTTAAAATTTTGAAGTTAATTTGGTTTCAAGATTCAGTCCCCTCTTTTCTTGCTGATGTAAGTGATCATTATAGGTAAAAAATATTATCTTTTTTTTTTTCTTCTTCTTTTTTTTTTTTAAATTTGTACTTAAAATGGTTTCAAGATTCAGTCCCCTTATTTCTTGCTTCTGTAAGTGATGAATTAAGGTAAAAAAATTATCTTTTTCATATGGGTTTTATAAATTATAGTTAAAATGATGAATTTAGGTAAAAAAAGATTATCTTTTTCATATTGGCTTTATAAATTTGTAGTTGTAATGATGAATTAAGGTAAAAAAAATTATTTTTTTCATTTGGGTTTTATAAATTATAGTTAAAATGATGAATTTAGGTAAAAAAAAAATATTATCTTTTTCATATGGGCTTTGTAAATTTGTAGTTATAATGATGAATTTAGGTAAAAAGATTATCTTTTTCATATGGGCTTTATAAATTTGTAGTTATAATGATGATTTAAGGTAAAAAAGATTATCTTTTTCATCTGGGCTTTATAAATTTGTAGTTATAATGATGATTTAAGGTAAAAAAGATTATCTTTTTCATCTGGGCTTTATAAATTTGTAGTTATCATGATGATTTAAGGTCAAAAATATTATCTTTTTCATATGGGCTTTATAAATTTGTAGTTAAAATGGTGTCAAGATCATACTCAAATTTGCTAGATCTCGCCTCCGGTGAGTTTCCGTCATCGTCGTTTACCCGAATGACCCGACAAATCCCCCGAATCATGACTGTTGCCGGCATAATCTCCGACATAGACGACGACCGGTCAGAAAGTGTATGCTCCGACATATCATCATCCTCGGTCCAACACGACCGTTTAATAATAGTAGCCAACCAACTCCCAATCAAAGCTCACCGGAAAACAGATGGTTCTAGAGGTTACACATTCAGTTGGGATGAAAACTCACTTCTTTTGCAGTTAAAAGACGGTTTAGGCGATGAAGATATCGATGTTATTTATGTCGGTTGTTTGAAAGAAGAGATTCATCCAAACGAACAGGATGAAGTTTCTCAGACCCTTTTAGAAACTTTCAAATGTGTGCCTACTTTCTTGCCACCAGAGTTGTTTACTCGGTTCTATCATGGGTTTTGTAAGCAGCATCTGTGGCCTCTGTTTCATTACATGTTACCGTTGTCACCGGATCTTGGTGGTCGGTTTAATCGATCGTTATGGCAAGCTTATGTGTCTGTTAACAAGATTTTTGCTGATAGAATCATGGAAGTGATTAACCCGGAAGATGATTTTGTTTGGATCCATGATTACCATCTCATGGTGTTGCCAACGTTTTTGAGAAAACGGTTCAATCGGGTTAAACTCGGGTTTTTCCTGCATAGCCCATTTCCGTCGTCTGAGATTTATAAGACTTTGCCTGTTAGAGATGAGTTGCTTAGAGCTCTGTTGAATTCGGATTTAATCGGGTTCCATACGTTTGATTATGCGCGGCATTTTCTTTCGTGTTGTAGTCGGTTGTTAGGGATTTCATATGAATCGAAGCGAGGGTATATAAGTTTGGAATATTACGGGCGGACTGTTACTATTAAGATTCTTCCTGTTGGTATTCATATGAACCAGCTTCAGTCTGTGTTGAACCTTCCGGAGACAGAATCGAAGGTTACTGAGCTCGTTAACCAGTTTCAGAATCAGGGGAAAACGATGTTGTTGGGTGTCGATGATCTTGATATATTTAAAGGTATTAGCTTGAAGCTTCTAGCGATGGAACAGCTGCTGATTCAGCATCCTGAGTGGCAAGGAAAAGTCGTGTTAGTACAGATAGCGAATCCGGCTAGAGGAACTGGAAAAGATGTAAAAGAAGTCAAAACCGAGAGTTACTCGACAGTGAAACGAATTAATGACACATTTGGGAGGCCAGGATACGACCCTGTTATATTGATCGACGAGCCACTTAAGTTTTCCGAACGTGTGGCGTATTACGTGGCGGCAGAATGTTGTTTAGTGACAGCTGTAAGAGACGGGATGAATCTTATACCATATGAATACGTTATCAGCCGTCAAGGAAACGAGCGGCTGGATAAGGTCCTAGGCTTAGCACCTTCTGCACCAAAGAAAAGCATGTTGGTTGTTTCTGAGTTCATAGGTTGTTCACCATCTTTAAGTGGCGCGATTCGGGTCAACCCGTGGAACATTGATGCCGTGGCAGACGCAATGGATTGTGCATTGGAATTAAGCGAGCCCGAGAAGCAATTGAGACATGAAAAACACTATAAATATGTTAGCAGCCATGATGTCGGGTATTGGGCTCATAGTTTTTTTCAAGATTTAGAGAGAACGTGTAAAGATCATGTGAGAAGACGGTGTTGGGGGATTGGATTCGGGTTGAGTTTTAGAGTGGTTGCGTTAGATTTAAACTTTCGGAAGCTTTCAATGGAACACATAGTTTCGGCTTATAAAAGAACTACAACACGAGCTATACTTTTGGACTACGATGGTACTTTAATGCCTCAATCTTCTATCGATAAAAGCCCTAGTTCTAAAACAATAGAAATGCTCAACACTTTGTGTCGAGACAAAAACAATATGGTTTTTGTCGTGAGTGCCAAGAGTCGAGACACGCTTGCGGAATGGTTTGCTGATTGTGATAAGCTCGGGCTTGCAGCTGAGCATGGGTGTTTCCTTAGGTACTCGTATTCTCTCTTTTATCATTTGTACTATAGGTGGCAAAATCGGTGGGTGGGTTGGGTAACGGGTCTAAATGGATTTGGGTCAAAACGGCTAGTTTGTGTAATGGTCGAAACGGGCTTTTCATTGATCCAAAACCCTCTCGTTTTTATTTTTATACGCGGAAATTTCGTCGCGTATCTACGTTTTTTTTTGGGTATCTACTTTATTTTCGTATCCACTTTATTTTTTGAAAAATTCGGTCAAGTTTGTATGTTGCACGACATTTCCAATGATACATGGGCATAAAGTAGATAGGATAAATTTGTTCGCGTATTTCATGGCTATAGAGGTATATTATGGTCTGCACGCGCTTACTAATGTAGAAGTGAACGAAAAGAATGTTCACATTGTGATTATCTCGTTAAAAATACGACCTTTGACGCGTTTGATTCATTCTCTTTTAATAAAATCTAAAACTTTACCTGTTATAAGAGTTGAAAGATAACTCGAAGCAATTTAGAATACGAACGGGTCAAATTTGCAAGCTACCATTTACGTTTTGTGTGGTGAATGCAGGCTGAAGCGTGACGACGAATGGGAAACTTGTGTACAAATTGAAGAATGTAGTTGGAAACAGAACGCCCGACCCGTTATGAGTCTATATACTGAGACCACTGATGGGTCAACCATTGAAGATAAAGAAACCGCCATGGTCTGGTCTTATGAAGACGCTGACCCTGATTTCGGATCATGTCAAGCCAAAGAGCTTCTAGATCATCTTGAAAGTGTGCTTGCAAACGAGCCTGTTACCGTGAAAAGAGGGCAGAGTTGCGTCGAGGTCAAACCGCAGGTATGAGTTAAATACTTTTAGTCAAATGAATATAATAACCTCTTTTTTTTAGTAAATACACAACATATGTTAAATGCGCGTGCAGGGCGTAAGCAAAGGGTTGGTGGTAAAACGACTATTGACCATGATGCATGACCGAGCAATGGTTCCCGACTTTGTGCTGTGTATAGGAGATGACCGGTCGGATGAAGATATGTTTGAGGTGATTACTAGTTCTGTAGCTTCAGGGGAATTGATTTCTCCAAAAGCTGAGGTTTTTGCGTGTACGGTTGGGAATAAACCGAGTAAGGCTAAGTATTATCTTGATGACACGGTTGAGATTGGTCGATTGATGCAAGGATTGGCTTCGGTCTCGGAACAATCGGTCAATGTTTTTGCTTTTGAGTGATGGGGGGTTTATTACACATGTAGGAAGTATGTACATATTTCTACGTTATGTTGTTTGTGTTGTAATTTAAATGGGACAATGGTGATTTGCCCTCAAAACGTTGTTGATAAGAGTTGAAATCATGCTAGCAAAATGACATTAAAAGTATTTTAGTTCTTAATTTGTTATTTACCAGGGGTTTATTTTTAGTAGGTTATACGAGCTTGTGCGAGTATGAAGTGTATACGTCTGTATAAATTTTTACTTTTACTTGTAGTAGGTTATATGAGCTCGTATGAGTATGAAGTGTATACGTTTGTATAAATTCTTTGGCTATGTGTATTATGTCGAGATTTCCCCAGCTGTTACTTCTTGAGCTTCACCGTCTTTTAGGGCTGTTTGGTAAGCCTCTTAATGAGGTTCTGAATCATTCAGCACTGAATGATCAGTGCTGAATGATTCAGCATTCAGTGCTGAATGAGCGCGTTTGTTTTAGCTTCTGAATGAAATGGTTAAGCCTGAACTATTAAGATTTGGGATGTTGCTGAACCATTAAGCACTGAACTAGGCTGAAGCTTAACTAGACTCTCCTACCAATGTGGGACAAGAAAATTAACCATTAAGAGGTCCAACTTTATGATTCAGCACTTAACCATTCAGACCTCTTAATGATTGAGCACTTAATCAATAAACAACCCCTTAGCCATGGTACTATTATATACCGTGACAATGTGTCAATGCTATTCATCGTATATCTTTCAACTAATTATATCTGTCTCAAAAGAGGTTTATGCCTCGAAGAATGGTATAACACATACCATAACCATGTTTAAAGCTCCAATATACTTCGAGGGGATCAATAACTATGCAAAATATCTTGCGGGAATCACTCCATTGATTTTCACATGTTAGTTACAATGTCATTATCTTAAGGAAGTTATGTATTCATATATATAAACCAAGAGGACCACCTCTTAGGTATGATCTAAATCTTATCTCTAGAATTTTGTTAAAAAAAATCCCTAAACCACCATGATTGATTTTACCAATGGAGATACCATGGCTATTAACGAGTTGAGTTGAGTTCTACCTTGTTTAAGCTTAAGTTCGACTCGCTTAAATTTTTTAGGGCTGGAGCCCGTTTGTTGTTTATAAACAACATTTATTATTTTATTCCAAAATGATTATTTTTATTTATATTTATGGTTATAATCTTACTTTCGGTATATAAAAAATATTATTTGCTTTATTACGTATAGTTAAGTTATATAAAATGACAATATTTCAATTTATATAAATAATCTAACTCGTAAAGTCTCGCGATCATATCCAATCTCGGTACACGAAGTTCAATATCGAGCTCAGTACACTTATTTTCTTTTGTATAAATCAACTTAAAAAGCGATTACACTTTTCCAGGCGATACGTATAATATAAAGGAATAATGGAAATAAATAATCCCAACTATTGACTATTGGCCAATAACAGTCCCAACTACGAAAATCACCAATATTGGTCCCAACTTTCGACATATTGGAAACCAACAGACCCAAACTAACGGAGACTAACTCTGTTAGTGTGATGCTGACGTGGCATGCCACGTAGGATCATTTTGCCACGTGGCATGCCACGTAGGATCATTTTGCCACGTGGCATGCCATGTAGGATGCCACGTATGATCATCTTGCCACCTAAGCATGCCACGTCAGCATCACACTAACGGAGTTAGTCTCCGTTAGTTTGGGTCTGTTGGTTTCCAATATGTCGAAAGTTGGGACCAATATTGGTGATTTTCGTAGTTGGGACTGTTATTGACCAATAGTCAATAGTTGAGATTATTTATTTCCATTTTTCCTAATATAAAAATACAAGGCTTTTCCTTTTTTTTGTGTTAGATGATTTTTGGTCTGAGCTTTCGTCAGAACTTGACCTGGAAAATGTTTCCAAGGGCCTGAAAGTTTTCAGAGTTTACTTAACGAGAGAAATGAAAAGAAAATAAAGACCTCCCATCCCTTTATTTTCTTTTCTTCTCAAATCACTCGAATTTGGGATGATGAAAATAAATATCGTCTTCTCTCCATTTTCCCATGTTTCCTTTCTAAACTGGAACATTCATCCTCCCATTTTTTTCCCTCTTAAAATAAAAACTCTCAAACATCCAATCTTCTATTTTCTTTCTTTTCACTCTTAAAAAAAGAAAGAAAGACTCTCGAACAAGGTCTCTTTGTTTTTCTTTTATCTTGCTTTCCTTCCTTAAACCAGAGCGAATGAAAAATGGACCACCACTAGTCCACCATGACACCAAAGTCCCTTAACTTCTACATCTCCACTCTCCAATCACTAACCTCCATCAACCATCTCCATCAACTCCATGCCCATATCCTCAAAACCCACCTTTCCCATAACATTTTCCTATTAACCCGTGTAGCACACGCCTACTTAAACTTCGGTTACCCAACTGTTGCACAAAGGTTCATTGTCAGCATTATAAACAACCCACCTTTATTTCTATGGAATGAGACCATCAAATGTTATTCTCAATACGGTCATTACAAACAATCCATCAATCTTTATTATCATATGCTCCGTAACGGCCACAAACCCAATGCCTTCACCTTTACTTTCGTTTTAACTGCCTGTGCTAGGTTAAAGTCTGTTTTAGATGGAATGATAGTTCATAGCAATGTTTTGTTATATGGGTTTGAGTTTAATGAGTTTGTTGTTACTGGGTTGATTGATTTTTATTCGAAATGTGGGGAATTGGGTTTTGCACGCCAAGTGTTTGATGAAATGCCGGTGAGAAGAACCGCCAGCTGTAACGCGTTGATGGCGGGGTTTGTGTTGGGGGAAATGTTTGAGGATGTTTTGGGTCTTTTTAGTGAGATGAATAAGATGGGGATTAAAGGGGATGGGATGACTATGGTTAGTGTGTTGCAGGCGTGTGCGTATTTGGGTGCGTTGCAACAGGGGAGATGGGCGCATGATTATGTTGTTAGGAATGGAATGGGGATTAATGTTTATGTCGGTGCAGCTTTGATTAATATGTATGCTAGGTGTGGTAGCATAGAAGAGGCTCGTCGAGTTTTTGATACAATGGGGCAGAAAGATGTTGTTGCTTGGACAGCGATTATATGTGGGTATGGAATGCATGGTCTTGCGCGTCTTTCAGAAGATCTTTTTGTTGAAATGGTAAGAAATGGGTTGAAACCCGATGCTGTGACGTTTGTTGGCGTTTTAGCGGGTTTTAGTCATAACGGCATGGTTGATAAAGGGTGGTGTTATTTTAATAAAATGTCGAATGAGTTTGGTGTGAAACCGGCTTTAGAACATTATAGTTGTATGGTTGACATGCTCGGTAGGGCTGGTAAGTTGAAAGAAGCCGAAGAACTTATAAGAAATATGCGTGTAAAACCTGATTCTAAGATATGGGGTGGACTGTTAAACGCTTGCAAGATTTATAAAAATTACGAAATGGCTGAAAGAGTTGTGGCCGAGATTTTAAAACTGGATCCAACTAATGCGGGATGGCATGTACTTATGTCAAACATCTATGCAACTTCTGGAAAATGGGACCAAGTAGCCGTAATGAGACGAAGTATGAAAGCAAAAAAGTTGGAAAAATCACCTGGATGGAGCTCGATTGAAGTTGCAGGCCAAATTCACTCGTTTCTTGCATGTGATCAATCACATCAAATGTCAAAAGAGATTTACGAATATCTGAAGGGTGTTAAAGAAAAGATGAGGGCCGAAGGTTATGTGCCCGAATTAGGCGTTGTGTTTGAAAAAGTTGATGATGAGGAAACTAAGGAGGAAATGTTGTTTTATCATAGTGAAAGATTGGCTGTAGCATTTGGGATCTTAAGCACCTCTAATGGTGATGTGCTGAGGGTGATGAAGAACTTGCGGGTGTGTGTCGATTGTCATCATGTTATTAAGTTTATATCTCGAATCACATGTAGAGAAATCATTGTTAGAGATGTTAAAAGATTTCATCATTTTAAGGATGGTGTTTGTAGTTGTGGAGATTATTGGTGATGGAGACTTGATGAACAACTTTACTATTTCATGGAGTTTTTTTTTCGTAACAATACATCAAAGTTTACGCGTAACTGGTGCAAACATGAAGGCATTAGATGTGCATTTTTAGGATTCCAAACAAATCAGCAAATAAAACATATAACAGGTAATTGTCAAAAGAGTGTTATAAGTGATTCCGTCCATGATTTCAGTTGTTATACCAGCCATATTATAGGATATAATATACATATCCTAACTGATGTCGGTTTTTGTAGGTACTATAAATAAAGGTTTGTAATACACACAAAAGGGTATCCATCCAAACTACAGACATATGACATTAGTCCAAAACCGTTCAGGTACACATGTGATTCTTTTGCTATTCAAATGCTTTGTATATGCTATACTATGTCATGTCTACAATTGCAAAGATTTGCGTACGTTTTCTACAATACTGTATAATCATCGATATGTTAGTTGAAATGTTGAATTTTACCTCTATTATCATCCAAAGCAAGTCTGACGTCAAATTTTGGACCAAAATCAATTTACAATAGCAATTAGAGAAGTACTGAAATACATCTAGCCTTTTTCCTTGTTTAAATACGCCGTTCACGCCATATTAGAACACATTTTTATTACTTTTGAGTTTACTAAAAGATTTAGTATATTTAGATGGCCCTAATGAGCCTGTATGAACACCATAATATACTCACTAACTGTTACCTAAGTAATGTTTGTATACTCAGAAAATTTGTCTTATTTGTTTATCAACTATATTTTCTGTATTCGTATCTTGTCTTTTATGAAGGTTAGAAATTAGAATGTGACATACTAATATTTTTCATTCCAGTATTGAAATAACGACCAATTAAATAGTTCATTTCAATCAACCAGGAAACTAGGTTTACTGTGGTCCGCACAACAATGACACATTCAGAATAATAGTTTGATCTTTGTGGATCTAATGCAGCTATGCAAGAATACTACTATAATTTTTAACTTAAATTCATGAACGCTATATTCAATGGTGGGAGCGAACATGTACAGGGTTGCAAGTTGGAAAGAAGCGTTGGGCACATTTTAAAGAAGATTGTCAAATTGGAAGGCAAAACTATTATCTTTTGCGGGAAGGGTGACTTTGGTAAAATAATCGGTACTTGGTAGTTGACCCAGATACCCAGTTATTTCTTGTCATTATTTAAGGCCTTGATAGCCGTAACAAAAACAATGGAAGGAATTGAAGCTTCGAAAAAAATTTTGGGGACTAGGAGTAGGGGGGATACGAGAGTTAAATTTAGTTCTTCTGTTGAAATGGTAGTGGCGGTTGAAGATGGACCCGGATCAACTATGGGAGTAATCAAGTCAATTCATTACAACGCGAAGCTAGTATTTCCAATTCCAATAAAAAAAAATCAAGCACAAGTGTATGGAAGGCAGTTGTGAGTGTAGAAAAGGAACTAAGCAAGTATGCGGTGGTAGTACAAGACAGTGGCAAAGCTTGACCCGAAGGTTCGGGGGGTCGGAAGTCATCGGGGGTTCGGAAGTCACTGGTTTCGGGGGGTCGAAAACCTATATTTTCAAAATTTTCTATACGGATACTATATAATCGGAACTTCTATGCGAAAAGCCGGGGGGGGGGGGGGGGGGGCGGCCGCCCCTCCCCGCCCCAACAAACCTGCGCCACTGGTACAAGACAAAATGAGAAGTACAGTATGCATGCCAGCAAGCGTGTTTTTGTGGAACAAGATAGCTACACTATGAGTTAATATGTTTGCGTGGCAAGCGGTGGGCGGGAAAATACCTACTGCGACAGCATTGATAAGTAGGGCTATGACGCTTCAATCAAACATGTGCGCCTTGTGTGGATCGGAGGAAGAGAGTGCAGGCCATGTGTTGATCAGTAGTGCAGTCGCAAAGGAAGTATGGCACTAGGTTTTTGGCTGGATTAAAATACCGGCTGGGAACATACGTGAATCGGAGACTGATTTGCTGCAAAGTGTACAAGGGCTGAATGCATCGAATGAACGGAGGATGATAATTCATGCGGTTTACTTGCTTGGCCTATGGATTGTTTGGAACGCGAGAAACGGGAAACAATTAAAAGGCAGAAGTGCTTCTGTAAACAAAGTCACTGAAGAAATCAAGATAGTAAGCTTTGAATGGATAATATTAATACATAAAGTGTCTAAATCCAACATGGGAGGAATGTGTTAGTTTTGAAATGTGTTAGTTTTAACAAGATTATGTGCAGTGTGGGTGGTTAGCCTGTTTTATTGTTATTTGATGTACCCGGGTTCAATTCATTTTGTATATATATATATATATATATATATATATATATCTACAAACGAAGTATTTACAGCATGAAAATCATCAGATTAGTAAATGAATTATGAAGTATCAAATCTTTAAAAATAAATACCCAAAAACCTAAATCAAACTCATATATATTCAGATTGAAGCAATAGGCCGGACATAGGTGAAGCAATGGAATAGGAGAAATAATTAGGAATTTAAAAGGGAGTTAATTAAGCGTGACAAATCGGGCTACGGGTCAAAACAGGTTACGAGCAAAACGAGTTTGGGTTAAAATGGACAATATATAAGAAGTATTAATTTGGTTCAGGTCCAAACGGGTTTTGATAGTCAGTCACCTTAGAGAAAAAGTATCAAAATAGGTTCACCCGCTATATGTATATTTTTTTAGAGGGGCTTGTGGCAACTGGTAGCAGTGACGGCAAAGGTGGTGGAGATGGCGAAGGTGGTGGCGGCAGCAGTGGAGGTGGTGGTGTCAAGGAGAGATGGTTTCCGGGTGACGGTGGCGGGTGGTTGTGTGGTCAATGGTGGTGGAGGCGGCTACGATGGTGGCGGAGATGGGGACAGTGGTGGTGGTGCCAACGCAATTTTTATGGGTAATGAATAATTTAGACCTGTTTTAAGTTAACAACTTTAAAAAGAGTTCACCGTTTTTACCCGATGCCTACTTTAAGTTGACCAAAGATAACCCGTTATCTCAACCCAAATTAACCCATATACAATTTTTTGTAGCCCAAATCAACCTACTATTTGAAGAATGGGTCGTGAGTGTCACCTATAGGAATGGCTACACATGTTAAAACAAAAATAGATCAAAACCAATCTTCATAATCAAAAGCAAATAATCATGCTAAAGCTTGTGCAGAGAACCAATATGTCTTTATCCCTTTGGCCTTTGATACATTTGGCTCCCTAGCGCTAGAAGCTATTCGTTTCTTGACTAGGGTCCAACGAGTCGTCCACAGCAATAGTTCATCTCCAGATGGGCAAGGATTTGTCTTTAGTAAACTAGGGTTCGCTATTCAAAAGGGGTGGCGGCGCAGCTTGTTGCCCGTCTACCTTCTATTGTAATGTAACTTTCGTATTTTGTTTTAATGAAAGGATTATTATTAAAAAAAGAAGAAGCAAAGATTGATATATTATACTCTCACTTGGAATTTGAGTAACTGTTTAGTTTGATACCACTCTATTCATGAGTATTGTACATAAAGAAAAGGAGTCTAGTACGACCTTTGCTCTAATTATAAAGGGAGCGCAAGAGTAACATGTGTAGTTTCAACTATTTCACACGAGTAACGAATTACATTCAACTTCAGCAAGTTTCATTGAACATAACATGTTAAGAGCTCACTAAATCTTTTCTTATGTCTATTTCTGAAGAATTAACCATCAAATTTGATACTTCAACTGCATCATCTAGATGTTATCGACAAACATGATGATCGATGGATGGAGTTGTACTAGGACGCTCATAGGGGATTACACCATCACGTAACTTTCTCTTGTGCCTTACGATACGAGTCTGAGAAAATATGTATTATTTAGTCTACTTAATTTTCTCAAGGATTGATCACAATGATAGTGGACTGATTTTTTTGTAATTTGTAGTACATCTACAAAATTTCAAATTTGAACGTTAGCATTTTCGAGTTCTAGTAATTAATTACCCTATGCTTATAAAAAAGTAAATTTCTAATATGCTAATATTTTACTTAATAATGAAACTGTTAGAAGAATAATCTTGATTCATAGAAAGACATGTGTTAATTAAGTTATGTACATATGTTAGGTATTATTATGTCAAGTCCTAAGTCTAGAAAAACATTATATGTGAACCGATATGTCACATATTATTGCTAAGGGTCACGTCAGTTATGTTTAGGGTCGCGTCGGTTGATATGTGCCGATTCATTATGTATATATAGGCCTAAACATTGTATTTCTAAAGTGTGTGAAAGTCTAAGTTTATAAAACTTCCTTTCAAAACTTCCCTCCATATTTTTCCCTCTCTAAAACCGATCGCATACTATCAATACAAACCAGAATTCATTCAGTTTTCAACATGGCATCAGAGCCAACGATCCAAAGAACCTGTGGTATTTTCGATGTTAACAAGAACGAAGCAGAAGCGATGGGGACAGACGGCGGTTATGGTGTTGGACCGCTAATCCCTAATCTAGTGTATGATCATGGGGATCATAGATGGAAGGCCAAGAAGGAAAATTCCGAGAGTAGTGGAGACTCTCTTAACATAAAGTTATCTTCGTTTAACATTGGGTCTAGTAGTGTATCCGTGAGGGATCACGAAGTGAAGAAGAAGAACGCACAAAAGGAATTCAATAGGCAAGTCAAGATCGACAAAGAAGTGCCCGAATATCCATCTACCATGTGTTGTAGTAAGTGCAAAGAACCCTTTCATTATAGGCGTAATTGTCCTAAGAAAATTGGTAAAACCGAATTTATGATTAAGGGTAGTGATGAAAAGGGTTGGAATGATTTGTGGTTTGTAAGTTTGACTCGCCAAGAACACGGTTGTGGCAACAAAAATTTGTTTATAGTGTTAAACAATTCGTTTGGTATAGAAGGTTGCCCGAAAGGTTATAGAAAAGAATATTTTCGTGGTAAAGGATCGGTAGCGATTACAAGTGGTGGACAAGAGCACAAGATTCAAAACGTATTTTATGTGCCCACAGTTAGAAAGAATATATTGAGTGTTGAGAAGTTAACACAAGAGGGATTTGAGATAGAATTTGAAGGCGATGTATGTTACATCAAGAAGCCGATTATTCAAAAGTTTAGAAGGGTTATACTATGTCGTATTTGTGAATCGGATGACCATTTCACATTCAAATGTCCCGCATATGATCGTGATAATAAGAAAGAAAAGAATGAAAGCCGTAGCACTAGTAATACACACAGCCGAACCAAAACAGAAAATGTCGAATGGTTCAAAGACAAAGGAAAGCGGGTTAGATTTGAAGGCGACAAGATGGAGGGTATAACCAATGAAGATAAAGAAAGAGCGTCCATTTTCAAGCATTTTGACGACTATTCCATTAACAAAGATCAATATGAAGGTGTTATGGAAAGAGATCCGGTAATGTATCCAACCGAAAGATCCCAATTGCAAGATTGTATTGTCTTTATGGATATGATCCATATTACTAGCACGGTTGAAAGATACAAGAGAAGGTTCGAATTAGAGTTTGAAAGAACCGTAGATTGGTTTATGAAAAAGTTCTTACAAATAAGAATTAGAGCACCAATCCCACCAAGAGACGAAACGGGTTATCCAATATGTTTGTTGGATCTTTACAAGACGGTACAAGTATTTGGTGGTTATGAAAAAGTGACAAGAGATGAAAATTGGACGGTAGTGGCCATGTCAATGGGATATGGAAGAGGTTTGCCAAGCCTAGTGTCAAAGATGGATATTACAAGAAATTTGAGGCAAACATATGTTCGTTACTTGGAGATGCTAGAGTGGTATCATCTCAAGTACAAAGGAAGAGAGTTAGTGGTCGAAGTCAACGAAGAATCAATGGAAGATCACAAGAAGAAAGGAGCCGAATGGGAAGACTCGGACCTGCCCCCGAAGAAGCGCTCAAGATCCTCATCAAGTGAAGACTCAAGCCAAAGTGCATGGAATCAAGATTAGGGGGAGCAAGGCCGACCCAAATGCAAGTAAAAACAAGCTAGGGCTTTGGGCCCCCAAAATTTTAGGGCCCAATTCAAAAGATATAAAGGTGTAACTTGGAATATAATTTTACTATTGAGCAATGATAACAAGTATGCAATTGCTATCCACCGGTAACAGGTGCATGTTGTTTCTGGAAACAGTCCGGTTCGAATCCAAGGCTCGATGGCCCAGCAATTTTTTTATATCTTTCTTTGTTGTATTCTGTAAATTGGGGTATCTAGAGATGAGAAATATGGAATAATCCAAACATAGAGCATTCTTTTGTTAGTATATTTAGTCTCGATAAATAAATTTATAACAGTTTTAGTAAAAGCAAAGCTTTTAAGTTTGAATGACAAATTCACGAAGCCTCATAAATTTCTATAAACATTATTATAATTTGTGCGGTGGTGTATTTAATTTGATAAGGATTTATGATTCTCAATTCTAAAGGAAAAACAGAGCGTATTAAAGTGTACTGAATGTTAGAGTACTAACTCGAACTCATTTAAACTATATGATACTTGTGAATTGTAATGTATCTAGGTTAAGTGATTTTGATGAGAAACCTCAAAAATTTATATTTTTTTCCATATCATATAATACTGAACAAAGAAATATTCATGGTTTCGTTGTGTTTTTAGCTTCTATAAACCTAAAACTATGATACTTTTGACAACTCAGAAAATCACCAAGTTTATGATGGCGATTTAATCCCGATGGGCTGTGTTCGTTTGGGCTGCATTGGGTCTACGTAAAAGTCTATACAAAAAGAGATAATGTTTAGTTAATGTTTTAGTTATCTTGTTTATTTGAATTTATGTTTATCTAGAATGGTCTATAGTAATTAGAATTAGAGTCTAATAGTGATGCTTGGAAAGCAAGTAATAGTTATATATAAATAGATGGTCTAGGGTCAAGAGTCTTGTATCACAAAATTTGCATCTTTCAAGTTCAATAAAATCAAAAAGAGTCGTGGGTAGTTCCCCACAAAATTGCCGTGTTCTTGGTTTTGATCGATTGTTTTCCAACAATTGGTATCAGAGCCGATACGGTTCTGTGAAGTCTGTGGTTTAAAACTCATAGCTCGTGAACAAGATCAAGCAGGAAGAACGTTTGGTGACAAACCAATCACTCCAGAGCCGACGAAGGGTTGTTCCGATTAACAAGCTTCAACTTCTGGGATTAATTCTTGATCAAGTCGCACGAGGGTATGGGTGACGGAGGGGAACCAGCAAACGCATTGGCGAATGTTCGGGATCATCAGAATGTCAACCTACAATGTCCGAAACTAACTTCAACCAACTATTCGTCTTGGTCGGTTGTAGTCCGAACGGTTTTGGGTGCATATGGACTGTCTGAGACGATTGATCCGGTGACCGGGGGAGCGGTAGAATCCCGGAAAAATCAAACAGCTATGGCTTTGATTTTTCAGTCGTTACCCGAAGACATTCTCCTACAAGTGGCTAAGTATACAAAAGCAAAGGATGTTTGGGAAGCTATTCGAGTCCGTTTTCTAGGTGCGGATCGGGTACAGAAGGCACGACTACACGTGTTGCGATCAGAACTCGAGAACTTGAAGATGAAGGAAGGCGAGTCCATTGATGATTTTGCCGGGAAGATAAGTGCCATTGAAGGTAGGTTTAATAACCTTGGCTCAGTGATTGAGCCGGAGACCTTAGTGAGAAAGTTGTTTAACTCACTACCGATACGGTTTCTCCCGATAGTGGCCTCGATAGAACAGTCAGAAGACTTGGAATCAATGCCTTTTGAAGAAGCCATAGGAAGGCTTAAGGCGTTTGAGGACCGGGTGCGTCTCTATTCCGGTAATGAAACAGAAGCGTATGGGAAGTTGATGTTCTCGAAGACTGAAGGTCAATCGAAGGCAAAGAAGAACGAGTTCCGAAAAGGTCAAGGCAGAGGGCATGAATCTACCGGGTCAGAGAATAACGGTCGAGGTCGTGGCCGTGGACGCAGCGGCTATCGAGGACGGGGACGTGGAAACACTTCTAATAACCGATCCAACAATACTCAAAATCGAGATAAAAGCACGGTGAGGTGCTATAATTGCAATGAATATGGGCACTTCTCGTGGGAATGTTCGAAGCCAAAGAATCAACAAGCCAACCCGACTCAAGACGTTAAGGAAGGAGATGAGCTAATGATGGCATCGGTTATGACAGAAGATGAAGTAATTATCCTCAATGAGGAAAAGGTGCATCCGAAATTGTACCGTAATGATCACAAGACCGAAGAGACGTGGTACTTAGATAACGGGGCTTCAAACCATATGACCGGTAACAAAACTCACTTCTCGGAAATTGATTTCAATATAAACGGCTTAGTCAAGTTCGGAGATGGGTCCACAGTACGAATTGAAGGCAAAGGGACGATAATTTTCGAGTGCAAGAACGGTGAGCAAAGAATCATGGAAGATGTGTATTACATACCGAAGTTGTGTAGCAACATTCTTAGTCTAGGACAATTGACTGAGATCGGGTGCAAGATCGTCATGATGGACGAGTTCCTCTGGTTGTATGAGCATGAAGGAGGACGGTTGTTAATGAAGGTCCCTCGTTCCAGAAACCGGTTATATAAGAGAGAGCTCAAGGTTGGTAAACCGGTATGCTTGCTAAGTGCTATGAATGATCAAGCATGGCTTTGGCATGCAAGGCTGGGTCACGTAAATTTTCAAGCATTGAATCATATGTCAAACATGCAACTGGCCAAAGGAGTTCCTAGAATATCACACAAGAAACAAATGTGTGATGCATGCATGTTGGGAAAGCAAAGCAGAGAACCGGTTCGGAAAACAGGAAGTTATCGAGCAAGCAAGCCCCTGGAGCTTATTCATACAGATCTTTGTGGCCCGATAAGCCCTCCAACACGTCGTGGAAACAGGTATTTCATGCTACTTGTTGATGATTATAGCAGGTTCATGTGGCTTTATGCCATTAAAGTTAAAAGCGAAGCATTGGAGGTCTTCAAGAAGTTCAAAGCAGAAGCTGAGCTCGAAACGTCGCTCAAGGTTAAAGTGTTACGAAGTGATCGAGGTGGAGAATTCTTGAATCGTCTCTTTACCGGTTATTGTGAAGAAACAGGTATCAAAAGATTGTTTTCGGCTCCTTACACACCACATCAAAATGGTGTTGTAGAGAGGCGAAACCGTTCAATCTTAAACACCATGAGAAGTATTATGAAAGCAATGAACATTCCTCGTGACTTATGGGGTGAAGCCGCAAGACAATCGGTGTATATTCTGAATCGCGTTCCAACGAAAGCGTTAAAGAACACTACGCCGTATGAAGCATGGAAGGGGTCCAAACCAAAGCTGGAATATTTGCGGATATTCGGATGCCGAGGCTTTATGACAACTCCACCGGTTGGCGTTGAAAAATTGGATGACCGTGGTATTGAAGTAGTTTATCTCGGGTCAGAAGAAGGGAGTGGTGCTTATCGAGTCTACGATCCAGTTCGTGAACGAGTTTATGTTAGTACAAATGTCAAGTTTGATGAAGATACAGGGTATAATTGGAACAAGTTGAGTAATACCAACTCATCGAACTCAGAATGGATTGAGTTTATAGTCGAAAACGTGAATGAGTTTACTTCGAACCCAGTGATAGAGCAAGACGAGAACGAGCCTGAATTAGCTGACCATGATGGCTCGAATCATGACCATGAAGCAGAAGCCGAAGTCGATGAAAGCAATGGAGAAAACGAAGAAACTCAGTTGAGGAGATCAGCGAGACAATCGGTGGTTCCAAAGAGGTTCGATGATTATGTATTATTGCAGGAAGAAGAGTCATGTCTATTACTCAATGATGAGCCTGCACACTTTCAAGAAGCCAAAGATCATGAAGAGTGGATCGCAGCGATGAAGTCAGAACTCGGTTCCATCGAGTCTAATGGTACATGGGAACTTTGCGAGTTACCGGTGGGTTATAAGGCAATAGGTTTGAAATGGGTGTTCAAGATTAAACGAGATGCAAACGGGTCAGTGACAAAGTACAAGGCACGACTAGTGGCGAAAGGATATGTGCAAAAACAAGGTGTAGATTTTGACGAAGTTTTTGCGCCCGTAGCGAGACTTGAGACCATACGATTAATCTTGGCATTGGCGGCAAGAAGAAAGTGGTTAGTTTATCACTTGGATGTCAAGTCGGCGTTCCTAAACGGAGATTTAAAGGAGACGGTGTTTGTAAAACAACCGGATGGGTTTGTTGTTCCGGGAAAAGAGAATATGGTTTATCGTCTAAAGAAGGCTTTGTACGGGTTACGACAAGCTCCGCGAGCATGGAATGAGAAGTTGGATCTCACATTGAAACGTTTGGGTTTCATTCGATGTCCGAGAGAGTCGGCGGTGTATAAGAAAGGACATGGAGCCGATCTAATCATTGTGGGAATCTATGTGGATGATTTGATAGTTACCGGTTCGAGTGCAAAAGAGATAGAAGGCTTCAGAACGCAGATGAAAAAGGAGTTTGATATGCAAGATCTTGGATTGTTAACCTACTACTTGGGTTTAGAGGTTGCTCAACACAATGGTGAGATAACTGTGAAACAAGAAGCTTATGCAAGGAAGATATTATCTATTTCTGGGATGGAAGATTGTAATCCGACAAGATACCCAATGGAACCCCGACTTCAAGTATCGAAAGATGAAGATGGTGAACCGGTAGATGCAACCGAATATCGAAGAATCATCGGGAGTTTGAGGTATTTAACTCACACTCGACCCGACCTCAGTTACCCGGTTGG
The DNA here is from genome assembly GCA_032199755.1 of Ambrosia artemisiifolia. Classification (NCBI taxonomy): domain Eukaryota; kingdom Viridiplantae; phylum Streptophyta; class Magnoliopsida; order Asterales; family Asteraceae; genus Ambrosia; species Ambrosia artemisiifolia. The sequence continues at coordinate 5,056,690 of CM063519.1, forward strand.
TGTAGCAAGTAGGTATATGCAAAATCCCAAACGGTCTCATATGCAAGTCGTTAAGCATTTGTTGAGGTACTTGAAGGGAACTGTAGGATACGGTGTGAGGTATGGAGTCGAAGGAAGTGACAATTTAATTGGCTATTGTGATAGCAGTCATGCCTCGGATCAATCGGATGGACGAAGTACAACCGGAATGGTGTTTTATTTTGGTAACTCTTTGATCTCCTGGAATTCGCAAAAGCAACAAACTGTTGCGTTATCATCTTGCGAATCCGAGTTTATGGCGGCTGCAAGTGCGGGATGTCAAGCACTATGGTTGCGTGGGTTATTGAGTGACTTGACAGGAGAAGACGAACAAAGAGTGAAGTTATTGGTGGACAATAAATCGGCGATTGCACTAATCAAAAATCCGGTGTTTCACGGTCGCAGCAAGCATATAAACACAAGGTTTCATTTCATACGTGAATGTGTCGAACAAGGTGCTATTCAAGTTGAACACATTAGCGGAGATAAACAGAAGGCCGACATTCTAACTAAAGCATTACCAAGAGTGAAGTTTGAAGAAATGCGCGAGCTACTTGGGATGGTGAATCTAGGTGGCACACATCGTGATTAAGGGGGAGATTGATGGCGATTTAATCCCGATGGGCTGTGTTCGTTTGGGCTGCATTGGGTCTACGTAAAAGTCTATACAAAAAGAGATAATGTTTAGTTAATGTTTTAGTTATCTTGTTTATTTGAATTTATGTTTATCTAGAATGGTCTATAGTAATTAGAATTAGAGTCTAATAGTGATGCTTGGAAAGCAAGTAATAGTTATATATAAATAGATGGTCTAGGGTCAAGAGTCTTGTATCACAAAATTTGCATCTTTCAAGTTCAATAAAATCAAAAAGAGTCGTGGGTAGTTCCCCACAAAATTGCCGTGTTCTTGGTTTTGATCGATTGTTTTCCAACAGTTTATAAATTTTTAGGTGCTATATATGTTTATTCTTAGTAGCTTCCGTACTAAATACAAATAAAAAAGAATTTGCAGAAGGGCCCCGAATTTTTATTTCGCTTTAGGCCTCTGAATTGATTGAGCCGGCCCTAGGGGGAGAATGTTAGAAGAATAATCTTGATTCATAGAAAGACGTGTGTTAATTAAGTTATGTACATATGTTAGGTATTATTATGTCAAGTCCTAAGTCTAGAAAAACATTATATGTGAACCGATATGTCACATATTATTGCTAAGGGTCACGTCAGTTATGTTTAGGGTCGCGTCGGTTGATATGTGCCGATTCATTATGTATATATAGGCCTAAACATTGTATTTCTAAAGTGTGTAAAAGTCTAAGTTTATAAAACTTCCTTTCAAAACTTCCCTCCATATTTTTCCCTCTCTAAAACCGATCGCATACTATCAATACAAACCAGAATTCATTCAGTTTTCAACAGAAACAACTATAATGCAGTATTACTATACTAGGGCTGTATAATTAAGAAAAAAAAAAAGCAGAAACTAAAAATTTACGGGTGTTGTTTTTTGTATATGTTTTAGGGTAGTTAGATCATAACACCTCATACTCATAAATATATTTTAAGACTAATTTCATATTTAGTCTCATACATACTTGATTATTCGTCCTGAATATTTTAGGTTTCAAATTTGTTGATTGAGTTCAGATTCAATTGCATTCCCTAGCCTAAATTATTCCTTACCCTCCACCAACCTTCTATATTTTTTATGTCGGAAGTAATGGCTAAGGCATTGGGAGACATGGAGTATTCAACTTTGAAATTCAATATAAAACTATTTAAAATTTTATTTATATAAAATATGTAATAAAATAAAACCAATGGCTCAAGAAAAAGTTCCCACATAATATTTTAATTAAGAACTGTTTTAAAAAAATTGTTATTAATTTTTTATTTTTTATAATAACACTTTTTTCACAGAAACAAAGGACAAATTCATAATCGGAGGCGGACGGGCAACATGTTACGCCGCAATACATTTCTAAATAATGAAACTGAACCTACTAAAGAAACAATTTGTTAGAGATTGTTATAAGAAACATAACCTTGTAATAATTAGCTTAAGAGTTAACAAACATTCAACTACTTTCTTAAGATGTATGAATTACATATACGACGGATATGTACGTTGTCCATCCATAAGGCAAATAACTTAGCATTGCATCCTAAATCTCGACTGTTTCCCATCATTAAGAGAAGTTGATCCTAGAGTTAGTAGACTCTTATTTGGATCAATTGAATATTGGGAAACAAGGCAGAAAAGAACCAAACTTTATGGGTTACGGTTGTAGTTACAGGACTCACGGGTAGTGGACGGAAAAACCTCGACTAGCTGGATCTTGTAGCAAACAGCCGTAGGTGGTTGTCAGGACCACTTACATTGATTTAGGGTTCGATTTTGCCAGACAACATTTTTTCCCAATTTTGTTACATTTTATCACATTCTATTTTTAGTCTAAAATGCGTGATTCTTTGATTATATAAATTTACGAGTCAATTTATGTCTTTAATTTCAACTTTTCCTTTTTCATTTTGTAATCTTGAAAATTAGGCAAACCTATCAAATTTAGAGAATCTCTAAAAGGGCACCTCATGTAATGGTTATTTCATTCAGAAATTGTGTAACTTTCTTTGAGAAAGAATTTGTTATTTTATCGCTTTCAGGTACATCAAGTTATTTGTTTTGTTTAGCAGCATCAAACCTCTTTGTTCTAGTTTTCCAGCTCCCTGCTACTATTTAGAATGAAAAGTTATTCTTTATTAAAAATAATATTAACTAGTGAGATTTTCCCCGTTATCATGGCGGGTTTTTGATCAACAACAGTTCGGTTTGTTACACTTGTAAAATACATGCACCTGGTATAACAATAAAAACGTGTTTTACATCAATCGAAAACCCTAAAAATGAACACATGTTCCAATGTTGCTCGGACGATAGTGAGATTTACCATGCTATCGCGATGGGTTTTTGATTAGAATTGGTTTGGTTTGTTACACTACCGGTACAACATAGATATACTCGATATATCCATCAAACACGCACTTTACATTAATAGAAAACCATAAAAACGAACACATGTTCCGATGTTGATCGGAAGATACTGGCTCGTTTCCTCATTTGCACTCCTTGTAAAATATGCAAGTATTTGGAATGACAAATAACACGTGTTTTACATCAATCAAAAATCAAAAAATGCACCATTGTGGTTCGGACGATAGTGGGATTTATTACACTATCGCGATGGGTTTTTGATCGGCATCGGTTCTGTTTGTTACACTACTGGTACAATACACACACTCAATATATCTATCAACACGTGTTTTACCTTGATAAAAAAACCACAAAAACAAACACCGATACTGATGTTGTTTAGAAGATACTGGCTCGCTTCGTCTCAGTCTCATTACCGTTGTATTCACTTATTGTCGCATATGAAGTACATGTGACGATATCGCGGTACGGTACGCTAGCAAAAGGTGTCAGTTTATCAAAACTGAAAACCTTAAAAATGTATCCAGTACCGATACCAATATTGTTTCTTCGGCTTTTTGGTTGGTACGGTAGCGACATGGTATCTGTTTGCAATAAATTTTATATCATAATGCCGGAAAAATTTGCTATACTTGTGTAGTTAAAGTTTTTTTCTAAATAATTAACGAACACAAGTTATTATAATCCATAGTGCCCAAGGCATTATAGCCTAGTGGCATCTTGGTGGTGAGATAAGACTTAGGGGCCATAAGGTTATGGGTTCGAATCTCACAAAGGGGGTTTTCTCATAATTATGAGTTTCCTCCTGAAATGGTGACTTGGTGGTGGAATATGATCGCGTGGCAACACTCGTGGCACGATGATACTTCAGTGTTCTGTGAGTGATTCCAATTTGTTGGCCGTTCAAAAAAAAATAATCCATAGTTATAATCAAATCCGGGATTTGGTTAAAAAGGTAAGAAATCTTTCTATCCAACAAGTGAAAACTATTTTAAAGTGTGTTCTACCTCATGAGTGTATATTTTTACACATGTATATAAAAAATCACTGACATGCATTTATGTCTGTACTAGATTTATATCCCGGGAGCGTCTCGGGGTTGAAAAATCTAATATGACATATCAATTTTACATACGAAATACACTGATGCGTTTTAGAGTTACATGCAGGAAAGTTTCGGGTAGCACCTAACCTAAAACAATTAACAATGTATCTCCAATGTTAACGTCTAACCTTAAACAATGTATAACTCTAATATTATATAATTCATATTTATTGGTTTGAACATAATTAATGACTTGCCTATACATGTTTAATGAATAACCTGAACACTTTGTGTTTTTTTTTTCATTTATGAACACAACCCCACAAAAAATTGTCGTTTTTTCTCCGTTTTTTATATAGCACTATGGTACTCATTGGAAAGATAATAAAACGCTCGTTAATTTGGTGTAATTTTTTTCTTTAAAAACTCTCGTATATAAAAGATATTAACGTTTAAAAATTATGGGATGAAACATTAGAAAGAAAATCCAATTTTGTTTTTAATTGATAAAGTAAATCTTTTATTTTAAATTCTTAAATATACATATCTTGTATAGGGTTTTAATTAATTTTATTATTAGATTTAATAATAATAATAAAAAAATTAAAAAAATTTAAACACTCTCACCTCAACGTGTCACGTGGCACATTTAAAGGGAGGTTGAGGCCCTCATTGAATGTCACATCATCATAAGTTAATTCTTTTATTAATAGTTATAGATTATAGATTATAGATTCTCAAAATTATTTTTAATATCCATATATTAACCGGTTTTGTCCAACTATTTTGGGGTGGGCTGCCTCCTTCGCTTCTTGTAGGGGTGGCTTGTTGTGAATGAAAGTTGCGTTAAAAAAAAATGAACAATTGGCATTTTTTACAACTTGGGGCACTCTGCTTTCTAACCAAAAGTCAGAGGAATCTTTAGTTGTCAACTCGTCATAAATCAAAAGTCATCTTCAAGACGTAATGTTTGTTTCCAGTGTTGGGTACATGTTGACGTTTATAAAAGTCAAACTAACTTACGGGGAGGGACACTCCTAGGAAATGTTTTTTCTTTCACTGATTTTAACCAATCTTACGTGTCACTTGTAATTGACTGTTTTTTATTGAAAGATAGTCAAATGATTTGAAAATATTAAAAAAATATATATATAAACTAGCCGATTACCCCGGGAAGGTCCCGGGGTTGAAAAATTTAATATGATTTAATAAAAAATGATAAAAAAAAGAAAACTCAAATCACGAAAAGAGTAAATAACTTAAACATAATCAATCTTAGTTAAAAAAACATTTATTTAAAAAGTTAAAAAAATAAAAAGCATAAACCATATTAAACATAATAAAGTATTAAAAGGATAACCTTCAACATATAATCATCTTCACGTAAATTAAAATATGTTACAATTTGATTAATGAATAACCTGAACACTTTGTGTTTTTTTCTGTATGAATATAACCCCACAAAAAATAGTCGTTTTTTTTCGTTTTTATATAGCACTATGGTACTCGTTGGAAAGATAATAAAACGTTCGTTAATTTGGTGTAATTTTTTTATTTAAAAAATCTCGAATATAAAAGATATTTATGTTTAAAAATTATGGGAGGAAGATAAGAGAGAGAAATTTAAATTTGTTTTTAAATTCTTTTTTCCTAAAATAACTCAATTTAATTTTAGTAATTGAGAATTAAGAGATAGAGAGATAAATTTAGAAAAATACTCAAAAACACCAAAAACACTCAATTATTAAGCCACGTGGCACTTTCAATGGGCATATATGCTTTCTTATATATATATATATATATATATATATATATATATATATATATATATATATACTAGCTGATTACCCCGGGAGGGTCCCGGGGTTGATAAATCTAATTTTACGTGATAACCTATTACAAATTGCTCAAGTTAACTAACCACAAAATCTTCCAATCATTGCATGTTCATAGTATTCTAATCAGTAATAACTCATATTCCCCACAAAATCTAATTTTACGTGATAACATGAACACTTTGTGTGTTTTTTTCCTGTATGAACGAAACCCCACAAAAAATAGTCGATTTTTTCTCTGTTTTTTATATAGCACTATGGTACTCGTTGGAAAGATAATAAAATGCTCGTTAATTTGGTGTAATTTTTTTCTTTAAAAAATCCCGTATATAAAAGATATAAATGTTTAAAAGTTATGGGAGGAAATATGAGAGAGAAAATTTTAAATTTATTTTTAAATTCTTTTTTCCTAAAATAACTCAATTTAATTAAAAAGGAAACAATTTAAAAACACCAAAAACTCTCCATTATGATGCCACGTGACACAAGGTTGAGGCCTCCATTGCACGCCACGTCAGCAAAAGTCTTTTCTTTTATATATATATATATAGATTAACATTTAAAACCGTAAGTAAAAAATAAATCACAAACCCAAATCATATTGCCTGACCATCGTTCCTATCCTAAGCAAAACAATTGTCCACAATCACCTGCGAGCACTATCGGGTAGTAAGAGAACCGGAAATCCACCAAATTAAAAGAAGGGAAAAAATGAGTTTAAGTCGCGACACGTATCATCAGTAAATACACTCATCCTCAATTCTACATGTATATTAAGGAACAGGAGCGCAAGATGCCCAATGACCATATACCACCTCCTGCTATAGCAACCCAAAACAACGTATTGTAGGCTTAAAACTTAAAACACTATACCAAGAAAGTGAAGTAGTGTGTTTTAAGTGTTAAACAATGTGTTTTAGCTATGTTTTACATTTCTTAGCTATAATATATAAATTGTATTATGTTCTAAATTGTTGTATTTTGTGTTTTTCTAGCCAAAAAAACTCAATACATCATTTCTAAATAAAAAAATGATGCCTACATGTCATTTCCTAATCCATCACATACTTCTCACGAAATATAACCTTTGTATACATTAACAATATATTAATTGTGTAAAAAAAACATCTTTCAAAAATCACTATTCAATTGGTTTGTGTTTATTCATTTGTACTATATGGTATTTCAATTCATTTGTACCCAATTTCGTTGTTTTACTAATAGGTGGATATCCATTTTTGTTTATTTGGTATATCTTCATAGGTTTTTTGTTCTAGGTTTTATTGGATGCGATATTTTCTATTTTTCTTCCTTTAAAGTATCCGTAAAACTAGTACAAAATAATACTTGTACTTATAGTTTAGTTTGAATTTTTAATAAAAGCATTAAAAATATACTATTATTATTGACCCTCTTTGATCGATTTAGTTGTGTTTGATTGTATAATTTAAATCAAAACTCAAAATAACAAAAACGCCACTTTTTAGATTTTAATCTAGCCATGAATTAGGAACAACATTCGAAATATATAGGGAATTAGGGATACCGGAAATAAATAGAAAAGTTATAGTCTTATAGATTTTTTTATAGTCTTATATTTTGAACACGTGTCGCTCCTCTATTGGTCCTCCACTGAAGTCTCACGGAGACGTCTCGGGACCTGTGAGCCGACTCTCCCAAGAGATGGGAGGTGACTATTTTGGTAAAACCACTTGGTCAATGGCTATTTTCGTGATTTTCCCTTTTTTTTAACTATTAACTGTGTGGCAGAGATCATCACACCTGTCTCTTGGCTGGCCCTAATCACCCACGCGTCCCGACTATGTTGTCTGAACCGGGTCCATACTGGTACGGTGCGGACTACGGCGTTCGCCGGAAACCATACTACCTCCATATGAGTTTCATCGCTGGAGTAATAGCCGGCCGGATGAAAACCAGGTCAGCTCAGATTCAAACTTACATCAACTAGTAGACCACAAGCTCTTATCTTCATTGTATCCAGGATTCAAACATTTGACCCGGCCCTTCTCCCTTAATCGCATGATTAACTCGGCTATGCCAGAAGGTATTATAGTCTTATAATAGATGACATTAGTATCACGACCTCAAATGAAAACACGCTTATATTAGTCAAGCTAATGAAAATAATATTTAATTAGCAAGTAGCTTCATTTAAAACGAATCCTTTTAATAATTAATGATACAACTATTCGAAATTATCCTGGCGACCTTTCATATTGAAATGTAACATCATATGCAACACAAACCAACTATTATATATACCTACCATTTGCTAATGCCAACCTGCATCACTACTCTATCATAATCACATCTCATCTTAACTAATTACCTCTCAATCTTCGATCTCTTCAAGACATGGGCCTTGGTGATAACTATTTTTTCGTTAAGGTGACTAACAAAGTAGTGGTGCATGCACAAGAACCATGCAATGACCACTGGTTACCCTTTACCAACTTTGATCTACTTGTGCCACCTTTTGATGTTGGCTCTTTCTTCTGCTACAAGAAGCCCTCAAATGGCGGTTTTTCCGACATGCTAAACGTCCTTAAAGCTTCCTTATCTCGAGCTCTTGGGCTATACTACCCCCTTGCTGGGGAGATCCTATGGAATGCAACGGCTGGAGAGAATCAAATCCGCTGCAATAACCGAGGTATTGACTTCGTTGAAGCGGTGGCAGACGTGGAGCTCAAGGAACTCAATTTGTATAATCCAGATGAGAGCATTGAAGGTAAATTGATACCTAAGAAGCTGCATGGGGTGCTTGCCATCCAGGTAATTTTAGCTAATTAGTTTTTAATGTTTTTTAACGGCAATTCTTAGATTTTCTGAGATAAATACACCAATAACCAGCGGCGGACCTAGCTTGAAGCTAGTGCCGCGTCCGTTGCTACTCAACTTCGCGCGCGTAGTGGAAAATTAGTGGAAAATTTGTGTTTTTTTACGATATTTTGAAAATGTTACTACTAAAATGAAAAAAATGAAAAACGTTACTACTGGAATTAATTTCTAGATCCGCCACTGCCAGTAACATTGGACATTTTGTGTTGTGATGTCCCCACATTTTAGTTATTAAAGAATTAACAATATAATAATTTGATAATCGTATTCAAGTTAATTATATAGCTAATCTTTTATATATATAGTGATAACAATTGGTATATATGATCATTCAGCAAATGTAAAAAACTCAATGCTATATATTCAGCATCAAAAGACTCACGTGATGATGATTTCATGGAATATTAACAATCCAACAATTATTTGATTTTAATAATAATCATGTCCAAAATATTTTACCGCTAACAGTTTTATACTTCAAAGTTAATACCATGTAACTAATATCTGGTTACTTTATAAAAAAAATATATATTAATATGAATCAATTCAAGTGGTTTTATAGCCTTCTCTACCATAAATAAATTGCAGGTTACGGAGTTAAAATGTGGAGGGATAGTGATAGGTTGCATGTTTGATCACCGGGCAGCTGATGGGTACTCAGCCAACATGTTTATATCATCATGGGCGGACATAGCTCGATCCGAAACCCCATCTATGATACCCTCTTTTCAAAGGTCCATCCTTAACCCAAGGTGTCCAACCACTTATTCATCATCGATCAATGATGTGTTTTCTTTATTTGAACCTCCAACTTTAAAGCCCGACCATGAGGGAAACAAGATAAGTGATGATCATGCACTCATTAGCCGCGTATATTACATCGAGAGCGATCAGCTTAATAAACTACAATTGTTGGTAAGTGAAAATGGTCCAAGGAGGTCGAAGCTGGAGGCATTCACCTCTTTCTTGTGGAAGATAATTGCATTGAGCATGGAAGAGTCAGGAAATGATCACAAGTTATGTAATGTGGCTCTTGCGGTTGATGGACGGAGTAGGTTGAGTGAGGGAGATGGAGAAGAGAAACAAAAACTAATGGCTTCACACTTTGGAAATGTTTTATCAATGCCATCTGGGTCGAAAAGATCACAGGTAATGAAATTATTTAACATGTATTTTGTTTATTAAGAATTAGATTAGATAATGTTAATCTTGATAATTCGTTTAAATTTACGTATAAAAAACGTAGTTCAAATATGTTTTGTAAGACAAATGTTGCCAGAGGATCCAAGAATTTTGTTACAGGGTAAAATGATGGTTGAGTAAAAAAAAACTAGATCAAAAAATTGCTTTGGGTCACCAGCGTCGACTGCGTTCGTGGGAGTAGGTTGCCTTTTGCTATTGCCCGAATGATCAAGCATTTTGTTGGTCGTTAGAAAAAAAAAAGTTGTGACCATGAATACTATAATAAATAAATTGTCTTTAAACTTTTTCCTAGGCGTAGCATCCCCCTGTTACATATGTTACAAGTAAAAATGTAAAAATGGTTGAAAATCTAATGACTTTGATTTGAAACATTAGGAATTGAAGGAGATGTCATTGAGCAACATAGCTACAGAAGTTCATGAGTTTGTGCAGACCGCAACCACGAAAGACCATTTCTTGGACCTAATAGACTGGGTGGAAGAACGTCGCTCACAACCACTAGTAGCAATAGCATTCGCCAGCAAAGAAATGTCAGTGATGGTGTCATCAGGAACACGATTTCACATCATGGACAAGATGGATTTCGGGTGGGGTAAGGTGGTGTTTGGATCATGTCATGTCCCATCTGGGAGGCAAGATTGTTACGTGATGACATTACCTAGTCCAACCAACCACAATGATTGGATTGTCTACATGCATTTGCCAATCACACAAATGAAGTACATCGAGTCCCATGCCGGTTACATGTTTAAGCCCTTGAACTCTGATTACCTCCAGATTTAACACGTTTGATCTTGTTCTTTACATTTATATTGGTTTGAATTATGTTTTATTTTGAAATAAATATTGGTCAATATTGTTATGACAATAAATCAAAACAATTCTTATTTAATTTTACATGCCCTATTTAATCAAATGTTTCTAAAACTTGTCACTACTCATAGCTAGGTTGTTTTACATATGATACAACATGTCTCATTCCCCAAGAATGCTTCGTTCATACATCACTTAAAGATCCTACCTGAAATAAATATATATACTTCATTCGACGAGTAATATAATGAGTAACAATTCCAATATCAAGAGCGTATCCACATTGAACTAGTCTTTTTGTATTGATATAGCGTTACTATAATAACTAGGTGTAAATCCCGTGTGAGAACACGGGTAGTCTATAGAAATTTTGAAGATAAACTATTCCTAAGTATAGAGAAGGTTAACAGACTTTACAATGATAAAGGTCTGCTATGATAGAAGCTCTGTTGATGAAGAATCAAGATCTGTTACACAAACCACTGTTGAGATGGTCACTGTCCAGAGCAGCTCAACAGATGCACATGAAGATCTGTTGGACAGAACAGACATTGAAGACAAACAGATGATGATGACTCAGCAGATGTTTTAAGATCCTTCAGTGCTTTCAATATCTCCGAAGTGTATGTTTTGTTTCTCGTTTTATGTATAGGGTAGCCCTAAACAAATATTAGGATAACAGATAACCTTAAAACTTAAAAGGCTCACATTTAAGTAAACTTAATAATTACTTAAAAGGCCCATCATCTGATTCATTCGATTTATATATTCTTATAACTTATAAGCCCAATTTTCATAAGCCCGGACCTCAAACTAAAGTTTTATAAAAAATAATAAATGGGGATTAAAAAAATGATGGATTTTGGATGGGGTAAGGTGGTGTTTGGATCATGTCGTGTTCCATCTGCTAGGAACGACTGTTACGTGATGACATTACCTAGTCCAACCAACCACAATGATTGGGTTGTTTACATGCATTTGCCAGTGAAACAAATGCACTACATTGAGTCCCATGTTAGTCATATATTCAAGCCTTTAAGTTATGATCACCTCCAGATTTAGCACATGTTATCCTATAATAGGATTCCTATTATTTGCACTTATATTGGTTTGCTTTATGTTATATTTTGAAGTAATTTATATATTGTACCCATTTTTGACGTTTAATGAAACATTAGATTAATGTGTATTCTTCCCTGTCTTTTTTCTCTTCCATGTCACACTTACAAACAAACAATAGAGTTAGTAAATAGGTGCAGTGGAGAACATTGCATGAGCTTTAATATTGTTTGAGAAATTGTAAAAATGTGTTCTTTTACTTCAATATGTAATTGCTATTAACATAATTATAAATTACTTGGTTTGCGTTCTACTATGTGAGGTCTTCACAACGAACTGATGCATATACTCAAAACATAGCTAGATATAATCATATAAAAGAGATGTCGATGCTCGAAGTTGTATGTTTAGAACTTACAAAGGTACAAGAATTAGGGGCACGCAATTATAAGTAGATATAAAAGTTCCTTTGCATTTTGTTTATTTTTTATGATATCCTGCATATCGAAGATTGTTAAGTACCTTAGTCCTTACCGTTTTAGCGCTCGTTTGAAGGCAAGATGATGAATTCCAAATGTCCAAGAAATTATTTTGTATCCTTATAGAAGAGAATAAGATAAAAAAAATTACTGAACTTTCATGTTTTTTTTTTAACTTGGTTTGATGAAATAAAAAGTATCTTTTAAATTTTAATCACATTTTTGAAAAAAAAAATCCTCATAAGTATTCATAATATTAGCAATTAATTCATAAAAAGATTGGTGATGAACGTTTAGTTCATTAAAGGCCGGCCTACCAATGGTGAGCCCATTAAATAAAGCCCAAATACTCTCATATAAATGAACACTTAACCCCATAAAAATGTTCTCAGTAACTTACCAGCTCACTTTTTTTTTAAACTTTATAAACTATGTGATTGAATTGTTTTTTGTTTTTCAACGCCGTTTTAAACATTGCATTAAAAAAAAAAATTCAAGTTTACATCTAGATAATAGGTAAGCGAGCAACAAACATTGCATTAACGGCTAAAATCACCACGTTTGCATTTTGCAATATTTGAACCCGCAACCACCTGTGGTTGGTTGAAGCATACACCACTTTGCTACCAGCTCACTCTTTTTCTCTATTCTATCTTTCAACTTTCTATCATCCATATACATAACTAAATATACTAACATGGATCTAGAAAGCCTATGCTGACTTGAGCGTCAAAGGTTGGTCCATAAGGCTCCAATCTCGGGACAACATCTGGTGTTCATTTACATGTTGGTTAAAAAAGAACGATAAAAGTAGCGTGTGATGAGAGTTTAGGAGGGAGGGAGGAGGGAGGGAGCGTCGAGTGAGTTTGATATTTATGCATGTAGATTGTTAGGGAAGCGTAAGAACTACGAGTAGAACAATAATGAAAAAAATGAATCGAGCCCGGAAAGATCATGGATTGCCCAAGTAAGTATCCATCTAAATGGGTCAATCTATTGCATCCTGCATCCTAGTCAGATCTAATTAATGGGGCCTTAAACAGCCGAATCCTCCACTGTAACAACTCGGTTATGAACTTAAATACTAGACATGACCAAAATTTACTTGATGCAGTTTGAGATTATTAAGAGTAAGCAATGTTTAGTTATATCATAATTACAGTTAATCCTCCAAAGGGGGCAGTACAACGTCTTGAACCGCCACAAACTTCGCAAGCCCGCCATATTCTTCAGGCAGAACATCTTCCCCAACTTCTCTAATAAATTGCTGTTTCTCTTCCTCATTGGTAACTATTACAACCTGCACCATTGGTAACCACATTTTTATTTAAATTCTGCAGAAAAGAAACAAGTCACATAACATGGGTAAAAGATTGCAAAAGTAATCGTGTTATCAATACCTTCTCGAACGTTGCTTTCTCCAAGAACCGAGAAACCATCTTCCATACACTCACAAAAAACCACGGCATACTCAAAATGTAACACTTTTTTAACCTCTCGGGATAGTATGCCTACAACAAGTGAAACCAGTATAAAAAAATAAAAAAACACGCTAAGTAAAAAACATGATTTTTATACGTGTAAGGATATTTGGTAGGAAACATGATTAATTTAAACTTCAAGGGGTGGTGCAATGGTAAGCGCCTGATTCCCCTCTAGCATAGGGTCTCGGGTTAGAATCATGTTTCAACTGTCTTGCTTTAACCCCATGAAGACATAGTGAGGTAGGCCCCACCCTTACCAAGAAACGAGTGGGGCTTGTTTGCATTTTCGAGAACTTTTTTATGTTTATGTTGTGGCAATAGCAAATATGTGCCGATATATGGCAATGACTTGAATGAACATAGGAAATGAAGATAAAGATTCACCTGTAAAAACTGAAATCCAGTGATTAATCCACGAGCGTCAACGTTTTTGTAAGCAATTTGATCTAGATCAAGAACAGCTATCAACTTCTCATTACCTATTTCTGTTCCTTTGACACCACTGACATGAACAAACCAAGATTAAGGTTGATTATTATATACAAACTGTACTTATTCACTAACTACTAAATAAAAATCACATTGCAATAATTACTCTTCGTAATAAAGAACATACCTTGCAATTACTTTGTCAAGCAGATGAACCACAAATTCTGTTTTTACAAGCCAAGAAAAGAAATATAAGGTTAGCACTAGCCGTAAAAACATGTTGACCTTTTTCATACCGAAGACTCTTGTAAATTTTGTACACTAAACTACAAACATTCAAAGTCAGTTTTTAAGCTGAAATGTGAAGAATGTGTACTTAAACGGGATGTCGGGAATAGTACTTAGTTGACAAACAAACAAGTGAAAATTGTTCTAGACAAAGTCAACTAAAAAAGTCTACATAGAAATTCTTATGGATAAATCCATTCTGTTAGAAGTGACACACCATCTGATCCACCAAACTCATTGCTAAACAATAAATCCAATATGAATACTCCATTATTAATTAGGTGAAGTTATTATATCCATACACCTAACAAAACTGCAATATTGTAATGTAATAAAGAAGGCATGTCCCAACATCTTTCAAAAAAAAAAAACAATTTTACATGCTGATCTTTAAATTTAAAACCATATTGCTATTCGACGAATTAACCATTAAAAAAACTTAACAAACAAACAAACAAAATCATGAATATTACTAAGAACATGAGTATTTTAAACCATAATTTGTCCCAATCAAATGAACTAAGACAAATAATAATCAAATAAGTTAGAAAGAAACCATAGTTAAAAATGAAAACAAAATCCGAACGAACAAAGAACAACGGCTAAACGGGTCATTTCCAAAACCAAAAACCAGCATAACTTGATTTCATCTTCAAATTTTCCAACTGATAAAAGGATCAAAAGTACTCAAATTTCCAATTTTATGCACTAACTTTTAACTCACTATGATTATGATCATCTATAAAAAAATAATAATAAATAAATAAATAAAAACTTTATTTTTAAACAAGAAAGTGAAGAGTTGCTTTATAGTTTTACCTAACTATCCCAAACTCTAAGAACCTATCATCTAATACCAAACCATATGATTCTATATCACTAAATATAATCCCTATGAAAACACACATACAAACAAATCCAATTCAAATAATAATAATAAAATTAAAAAAAAAACTAACTAAATATAAATAACAGATTACTTTTAAACTGTGGTTGATCTTTAGCAGGATAATGTTTGCTAGCTTTAACAATAACAACAGGGTGACCATCATTAGACAACCCTTGTAAGAACACTTTTCTAGCATCCAACTGATCAGTCACTTGTGAATCAGGTATGAACCCCAAAGGAACAAAAGAAGCTCTCCATTTCTGCCATGAAACAAACATCTTTGCAGCTTTGTTTGGGTCCATTGATCTTGCAATCAAGAACCTTTCGAGTGTTGGGTCTCCATACTTCTACACACACAATAGCATTGTGTTAAAAAGTCAAAAGATAATTCATATACATGATTAATATGTTATGGTATGTTATGTTACCTCTGTAGAAGAAGAACCAAGCTTTTGAAGACAGTTCTTCATCTGGGTGAGTTTAAGTTGTTGAGTTTTGTCCATGGTTTAGTTGGGAGTTTGTGAAGAATGGTTGGGGAGATGAATGAATAATATCGATGAGACGTCAAAGAAGAAAACTGGGCATGTGGGCGATGACTTTAGAAACAAATGTGTGGAAGAGACGAACTCTTGTGTCAGGGGAAAAGAAAAGACTTGATTGGTAAATATAATGTGTTGTTTGCGGTTGCGTTTTGAAATGGATTTTTGGGTTTTTTTTTTTTTTTGAACGGCATCTCGCTCAGGGCTGTACATGAGCAAAGCCCGACCGGTATGGGATTCGAACCGGGCATCCCAGGGTTATTGCGTTTTGAGAACCTAAATAATCAGTTTTTAGTGTTTGAGGGTGCGTTTTGAAATCAATCCCAAAGAGACACACCCTCTAAGTACAATGTGAACGTTTCTTTCTTTACTTGTTTTAGATTTTTAATTTTTATAATTCTAGGTTCAAGGGGTTATGATATATATCCTAAAGGGTTTGAGTGTACTTGCACTTCTTACTTAGAGACTCTAAGCGAATTATCAAGTCCGATTTTTAAAAAACTTTTTAAGATAAACCCGTCTCTTTTACCCGAGTTTGAAACCGATAATTATAAACTAAAAAACTTACAGATAGTGGAGTTGAAAAAATTAAGTTATATAGTGAGGTAACGAGGAACGAGGATAAGAGCGGATGATGTAATGTAAGTAAACGAAGACGTTCAAGAATATAGGTTATTATGTCTTTACTTATTTGTTTGTTCACTTGGGTCAAATACACATGCGGTATAAAAAATAGGGCACCCTATATTTTGTGTGCCCTTAGCCTTTGTCTAGCCTAATAAGCCTATTGGGTCGGCCCTGCTCTAATCTCACGCCGTCATTGAACAATTGTTTGAGCTTGAATCAAATGACCGTTATCGTATATGCTGAACAGGTATTCACAGATATGTATGTCAAATCACATGTCCCCTAAATTTCAAACAGTCCTTTCCTAGTTCTCAAACAATCGTTTGATGACGAACAACAATGTGAGATTAGAAAGCGAGGGTGTGTGTATAGTGTGGCCCATCATAAAATAATCAGATTTCGCGTTGTTATGTCTAACTTTTCTTCTTTGTAGACAACGTGTTTAAGTTATTTAATTGAATAACTTATTTTATTCATCAAATTAGTTGGTTAACCCGTTTAAAACTAAAAAAAAAATTTACAGGATAAACGTGTATATTGTTTGATTACAACTTTTCAACTCGTTTGATTAGTTTTTATATACGTGTTACATGGGTTGTTTTTAGGTTAGCAGTCTTAAATGTGTACAACATGCATTTGGTATCTTTGACACAAATAAGTATATAAGTCGCTATTTGTGTATTACATATGTTACTTTATTGACATGTATATTTATAATTTGCGTATCTATTTTTATAATGTATATATCAAGTTTCACTAACTATAGACTCATCTACATGTTTATTTGGCATTATTAAGTTCGGCATAACGTGCACTTAACAGTCACATTTGTCAGCATATGACAACCTCACCATGTGTTAGGCAACGAGTGGGTTTCCTTTTACTCTCAAAACAATCAAGGAGTTAACTACAACAGATCGACCCCTCCGTTTGCAGATAATTTAAGTGATAATGTGTTTTAATTCAAATCCTAAAGGTTTGATTTGTTTAGAAATAACAATGTGTCGAGAATTGGTAATTTCAGTCTCATATTTGATTATAAAACGATCTCATACCCTGTCGAGTGTCGGGCATACCCGCAGATATCGGGTATACACGTTAGTTTTTAAAAATATCACTATGAGATATATTTTTCCTTTCCATTTAAAAGTTATATAACTTTATATTCTTAATAGAGTTAATAGCCATTTTCGTTCATGATGTTTGGGCAGTTTTGTTACATAACTTTGTATTTTCATACACTTCTCAAACCCGAAAAGTATTTTTCCTTTTTCAATTTCATACCTAAACTATCATCCCGAATGTCTTGATGTTCAGCTATAATCACTGGACTCAGGTTTTATTTTCATCCTTAAATTTGTTAAACACCCATTTAAATTTTATTATTCAACTATGGGTGAGGAGTCATATTCTTTAAAACAAGAACTTCTTCATCAACGCATGTACAGTTTATGTGTGTTTCGGTAACACTAACAGAATTAGAAAACGAAAAAGAGAGAATTTACTGAGACGATGTTACTAACGAAAAACAACTACAAAATTGATGATAATTTTCTTTAAAGGATATAATTTCACTAGAGACATCCTTCATATTTTACATGCAAATATACATGCGTTTTTTAAATTTTTTATCAAACTTGCAAACTAAAGTTTTACGTGGTCTAATTCTGTCGGTACGTTCCCCGGTTGAGTATGGCATTAGCTGGTGGTGGCAGACTGGCAGGTTGGGTTGGGTTGGGTTGGGTTAGTCTATTGTATAGTATATGGCTAATTGAATGGAGCAAATAAATGGCAATTACTTTTGAGGACCAAAATATTAAGTTACATTGAATTTGAAGGCAACTAAAATCATTTATGAATACACATTATTGAATATAGTCAATACACATGGCATGGACCACTTTTGTAATTAACTAGTAATTTACCCGCCGCTGCGACACGTGACGGCACACGGTGTTCATCATCGTCGTTGCTACCGTTGTCGGCGGCCGCCAATGGCCAATATCATTTCCTGCACGTATACACGCCATCGCCATCGGGAAACGAGGCGGTAGTGGCGATGAAAGCGGACACGGAGCCAGCGGTGGTGGAAGGCGATGGAACGGGTTGTATTTGCAGAGGCATATGGTTCCTTTATAATGTAATGGCACAATTGTAATTATCAAGAAATTAAAGGGTTTTTACCTAATGAGTAGAAAGTTTCTGCAATGGCAATCTTGTAAATACGTTGTAAACTGAGGGATATTTCTTACGATGTTACTGTAGCAAACGTCGCTTTCATATCGATGAGAATTGTTATATATATAATTAGTTTTACTTTTTTTAACCGAAATTACCTTTTTTTATCGGCAAACAACATTTTCATTCCACGCCAAATATTTACATGGTTGTGCCAAGCAAGACGCTCGTCCACAACCGAGATACATCACCCCATTATACATCGCCTACCAAATGAAAAGCATCAAAACGAAACTACACTATCAAGTTATTGGAACATTAAACGCCAACCAATTCTCCCATGTCCACCCGTATTTTTTTACCTTTGTGTTTTACCCACGTAAACGCCGTTGCTTGTTCATCACCGAAATTACTACTCTAAAAAATCTTCACCATTTATCTTCAAAATGAGTTGAATCCTCACCACTTGGGAAAGAGATACCAATATAACACTCTACACTCCGATATTATTAACCTACAAACCATTTCGTTAATTACTAATTTAGTTTTAAGATTCAAGGGATGTAAATCCTAATTAAACTCATTCGTCCCTGGATTGGTATTTTCAATATCACTCCAAATTAAATATACAAAATATAATTTTTTTGACGGCGACTTTCTACAATAGGCGATAGACATCGCACCCACCTAATCGGCAGACTCTCCACCCCACTCTGGCCAATACTATGTTGTCTTAACCGGTCGTGTGGGTGGGGCTGGTTCAAGAGGGAGGCGGTGCGTGAGGTGGTGGGTCACCGGCGTAGGGTGGCCCGCCGCGAATGAGGAAGGCGACGGTGGTGATGGTAAGGTGGTGTTGTGGGGTTTTGTGATTAACCCTTTAATCTCCTTTAGTGGCTAGGGTTTTGGATTAGTCTTGAGAGATTAAGGATAACATGTAATTTTAATCATCTTATTTACAATATTAATCCCTCCATTATTGGTTTGTCCCCTAGCCTTAGTCCTTGAACAATTAAATGTTAGTTATTCCCACCTATTAGTTTAAGATATTATGTTTTATTATCCTATAATAAAACGTATTATCATTTAACTCATTTAACGATAAACACCACTTGTATAATAAGTCCACATTTATAATTATTGTCCAACAAGAATGATCTAATCACCGTTAATCTCAAATAATGATTATTTGATTATTCAACGCTATTTATAATTATTATCCAATAATAATTATTCTATTGTTCAACGCCTTAAACGATCTAATTAATTATAAAAAATATTTAATCCACTTTTTGATTAAGTGTTTCTCCAAACAATGATCCCCGATTATTCCAAATAATATTTCCACTAAATATTTCTCTAGTTTTTATTCCACAATGAAGTTATTCGTGAATAATAATATTTAATCACTAAATATTATTTATTTGTTCGCAGTCCAAGGTCTAACTCTTTGGATAGTACTTTGATAGTCGCATTAAATAATCGATAATTGGACACTTATTTCCAACAGTGAGGAGCATCGGTTAGGAGTGTGTATAGAGTCCTTAGGGGTGAGCCCTAGATTAAACAATGTGTATGCTGGAAACGAGTCAATATGGGTGGATTGTCCAGAGTTTGTGTAAAGTTAGAGTTATGGGTCGGTTTGGGTGGCAATTCTGACTTGGATGTGGGTTGACTTAGGTATCAAATCTTGTGTTATAGTTTTGTAATGGGTTGTGATGCGTTTAACAACGATTTTAACGTGTTTTACAAACCGCGTTCTTACGATGAAACAAGGTATTTAACATTTACTTTATGATCAAACTTAATTGTTAGAACTCACTCAGTGTAGCTAACTTTTGCATGTATGGTAGATTATTTCGCGGGTACGCGATGTGGGTCTGGGATGGTCTTGGATAGCTGATGGAATAACCATGATTGTGGTGAAAGGCATTCATATTGGTTTGAGATCCTTGCTTTTAAAATAAATTGTATTGTTTTTAATTAAATTTGAGTAAATTATCAAAGCCGTCCCTGTGTTTGGGCCAATATGCCAGTCCAGTCCAATCTTTTAAAAATTGCATGAACACTCCTTGATCTTTAAGAAAATATGCCTACACAGTCCAACGACTTAACCCAGTTAACTTTTCTCCGTTAAGTCAGGGGCATTTTCGTCCAATCGTGTAAAATCCATCTTCTTCTCTCATCCTCTTATTCCCTAATCAGACCCACCACCCACCATCATCTTCACCTTTCACCACCACCACCACCACCAAACTGTTTCAACGTGACCGAATCTGTTAGTGACCAAGACCGTTTTGACACGGCCGGGCTCGTTGCCCGGTAGCGACCCGAGCTGTTTCAACCTGACCGAATCCGTTAGTGACCAGGACCGTTTTTGACCCGGCCGGGCTCGTTATCTGTTCGTTGTAAGAAGTATCTAAGACCGGGCCCATTAGCAACCCAAACTGTTTCAACGTGACCGAATCTGTTAGTGACCAAGACCGTTTTGACACGGCCGGGCTCGTTGCCCGGTAGCGACCCGAGTTATTTCAACCTGACCGAATCCGTTAGTGTCCAGGACCGTTTTGACCTGGCCGGGCTCGTTATCTGTTCGTTGTAAGAAGTATCTAACCGTTTTGACCCGGCCGGGCTCGTTATCTGTTCGTTGTAAGAAGTATCTATACATAATAACCTATTAATAATCATACACAATAATCTGAAAGTGTTTTCCTTCATTCTTCTAATAGATACACAAAACTTTCGTCTGAGAGTGTTTTCCTTTTATTCTTCTGTGTGATACACAAAACATTCGTCTGAGGGTGTTTTCCTTTTCTTTGTCTGAGAGTGACAATAAAAGGTTCAATTTTCATTACCTCAAGTTTGTCTTCTCTAACCCTGTGCCCTACTGGAAGCATACGAATCTCGTTAGTGACCAATACATGAAAAGATAGTATATAGTTTTTATAAGAGAAGATTTCAAAAAAGGCATCAGTACCTTTTTGGTTCAAAACGGTAAGACCCGGACTATTTCGACACGACCGGGCCCATTAGCAACCCAAACTGTTTCAACGTGATATATATGTTCATATTCATATTAAGCCAAAATTGAACCTAGAAACCAAAACAACGATTTGAACACAAAATTGACTTGAGGAACAACTTAAGATCGCAATCAATAAGATTACATTATATTATATTGGTGTGGTTACCGATAAGATTAGCGAGAGTCATGACGAGTCTGGGCTTTAAAATTGGAATGACGGCTTCACGTTCCAATCGAATCACTTCCTTCTTAGTGTTGCTGCCCATCAAGTTGTTCGATTAATCATGAAATCTTCGTGATTAGCTGCTTCACATATCTACTAAAAAACCCTAATAACAAAATGATGAAGCAAACTAAAATTTAATGATTTATGTAACAGATTATCGATGAGAAACCAAACAAGTGCACTTTCAATGTCGCATTCAATTGAACCATCTATGAAAAGGATGGAGGGTACTAAAGGAATCACATTTTACATCTTAACTAAAAACAAAATATAAAATTACTTTAATAACCTTGTAAGTGTCTTAATGTGTCCCTAAGTGACTAATTTACCCCTAGTAAATAAGCTTTATTAAATTGTATATATAGCTACAAAACTTGTACTCATAACAAAATTACAATCTTATACATCACTCTTCCTTTATAATGTATTACAGATATAACATATTCAAAGTCTCTCTCACCTAAACAACTCATCTTTCTTTTTCTCAAGATCACACACACACCAAACGGCCATCATCAAACCTCTTACTTTTCCTTTTTCTTATCTTATATTATTTTTTAGTTTTGCAATCAATAGCTACAAGTTTAGTTGTTATGTATTGTTAATATAACAATTAAATGTATGCAACCAGAAGCCACTACCGGTGAACGATGGAAGCTATGGTTATTTTGATTTGAAATTGGAAGCTATGGTTAGTAAATCGAAGGTGTCTCGTTTGCAATGGTGGTTCCTGTTGGCAAGGTGAACGATGAGGTAGACAGTGGTGGTGAATGGCGATGGTGACAACCCAGATTTACAGATCTGGACATCTGGGTATGAGGTTGTTTAAGATCTTTGTTCATTTGAACTCATAACGTCTCTCTAGGTGTAATATTAAGATCTTGGTCAATTGTGACATTGAAGTTTGTTTAGAAAATTAAAGAGTAATTAATGACGGCTTTTTCTAACCAAAAACAAAGATAATAAATATAATTTCTACGATGCTTGACTTTAAATTTGTGGTATTAAGTATTAACATGAATGCTTTTATTTTGTATTCATTTTATGTTTTTTTTATGTATTCATTTTATGTTTTTTTTATTCACTTTACATTATTTGTCTAAGAGTAGATATGTTTTGCTTTTGAATTTCGTGGTGATCTGATGCAAATTTTTTTCTTTGATAATAGATTTCATCTCAAGAAAAAGCAATGTACAACTTTTTCTGCACTTCGTACAACTACCCAAAGCATGAAAAAGTCCAAGAGTTTGGTAATGGATCCAAAGGTGCAAGATGATGGGTTTTGTTTTTATAAATTTTATAGATTTAGATTTTCTGGTTTGTTTTGTAAATAACTTGTCTATCAAAGCTTTGATTTTGATCTAAAAACATTTGTTTTTTCATGTAAAAGCATATGTTTTTGCTGTTTGAGATCATAATTTATCATATCTTTTTGTGTTTGTGTTATAAAAACATATGTTTTTGCGTTTTTGTTATACTTTTTCATATGTTTTTGTGTTTGTGTGTATAATTTATTTATATGTTTTTGGTGAATAAGTTGCAAAAACATGTGTAATTTGTTAAAAAAACTTCTGTTTTGCCCCTGGAAAATAATGAGTGAATAGTTTTATAGAGAGGAGAGAGAAGAGAGAAGATTGAAAAGTAAGAGAGAGGAGAGAGACACTTGATGGTTTTAGAGAGAAGAGAGAGAACACTTAAAGGGTAAGATGACTATTTTGCCCTTTAAAGACTAAAGTAAAATCTTACTTACTAATATAAAATCTGAAAAAACAAGAACCATAAATGATACTAAATGAAGGGTCAAGATGATGGTTTTCAAGGTTTTCTTAAGTGGGGAGGGTTTTCAAATTATCCCTCACCTATATATATATATATATATATATATATATATATATATATATATAGGCTAAGTATCCTCTAGAAACCTTATTGAGTTGTGGAAACTCTAGAAACCCAACGAAAGGCCCTTGTTAAGCCACGTCTCCTATTTTATTATAAGCCTTAAGGGCATTATTGCCATTTAACTTATGCCACTCTCTCACCTCTGCCATATCTCCTGACAAACCTTTTTCCTCTTTTCTATATTTTCAATTATCATCACTCTCACCTTTAACAAATTAATTCATGAACTCTTTCACCCTCTCTCTCTCTCTCTTTCCCATTCTTTCACTTACCTAACGATTTTTCCACCAGTTTCAATATATTTTTAGATCTGAGATCCCGTTGCAATTCCCACGAACAGAGCGTTCCTTCTCTCCCAAACACTTCTTAGATCTTAATCCTTCTATCCTCCTAAAAACCCTCACCATAACACTTCTCAAAGTGTTCCTTAATCCTTTTAGATCTGAGATCTCGTGAGATACTAGAAATTGAATATGGTGGTATTAAAGTTAAAAGAAAAAGTGGCTATTCACAAAGAATTTGAGTTAGAGGTTTGTTGTTATTTTCATTCTTTTAGTAATATTTTGAACTTTGTGCAAGTATTTAGAACATTCAAATATTCACTGATTTAGTAGAAGTGATTCTGTGCATGTTGTTATTATATTATTATTATATAATTTTGCTATCATCGTTTTCAGATCTATGAGTTTTTGAAGGTTATGATATTTTCATTTCATATTTCATATATTATTATAAACGAAGAAGTATTTTTAGATCTGGTTTGTTTTTTTTTTTTTTTTTAATCTTGTTTCAATTTACAACCACCACTTTTCTCCCAAATTGGTTTAATAAAAGTTGTTCTGATTTTGTTGTTGTATATGGATGCCAAACCCTCATTGTAAAAGTGTTTTTAAACATAAATGGGTTTTTAATTGTTTTCATAATATAAACTGTTTTTATTCTTTATATGCCTCACTGTAAAGAATAAAAAAAGTAGATTTTGATCTGTATTTTGACTTCATGTTATTAATCTTAATAGAAGTGAGATCTTTTTATTATTGTTATTATTTATATTTTTTTGTTATTATTTGTTACTGTTGTTATTGTTATTATTATTATTGTTATTGTTATTATTATTATTATTATTCAATTTTTTTCATGGGTTCAGATCTGGCGATGCGGCGTACCGTTGATACACGGCGACCGGTATAAACACAGGAAACAGGCGCTGGTGTAGACGGAGGAACACAAAGGTGTGTGTGTTTGTGAAAGGAGTTAGGTGGTTATTCGGTTTGTGGTGACTTTGCACTGATCTATAGGTTTGATGGTTCATTTGAGGTATGAGGTAGAGTTTGAGACGAGCTTACAGGTCTATAGCATCATTTTTTTTTTGGTATGAATGTTTAGTTTTCATTTTTTTTGAGTATGAATGTTCAGTTGTTTTATTTATGTTGAAATTTGAATTTGATTGTGTATATATGTCAAAAAAAAAAAATCATTGTGTTCTATAGTAGTATAATGTGATTGTCAATTTTTATATGTTTATGAAATAAAATTCCAAATCTCTTTTACTGGTTTAAATAGTTACATAAGCACTATTAACTACGATACGTATGTAAATATGTAAAATTGCTCTTTTTACAGCGTAACCTGTTTTAAAATGTAACAATGTAAATAAATACAAATGACACATATAACATGTTACGATGTAACACATAAGTTGTTACAGACAAATCTGAGTGATTGTTACCTATTTAAAAGGTAAAAAATTGAAAAAATGTAAAACCAAGGAAAAAGATAGGATTGACGAGAGAAACTCATTTGTAAGATGTAACAGATAAATATTACGTAACTTATTTTTGTAAGATGTAACTGATAAATATAAAAAAAATGTTAAATGAGAGTAAACTTATTTTGTACTATAAATATTATTCCTTAAAATAAGACTTTGTTGGGAAAAACAGTACACAAACCTTTTGAATTTTTCAAGAATTTCCTTTTGTTTGTATGATGAGAGAAGGAAACGAAAATATTTGAAATATGCTTTAAATTTGTTAAGTGTTATGAAAGGAAGTGATTAGACTTTTTGTCAGTAAAAGTAAAAGTAGAAATGATGGATTGATTCTCCCAACATACTCTTATGCACTTTACCATACTACCCTTTTCCATACATACAAATAAAAAGGACGTTTGATTAATAATAAAAAATGACTAGATCAATCTCAACCATTGATGTTGTTTAATCAATGGCCATCATAGAGTTTCTAAGGTTTCTACAACTCAAGAAGGTTTCTAAATTAACCCAACCCTATATATATATATATATATATATATATATATATATATAATCCGGTCCGACTAGTGAACAGGTAAGGAGACTGGTTTAACGTTTGGTCCGGTACTGAAAACCTTGAAAAAATGTAACTTTACCCTTTACCCTTATTTTTTGTTAGGATTCAAATGGCATGGCAGAAACCAACATATAATGCACTAAACGAATTAATCAAGCATAAAAAGAAAAATTAGGCATACGTCAATATAACTTTGTTTGATCATAGTGGGTGACCTGGTCCCCCGTTCACGGCTGCGATTAGGGTTTTTCTTATTCAGCTTAGAAAAACAATTTCAATTACATTTGAGGGTATTTACAAGTATATAACTAGTGCTTTAGGTCCTCGCGCTTTGTTTAGTGTCAGTTTTGTTGAAGGTCGGGTCATCGGGTGGAAACTAGGTAACTATAACTGTTGTTTATATTGTAGATCTCTAAAAGGAACAAAAAAATAATGATACATGTTAGCAAATTCTAATCCCTAAAAAAAAAAACAATCTTGGTACCAAATAAAAAGGAGTTTTATAAGAAAAAAAGTCAAAAATCAAAAATAATAGTACATGTGAGCAAATTAGGGGCGGTGCACGCTAGGGGTGTGCTTGGGTTGGTTTGGTTCGGTTTTTACCATTAACCATAACTAAACTTCAGTTACGGTTAATTGGTTATGAATTCGGTTATGGTTATTTTGATAATTAACAATAAACTTCAACTAAAACTAACTTTCGGCTAAAGTTCAAAACTTAAAAGCTCGTGGGGTTACCATATTAAAAATGGAACCTACGATGTTGGACTTAGCTTGGGTTTTTTTTATTAAACAACCAAGACTACTTTTTTTTGTTAAACAACCAATGGGGGATCCTTTTTAATAAGATATTTATTGACAACAAAAAAACTTACTTAAGCCCAAGTTTAATTCTTTATCAAAATAAAGGTAATCGACATCAAGATCATTTTATTATTAGCATACTTTTATCTTAGTAGAAAATCTCTATATGGTTAGTGTAAAACATAAACCTATTACAGAGACTTGCCATTACAAGTTCGGTTCGGTTTCAGTTATATCGGTTAACCAAAGCTTCATAACCTAACCGCTCGGTTGGTAAAAGAATTTTATAACCATAACCATTGGTTATGCCGGTTATCGTTTAAAATTGGTTCGGTTATCGATTATGGCGGTTAATTTGCTTACCCCTAATGCACGCTAGCAAAAAACTAATGCACGTTAGCAAAATAGAGACGGTGCACGTGAGCATAATACGTCCGTACATGTTAGCAAAATAAGAACACTATGAAAATCTCATTTCTTAAATATCATATATATGATATACTAATAAAATAACAATTAAATAATAAAATAAATAAATATTGCATTGCTGATATATGATTTAATAATAAATAACAATTAAAATATTGAATAATAAAATAAATTAAAAATTATTACAAATTTTTTTGAACGGCAACTTTTTATTTTTACTTGCGAAACTTGAACCCATAGCCTCTCCATTGAGTGCTCTTAAAATCTTTGCTTCCATTGGCCACAAACCCCAATCATAAATCTTAGTACAATTTATATATAGTCATATAGATAACAAGGGCCGGCTTACTAGGGGAAAAAGAAAAGGAAAGACAAGTAGGCTCCTTAACTTATTAATTTTTTAAAAAACCGGCCCATCCCTTTTGTTTCCAGAAAGTCGACCAAAGCACCCCAATGGCCCAATATCATCATTTGAACTCAGGCCCATAAAGCTTCCGTAAGTCATAACCCAACAATTTTATGAGTAGGGATGACAAAAAAAATACGAGCCCAATGGGTATACTCGAAACCCGAAGCATTTGAGACGGGTATATCTGATACCCGACGGGTATGGGACGGGTTTGGTATTGGAAAAAAAATATTTCGCGGGTATGGGACGAGTATGGTATTAGGTGATACCTGACCCGATTACCCGAAACTAAATATCCGTTTACCCGAAACATATACCCGAAGACTTTTAAGTTTTATATATATCTTAACCTAACTATTTTTTAGTAATGTTTCATTCTAATAGATTCATTATTTAAAAAATAAACTTTTCGTCTAAAATATATATTTTGATAACATTATTTTTTATATTTATATGCTATGAAATATAAAAATAGTTTTCAAATTCATACTATAATATATATCTACATTTTAAATGTTTTAAAGATTATTATGGTGACGATGATATATATGTTAGTTATTACAATTTCTTATATTCTAAATTTTTTAAAATATAAGACGATTAAGGAAAATAAAAAAAAATATTTATATATACATGCAAATACAAACGGGTATACCCGATAGTGCCGATACCGGCGGGTATGCTCTATACCTTAAAAATACCCGACAGGTAATAGAACGGGTTGGTGTGAGGTTTTATAACCAAGTATGGGTATGGTATTAGCAAAACCTGACCCATACCCAACTCGTTGCTATCCCTATTTATGAGTCACACGAACGGCGAACCTTTGAAGATATGAGCTATTCCGGTTTAAGACATAAGTGCAATGGTGGACTCCATAACCATGTAAACGTAACCGATCGCAAATCATAAATTGTGGAAAAAAAAAGATTGTCAAGAACTTGAAACTTAATTAAACCCGGAAGAAGAACCGGTTCATAAAACATGTAATATTCAAGCATCATAATTAGCCAACTCGGCTAACTTGCTTAAATTGTTAAAAACATATAATAGAGGAGACGACATACTTAATGCAAACTGAAATTAAAAGGTAGATTTTATTCTTAAAATGTTCATCAACATTTAAGTTGGGGCACTTGGACATCTTGAATTGGCACAAGTTTTGCATTCCCACCAAGTTCTTCAGGCAACACCTCCTTGCCAACTTCTTCGATTAATTGCTTTTTTCCTTTCTCATTGTTTATCATCACAATCTTTACCACCAATCACATGAGAAAACATAATATTATTCCACATTTGAAAAATAATATCACCATTAAGATATTTAATAAAAAAGAAGAAGTTAAAGATCTAATCTAAAGAAATTTTGTTTGTTCAAAGAATTAATGTGACAGCCATACCTTGTCTGTTGTTGATTTCTCTAGAACACAAGAAATTATCTTCCAAGCACTCGCAAAAAACCATGGCATGTTTAGCATGTAAAGTTTGGCTAAGCGCTCTGGGTAGTAGGCCTAAGCAATAAGAACCAAACATGATTATTAATTTTTCATTCCACAATAAAAACCAAGTTACATCTGCATAATGGGTAAGCGAACAACAAACTACGCTATCCTTTTTTAAATCGCAAAGCCTATTCTACTAAATACAAATCATTGATTCCTTGATCTCTGCAAGCATGTAATTTTTTTTTATTAATGCATAAAAAACTTACACACATTCAAGTTGAGGATATTGTTTACTAATTAAGAGGGTTATTATTGTATTTACTTTGTTATATTCATTGTCTCATTTCATTATACACACTAAATCTAATATTTAAAAACTATATAAGCTTTAAAAGAAAATTGGGCCCCTCGGGAGAGTGGGCCTCGGGTCGTCGCCCACGACGCCCTACCCTTTGCCTGGGCCTTTACATGTGTGTGTGCATTATATGGACCTAGATGAAAATTTACCTGCAAAATCTGAAATCCAGCGATAAATCCTTGAGTATCCACATTCTTATAGGCTAGATTGCGAAAATCCATGATCACGACTACCTTCTCGTTTCCAATTTCTTTGTCTTTGATTCCACTACACGGTGTTTTGATCCATTAAATTGCAACATTTAAGTTAATTATGTATTACAACAAATAATGATTTTAATTTACTTGTTTGCTAAAATTGCTTTTAGTTTTTTATTTTGTGTTAGTCTTTTAAGCTAACAAAGGCAAATGATAACTTATTGTTACTCGATATTTCTTATAAAAACTAGAAACTATGCATTAAATAAAAAACTAAAGTATAGTAAACTTCCATAAAGAATATATATCACGTACCTTGCAATTGCTTTGTCAAGCATATGCACCATAAATTCTGCATTACGAAGGAAAAAGGAATTTACATTTGTAGAACAATAAATTCTGACTATATGACTTGTACATAAAAGTTATCAATTAATCAAACAAATTTGTTCATGTACCTTTTAATACACATATGCAAGCCATACGTAGATAATATGTGTTCATTTGATTTTGTATTCAAAATATTGGTTACATTGGGACGCCTATTTTACATTAAGGACAGTTTACGTACTCTTTTGTTGCGGGCATTATATTGTTTAATAGGGGGCATGCAGGAAGGGACCAAGATATAAGCATAAAACAATAAACATATCTTTCTTTTTTACTTATTTATAAATAAATTAATAAAAAAACTAAAAGTTGTAAACCTAAACCCGACCGCTTTCGTTGAAACCAAAGATATCGAATGTTTTTCCACTACATGTCCTTTTTTGTTTTTATTTATTAATTGCTAATTAGTTCAAGTTAACTCCATATTTTTACCACTTTTATTTGTTTTATTTATTAAGACCTATAAAAAATTAAAAAAGAAAAGTGTTATCCTTTAGGAAAATCTCATTTTGACCTGACCTTTTTTGCCATATAACAAAAATTCTTGTATTTACCGCTTATTGGGATTACAGATAATTTAATAAATACAACTTTAACCCATGCGTGCTGCTGGCGGAATCAGAATTTTTTTCTAGTGGGTTCGTGTTGATAGATTTTCAATTTTTTTTACCAAATCATACAAGGTTATCACTGTATTTTTTTTTTCTTTTTTCAAACTGAGTACGTACTTAGAACTCAGAAAGCATGGTTGGATCTGCCGCTGCTCGTACATCCAAATTTAAGGTTTAGCATCAATATAAGTGCATCTTTAGTTTTAAATAACCAGAAAACAAAACAATCAAAAGAATAACAAAAACAAATTAAGAGATCTAGAAGAAACAATTTACTCTTGAATTGATTCTGATCTTTAGCAGGATAATGCTTGGCAGCATGAAGAATGACAACAGGAAGCCCAGCTTTGGATAAACCTTGAAGAAACAGTTTTTTAGCTTTTAAGTCATCAACAACTTCAGAATCAGAGATGAACCCTAGCGGGACAAAAGATGTCCTCCATTTTTCCCATGCTACAAACATCTTTGCCGCTTTATTCGGGTCCATCGATTTATCTATCAAGAACCTTTCTAGTGTTGGATCTCCATACTTCTACACAAAACCAAATGAAAACCAGTGATCTATAGAACTTCTACGGCTCATATTAGTTCTAATATATATTTTGTTCAACTATTTGCTTCAATAGTAATAATAATAACTATTTGTAATATATAATTAGTTACATACCTCGGCTGAAGACCCGAGCTTCTGAATATGTTCCTTCATCTGAGTGAGCTTCACTTCATGATCACTTGTGGCCATTTTTAGGGTTTATAAAATGTAGTTGATCGATGGGATGAAGTTATAATTGAGTTCGAATATATAGAGGTAATGTTAATTGGTTGCATGTGGAGCTACCTCATTTTAGTTCTGATTAATAGTAATCGTACCATAACATATTTAAGTGGTGGTAGTTAAGAATAAAGATATGATCATTGGTTTTATTGTTCATGAATTTGATACCTTTTTATTTTTATTTGATATACAATTGTTTATAGTACTAATTAATGACCCTAAACATCTATTATCATTAACATAACACATTAACAATTTTTCTAATAAATTAATCAACTTTATGTTGTCACAAAATAAATGTAATTTTAGATAAGAATTTATTTAAAGTATTAAATTATGCTAATAGCTTTTTTATGTTTAGTTCAGATTTTTTATACACAATAATATTCTTTTAAACTAGAACTGATCAGATTTATGTCTAACTTAACATATAACAAGCCGTATGCAAAAAGGGATTGTAGACAGGTGGTACATATAAGTGTAGTAAGGCGTTGCCCTCCAAATAATGAGCGTACGTTCTAGTGATTTGATAGATATTGGTGTAAAATTTATGAGTAAATTTAGTGGATGTGTGAGTTGGCGTTCCAAAAAAAGTACGTATCCAACTCTTTTGAGATTAACTAAAGTGTGACTTAGGGTCGACTGCCGACTGTTAGCAATAAACATTATTGAGTCCTCGGTCATTTGGATGTTCAATTAAATCCGTTAATGTATGGATGTACTTAAATAAAAGGGTTATATAAAACAACTTGATCTGAATACAACCAATTTAGTTAAACATGTTAAACATATTAATCCAAACACAGCGTATGTACCAAAAGTGTTATTGTGACAACTCAAAAATGTTTTTTTTTCCGTGTCGTGTTTATGATTGTTTGATGAGTTGATCATACCCCTATGATTGTTTATGCGACAGTTTTTTAGTATCCCCTAAAGATAATTAACGTGAGATTAAATTAACTATTAACACTAGCTAGGTTGCTATTGTTTATGATTTCTTCAAAAAATCATTCGAGGCCGACAAAAAAAAAAGCTTAATGGACTTCAAACTTTGAAAAACATCTACGTATACTGTATTAATTGTATACTTTGTACAATATGCCTGACTTTTTTTTACCAGAAATTTTGGATCACTAATGGACCACTGGAATATCATCTTGTCACCACCGGAACCACCTGATCATATTAATCTCAAGTAGGCAATAATGTATATACACCAATTCAGAAGGAAACCCGATAAATCTAAGAAAGAACATCTTGTAGGAATCGAATGGAGGACCTAAATGGTCCTTAATTAGCCTTATCCCATCTTAAGATGACATTAGGCTATAATGTCAAGGGCAATATGCCTAACGTTAATTATTATACTTCATTAAACCTAGTATACATTGTATCAACAGTATTTCAAAACCAAATGAATAACTTGATTAGAAATCTACTCATTTACTAGATTTCTTTAACAAATTTATTTAGTTTAAATCCCATAACATACACGTATATAAGTATGTTTTTTTCCAAAATTATTTTAGGAGGTTGTTAATTATAAACCAAAATAAATAAATAAAAACTTTTCCTTTTAAAGATTATTTCTAAATTAAGTAATGGGGATCAGCTTGTGTCGTTTGACTTTCGTATACTCTCCTACCGTAGTCAACATGGGGATACTTACTTTTTCTTATTTCTTAACTTATATCCTAGAATTTAGTGAAATTGCCAGACCATATTTTTTAACGCGCACACATCATGACACGCTAGTAGACATAAGGGGACGGGGCGCTACCCGAATTGTCTACGGGTATCAACTACCAGCACGGTATCATCGTCGCCATACACGCTAGTAGTGGTCCCGTGGACCGTTTTGCTGGTGCTGATTACCGTGCTGGTACCGGCTGTTTTGTGTTTTTTTATAAATGCAAATTTTTCAGTTTACCCCCGTTTGTTTTAGTGTTTTTTTATTTTAACCGTTTGTTTTATGTTTACCGTTTAAAAAAATAAAAACATAACTAAAAAACATTTCATTAAAACATAAAAATTAAACATAAATAATATTAAACATAAAATAAAAATACATTAAAACATAGATAAAAAAACTTAAAGTTGGCGCAACAATCACCATGCTTCGACATGGTCGAAATCGTTGCCGTATTGCGCCTCATACTCATAGTTAGTGAAGCCGATAGCCAACTCCTCATCAAGCTCCGGATCCTCCCTCACCGTTTGCTCGTATAGGGTGGTCCACCTCTCACGCTTGATGTTGAGGTCGGCCCAATTGAGCTGGAGGTCTTGGACGGTCTTGATGGTGTTGCCGCCAACTTGCTCGATGAAGTCGTTATAAATCCGAGCCCAAAACCCCTTCGGGGGGTAGTTGGACCCTTTTTCCCGAGGGAGTTGTTGAATCTCCGGGTCGTTCGACGCATCTTTGTGGCTAACCACAAGGGTCATCTCTTCCTCGTCGGTCCACGGGTTCATTTTTGGTGTTTTTGGTTTTTTAAACCATGGTAAATTGTGGCTTTTAACCCCACAGTTTGATCACTTTATATACAACGACGGTGGGATGGTTGGAATAGTAGAATTAATTAACTGACCGTTTAGGTGAGCAAAATTCAATTAACTCGACGGTTTCCAAGATAAACAATTAAATTTGGCTGACCGTTTGGTGGGACGGTTGAAGTAGTAGAATTAATTATTAAAACCGTGTAAAAATGTAAAAAAAAAAGTTTGGGTATTTAAATGAAAATGAATAAAAAGAATCAGTGGAGTGCTGCCTACAAAAAAGTGTTTCAGTGAAGTGATGTGGCAAAACAGGATTTGTTAAAATCCGTGAAAGAAACTAAAGTTCCTACAAGCACCCCTGATGCCCTAGAATTTAGTGAAATTGCCAGACCATATTTTTTAACGCGCACACATCATGACATCTACATAATGGTCGTACGCATGAAAACATACATAGACGTAAAATGGTAAAATGGTGTTTGACATAAGTTAGAAGGATTACGATACTAACACATATTATGATGCACGGATTTTTCTCTCATATTGCATAATTTTTAAAATGATAACTCTTAGCAAATTTTTACTTTTTCTGAAGATTTTTTTTTATTTGTATTATCATACCAACCAATATTGTTTGCGAAATTTTGTTCACAAAAATATCAAGAAAACGTTTTTGGTTGCTCGAGTTAAGACTTACCATGAAGTTACTATTTCTAGTACCACTCCCACTCACTCATGTTGAGTTCTCCTCTCACCAAGAACCAACGTGTTCAAAATGCATTAGTGATATTTGAGGTCAGATATTCCTTACCCAGCATCTCTCTTGTCCACAGATGACGTGAATTTTTTTCGCAGTGTTACAACCAACCGCCCCCTATGGATTCATTGTTTTCGATGAGGTTTGTTTCACCATCTCAATCGAGGATGTAAAATTTCCCTAAGTTGTCTCCATGAATACCCTTAGAGACTTGTCATCCTCAAGTTGATATTTTATATCGCGGGAAAAGTAAAACTTGATATAGAGATTAAGGTTATTTTCTCATGAAATTATTATTAATGTACGAACCCTCTTTTGTCACGCAGGCTTTGGAGTAAGCAAGGACAAACTAAAAAGTTTATAATCGGTGGATTTATGAGAAACTATATTTTAGCTTACATGTTATGTGATTGTATATATATTAAGTTAACCTTTTAATATATTTAAGTGGTCACATTCATACTTTTGAATTGTTTACAACTAATGGAATATATAAATGATTAAAAAAATACAATATATATTAATAACAAATAAATAGTGTATATTAATAAAGGATGGGCAAACATGGGAATAAATAAAGAAGTAACATTAGGGTCACCTTGGAAGTTGACCGCAAAAGCAAAAGGCATAAACAGATTCAAAACTCGCTAAGTGGTGTGGTATAGCGCTTGGTGCCCACAAGCATGTTAGCGCTCCGAACACGCCGTGGGGCGCTAAATTGTGAGTGCAATGACAGGCATGAGAGGGGCTCCATTTAAGAAGTCCGTTTTGGAGTAGGGCTCGTGTCAGACACGACCTGTTAAGACACGAACATAAAACAAGTAAACCCAAACATGGCAAGAACCTGTTTATAACATGTTAACAAAATAAGACGCGATAAGACAAGAACCTGTTTATAAACATTAACCCTGAAATCGTATCCACAAACATGTAGGCGATCCTGGGGTTGAGAAAGAGGACAGTATGAATGACAGCGGACAGGGACGGTGGATAGGTGACAACGATGGTGGAGTTGAGAAGGATGAGGAGGGGTGACTAAGCGGTGTATATGTATAACCTCTGTGATTTGAAAATTGCAAATTCCGGTTTGTTCATCTTCAGTCCACATATGTACAAGGTATACCCACACCCCATGTATAACTTTTTTAAATAAAATTACTAGCATGTCTAACTGGTGCTCAACATGTTGACAGGTTAAAAGACACGAATCATGTTAAGGCCTTATCATGTTGGCCTGTTAAAGACACGAAACATGTTAAAGTCGTGTAGGTTTGTGTCATCGGTCATGTTATCGTGTTCACGTCTAAAATTGTTAGCCCTAATTTGGAAGGTGAGGGGGAGGGGGCGTTAATGGAGGTGACTTCACATCATCCACCCTAAAGGCGCTTGTGGCTTTGTAAAATGTGGCGTACAAAGATTAAAGAAGCAATAAAATGTGGCTAAAAGAGGGCGTCTTTTTAACAGCAATGTTGTGCACAACCCTCTGCACACTGTCCAGAAAACCTATAGCATGGGAGGCCAAAGAGCCAAAGGTATCGAACTCAAAAGTAACGAAAGCATGTTGCATCTCACACCATCTACCCTAAAGGCGCTTGTGGCTGTGTAAAATGTGGCGTACAAAGATTAAAGAAGCAATAAAAGGTGGCTAAATGAAGGTGTCTTTTTAACAGCAATGTTGTGCACAACACTCTACACCCTGTCTAGAAAATCTAGGGTCTGTTTGGTATGGGGTAATGGAATGGATGGGGAATGGAACGGACGAGGTAATGGAATGGACAAGGTAATGGAATGGATCATTACCATTCCATGTCTTGTTTGGTTGCCATATGGGAATGAAACAAAACATTACTTTGTGTTGTTGGATAGGCAGGAAAAGGCGTAGGAATAAAATCGGTGGTGAGTGGCAGTGGTGGGTGGTGGTTAGTGGTGGTAATAGTGGGTGGTGATATGTGGCGGGTAGCGACAGTGGTGGGTGGTGGCGGCGGTGGTGGGTGGTGACGGCGGTAGTGGGTGGTAGTGGCATCGGTGGTAGGCGACGATGTTGGTGGTGGAAGACAGTGGTGGGTGGTGGTGGCGGTGGTGGTGGGTGGTGACGATGGTGGTGGGTGATGGTGGTGGGTGGTGACGATGGTGGTGGTGACGGTGGTTGTAACAGTACCGATTTCTGAGAAGATTAACATGGACCATTGTATGACATCCTAGGCAAATCCCACATCGGCCGTGGCCAGGAGAGATCATTGGTTCATAAGTAATCCAAAGCCTCTTAAATCACCAACGCGTTTTGGGCTTAATGTTAGTGGATGAGAGGAGAACTCCACAGTTAAGCGTGCTCAGGTGGGAGTAGTATCAGGATGATGGTGGTGGTGGGTGGTGACGATGGTGGTTGGTGGTGGTGGTAGGTGGTGACGATGGTGGTGGGTGGTGGTGGGTGGTGGGTGATATTGGTGGTGGTGGTGGGTGGTGGCGGTGGTGGTGGGTGGTGACGATGGTGGTGGGTGATATTGGTGGTGGTGGTGGGTGGCGGTGGTGGTGGGTGGTGACTATGGTGGTGGGTGATATTGGTGGTGGTGGTGGGTGGTGACGATGGTGGTTGGTGGTGGGTGGTGACGATGGTGGTGGTGGTAGGTGGTGACGATGGTGGTGGGTGGTGACGATGGTGGTTGGTGGTGGTGGTGGGTGGTGACTATGGTGGTTGGTGGTGGTGGTGATGGGTGGTGGCTTATGATGTTAATGAAAGGTGAATGAGGGATGAATGAAAAAAAAAAACATAGGGGTGGATGGAATGGATTTGAGGGAATGGAATGCCTTTTGGAATTGGTGATTCCATTCCTATGACCAACCAAACACACTATTTTTCATTCCCTCGTAATCGTTCATTCCATTCCTTCTTTCATTCCATCATACCAAACGCTACCCTATAGCTTAGAAGGCCAAAGAGCCAAAGCTATCGAACTCAAAGGTAAGAAAGCATGTTGCATCTTTCATATTTTGTTATATCTTTGGCATCCCAATGTGGCGATGACAGTTGTAAAAACATTGCCCCTAATTCAAGCAAATAGATACTAATTAATGAGAAAGCTTTGTTTTTTCATGACATAACCACACTATGCACATCCTCAAATCAACTCTCACATAAAAAAAAATTTAAAAAATTTAAAAAAAAATGAAAGGAAACAGAAAAAAGGTTAGCTCAGCTTCACACCCATCTGCTAATTTCTTCTACACAAAATAGTCAGAAAAGCATACCCACTCATCTACCCATGGGCATGCTAGTTACACCATTATATAATCAAACTAAAAACAACCGTAATAACCTCTTTTCATACTCCTCTGTTATTCATTGTTTCGGGTCAAACCCCCCGCCCTACATTCCTGCATACATCAATCAACAAGTCAATTCATTAGACTGGCTAACGTTTCGGAGTACATGATTCCCTTTCTCAAACGCGATATAACATACCTGGCTGGAAGTGGCTGAGATGTGCTCACATTACCCTTTGAGTTCCCAGCCCGTTTGGCACGACTGTCCTGTTCTTTATCAATTCGCATGGCAGCTATCTCTTTCTCCAAAGTAGTTACTTCCCTTCTCATCTTTTTTGACTCGACCTCCATTGCCTTGGTTAAGGTATCTACTTTCTTTGATAACATCTGGAAACCATATATAATATTACAATCCAAACAATAATAATAGCTTCTCACTAGAGATGAAAATTGGGTCGGGTTGACTAATGATCTCTTGTCCAAATTGTCAAGGTGTTTTGTAAAATGATCAAAAAGAATAAATTAATTTCAGTAATAGTTTAATAATTCAAATAAAATGGTTTGTGACGTTTCTTGCATCTAAAGCACACACTTTAAACAAATTTCTACATGTTTCCTTATAAGCCAACCTTTTTTTTTCTAATGTTACCCAGCTAAAAATTGAGCATATAACCCATATCATGGTGGCACCAATTTTCAGCAAGACACAAAATCAACTGATAAAGAGCTTGGGGACTGGCGGCTAAGCATGGGTCGACATAACTAACATGTTTAATGAATGGGTTGGGTTCACCTTTACCTGACCAACCCATTTAACCCTTTACAACCCTTGAACCTGACCAACCTGTTTACAGCTCGTTTAACCTGCCAACCCATTTAGAATATCGGGTTACATGGGTCGTGTTCGGGTTACACATGTAGGAGTTGGTGTTCAACTTTTCGAAACGATTAAGTTATTGGGTTGGGTTAAAAGAACACGGCACCGAATTGCCACTCCCACCAAATCAGCCCATTCATAAGTGAATGGGTCAAAACTACTACATCTACTGACTGAGAAAGGAAAACAAGAACTGAATACATAAAAGAAAAAAGATATGCACCTCAATGGCATCATCCTTATCTTTAAGGCTCT
Organism: Ambrosia artemisiifolia; assembly: GCA_032199755.1. Classification (NCBI taxonomy): domain Eukaryota; kingdom Viridiplantae; phylum Streptophyta; class Magnoliopsida; order Asterales; family Asteraceae; genus Ambrosia; species Ambrosia artemisiifolia. Next base: position 5,095,965 of record CM063519.1, read on the forward strand.
GATCCTTTTCATGACAAGATTTCCTCAAAGCAATAACTTCTTTTTGCAGCAAATCATACAACAAGCCCGGAACCGTATCCTCTGTTTCAGGTTTTTCATCTGGCTTATCTTCCCATGTACCATCACGAGCCTCGCTATCCTTACTTCCATCACAAGATTGCCCCGTATTAAAAGTAGGACTATTACCGCCACTCGAGAGAAGTTTACCCCTGTCTAGTGATCGGGTCCCGCCATCAAAGGACTTTGATGTACCTTTAGCATGCCTCAAAATTGAACTTGAGCCAGATGGAAGTGTTGACCTTATCTGAAAAGATGGCGATCTTTTGGGTAAAAATCCATTCGAAGGCAATTTGCCTAAGTTATCAGCTCCACCTATTGATTGGCGACGTGAAGAACACACAGTGTTTGGTGACCTCAAAGTATCTTCTAGCACCCTGAGTCGTAGTTGATATTTTTCCTACAATTTGAAAAGAATGATTATGATTAGAGGTCATGAGAAAATTATAGGATTATTCGAAAATCCTTGAGAAAAAAGTAAACGAACATTACTTTCAATTGAGCTTCAGATTTTGCAGCACGTTCGGTTATAGCTAGTTTGTCACGCAGTTGTTGCATCTCACCCTAGTAACCAAAGGGTGAACTGGCAAGTAAATAACTGAATAAAAGTAAACAAATTATTCATGGAAATTAAAAAAAAAGTTCAAGATACCTGCAAGAACCTTCTTTCTTCAAGCCATTGCTTAACTGGCATCACCTTATCATTAGAATCTTTCCATTCATTAGCTACGACTGTTGCCACTCTATTGGCTGTAACTTTTGCACGAGCTAGCTCTCTGTCTAGCGTCTTTCTTTCTTCCTATTAATAAAATAGAGTAATTTAATTAGTTACTTATGACTGTCAACCTAAGCATATCCTACATAACTGTTACAGATGGCAAGATAAACTTTTGGGAAGTTTCACCAGTTTGACCTAATTTTGAAATGTTCTCCATTAAAGCCATTTTTATCTTATCTGTTTGAAGATAAAACAAGACCCAAATTGACCCATATACAAGTAATTGGTTAAAATTTGGCAAATTGCCACCTCTAAAATATGCAGAAATTTTAATTAGCAAATGATGGAACTATATTATGCTTTACATTCATTTCTTGAACTTTCCGTTGATAGTCCCTCACAGCATTTGCAGCTGCGCCGCCAGCAAGGACAGCTTCTTCAAGTTCGCGTACAGTTTGGGTAAGTTTTTCCACCTCAGCAACTTTTTGACGATGCATTCTATCCAAGATTCTATTTTCCTCCTGCAGAAAAGGAAAGAAAATTCAACAAAGGAAATATGAATTGGGATTATAAAAAAACTAGAAATGAGCATTTAAAGGGATTCATAATTCAATGTCTGACCTGGCAAATTTCTATCTGCTTCATCAACTCCTGATTCTTGTTCTGAAGGTCATCCACCATAGACGCCTTGGCCAATGCAACCTGCACAGTTCTCTCAGCTTCAAGTAATGCAGCCTCCTTTGACTTGGTCAAACGGTCTAATGCTTTGTTGTCATCCTGCAGCTTCGCAATCTGAAATCCAAAAACCCTAAGTTAATAACTTTGAGGTTATTTATCACCGTCTGCATTGACTACTCAAAGGATAGAAGTCAAACCTCTTGTCTTGCCAGCTTGAGCTCAGCTTCTAAAGGTGCAAGAATGGCTTCTATTGGAGGCATATCATCGTCTTTCTGAGCTGCATGGACCCTTCTTAGAGTAGCTTCTGCTGCAAACTGAGCTGCCATTGATGCTTTCTTCTCATCGTTGATTTTCTTGATTTCAAGATTCTAAACAGCCAAAAAAGTGAAAATAAATTACATCTAATGCTATAATGGAAAGAGTAAACTTCGACACATTTACTTGGTGAATGGATCAGTTTGTATTTTGTTCTGTCTCTCCAGGTCAATTTTAAAAAATATATAAAAAAATAAAAGCTTAAAAGGAGAATGGTAGAATACTAGAATGAACCGAATGGTGCCTAACGTGTACTTTTAACACATAAAGCCGTATATGAGATATTCGGTATTTATTAACATATTCATATGTAAGGGAAAAATATCTGGGGTCGCCCTTTCCAACTAGAAAATTCTTTACTCATTTTAAAACGTTACGTGACCCAATCCTTTTGACACTTCTACTGAGGATAGGCATGATTCAGTGAATACCTTGCTTTCGAGAAGAGATTCAGTCAACTTTAACTTTTCATCCACTTTTGATAACTCTTCAGTTAGCTAAGGTGCATTAATACAAATTAACGTTAGTACTATTACAAAGTACAAACTCACGAAACCATATAATAAAACAAAAGTGCAATGGAAAAGACACCAATAAAAGTAATGTAATATGAAAACAAGCAAGATTACAGTGTTCTTTTGTATCAATTAAGAAACTATCAGCATGCATTGATGACCTCATATTCTCAAATCTTGATTGTTGTCTTTACAAAGTTGAAACAATATAATTAGCTAATTTCAGTTCTTAGTGTATGTTATCTAGTACCAAAAGTTTAGACTTTCATATATTTTCTTCCAATATTCTGCATTTAAATTTATCGACTATTATATCAACAGTCAACACAAATTATATGTTAAGTTCTTACAAATACAGACAAATAATAGTTTTCCTTTTAAGTCAATGAAGTACTGAAAATTGGTATTCTCAATGCTTGTCCTTCTCACTCTCATAAGTGCAATTAAAAAGCGATACCCTAGTGGTAATCTTTGTTCTACAAGTTTAGTCACAGATTCAACCAATTCCCATTCCTCCTTTACGCTAATTAAAACATTAATCAACTTTCTACAGAGAGTAAAAATAAAGAGTGCTGCTGAATTGCTGATTAAGGAAGTATGATTAGCCCATGCGGTTTGGCAGACAGAGGATCATAATCACTTACTTACTGATTCTTACATGTCATCCCTGATACATTAGAATGGGACAGACAACATAGAAATTAAACTTTTAATATCCTAACTCGAGACAAACAAAACAATAGAAGTAATGACATGAGGTAAGAACACTTATAAATCTGCTGAAAATCACAAACAATCAGTACACCAAGGAAACGTGCAAAATTAGTTGGTAAATGAAATTAGCTCCTATTGCCATACATATAAACAGATAATGTAGCATCTACGATATGAGACACTCCAATGGGCAGTGGAAATTAGCTAAACCACAAAACCTATGAAAAATTAAGATTCATTGCCATGGAAAAACACGGATCGGAAAATATTCAAACGAGAGGATATTTATATCTTGCATAGAAGTGAGTTATACAACTTCATCAGTTCCATTTCCAACACGTATTCATAATATCTGTGTCACGAACTAGAAAAAGGAAATGACAAGTGTATATCGCACGAGCGAAGAAAAAGATACTTAAATCACCACCAAATTGGAACATCAAAACCGTTCCATTTCTAACTCATGAAATAGACTAAGTACCAAATAGCTAATAATACTCAAGACAATGACATTCCACACCTTTTTTTTCTCAATGCACAATATCAACGTCACATAAGCATTAGTTATATTCTTCATATAGATTTAATAATTGTAAATCATAACAAAGGAAAATATACTAATATATATAACTAAATAGGCATTCAATTAAATAATATAAACAATTAAATCTGCTAATCTTAGAAACTAAATCAAAATATCTACTTAATTATCCTAAAAAGTTTATAAACCAATACCTCCTCAACAGCTTTTTCTCTCAGCCGTTCAGATAACCGTAACGCTTTAATCTCAGCTTGTGCTTCACTCAATTCTCGATCCTTATCTGCAAATTAAAAAAAAACAAAAAAATAAAATAAAAACAAAGTAACAAACAAACAAACACTATGAACATTCAATTGATTATTAATCTGTCAGATCATTAACCAATAACTACCTCTAACTTCATTCTCCAACCGATTAAGCTCAACCTTAACCGGATCCGATCCATGGAGCAAGTTAATAACCTCATCTGCGTCTAAACTCGGCCTCACTGTAGCTCTCCTACGACTCGTCGCACCTGATCCCCTACCTCCTGAAACTGCTAACGGCGTCGTTTCACTAGACGGAAGGCGTACATTGCCGCCGTTATATAATGTCTCTGGTGAGTCAGTTGTTCGTGTGACGTCACCTTCGGTGGATACCTCGTCCATGACTCGGATCTGGACTCAGTAACGCATCAAATAGAAGAAGAGAGAGAGTGTGTGTGTGTTTGTAGAGAGAGAGAGAGAGAAGAGAAGAGAATGAGTTGAAGTTAATGGAGTCCGTTTAAAACTGTATCGTCTTAATGTAGTGAGATTTTTATTTTATTTTTTTCAAGTGTTTTTCTCTCACTATAATTGTGCGTGTGTGTTCTTGTTGTGATTAAATGACTGGTTTCTCTCTCTCTAGATTGTTACAAAACAAAAGTTTTAAAAGGTATGTTATTTCTTATTTTTTATATAAGTGTAGAGTGATGTCCCATTGCCATTACAGGTTTGGGCGCTAAACACCCCGACCCCTCAGTCAAAAGGGGCGGTGTTGATCTTCTCCGCCAACCCATTCGTTCGCGTCAAAGCCTAAAAAGGAGGACCTACACCCTTTCAACCAATCAATTTTTTTTTCTTTAAAGGGACGTTATATACATCACTGATACTAAAGAGGAACGTTATTGTTACTAAAAAAATTAGGTTACGTGGCACAATAAAGCTCCTAGAGGTTTTAACTCACACCCGAGCCTAAATGATATAATTATGACAACTGTTTATTGAGGATATTTATATATTTATACATTTTAATAAATTAATAGATGGACATCTAAATATTATTAATTAATAAATTAAAATTATTTATGTAAAATAATTCATTAGTAATAATTACTTATAAATATATTAGTTTTTTTTTATTTTTTGAAAGATATAAATCTAATAGTTATATAAATAAAGAGTAAAGATCAAATACAAAATGTTTTTTGGTGAGAACTGTGAGAATCAAATGGGGTAAAAAAAATTTATTTATTTTTTTAGAATTTTTTTTCCCATGTGCTTAAACATACTTTCTAGATGAATAATATAAAAAAAATTAAAAAAAAATTAGTGCAATTACGTCATTAAAGTAAATACATTAGTTTACACTAAAGTAATTATGTAATTACTCTACACGTAATTACTCTACACCAAAATTTATTTATTTATTTGTTTTTTTAGTTTTCAATACTTATAATACATGTTTAACAATATGGAAAAAAATTCGAAAAAAAAAAAATACCCTCCTTTGATTTTTACGGTTCTTACCAAAAAAAACACTTTGTACAAGATCTTTACTTTATAAATAAAATGTTACATATAATAGCAATGTATTTTTAATATTTGTCGATTGGAACAATTTACTACTTTTGGTCTCTTGGTTTTTTTTTTTAAAATGGTGTTGCTTCTGATTATGTAAGTTAGACACTTTGACGTTTAAATGTAGTGATTTATAGAAGTCTTATCAAGTTATCATTATATACAAACCTAGTAATTATTAAGTAAAAGTTTGATATATTGTAGTTCAATACAACTATAGTTATCTTATCCTACTATGTATTCATTAATAAATATTTTAGAGATTATTTATCGTTAGTGATTTGATGTTGTTCATAATCCATTACACTTATGTTTGAAAAGAATTAAAATATACATAGTCTATAAGACTTGTATGTGTTAAGCATATAGCGGTAACGTCTCTTCTGAATCAGGATCAAACTCTTCTTTTGACTAGACTATGAAAAAAGACGGGTTGTATTGTATCTGATAGAGTCAACAGAATGGAGTTACTTATTTGTAACTCAATAAAGTGCATCAGCGCAAAGCCTGTAAAAAATGAGTAGAACTAGAGAGAGTTTGTCCATCCTCGTCGGTGATATAACTAACATATATCGTATTTTATATATTGTAAATAAAAAAACAGTAACTGTGTAGTTGAAGGGAAGCATCATATATACAAAAGTGGAGATGGGAAAAAGAGTGGATATAAAAAGCAAAGGCTGCAGGCTTCGCCTCCTGGCAACGTTGCTATCCCTTTAAGAATCAACATCCATACCAAAGTCGCTGCCAATTATCTGTATTTTGTTTTGGTTCATTAAAAAATACGAACCTATTTATAAATTATCATATATAATCAGAAAGTTTTACGCTATTAATGAAAGATATATATTAAAATTAATTGCATAGGATTTTTTTTTTTTGAAAGGCTTAGTTTAGGGGAAATCCTTGTACACCCCTAACCTAACGGTCTCAAGTTCGAATCCCTACCCACACACCGGTGTCCTCCTTGCATAAGCTCAAACCGTCACGGAGAAATTTTTTTGTGGCGTGCATGAATCGAACCTGTGACCTACTCTCAGGATGAGAACCCCTAAGGAAAAACTCACCCTAACTCAAATCAGCTTGACTGAAGATCATTGGCTTAATTGCATAGGATTTACAACTACAAATAAATAACAACAAAAACATTATTACAATCTAATTTTATGTTTCTTTAAAAGATATCAAGTAAAACATTTACAAAGTAGTATTTAACAGCCTTTGGTTTACGGTAGTAAGGAGCTGAATAAGGTAATTATGTTTTTGAAATAGTCAGTGCTTGACGTAACTAAGAGTAGAGTTATAGAGTGGTGTGAGAAATCATTAAAAAGGTAAAATATTTAGCTATTTGTTTTTTCTAACCAGGTTCGAACTCATGTAATAAATGGTTAGTAATTACAATTTAAGAAAAACGATATTTTGAGATAAGGTATGACTTATTTTTTTCAAAACTTTTTAATTAATAAATGGATTATTAATAAGTAAAATAAAAGAAATGGGAAAAAAACTTAGAATCATAGAATTGTAACACATGACGTAAATAATTACTTATTTATTGTGTATAGATTAGTTTTCTATTTAATTATCTTTTTATTTGTATATTTAAACAATATACAATAGACGATTAATTACTTAATATACCATAAATTTAAAAATGGGTATATATGAACGGTAAATTTTATATCCTTGATCTATAGTCTCACATCTTTCTTTAAATGGAGGACATGTGAATATGCTACTTGAATAAAAATATTAGTCTTTTTAGTTTTGTTTCCCACTTGTTATATTATTATAGATTATATAAAAGTATCAAACTTATAATTGTAACATTGCCTCCTCCAACCTTCCTTACCACATGCATCGACTTGTAAGTTAGAACACCAAAACTCACATCGACTGAAACGAGTGCATCTATATGTAGTACAACTCCTACATGATCAGCTACACGAGTGCAGTGGCGAGGCTTTGTTGGGGCGGGAGGGGGCGGCCGACCCCCCCGAAATTTCGTGCAGAAGTTCCGATTATATAGTATTCGTATAGAAAATTTTGTAAATATAGGGTTTCGACCCCCCGAAACTGGTTTTCGACTCCCCGAAACTAGTGACTTCCGACCCCCCGGTAACTTCCGACCCCCCGAACCTTCGGGTCAAGCTTCGCCACTGCACGAGTGCATATCATGTAGTATCACAACTTTTCATCTTTAAATTAGCCTTGATGATTGCTGTTCGCATAATAAAGGCATTTATGTGAAGGCAACCTAAATCATTCTTACTTAGGTTTAACCTTAGCTCTCTATATGAATTAAACTTCACTACTAATAATCACTCTATGATGGATGATTGTCAAAATAACATGATATCAAGAACATCAAAAGATTTATTTCCAAAACAAAAAACGATTACAACCACAAAGATTACAAACAAAAGATCTAAACAACTCTCACACTCACCTATATCTCAGATCAACAAGATCTCAGTTCATTCTACTGGAAACAAAGGATTATAATAACAAAACTAAGTCAAGAACAAGAAGTTCAGGACTAATAACCCTAATCTAGATGACGAACAAGAGAACAAATACAAAGAGTTTTTGAGAGTAAAAGACTGAATGAATGATTAACCAATAGAGAGATAGACCCAAAGCTTTTATATTCTGCTCTCACAGCTCAGTCTTCGAAAACAATCAACGACCACGATATAATCTAAAAGACTTGATCAACGGATGAAATGAAGTTGTGTTTCTTTCACTCGGATAGCCAGCGTGGCATATACATCATATCTGGGCTCGTAGTTGGGCTCATTTAATACTTCTATTGGGCTAAACAAATAACTGACCCAACAACTCTAGTAATATTATTTAGCCCAATATTATTGAATCATAACTAGTCACTCGTGGACTCGAGACCATCAACTCAGCAACTTGTAATGTTGATCAACATTCATCCTGATCAGCATCAGCATTCCAAATACTCTTGTCAATCTTTATAACCACCTGAAACAAACACTTATGCAAAATGTTCAACCATCTACTTAAACAATAATGAATACTAAAATTGTTATTAACATGTTACCATGTTAATTTCAACAATGACGGATCCTTCACTTGTTTCACAAAAACATGAAAAGTTAACTATTTCAACCCTTTAATTTACACCCTAGTATGATTATAAAAAATTGTGTTCTCTTACGTTTAAATATATCAAATACTATACCTTACTATTTAAAAAAATATAATCATACGTCTATACAGTTTGACTCTTTTAAGTATTGTTATTTAAGCTATGTGGGGATAACTCACTTGGTACATGCATATACCTCTTATAGGAGAGGTCTTAGGTTCAAACACATGCAATGGAGATAGTTTTGGATTATTGATGTAAAGGAGTAACATTTGTCAAAAAAATATTGTCCAAGTGAATTTTTCTTAAATCCAAACGATCTTTTCGTAAGCGTTTACCTCCAATCCAATCGGTGTTCTTTGAATTTGAATTAGGTCATATATTATTAATTACATGTTTTGTTAGTTTAGAAAAAATCATTTTATTTGTAATGTATGAGACGATGGTCTAGTGGTTTAAGTCTTAGGAAAAAACGTAAAGTGGTATAAAACTATTAACATAATATATAATACGAATTTGGAGAAAAAGACAAAAAGGCCAAAGACTAAATTTGTAGAATTATTATGTTTAAAAAGTGGGATTTGATATGCGAAAGTGGGGTTGTTCCCTAACTAACAAAGTAGACTTTAATTTCATAAAGGGATGGTCAAACTAAACTAATTGTGGGATTAAGATGACTCACATGTTCCAAATCATAATCACATGATGATATAGACACTAATTCATGCTTTGCTTGTTTATGCCATGTCACAATTATGTTGACCCTTTACCAAATCCCTTAAATATATATATATATATATATATATAGCTTTTATCCCGGGAGCGTCCCGGGGTTGAAAAATATAACAATTCTAATACTGATAGTTATAATTATTACTCTTGTAATTAAATAAATAAAAAAATAACTTTGCTATAATGTGACACCATGTGTTGCAGTGTTGCGCGATTCTTTCTCCTAGCTTCTCTTGATGAAGTATACCTATGCATCTTTTAAAGAGTAAAATGCCAATGATACCATGACGATTGGGCTGAATTTCAACATCGTAGATAAGAACATGGTTTAAAATAAAAAACATGATTAATGAATAACCAGAACACATTGTGTCTTTTTCCTGTATGAATGAAACCCCACAAAAAATAGTCGTTTTTTTCTCCGTTTTTTATATAACACTATGGTACTCGTTGGAAAGATAATAAAACGCTCGTTAGTTTGGTGTAATTTTTTTCTTTAAAAACTCTCGTATATAAAAGATATTAACGTTTAAAAATTATGGGAGGAAACATAAAAGAGAAAAATTTAAATTTGTTTTTAAATTATTTTTTCCTAAAATAACTCAATTTAATTTTAGTAGATTAGGTTTTATATTATTATTTGTTTTTTTTTTAATTTGCCACATGGTATATTTTTTTTTTAATAATAAATTTAATACTATCACCTTAAGGTGCCACATGGCACATTCAATGGGAGGATAAGGCCTCCATTGAATGCCACCTCATACAAATTCAATTCTTTTATTATAAGTTATATATATATATATATATATTCATTCCAGGATAAAGAAAATTACATCAAGATAACGGGTAGGCGGGCAACAAGCTGCGCCGCCACCCCTTTCTGAATAGCAAATCCTAATCTACTAAAAACGTAACCCTGCCCACCTGGAGCCGAGACACTACTATGGATAACCCGCTGAACCCTGGTCAGGAAACGGATAGCCTCCGGTGCCAAGGAGCCAAAGGTATCAAAAGCCAAGGGTACAAAAACGTGTTGGTTCTCCTCGCAGGCTTTAGCATGTTTTTCTACCTTCTTTGTCTCTGCTTTCCGGACCGGTTGCCCTGCTACAAAACCACTATCCCTCAACCCAACTAGGGGAGATACACCCGTCAGGTCAACACAAGCATGCTTCCCCCCGGCCCACCCAAAGACAAGGAGATCTGCTGGTCGTAGGGTGGATCTCCCTTCTGCTGGATCCGAGAGGAAGTTCACAGGGCCTCCTTCTTGGCTGAGATCCCAGCCCGTCTTAAAATGTCCCACAGAATGTCTCGAACCCAATCATGCCGATATTTGAAACCGGGTAACTCCTTACAATGAACCGCATGTTCCCCGTATTCATCTAGGCAGGCCTTACGGCAAATCGGACAGATTTCATCCTCTTGGTACATTGGGTTCATCAGACGATATTTAAGAATGGCCCTGTATTCAATAGCGGACATGCTTTGGCCTAGACCTTCGATCGGGATAACAGTCAGGAAATCTTGAGCGTGGGGGCTTTGCAAGCTTTCAATAAACCCTTAAATATATCCGAATATTTATTAACTTTTAAAGTCTATTTTACATTATGCTTTTAAAAGTTTGATTTAATAGTTAACATCACAACCATGAAGTATAAGTGAGATGCATTTAAACAACTGTGTGGCAATCTCTGCATTACTAAGTAATGAGCCATTAAGAAGTTTGATTATGTAAGAGACTCTAAACCAGTAAAAGGAATGAATTGGTTCTGCTTGACTTGGTGGTGGTTTGAGGAGGTGGTTCGTGAGTTATAAACTGAGGGTTATGAACACAGGTGAATGGATAAAGAGGTAAAAATTTCATTCAGCATTCTTTTAAAACTTAATGGATAAGAGGTTTAATGACTGATTTATAGATATCTTGTTAGTGAACCAAACACACTTAATAATGTTTGATTTAAAGGTAGACTCTTAATCAAATCATTAAGAGAGTACCTAACAACTCATTAGGGTACGAGAGCACAAACCAAAGTGTTCAATTTTGCTATAACTGAATAAATTGTTGCACCTTATTTTTATCGATTTTCATCTAAAAAAACTAAAATACCTAGGGTGGTGTGGGAGAAGTATCCAATTCACTTTACCCACTCCCACCTCACGTTTCACAAACCGACGCTACCGAAGTACCCGATGTACCCAAATGCACTACCTGAGCTACGTCCCGAGTGGCCTTAAGTTCTTTTTTTCCGTTTTGTCAAAACTTAATTTCTTCTATGCCTTTGTATAATTTCTTTTACTTATCATAACGCTTTACTTTCTTTTATTTATTACTATGTTAGAAATCTATGTAAGGCATGAGACTGAATTAATTAGTTACTAAAAATTACGATTTAACAGGAGAGACAAACGAAAAGTATGATTATTATTTTATAGAAGAGAGAAACGAGTATTTATATCGTAGGATGTTACATGTATTTTTATTTCATAATTGGTTATAACATTTATTTGGGAAAATGGATTTAATTACTCCAAACTATCGCCTATTGGCGGATAATACTCCCAACTATCACTTTGGCCATTAGCACTTCAAACTTTCAACTTGTTGGATTTTATCACTCCCAAACTAACTGAGGTCTAACCCAGTTAGTGTTTGTGGCCAAAATGTAAAAACCTAAACTTAAGGGAAAGTTTACGTGGCCAAAATATAAAAAACGAAACTTAAAGGACTTTTTTGAAAATTTTATAATTATTATTATTATAAATCCCAACCCCCCCCCCCCCTCCTTCTTCTTCTGCACACCACCCATCTCCACAACCTTCACCACCACCACCACCACCACCACCCACCACCACCACCACCACCCTCCACCACCATCACCCCCCTCTTCTGTAACAGAACCCCCCCCCACCCCTCTTTCTTCTGCCATCCCCACCAACCACTGCCTCCACCACCATCCCTATTATTATTATTATCACGTGCTACTGCTACTTGCCTACTTCTCCCATAGTCTTCATCACCAATTCCCCATTTCTTTTTTTTATTTCCAACAGAACTCTCATTTCTTTTATACCTGTATACCCAAAAACCAATTGCAACCCACCATTTCTTCCACCACCTCATCTCACCACCCACCCCACCCACTGGAGAGAGAAAAACGGGGAGAAGGAGAGCAGGGGGAAGAGAAAGAGGAATTAATAGATAATCAGAGGAGAGAGAAACAGATCGACGGAGAGGAAGAGATAGAGAGAAGCATAAGAGAGAGATCGATGGCGGTTGACTTGTTGATGTGGTAAAAAAACCCCAAATTAACTCCTCTTCCTTTGGATATACTTGATGTGGTGATGAACGGTGCACCGGCGGTTATTGATGTCGAGATTAAAGGGTTTTTTTAGATCGATTGTGGTGGTGTTTAGATGTTGGATGTTTCTAATGAATGGTACAGCTGAGTTTGGATGTGCTATTTGTAGATCGATGGTGGTGGTTTTTGGATGTGACAGGCGACGGTGGTGGTGGTGGTGGTGGTTGATGTGACAGGCGACGGTGGTGGTGGTTGATGGGTGTTGGGTGTTGGGTGACGGGTGGAGATGGTGGTTGTAGGGATGATGTGTATTGAACGATGGCTGTTGGGGGTGACGAGGGAGACGGTGGTTGTTGGAGTGACCGGGGGAGACGGTGGAGGGGGGTGGTTGTAGGGGATGACTGTGGAGGCGTGGTTGTTGGGGATGATGGTGGTGGCGGTGGTTGGTGGGGATGGCTGTCTGTCACAAGAAGAAGAAGAAGAAGAAAGAGGGGTGGGGTGGGGGGGGGGGGGTTGATGGTGGTGGTGGAGGGTGAAGGGTGGTGGTAGAGGGTGGTGGTGGTGGTGGTGGTGAAGGTTGTGGAGATGGGTGGTGTGCAGAAGAAGAAGGGGGGGGGGTTGGAATTTATAATAATAATAATTATAAAATTTTCAAAAAAGTCCTTTAAGTTTTGTTTTTTATATTTTGGCCACGTAAACTTTCCCTTAAGTTTAGGTTTTTATATTTTGGCCACAAACACTAACTGGGTTAGACCTCAGTTAGTTTGGGAGTGATAAAATCCAACAAGTTGAAAGTTTGGAGTGCTAATGGCCAAAGTGATAGTTGGGAGTATTATCCGCCAATAGGCGATAGTTTGGAGTAATTAAATCCATTTTCCCCATTTATTTTAGAGTAAATTACTATTTGAGTCTCTGTGTTATGGTGGTTTTAACTACTTGAATCCAAAATGAAAATGTTTAACTATCTGATCACCTGATTTTTCAATTTGTAACCATTTGAGTCCAATTTACTAACTTTGTTAGATTTTCTCAGTTAGTTTTCATAAAATGACTAAAATACCCTTATTTATATTTTATTGTTATTATTATTATATTATATTATATATACACACACATACATACATATATATCACATATATGCACACACAGAATAAAACCCCCAAGAACCACCATTATCACCACCCCTGCAGCACCAACGATGCCACTACAAATTGTAACACCCCAAAAACATTCGTTTCGTCTAATTACGTCTTTAGGCGTGATTAGCGAAACAATAAAACGAGACTCGATCAACAAGAACTTGGGTTATGTTCTATTATGAAAACAAGCTAATGAATGTTATTATCTATGTTACGGAAATAATATTAGAAGCTAGCTTGGTACATTAAGTTTTAATAGCCAATGCTTGACACAAAACCACTATCGATTTGGGGGTCTCACTGGAAGCAACCTCTCTATTCCCACGGGGTAGAGGTAAGGCTGTCTACATCTTACCCTCCTCAGACCCTACCTTAGCTTTGCTATTGGTGAGATTAACTGAGTATGATGATGATGATGATAACCGTTATAAAATATTAATATAAAGCAATGATGTTTTGCATTAATACACAGCCTGAATGCCTGACACCTGTCGCATCAGGAGTCAAATCAGAATTCAAAATCCAGAGAAAAGTAACCGCCCAAGCAAACTTCCAACCTTCGAACTTTCAAGCAAACACAACAACTAGCAAACAGTCAGAAGCCTTTTAGCTATGCCACAAAGATTCCTGGCTTGGGGGGCTGATGATTTGGGTAGCCTAAAGCAAATAGATTAACAAGTATCATAAAAACTATGCTTAAAGAGTTGAAAGCTATAAAGGTTCAAAGGACGGAGGAGCACAGATCAAAAGATGACCTGTCTTGTCATCTTTTTCCTCGGTCAACACAAGCAGTTGTCGTATAGACACTGCATCGCTCGGACCGCAGGTCCAAAGCCACCCTTGGTTTAAAGTGGCATGTCCTCTTGTTGCACCATGTCTCAAGATAATATCATTTCCAAAAGAAGAAGATCATTCCTCTATAAATCAGAGATCCATTCCACAGATCTGATCATCCCTGATTATTCTTTCTTACACTCTATCTTCTATTCTTTTTTATCTTCACACGTGAGGAGAATATCTCCATCATACTAACACACTATTCGAGTATAGAACATCATTTCTGGTCTTGAGCCATACTCAAACCAGAATTCTAACACTCTAAACAATATTATCTTGAACCTCCTTCTACGTTTTGCAACGTAGGAGGACACCACGACCTGCGTTAGGCAGATTGAAACTCTTTAACCTTTTAACCCTTCCTAAGACTCAAAACTAACGTTAGACCCTTATTTGTTGTAGCAACAACACAAAAACGAGTATTCATACACCATGGAGATGCTCTCCATATACATTTTTTACCGTCGTTTGTATTCGACATGTTCCCTTTCTTTTCTGCAGATTGCAAGGAATTCTTATATATAACCTTTTATATTCACAAATAGTTGATTAGTAGTAAATCATCGTTATTGTATTAGTAGTAAATCATCGTTATTGTATTAAATACCGTAGAAGATTTAAAAGCATTATGATTATTTGTAACTTAATTTTTGAGAGATCAAATGTATTGATCTACAAAAGTGCCTAAAGGGTGCGTTCGATAGATTTAAAATAGTAAACTAAATTTTATAGATAATCAGAAGTTGCAAGGATGAAAAATATTTTGTATGGAATGAAGACGGTACACAATTAGGGTACAAATAGGATACATAAAAGGCAAATGTGCATGATATGATGAATGACAATTCGTGAGTCACGATCAGTAGTCTCCTGTGTTATAATCATAGATAACTATATAATTATGACATTAGCTTTTCTCAATGGAAAGTTAGTATACATGATGTGTTTTTTTATCTCGAACATCAACTATGTTATATCTCAAATAACTATTATATCCCGGAGCCGAGATAGACAAATCTAATATGAATGGACAAAATGTGTGTTACGGTGTAATATAGAAATTAACGTACTATAATATGATAAAATAATAATTTCAATCATGCACTATACCTTGAAAGTTGGGATCATTGTTGGGAATTTTTAAAGTACAGATTATTGCCGGTCAAAGGGTGAAAGTTTGGATTTTTAAAATCCAATACCCCCTAAAAGTTATATAAAAAGGAACCGACTGACAAAAACAAAGACAAAAATTAGTTACGTAAATATATTTCAATGGGTTCGAACAGAAACCAAGACTGAATGCGATTGTGGAGACCGATTTACAGTTTATGGAGCACAACTTCGTCTGTTAGCGAATATTTGATAACGTTATACATGTATGCATGTGTGTTAGTAGCATTAGAGTACATGGAGTTATGGGCATGAGTAATGGTCTTTCACATAGGTGCCACGTAGACTTTGAGGGCTTGGCCCTCTAAGCCTCCACATCACAAAATGGGAGGGATGATGTTGTGGGCAAAGGGTAATGCCAAAACCCCCAAAAAATGAAGTTGGTGAAGAGTCTCAATGCCCGTGGAGATCCCATTTGTGGAATGCCAAAGTGAAAAAGGGACGGGGTGGTATGGGTGGCGTGGAGGGTTTGCCCTCCCCTCTCCACGCTGCCACTCCGTATGTTCTTAAAAAGATTGTTATTTTAAGGTTTAACTTGAGATTTCATAAATCACAAATTAAAATCTTTTAAAAATCTAAAAAAAAAAACTGAAAGAAAACAAAAACAACGTTTACTTGATCAAAATTAGACTATGTCCTGATTTCTTGGTCAATCTACGGTTGACTAAATAGTCAACGAGAAAAGGAATTTCACGATCAGTTCAGCTCCTGGAACTCCATCACCTACAACAGTCAAATACAAACGTTAAGTAGCAATTTTGATGTTTGTAATATTCTCATCATGATTGATGATGTTATCTTGTTGATACTATTTAACAAAGATAGAAAACAGTTGACTTTTTTGGTCAAATAAGTTGGTTTTGTATTCAAATTTTGGCATGCAAATGTACAAAAATGTTGTAAATGAAGGTGCTGCGCTAAATGATGTAAAACGGAGTAAAGAAAATGTAGCTTTGAATCTAAAAAACGAAAGAAAGTTAAGTCATTTTGGAATGTAAGATGGAACCATTTGACCACAAAAGTCAAAATGTTTAACAAGTTATAAACAAGATATGAACAAAATGTTTTACCTTTAAACAACTAGGACATAATGTGCTTCTCTCTTGCCAATCATATATACAACCAAGATGATAATGGTGTGAGCATTTAGTTGTAATCCTCGGGTTTTCATTGGTATATCCTGCAACCAAATACGTTTCAATACATAAATAGATGATTATCGTGTTATATAACACCCATTGGATGTCCTTGAGAGGACATTTTGGTGGTTAAGTGTTGTACTCCATAACCAAAAGGTTGAGAGTTGATTTATTTATTCGAAAAAAAAGTATGACATCCATTTAGTCCTAGTGTCCTACAATACAATATATGCATTTTGTCTTTCATACCAAAAAAAAAAAAACAATGGCTGATTACATAGAGATAACTACACTATAACATTACATATTTTTCACACATTTACCACTAATATAGTAAACTTTAAAAGAAAA
Organism: Ambrosia artemisiifolia; assembly: GCA_032199755.1. NCBI lineage: Eukaryota > Viridiplantae > Streptophyta > Magnoliopsida > Asterales > Asteraceae > Ambrosia > Ambrosia artemisiifolia. Next base: position 5,113,105 of record CM063519.1, read on the forward strand.
AAAAGCATTTCCTTTACAGGTAAAAAAAAGCACCTTCAAAGCATATAGGACATTCTTCATCTCTTGATAATGTAAAGTCATCACTTAACATAGCTTTATGAGTGCCCAACCCGGTACTTTCAAGAATGGGTTCAAGTTCAGGTTCAGGCTGAGATTTTGGTTTGGGCACGGGTTCGGGCTGAAGTTCTGGTTTGGGCTCGGGCTCAGGTTCTTTTTGCGGATGATTTGTAGGACCTTTTTCACCGCTTCGTCTAATTGCTTCTCTTCCAAGGCCATTGTCACTCTAGGGAAAATAACAAATAGGAATTGCAAGTTAGTCAACAGAATAGATCAGACCATTGGCTGATCATAAATGGACGTTATAGCTTATTAGAGCATTATGGACAAGTCTCAAATCAGACTTGTCACCTCAGCACGCCATTATGATGTCAGCACATACCGTGTTTGTGACATCATCATTATGATTAGAAATAACTTCGTCTTTTTTATCGACTGTCCGCCAACGAAAACAAGCAAACAAGATTCCCATGACGTTACCAAGCTTGATTGGTATAGAGACCTGTATAATATGATTCAAGTCAGAAACATTCATGAAAAATGCATTGAAAATGATCATTCACAATGTTTTCAAACAAATTAATAACAAAATTTTTAAAGAAATCTAACCTTCATGGAGCTAAACCTTGAAGACGAAAGCATTATTTATACGATTATCAGATTACGATTCTAATTTTAAATTTTATTATTCCTGTTTAATCGGCATAACTATTTCAAATGATAGTATTTTTAAATTTAGTTTCTAAATATTATTATTTTGACAAACTTATAGCAAGATTATTCACACCAAATGGGGCAGCCCATTTTAGGCAGTGGGCTTGAGTAGCACACTTACCATAGCGACGAATCAAATAAATGGTAAAAGAAACAGAATAATTGTTAAAAAAGTTAAATATACGCGATATATGCTAAAGTTTGTTAAGATTATCACGAAATATTATCATTCTTCTAAAAAATCTTATCTCTTAACTAGATCTATAATATAGAACATATTCTTGCAATTATGTGAGCTAAAATAATACTACCATATATTGTTTTACAATTTACACCTTGACACCTTGTTTAAAAAATAAAGCACGTACCTCTTTCAAAATTTTGGATTATATATTTCTTTGACAATAAAAATATAAAATCACTAGCTTTTATCCCGGGAGTGTCCCGGGGTTGAAATATGTAATATAACATAATAAAATATCTAATATGACAACATAATTAATGATTTGCCAATACATGATTAATAAATAATAATAATAATAATAATAATATTATTATTATTTATTTTAAACAAATTTCTGCCATAAGTTATCATATTCAAATATAAAAAAAAGGAATCTCTGCCTATGAAGTTATGTTTATCGTTTGTGATTTATTAGTAGAGTAAAATATATTTGAAAACAAAACCCCACAAAAATAGTTGTTTTTTTTCTCCGTTTTTATATAGCACTATGGTACTCGTTGGAAAGATAATAAAACGCTCGTTAATTTGGTGTAATTTTTTTTCTTTAAAAAATCTCGTATATAAAAGATATTAACGTTTAAAAGTTATGAGAGGAAACATTAGAGAGAAAATTTAATTTTGTTTTTAAATTCTTATCTTTTCCTAAAATAATTATAATATATATAGATTTATTAAAAAAACTCAAAAATTAAAAAATCCTACATGATGCCACGTGGCACATTCAAGTATGGGTTAAGGCCTCCATTGAATGCCACATCATCAAAGTTCAATTATTTTATTATAAGTTATAGATACAATTAAACCACCTATAGTTCGTGGTCACAATATTAGCGTAGTTAGTCATGCCAAGATTGGATGTAAAGCATCCACAATTTCAAATTGTCGGATTATATATTTATTGCTTGACAATAAAAGCCGACAATTAAATTAACAATAGTTTATGGTCACAGTATCACCATAATTAGTCCTACCAAGATCGGACTTACGTTATGTTTCCGAGTCTCATTTAAGGAAGCAAAAGAAGAGAAAAGAAAGGAAAGTGAAAATGGTTTTTGTTCGAGAGTTTTTTCTTTAAGGAGAAAAAAAAAGGAAGGATGTGTGTTCCCTAATTTTTTTAAGAAAGGAAAAGAAGGAAAAGGGAGTGAAATAGAGAGAAAAGTAGACTAATTTTTATCCTCTCAAATTGGAGAGAAAGGAAAAGATGGGAAAAAAAGAGGAAAAGAAAACAAGGGAAGGGGTGGTTTTATTTCCTTTTCTTTTCTTTTCTCTTCTTAAGTAAACTCGGAAACATAGCGTTAGAGCACCCACGATGTGATGGTTTTTTACTTCGTCCGGTTCTGGTGTGACACCCAACGGACCTCGTCACTTGTCTTGACATCAATATGATGAAACTAGACGATTTGGTCAAAATCCGATACAATCTAATTGCCAAATTACATTATCATTATATTGCAATAAAATTTGGTATTTTTAAGGCTAAACACACACCCTCTTTAAACCTACTCATAAAGGCGACCTATTATTTTTATTTGTGAACTTATTGCCATTAGGCCGTCCGGTATACCACTTGTGACAAGTGGATTGGGAGCCACCTCGCTGTGAAAGCTGGGACCCCCCCTCCCCGTCCCAAGGTTCAAGGGGATGGTTGGTACCCTGCAACCGATTGTCCCACTCCCACTATCTCTCTCCTCTTTGTCACTCCTTTCTAGTTTTTGTATTTTTATTGTTTAAACTAATATTGAAAAGTAGTGTTGGAAGTAGGAGGAGTATAACATAAGTTCTAGGATGAAAGTGTGAGATGAGTGGATATTCTAATATGGCACCAAGTTGGCATGCTCGGAGGTAGGATATGTATATATATATTTTTTTGAAACGGTTAATTTCCTCCCCTTCTTACACCTTTTCATTACACTTTTTTTTCATCCATTTTTAAACACACCATTTTTTTTGCTTCTTATGATGTTTGAACTCCTAATATCTTATTTGAAACCCCAACACCTTTACAATCACACCATAAAGGCTTGGGGACGGGTATATATTAAAGACTTAAACTATGACATTAAGATCTTTTCCTTATACACTTAGTGGATCTAGGAAGTAGGAACATTCAACACTTGCCAATATATTTTTAAGCAAAGGACTACAACTGCACAACTAAAATCACAATGAGCAAAGTATAAATAACCAAAGGGACCATTATCATAAATTATTAAATATCAAAAGCCCTTATAACCCTTGCTAGGGTTGCTGAACCAAATCAACACATCCTACAACTAAAATGACGACCACACTCGAACTAAAACTCAGAGGAATCTTCTTATCCGACAACTCGTCTGAGAATCTAACCAACCCTGTCGGAGACATCTTTTCTAACATCGTATCAGCCATAACCAACTTCTTCCAATATCTAATAACCTTGTTTAACAACAAATTCCCACCAGAAAAACGTGACGAGCAAATCCATTGGTTGTTTGATGGTGCCACACCTTATATCATTGGTGCCATCGTCTTGATCACGATTTTATGCTGCTGGAGCTGTTTATTGTGTGTTCGTTTTTCAGGTGTGTTCGTTGGTGTTTATGCTGTGGAACAAGATCAGCGAGAAGGATGATGAAGGCGCCTGGTAGATCGTATATGAGGATATCGAGATCTGCGTTTGAAGGAAACCCTAGAGGCTATTTTCGTGACCTTCGTGGTCAGCCTAATAATTTTATTTACTGATTATTGGTTTTCTTTCTATATATTTTCGATCGTATGCTATGTTATGTATGTGTATCGTCGGTTTGTGTGATTTTATTTCCCGTTTAAGAAAAAACGTACTAATTATCTAAGTAATCGATCGTCGGTATTGTTTTTAGTAGTTTTCTTTGTTTGTAACTATCTTTTCAAAAGATTGTGCTTATTTGTGTTTCTTGGGTTGGTCATCATATGTTATGATTTATATTGCATAAAATAATGCTTTGTGGTCACCAATTATTATATGTGTATATGGATGTTTAAAAATTGTAATTTTTAAATAATACACCTTTTTTTCTTTTATAATGTTCTCGCTAGAATTGTTTTCAGTAGTCTTTTAAGGAATCCTTTGCATTAATGGGGGACTTTTCCAAAAAGAAAGTGCATTTGGTAGGCATTGGGGAAAAAAATTACAAATGGTGATGCCTCTAATCGAATTGGCGGTATCAAGCTACTTTGCAAGCTATTGATTTTGATGCCGCCAATCCATTCTAAGTCTTCCATTGATACCGCTAATCCATTCTAAGGTATCTATGATGTCGCCAAATGGGATTAAGGCATCACCTTGATGCCGCCAAATTGGTCTAAGGCATCATTTCTTATAAAAACCCCCATTTATGCAAAGTATTCACCTCGTCCAGCTTCCTTGCAAAAGCAAATAACCGACATGTACCAGCGACGGAGACAGACGACATGGAAAGACAGACGCACGACCACACGTGTTCCTTCCAAACCTCCCACCTTCTTTTACGACTCCTGTTCAACGCGAGCCGCCGACACCACCACTTCGCACCGTCTACATCGTCGGTTGTTGCCGTTTGCCATCGGTCGTTGGGTTGGAGAAGACTCAGAAGAGGCGAGGGTGGCGTCGGTGGTTTATCACAAGGTTGTTGTCGCCTTCCTGTGTGACCGGGGATCATCAGAAGACGTTGACGATGGTGTCTTCATTCTGGCTATCCACTACGTCGGCGATGGCACAGATCAGAAGACGTTGACGACGGCGGAACAAAGACAGTGACTAGGCGATGATGTCCGACTAATTCCCGATCTAAGGTTGTTGTTCCGGTGAAGAAGAAGAAAAAGAACGAGGCGTGTCAATTTGGGTTTCCTTCAAAGTTCATTCATCTTAACTATTTAATCTCTTGACAAAATGTAACTTTTGTTTGAATCTTTTGTGTAAGTTTTGTAATTTGCAAAAGTTCTGGATATTGGATATTGCAATGTAAACATTATCGTTAGATTAAAATATATTTATTGCACTCTCAAAGGTTTAATCGAATAACTAATAAAAAACAAATGGGCATGCATGTTCTGTTTTAAAAGCAGTGTAGACCACAATCTATTTGATATATATAACTCTTTTCAGAAACAAACATATAGATTACAGAAGCCAAATGGCGGTATCAATGGAAGACACTAAATGGGTTGGCGGCATCATTGAAGACACTAAATCAATTGGCGGTATCAATGGAAGACTTAGAATGGATTGGCGGCATCAAAATCAATAGCCTGCAAAGTAGCTTGATACCGCCAATTCGATTAGAGGCATCACTATTTGTAATTTTTTCCCCCAATGCCCACCAAATGCACTTTCATTTTGTAAAAATCCCCCATTTATGCAAAGGATTCGTCTTTTAAGATATTTAATTCAAGTATTCAAACATAATTATGGGTTAGGAAAAATAAAGAAAATTAGATAAGAAATCATGGTTATTTTCGATGGGTAATCTCGGCAATGGCGCACCAACTGTGGCTTTTGCTTTGTGAAAAGTCTTTGTGAAAGTCTTTTGGTGTTATTTCACATCATATCCGTACCAACTTGTATTAATACATGAATATTATTCCTAGACAAGTATTGTCTCACATGACTGATATGTGTGACATTGACTCAATGAGAGAGTAGTTGGGGAGGACGGGGACTGCTTTCCGTTTGCACCGAAATTACACCGGAGGGCGGTATTCCCCAACATGGACTACTTCCATGTGGGATCCCCGACCCTTCACCGATGCCCACACCCCTTAGCTTCAATAAAATTCAAACAATCACAGTCACATTCTTTCATTATACCATCGCTAACTTAGGTAGCATCTATCACCAAACCATTTTCATCACTAAACTTTGATATTCTTTGTATTTAATATAAAAAATATAATAAACTCAAACACATATTACATAAAATTGTATTTATCGCGAGCATTACCTGTTGTAAGTTGACGAATCGCGAATGTACATTTTTTATGTCGGCGTGAAACTTTTTCTGCACCTTATGTCGTAACTTTCTTGAAACCATTCCAATTCAGCAGCATCAATATCCTTACAATTTTCAAAAATAATTCTTTCGATAAACATAATCTCACTTAATATTGCTGCAACATTGTACCTTAGGTTTTCGACAAAGTCATTGTTCAATAGAACTTCATTAGCGCCTCGATGCACAATTTTTTCTTTGATCGGACTGTATCGTCAAGTTCAGATGCTTCAGGTGGAAACGCAACGTGTGAATGAAAGAGTGTTTGTATTTTTTATGTGGGGAATCGTTTGATGTTGGGTTTCTTTGTATAGGAGGATTTTTTTATTAAAAACCCAATAATATTATTACTGTTGCAAACCATCATCATCGTGCTCACTACCACAGTTTTAGGCCATCACAACGTGGAGAAAGGGCCGGTGACGGTGTTCCATTCCGTGATGGTCCATTATGCCACCCATCATAACTATCTATACAAAAGTGCTTAGAAATTTTTAGTGGCACTTTATGTGAGATTAAAAATCTAAATTAATGATATAGAATGCTAAATTTCACTAAAAGTATAATCCAAGCATGTAGGCATACATAAATTGTTATTAAAAACTAACCTAAATTTGTGACAAAAAAATCTGAATACAATTAAAATTGTGTTTAGCCATGGGGGTTGGTGGCCCAATGGTAGAAGCAAAGCTTCTAGGAACACGTAAGGGGAGGTCATGAGTTCAAGTTTCACAAGGAGTAGAAATTTACCGTTCAAAAAAAAAAAAATTAAAAATGTGTGCAAAGTATGTTAAGCAAATAGCCATACCGAATTGTTTCCGGCTTTACTTATATTTGCGAAGTCTAAATTTCAATAGAAACACTATACAAAATTAAATTTTAGAGTATTAGAATTAAATATTTTCATTAAGTTCTTGTGGTTCTTCAGGAAATTATTGCTTTATTTTAACACGATGTAAATGAAAATACATCTAGGAAATAGGAATTACATGCATGCGTCTAGAATACGTAAATTCATCTAGGAAGTAGGAACTACAAATGTTTGTAAATTTTCATGCACAGACCTACTGGCCTACATCTAGGAAATAGGAATTAACATGATACAGGGCACAGGATGTGATCTGACTAATAATCTACGGACTATATTTGAAACTATTCTAAAGCTGTTATTTATGTGAAGTTATTCCGGAGAGGTTATTGTAAAAAGCTTTGTTAACGTAAAAAGTGTAAGAATTGCTAAGAGTGCGACATATGGTACTAGCCAAAAATGGTATTCGGATGTTGAAGTTTTGGGGTATCTTTGGTAGAGTTTTTTCCCTAACTAGTGTAGTTACAAAACTTATTTACCAAAATGGGTAGTTTTAAAAATATTTACCAAAATGGGTAGTTTGGTTGTTAAATTCAAAGAAGGTCTAACTTTTTACTTTATCACCCCTAATCTTATTGGTTAGTTTCTATTCATCAACTAATCAATCATTTAATATTTTTTTTTGCATAAATATTGTAAGATACTACGTATATTGTTAATTTTAGTTTGGAAATAAACTTTATAATACATAAATAATTCTTTTTTTTTTTTTCTGGTTTCAAACAACAATTCTATATCTGCGGCTTGTTTTTTTTTTTCAATCTTTTTAGTATTCTTAAATTTCTAGGTTCGATTTAATATTTTTGTTTAGGTTTTATTTTAGAAAAAACGGTTTATAAACAAACGAATAATAGGAAATTAGTTATTTTTATCCTATATTTCTAATTTAATACCAAAAATACAAAACAAAATAGAATAAAATAGCATAAAAGTAGGAGAACAAACAAACCGAGCTACTCTCGAGCTACGCTTGAAACGACCCGCGCTTTAGCGACCTCGAGCCCAAGCTTTCAGGTACACAAGCCTGAGCCTAGCCCTAAAAACAAGCTCGTTTAGAATACGAGGCCGAGCATCGCTTATCGAGCTTGAGCCGATCCGCGAGCATAAACGAACCTACTATTTATATAATTTTTAGTTAATATATTAAATATATATTTGAATAATAATAATAATGAACATTATTTATAAAATAAACAAGCTCAAGCTTTCATAAAATAAACGAGCTTAAGCCTAGTCAAACTCGGGTTCGGTTCTACTCTTTTACACCCCTATTTAAAAGTAAAAAAAAAATATAAAAGTGTCAAGTTTTAACTTTTTGTATTAAGTTTGACATTTAGGAAATAATAGGTAGAGGGATCGTTTGAAAAAAAAAAAAAAGCAAAGAAAAGAAAACGTGACTAACTGAAAATAGGAAAAATAGAAATTTAATTATGCATTATAATTAGTTTTTCTAAATTAAAAGTAAGAATATAAAAAATATAATATTGATTCTAAAAATGATTAAAAGAATGATTAAATGATGAATATAAATTAACCAATGAGATTAGGAGAGATAATGTAAAAAGTTATATTTTTTTTGAATTTAACAACCAACTACCCATTTTGGTAAATATTTTTAAAACTACCCATTTTGGTAAATAAGTTTTGTAACTACACTAGTTTGGGAAAAAACTCAGGAGTAGCTTAAAAACGAGTTCGGTAGATCGAAAATGGTGGTGTAACTTTGATGTAATGTAATTTTTTGTATGTTTTTGGCGGATAGGGTACTTGGTTTAATAAAGCGAGCTTTTCCAAAAAGCAAAACAAAAATGGTATTCTTGTCAACCATTAATATTTTGACTTTTTTCAAGTTTCACCTCTTTTTTTTAAACGTTAATAACATTTTCATACTCCATTATTTAAAAAAAAAATACACTATAAAAACAAACTTTTTATGCTCTTTAATTTGCATACCCCATTATTATAGTTTAAGAAAAAAGTTGTTAGGTTAATCACTTGCGTGATTATCAGGTATAACTTGCGTAAATTTTATTTTGTTATCCACTTTTAAGTTGACTCGGGAACACAACGTAAGTTTTAACTTTTTTTTTGAACAACTCTCGGCCAGGACTATATATACAAGGTCAAAGCTAGGTCGATGCGAGAGTCAAACTTAAGCACTCCAAGGTGGGAACCTCCTAAGAAGTAAACCTCACTACCTCCACCACTAGGGGTGTGCTTCATCAGTAAGTTTTAACTTTTAATCTCATGAATTCATTCTTTAAATTAAAGGGCAAAAATCTTTTCTTACGCTTTTTTTTTTACTTTAAGAATTCTTTTTCCATAAAACTTTGTGTTTGTTAATCCCTTTATAAAGTTGCTAGTAGATCTAAATTCTAATATGCATCCCCAAATCCAACGTCGACCAAAATGACGACCAAACTACAACTAAAACTGAGAGGAATCTTCTTAACCGATGACATGCCGGAGACTCTCACCAACCCCATCGGCAACATCTTCTCTATGTTCTTCTCTGCTATAGGCAACTTCTTCATGTACCTTATTAGCTTGATTACAAACCCTATTTGTCACCTCTTCTCTACCATCATCTCAGCCATAAGCAACTTCTTCTCTACCATCATCTCGACCGTATGCAACTTCTTCCAGTATCTTATTGGCTTGATTATTAACCCCATATGCCATATCTTCTCTATGGTCGTCAACTTCTTCTCTACAATCATAACCAGTGTAGGCAACTTCTTTTCTACAATCGTCTCCGGTGTAAGCAACTTCTTTTCTACAATCGTCTCCGGTGTAAGCAACTTCTTTTATTCGATCGTATCCAGCATAAGCAGCTTCTTCTCTACGATTATCTCCAGTGTAAGCAGCTTCTTCTCTACGGTCGTCTCCAGTGTAAGCAGCTTTTTCTCTACAGTCGTATCCAGTGTAGGCAACTTTTTTCCGTATCTGTTTGGTTTGTTTAATCAAGCATTAGAGACTCTAACAGACCCTATTGGCAACTTCTTTCATCATCTGATTGACTGGGTTAACCAAGCGTTTGATAATCTAATAATTACCGTTAGTGACCTCTTCCCTATCGTTGTCTCTAAGGTAAGCAACTTTTTCCAATCTCTGATAGGATGGTTTAACCAAGAGATCTTTTCTAAGGTCGTCTACACCATAAACAACTACTTCAAGTATCTTATTGATTGGTTTAACAAAGAATTCCCACCAGAAACACGTGACGAGCAGATACATCGCTTGATTATTGAATCCATACCCTATGTTATAGGTGTTGCTGTCTTGATCATGTGTATATGCTTCTGGAGCAGTGTATTATCAATCGCTGGTTCTATTCTCCAAGGATTCTTCACTGCCGTTAGATACATATTTGAGGGCATTGGATACCTTCTCAAAGGATGCTTTGCAGCTGTGAGTTCGTTCTACTCGTTTATTTTTCCGTGTTTACGTAGTGGAACAGAAGTGATGATGAAAGCACCTGGTCAATCTTATTTGTTGATTTCAAGGGTCGCGTTTGAAGCAAACCCTGTCGGCTATTTTCGTGGCCTTCGGGGTCTGCCTACTGATTTTGTTTTCTAATTAACGTTGTTTTGTTTTCGTTTAAGTTGTCATTAGTAAATAAATATATTGTATCTCCTGTTTAAAGACCACCGAAGTGTTATGTACCTGACTGACCTGATTCGACCCGACCCGCTTCTGCACGTTGGGTTTTTTGTTTTTCTATTTTGTGTTTAATATTGTTAGTGGTAGTGTGCTTGTTACTGTGAGTGGCAAGAATCAAGGAGATAGTGGGTTACATTCTGCTTGTTTCCTTCGAATGTTTTTGTATCTATATTATTATTTTAGGTTAGTGGGGTTAGTGTATTGGTTATTATGTTCCATCATTGTAACTATAAAAGCCATGTTTACTTTTAGTAAAAAAAGAAGGGAAAATGAATGATCTTGAACTTCTTTCTAAGTTTCTAATCTAGCTTCTTATCTAATTTCTTTGAGGTTTACCCACTTAACGGGTTATCTATCAGTCACTATTGGAACCACATCAGAGACCGAATCAATTAGGAGATTGATTGTTTGTAAAAAGCGAATTTAGTGAGAAATGAGATTGAATCAAAATGCTCACTTATCTTGGAAAATCAACTAATACAATGCTAAACCATGGGCGGACTTACACTAAGTCTAATGGCACCTTGAAAATAAAATTTTTAGTGTTATATACGCGCGTTAGTCCCGTCCGCACCCCATGAAATTTTTCAGTCGCACCCCTTGGACTTTTAAAACCGACATCAAGAAAAAAAATATAATTATATGTTAAGAGTTAGCCCATTTTATTAGTTTGTAGCCCAATATCAAGGATGAGCCCAAGCCCAAAGTTTATAATAAGCCGACATGTGTTGTAATATTGATTAAAATGAAAAAAAAAACAAAAATAAACCTAAAGCCAGAAGAGCGCTAAACAAAGAAACACAAAAAAAAGTTGTTCGTCTCCCTCCCTCCATGCTTCTGATCGGCAATCGCTAAACAAAGAAGAGGAACCTGTGACGCTGACCCGTCACAATTCACAAACAATTGAACAAATCCAACAAAACTCCAAAAGGTAATTAGGTAAATGTGATTATGTGAATATTATTAGATGAGTAGATGAACAATATTATTATGGGTTTTTATATTGTTTGGATTCAGTTTATGTGTGTCTGTGGATGGGTATGTTTGATTCGATGATGAGGTAAGCTTATTTGCAAGGTTTTTGAATTTGTTAACACTTTCGAGTTTTGAAGGTAGTGATGTCGTACCTTACCTCATCTGAGCCTCGATTTAAGTTCCTAATCAAGCAAGACTGTTTCCTTTCTATTTTTAATGTCGCTTGGTGATGTCGATAAACTCCAGCATCGGTTTTTGATCTTTAAGCGGCTCCTGACGCCATTACTAATGTTGCTTAGCTTCAGCAGCAGGTATTTAACGTTGAACATTGGACTCAATTGTTATCTAGAAATTTGTTGATTAGGGTTTTACAGAGCTTTTACTTGATAATGCTCCAGAGGCTATAAACGAGCAGAAATCTGAAAGTTATTTTGTTCGGAAAATTGGTATTGATGCTAGCGTTTCCGTTACCTTAATTTATGTTCCCTTCTCTTCATTGTATGTTTTATTGATAATTTTGTGACGTATATTGTTCTTGGACAAAGTGGGGCAGATATGTTGACCAAGAAGCCCGATGAAGTGACCAGTACCTTGAAACTACTTTACAGTTAGAAACAAGAGGTTGCAAAAACAGTATCCAATAACCTGATTTTTGTTAAATTAATATCATTAGTTTTTTTGTAAGGTTTAATGGTTTTAAGAGTTATGATACAATTACTCAAGGAGAGAAGACGCAACAGAGGCTTAGCCGCTTAGGTGAGGCTGTAAAGGAAAATTGGGCCTTTTTCCTTCTTAACTGCTTATTTGAATTTTTTTACCGTTGCTTTCGTTTTATTTTTCTAATTTATTCCATTCTTTAATTCGTTTCATGTAATATTCACTCTTCACCTAATCATTCTTCACATATTGTTGATGTTATTGTAGTGAAGATACAAAGAAATTTAATGAACTCACAGTAAAGGTAAGTAAAAAGTTATGAGCAAGACGCAACAAAATGAGAAGTTAACAAAGTTCATAAGTTTAATTTTTATTGGCTTCCAGGTGACTAGACAACATAATGAGGATTGCCAAAAACTTCCGACGCTTATGGGAGTGCTTGTCCTTGAGGTAACAATGTAAAACAGAAAATAAATGAAATGAAATGTTGGTATAGACAAGTCGAAATCACATTTATTATTTAAATATTGAATGTGTGTTCATGTAGTCTCTCTCAGAAGCAAATGCATAGTGCTGCTCTTTGCAAAACTGGTAAGTCATGTATTTTTGTTTATATGATAACAAAATTTAAATGTTTAGCTGCTACATCCATTATAACAAAATTTAAACACTAAATTGAATTGTCATCGTACATGCTACAAGTCTTTTTCCAATCCTTCTCTTGCTAATTAAGGTAACCAAAAGTGTCCCTCATACTCTTTTTTTAGATAGACTTTAAGTTGCCACGAGTATTCTTTCAGTTATATGAGTTAATCATAGTTATAAAGTTATAGGAAGTTGCTAATGGCAAGTTATTTTGACGTTTTGCCTATTATTTATGCGTAACACAAATTACATCAGCTCGAATCGATATTTGGCCGGTTTTACAAAATAAAGTACGTTGCAGAAAGTGACTCTGAATCATCTCTTTCTTATTAGAGATTAACTCATTTGTTTAAAAGTTTTGATGTTGTCTAGCATAAAAAAAAGTAATTCATAAAGATGCCACTGCTGCAATACATTAGTACCATCTAAAATTAGAAATAATAATATTTTAAGCGTGCAGGTCATGGGTGTATTATTAGTATTCTTCTTTTCCTTTTTAGCTAATAATGTAAACTCGAATGAGATTTGAATTTTAGCCATGGAGGATAGAAAATGGCTCAACTTTCAGAAAGTATACAAAATATCTTAAAGTTAATCGGTTATATTGGTATCACTTCATGCATATTAAATGTGCTTCTTTGCAGAGTACTATTATAGCTTAATTCTAATTACTCTTCACATGCTATTGTTTTTATTAGCTGAAGATGTGGTGCACCAATAGGTCAAAACTGATCTATTGATGGGGGTTTACATTTTGCTCTTTTTCCAGGAAGTTTAATTACTGAAATTATAAAGGTCAACACTCAATTGTGCTTTACTCAAATGGCCTAGAGTTGGATTGTTACCTACCTACTCACAAAGTATGCAAAAGGAAGTCAAGTTTTGTCGCTGCAACGCGCGACGGGGATTTCCTAGTTGTATTAAAAAAAAAACAGCCACGCCTATGGCGATCTGTTTTTTGTTATTGGTGTAAGGTGATTTGTGTTTTGGTTTTTGGTGTAACGCTTATGGGCGGTTAATAGGGATGAGCATATTGTACCGAATACCGAACCGATACCGATCCCGAACCGATCCCGTACCGATACCGTACCGAACCGAGGGTGTTCGGTATCGGTATCGGTATTGGGTTTAGGGAGTTTTCGGGATCGGTATTTTCGGTATCGGTACGGGATCAGTATGGTATCGGTATTTTAAGGTAAAATACCGATACCATACCGGTACCGTACCGATACCGAACCGATACCGTACCGTACCGTATGTTTTCGGTATCGGTATCGGTATTGGGTTTAGGGAGTTTTCGGGATCGGTATTTTCGGGATCGGTATCGGTCGGTACCGATACCGTCCCGAGCTCATCCCTAGCGGTTAAGGTGTATGGTAGGGCTGTAAATGGATCAACCATTCAACGAACTGTTCGTAAACCGTTCGGTGAAAAGTTCGTTTATGTTTGTTTGTTTAGTAAATTAACAAACACGAACAAGAAATTTCGTTCGATTAACTAAATGAACAAACATGAACAAAGGTTTCGTTTGTTTGATTGCGTTCGTGAACATTCGGTAGGGTGTTTGTTTAGGTTCGTTTGTTCACGTTCATTCATTTAGGGAAGTTGTTTATAATATTCTATGAAAATCGAAGATGAAATAATGAAGAATTAGGGAAGTTGGGCACATGACATTTTTTGGATAACTATGAAGTTGTGAATTATGATTATCATGTATTTGATAATTACGTCTAAGTATATTTGACTTATTGTTTAGCGAATGTATTATGTATTATGTCTATTGTTTAGTGATAATGAAGCCCTAGCGAATTTTGATGGAATCCGGTTGCCAGGGCAACAAACCACCCGTAAACGATTTGAGTTTTGCATTTCTACCATAACCAAATACATATTGACAGTATTTTGTGGGAAAATTGTTTTTACACACAAGATATCATTGTAAACCTATGTTCCTTCACATACTTAAATACGTATTTCCATTCTACTAAAATTCAATTCAAACATTCAAATATATTTAAATTAATTTAGTTTTATTTAATTTCATTTCATTTCATTTAATTTAACTTAACTTAATGTAATGTAAATTATATTTAACTATAATAATATACCTTTGGATTTGAATAGTGATTTCTAATTTTTCAGATTTTTGCATATCAATAAGTATGTTTAGTTTGAAGAATGTTAACATGTTATTGGAGTGGTGTAGTGGTTACATGAGATGTCTTATACAGAACCCCACCCGGGTTCGAGACCTGGTTATTGCTAAAAGAATTTTTCCTCCCATTTTTGCTGAACACGTCATTACACACGTGTTGAGTAGCCATAACTCTCTATCCCTCTTTGCTTTACACCTGGCCTGTCTCTGTCCTTTTTTGACAACACAACACCCATTCACCTGCCGTCTATCTCACACACAATTCTACCCATCCCTTATCTTCTTTCACACACATATCCATATCCATCAGAACCACCAATAACCACATCCCATCACCGGCTCTAATTTCCATCACCATCTCCGATCTCACATCTTCCATCTCCGTTTACAGAGAAGAGATTGCAAGGAAGAGACCTAGATCTAGATAGACGCGCAAGAGAGAGGGAGAGAGAAAGAGGGGTTACAGCAGCCTATGGCCTTTTCATCCTGTTTACCCAGTTTGCCGGTGGTTGTGTCGTTTCGGTGAAAAAAGATGCTAGCGGTGGTTCCGGTTAAGACTGTTACGACGACGACGGATTATTGCGCTAACAGTTTACCTACTCACTACTCAGCGTCGGTTCCGATGGTTCTGGTTTTCATCTAAGGTGACGAAGACGCTGCTTTGGTTTCGTACACTTGAGTATTCTGTAAGATATGTTAACCTCTTCTTTTGGTGCCGCCTTGATGTTGTCATTCTGTTTTCAGTTTGTAACCTTTTACAGTTTCTGGGTTCTGGGTTTGCATTTGCAGTTTGTATCTTCCTTTGTTTATAGTATGTCGGTTGGTTGTGATGAGTTATAAATACCTGCAGATTATTTATGACCATGGCATGGCAGGGAAAGTGGATGGCAGTTTTAAACATGCATCCCGCCTTGCAACCATGTTTTAGGTAACTCTGAACCATATTGTTCTTATGTTCTTTCGATGTGGTTTTGTAACATTGTTTTGGTCCTTAAGGCTGTGATGATAACATATGACGACGAATACCTTATCTGAGCCTCACATAAACAAAATTGAAAAACGTATGTCAAGTCTGTTGATATTTAAAACTGAGTATTTTGATTTATGTTATCCTGTTCTTGTGTTTTGCAAGATGATGTTATTCTATGGGTCCAATAACTATGAAAAAAAAACAGCGTAGACATATGGTCACTACCTGTTCCAGTTCTAAAAGGGGATAGGAACCACTGCAGGATGTTTGTTACCCTTTTAATGCAGAATTGCAGGTGTCAAAAATTTAATAAGTCAAATACTATTTAGCTTGATCTATGCTTTTGTTGGTAATTTGCTTCATAGCCATTTGTTTTTCTTATGCAGTCGTCGCACGATGGAGAAAATGGAGTTTGTTGTAGGGGATTTGGATCTTAATCAGTGTTTGAGCCTCCCAAATAACATAAATGAAGCCAAAGGTAATCAAATTTCACGTTCCATTACCGATATTTTTTTGACGTATCACTAATTTATTTATATGCGTTTTTTTTGTTCGAATGTTCTGGCTTTGCGGTGTCAAAGTCCACAGGCGTTAGCTTTGAGACTGTATGTGGGCAATGAAAGTAAATGGCAATGATCAATTGCGTGCCGATAGCGATGGCAGGATTACCCTGCAACCAATCGGCGCGCCCTTTGTCTGCGCCTATCTTTCTTTGGTCACTAAAATCGTTTTGGCTGCTTGGAGTATGCTTATTGAATACGCTTTTGTTTTTAGCTTAAAAGAGGCTGTGATGATGATCAGGTTGAATAATAATATGTGCGTGTGAATCGGAACCAGGTTTCAGATTATCCGCATCTTGGCTTGGCAATCAATCCGTATGGTTGCAGCCATGGCGGATTTATCCGCTTTGGTTCCGTTTACATATATGAGCCTCATTTACAATTACTTTTTTGAAACACATAAAACGTGGTGACCAAATATTTTGTTTTTTCCTGTTGCAGGTTTTTGTTTGAAGGGGAATGGCGTTATTTTCAAACCCGTAAAAAGGTAATCTTATTTGTAGTCTCTACTGATGAATGAATTCTAACATCTAGGATTGTATGAAATTTGATCATTTTTGTTTGTCGTCATATTCTACAATTTATGATATAAACGCCAATTTCTTGTATAGGGACCTCTATCAAATTAATTACAAAATTCATCGATTAAACCTTCGAGGTTTGATTTTGGTTATTATCGGGTTGCGCTATTTGATATTGTCAACATCAAACGACATCTCCGCTAGGAATGCTTGGGTTGGTGTGTTGACGACTGAGGTTTTATATTTTTTAGGGTTCATGGACTTTGAAATTAGGATATAGGACCGTACAATATGGCCACCGTAAATTTGATTTTGATTATGGATGTCTGATTTTGTGCCACAACGATTTTTTTCATCTACGTGGCATGTTTGGCCTGATGTGTGACCGGATCCCTCCTCTATCCTGTTGTTTGCTTTGCTCTTTAAACCCTTGAAGACTTTTAGATAGCAGTGAACAGTGGCGATGGTGGCGATTTGGGCTAATGGTACATGGTCAAATGCTAGAGGTGGCCAGACAACAACGCCTAACGAGAAAGATGAGGTTGAGGATACAGATTTTGAAAAATCGATAAGTTGCCCGGGTTTTAATGTTTCATGTACAAGTTCTAAGATCCTTTTTCAGTCATGATACATCTTTGGTTTTTTATTAGTGTTTTTTTTTTCATTTCTTAGGGTAGGGTTCGCAAAGTAGTATTTCGGGTGGAGCAACATGGTTCGTCAACAGACTGAAAGGTTAGTCTTTGTACTCATAATCTTTCTATGGTAACTAATTTCAAGTTCAATCCAGAATTTGCTTGTGAACAAATTAATGGGAAATATTTATTTTTATATGATAATTTTCATTCTATGTACTAAAAACACATAGGCTGCTGAGGTTTATTTCTTGGTATGGTTTTCATTTAAATTTATAGTTAAATTTAGGGTATAACTGGTGGCAGTGTAGAAGTTACATAAGCGTTTACTAATCGTATGCCTAAATTATAATTCAACATATCAGTTGAATTAGCGTCTTCGGTATTCTCCCTGATTCATGTGTCAACTCTTGATATGATTTAGTTTCGTGGCATTTGTGCTATTTGGTTGGTTTTTTACCTGCCTTTGTTTGTTCGGTGCATCACTTTGCAGTAGGGTATGAACACTTGAGTTGACCCAATCCACAATTTTTTTTATATATCTATTCAGGTATAGGTATTCAGTTACAACTACAAAAATTTTATTATCTGATTAACAATGCACTACTATTTACTAGAGGTTGTTTTCATAAAATACACGTATGGCTACTTTTGACTCATGCGGAGTTGTTTTGTTTCCAATATTGATCAATAAGAGAGAATATCAAGCAGGTAAATATTTCACAGTTAGCCTTTTCAGTAGACTTTGTCTTTTTAGTTGTATTTAGTGGTACTTTTGATGCATGAACTCCAATAGTGATTGTCACAATGGTTATCATTATTCTGGATTTTTTAATTGTCTTTTGTGTCTTTTTGGCTCTTCGTTCAGGCGTTCATCAGTTAAGTGAATTTTCATTAGAATGTCTATTTAGTTGAAATTTAAACATATTAATTTCACATTCAAAGTTCAATTTAATCTATTTAGTTTTCGTGGCCTTTCAAAAAAGTTTTTTTGCTTATGTGTCTAAACTTAAGAAGGTTCTGACTTTTGCTTTGGTTTGTTTACTAGGAACTTAAGAAGACACATGAGGACTTTGTTGTATGGGAAGATGAGAATCAGCCAGTGTCATTGTTCTTGGAAATATCAGATATAGTGGTGGATGACCATGATGTGGTGTATGTCTAAAATGTGTTTTGAGATCACTAGCTTGACTTTATTTATAAAGTGATAGGAGGTTGAGATGGATGATATTTTTGAGCAAGTTGTTATAGATATCGACACATGGAAATCAGCTTGACTGGTTGACTATGCTGATTATAGAAAGATGGAGGTGTATCCGCTCCTTTGATCTTAAACAATCAAGCCATGCTCATTACTTGATCGAAACCTGTAACGGATGTTGAATACAGAGTTGTTTATTCCTTTTTATGTACTCAGCGGTTGAGGAGGGAGGTGGTGGTCAAGGTGGTTGATGGTGAAAGCGATCTTGTGTAAGTTTTCGCTTAATTAATGCCTTTTTTCCCCTTTTCTATTGAAATATGGAGTGAACTAACGATATAATTTTTTTCCTTTTAATCTGGATGTCATCGTTCTCCATTTCTAGGGTTCTTCAATTGCCTTATGTTAGCCATCCTTATTCCGGCGAAATAGAAGTTTTAGTGTGGCATTGTTTGAATCTTTGTACATGCCACTGGGTTGAAACAATTGATGTTTTGTTTTCTTAGTCCAGTTTTATTTTTCTTATTGATACGATAGCTGCATTGCAATGAAAACACAAAGGATAGTCGCCGTGTGCATGTTCACGTTGTTTGTTTGCTGTTAACTGAATTGATGTTTATGCCCAAGTTTGATTTTCCGATTAGTGGTACATTGAATATCACCTTTTTAAAGCCAATATGAAAAACGCGCAGCGCGCGTGTATTAATACACCTAGTTATATATAATAAACCTTCCACTTTAAATAGTAAACTTTCACTTTTTTCATTTTTGCCACTTTTTTTTTGCTTTGTCGTTAACTTTTTTTTTTCCTCATTTTGACCACCAAATTTTTTATTAAGTTTTTTTTTCTCTCATTGGCCACACAATGTTTTTTTTACTGTTTGTTTAAGTTTTTTTTCCCGTTTTGGCCACCAACTTTTCTATTAGGTTTTTTTTTTCACGTTTCGGCCACCAACTTTTTTATTAAGTTTTGGCCCCCGACATAATGCGTTTTTTTACCTGATTTTGCACGGGTTCGGTTTTTGTGCGGTTATTATCTATATATTTAACGACCACGAAATGAATAGCTGCTTCACTCTAACGTACGTAGCCGGCACCGACCACATCTACCGTGCGTCATCTCCACCATGTTCCGCGGACCGCGAGAGATTCCTGTCCGCGTAGCTGCTGCCACTTTTGTATTTTCTCATTGTCCAAGGTTAGTCTCTATGCCTTTGTTGGTTACCAAAATCCGTATTAACCGCGTTATGTGAAAAACGCGCAACGCGCGTATTAATACACCTAGTTTAAATCAAATAGTAAAAAAGTAAACTCTTTTTATATTTACGGAGTATCTTCTATCTAACTCCTTGTGAAATTAGGTCTGAAAAAACTTCCTAATGGCCGAGATCTTAATAGCTACTTCGTTGGAGTTGTTGGAGATGGGTCTTCGATAAAATTTTGGATATATGGCTTTGGGACGAGCCTCTTCACCTTCTTTATCCTCATTTGTTTCGGATGGAAAAGCAAAAATGGACTATGGTCGCTTCACGTTTGCAGGTTATAAATGGAACAAAGATTTCACACCTCCTGTATATATCATACGAGGAGGTCACTGAACTGTTTCAATTGCTTTCGGAAATTCATGACTACCAGTGGCAAAGTGGTTTGGATCGATGGACTTGGAAAGGTGATAAGGCCGGGTCCTATTCGATCAATAAGGCGAAGAAATTGATCTCCTCTACATCGTTGGATACGTGTGACTCTAATATTAATAGGAATCATATTCACATAACAACTACTTATAGATTTGAGGGTTAAGTCTAACTGGCAAAGCTATTGAAGTTAAGCTATAACTCCTCATAAGTTTAAGGGTTTACGCCCGTCAAAGACGAATTCATTCATTTACCAATGAGTGGTATCATGTATTTCTCTAGCATTAAATGACGATTATATTATACATGATCATATAGAATACTATTGTAATAACATTTTATTTGAAAGGATTGTAATAACATTTAGTCATTACAAATGGGAGGTATCATGTATTTCTCTGGCATATATATATATATATATATATATATAGAAAGAGAGAGAGAGAGTGTGTGAGAGAGAGGAGGGGGGGGGGGTGTCAGGTCAACTGAGAACTCACTCGAGTTGTGAGAATTCCAACCTCCTATGTGAAATTTTTATTTTTATTTTTTACCAAACACGTATAATTGACTAAGAAATATGCAATATATATATATATACAGTCTTTACGCTAGTGTAAAAGTTAGGTAAAGTAAATATCCGTCCCAGTTACAAATCATTTTGTTTATTTTTTTGTAACAATAAGTTAAATACAAGATATTTTACCATAAAATATTTGAAAAAAACAAATTACATAGAGTTCATTCTTTACAACTCAAGAGAGTTCCTAAACGGAACCTAGCCATAAAATATGTCATTTGTACACTAACTTCACGCGCATATAATTATATATGTGTATATATATATGGAAGGAAAATTGTGAATACCCACTCAAGTTGTGAATACTCGCGAAAACCTTGTGATTTTTTTTTAAATTAGGGTAAGTAATATATACACTTTTAAGCCTTTTTCAAAAAAATTAAAAAAGCACAGAGGATTTTTTTTTAAAAGAAATATAAATAACACATAATATTTTCAGAAATAAAAAACATTTTTCATAGAGTTTCGATAACTCAAGTAAGTTTCCATTTTATCTTTGTCATATATATATATATATAGGGGATGATTCATTTCAGAAGAGGTTTTAATGCGAGAAGTGCTATAAGAAGATTAATAATTCATTTTTATCACTTTTAAAAAAAATAAGAACATAAGAAAATTGTTGAAATGTGTTGTTTATTCATCTATTTTGAAAATAAAACAAATATATGAAGCAATTTCATTAATTTATATAACATACATATGTACATATTTTATGTAAGAACATTACCTACACATAATATAACACATGTGTAGGAAAAATGTTTAAACCTTAAAAAACATTTTATTGAACCATTCGTAATAAAAAGTAAGATTTAGGTTTCTTCTCGCACTAAAACACCCTTCTGAAAATAACCTTACACTATATATATAGGGTACGATTATTGTAAATGATTTTTAACCTATAAACAGGTTTTAATGTGAGAAGTGAATAAGGTTTTTATTTTTGTTAAGCATGTTTTTATATCTGAAATAAAGAAAATGTGTAGTTACTCTAGTACAGTAATTAGTGTTACTCAAGTAATTATACAATTTTTTTCATCTGAAACCATGCTTAGTTGATGAAAAAAGTTCAAAAAAATAAAAATAAAAAATAATTATATAGATTGAGATGAAGATGCAATTAAACAAAATGATAATAAAGGTATAAAATATTATTTAATTGAAAAGAAAAAAGGGAAATATAGTGATTTTTTTGTGTAATTATATAGATTGAAATAGAAATAATATTTAATGCCCATACTATACTATGTAGAGGGATGATCAAATGAGAAGAAACTTAATTTGAGAACAAAATGAACAAATGACATAATATGAAAAAATCAAATATTTTAACTCTTCTTACATTAATTATTATTTCTCTAATTAATTAGTCATTAACACTTCATCATACACATTATCAAAATTTGTCCTGCACATATCAAAATTCATCCTACATATATCGATAATTATTGTATGTTTATCCTACACACATCGAGATTATCATACGTTTATCATACACATATAAAATTCCATCCTACGCATATCAAAATTATTCTTCACTTTACATTAGGTTTGCTTTGAAAGTGTATAACTAAAACATTAATTATGAGTTTCATTTATTTAACTAGTTTAA
Source organism: Ambrosia artemisiifolia (assembly GCA_032199755.1). Lineage (NCBI taxonomy): Eukaryota > Viridiplantae > Streptophyta > Magnoliopsida > Asterales > Asteraceae > Ambrosia > Ambrosia artemisiifolia. The sequence continues at coordinate 5,135,775 of CM063519.1, forward strand.
GGGAGTTACAAAAAATTAGTAATTTATTCAACATCAAATTATAATTATTATATGCAAGATACCTATTGGTTAATATTTGTTCTTTTTCTTCTTTCATATATGTTCTCATTTGAATTCTCTACTTTTTTTTCTTCTGAAACCATGCTTAGTTGATGAAAAAAGTTCAAAAAAATAAAAATAAAAAATAATTTATTGTAATTATATAGATTGAGATGGAGATGCTATTAAACAAAAATGATAATAAAGGTATAAAAAATATTATTTAATTGGAAAGAAAAAGGGAAAATATAGTGATTTTTTTTGTGTGATTATATAAATCGAGATGAAGACAATATTTAAAGCCCTCAGTATGTATATATGTCATCTATAAATATATAACATTTGAAGGGAACACAAATACTTTTTCTCATTGTTCAAAGCGTGCAAAATGAGTATACTTGTTACAAAAAAGCTTTTGTATGTTTTCATTATGTTAACTTTCTTTCTTATACCACCTTCTTATGGCAAATTTTGTCATCATGACTGGTATGTTCATGTATTAAATGGAATCAAAGATTCTGTAATCGATGTTCATGTGAAATCAAAAGATGACGATCTAGGGCATCACAGCATCACTTTTGGTCAAGAATATGAATTCAATTTTTGTGAAAGTGTATTTCGCAATACTGTTTTTGGGGGAGATTTTTCCCAGGGATCTCGGTTTGCACATTTTAATGTTTTTGATAAAGAAATATCACATATGTTTTATGATGGCATAAATGTTTATTGGCTACTCAAACAAGACGGGTATTACTTGTCAAAAGAAAATAAACCAATTGATGATCCATCATGGATGTTTAGAGGACATTGGCAGTAAGAATTAACTTCAAGTTGTTTATCTAATTTTAAGATCCTAATAAAATTATATTAATCATATGCTTGTTAATTCTCCAATAGCATATATTTTTGGCTTTTTTTTTCTTGCTATTGTGTCAAATTCTTCTTATTATTTTTTGTTTGATTTACGAATCCTCCAAACCACCCCGAAACTCCAACTACCCCAAAACTATTTTCAATACATCTAAAATCGAACCTTTGGAGGCACAACTTGATCATTTAAACTAACAAATATTTACATCGGGGTTAGTGGCCCAACGGGAGAAGCGAAGCTTCTTAAAGCACATAATTTAAGGAGGACATGGGTTAAAGCCTTACAAGGATGAAATTGTCGTAAAAAAGCTCACAAATATTCAAGTCAAAAGGATTTTTTGGAAACCTAATCTTTCTTTCTTCTAATTATGTGAATTGTGTTATTTAGTAAAATCAAGATTTAGGTGTCTACCTTAAATTAAGCATACAATTATCAATACATACGTTATAATTTCAAATCGTAATGTAGAAATATAAGCATACAACCATGTATATATGCTTATATAAATTAATAAAAAATTTACGTAATTATTTAAAATATATAATTGTTTTATTAACTTGTATGCATTGTTAGTATAATATAAAAGAAATCCTTATTTTCACATAAATGCTAAATGCCAATATAATTGATTTATATTAAGTTATTTAAAAACCATTAAATGATTTTTTTGTTGTTATATAATTTTTGTACTAATTAATGTGTAGTTTGAATAAGTATTTGTATTGAACTGGATCTCACGTGGTTGTGAGTTTTCGATCGCTATTGGTTTTGTTCGTTATAATTTGGGCATGGTATGAACATTTGTTATAATATTAGACACATGTTTTACAGTGATAGAAAACTATAAAATAACACACATTGATATCAGTAACAATGTTGTTTGGTCGGTATATGGATTAAGTCTGTCATGGTATGGGTACGGTACTTGCAATCAATATAGCTTCATGTAAATGCATATTTTGTACGTTCCTAGCTAGATGATAGGTTAGTCAAGTTGTTTGGGGTGTAAATCGTTTTGTAATAGACCACGGGTATAATATTAATTTGGTAAGGAGAATTAGTCTAGGGAATGGACACATTCGTCTCAAATACCAAATGAATGAGGCCTACTCGCTTGGACACTGAAGGGCGAATGAGAACAACCTATACATAGGCAACTTCTGTTCTCATTCCCCAACTTTTGCATTTTCAGATATGAATTTATACAAACGGCGAAGGGCTGCCGAATTTGTGTTAGAAACGTTTGTATGTGTATTTCCTTGATTGTTATAGTGTGTTTCCTTGATTGTTATAGCTTTCTAATCAACTACTAAACGCATACATGTTTTTTCCACCATCACGCACGTAAAAACGCATAATCATTCTTGTGTCGTGTCTGACATCGAGAGAAAACAGTCCTACACTTCCAATAATAAAAAAATGCTCTATTGTTTTGGTTTTTGATGAAATTTATAATGGAACGTCAAGAAAACTATAAAATGAATGAATATCGTCCCCTTATCGATTAATAAAAATTAAAAAAATATATAAATTTAATAAATTTAACATTTCTAGTTTTAACATTTTTAAATTTATTTGGGAGCTGGACCTAGAAGGCTTTTATTCATATATATGTGTTTATAGGTTACTAGTTACTGAAGACATGGATTGTTGTGTGCTTGTTGGTGGACTTAATGTTTATTGCAAAACCTTCAAGTTGGAAATTGTTGTTGTGAAGTCATTAGGCTAGTTTATTGCTATTGGTTTTGTTCAAGTTGGATGTTCAGAAAGCCCATTTGGGTTTAGTGTTCACCAAACTTAAAACCCTAATATGTTCTCTATATATATCGTGTGAACCACATAAACTTCTCATGTTCGTGTGCTATATATTTTCTATTTTATGTGTGTTTATCGTTTGTGATTTTAAGAGTTGTTTTTCCGCTACTACTCGATTCCTAATAGTGATGGTGAAGCCAGAGCCGGACCTTCCATTATGTGAAACTAGGCGGCCGCTTAGGGCCTCCAAATTTTTAGGGCCCCGTTTTTTGTAGAAAAAGGTTATACGTAATGTATATATTAAATATGTTTTCATATCATGAAATAGATGTTGCCATGGATCAGTGGTAAGCCTTTCATAGTTCCATTTAATAACTAGTATGCCAGTGTTCGATTCCTAGAAGAGAAATTATTTCTTTTTCAACACACCTTTCTTTACTTTCTTCAACTTTTCTTGTTTTTTGTCTAACCCCCTTATTTTTCTCTTTTCTACGTTTCTTATCTTTGTTATTTTTAGGTTGATGCATAGTTAATTTTTTTATATTATTATAGTTGTTTTTTGTACGTCATTATTTAACAGTTTGTTATATTATAGATGGTGATCTTATCTAAAGTTAAGGATGTAATTCACATGCATTATAGTTAGCGATGTAACTCACACACATTATATATACTCTTAGCTCTACATCAATATTCATCATAGAACTAGAACTATCAACCATTTGAAGATGAACATCTTTACTATTGTTGATACCACTACGATATAAGTCTTTTGATTTTGTTCTAGATAACCAACTTTGTTTCGGAAAAACAAATATCTGGCTTATAAATTGATTAGGTTCTACGCAAGTGATAAGTCCCATCATGTTTCAAATTCTAAGGCCCTCGGATTAATTCTTCGCTTTGGGCCCCCAAATGGTTGGGCCGGCTCTGGGTGAAGGCGTGAAGCTCTAGCGAATTTTGATGGAATCCGCTTGCCATGGCAGCAGACCATCCATAAACCATTTGAGTTTTGCCTTTCCACCATAACCAAATACATATTGACAACTCCTGTATTTTGTGGGAAAAAAATTTTTACACACAAGATTTCATTGTAAACCTATGTTCCTTCACATACTCAAATACGTATCTCCGTTCTACTAAAATTCAAATCAAACATTCTAATATATTTAAATTAATTTAGTTAAATTTAATTTAATTTAACTTAACTTAATGTAATGCAAATTTAATTCATATAGTAATAAAGTAAACTCTTTTTGTATTTATCTTCTATCTAACTCCTTGACCCACACATCCCGATCCAATATCCACCAAGTTAAACACTTAAACTTAAACCACACTTAAGTCTACAACTAAAACTGAGGGAAATCTTCTTAGCCTACGACTTGCCTGAGAATTAATCTGACCAACCCCGATTGGGACATGTCCATCTCCGCCCTAAGCAACTTCTTCCAGTTTCTGATTAGCTTGTATGACAAAGCATTCCCACTCGTCTGCTACATCGTTTCTGTGGCCGTAACCACCTTTTTCCATCTTATTGGCTTGTTAAACAAATCATTCCCACTAGAGCATATGACCAACTACTTTGGCCAAGTCTTCTCTATAGCGGTCTCAACTGTAAGCAACTTGTTCATGTATCTGATTGGCTTGTTTAACCAATTAATATTAATATCGCTAGAAACATGGGACGATCAGGAGGATGAAGATAATGAATACAGCCCTCGGTTGATTGATCATGCCACACCCTATCTCCTACCTGCGGTCCTCTTCGTCATGTTTATTTGTTTAACGAAGCTCGGGATTAAGATGATGAAAGCACCTGGTAGACCTTCTACAAGGATATCAAGGGCTAGGTTTGAACAAAACCCTGCACGTTATTTCCGCACCCTTCGTGCTACCAAATAATTTTTGTCTAATGTTGTTTCATGTGTATGCATATGTGATTACTGTTTTAATTATGCACTAATATTGGAGATACATTGTTAATTGTTTTAGGTTAAGTGCTACCCGAAGCTTTCCTGCATGTGACTGTAAAGTGCATCATTCTATTTCATATGTGAAATTGATATGTCATATTAGATTATTCAACCCCGGGACGCTCCCGGGGTATAATCTAGTTATTATTATTTTTGAATAAATAGTTAATACAGTTGTCTCATTTCCTCTTTTATTTTATTTTCATTGGTAATCCACGATTAAGATGAGATACAATTAAAAAATATAATATAAAAGGGATCTTACTAATATTGATGTTGGAATTAGCTTTACGACAAAAACAAGACTCCAACTTTGGCTTTCGGTTTTGCTTTTGCTTTGTGGCATGTTTGAAGTCTATGGAAATTCATTTAATCATTTTCAAAGCAACTTCCGTACCAATAATTGAGTTTAATTACGCTGATAGAACTTATGTTATATCTATATTACAGTGTTGGTTCATAAGTTTCATTTGTTACATCTTTAGTCCATAATTGTTTATTCAAAGGTAACAGGGATGGTACTGAATCAGCACACAAATGTAAAACGGATGGTCAATGAAGCAAGTGAGCGTCAAATTTTCGAGTTGGAATTTAAAAAAAAAAAACTAAAACGCCCTTGCTATAAAAATAATTATATTTAAATAACATGGTGACATTGATTAAATATAAAAAAATCTGCAAAATAAAAGTAACTCCCGTTATTTGAGTTGAAAATCGGGGTCGCACCTTCAAGATTATGATGTCTATGTCATTATATATAATCGGTATTGGTCTCATCTTCATCTTCTTTCTCATCGCAACAAACGAACCCAAATCCCTTTCCCCGTCGTTGCTATAGAATAAATTGATAACGATCTTGTTTTCCCAAAACCTAACATCAAAAGACTAGCAAACTTAACCTAAAATGTCGCTCTATACATTGAGGGAAGCGGTTTTGGGTTGAGCCTAGGAATAACATCGAGCCTTGGCAAATTGTGAAATTGTGCATCTGTCCGTGGCTACTAAGATGAGTTCCCAAAAAAAATTAAATCGAATTAAGCTTAAATGAGCGTGGGCATAAATTAGAGATCGTTTTGTAAAAACCCAAGTGTCATAAACAATCATTTTATGAAGAATGTTTATAAAATATAATAAATTGAAAATAAAAGAATATATATATAGGGTGAGGTTCCTGTACAAAGGCTATATTTCGTGAGAAGTGTGAGAAGGATTAAAAATTGATATGTATGCATCATATTTTGAACTTAGTCATGTTGTTTTGGATTGTTTTGCCTAGAAAAATACCAAATATAACAATTAAAAACCAAAAACAATGTACTTTAGGCTTAAAAGTTAAAACACCATGCTAAGAACATTAAGTAGTGTGTTTTAGCTGTTTTATAAATTTGATAACTATAATACATTGGATTGTGTTTTAGATTGTTGTGTTTAGTGTTTTTCAAGTTAAAACAACCTAAAACATCTTTCCAAAATCTAAAACATGATGCCTACATGCTAATTCTTAATCCTTCTCATACTTCTCACGAAATATGTCCTTTGTACAGGAACCTAAACCTATATATATATATATATATATATATATATATATATATATATATATATATATCACATGATTGATGTTATTTTCTAGATGATTATAAAAAAACAATAAAAGTATTATAATAATAATAATAATATAAAAAAGGGGCCAAGTTTGAGATGATTATGATGATGTTTGGGATTGCGTTTTGAATCTGAATTTTAGCTTGTTGCGTTTTAAAAACGAAGATAATCAGTTTTTAGTGTTTAGGATTGCTTTTTGGAAACGCATATAATCAGTTTTTTAGGCTTCCAAAACGCAATAATCTATAAGCAGCTCCACCCCTGCTTTTCCAAAACGCATAATCCGTTTTGAATAATCAATCCCAAACACCTCTGACGACCAAAGTTAGAGTTTAAATTTTTAAATATAAAACACGAGATCGACTTTACTTAACCGGTGTAGACTCCTAACTATATATAATTCTATGCTTTTTTTGTATCTCTTAACAACTTGGTTGATGTAAATATATGACGGTAACAAATTTATTTTCCCTTCGGTCTAAACTACAGCCAAAAAATAAAATCTCGTGACACCAATACGTTTTTTATACATAGTTTGGATGTACAATTGTTCAGTTTTTCGTATGCAATATTTTAAAATTTTGATATACAATTATACAATTTGTATTATATTATTATTTGTTCATGCCAAATATTACATATAATATCAAATTCGCTAGCTTACGTAGGTAGTTGTTGTGCATAAGCCTAAGTCCAAAACAAGATATTGACATAACGTCCTTCAAATGAATCAAATATTATCAGTACATGACTGACTAGCAACCATTTACAGCTTATAAACATTTATATATGCAGCAGCAGCAAAAACAGAGTTCATTCAAGCTATGGCTCTAGTTCTAGTTCTGGTTCTGGTTCTCCTAATCGTCATATCGAGTCTTGTTCTCCTTAACTTTGCTCGTAAAGCATGGTGGACTCCGACGAATATTCAGAAAATGATGAAATCGCAAGGAATCGAAGGTCTCCCTTATAATTTTCCTCATGGAAACACCAAAGTTATTGCTGCCATGAGAAACCAGTCCATGAACCACCCGATGGACATGTCACACGACATCTTTCCGCGAATCCAACCACACGTCCACTCTTGGATCAAAACCTACGGTAAGATGTTCTCCATGCATACACTTTTTTTTTTTTTTGTAACCACAATGCACACATAAGATGTTACTAGAAAACTCACAGACCCTGCCAATACCCCGTTAACCAATGTGGTTAGGTAGAAAGCGTCATGCGCTAGCAAGTGGCCTCCAAGAAGTTATGATATAAAACCATGAAAGCAGTATTTCAACCTAAGACCTTTGTTAGAGAAAAATCAAACGCTTACCATTGTGCCACCCCTTGAAGGTTTGCACAGTGTTAATTTTAAACACTTATGTAGGGTGTTTTCGTGTTTTTAGGGTTGAATTTCATAAACTGGCATGGGTCGGAAGCACAACTATTCGTTACAGATCCGGAGCTTGTAAAAGAAGTTCTAAACAATCGAGAAGGAGCTTACCCAAAGATGGATATGGTAGGGTATGCAAAGAAGCTTTTAGGCGAATCGCTTATAACAAACGAAGGCGAAAAATGGGCAAAGGTTCGAAAACTAGCTAACCATACTTTCCATGCAGAAAGCTTGAAGGTTGGAATCATCTATTTCATTTTAAAAAGTTACTTGATCTTATGTATTTCGATCAGAAACCTTAATGTCTTAAAACCAATGTCATAGAAAATGATTCCAGAGATGAGCAGAAGCATCGAGACGATGTTGGAGAAGTGGAAGGACTTTGAAGGCCAGGAAATCGACGTGCATAAAGAGTTCGGGTTGGTGACAACTGAGGTGATATCAAGAACGGCTTTTGGTAGTAGTTATGTCGAAGGGAAGCATATATTTGAAATGGTGGCGAAACTAACATCAATTACTGTTAGAAATCTGTACAAGTTACGGTTTCCAGGCATCAGGTTAGATTCAAACACGGCCCATAGTTTTATTCGTGTACAAACATCAACTCTAACCCGCACACACCTAATATTATGTGAGCCAAGAAAATTTTTACTCCAACTTTAACCCGCACACACCTAATATTTGTGAGCCGAGAAAGTGACATATTTAACCCATTCACATAAAGGTAACAAAACAGGTTGGCGGGTTGTGATAAAAATGTAAACGTGTTAATCGGGTTGGAGGTTTTAAAAAATGGATTAAACGGTCATAAATGGGTTATTAGGTCAACTGTTTAAGTATTCAGGTTGGCGGGTTGACCTGTGTAACTAACTAAACGTGTTAAACAGGTCAACCCAAACACGACCCCTTTTTTATGCAGGTTAAATATGTAAAACCCAAAACCTGATATTATTGTTTGTATTTCTAGTATGATATTGAAGACAAAAGATGAAACTGAAGCAGAGAAGCTTGAAAAGGCGATAAAGAAATCGATTCTAGACATTGCAAAGAAACGAAAGGAGAATATGAATGAAGGCGTTGACGAGTATGGAAGTGATTACCTCGGACAGCTTGTGAAAATGGCTAATGATTCTAATGAAAGTAAGAGGATCACAATAGAACAAATGATCGATGAGATCAAAACCATATACGGGGCAGGACATCTCACGACCACAAGCTTACTTTCATGGACGGTTTTCCTACTAGCGATTAATCAAAAATGGCAAGACAAGTTAAGGGAAGAAGTGATCGCGTTATTTGGTCAGAAAACCCCAACTTCAGATGGCATTGCAAGACTTAAAACAGTAAGAAACTGTGTGTTTTAATTACATATATATAATCAAGTTAATATAAATCTGTTATGTTCTTGAATGCAGATGAACATGGTGATACATGAGTCACTCAGGCTATATCCACCTGTGCTTACAGTGACAAGAAAAGTGGATAGGGAAATAAAACTGGGAAACCTTAATCTTCCAGCTGGACTGAATATTTTCATCTCAATTCTCGCACTTCATCACAATTCCGAGATTTGGGGCAAGGACGCTCATTGTTTCAGACCTGAAAGATTCGAAAATGGGGTCTCTAAAGCAACTAAGAACAATGCTGCAGCGTTTCTTCCCTTTGGGACAGGACCCCGGACTTGTGTTGGATTAAATTTCACCACAAATGAAGCAAAAATTGCACTTTCAATGATTTTGCAGCGTTACAGGTTCACCCTTTCACGTAATCATGTTCATAACCCGGCTGATGTGTTCATCCTGACTCCTAAGAATGGTGTTCAAGTGATCCTTCATCGTCTTTGAAAGATGATAAATTGTTCTTGCGTGTTAAAATCGTTATGTTGTACATGTAATTATGTTAAAATGTTGGTATTGAATAATCAATAAGAACTTGTCTGTATATATATAATGTATGAATGCTCAAAGGCCTAAACAAGTCGAAGCTTACAAGCTAAATTGAAAAACTTAAAAGGCCGAAGCTTAACAAGCTAAAGCTCAACAGGAAGAAGTTTAAGACGCTAAAGCTCGATAGGTCCATGCTCAGAATCATGCAACAGACATGCATATTAATAACGGTACGTGTACTTGTTCAGTTATTTGCATGTTCAGATGTTCTCACACTAGATATCGACTAACTTCAGCGTCAGAGAGTGTTCCCAAGGCTCGAGGCTCGATTACCTACTAATGAGTTTTTGTGTGTTACAACTAGGATCTAAGCTCAGAAACGGCTGAGCACCAACAGGTGGAACTCGACCCAGGTCTCAATGTTGCTATCACTATAATTTAATAAATCATCAAAATCAATCATTGGGTCTAAACAAATACTAAAGAGTCCTTTTAAGTTATAACTTATAAACATCACTATCAAGCTGAAGTCAACGTTCATAGTCTTAGGGTGAATAGAAGAGTCACTCGTGAAGTTCTATCACTCGTGGCGGCAACTATAAGCAAACTGCAAGACTTAGGAAGAATAGTACAAGCACACTAAAGGGGTTGTCATGCAGCAATCAATTAAGTAATTAACTAGAAAATTTGGTATCTTTAAATATCTCAAATTAATCATTCTTGTTTAAACAATCGGAACCTGAAAAGAGCTTGATAATGTCCATGAATATTTAAAGGGCGTTTCCAAGCAATGAGTGTGATCATGGATGGACCACCCCACCTAACATCTTATATTCTTATGGGATGCCTCCAAACTACGATCGTACATGTTCTATTAATAATATGCAATCATAATCATAATCGCAATTTACTTGAATATTTTAGATCTTGGTGGACCAAACTGGTTTTTCTAAGGAAGATATGTGGTCACTACACATAAGAGATGAACCAGTGTGTGCTTCGGGTGGTCCCAAGCAAAAATGTCCAAAGATGCAAGCGGGTGCTCTTTTCGCAAGGCAGGGTCACAAACCATCATCAAACATTAAATAGGCCTACCAGTAGGCATGGTTGCAAAAGTCGCAAGGCAGTGTCAACTCGGTTGGCTGGAGAGTTGCGAGTACTCGGCCATAGTAGGGGAGTACTCGGAGATGACTCGCCGAGTACTCGGGGATTACTTCTTGAGTAATCGGCGCCTAGGCGGGATTTTTACAACCATGCTAGTCGGTCATCAGCCTACTAATATTACAATTATTGGTCTCAATCTAAGACTAGAACCACATGTCGTCTGAAAACCAATTGCCCTACGCAGTCCAGTCCTCGGATTCTATTTCTTGGGCTTGTCGGTTTCAGTTCAGTCTGATACCAGTCCAGTTGGTTTGCAGGCCAGGATCATCCCTACACACAACTTAAGATTGTATGTCCAAAGTTCATATATCCAGATGCCTCTGAATTATGATTATCTCGGGTTTTTTAATTGCAAATTAATTGTTAAATATTTAAATTAGATAATTTGACGATTGTTACAATTCAAAACAATCCAAACACACTCTCTTTCAACCCGCTTCGTTATCTTACAGTTGAAAATCAGATTCTGGTTATTCCATATCACATAACTACATTAAAATGCAATGTCAAACAAAAAGTAACAGACTAAAATAACACAAAAAAACACTTTTACACAACTTTTATTGTTATCACTTAACAATGTTGAGGGAGATTGTACGTATCTGACTCTGCAACCTTTTAACCTCCACAACAGGATCCACATGCAGGAAGAGAGTCTGCACAACGACAAAACAGGAGTCTCATAAAGATAGCTAGATATTATACATAAATCAAATGAAAAAACTATTGAATAACATACTGTGGTCAATGCCTCTAACATTGTCTAATCCACGAGGTGGCCCACGTGGGCCACTACCATAAGGACCGCCACCAGGGCCGCCACCATCCCATTTCTTGCTGGAACCGGATGACTTCTTGTAGCCATCAGATTTCTCCATCTACAAATGCGGTGCATACATAATGAAATGTTTAATGGACATTGTTGCATAAATGGTGGGTTAGTTATAGAAAACATTTTGGGAATCAATATTACCGAAAACATAGTAGCGAAGAACACAGAAATGAAATTGATAATTGCCCAAAAGAAATCAATGATTGTTCTAAGACGCCATATGGATCGATTGGATTTCACAACACCTGGGGATCAACACGAAGTAACTTTAGTTTTAACATGTACACACAATCACATATGATACACCTACATAGCGTGTAATGCATATGCATGACACACGCATGTGGATATACAAGATAGATGGAAAAAATGCCTGAACAAACTATAGCATCATAACATGTTTCTTTTGCTTGTATATGTAAAATGTTTAATATGAGAGGCAAAATGTCACTGTAAATAAGTTACCTAACGCAACTATGAAATAGCATTTTAAGGACTAAGTGACCAATGCTTGTAAAGTTGTATGTAATTTAGAGGTCTATTTAGCTGCTAGAATGTTAAAAAATTAATTTGGACCAATGACCGTCTAGCGCAGATAACAAACCGCAACTTTTACGAGTGACTTGAATATTTTCTCTACCAGATCCTTGCAGCCATGGTAACACCTTACTGTACCAAGTCAAGGTGGCAACTGGCAAGAAGGATGGTTCGGTGGGTTGTTGGGTACCCGTATAATAATTAAACTAACAAAAGTCTTGACTCTTGAATAAAAATAGACTTTGGGCGCGTTTCAAACCGTTTGAGTTAAATCTAAACTCTTTGATCTGACTTGTTTGACATAAAACATAACTCAGATCGACCCAATTATAAGTAAATGCATAGATATTACCACTTGTAGGGCTAAGAGGGGATCAAGAGAGCACAAGATCTAGAGAATGCCTACAACAGTTTACTTTACATAACACTCGTAAGCGGTAAGACACATCTGTCTGGCCTTGGCACATTGGTATCAACATATATTAATACCTAATTACACCCTAAGGCACCTTAGATAGCATAACATCAGATGTTCTTATTTCTAGCAGAGACGTGTCGAGTTTTATTGCCGTTGGACACGTAATCCAATGTTAGTCAGCATCTAAACAAGTTTTTGAATAATATTTTGTATATTGTTTGTCAAATGACACATATTTAATTCTCCTCACTTCTGTTAATCAGCATCTAAACAGAATTGAGGAGAATTAAATATGTGTAAACAAAATATTATTCACAAACCCTAATTAATTTCTCAAAAACTTTAGTAATTTTAACAAACTCAGGCAATTCACCTAATAATAAATAAGCTAAAAAAAATCTAGAAAAGATCTAACACGATTAATTTACCGATCAATGCAATCTAGATCGTAGATTCCATATATATATATCAATAATCAACGATCAACGAGAAACAGGTAATTAAAAGTTCAACGATTCATATATTCATAGGATCGAAAGGAAAACATAATTTAACGATTAAATTGAATAAATTTAGGGTTATAAAACGCACCTCTTTCGACGTACGCCATTAAGATTATGAGAGCTTCGTCTTGTTCTTAGGTCTTCTAACGAACGTATGGTTGGGACTTTGTGGGTGGAGAAGATTTCAGAATAATTTAGAAACTTAATTATCACGTGGCAAATTCTATTGTTGAAATCCTTTGCTAACTTGGAAATTACGGTAGATAATAATTTTCGGGCTTTTTAACAATAAATATTTTAAAAAAAAACCGTAGTTGCCAATAACCTCCCCCTCTTCCTCAGCGGAGGGCAATCTTCTCTTCCTATAAACGTGAAAAATATACCGGATTAGTCAATTCGACTTGAAGCCCAGCTGGGGAGAGATGAGAGGGTTTACCTCTTCGGAGGGTTCCCGCCCGGGCTTGATCTTGAGTTCGAATCCTGCACACCACGAAAAAACTCTCTGTAACGGTTTGAGATAACTTCAAAGTGGACACCGGTGCGTGGGTAGTGATTCGAACTCGAGTTGAGGTGTTGTCTGTCGATTGGTTTCACCGCTGAAGTACACCTTCCCAAAAAAAAAAACGTAGTTTGAATAATTCGTAACTAGTGTTTTAGTTACCCGTGCTTCGCTGCGGGAGCTTCTGTTTTATTGCAGGTTTGGTAGACAGTAGAGATAACATTAAGGTGACTGTTATTCTCGCGTAGGCTTCACAAAAATACTCGCAGCCCATTAAGTTCCAGACCAGCCTTAAGATTACAACACTTGGTTGCCTCTTGTTGCCTTTATTTGGAGCCCACAAATATATGGCTAAAAAAGCAGCCATGAGATGTTAAGTATTTGGTTTTCTTCATTGGTAGGCTAAATAAGTAATCCGAATAAAAATACATATTAAATAACAACATCAACATGAATATAGTATTACAATATATTCTGGGCGTTTTCGTGCTTTTTTCTGGGCGACTTATGGCATGTTTTTGGGCGGTTTAGGCGGCCAATTTTCTGGGCGGTTAGGCGGCTATTTTTCTGGGCGGTTTAGGAGCATTTAGGGCATTTTAGACAACGACATTGTAGAAGTGTCATTGTTTATATATATATATAATGATCCTCGCCTATGTTTACAAATAAAGTTATCTTACAAAATGTCCGAAGTGAATAAAAAACTCAAAACACATGGTGGGAAAGTGGTAAATGCATAGAGCGACCATGAAGCTATGATGATCTTTCCATTGATGATCAACCAAGCTTGCGAATCGAATTTGACGACTGCTTGATGATTAATTAAGGTTGCGAATCAAATTTGAAGGTTCTTAAATCGATCAGTTGACACTCCTTTAAAATCGCAAATCTGAGGTTTTGAATGATGAATTGAAGTTTCCGAATCATATTCGATGGTGCACTTGAGCCTTGCAAATTGGTTATGGCAATCAATTTGTAGTTATAGAGTGATTTATGAACCAATGTGATTTTGAAGTAAGACTACTTGATGAAGGAGTTGATAGTATAATTACTAGTAGTGCAATTATCCTACATTTTTTTTCTTCATCGTCTATGTAATTACTCTAGAGTAACTATATTTAAATTATGCGATCGCCCATTTTCTCTAATTTCTTCAATTCACACACTTCTTGCGATAAAGTTATCTTTACTTAATACTGCATATTATATCTTATATCTTATATCTTATAAATTGTCAGCTTTTATTTTCTGTTAATTTCTTTCACTAAAACTTAATTTTTATAATTTTTTATCCCAATTTTATAAATAAAAAAAATTCATCTGGGATACAACACAAAAGAACATTACACAACTATGTAGATGAGCAAATATAAACACTGATTTCAACCATAAAACAAGCAACAATTATTATAAACATAAACATTTTTTTATGTTGTTGATTTTAGAGAGCATCAAGAATGATTTGAACTCCATGTTGGGGTTTCACCATAAAAACTTGAACAGGAGAATGCACATAATTTGGTGAGAGTTTAAACTTAAATCTTTGTAGAATCATGGCAAGTGCAAACTTAGCTTCCACGAGTGCGAAATTTAAACCCACGCACGTCCGCGGTCCAAACCCAAATGGCAAGAATGCTGCTGGTGTGTTGTTTGTGGCTTTAGCTATGCCCTCTTCAAACCTATCTGGCTTGAACAGATGGACATCAACTCCCCATACTTCAGGGTCATGGTGAACTGCTAAAGGACAGATGTATAACTCCATGTTTGGAGGAAGGGTCATATCTCCTAACCGAACTTTCGTCTTGACTTTCCTTTTCAGTGCAGGAACCGGCAGATATAATCTTAAAGATTCATTAACGATCATGTTTATCTAAAAGAACATCAAAAGCAAAGAAGAAGCGCACGTAATTAGCTTTTGTGTACCAATTTTATGCAGATAAACATAAAAACTGATGTTATGGTGACTGGACCGGTCGATGAACTGGCCACTTTATCATAACATTGGTTTGACCAGTTCTAAAAACTGGATGACTCCATCTATAATTTAAAGATCAAACATATAAATTTCAAATGATATGGAAATAATTCAACTTACTACTTCGTTTGCTACATATCCGTCTTATATATCTATATCACATTTAAAACAATATGTACTAAGCGGTTTAGTTCTTTACTTAGTTCTTTGAACAAGCCTCTTGATTAATAATGAGTTATTGTTGTTACCGTATTGAATTTTGTGATTGAATCTTGATTAGGGTTTGTATTCCCCAAGACCTCCAACACTTCTTTTCGAGCTTTTTCTTGCCATTCAGGGTGAGTTGCTAAAAGAAAAACAGTCCATCCAAGTAAAGATGCAGTAGTTTCATGTCCTGCAAAATAAAAGGTTTTGCACTCGTCAATCACATCATCCATAGAGATTCTTTTCAGGTTATCTTCATCACGAGAAGCGACCAGCAATTCTCCGAGATAATCGTTTATGCCCGTGTCAATGCGCCCTTCTTCATCTCTTTTTCTTATGATCTCAAGAATGCAATCTTTGATGCCTTGTTCGAGTTTCTCAGACTCTATGTCATCATCACTCTTAATCAACTCACTACACTAGCAAATGCATTAGAAAAAGCAGAATGATCAGTGTAATGAGATTAATTTGTTTAAGAGATTAACTAATGAACCTGATGCCCGGAAGGCGAATCTTATGTGAGTTTCTTGAAACGTTAAGTGTTAGCTTCATCAACATGTCGAAAATTTTCTTCCCTTCTAAATAACTGCTCCCAAACGCAGTTTTGGAAATAACATCCGATGTTAATATTCTAAATTCTTGAAATACTTCGAGTTCTTTCCCATCGTGTTCTTTCCATCTTTGTAGCATTGTTTCGATGCTGGTAATCATTGCTGGGCTCATGCTCTAGAGATGCAAAACTTGTATCAAAATCTAATGTTTTTGTTCGTGTTTGTGAGATTGGCTAAGTTTGAGTTTACATGATTTGTCTAGAAAGAGTATCTTGATCACCTTTCATTACAAGTGTCAAAACATAGAGTTAATTAGATAAGTTGGGTAACGGGTCAAAATATAGTAACTTTTTTACAGTAAATAAAAAGGGATCAAGTTAACTCAGTTTGACATCTGTTTTATTTTCAAATCATTCTTTAACTGTTTAATTGTGAATTTGTGAAACTTCTAAATTTGGTATTTACAAGGGAAAATCACCAAAATAAAATTAACTGGTTAAAATCCATAAAATGAATATTAAGTTTCTGATTTTCAGTATTAAACATGGATTGAAAGAACCCTCTGAAGACTCGTGCACTTGACGCCCAAAGATGGACAAATGTCGTCTTCTGAGACGTTCTTCAGTCCAACTTTTTTTTTGGAGAAAAAAATGGTCATGAACACTTACTTTTAAGCTTTCGCCATGGAAGACGCCATTGGCGAGCTTTCGAAGCTTTGTCCACTTATGACCTTTAGTCGACGAAAGCCCATCTCCTAACAGCTTCTTTGCATGGCCTTCAAGATCGATCTTTGGATAAACACCATCTTTGTTGTTCATAATTTCTTTAATCAACTCAACTTCTGTAACCACCAATTGAGCTTGAGGACCATACCAATTCAAGTAGTTCCGTCCTGAATTCAAGAAATTAAAAAAAAAAATCAATATCCTCATAAACATGAGCATGAACTCCATACATATCAATTTCATACCAAATAAGTTGACCCATGTATGAACATGAGGCATGATCCTCGGGAATATCTCATGCGAAAAACGATCCATTGGTTGACCCATAGATTGTTTTCGCATGTCGGAAATCTCTTTAGTGTTTCCATGGAGGAATGTGTAAGATGGTCCTTTGATTCCTTGCGATCGCATGGCACGTTGTATAAGGATCGGCATCAAACACACTTTGTAAAGAAATTTAAGGAGCATCAGTACAAGGCACAGAAACATAAAACTAACTAGGATTGTTAGATACTTGTTCACAAAATCCATTTTTCCCCTTGGATGAATTGATTAAGTGTTGTTTGGAGCAATTTGATATATATAGGTTTATGAAGAAGATGATAGCTGCTCAATAATGATTAATGAAGCAAATAATACTAAATGATTGAAATGTTAGATGCAATAAATACATCAAGAATTATATAAATACACAAAAACATATATATTTAAAATCATCAAAACATATTTGCGTCCATCTTCTTGGTTTTTGGTGAGTGAATCTTTAAATTTTATAAGAATTAATGAATATGAAATGGTAATTATTGTACTCTTCTTGATAAGGGACAACCTTGTTGTCATGTATTGAGATTTAAAAATCATTGATCACAATCTGCATAAGTTATTGAAAGAGACTTATATTAAATTAACATGTGGACTTTCAATATATATGATTAAAGGAAATATTATATAATATCAACCACTATCTATAAAAATATACATGAACAACATACATGTACATAACTAGCTTATAGTATGGTAACAGTTAGGGAAGATCTTAAAAAAAATTGTAGGAAGCATATGAAGAATTTGTAGTCCAAATTAGGGGTGAGCGTATTACTACGAGTAACCCGAACAAACCTGAGACCAGACTGAATTGTAGTTTCTTGGGTGGTCTGCTGTTCAAGTTTAAGCTGGATCCGGTCTTGGTCTTGGTCTTGTTCTCAGTCTTTGCCCAAGGAAACCGGCATTATAGAGCCTGAACCGAATTGCAGGAGCATCCTGCTTATTTACATCAGTTTCATTGGTACTTGGTAGAAGCAACATCTTCTGTGGCCTCATGCATATTCATCTTTGATGGTTCTTTTGATATTGAAACATCAAATTACTCTTATTCAACAAGCTGGAATGAAAAATAAGAAATAACAAAATTGAACATAAGCGTCTTACTATGGACTATACACCAATGGACGACATCAAAGTATAGGCCTATGGACTATACGCCATAGGCCTAGGCGCGAGGCGCAAAAAAGCGAAAGCCTGGTATAAAAAAAGCGAACAAGAAAATAAAGTAAAAATATATTAAAATAATACTATTTTTCATCTAGTTAGTATCAAAAGTTTTAAAATATTGATGTATTCCTTAGATAAAAGTAGAAATCTGGCTAGTATCTAGCCATAACTTAACGAACTTGGCTGGAAAATATTCGGAATTTAGGAATCTAGCTGAAATTTGCGCCTAAATCATCACCTGGAGAATTAAAGCGCAATTTCCTCGATTCAAAGCGCAAATGCATCGCCTAGCCTAAAAATGAGCCTAGGCGCAAGAGACGATGACTTTTAACTACTATGGTCACTAAGAGAATCCACCCCACTACATTCATGTATATTGAACAGGGTTCTATGGTCGGTCCGGTCCGTGACCCCTGATGTATATATATATTATAAATGGTGGTTATTAAAATGAATAAAATCTAAGTTTTGGTCAGTTGAGGATATTGCAGAAGCATGTCATATATGCAGTATTAACTGGAAGAACAATTACATTTGCTGGTCATAAGTACAGAACATGATAATAAAATAAAAATTATTTTATCAATCAGGGCAACAAATGTTGAAAATTCTGGTTTAAAGATGAAAATTTTCACACAGGCATTTCATCGAACACTTGGAATACATAAATTAAATACAATGTAAAAATAGTTGATTCAGTTCAGCCAAATATTAATCACAAGTCTAAACAAGAAAGTACTTTAGTACCTGCAAGCACGGTGAACATTTGGAAGAAAGAAACATGAACAGGTTTTAAACTTTAAAGACAGCCATGGTTTTGATTTTAAAATTAACATAAACATTTAAATTAAATTCTTTAATTTTTTGAACAGAAAAGAAACTTGGACTGTATAAGAACCGGGTTCGAACTTATAACTCTCGGTTTGGGCCTTCGATGAATACCCGAACCAGGTTCGAATTCATCAGATTTGGTCTGGGTCAGGTATGAACGGGTTCGGTTCAGTCTCGGTTGTATGCTTAGCCTGGTCCAAGTTGTTCCCTTTATCATGGCCGGCCATGGTGGGGTGCGAGGAGGACTCTCGGCCCGGGCCCAATTTCTAGTGGGGCACATCCAGCCGGTCACAATGCGGATTTACATATACTGGAGGGTCGACAATAACCTTATTGCGCTAATTTACAAATCTACCAAAAAAATGACAGAGTAAGGGTTTAGTGAGGAAGACGATGGTAAATGCGTAAATACTCAAAGATGATGTGGGTATTTTAGTAAAGTTAGGAATTTATGAGGTTTTTTTTAAGTGATTTTACGAGTACTTGAAAAAAGTCTATGTGGGTAAAACCTCTGTTATTGTCGGTCAATCTGTCATTGTCATTGTATTGTCGGTCACCCTATTATTTTTAAAATTAAAAATGATAAAAAACGCCGTTCAAAACAAAAGATTAAAAAACCCTAAAACTAATAGTTTACTTTTACCACAATTTTTTACTTTTATTATTGTCAGCTTATTTCATTTGATTTTAAAAATATCTAGTTTATTTCATTTGATAACAAAAAAACAATAAAACTAATCGTTTATTGTTAGTCGATCAGTATTGTGCCCCCGTCAAAGAAAATTCTAAAGTAACTTAACCATTAGTTCATTAGTCAATAATAATGAAGCGTTATCCCACTTTAGTAAAAAAAACTTTGCGGATTGGCAATGATAATTATCGAGAATGAAATTGTAACGCCCCAAAACCCGAACTTTAATTTAGTAGCATGGTTTAATGTGTTATGGCATGGGGTGAAATAACTAAGTACCTATCCTAGATAAATACACAAGTTATATGGAATTTCAATAAGGTTGGAGTCAAGGTTGGAAGGGTATCAAACTAGAGGGACTAGACTTGGACAAGGAGCAAAGTAATGGGTTATAGATACGGGAAGTAAGATGTCAACATACACATTCTTGTGTATGTTGATCATCAAGAACAAACCAAGACCAAACCCTTGCTTCTTCATCTCTAGCTCCAAATCAAGAGAAAGTAGAAGCCAAAGATGGTGCATGAAGCCAATTATGGGTCATCTAAGGTTTTATACACACCAAGGTACCTTTAATTTGGCTAATTGTGATGTTATGTTTGTTTTTTAATGTGATGAAAAATCTAGGGTTTATGTGAAAACGTGAATCAAGGATGAATGGAGGTGTCTAGATGTTGATAGACACTAAAGGAACCATAATTCATGAAACTACATAAGGCCATGCTTGGTTCATGTGCTAATTAGATTGTTTTACACTTATGATGAAAGTGGGTATTGATCTTGGTGTAATCCAAGACCATTCTTAGTTAATTGTTGGGTGCATTGAAAAGAAAGTGATGATTTGCTATGTTGATAACTATTGAATGAATGGTATGTAATGTAGGGAAGAAATATGATGATTTATGTTATGAGCTATGAAAGTATGCATGAAATGCTTGTACATTGTGTTTTAAATGTTGTATGCACACCAAGTGTTTGATGAAATGCCTAGATTAGTCTAACTTGTGAAATTGTAGGCAAGATTGGACAAGTATGAAAGTAGTATGATAATAAATATAATTGAAAGTGGGTTAGCATGAGACTTGTGTTCTAGGGAGTATTCATGTAGGGATTTAGTGTTATGAGACATTCTTGGGCTATGTTGCTAGTTGGAGATTATGAAGGCCCTAGTATGTATGTGAGGGAATGTATGAACGTATATGACAACCATTGTGATTATATAGTTGTATGTGTTCCGAAATATATGAGAATATTGTTATGGTGAAGTTCATATGGTCTAGTACACTAATATGGATATATGTTTCTAACTAGAAAGTTTGAATGGTTGAAAGTTGACTTTCCGCCAAGTCAATAGTGTAGAATAACATGGTTAGGCTCCCAAACTTTATTGTGTGATTAGACACACTATGTGACGCATAACATGTTAAAACTATGAGACATATATGATAATAAGTGGTATTACTTGATGTGAGAATAAATGTGGTTGTGTATGTATGTTTTAGATATGATAGAAGTTGACTAAAGAAAGTCAATGTGATATTTAGTTGAGAATGGTTGTTAGTGTGATATGATCATGTATGCTAACAATGATGTGAATATGATGATATGAAAGGATAGGAATGATGGACTCAACCATGGGAAGCTAATGGGTCAAGGGGAGGCAAATAAACAAGCATGAACTTGGAGGACTTGAGGTAAGTGATCCTTACACCATTTAGGACAATGAATGTTATTATGTACATGTGTGTGTAAGTAGGGTGAGAATCATGGAATGATGGAATGTTAATAATGATGCCAAGGTAAGGAAGGTAGTAATGGATTAAATGTAGTCTATTTATGCTTGAGAACAAATGAGTTATTGATAGGTACATAACTTAGCAAAATGATTTGTATGAATGTTACAAACCGAATGGGATGTTAAAAATATGTCTTTTGAGGCTTCAAAATGGCTAAGGTTAAGTGAATATAGCTTTGGGGTATCAATATCTTTGATTTTGTGCGAAAATCCCAAAGTTAGTAGCAAAACCAACCAGGGGCGCAAGGTCAGAGCAAGTCAGAGCACCTTGCGCTGGTGTCTTGTCAGCTTGCGCCTTGCGCTGACCTTCTGATGTGGTTAAACAGGGAGCGCAAGGTGGCCAGCGCACCTTGCGCTGGTGTGCACCAGCATGCGCTCCCCATTGGGTTTTTGTCCGTTTTTCGCATATTTAGATGTTTTGCTTATATGCGCAATCCGTATTCGCGTCTAACGCATCGAATAACATCGTTGGACTTCGTGAATGCTAGTTATGGGTGTATCAAATAATAGAATGTCGGATTTGCAAATATAACTCAATTATGGAATGATGCGTGTGTATGTAATTAAATTGATATGTGTGTATACATAGTAACAAATACGGTAAGTAGATTTGTTATGCCTTTATAGATTGAGAATGTGATGTATGTATGGGTACTTATACCCGGGTTTGTGTGAGAGTTTTATTTATGTAAAGGCTCGTCATTATGTGTAGATTGAGTATAGGATTGGAAACGTCATGTTTGTCGTAGAGAATACATGAAGGAAGAATAGTATGATAGGTCAAGATAAGTTGTGTATGGGAAATTGTACGCAAGTATGTATTGTAGGGTTATTAACCTTTTGTTATGAGAATGGAAATGAAGATGCAGGTATGTAAGTATGAATGCATGGGATTTGGAGGTTCGGATTCGGGGTATCACACCCGAACTTGCAATAAGGCGTTTGAACAGGATCACGGAGTATTGTTGGATGTTATTTCCGCATCGTGATTAATTTACATGAAGTCACCTATTAAACTAATGAAACGGTTACGTGGTGATTGCAGGTTGACTTGTCTACCTAATGAAGAAAGGAAGGGATGGAGATCGAGTGTAGGAGCGGATTGTACGTGATCACGGTCACATAACAAAAGGAAGATGAGTTTTGTCGAACGAAATAGGAAACAATATTGGACGTAATACCTAAAATACTTGGTAGATTTGGGTTCTAAACATTCAAGGTTGTTTTTAAAAGAAATGATTTTTTTTTTCGGTTGGCTTTTCCGCTGCGAATTTTCTATATTACAGATTTAGGGTGTTACAGAAATGCTGGATAATGTAAATTGTGAAGAGTTGATCTATCGATTTGATATTACTTTACCCCTCGTTTAAAAAATAGTTTACGTTTATTTATTTCGTTAATGCCTAAGGCTAAGGGGCACCTTTTTTCATGACTCGGCCCGGGCACCTGAATTCTCAGGGACAGCCCTGCCCTTTATATTTTTATTTCTTTTATACGATGACACTACCATTAATAATATGAATCAGCTAACTACATATATACTCACAGTAGTCAGTTTTGTAAATATACATATATATTTTGTTTCTAATTGGTGTTGCTAGGAGCATTTATTACAAAGGTTGCTAAGCCGAGTAGATGTAAATTTTTATCTATGATTTTTAGACACCATGTAAATTTTTATCTGATAAGTGAGTAATTAATTGCCCTACTATGCACGCCTCTTAGATCGTTTTTAATGTATGTACATTGAAATCAGCTGACATGTAGTGATTATTGAAATAAATACTTAAATTATGTATGAGTAGAGAAAATAGTCGGGAGACATGAAAAGTTATCATCCTACAATCTTTTTAGTCAATAGCAGTTAGATTATTTTTATTTATCTTTAAAATAGATCTTCACTGCTTACATATTGATGTGTTTATTCGGTATCACTTAAGGTGATTGATTGTATACCCATATAAAGGATTGAACATGTATGTCATTCTTTCACTTACACATCAAAGACGCCTATCATTGTCATTACAAATCATTCGATACCAATTTTTCTTTTCCATGTTCACATGCAGCTTTAAAGTGTTTTGTAGAAGTGACAAAGTTGTACAGAGACTTTACTCGAGCAAGAGGTGCACATGTAGAATTAAAATTATTATGAGTAATCGAGTGTTGATCCTTTATAAATAAAATTCTCTAAAAAACAACCTATTCCTTTATGATACACACATTTTATCACTTCATATTAGATTTGTCTATCCCGAAAAGCTTTTTTTTTTTTTTTGAAAACAAAACTTCATTAAAACAACGGACAGACCTCAAGGCGAGGCCGCCAGCCACAAACAATTACAACATATACAAGGGATATTTCGCCCAACTATCCCAATCAATCCTAAAACAATTAGTTCTATGCTTTATCCAAATAAATGACATAGACTTAACTGCAACCAAAACCTCAATCTCTTTAGGATCAGACTTCTCAAATACCACCTTATTGCGTTCCTTCCAAATCGCCCAACATGTGACCATAATAATACTCCTAATGATCTTCTTACCTTTGGCCGAAGTTTGGATCTGATCCTGCCAAGTTAGAATATCTTGAATGGAATTACAGCTGGTCGGGGATAAACGGCACCACCTCCACACCTTGCTCCGCACACCAAACGTGAACCCACAGCCCAGAAATAAGTGTGTGACCGTTTCTGTGTCGACTCTGCACATAGGACAGACAGCAGACTGCAATGGGACGTTTCTTTTGACCAGCTCCGAACATGTAGGCAATCTTTCCTTTTCAATCCTCCAAGTGAGGATGTTAACTTTAATCGGAATCCAACTGACCCATTTCATTCTTTGAATCGGCTGCACATAGATATTCTTTCTCAGCTCTGCTTTCACGTTAGACACAGAGAAGCCTGCATGCTGGTTGTCATTCCAAACCCATTGATCTTTGTTTTCATTGAGGTTCGTAATGGACATCACATAAAATAAATCCTGCATCTCCGAAATGCCGGAAACAGTAGTAGCTCCCTTAAGCCAATCACCAACTAACATCACCCGACCCTGTTCCAACCTGATTCTAGTACACACTGCAGCGTTTTTATCTGTGTCAGCCTTGAACAACGTAGGCCAACGTAACCATAAAGGAGTATTTCCAATCCAAATGTCCTTCCAAAAATTGATTCGGCTGCCATCACCAATATTGCATGTAATAAGCTGGTTTATCCTTCTCCCATCAAACCGAATATTATCCAAGTGATTAACAATAGATTTCCATGCCCCTGGATACGATTTATTAACCGGCAAAAAAGACCATTTGTTTCTCCCACCATGAATGCTAAGAATCGCTTTTCTCCACATACCGTGATAATCAGACTTGAACCTCCAGGCCCATTTAACCAGTAAAGCCGAGTTCACCTCTGAAATCTTAGTTATGGATTTAAGATATGTATATTTATCAGGTGAATTTTATTTAATGAATTCGAGATTAAAAATAATATATTGGAGATTAAAAATGTTGGTTTTAAAACTATTTTTCTACATAAATTTGAAATAAATTCATTATATATAACCTTAAGGGGCTGTTTGGTTGATTAAGTGCTGAATCATTAAGAGCACTAAATGGTTAAGTGCTGAATCATTAAGTTGGACCTCTTAATGGTTAGTTTTCTTGTCCCACATTGGTATGAGAGTTTCACTAAGGTTCAGCCTAGTTTAGTGCTTAATGATTCAGTGCTTAATGGTTCAGCAACATCTCAACTCTTAATGATTCAGCCTTAACCATTCCATTCAGAGGCTGAAACAAACACGCTGAATGCTGAATCATTCAGCACTGAATGATTAAGAGCCTCATTAAGAGGCTACCAAACAGCCCCTAAGTGTTTTACATGTCCTTTTTGCCCTTTTAAACCACCTGTACATGCATCAATACACATTTAACTTCTTTGTGCACTACGTGTACTCTAAAGCATGGAACTGAACTGTGCATAGAATTACAAAATCAATATTTTTTTTGTTTAATGAGCTATTGAAAAGTTTTCATTCTATATTTTTTCCTATACAAAATAAAGCATGGAACTGAACTGTGCATATGTATTTACCAAGTTGGGTGATATAGTTTGGACTTTGGAGATTATAATATAAACTATAACAACATGTGTAGTGAGCGCCAATTGGGGCCTTTATCCAATTTTAGCGTCCCAAACATCATTACGGGAGCCTTAAAGGGCGCTAAAATCAAAAAACAAGTCTTGAGCGTTAAAATTTTAACGCCATTTTTTCTTGGATTTTATGCCACCATATTTCAACCAATCAAAACAAAGGGAGGGGCACTAACATCTTTGTCCACTACGTGTACTCTAAAGAAATAAAGGCAAACAATTGTTGAGAGTTGAGACTAAAGAGTTGAGATTGATGAGCCTACTGAATCTTACGATTGCCCATCTATGTAGGCCCTTTAAATAAGGAGTATACAGGGCTTTATATTTCGTTCACAAACGAAGCAACAATTAGTTGGTAGCAATTGCAGTTTCTATATGAGTCTTATGACTTGCTTTGCCTTTTCATACTACGTTACTTGTCCAGGTTTAACTGAACTCTATTGATCGATAACCGTTAGTTATATCATAATTGTATGTAAATCATGTAAAGATATAAGTAGGTTTATATTACGACGGTAACTTATACATGCAAACTCAAGTGGTTCTTATTTAGTACATTGTAAAGACATCGGTATATATGTATACTTTGTATGTATGTATGCATCGCCTCAAGCAAGTCATTTTTCAGCCCTTGAAGTTATTCGTGCTCTTAGAGGATTTTTCATAACCATCGTGAACTCAATCTTCTCCGAAAGATCAACATCATAACCATCAGGAGCGCTCCAATGGAAATACCAAATCAAATTGGCAACAAAATACTCCAAATGAAGCATAGCCAAATCAGAACCTGGACATATCCTCCTTCCAGCACCAAAAGGCATCATCGTTATCCCTTTACTTCCACTTACATCAAACACACCATCATTCACCAAGAACCGCTCTGGTTTAAACTCCATAGGTTCATCCCAAACCTCTGGGTCCAAACCCATCTTTCCCACCATGAAATTAATAATAGCACCCTTAGGTAACATGTACCCTTGCACCTCCACATCCTTCATGACCTTATGAGGTAGCAAAAAATGGGCTGGTGGGTGTCTCCTCAACCCTTCCAAAACCACTGCTTTCAAGTACCTCATTTTCTTTAGCTCCTCTTCATTTATAAGCGATTCGGGCTCAAACGCCACCCCTTTTCGTGGTGGTCCAACGACTCCCACAATTTCATCATAGAGCTTGCTCTGAATGTGAGGATACTTCACCAGATTAGCCATGATCCATTGTAAAGCACTCGCGGTTGTATCCATCCCACCATTAAGAAACTCACTACACAACCCTACCATCCCCCTATGTGTAAGCTTTCCACCATTTCCATCACCACCTTCATCTTCCAAATGCCTTAGATTCTCAAAGGTATCAACATAAGCCACTATTTCGCCCTCCATACGAGGTAATTCCATTCTCGACTTGATAATAGGAACCAACACTCGCTCTTTATTATCCCGCGATTTCTCAAACTTTTTCCAAATGCCTCTAAACAACATCCTCCCCACCCTTGGAAACATAGCAAGCATATTAAACCTCCTTGAACCAACTAACCCCATCATCTCACTTTGTACCTTAGCAATCTCATCAACAAGATCATCATCAAACTTGTCCCCAAAACACATCAACACCAAAAGCCGAAACACAACATAATGAAAATGATCAATCACTTTAACTCCTTCAGCATCATTAAGTTGTCCCAACAAACGACTAAACAAGATACCAAGAGCCCACTTTCGAGCCGACGAATATGATCTAATACGGCTAGAGTGCATAACCTCGACTGCAAGGTTTCGGCGTAGAAGCCTCCAAGTAGGACCATAGGAAGAAGTTGAAATATTAAAATTTATAAAGAACTTTGGTCGATCAGAAAAGACAGCACCTTTCTTAACAAGAACTTCATGGGCTAGAGAATGGTTGCTTATGAATATGGATGGTCCTAAACCGGTTGAAAGGGTGAAGATGGGTCCATATTTGGTCTTGAGGTTGATGAGAACAGATTCGAACTTAAAGGGTGGGTTTGTTAGTAGGAGTTAAACAATGGTATTAGGATTGTATTAGATTGATGTTATTAGGGTTACAAGATGTGTGGTTATATAGACCCACATATTACATATCTAACCCTATACTATTACTAATATCACATATAGTCTAATACTCCCCCGCAAACGAAGCGCGGGAGGGAGCGACTTTGTTTGAAAAGGTAAAAACATAAACATAAAAATAAAGATAGTTGGTCTTCAATCTTCTTCGCCTTTCAGCCCGTCACTTAACATGAAAGAGTGTCTTGTTTGTAGATGCCCACCAATAAATGTCTCCATCTAAATGGAGACCCACTTGCCACCTTATGCACTTTTTTTTTTTTATTATTTCTCACAACCTGACAAACCACCAAGACTTTTATTACTATTTTTTTTTTGTTTGAATATTGAAAAATTATGCTATCTCCTATCAACCATCAACCTTCCAAAAGTATCATCGCAACCATGAGCCTTCCAGGTATTTCTTGCAATTTTTTTTTTTTTAATTAATCCGCATCTCTCCATAGGGGGTTGTTCCCCTCTTCAATCTTCTTCCTCATTGGGAACCTCTTTTTTTTTTATGCGAGGTGTTGGTCGCTGGAAAAACGGTCACCGTTGTTGGTGGCAGCGACAGCGGCTTGGGGTTTTCTAATGGCAGGTTGTTTCTGCAACCCTAAGCCGTGGAGAGATATTGTTGGCGGCGGCAGCTGCTTGTTTGTAGCAGCGACGACTTTAATGTAGCCGGTTCTAGGGTTCATATTTTGGAAGGGTTTTAGGGTTGCGGCAGCTGGTAGGGTTTCATGGTGACGGCGGCAACTAGGGTTTGTTTGGGTTGCACCGGCTAAAAAACGGGTTTAGGGCTGGCGGCTGCTAGGGTTGTGGTGGTAGATGATGGCAGGGTGTAGAAGATGATGCTAGGGTTGCTGTTGTAGGTGGGCTGTGAGAGTTGAGGTGGTGACGGGACAAGTAGTAGGAGAGAAGAAAGAAAACTGAGCGCTGTTGTTTTTGAGTGGTGGTGGTAGGGCGGCGGCGGCGACCGGCCGCCCCTCCGGTGGTGGCTGTAACCTAAGCTCTGATACCAAGTTAAACAATGGTATTAGGATTGTATTAGATTGATGTTATTAGGGTTACAAGATGTGTGGTTATATAGACCCACATATTACATATCTAACCCTATACTATTACTAATATCACATATAGTCTAATAGTAGGAGGAAGCTTGAGTGAAGGAGGGATGGTCCTGGTGGTAGTTTGTGGTGATGACTACGGTGGAATATTATTGTGGATCGGATGAGGGCGGCTATGCAGAGGGAGACGATTATTATGAACCATGTCTCCATCATCGACAAAGGAAGGTGAATGAATGATTGTCACCGGTTCAAAGTATATAATTCTAAGGTGTCACGTCTATTTGGTTAAAGTAAAGTCATAAGTCAATGTTAAGTTGCACGTGTATTTTTAGTGGAGACAAATGTTTGTAGTTTTTGTTTGAATAATATTTGTTATACCTTTTATTTTTACCAATTTCTTTATAAATATGTTTTGCGCTTAATATGAATAAAAAATGATACTTATATGTTTTAAAATTTATATACTCATTTTAACATATTTTTACCAGTTCTTTATGGTTTGGTTGCTCTAGATGATGTTTAGGGCATATGGGCTGGTCTCAATTTTATCACACCCATCACATTATCACATCCAATCAGATTCTACCACATCATTTCATTACATTCTATCACATTTCATCACTAAACCCATGTGGTGGTGTTCACAATTATCACTAAAACCATCACACCCAATCACCTTGTGACACCTCATTCCATCACACTCATCACTATTTTTTAATAAAAAAACAAAAAAAAGGTGGGACCATTGGTTGCTTTTTATAATAAAAACAACAGAGCATGTGAGTGGGTTTTGGACTTTGGCTGCCACCAATTCTTTTTTACACCGTGATATATGTCACGGTCTTTGGTCATCACAGCCGTGATAATTTGAGGGAGCGGTGTTTCGCGGTATCACAGTCATCACGGGGTGGCCATCACGGGCCACCCCCGTCCGCCCTAAGCAATGTTTAGAATATTTAAGTGTGTGATCAAGATCTATGGGATCTGGTTGTCACATGAATAAATGAAGTTGATGAAAAATAAGCAAGATATAAAGAAGCAAAACAATATGATCTCACTAGCTCACCGACAACGGCGTCATTTTGATGATCGTCATTAAGATTTGCATAAACCTAAATAACTTAGGTAGTTAAGATAAGTAGAGTAACATATCGGCCACAAGAAGAATGCAAGTAGTATTACCTATCTTGTTAGATTATAAAGAAATCGTAAAAGTTTGATTGTAGATTGCACTAACTAAGTTGACTCTTGCAGTAAATCAAGAAGCAAGCAACACAAGAGAGCTGGAAAGGTTACGAAAATAAGTTACTAGCAATTAGGGGTGTTAAAAAAATTCGAATTTGAATTTGAATCCGAAATTTTGGATATTCCAAAAGTGTATAATCCAAAATTTCGGATTCAGATGTGAATTTTGAAAATTTCGGATGTCCGAATTATCCGAATCTGAAATCCTAAATAAATAAATAAATCAATACTACACACACATTATATTACACAACCCTAATCCTGACATAAAACATAGGTCTCCTTCTCCAAGACACTTCATCAACCACCCTCCATCTCCAATCCATTCCACCTTTTCATTCCACCACGACCACCAGTGATCACCCTATCATCGCCGGCAACGACCACCAGCCACCCTGCTATCCATCGATCAATCTCCACTCGTAAATTTTTTTCTATTACTTTGTTCCCCCGTGATGGGTTTTTTTTTTTTTCTGTTATTTGTCACCACTGCTAAATGTTTTGAAATTCTCATCGTTGCATCAGGTTCTACTCGTAAGGAGGCTCCATCGACCCTCCTTTCTCCCATTTTTTCTATTACTTTTTTTTTTTATGTTAATTAATTTGACATAGTTCACAGTTGTTGATTTTTTGTTTTTTTAATTTACAATTATCTGTCGGAGCTGAATCTGAATCCGAAATTTGGGATATTCGAAAATCGAATATCTAAAATTTTGGATTCGGATATCAATATTCACCATACGAAATTTTCAGATATCTGAAAATCGGATAATCCGATTTTGAACACTCTTACTAGCAATCACTTTTGATTTCGAGTCTTGTTAATTGCAACCCTAAAACGATAAAAACAATGTTTAGTCGACTACAAACATAAATTTTATCTTGATCTTATGTGCCTAGAGCAAGATCTATGTTACACACCTGAAGAAACACCGATATAATAATCTATAGATACGAGCACAATGAAGAGATGATTCTTATTAATGATGGTTGGACAATACAAGGACTCAAATATAGACTATTACAGCGTTTCAATTATAATATATTTTTCTCAGCTATAGACGAGCTCTCTAAGGATTTCTCTGCTAAGGATTGGATGCCCCTTTCTCCTTGGGAAGAAGGGGTATTTATAGGCCCTTGAGATGTCATGTGATTGGCTGAGGTGAGAATGACAGCTGGTTGTAGATTTCATACCATTGTCACTGTTGGCGCTGTCCATCTCCGATTTGTCCACGTGTCCTGTGACTGTCCTTTCTGTCCTTTTCTGTACCTCGTACCTGCAGGTAATCATGAAGCAGGGAATAATGGCCTCTGATTGGCTGCACGTCCCTTTCATTGTCGGATTATAACTGTCATGCACGGGGTTGCATGCGTAGGCTTTTAGAAGTCCACGTCAGCGTGGTTTACTGTCATGTGTGAAGATGTGGGGCCGTACGCATGCACGGGTACATATCTCTTCAACACCAAATATTCACTCATTATTCACTAACATTTTTGTGTAGCATTTGTAGCTCACTGAGAAATCCCATTAATATTTAAGTGTAGTCCACTTGGGTGATTAATTGCAAACCAATTAGTTTTCAAGTTTAAATCCAGGTGTAAGGATCAACCGATTAAATTATGATCTAAATGATTATTTATTTAATTAATTTTCAATCACTTTCATGTAATGCAAATGTCAACGAAAATGTAATTGTTTGTCTATTTCCTTTAAACTAAAAACTATTTAGGTTAATAATTTTTTAAACGGCGAACAAAAAACCATTTTATTAATCACCACAAGCTAGCGGGATGCAAGCAAAACACCAACAATATACACAATACAAACAAGAGCAAATCAAGCACCAAAACGACCCAATTACCAACCCACTTTATACAGTTTAAAGCCCCTCCAAATAGACCAATCTAAACCCGAGCATTTGGACCTAGACCTAACCCATAGAAAACTTTTGGATTTGATCTCTCCCATAACACGGCCCAATGTATCCCTCTTCTGAGAAAACATCAACTCATTCCGAAATTTCCAGATGCCCCAAATAGTCGTTAGACAAACCAAATGAAATGCATGCGGTTTATCATTAATCATTAAGATATTTTTGCTGTCTTTTTTTAATTGCCGTTTTAGCTCATTTTCACTTAAATACACCTAGTAGTTAATAAAACCACATGAAAGTAATATATTTATTAAATTAATGATGTAATAAGAGACGATTTAAATTATGTGCCGCGGTATGTTGAACGTGTGTTTTTCATAAGGTAAAGTAGATAGAATTGAATTCTCATTTCATATGAGATTATTACACAAAGATTAGAATTTTGATATATGTAAGTGTTCTCATTATTCTTATTAAAAAAAGTTCCATCCAGTTACTATAATAAACTAGATAAATATTAATTGCGTCCCAAAAATATTAAAAATAGTTAGAAAACGACACATTTTTTGAAGTTTTATAATTGAAAAATATCTAATTTTTATATTTGCTTTAAAACTCTTATCTCTACCTTACGTATGAGTGAATATTATGGGGTTCACATACGGGAATCATATGTTAATATATTGAAGTGGAAATTGAACCTAGTCAGGAATTGGGGTTAGATTATGAAATGAGAATATAAATATATAAAATTTCCTTTCATCTACAACTGGTCCTCAAGCTGACTCCTCGTTTTCAGATCATCTTTCCTTTTTATGTGACATTGAAACTTAATGGAGACCGGAAGCCAAACAATGTTCAAGCTTGTGATGCATCCGTGTTCATCCTAATTCCCCCTAGTCTATTCTATATATACACATGACACTTAACATGTTTATTCATCTAACACTACAACCAATAGTACTAGTGAGTATCATCGGTTGATCCGCTTTGATTTCTTATGAAGCATCACTGACGGATTCCGTTGATAGAAGACTTTGTCGATGGAGTTTTGACGGATGTGGCCATCGGGTGCACTCATTTGTATACTATTGTAACCTAAAGGAATATGAACAAAGGGAAACGTCAAGTGTCTCTCAGAGATCCTCTGAACACTTCATTGGGATGTTTTGTTTACGGTTTCCTACTGAAGTGTTTGGGGGAACTCCAAGTGCCACTTCACACCATTAAACTAGAGGTCTTCCCTTCTTGCTTGCACTTGGTAAGTTGTATTCTAAGTAAATAAAGTAGGAAATTGAAGAATATTTAGCTTCTACATGTTTATCACTATAATAATGTGGTTTGATGGTGTTTTGATAGCTTTAGAGTTTAGACTACTCCAAAAATTGGCATTTATGACGGGAATCTCGATCGCAAATCATGATGATATCACAATCTATTTGTGTTCGCGTGTGGATTAAGGCTAATTGTAAGGGGTTGCTAAACCCACCAACAATCATTTGATAATGTCTCCTTTGCTTTGAGGCCTTAAAGGTCTTGGAAGCGAATATGAGGGCGGTTTTTTTTTTCAAGAGTGCAAGCGAATATGAGTTATCAACTAACAACAAAGGCATCCATGATCTCTTGGTTTAGTGGTACGGTGTTCCCCATACAAATTTGAAGTTGTGAATTCAAATCATTGCAAATTCAAGGTAGGTGGAATTTAGGTGTTAAAAATTTGTCGTTCAAAAAAAATTATTAGATTGGCCTCATTTTAGCCACAACCATTACAATTCATTTTTGAGAATTTATTTATTTTATACTGTAAAGCATCTTTTATAAACATCTAATAACTTCAAACCGTGAAATCAAACCGTCAACATAGATATCTCCCCTTTAGATACATTTATTTTGATATCTTATTTGTAAAAAAAAAAAAGATGACCCAACCTGGCTTGAAAATTTTAATGTCTGGTTGAGAAATTAATTTGACCAAAAAAAAAGAGGTGAACCCATATGAAAAGTCCGTCATTATGTGAGCAGATAAAGCATCTGAGGTCTTGATAATGGTTAGGGTTATAGTAGGATCTGTCTGATTAAGTGTTGAATCATTAAGAGGGTCTGAATGGTTCAACACCTCTTATTAGCTGAATGGTTAAAGAGCTTAATGGAACCATTCAGGTGTTTTTTTAGTTGAAACAAACACTCTTAAGGGCTATTTGGCAAGCCTGTTAATGAGGCTCTGAACCATTCAGTGCTGAATGATTCAGCATTTAGCGCGTTTGTTTCAGCTTCTGAATAGAATGGTTAAAGCTGAACCATTAAGAGTTGGGATGTTGCTGAACCATTAAGCACTAAACTAGTCTGAATCTTAATCAGGCTCTCATACCAATGTGGGACAAGAAAACTAACCATTAAGAGGTCCAACTTAATGATTCAGCACTTAACCATTCAGAATACTTAATGATTCAATACTTAATCAACCACCCTTTAATACTGAATGATTAAGATGTTTATTAAAAGGCTAACAAAGACCCACTTAGGGGCGGTATCCGGATCAAACTCAAATACCCCAACAACCCGACTAGAGGAACACGATATATACCCGATTTAGAAACCTAAACAAAATGCCTTTGTTAACCTCAGTTGCATGAATTTCAATTCGAAACCAAACCCTTCCTGACTCATCGACCTGTCTCACCTGACCCTATTGCCAGGGTTATATGCGAGGATGGTTGTCGACTAAGGAAGAAGAAATGAGATATTTTTTTTGTTTTGTTTATGGAATTGCAAATATGAAAAAATAGTGACAAAACTAACAGATAACTCTTACAAAGGCGAAAATCCTTCCGTTTAAAGGAAGAATAACTCCTGCATACGTTTGTAAGTTTGATAATTTCCATATATATAATAAGTTCTTCAGGGTGAGCATTTTGGTTAAGTTTGAATTTCATTATGACATTACACGTATAAGTATTCTTGATTGCCAACACATAATATTTGTAAATAAATATGTATATAAATTAAGTAATTAGTTTTTTTTATTATATTTTAAAATTAATGTGGTAAAATAAATAACTACACATGTTCAAAATGTACATTATGTGCAGATATAGAATACTAGATAACTAAATAACTTTTTATTTTATTTTTTTGAAAAAAATGACATGGCAAATTAAATACCTACACATATATCTAAAATATATAATATGTGTAGATATTGGATACATATAAATTAAGTGAATAAACGTTTGTCTTTTTTTTCTGAAAATAACGTAGCAAAATAAAAACCCACACTAATATTTTATGTAATGTTACTTTAAGGGTATAAGGGTTTTAATGTATTCTCATTCTTTAGTTATTTAAATTAAATTAATAACTAATTTTCAAAATAACGAACTTAATTTATGGTGAAGGATAAATTTCAAAATGTGTAGGATAAAGTGTGTTTGCTTAAATGAAGAGATGATAACTAACGATTAGAGTTATAAACTATTTATCGATTTATTATTACCCCCTTGTTCTTTTTCTTACGCATTAAGTTTCTTCTCAAATGGCCATCCCCTTATTGGTTAACTAGGATAAATGAGTTAACTGTAGTGCTTGGAATGATACTACAAATTGGCATTTAAGTATGAATAAAGTTACATCTAGAATCTTCATTGCGTTAACTTGAGGCTTGGCGACTTACTCATTGGGATGCCAAAATGGTTGGATATCTACATATATGGCTGCAATATATGTAATTTTACTTTTTCGTTTATAACTAATTTATTATACTTGTCTTTTCTTTTTCGCTTAAAGGAAAGTATGATGGAGTTGAGAAACCAACATTTTGTGGAATCAATGAGCGACAAGTCGATTGTCGAAAATCGGCTTGGACAAAACATTGTTCGCTTACATGGGTAGGGATGTGATCCAACTATATTGCTAGTAACACCGTAGGTACTACTCAGAAATTAAAGTGTCTTACTTATGATGAATTAGTGGATGCACCGGAGACACCGAAAAGTCAATGTGCAATTATGGAGCAAACGTTGTCTGCGAGTGATATCATGCCTCCTCCATCAAACATATTAGGACAATCTCAAAATGATAGATCGGAGTGTGGTTAAAAATATTGATGATTAAAGTTGTTTTACTACGTATTTTCTGTAAAATCATTAGTAGCTTATGAATAGTATTGTTTTGTTAGTTTAAGTATTTCAATATATGTAACTAGTACTTTCGTTTTGGGGTTTGAAAAATGATGCTTAAACATCTTTTTATTAAGAACGGTAAATTAGCCACATAAGTTCCCATATCTCTTATGTATTTGTTTGTATGCATTTGAATATTATTACCTACATATATCGTGTGGTTATTGTCCACAAATGTATCTATTTTTATTAACACATTTGCATTTCTTTCTACACATATTAAAATCAATACTTACACATCTACCACTTTGAGTTGTACGTATTATTGCTTACACTAACACATATATTTCTTACACGTGTCATCACTATACTCCACGTTGGGTGACATCCAAACAAATATTAGTTTTAGCCACACATATATGTGAAGGTATAGCATGCCATATTTCTACACATAGCTAATGTGTGGGTAATGATGCATCTCGATCTAACGTCGTGAGTCTACACATTGTGTGAACTTTAATTTAAGGGTAGGTAAAGATAACTACCAACACATAACAGACTTTCACTAACACAAGCTATGTGTGGGTGAAGACCCAAATTTCGTGTAGTGTATCCTTGAAAAGGTGTAATTCCATTAAATCCCACCTAGTTCGCTCCTGATAGCATGACAGTTCTAACTGCAACCTCGTAAAATTTCTTCTTTATATATTTTAGCTGGGAACATCTTATCATACAATTTCTTTATCATAAAATTTCTTTATATATTTTAGTAAAACCTCTATAAATTAATAATGTTGGGATCAAGATATTTTATTAATTTAGCGAGATATTATTATATCGATAAATTAATAGATTATTAATATAAAATATTAGCTAATATTCGTGAGCAACTCTCAAACTAATGCATCAACCTTCAAAATTTTAATGTTCGTTTAGCTAATCCTACCGACTCAAATGATTTAAATGATGTAAATTTTGGAGAAGACATTCGTGAGCTTGAGAACTTGATTACAGGAATGCATTATCGGCACAAAATGGATGTGAATGAGTTGTTGGATTATCCAGGTGAAAATAATGAATGTTACGAGGTTCAAAGCATTGAAGAAATTATGGCGGATACTGTTCAAAATCCGGTTGATGATAATTCAATACCTTTGGAACCGATCACTCGGAAAGAAGCATTGCAAGCGACAACAACTCTTCACAACTTTTTGTTGCAATACGGGAATACAGTGCCTCAACTCTTAAGTGCAATGAGGAGAGTTAAAGATGAACTCAATATAGATTTGAAGTTCACAAAAGAACAAGTGACTATAGATTTATTTTCTTACTAGACAATCTTAGAATTTTAGAATATTTTAGTAATTATTAATTTGCTGTTTCGCTGGGACCAATATATTTGCATTGGGATTTCAAAAAAATTACTATCTTAATATTTTATCGATTGAGGTCCAATTTTGTAGTGGCCTCAAGTTAGGACTGAACAAATTATTAATTTTATTGATATTATTAATTTATTGATTATTAAATTATTGAGGTTCTACTGTATTATGTATACATGTATTACATTTTAAAATAAATTATAAATTAAGATTTGGATATATTTAATTGCAAAGTATATATGATATTAACTATTCCCAAGTATAGTTAATGAGATAAAAAAGTTCACAAAGTTACTAAAATGTTGTTTGATATTAATAATATGAGTTAATTGTGAATTTAGTCCATGAGGTTTGATTAAAATTGCCTCTTTAGTCCAAATAGTTTATTTTTCTCATCTGTGTCCCTAAAGGTTTCTTATTTTTTGTCATTTTCATCTAACTCCCTAACTCCGTTAATAAAAGTCAATTAAGTCAGCGGTATTTTGGTCACTTTACATATATATGTCTTTTTTTGCCATTTTCATCCAAAACACATTTTAAATAGGTTTTGGATGAAGATGGTAAAAAAAAAAGAAATATATATTTAAAGTGACCAAAATACCCCTGAGTTTTATTGACAGAGTTAGGGGGTTGGATGAAAATGACAAAAAATGAGAAACCTTGAGGACACAGATGAGAAAAATAAACTATTTGGACTAAAGATGTATTGTTTACCAAACCTCAGGGACTAAATTAGCGATTAAGTCTAATAATATCAAAAAAGAGATGTTTTACATTGAATATTTTAAAAGTCATAAACAACATACAACAAAAAATTAGTCAGAGGATGTTCGGAGTTGAGTTTTGAAATGGATTTTTAGATTATTGCGTTTTGAAAACGCAAATAATCAGTTTTTATTGTTTGACAAAGGTTTATAAAAGTAGATTATTTACGTTTAATAGATTACCAAAATTCAATAATCTAAAAGCAGCTACACCCCGGCCTACTGCAACAAAACGCAAAATCTATTTTTAAAAATCAATCCCAAACACCCTCTTATACAATTTGATGAAGGAATTACATAAAAGAAAATTGCAACAAAAAAAAAAACAATTTCTAGTGTTATGGAGTAATAAAAGTAAGCAATTTTAAATCGGTGAGAGAACTGGGATCTGTACCCCAAATATATGTGAATATGGATCACATACGGAATCATATATTTGAGTGGAAATTGAACCTAGTCATGTATAAGGGTAGATGAAGAAAGTAGAATATAATACCTCCCTCCTTCATCTAGTACCCTGACATCTCTTTTTCAGATTATCTTTCCTTTTTATGTAAGAATGAAACATGTGCTTCTTAATGGAGACTGAAAGCCAAACAATGTTCATCCTCCCTCAATGTCGATTTGTTCTATATATAAACTAGTAACTGTGACATTTTTATTCATCGAACACTTGATCAACTGACCATTAAAGAATACAAATGTAGGGAAACGTCAAGTATCATTCAGAGATCCTCCGAACACTTCATTGGGATAATGGTTTGTTTTGAATTTCCTACTGAAGTGTTTGGGGGAACTCCAAGTGCCACTTGACATGTTAAGGAGTATCTAAAGTGGTTAACAATCTTTCTTTCTATTGTGTTTATTTCTTTTGATTGTGTTGGATAATCTCGTTTGATTCACAAAAGACTTGGTGTGTAAGGAGTGCAGGGAAGAACTCGAGTCTAGAGTCTTTGAGTCAGTTAGGGCTTTATTGATATAACTATTTAGTTTGAATTTCATATATAAGGTTCGGATAAGTGTGGTTTAATTTTTTGGTTTATTCAATTAGTGGTTGAGTCTAAATACGATAGGTTTGGTTTATATTTAAGTACTAGTTGGTTTACATATTAACAGGGTCTTTGTAAACGTTTATTTGTGTGGTTTTTCGTTTTCCTACTCATTATAATTAAAGATTCGAACGAGTTCATTCATATCGTGTTTTTGTCTTCGTGTTCGGAGCCTATTTTTCAATAGATTTCTTGCTGAATTTCTTTTTAACTGACTTCCAAAGTTCATCTCTTCATCTTCCCAGCATACCAAAATGAACCGAAATGGAATTGCTATTGAACAGCCAAACATATTACGGCCGGCCCTCGTAATGTGGATGGAGGATGAAGGAAGAACACCTTACCTCTTTCAAAAGACGGAAACAGAGTCATTTTTTCCCACTAGCCTAACTAATGATTTTACCTCACTTTGTATTGTATAGACAAGCCTGCCTCTATAGATAGGAATTCAGAAAAGAGTTGTAACGTACCTTCGTGACTGTGCTTCCTGCTTTTGGACCTATTTTCTATTTCTATTATAGTGGTGAAGGTGAATGAGTTCAAGAATTATGAAATCTTATGACAATCTTTCATTTATAAGTCCAGTTTTATGTTCATAGATAAATTTGAATTTTTTTTTGTCATATTGTCTTGAAAATCATGAAAACTAAACTAGAATATGAGTAATCGACTATGTTTTTATTAAATTGATCAATACTTTACTACTTTGCCACTCAATTCAAAATATATACTAAAATAAAGGCGTCGATTGTTTATCAAACTTTTACTAGAACACATCTATTTTTGCACTTCCCTAGCGTGTGATATGCTGTCGACAATAGCGTCATGTCTCTTGAGTTATTAGCATCCTTATGACCTACATACGTTGTAATAAATCAACCTTCTCATGCTTATGATGAAGATCATGGAGTTTCTGCTTTGTGTTGAGCATTGTCAGTCTCTCTTTGTCTAAGGCGATCCTTAAAAAATACATGTGGCAATCATAAGCGCACGTAGAAATGTCCACACAAATCACGAGGGTAAACTGATATAGTGTGATATTATCTAACATACAATGAGGGGAGAGGGGGGGGGGTGAGTAGCACCGGTTATCGCTATGAAGGTCAATCCATCATACTGATCGACTTCCCCTTTGCGCTGTCACTTTTTGATGATAATTCTATGCGGACGATGATGATGATAGTGATACATCACATCAAAATATATAGGTTGATAACAACGTGGAGAAACCACAACTATAGCCTTGGAGATGACATGATGTTAGAATGGTGAAGAGTCATGGATTCAAAGAGACAAGTTATAAAGAAAACGGTGACATAGGAGTTCGTGACATCAATCGTGTTCTCATAGATTTTGTGACACAACTTGTGTCTATTGTGGTTGACGATACCATCCTACGTCATGTTAAAACAGGTTGGTTTGGCCAGGTTGACTCATTAAAACTAAGAAGACCTACTATCATCTAATCTTACACTTTTTACTTGTAAGGATTTGAACCTACGTCACTTTGGAGGGACAAACACCATTCTATTAGATAATTAGGTCATGGTGCCCAACTATTCATAGTGACACCAGACTCACAACATACGACCACCAATCATAAATAGCATACACGCATCTGCTAATAGAGTTAGTGTGTGAATCCAAGAAATCTAAAATGGAAATAATGTTAGAAAGTAAATATAACTTAAGATTTCTGTTTATTATGTACACTTGAACATGTTATTTGTATATTTGTATGTATGTTATTAAGTATAAACGTTAGATATTAGTATATAGAATATAGATAGAATATGTATCAAAACAAGAACCGGCTTCTGCAACAAGATGGATTCAGCAACATTACATCAGATTTGAGGCTGCACATGATCAGAAACGAAGTAGCTTAATATCTGAAACAAGACAGCATGGTTCGAACAAAAACAGCAGAAGAAACATGGAACAAAACAGAGGGAAACTAAGGTGAAATGACTAAAAAGCCCCTGACAGTTAACAGTTATATGGCGGCAAAAATTCGGTTCAAACGGTGGCAAATTATATGTGGAACATCATGTCTGTTCGAAACAAATAACTACCAACAAGACACACCTTTTAGTTTCATATATACAGGATAGGATTGTATTATTTGTTCTCCATCAAGATTGTTCATATTACAATCCAAAACTTCCTTGTAATCTTTATAATCTTTCTGTTTTTATAAACCTTCTGTCCGAAACCTACTTATTAATACATTATAATTCGATTATCATTTGTTTGTTCAAATTCTGTTTCTGTTCTTGTGTACACTTCGATCAAATAATCCGCTGCAAATCTAATTCTTGGCCAACAAACTGGTATCAGAGCCAGTGTGTTTTAATCAAAACAATTCAAAAATTCTATGTTCTTATTTTTTGAATTCTGCAATTCAAATTATACAAGTTCTGTACAAACTGTTTCATTGCCGATTACTGTTTCTTGTAAAACAGTTTGTCATTCCTATAGAGATTACACATCAGAATTTCGAATCAGTCTTGTTCGTTCTCAGTTTGTTTATCATGTCTGAAACATCAATTAATTCGTACTTAAATTCAGAAGTCCATCACAGAAATGTTCACAGAAACCGTAAAGAAAGTAGGGCAGAAATGCGAAGAATAGGAGTGGAAACAAGATCATGTTTTTATTGCCACACACCGGGTCATCTTATAAGTTCTTGCCACATAAGGGAGAAGGATGAAAGTGCACAATTAATCAAAGATGCCATAGACACCGGCATAAGTTATTATCCACAAGAAAGATTGCACACCGAAGAAGAATATATTCTCAAAGGATCCGGCTTTGGTACTTGGAGAGATGTTTGGTATGTAAGTCCCAAAATTCAGAATCACATAAGTGGAAACCTTGACTACTTTCTCAAACTAAAGAAATCTTTTGGTGTAGAAAGTAGATTAAAGAATGATTTTGTTTTTATAAGGGGTGTTGGAATGGTTAGTGTTGAATCCGAAAATAACACACTAATCATACCAAATGTGTTTTATTCAAATGACTTAGATGACAACATTCTAAGTCTACCCCAATTAAAACTTCAAGGTTTCATAGTCAAAATTGATGGGAATACATGTAGTGTCCACAATATGTTTAAGAATGAAAGTATGCAATTCAAGATGATGAAAGAAAGTAAAGATGATAAGGAATCTATGTTGAGGGAATTAGGAGATGATCATGAACATGAACAAAGAAAGAATGAGTACTTTGAAGAATTATCCCTCAATGCCGAAGAAAACATAAAGAAAATGGAAGAATCGGTTCATGATCTTAAAATAGATTCTATGGAAAAATGCATTGAATTCTTAAACATCATAGATCACTTAGAATACCCGTGGGCACATAGGGATTTATTGAAAGATCATTTTCTTAGAATGGTCGATTGGTTTCTAAATTTTTATCTAAAAGTCCCAAACCGTCCAATCCCACCCATGGTTGAAAAGGGCAAGAAAGTGAATCTATTTGATGTTTATATATTGGTCAAAAGAGAGGGTGGACATGAGAGAGTATCAAAGTACAATATTTGGGTGGTAATAGCGAAAGATTTGGGGTTAGATTATGAAGACAAGGATATGTTAAGGATCCTCTATGCTAAGTATTTGGATGTCCTAGAATGGCAATATCAAGTGTACAAAACAGCCTTGGATATCGCAAATCAAGATGAAAAGGATAATGTTGGATGTAGTGAAGTTAGAAAAACCGGTATAGTATTGCAACTCATGAATCGGCTTCACAAAAACTCAAAAAATATGCATGAGGATTATGCTCTTTACATGGGAGGAGATTGGAATTCAGCGAATAAAGTCATCAAGAAACGCAAGTTTGATTTCTCTCAAGTTGAAGAAGCACTAAAAGAAGCAATGGACTCCCTACCAAGATCGTCAATAAAGCCAAGTTATATTTAAGGGAGGGTGTTAGAAAGTAAATATAACTTAAGATTTCTGTTTATTATGTACACTTGAACATGTTATTTGTATATTTGTATGTATATTATTAAGTATAAACGTTAGATATTAGTATAAGAATATAGATAGAATATGTATCAAAACAAGAACCGGCTTCTGCAACAAGATGGATTCAGCAACATTACATCAGATTTGAGGCTGCACATGATCAGAAACGAAGTAACTTAATATCTGAAACAAGACAGCATGGTTCGAACAAAAACAGCAGAAGAAACATGGAACAAAACAGAGGGAAACTAAGGTGAAATGACTAAAAAGCCCCTGACAGTTAACAGTTATATGGCGGCAAAAATTCGGTTCAAACGGTGGCAAATTATATGTGGAACATCATGTCTGTTCGAAACAAATAACTACCAACAAGACACACCTTTTAGTTTCATATATATAGGATAGGATTGTATCATTTGTTCTCCATCAAGATTGTTCATATTACAATCCAAAACTTCCTTGTAATCTTTATAATCTTTCTGTTTTTATAAACCTTCTATCCGAAACCTACTTATTAATACATTATAATTCGATTATCATTTGTTTGTTCAAATTCTGTTTCTGTTCTTGTGTAGACTTCGATCAAATAATCCGCTGCAAATCTAATTCTTGGCCAACAAATAAACCCTCAATGGGCAACAGGATATGAATTAGATTGACCTCCTTAGTTAATTTATTCACAACATCCATCATAAATGATCATGATAAACAAATTATTAATAAGACATAAGGTATATATACAAAACAAGCACATGTATGGTATAGTACTATAGTTGTAGGTTAGTCATATAAACGTTCAACATATTCAAGCGTGCGCACCCTCAAAATCGACACAAGTGATTGTTCGCTTTTCAACCCGTGCTCTCAGTGGATTTTTCATGACCACAGTGAGCTCGACCTCCTCAGACAAATCAACACCATAACCATCAGGAACACTCCAATCGAAATACCATATCGAATTAGCAACAAAATATTGCAAGTGAAACAAAGCCAACTCATATCCAGGACACATCCTTCTTCCAGCACCAAAAGGCATCATCTTTATCTCTTTCCTTCCACTTACATCAAAGATGGCATCATTCACCAAGAACCGCTCTGGTTTAAACTCCATAGGCTCATCCCAAACCTTTGGGTCCAAACCCATCTCACCTACCATGAAATTGATGCTGGCACCTTGTGGAATCCTATAACCTTGCACCTCCACCTCCTTCATGACCCTATGCGGCAACACAAAATGGACCGGTGGGTGTCTCCTCAACCCTTCCAAAACCACCGCTTTCAAGTAAGGCATCTTCTCAATATCCTCTTCGTTTATAACCGATTCTAGCTCCACTTCCACC
This sequence comes from Ambrosia artemisiifolia, assembly GCA_032199755.1. Classification (NCBI taxonomy): domain Eukaryota; kingdom Viridiplantae; phylum Streptophyta; class Magnoliopsida; order Asterales; family Asteraceae; genus Ambrosia; species Ambrosia artemisiifolia. The sequence continues at coordinate 5,180,528 of CM063519.1, forward strand.
CCTTTTTGTGGCGGTGGAGGTGGCGCTCCAACGACTCCCACAATTTCATCATAGAGTCTTCTTTGAATATGAGGATGCTTCACTAGATTAGCCATAATCCATTGCAAAGCAGTGGATGTGGTATCTGTCCCACTATTAAAAAACTCACTACACATACTCACCATCTCCTTATAACTCAACTTTCCACCATTTTCATTATCACCTTCCTCTTCAGGAAGCCGTAGATTCACCAAAGTATCAACATACGCCACATTTCGTCCCTCATAACCATCCGATTCAATTCGCGACTTAATGAGTGGAATCAACACATCTTCTTTATCACTACAAAGTTTCTCAAACTCCCTCCATCTTTCTCTAAACAATATCTTCCCCAACCTTGGGAACACATTGAACACTCCAAACCGCCCCGAACTAACTTTCAACAACATATCCTTTTGCACCCTAGCAATCTCATTGATTCTACTCTCCTCAAACCTCTCTCCAAAACACATGAACACCAATAGACAAAACATTGCATACCGATAATGATCAATCACCTTAATCATTCCATTAACCTCATTCTTATGATCCATAACACGACCAAAGAAAACTTGAAGAACCCACTTACGAGCCCATGAGTAGGACTTAATTCTAGACGGGTGCATGAACTCAGAAGCAAGATTCTTACGAAAGAGGCGCCACGTTGGGCCATAGGAAGAACCGGAGATATTGCGCATTGGGAAGGATTTAGGGCGGTCGGAGAAGAGCGCGCCGTATTGGATAAGGACTTGGTGGGCTAGGGAATGGTCGGAGATGAAAATGGCTGGCCCGAAACATGTGGAAAGAGTGAAGAATGGTCCATAAATGGTCTTGAGGTTTTTGAGAACTGGTTCGAACTGTAAGAGAGGGTTTGTTAGTAGTAGATAATTGGAGGTGATGAACGATGGTCCTGGTGGTAGCTTCTTGATGGTGTTACGACGAAACAAAGTGTGCATTAGGAAGATGGTTGTGATAAGGGAAATGATGACTGTGATGAAGGTAGTCTCCATTGTGGGCAAATGAATGAGGTTAAGTGGTTATATTTATAGGGTTATAAAAATATAAAAGTAAGACAAAAACAAAGAGGTGACGAACCAAGCGAATTTGGTTCAATGCCGGCTGGAAATTATGCCATTTGAGTTCTTGCATGTCAATTTTGTTACACGTGTATTGATATAATTGTATTACTTGTGATATTGTAAAAAATAGGTCGATCAATGGCGATTGAGAGCATCTTGAGTAGACGGACTAATTTTGAAGAACAAGACCTATACATATGGTGTACTTAATATTATTAACCATATTGTTTTTAGTTTGTAGACCCTACTCAAGTATGTCAAATTGATTGGGGGTTATTATTTTTTTTTAAATAAATAAGTTTTGTAGTGTTACATATGAAAAGGGCCTTACAATGCAAATGGGTCTCATTCACATGAATAGAACCATGTGAATGGTCCATTCGTGCGGATGGTCTATTTTCTCTTACATTTGCATGGTTAGGCGAATAAGACTCTAATTCACCTAATCATTCCCATGCGATGGGTGCCATTCACACAACACGTGATTTGATTTGTATGTGTCCTTACGAATCGGTCAGTTTCATGTGTTTACATGTTAACGCACAGGGTAATTTTATTGTGTTATTTTTAGTTTAATTGTGTTTTTTAGTTATTGTGTTATTTTTAGTTTAATTGTGTTTTTTTTATTTAGTTACTGTGTTTTTATAGATTATGTTAGTTTTATTTTTAAGTAATCTTATTGTTTATTAATTTAAGTGTTTTTTTATTTAGTTTATTCAGTTTTTTAAAAGAAAAATGAAATGAAATAAAATAATCTATCGAAACGCCACCATCCACTCCACCACCAACCCACGGATTTTGGGCCTTGGAGAGGACTTCTCCTTACGCTAATGTGGTTGTCACATGTCGTTTCATGCCCCCTTTATCTATGACCACACCATCTAATAAATGTATATGTATAGAAGGGTGAAAGGTGTAGAGCTAGAATATACCCTAAACACTATCCAAGCATAGACCACGCACATCAGATTTGTACCTTACTACCTTAAAACAAAATATTTTGAGGGTGTGGTGAAAGAATGTACCCCTAAACATTTTTTTAGAAAAAAATTAAAACTATAATAAACATTTTAATATAATTAAGCAAACAATAAAATTCATTCAAATATACTTAATAAAAAAACTAAAAGTATGAAAAAGAATCTTTAAAAAAAATTACTCCACCTTGAATTCGAATACTCAAATCACATACACCATTCTTGACCGTGGGCCCTCAAATTTGCCAAACCGAAACATGTGTAAAATCCTGATTGTACCTATGTCAGTACTTTATTTTAGCCACTTCAATTGCCTGTTCTTCGTTTGGCTCACCATAGCCATTCATGACCTCATTGTAACTCGTTACACACACTTTGAACTTTGTTAGTGTGGCTCACCATCGCCATTCATGACCTCATTGTCGCCAACGCAATTTCTTCCTTCTCAAGCCACCTCATTTTTTTAAAAGTATGTGGGAGTAAAAAATACGTAAAAAAGTGGCGACAGTAGAAGTGAAGAGTTGTGTGTAGAAATGGATTTGGAGTAACAAAATATGTTAAAAAAGTGCATGTATTTATATTGAAGAAAGTAATTTTTTTTAAGTGTAACAGTTAAATACGTTTTTAACCGGTTGAATTTTAACCACAAAACCATCAACTTATTCGGTAAACGCCACTATCCGATTCACCTAGCCGAATATTGTACCCAAAAGTGGAGAGACGGTGTAACCGATTGGCTACCACCTACCAAGAGTAATACCCAAAACCTCACCCACCTACCTAGTAAGTTCCAATTTTTACCCAAGGCATTATAGCCTAGTGGTATCTTGGTGGTGAGATAAGACTTAAGGGCCATAAGGTCCTGGGTTCGAATCTTACAAAGGGGGTTTTCTCATAATTATGAGTTTCCTTCTGAATTGGTGACTTGGTGATGGAATATGATCGCGTGGCAACACTGGTGACACGATGATACTCCAATGTTCCGTGAGTGATTCCAATTTGTTAGCCGTTCAAAAAAAAAGTCAGTTCCAATTTTTTGTTACAAAATAAATATTTTAGAATTTTTATTATTAAAGTTTAGGTTCCCAAGATGGGATCACTAGACCCCCAATTTAGATCATATTTTATTCGTGTCCCCATACCAAGACGTAATGGGCAATTCAAGAAAAATGGGGGTTGCATCATCCAATGACACCCAATATGGATTCCCCATTTACCTTGCCCTTTTCACACATAAATTTCATATCCCCACTACAAAATAAATCAATCACTATATCAATCGATAACTAAAGTTGAGATTGATTTCGGTTTAGAAATGAATCTTGTTTTGTTGGTAAGGTCCTTAATTACATGTTTAATCCATGAACATTCTTAGATTAATTTTCGTTAAGTTTGTCCGTTTAAAAAAATCCGTTAAATTTGAAAGTAATGGTGACACATGTTGCTAGTATCATGTTGCCATTGATACACTCTATCACATGATTGTAATTTGTAAATGTAACTCACACATGGGATCGTATGTCAATATGCATAAATCAGAAAATAGAACCTAATCCTAGTCATGTATAACAAACAGAAGATATATGAAATGAGAAACATGTGCTCTTAGAGGATATAACAAATGACATATATGTATATTGTGTGTGTATATCATCAACTCATGGGGTTTGTTCTTAAGCCCGAGAAGAAACATGTGCTCTCAGAGGATTCTTCATGACAATTGTGAACTCCGTCTTCTCGGAAAGATCAACATGACAACCATCAGGGACAGTCCAACGGAAATACCAAACCAAATTGGCAACAAAATATTCCAAATGAAGTAGAGCTAAATCAATGCCAGGACATATCCTTCTACCAGCACCAAAAGGCATCATCTTTATCCCTTTGCTTCCACTTATATCAAACACACCATAATTCACCAAGAACCGCTCTGGTTTGAACTCCATGGGCTCATCCCAAACCTTTGGGTCTAGACCCATCTCACCCACCATGAAATTGATGGTCGCACCTTGTGGAATCGTGTAGCCTTGCACCTCCACCTCCTTCATGACCCGGTGGGGTAGCACAAAATGCGCCGGTGGGTGTCTTCTCAACCCCTCCAAAACCACAGCTTTCACATACGGCATTTTCTCTAGATCCTCTTCGTTTATAACCGATTCTAGCTCCAACTCCTCCCCTTTTCTTGAAGGCGGTTGCCCAACAACTGCCACGATTTCTTCATAGAGCTTACTCTGAATTTGAGGATGCTTAACCAAATTAGCCATGATCCATTGTAACGCAGTAGATGTGGTGTCAGTACCCGCGTTAAGAAACTCGCTACACATGCTCGCCATCTCCTTATCCGTTAGCTTTCCACCATTTCCATTATCCGCTTCTTCATCAGGAAGCTGTAGATTAACCAACGTATCAACATAAGCCACGATTTGTTCATTTCCTAATTGCCTAATAGAATTAGCTAATCCGATTCGAGACTTAATAAGTGGAATCATAACATCTTCTCTATCACTACGCAATCTATCAAACTCTTTCCATCTATTTCGAAACAATATCTTCCCAAATCTTGGGAACATACCGAGCAAGGTAAACCGCCCTGATCCAAGTTTTATCAAGAAATTACGCTGAACTTTCATGATCTCATTAATCTTACTCTCGTCAAACTTCTCTCCAAAGCACATAAACACCAACAAACAAAACATAGCATACTGAAAATGATCAACCACCTTGATCCCCTCAGTCTCTTGTTGTTCTTGAAGGTGGTCAATCAATATTCGAAGCACCCATTTACGCGCCCAAGAGTACGATCTAATACGAGCAGGATGCATGATCTCGGTCGCAAGATTCTTGCGGAAGAGCCGCCAAGTAGGGCCGTATGCACAAGTGGCTATGTTGCGAGCTGGAATGGATTTAGGGCGGTCGGAGAAGACCGCGCCTTTGTGGACAAGGATTTTATGGGCCAGAGAATGGTCTCCGACGATGATATTGGTTTGAAGTCCTGAGGAAAGAGTGAAGAGTGGTCCATAGAGGGTTTTGAGGTTAATAAGAATGGGTTCGAAGTTTAGAGGGGAATTGGTTAGTAGTAGAAAGATGGTGGAAAGGAAGGGTGGTCCTGGTGGTAGGTTCTTCTTACGGTGGAATATTATGGTTGTGATGATAAGGGTGGCTATGATGGAAAGGATAGTGATGAACCATGTCTCCATCTTTGGTAAACGAAGTTGAATGGTTGGTTGTCTGGCTCCAATGTATATATCTTATCTATGATATATCAATCATATCTAACTTTAGTAAAAGGAATTTAGGAGACTCCCACGTACCCCAAAATATAATGTCACGGAGTGTATGAAACCACAATCCTAGTAAAAAGATGGTTTTGCTTTGGAATTTGTTTTTAGTGGGAAATATTATTTTCTATTTTTTTATCTTTTGAACAAGTTAGAATCAAGTTAATTTTAGGTGGGAGTTCAATTTACCAATGCTAAGGGTGTCGGTGGTGACAATGGTGGTGAGTGGTTGCTGCAGCGGTCAGCGACAATGATTGCCGAAGGTGGTGGTCGTTGGTGGCTACGATGAAGTGGCGGCAACGGCGGTCAATGGTGTCGACAGTGAGTGGCGATGGGTGGCAGCGATAAGTAGCGACGGTGATGAGTGGTTGTGTCGGTGGCAAGCGACGGTGAGTGGCGGTGGCAGTGAGTGACTATCGGTAGCGGTGGTGGTTAGTGGTTGGCAGTGGCAGTGGTGGTCGGTGGCGACGGGAAGTAGTGGCGACGGTGAGTGGTGGCAGTAGTGGGCAGCAATGGTAAGTGGCAGTGGTCGGCGATGGCAATGACGGTCGGTAGCGGTGGTGGTCAATGGTTGATGGTGTTAATGGTGGATGTAGTGGTCGGTGGGGATGGGTGGTGGCGGTGGTAAAGAAAGTTGAGAGTGAATTAAATGAACAAAAAACAAAAGGATTGATGGAATAAATTTGGGGTTTTAAAAATAATGAAATTTACGAGATGATGAATGATTTATTACCTTGACCAACTAGATATTTTCTTTTTTCATTTAATGCTTATACTTAATCCCTTTCCGTCTTTCATACCTACATATCAAACGCTACCTAATAATGATAAATAGTTGTAATGATAGTTACAGTTATATTTAAGCAATACTAATTTGTAAAGCATTTGTGCATTGCTTAATTGTAGTATAATCTTTAAAAGTATTATGTGCATGTAAGGGTTGTACTCATAGATGTATTGGTTGTACTGTACCCACTAATTTGTAACGCATGCATTTACAGTTGTATCATGGGTTTTATGGGTTGTACCTATCTTTTTTTAATACTTTTAAACCAACTTTTACATATTTTACGATATAAGCCCAATTTTTTCATTTTCAATTTTATTTCCTAATATTTTTCATCTTTTAAATTTTTCGTTTTACATTTCGGTCTAAATTTTACAAGTTAACACGTCATAATGCGTGTGTCGTATAACGCTTTTTCGAATATTTTTTCCCATCTAATGGACATTTCATAACAAGTTATTGTTTTTTGTGTTTTACGGTACTCTTGCATGGTTCAACGTTTTTACGTTTTACTTTTTTATTGTTTTTTACTAGATTTTTCGGTGGCTGGTCATTAATAATAATACTGATAGTAATTACAATTAGTAATAATAATTAGGGGTGCAAACAAGCCGAGCCGCTTGCGAGCTACTCAAGCTTGGCTCGGTAAAAAGCTCGAAATGAACTAAGCCTTATCGAGATGAGCTTGAGCTTAAAACAAAGCTCGTTTATTTATCGAGCCCGAGCTCGAGCCTAGTGTAATATTAGTTTTTTTTTAAATATTCAATAATATGTACCACCTATTTAAAGTTGTTTAGTAAATGAGCCCCGAGCTTGAGCTTCACTTATCGAGCTCGCGAGCCTAAACGAACTATTATTTATATTATTTTTTTCAATGTATTAACTAATTGATAATTAACGAACGGAGGCCAAGCCGAGCTCGAGCTTGAAAAATTGTCAACGAGCCGAGCTCGAGCTCTTATAAGTCAATCGAGCTCGAGCTCGAGCCTGGTCGAGCTCGGGCTCGTTTAATAACAATAATACTAATAATAATAATAATAATAATAATAATTATTATTCTCTTCTATATTAAATGAGCGACACATTAAGACCATGTGTAGTGGGGGGCTCCATATATGGAGCCCCTCTTCCTGATTGGTCCATGTGGCTGCTGAGTCAGCATGGAGAGAGAAACTGAAAAAGGGGTGTAGTGGTGGGGCTCCATATATGGTGCCCCTCTTCCTGATTGGTCCACGTGGATTTTATTTTTTATATTCTTTTAACTCAAAATAAATAAAATAAAAGGTAAATAAATATAAAAAAATTACAAATAATAATAAAAAACACACAACTAATATTAATTAAATTAAAAAAAAAGTTACAACTAATATTAAAAAACACACAAACAAAAGGTAAATAAATATAAAAAAATTACAAGTAATATTAATTTTCATCTCCGCTTTCATCGTACTCTTCTTCTTCTTCATCATCACCTTCCTCTTCACCTTCTTCTTCATCTTCGCCTCCACCTTCGCCTTCATTTGGAATATACCTAACCGACCACGCATGTTGGACCAAATCCGCCGTTAACTCGTCATGGGCTTCATGGTCACGAAGTGCATATGCGTTTTGTATTCTTTCTTCCTGATTGGCTTGCGGTAGATCCTGAACGGCTTCGGGTACATAATTTTGGCATATCGCTTTACCTTCATCTTCTAGTATCATATTATGCATGATTATACATGCATACATAGCATCTCGCAGCTTGTCTGTGGTCCATGCACGAGCAGGATTTCTTATGTAATGCCAACGCTGTTGAAGAACCCCAAAACATCTCTCTATGTCCTTCCGCGCCGCCTCTTGAACCTGTTTGAAGTGTGCCCGTTTTTCATCGTACGGGTTACTGAAGGTCTTAGCGATAATGGTATACCTCGGATATATACCTGTTGTGTTGCCAAATGCATCACATTTATATATTAGTTTTATATAGTTTTTAATCGTTTATCGTTCGTTTATAGTGAGTCTTAGATACTTATTTATGTCTTGGTATTAAACAGGTGTTCGTGGGCTAAAATGAGTAGAAAAGAGCTTAGTTGGAGAGGGGACGAGCATTCGATGAAATTGGAAATCAAAAAAGAAACAAATCTGGAAGAACTGAAATTAGAGACCCTCTAATTTCATTAGAGGTTGCTGGCGGGTCTCCAGGAAGTAAAATAGAAGAAAATGACGATTTTACCCTTAATGAATTGTGGTAATTACTGAAGATACCCCCGCGACATTTTAGGTTGTTAGAGACCCTCTAATTCCAGAAAAAGTTATTCATGGGTCTCTAATACCTTCCAGACCAACAAAAAGCCCATTTTCTTGGTAAAAACCTAATCAGCCGTTTGGGAACAATATCTTCGACTTCCAGAGCTTCTAAGGGGCGATTTTTAAGAATTTTTACAGTTCCATTCATTCCGGTTGATGCCAGAGCAATCCAGAACAAGTTTTGAAGCCGAAATCATGATTATGAGCGGCTAAACATCCTGCGGTTTCTCCGGGTGAAAGATTCGGTTATTTTGTAAGGATTTTTCTGTTTTGAACTTTGTGCTAGGATCAGGTTTCATGAACATACTTATGTGTCTTTGAATCTGGTTGTATGTTTGACTGATTTGAACAGTTTGACTGATTTTCACAATTACAATTCGTTATCGTTTCTTGGTTTTCTTGCACTAGGAATAATTTAACCTTGTGATTTGTGTTTTGATGTTGAATTGGGTTGAACAACTTAAACAGGATCATGTCTATGTGATTGCCTAGCTAGGTTAATTCAGATTGTCTTTACAGTTACCGAGTCAGAAACCCGGAGTGACCGTTTTTCCATATTATTGTCTTTTATAAAACTCTATTATCACTCGTTTTGCAGCACTGCAGCACTTTTACATTAAACTTCATAAAAATTAGTTTAGTTAATCTTAAGTTAATTAGTAATTAGTAAATTAGCACTTTCCACAAACTCCCTGAGGTTCGACAACCTTACTTCCTATACTGCAGTCAGTTGTAGCTAAGGAGTAGTTTTTATTAATTTTTTGATTAGCACTTCGACACGCGATCAAAATGGCGCCGTTGCCGGGGAATTATTGATCAAAACACTTTTATTTTTGGTTTTTTCTTTTTCTAAAGCAATTTTAGGTGTTTTGTTCAATTCCACAATTTCATGTTCATCCTCACTATCATCACTACCCAAATCCTCCACCACACCCTCAACAAACTGTAGTGGGGTTCCCACTTTATTATCATAAACCTTACCATTGCGAAGAATACTTACCTGGTTGATTTGCACATTCCTTGCATTCCTTGAGCTTGATTGCTGATGTTGAGGATTAATGGTGGTGTCACTAGGTAGCTTCCCTGGATCTCTCTTAGACATATCTGCAGCCAATTGCCCTACCTGCTTGGACAATGCTTCCACAGTCTTATCCCTCACTTCATTGTCTTTTCGCATTCCCTTGACCTCTTCCTGAACTGTCCTGACATCGTTCTGAACCGTCCTGACATCATTCTGTACAGCTTTAATGGCATCCAAGATTGCACTCAGTTGATCATTACCTCCTCCTGATGTGCCTTGCTGACTCCCTCTCTGCTGCTGACCACTCTGATTATAGGTATTCTTTGAGTAACCCCCTTGATTATATCCATACTGCCTGTTCTGAGACTGTTGTTGATTTCCTCCCTGCACATTAGAACCAGAAAAGTTAGGATTTAATTGATTATTAGGATTACCATACCTGAAGTTTGGGTGGTTTTTGAGCCCAGGATGATAGGTGTTAGAATTCATGTCATTTTGCTTCCGTTCTCCATAAACTTGATTCACCTCTTCTGTATTCTCTAAAGGCCCCTGGCAGTCTTGGGCTAGATGCCCCAACTCCCCACAATCAGTACATACCGAAAAAACATTAGCAGCCTTTGCCTCACTACTCTTCCCCAAATTAAGTTGAGCTACCTGTTTTGCCAAGAGTAAATTTTGCTGCTTCAATTTCTCAATTCTTTCTTCGGCCTCATAGTCTGCTACCTTGACAGATGATGGTCTCAACTTCCTACATGACTGTGCCTGTCTCTTTGAAGTGGCACTCATCCTTTCCAAGTGTCCCCAATCCACAGCTTCAGTGTTAGTAAAGAATGTGCCATTGCTAATGGCAGTCAACCCCCTAACATCCTCTGGTGTCAGTCCATCATAAAAAGCTTTTATTAGTTCCCATGTCTGAATCCCATGATGAGGACATTTTCTCAATAACTCTTTGAATCTAGTAAAAGCCTCATGGAATGCTTCCCCCGAATTCTGTTGAAATCCTCTTATTGCATCCCGAGCCTCAACAAACTGTAGTCGGGTTCCCACTTTATTATCATAAACCTTACCATTGCGAAGAATACTTACCTGGTTGATTTGCACATTCCTTGCATTCCTTGAGCTTGATTGCTGATGTTAAGGATTAATGGTGGTGTCACTAGGTAGCTTCCCTGGATCTCTCTTAGACATATCTGCAGCCAATTGCCCTACCTGCTTGGACAATGCTTCCACAGTCTTATCCCTCACTTCATTGTCTTTTCGCATTCCCTTGACCTCTTCCTGAACTGTCCTGACATCGTTCTGAACCGTCCTGACATCATTCTGTACAGCTTTAATGGCATCCAAGATTGCACTCAGTTGATCATTACCTCCTCCTGATGTGCCTTGCTGACTCCCTCTCTGCTGCTGACCACTCTGATTATAGGTATTCTTTGAGTAACCCCCTTGATTATATCCATACTGCCTGTTCTGAGACTGTTGTTGATTTCCTCCCTGCACATTAGAACCAGAAAAGTTAGGATTTAATTGATTATTAGGATTACCATACCTGAAGTTTGGGTGGTTTTTGAGCCCAGGATGATAGGTGTTAGAATTCATGTCATTTTGCTTCCGTTCTCCATAAACTTGATTCACCTCTTCTGTATTCTCTAAAGGCCCCTGGCAGTCTTGGGCTAGATGCCCCAACTCCCCACAATCAGTACATACCGAAAAAACATTAGCAGCCTTTGCCTCACTACTCTTCCCCAAATTAAGTTGAGCTACCTGTTTTGCCATGAGTAAATTTTGCTGCTTCAATTTCTCAATTCTTTCTTCGGCCTCATAGTCTGCTACCTTGACAGATGATGGTCTCAACTTCCTACATGACTGTGCCTGTCTCTTTGAAGTGGCACTCATCCTTTCCAAGTGTCCCCAATCCACAGCTTCAGTGTTAGTAAAGAATGTGCCATTGCTAATGGCAGTCAACCCCCTAACATCCTCTGGTGTCAGTCCATCATAAAAAGCTTTTATTAGTTCCCATGTCTGAATCCCATGATGAGGACATTTTCTCAATAACTCTTTGAATCTAGTAAAAGCCTCATGGAATGCTTCCCCCGAATTCTGTTGAAATCCTCTTATTGCATCCCGAGCCTCAGATGTTCGGCTCATGGTGTAATACTCTTCCAAGAAAATTTGTTGCATATCCTGCCAAGTATATATACTGCCTGGGGGTAATGTAGCAAACCATTGCCTTGCCTTGTCCTTCAAAGTGAACTGAAACATCATCAACATTACCTGGTCCTTAGTAAACCCGGACCCTCCAATCATATTGCATACAGACTCAAATGCTGATATGTGTAAGTAAGGTTCTTCTGATCTTTTTCCATAGAACTCAGGCAAATGACCCAAATATTGGGGTCTCACCTCAAATGCTTTCCCGTTCCTACTCACCGGTGTTACTACAGCTGAAGAATTGGGTACAATGACCGGCCTAAAATGACTATCAACCCCCTGAACCGGTGCCCTTTGACGTATCTGTGGGACACCATCTACTAACTGTAACTCATCTCCCATCCCCATATCCCCAACATTAAATCTAGGAACCCCTTGTGGAGCTTGATTATTTCTGTGTCTCTGAACACGGTTCCTCTGGTTACCCCGCTGTGGTGGCTGCTGCTCATACTCCATGTCATACCCATAATTACCATATCTCCCATCATACAGTTCCTGTTCATCCTCTTGATCCCATTCAGAATCCCAAGTATGCACACTTCCCTCCTCATATTGAAGATCCCCATCAAATCTCTGTTGGTTCTGTTGTTGATTGGGTGGGATAACTGCTAAATGTGGGGGAGGTTGGTTTCTTGGGTTTTGTTGGTTTTGTTGTGGACGTGGGTTAGCATGTTGGAAATACCCACCAGATTGGAATTGTTGTTGTTGTTGTGGTGGTGGTGGGTTTGGAATGGGTTGGTTTGGTAGAGCTGGTGGAATAGGATCATTCAGTTGGTTAGGTATTTGGTCATTTTGGTTATCCTGATCCGCCATATCAATAGCTGCTTCTTCAATTCTCTGAGCAACTGTTGAAGAACTTGATTGATTCTTTACTGCTGAACGAAAAACAACACGGTTTTGACGTGCTGTCTTCTCAATTTCTGGATCGAATAACAAAGGAGATGATTTCTTGGAAAACCTAGTATGCATGCAACACAAGATTTACCTGCACAAACAAAAACAAGAAACAAATAGAGTAGTACTGAACGAAGAAGAAAAAAAATGGAAACAAATAACTAAAAGACAATTTTTTTTTTAAAGAAAAGAAATAAACAAACTAAACTAAACACTAAGCGCACGAACTCCCCGGCAACGGCGCCATTTTGATCGCGTGTCGAAGTGCTAATCAAAAAATATTTTAAAAACAACTCCTTAGCTACAAGGACTGCAGTATAGGGAGTAGGGTTGTCGAACCACGAGGAGTTTGTGGTTAGTGTTAATAGCAATTTATTTATTAAACTAAATGATCAAACTAAATTAATTTTATGAAGTTGATTTGCTGCTTGCTTGCATAAACAAAGTGATTGATTGAAAATTAACTAAAAACAATAATATAATGAAAAACGGTTACTCCGGGTTTCTGATTCGGTAATTATCAAACGAATTCTGTTATTACCCTATATAGGAAATCACATAGACATGACTTTGTTTAAGTTGTTCGACCCAGCTCAGCTATCATAACATTAATTGCAAAGTTAAATTAATCCTAGTGCAAGAAAACCAAGATACGATAACGGAATGCAATAATATTAATTAACCAAACTGTCTAGATCAGTCAAACATACAATCAGACGCAAAGAACTTTAAGGTGTTCACAAAATCTGATCCAAATAGTAAGTGTGAAACAGAAAACAAATAATAAAGTACCCAAATCGTTCACCCGGAGAGAACCGCGAAAGGATTAGCCTTGCATCTTATTCATCGCAGTTGCTTCCTTTTGTTCATGTTCTTCGTGCGATAATATCCTCAGCAGCCAAAGGCTGCGCCTCTCTCCGTAAAAAAATACCCTTCACAAGTCCACCCACAGCCGTCAAAAGATTCTCCCCAAGTCCTCGTGCCCTCGGTCTTTTATGTGGCTCTTTTTTGTTTTTTTCTCCCTTTTGTGGGCTGGTGCTTGCTTTTCTTTGGGCAACCCAAACGTAATTAACCCACCAAATATTTCTATTCTATAATTTCCTCAAGCCCATCTTCAATTCATGTATGCTTCGATTGGTTTATGTCTACAGCAATTATTTAGGAATTAGTTCACATATCAACATACCATATTATCAATTCATTTGAAAATTAACTAATCCTTTAATTTGAATTGTTGTCAAGTTACGAAACAATAAACCATTTTCATTTTCCTTTTTCTTTATTTATTTTTATTTTAAGTATCATTTATTTTATATCATTAAAAGGTTAATAGAATCATTTTAGAGCATACGAACATTCGTCACACAGTAACACTAAATAATAACTAAGACACACTATAAAAGACTCAAAAGTATACAAAACTATCAAATAAATATGATGTGTTTGACACCACATCACACCCCCACACTTATCTTTTTTCGTCTCGAAAAAATTGTTTATATATATTCCGCTCAAGACATTATCACAGACAAGCACCCCAGTCGCTCATCATAGTTTTGCTAAGGTCCAAAGTCATACCCCATTTACAGATAAGCATTAGATGTGTTAATTCAGCAAGCCAAAATGATTTCAATCTTAAAACAAAAATAGAATTAACCCAACCAAACCTAACATGCTTTCGGTTTTTTACTAGATTCAAAGAGTAAAAAATGGTAAGGTTTTTTACTAGACGGAGCGGTGGTGGTTAATCGGGTTGGTGGTCGATTGGAGGTGAAAGGTGGAATGGAGGTGGAAGGTTGATGGTGGTGGTTAATTTTGGGGAAGAAGGGAAAGGTTCAGTAAGTCACGTTCCTTCCTTTTTTTTTTTTTAGATGAGTTATTAGCGACCCTCTAATTTCTTGAAGTCTTATTAGAGGGGCGCGAATTCCTTTGGTTACAGAAAGTTTTGACGTTTTTGTACTTAGAAAAATTTTTAGCTTCTCAATTCTAACACTCCCCAACCCCTTAAAACCTATTCCAATGCTCCATTAACATGTAAACTTACCTGGACTCCTGTTAGTGATGATTCCTCGTGTCGAAATAGATACGATTACCTGAAAAACTCAAACACACAAAAAACGCAAAACCGAAAACAACGAAAATACACAAAAAAAATTGTACAAACTCTACAATTACACATACCAAATGCGTTATCACTTAGCTTCATCATCCGGTTCACTCGTCAAAAAGCAAACCGGCTCTTCTGTTGTTCCGTGGATGTCAGACGAATCCAGGTACGGTTTAAGTCGATGTCCATTCACTACTTGACGTAGATGATCATCAAAGTCTTCAATCTCGACATCACCGTATTCACCAACTCTCGTAATTAAGTATGGCCCCGTCCATTTGCTTTTCAACTTCCCTAGGAATAATTTAAGACGGGAATTGTACAACCATACCTTATGGCCTACCTCGAACTTCTTCAAACGAAGCTTGGCATCGTGCACCTTCTTCATCTTATCTTTATATGCCGATGCGCACTCGTAAGCTTCATCTCGCAGTTCTTCAAGCTCACATAAGTTCAACTTCCTTTCTTTACCTGCAGCATCATAATCAGTGTTAACTTCTTTAACAGCCCATAATGCCCTATGTGCTACTTCCACAGGTAAATGGCAACCCTTCCCATAAACCAACCGGTAAGGTGTGGTGCCAATTGGTGTCTGATGTGTGTAAATGTATAATATAAAAATAACACAAGCTTTAATTAAAACGACTCACCTAAAAACTACACACGCACGGCAAGTGTACCGGTCGCAAAGCAGTAAAAAGATAAGACCGAGTATCGAACCCAAAGACGCGAATGCAACTCTAGATCACAACCTCTACCGAATACTAGCCTAAATAAATAGATACTTAAATGGGGGGTATTTTTAACTATTAATTATAAACTTAATCAAAC
This sequence comes from Ambrosia artemisiifolia, assembly GCA_032199755.1. Taxonomy (NCBI): domain Eukaryota; kingdom Viridiplantae; phylum Streptophyta; class Magnoliopsida; order Asterales; family Asteraceae; genus Ambrosia; species Ambrosia artemisiifolia. The sequence continues at coordinate 5,196,017 of CM063519.1, forward strand.
TAAATAGATTAAACTTAACTTAACTTAACTTGATAACTAATACGAACTTAAGGAACTGGAGAAATCAGATAGGAAGAAGGCTGGTAACCTGGGTAGAATCCCTAGACTCTGGTTATAAAAGCTGACTTATGTAATCCGGTTGGAGACCCTGTTCTCACCTAATAGACCTCCTGTCAAGGATAGCCGACTAGACTCAAGGCGGGACAAGTATTGAGATGCTAAAATGAAAGTGGATCGCCCCAGCGAAACCAAATCCCACAGTAATCCTTTAATCAACCACTCTTGGATCGAAAACTCCCAAACTGTGAAGCAGACTTAACTAATACGAATGAAATCCTAGGAAAACTCTAAACACGAATAAGTAACCGGTCTCGCCCCAGCGATAACCAAACTACCAAACAATGCCTAGTTAGTCAACCTAGCAATCCCGAATTATATTCCTAACCTTCGGGAAGGGATTGCACACCTTAGCTAATTGATTTTAAAAACCTGTTAAACTTGCGCTATTCCTAACTGCAAGAACTAGCTCAACAACCTAAGTTAATCAAACTAGAATGATTTCTAGATCTAGGGGATATTCCTATATGCCTAGAACATCAAAACCAACAAACAAGTAATCAAATCGAAAAGCGCCAGTACACAAATATTCAAAATCAAACATAAAAATTAAATCATGTAACCCAATACATCCAAAACGAAAAACATAAGTCTTTAATTAAAAACCATAATCTAGTTCATCATCCCAAGTCACCAATAAAAGGTTTAGCTACTAATATTTAAAAACATCATCACAAAATAAATAAATATAGTGTTAATCATGTCTAATAAAAATATGAACGAAAACTAAACCAAACCCGGGATTCCTTGAATATTAATCTTTAACGTGCCCGGGACCTTCTTTCCTTCACCGCCCTTCTGGTCGTTCAAAGCTTCTGCAGCTTCCGTTGAATGTTTGTCGAAGTCGAATTAAATAATAATCTTCGAAACCCAATCAATGCTGCCGTCAAACATATAAATATCCATTTACTTTCCAGGCATGTGCACCGCCTTTTTTTTTAGTTTGGCTTGGGCCGATTTCTATTATTATTGCTTTGTTTAGGTTGGCTTGGGCTACGGCCCAAGCAATTTCTTTTCTATTTTATTATTATTATTATTATTATTATTATTATTATTATTATTATTATTATTATTATTATTATTATTATTATATACTAAGCTTCTGACTCGGGTGTTCTTGACTCAACCAAAGTTTCTCGTCTACGCTCCAATATCCATGAACACCTACAAAATATAAAATAAATACATAAATACTAAAAATGACACAAAACTAATAAAAATATAATAAAAACCTATACTAAATAAAATAGAACGGTACAAGACTAAAACTAATAAAAATACTATTAAAAGACCAGAAAATGACTACAAAATACATAGGAAATTAGATGTGTTTTACGACACATCAAACATCCCCACACTTAAACCTTTTTCGTCCCTGAAAAAGCATGCAATGGAATCATAATTAAGATATTCGGTTTCCAAATTATTTCGATACTTTTTCTTAGCAAGGCAAAACAACATACTAAATGCAACTGTTGGTATTGTGGTCCACATAAACCCAACCACCGACTGATCAAGCCCCCTTTTGTGTTTAATCAATTAAGTTCAGTTTTATTCAATCATCTAAAGGTCTCACACTCGAGCGTCTCGACTCCATCCTAATCCCGAATCATGCTTATGAGGCAAAGATTATTATCTACCACTTTATATAAATACCTTTATGCATTGAGAATCAAATATGATAGAAGATGGATGAAGTTTATGAGCTTAGACAATTTTTTTGTTTTTTATACATAACCCAGAGGTTGTCTCAATCAGAGTCACCATCCCCAAGAGCGACAGCATGAGCTTCTGTATATTATTTTTTTTCTTTTTTTTTTCTTTGTCTAGCTCAATTGATGGATATGTGGATCTTTTTTTTTCGGGCGCCACTTTTCACCGGATTTATTCTCATAAAAAGGATCAAGTGTGCCATTTGATTCAAAATACTAATAGGCATTTACTTATAGTGGTACCTCTTATGCTATCAACGGTTTCAAATTTTGCCAATCAACCTAAGGCGAGAACCCACAAGATTTCATGATTATATTATTATTTTATATACTCTAACACTATTCGGGAAACTATCACAGTCAGCTGGGCCTACCAACACATCACAAGCAACATGTTCTCTACCTTATTATTTTTATCTTATACATATAGTATTGAAAAACCGAAAATCCTAATTTTACCTATCATTTTCCATTCAAAGGCATACAAAATCAGAGACTTTTTTTTTTCGGTTTTTTTTTTTTTTTTTTTTTTGAAATCAAGACTCAAACTATACTAAAACGCAGTTCCCATCCCCACACTTAAACTTGCACATTGTCCTCACTGTGTAGAGACAAGGAACTAAAAATAAAGCAGAATAATATATATATATATATATAACAAGTAAAGTGGAACAGACTCCCCTGGTAACATTGTAGTGTAATCCTTGCAAAACATATCCTGAGCTGTCCCATCCAAGTGCAAAGCAACCGTATAGCATTTCATTCGCGGTTGCATCAATAACCTGCAAAACAAACACTAAAAAGACAAAAAGTAAAATGGAAAAAACACAACTGTGTTGGGATGACTGTTTATAAAAGTGATTTTTAAAGGGTCGCCTCGCCCGAATGGAGATTGAGTACGGACGAGAAGATCCCACTATGAAAAGAATGCAGACCATCCCCACACTTAGACTCAAACAAAGACAAAACAAAATACATACAAACTCTACAACTTGGGCTAATTCCCATGTATGCACTATTCTCCTCAAAATATATCTGGTGGCTCCCGTTTGCAATCCTTGGCAACCTGATAAGCTAAATTCCTAGCAGTATGATCCATCACCTCTCTTCTACTTTGACCGCCGCCCCATCTAGTCCACCAAACAAAAGCCGCCTCCGTACCAACACCGTACCGTGGTCGTTTTCGCGGATCTCGCACCTCTTTTGTTCTAATTTTGTCTCGTTCATAGTCTAGGTGCACATTAATAGATTTAATCTCCTCTTTCGGCTCCTCATAAGAATTCTGCCGAACTCCAAACACAATCTCCTCATCACCTACCCGTAGCCTCAGTTTTCCTTCACCCATGTCGACTAGTGCTCTCGATGTGGCCAAGAAAGGTCGACCTAAAATGAGCGGCACGGTGTCGTCCTCTTTCATGTCTAGCACCACAAAGTCGACTGGGAACACAAATTTATCCACCTTCACTAACAAGTTCTCCAATATGCCCCTAGGAATTTTCACAGATTTGTCAGCTAGCTGAATACACATCCTAGTTGGCTTCAAATCCCCAAGATTAAGCTTTAAGAATAGAGAGTAGGGCATCAGGTTTATGCTAGCACCTAGGTCGGCTAGCGCATTTCTAGGAGTGAGGTGGCCGATCAAACATGGAATGGTGAAACTTCCTGGATCGGTCATTTTCTGAGGAAGTGTATTCTGCACGACAGCAGAGCACTCCTCAGAAAGAGTAACGGTGGAGAGCTCCTCAAGTTTCTTTTTATTAGTCAGCAGATCTTTAAGAAACTTGGCATATTTTGGCATTTTGGAAAGAGCCTCTATGAATGGGAGGTTAACGTGGAGTTTCTTCAGCATGTCCACGAACTTAGCATATACCTCAGAATCATCAACACGCACTAGACGACCAGGGAATGGTGGCTTAGGCTTATAGACACGAACTGGATTCTCTTCTCTCTTCTTCTCACTCAACTCACTAGGTTGTGCTGTACTATCTGAAACTAGCCTAGGTTGCACTTCAGTAGATGGTGGCTCTAACTCAATTTCCTCATCCATCGGTTCTTCATCTTCTCCCGGTGATGGACCAACTACACTCCACCCACTCCTGGTAGTAACTGCCTTAACTTGAGCATGCCTAAATGTAGGAATAGTTGAGTTAGGATTAGGAACAGTATTACTAGGAAGGGCTCCCTGAGGTCTTTGACTAACCTGATTAGCTAACTCTCCTACTTTGGCCTCTAGGTTCTGGAAAGCAGCTTGCTGACCTTTCCTGAAAGTGTCCTGCTCATCAAGTTTTGACTGAATGTTACTAAGCATCTGGGATTGCATCTGTAGAATGGTAGTAAGGTCAGACTCAGTACGACTAGTGGGCCCCCCAGAGTTGGGAGCTTGGAACAGATTCTGACGAGGTTGGTATCTAGAAGAGTTACCACCTTGCCAGTTGGAGTTTTGATATCTCCAATTGGAGTTTGAATCAGGGCTATAGTTTTGATAGGGTGGTTCAAGCCACCCAGAATTAAGAGAATCTACCTGTTCCCGACTTTGAACTGGACACTCAGACGTGTTATGACCCCCTCTACATATTTCACACCTATCTAACCTCATCTGAAGATCTCTCACTTGCCTAGTTAAATTCTCAATCACTGCAGCCAGACCAGTATCAGGTGCAATCTGATAAACACCTCGGGTAGTAGGAGAGGTGTTACTAGTCATGGGAATGGAATTCCCAATAGTATGCTTTGGTGGTCTCTCAGAATAGGCAAAACTCTCAAACAACTCATTAGCTGCATCAATATCCATTTTTTCCATGAAATTACCCTGTGCAGCTGTATTAAAACGAACCCGAGTCTCAAAAGTGAGGCCATTGTAGAATTTCTCTACAAGGGCCCAGTCAGAAAGGCCATGCTGAGGGCATCGGCTCAGTAGGGTCTGGAAACGCTCCCAAGCCATGTAGTATGGCTCATCAGGATCCATACGGAAAGAGTGAATCTGCTCCCTAATGCGGGAATCCTTGGAAGCTGGGTGATATTTTCTTAAGAATTTTCCAAGCATGTCCTCCCAAGTAGCAATGGAACTATTAGGCAGGGTGTCATACCAAGTGGCGGCACGACCAGACAAAGTAAATGGGAACAGACGTAGATAAATGGCTTCCTTAGTGATGTGGGAAAGATTGAAAGTGTCACAGATACGCACAAATCGGGACACATGTCCATGAGCATCCTCTTCATCAAGACCATGGAATTGAGTGACATTAATGATAGTGGTCATGACATGGGATGGGATTTGCCAATTGTTGGCATCAGCAATGGTAGGACGGGTGATGGGAGAACGAATCCCAGTATAGCCCTCAGTAGCACGAGAGTACACAGTACGTCTGACGTTCGCATCAGCCATATCGAAGGTAGGAAGTGGAATGAGGGTGAGTGGAAAGTGAGTGGGTGGTTTAGAATTTGTGAGTTGTGGTGATCCCTGTGAAGAAGTATGTGGCATACACTGAAAGTGCAAACCACGCTGGAGTTACTAATGGATAGCAAATAACCTAAGACTAAAAGCACAAGTAGCACAGATAATCAAAGGTAAATCCAGCAAGCAGTACACAAGCAAAACAAAACAAGTAAAATCAAAAAGTGCCAATTAAAAGTCCCCGGCAACGGCGCCAAAAACTTGATGTGTGTAAATGTATAATATAAAAATAACACAAGCTTTAATTAAAACGACTCACCTAAAAACTACACACGCACGGCAAGTGTACCGGTCGCAAAGCAGTAAAAAGATAAGACCGAGTATCGAACCCAAAGACGCGAATGCAACTCTAGATCACAACCTCTACCGAATACTAGCCTAAATAAATAGATACTTAAATGGGGGGTATTTTTAACTATTAATTATAAACTTAATCAAACTAAATAGATTAAACTTAACTTAACTTAACTTGATAACTAATACGAACTTAAGGAACTGGAGAAATCAGATAGGAAGAAGGCTGGTAACCTGGGTAGAATCCCTAGACTCTGGTTATAAAAGCTGACTTATGTAATCCGGTTGGAGACCCTGTTCTCACCTAATAGACCTCCTGTCAAGGATAGCCGACTAGACTCAAGGCGGGACAAGTATTGAGATGCTAAAATGAAAGTGGATCGCCCCAGCGAAACCAAATCCCACAGTAATCCTTTAATCAACCACTCTTGGATCGAAAACTCCCAAACTGTGAAGCAGACTTAACTAATACGAATGAAATCCTAGGAAAACTCTAAACACGAATAAGTAACCGGTCTCGCCCCAGCGATAACCAAACTACCAAACAATGCCTAGTTAGTCAACCTAGCAATCCCGAATTATATTCCTAACCTTCGGGAAGGGATTGCACACCTTAGCTAATTGATTTTAAAAACCTGTTAAACTTGCGCTATTCCTAACTGCAAGAACTAGCTCAACAACCTAAGTTAATCAAACTAGAATGATTTCTAGATCTAGGGGATATTCCTATATGCCTAGAACATCAAAACCAACAAACAAGTAATCAAATCGAAAAGCGCCAGTACACAAATATTCAAAATCAAACATAAAAATTAAATCATGTAACCCAATACATCCAAAACGAAAAACATAAGTCTTTAATTAAAAACCATAATCTAGTTCATCATCCCAAGTCACCAATAAAAGGTTTAGCTACTAATATTTAAAAACATCATCACAAAATAAATAAATATAGTGTTAATCATGTCTAATAAAAATATGAACGAAAACTAAACCAAACCCGGGATTCCTTGAATATTAATCTTTAACGTGCCCGGGACCTTCTTTCCTTCACCGCCCTTCTGGTCGTTCAAAGCTTCTGCAGCTTCCGTTGAATGTTTGTCGAAGTCGAATTAAATAATAATCTTCGAAACCCAATCAATGCTGCCGTCAAACATATAAATATCCATTTACTTTCCAGGCATGTGCACCGCCTTTTTTTTTAGTTTGGCTTGGGCCGATTTCTATTATTATTGCTTTGTTTAGGTTGGCTTGGGCTACGGCCCAAGCAATTTCTTTTCTATTTTATTATTATTATTATTATTATTATTATTATTATTATTATTATTATTATTATTATTATTATTATTATTATATACTAAGCTTCTGACTCGGGTGTTCTTGACTCAACCAAAGTTTCTCGTCTACGCTCCAATATCCATGAACACCTACAAAATATAAAATAAATACATAAATACTAAAAATGACACAAAACTAATAAAAATATAATAAAAACCTATACTAAATAAAATAGAACGGTACAAGACTAAAACTAATAAAAATACTATTAAAAGACCAGAAAATGACTACAAAATACATAGGAAATTAGATGTGTTTTACGACACATCAGTGTCTTAAAAGCTGTACGGTAAGCCCATTACGCATCGTTAAGTTTGGAGGACCAATCTTTACGATCCGTTCTTACCGTTTTTTGTAAGATTTCTTTGATTTGTCTATTTGACACCTCAACCTGACCACTTGTTTGTGGGTGGTATGGGGTTGCAATTCTATGATCCACACCATACCGTTTGAGCAATTTTCCAAAGTTGAAATTTTTGAAATGTGATCCCCCATCACTAATGATCACACGGGGAAGTCCAAATCGTGAAAAAATGTTTGACCGAACAAAATTGCACACAACGGTATGGTCATTTGTCTTGGTGGCTATTACTTCTACCCATTTAGACACATAGTCCACAGCCACCAAGATGTATAAATAACCACACGAATTTGGAAATGGTCCCATGAAGTCGATTCCCCACACATCAAAGATATCAATTACGAGAATCGGCCTCATGGGCATCTCATTCCGTTTAGATATGCTGCCCATTTGTTGACACTTAATGCACTTTTTAGCAAACTCAAATGCATCCTTAAAAATCGTAGGCCAAAATAATCCAGACGATAAAACTTTGTGTCCTGTTTTCTGTCCACTGAAATGCCCTCCACAAGCAGATGAGTGCACCAATCCCAATACACATTGGACCTCGGATTCTGGAATACATCGTCGGATTATCTGGTCAGCTCCAATCTTGAACAAATCAGGTTCATCCCAAATATACTGTTTTGCTTGAGCCTTCAAGTGAGTTCTCTTTTTCTTTGACCAATGCTCTGGGATGATACCTGTAGCCAAATAATTAACAATGTTAGCATACCAGGGGGAGGTAGATAATTCAAAAAGTTGCTCATCTGGAAAGGTCTCATTGATCTCAGTAGTGACTTCAGCATCTATATGGGGCAATCTGGACAGATGATCTGCCACCACATTTTCACTACCCTTCTTGTCTCTGATTTCCAAGTCGAACTCCTGAAGCAAGAGCACCCAACGAATCAATCTGGGCTTTGCATCCTTTTTCTCCATCAGATAACGCACCGCGCTGTGATCTGAATACACAATCACCTTGCTTCCCCATATATAAGACCTGAACTTATCAAGAGCAAAAACAACTGCAGGTAATTCTTTTTCAGTAGTAGTATAATTCAACTATGCCACGTCCAACGTCTTACTTGCATAATAAATTACCACTGGTTTTTTATCTACCCTTTGACCCAAAACAGCCCCAACTGCATAGTCACTAGCGTCACACATGATTTCAAAAGGTTGTGACCAATCAGGTGCTTGCAGAATTGGGGCTTCAACCAGTTTTTCTTTCAAAGTGTTGAAAGCTTTTACACATTCCTCATCAAATACAAAAGGTTCATCTTTTAAAAGTAACTTGCAAAGTGGTTTTGTGATTGTGCTAAAACCTTTTTATGAACCTTCTGTAAAAACCAGCATGTCCTAAAAACGACCTAACCCCTTTAACATTTGTGGGAGGAGGTAAAGTTGAAATAGCTTTAATTTTTGCATGATCAACCTCAATCCCACGTTTTGAAATCACATGCCCTAACACCACCCCTTCTTGAACCATAAAATGGCTCTTTTCCCAGCTTAAAACTAAGTTTGTTTCAATACATCGTTTCAACACCTTAGTTAATTGTTCTAAGCAAGATTCAAAGGAGGTTCCAAAAATTGAGAAGTCATCCATAAAGATTTCAAGTGAGTCCCCAACCATATCTGAAAAGATACTCATCATGCACCTTTGAAAGGTGGCTGGGGCATTACACAACCCAAATGGCATTCGCCTGAATGCAAAGGTACCATAAGGGCAGGTAAATGTGGTCTTTTGTTGGTCTTCAGGGTGGATGGCAATTTGATTATACCCTGAATAACCATCAAGAAAGCAATAAAATTTCTGACCTGATAACTTCTCAATGATCTGATCAATGAACGGTAAAGGGAAGTGGTCCTTAGAGGTAGCTGCATTCAGCTTCCTGTAATCAATGCATATTCTCCACCCAGTGACAGGTCGGGTGGCAATTTCTTCCCCTTTTTCGTTTCTGACTATCTGAATCCCTGCTTTCTTGGGAACGGTCTGTGTTGGGCTTACCCAAGTGCTGTCAGAGATGGGATAAATGATACCCGCATCCAGCCACTTCAGAACTTCTTTCTTTACCACTTCTCTCATGTTCGGGTTAAGCCTTCTTTGTGCATCTCTTGCCGGTTTTGCTCCCTCCTCTGTTATGATTTTATGCATCACTATTGAGGGACTTATTCCTTTCAGGTCTGCAATAGTCCACCCAATTGCAGCCCTGTGTGCAACCAAAACTTCCATCAAAGCTTTCTCCTGTTCCTCAGTCAAACCTGCAGAAATAATAACAGGAAGAGTATCATTAGCACCAACAAAAGCATATTTTAGATGTTTAGGTAGTTCTTTAAGTTCTAATTGTGGTGGTGTCTCTAATGATGGTTTCAGCTTTGTGTCAATGTGATCTGGCAAACTCTCCACATGATAAGACCAAGGTGGTCTTCCTTCTCTCACTGCCATAGCCTCCACCTTTGCATCCTCTTCCTCGAGTTCCTTGACTGTCTCAGAATATAACCTGCCAAACAAAGCACATTCTACCATGGACTCGTCCCCCTCATCATTAGGAATGTAAGGAGGAACGCGTCCGTCAATGATGTCTGCCATAAAGCATTCATCACTAACATTGGGGTTAGAAACATTACCAAAAACACTTAACCGCATCTTACGGTTACCAAAAGTCATATCCACAGTACCTGTCCTGCAATTAATCTGAGAGTCAGAAGTAGCTAAGAATGGTCTGCCAAGAATCACAGTCGGTTGCTTGGTTTTATCAACAGAAACATAATCAAGGACCAAGAAATCGACTGGATAATAAAACTCATTAACTTTCACAATCACATCTGACAATACTCCCCGGGGTAGCTTATGAGTCAAGTCAGCCAATACCACAGTAGTATCAGCCTTCTTAAGTGGACCGAACTCATACTGGTCGTACAAGCTCCCCGGTAGTATACTCACACTCGCTCCAAGATCCAGAAGGGCTCGTGTCATTTGAAAGTCACCAACTTGAATTGAAATAATTGGTGCCCCTGGATCTTGTAACTTTTCAGGCAGAGTGCCTGAAATTATTGCACTCACATCTGCTGGCATGTCAAGTTTCTTTGGAATTTTATGATTTCTTTTCTGAGTGCACATATCTTTCAGGTACTTTGCATATGCAGGAATTTGTTTAATTGCATCTAAAAGAGGTAGATTGATTTTAACTTGTTTGAAAACCTCCCACATTTCATCTGATTGTGGGCCTCTTTTATTAACTGTCTTTTTCTTACCAGGATCAATGAGAGCTGCAGGAAAAGGGATGGTATTACCCTCCACACCCTTTTCTACAACCTGGTTGGAATTATTGATCAAAACACTTTTATTTTTGGTTTTTTCTTTTTCTAAAGCAATTTTAGGTGTTTTGTTCAATTCCACAATTTCATGTTCATCCTCACTATCATCACTACCCAAATCCTCCACCACACCCTCAACAAACTGTAGTGGGGTTCCCACTTTATTATCATAAACCTTACCATTGCGAAGAATACTTACCTGGTTGATTTGCACATTCCTTGCATTCCTTGAGCTTGATTGCTAATGTTGAGGATTAATGGTGGTGTCACTAGGTAGCTTCCCTGGATCTCTCTTAGACATATCTGCAGCCAATTGCCCTACCTGTTATCTCAGTACGTGTCGACAATCAGGTGCGTGTCGCTTTCTTTTACTTTGTGTTTGTAGTTTATTTTTTATTTATTTTTTATTATTATTATTGTTTTTTCTTCTATGCTATCTGTTAGTTTAGTCAAGTCTAGTATAGGTTTATTGTGGCTGTTGCGAGAATTTGTTGGTTTGTGTCGCCTTATGGCGATGGAGTATCTCGTGTAGGCTCCTTCGGTACCTTTCGATATAGGCGTCTTCTTATTTCCAAGGTTGACTTGTTAAGGTGGTCTAGAGTAGAGTTGTTAGGCTCTTGTGCTTTAGGCGTTTTCTTGTTCTGAAGTAGATGTGATGATGATATAAGAGGGACGAGGATTCTGAATTGCTCTTGGTTATACAAGTCGATAAGTTAAATGTGGCGCCTTGCTAAATTGATATCATGTCATAAGTGTTGAATTTGTTTGCCAAGTACGCGATGTGTTGCTTAGGCCAATTGAGGACAATTTAGTTTAAGTGTGGGAGGTGGCAGTAGCGGTTCTGAGACTCGTTAAGGTATGATGAATAGTCGGCTAATGAATTGGGGATTGCTAGAATTGATTTGAATCGCAGGTTTAGAACGCTTCGCCCGTACTCAATCTCCATTCGGGCGGGAATGTTCTGGATATTCTATATGTGCAAATGAGTATCCCGAAAAAAAAAAAAAAATTGGTTTTTTTTAGTGTTTCTTTAATTATGTTATTGTTTTAGGTGCGACCGCGACCGAAATGCTATACGGTCGCAATGTTTTTCAGTTAAAAATAAAAAAAAAATTATTAAAAGAAAAAAATTAAAAGAAAAAAAAATAGTTGCTTATTTATGTTTACCTGACTGATTTGTATGTTTTTAAACTGTTTTGCAGGATGTCAGGCAAGGGATCGTCTAGTGCGGCCGTAGGGGCCAAGCGAAAAAGAGGACCAAAACCGAGGCCACGAGGTGAGCCTGGACCGCGAGTTACAGCGGTTTCTAGGAGTATTCGGTATGCATTACCTGAGGTTAGGCCACAGCCTGGGGACCCGGTAGAGCCTGTTGAGGACCGGATTTTAGAGGAGCACACTTTATTGCAGTTTGCTGTTAATTCTAAGGAGTTAGAAAATTGTCAAAAATATGTATTGATTCCAGAGTTGAAGCATAGGAGCATTAATATGGAATTGGTTGGAATCTTAGGGGAACATGAGAGAGTGGAGGAGTTATTGGGGCCTAAATGAATGACTTTGTTAGAGTGTGATTGGCCACAGTACAGAGAGTTGACAGTAGAGTTTTATTCCACTTTTAAGTATAACGCCGACCTGTTTCACGAGCAACACTCAGTGTCATTTTCACTAGGGAGGCAACTTTATGAGTTGAGTGTGCCTAGATTTGCAGTAGCTATGGGTGTTTACACCAAGGAGGAAGTACAAGCACCTGGATTTGCTAGGTTACTGAGAGGAAGTTATAAGAAGAAGAGGACAGGTGGGGTATCTTCTAGTGATCTGAGTGTGTTTTGGGAGACGATTGCCGAGGGGGCATTTAGTGGCCAGGGTGCTGAGTCGAGTATTCGTGATCCAGTTATTAGATATATTCATAGGATCATAGCATGTACTCTTGTCGGTCGCAAGGGGGGAGATAAGGTTACTGTGTTGGATGCGTTTTGTTTGTATTGTATCTTTGGTCGACGGGAGGCCAATTTGGCGACTATCTTATTATCATCATTTGCCAGAGGTGCTAGAGGTGGAGCTGAAGGTTATTTGAGTTTAGGTCCTTATGTGACACAGATTGCACAGAGCTTGGGGGTGTTTGAGAGATATCCGAGAGAGCAGTTGACAGAGGGACCGTCGACCATTTATTATAGTGTAGATGATTTGAGGACTGCACAGATAGTGACATATGATGAGCCACCGGAGTGGGAACCGGTGAAGCCAGGGCCACAGGTACCACCACCTGAGGGGACAGTTGCTGCTGAGACTATACAGAGGAGCGTGCCTATTGCTCGACAGCGGGTTAGGCCATCTATTGAGCGCCCTAGTCCCGTACCCCCCTTGTGTGCGCCACCACCACCGGAGACCGTGACATTAGAATATGTAGTGCAGAGGATTGATGGGTTAGATGAAAAGGTTGTTATGTTTACGGATATGATGAGATTTATGATGCATGGCATGGGTTTGAAGATACCAGAGCGTTTTAGAGCATCAGGTGACCAGACAGGCACGTCATCCGGAGGAGATCTGACAGATCAGCCCGAGCAGACAGGACAGTGACAGCATCTAGCAACATCAACCGGTTTATTTTGATTTTTATTTTTTGCTTTTGTGTACTTTTCCCTTTATCTTGTTTTGATTATCATATGCCTGTATCTAAACTAACACATCAAGGGAAATTGTACGGGGAGACCGGTTGGGTGGTTTATATTATATGATATGTTGCTGTTATATGTGTGTTTTGCTGTTAGAATATTGAATAATTGCCGCTTTTGTCCGCGAACGGAATGCTATACGGACGTTTTGGAGGGCAGAGGAGCACGACTTTCAACAGCATCGTCGCATTTATCAGGGGAGTCTGTTCCGATTTTATGTTTCTTTTTAGTTTTTTGTTTTTTTTATTTTTTTTTATTTTTTTTTCCTTTTCGTATTTTACTTTTGTTTGTGTGTTACCATTCCTTTAGCACATTGAGGACAATGTGTCGTTCAAGTGTGGGGGGGGGGGGGGGGTGCTATATGTCTTTTAGAGTGTTTTTTTTAGTTAGTTTGAGTCAGTTTTGAGTAAACAAAAAAAAAAAATTAAAAATTGAAAAAAAAATGTCCTAAAGCGGTCTGATCGGGCATGAAAGCGACTGTTTCAATGCTTTCATTCTGTCTTTGCTTGTGGTGTGTGGGTCCTTAATCATGGTTCAATTCCTTAGAACAGATATATGAATCGTTTTCAGCAGGTATTTTTGAGAAAATGTTTAGAATTTGCCCGATTAGGTGTAACGAGCTGTCGGTAATAAATACATGCACACATCGGTAACCCATTTCCACACTTTGGTGAGATCTTGAGCCTACTAGATGATAGATTGATACATATATATTTTCATTTGTTGAGTGTAGGCCATATGTTTCTCTGTTGCAGAACTTGTGTGATTTGATACATGCCGAGGTTGTAGACTAGATATGCACATAGATGATAAAGGCAATTTAGGTTTCTCCCTTTTCTTTTGATACCCATTTATTTGTTATGTGTTGACCCGTTTACCTAAAATCACCCTTAGTAGCCCATGTTGAGCCTATATCCTTTCATTTGATTAAACCTATTACCCAAATTGACCTGTTTACCTGTGTGTAATAAATTGATGACATCCATCATGTTTATGTTTGTTCAAGTGATTGAGTTATATTTGAGTTGTGAATGAAAAAAAAATATATAGAAAAAAAAAAGAAAAAAAAAGAAAAAAAAAAGAAGAAAAGAAAAAAAAAATAGAAGTAGGTGTTATGGGTCAAATATGCCCAAAGTTGTGTGATTACTGTATTATGTTGCTTAGTGAATAAGGATGGTCGTTCAAGCGTGTTGAAACCTTTGTTTTAAACCAATTGTTAGCCAAATATTTCCTACCTTTACCCGAAGCCCAAAACCCGTAAGTCCTTTAGATATGTGCATTGTCTATAGCTAAGATGTGATTGTCATACAAGTCTATGATAACAGGGTTACATGTTTGGTTCTGAGTGAATAATACTAGCGCATCACATGCTAGTCCAGATATTAAACCGAGTGGAGTGAAAAATTGTGAGGGGTGTGTTGCATGAGAATAAAAAACCGAAAGCATGTTAGACTTAGTTGGGTGAGTTCTGTTTTTAAAATTGTGCATCATGGTTGCCTGTTGAATTAACACATCTAATGATGATCTATGAATGGAGTATGACTTTGGACCCTAACTAGTGCATGGCGGGGGCGTTTGAGGTATTTGTTACTTGTTCGTGGTAATGTTTTGAGCAGATTTGCTTGAGGACAAGCAAAAGGTAAGTGTGGGGGTGTGATGTGTTGCCAAATGCATCACATTTATATATTAGTTTTGTATAGTTTTTAATCGTTTATCGTTCGTTTATAGTGAGTCTTAGATACTTATTTATGTCTTGGTATTAAACAGGTGTTCGTGGGCTAAAATGAGTAGAAAAGAGCTTAGTTGGAGAGGGGACGAGCATTCGATGAAATTGGAAATCAAAAAAGAAACAAATCTGGAAGAACTGAAATTAGAGACCCTCTAATTTCATTAGAGGTTGCTGGCGGGTCTCCAAGAAGTAAAATAGAAGAAAATGACGATTTTACCCTTAATGAATTGTGGTAATTACTGAAGATACCCCCGCGACATTTTAGGTTGTTAGAGACCCTCTAATTCCAGAAAAAGTTATTCATGGGTCTCTAATACCTTCCAGACCAACAAAAAGCCCATTTTCTTGGTAAAAACCTAATCAGCCGTTTGGGAACAATATCTTCGACTTCCAGAGCTTCTAAGGGGCGATTTTTAAGAATTTTTACAGTTCCATTCATTCCGGTTGATGCCAGAGCAATCCAGAACAAGTTTTGAAGCCGAAATCATGATTATGAGCGGCTAAACATCCTGCGGTTTCTCCGGGTGAAAGATTCGGTTATTTTGTAAGGATTTTTCTGTTTTGAACTTTGTGCTAGGATCAGGTTTCATGAACATACTTATGTGTCTTTGAATCTGGTTGTATGTTTGACTGATTTGAACAGTTTGACTGATTTTCACAATTACAATTCGTTATCGTTTCTTGGTTTTCTTGCACTAGGAATAATTTAACCTTGTGATTTGTGTTTTGATGTTGAATTGGGTTGAACAACTTAAACAGGATCATGTCTATGTGATTGCCTAGCTAGGTTAATTCAGATTGTCTTTACAGTTACCGAGTCAGAAACCCGGAGTGACCGTTTTTCCATATTATTGTCTTTTATAAAACTCTATTATCACTCGTTTTGCAGCACTGCAGCACTTTTACATTAAACTTCATAAAAATTAGTTTAGTTAATCTTAAGTTAATTAGTAATTAGTAAATTAGCACTTTCCACAAACTCCCTGAGGTTCGACAACCCTACTTCCTATACTGCAGTCAGTTGTAGCTAAGGAGTAGTTTTTATTAATTTTTTGATTAGCACTTCGACACGCGATCAATACCGTCAGCCAAATAGTACCCGTGTGGGTAGTAGTTTCCATTAGCGTAAAAACACGCCTTTGCCGCCCGGCCAGAAATAAAATCTTCAATAATAGGCGACCCCTCAAAAACGTTTAAGTCGTTGCATGAACCCGCAACGCCAAAGAAGGCCGACCAAACCCAAAGATCGACTGAACAAACCGCTTGAAGAATAATTGATGGTCCTTTCTGGTCACCACGTGTGAATTGACCTCGCCAAGCGGTTGGGCAATTATACCAACGCCAGTGACGACAATCAATGCTACCCAGCATTCCTGGTAACCCATGTTCATTGTTATGCACCTCGTAAATTTTCTGTAAGTCGTACCAAGTGGGCCTTCTAAGATACCGGGCTCCGTACAACTTTATTATTCCTAAAAAATTAAATACAAAAATATATAAAAAAGTTGATCTAACTATATATAAAAATATATAAAAAATTGATCTAACTATATATGTGTTTTGTGTGTGTTTTTATAAATGTGTTTTGTGTGTGTTTTTATAAATGTGTGTAGTGTAATGTGTGTAGTGTATATATAGAAATTAAAAAAAAAAAATTAGCCGTTCAAATATTAACGGTAATATTACCGTTTGAGTTGTCCACGTGGCCCAATTTGATTGGGTGGTCCTTCTTTGATCCGGCGCTATACACAAAACGCCTGCCCCCAAAATCCTTCTATAGCGCCCCCCCGTAATGGTGTTCCGGGCGCTATAGATCAAATTTTTGCAAGGGTAGCGCCCCACTACGGGTGGACTAATAGTGATTTACAAAAGCCACAACACAGAGTACAAGTACCGTCTACTTTTGTTTGCTTATGGCTTTACTTATATTTATTGCATATAATGTTATTTTATTCTATTGTCTATGTATTAATTGAAGGACTTTTAACATATATATGGCTCAATAACTTTTATGTTAACTTTATTTTCTGTCACTAACTTTTAGGTTAAGTTTATTTTCTTTCAATTTAACCATTAAACTTTTATCTTTTAGGATTTAAAACATTGGTCATTAACTTTTAGCTTAACTTTATTTTCTTTTAATTTGACCACCAAACTTTGACCATCAAACTTTTAGCTTTTATGATTTCAAACATTGACCATCAAACTTTTAGCTTTTAGGATTTCAAACTTTGACAACCCAACTTTGGCCACTAACTTTCTTACTAACTTATGTACTTTATTTTCTTCCAATTTGACCACCAAACTTTGACCGGCAAACTTTTAACTTTTAGGATTTCAAACTTTTATCATCAAACTTTTAGCTTTTAGGCTTTCAAACTTTGACCACCCAACTTTGGCCATTAACTTTCTTACTAACTTATGTATTTTCTTTTCTTCCAATTTGACCACCAAACTTTTAGCTTTTAGGATTTCAAACTTTGACCGCCAAACTTTTAACTTTTAGCCGCAAGTATTTTTTTGAAGCCCACGCGACAATAACAGTCACTTAATATTATCTTTTATGTCCACGAAACCATCCACAATTACACGAAAGAATGCAGGAAAATCGTTGCCCATAGTGCTACTAAACAGTTATGCACAACAAACGTGCCCCGCCGCTTTGCGGCGGGTTAACAAAAACCCTAGTTATTATTATTATTATTGTTATTATTATTATTATTATTATTATTATTATTATTATTCAAAGACTACAAATTGTTTTCACTCGTAATTTTCTTGTCACTGAATTTTCGAGCTGTTTTAAAATCTTTGAATGTTTTGATTCAAATAGATCCAAAACAAATATTAAAATCAACGTACGAATCTCAACGGCAAACCTGTGTCACGCGAACAAGTTGTCATTTTGTCATCATCCTTTGTTTTTTATTTTTAATATAAAAAGATGATGGTTGACCCGTTTTATGTCGATTTCATAAGTTTTACATACATTTGTTTTTAAATGCAAATTTCATTGAGGGGTCATAAAATCCAAATTTTGCTACCCAAGTAATGTAAAATCGGGTAGCAAAGAATGACACGACACGACACCAACAATTAGAAGTAAAACATAAAAATATATATTGTTTTAGAGGCTATGGTTAGCAAGAAACGATAATATTTTTAAAGGGAAGAACACGTCAACTTCATGCTTGATCGACGACATTAAATCGGAATCGTTTTGGTGGATTACAAAGAGGGCGAATGTTACCGGTTTGGACCTGCATACTTGGACCATCTTCCCAGATCTGGGATCTTGGCTAGTATAGTAAGGACAATTATGTGTATGTGGTATTTGGGCTGCCCTGTTCTGTTTAGCCGCTAGCTAAAGGTTCAGTTGGTTGTATTGTTACTTGAGGTTTATTGGTGTAATATAGTTGCGTTTGATTATTCAAAAAAAAGTATATTGTTTTAGAGTGTTGTAATGTAGAGGTAGAGGTGCACAAAAAAACCGGAACCGAAATTGGAACCGAAAAAAAAACCCGGAACCCGGTATTAAAAAACCGGAACCGGGTATACTCGGAACCGTACCCGACCCTACCCGCCGGGTACGCATAGGGTATAGATTTCTATGTAAAAAACCGGACCCGGAACCAGACCCGATTTATACCCGGTTCTACCTGGGTTTTTTAAATACCCGGAACCGGGTTGTACCCGGAATTTGTTTTTTCGAATACCCGGAACCGGGTTTTCCGAATACCCGAAACCGGGTTTTCCGAATACTAAAAAAGTATGTGTCAAGCGACGGTACTATTTGGCATTTTGATGTTGAGGCGGAACCGTGTATTAAAAAATCGGAACCGGGTTTTCCGAATACTTAAAAAGTATACTCAAAGAACTCTATAACCGCGTTATAATCATCTAAGTCGCACTACCATTCGACGTGATAGTATAAACGGAATTCAATACCCGATATACCCGGGTTTTTTCAATACCCAGTGTACCCGATTTTTTTCAAATCCCGATATACCCGAAACCGGTTCCATACCCGGAACCGGGTATTGAAAAAACCAGAACCGGGTATTGAAAAACCGAAACCAGTGTACCGGGTATGGTTTTTTATGCTAGGAACCGGAACTGGAACCGATTCTTTCAATACCCGGTCGAAGTAATATCTGACCATACCCGGAACCGGGTATTAAAAAAACCCGATTTGTGCACCGTAGAGGTATACTTAATGGATCAAAGCCCAAATATGTTAAGATCCAATCCATGTAAGACCAATCTAGGCAAGTGACAAGGTCAATTCCATAAGACTACTATGAATAGAATTATCATCCTATACATATAGACATATAGTAGGTGGTTCTTCTTCCCTAAACTCATACTACCACCACTTTTATACACAAGTATAGTTGTCTTTAAGTATGATAATGATCCATGACTGAGTTGAGCGTTAGAGTGTTGTACTGCTGTCGGAGCCACAACTCCTTATCCCTCCAATGAGCTTTTCATGTGGTTACGGTGAGAAAAGGAATCTGAAAAGAAGAAACCGAAGAGGTGTTGTTGTCTTCTCTTTCATCATCATGGAGCGTCTACGCTCACCGATCTCTTCTAGGTTGAAATTTGCTTCTTCAAGTATTACGATAATTTTATTAAGGCAAAAATGTCCGGAATTAGTTGTTCTGCTCTAGAGGTGCATGTTTAAACCAGTTTGGGATCCATAACAGGTATATATCCGATCTGATCCGTCAGTTTGAAATCTGTATCAATATATATTTGTTGAAACTAGTTAAAATGCATCTGATCCGAATAAAAGCTTGGTTTTAAATGATTGAGTTTTTTTTATATAAAAAGGTTTCTAATCTGAACCGGTTAGGACTGATACGATATTAACTTTCTTTAACTCTATCCATACCGGTTAAAAGTGAACCTCTATTGGATCAAAGGAAACACAATAAATATAAAACTACAAATCAATAAAATAATGTTGGATGAATATTGTAAAGAATAAATACATTGTTTAGTTTGTTAGTAAAAAACTACATATTTTATTTCAAAAGATGTTTGTATGTTACCATCCTCTTTTGACTCTTTCAAATATGGCCTATTGTGAGCCCAATTCATAGCTATTATTCAACCTAGTGACTATATATAGAGATACGGAAGGGAAACTTCAAGTGCCACTTGACACCATACATACCCTGTCAACAATAATCATATTATTCATCATCATAGATAAAGAAAAACACTATACAAATAGTCAACAAGAAAATATACAATCACACAAATAAAACTCCCTAAAATAAGTAGTAACAACTGCCTGAAAATACACCGAAGTAATCCATCGACGGCTCTACGCGGTGTTTGTAATATCTGTTCTTTATAAATCTAATGCAATGCATGAGTATATCGACTCAAGAGGTTTATTTTTCAGCCCTAGGAGATATCCGTGCTCTGAGTGGATTCTTCATGACAATAGTGAACTCAGTCTTCTCCGAAAGATCAACATGATACCCATCAGGAACAGTCCAATGGAAATACCAAATCAAATTGGCTACAAAATACTCCAAATGAAGCAAAGCCAAATCAGATCCAGGACATATCCTTCTTCCGGCACCAAAAGGCATCATCTTTATCCCTTTGCTTCCACTTATATCAAACACGCCATCATTCACTAAGAACCTCTCTGGTTTAAACTCCATGGGTTCATCCCAGACCTTCGAGTCTAAACCCATCTCACTCACCATAAAATTGATGGTGGCACCTTGTGGAATCGTGTAGCCTTGCACCTCTACCTCTTTCATGACCCTATGAGGCAACACAAAATGGTTTGGTGGGTGTCTCCTCAGCCCTTCCAAAATCACTGCTTTCAGGTACGACATTTTCTGTAGATCCTCTTCGTTTACAACAAATTCTGACGACGGCACAGTAGGTGGAGGTCCCACCACTGCCACGATTTCATCATAGAGCTTGCTCTGAATGCGAGGATGCTTCACTAGGTTGGCCATGATCCATTGTAGCGCAGCAGAGGTGGTGTCTGTACCTGCGTTAAGAAACTCGCTACACATGCTTGCCATCTCCATGTAAGTCAACCTTCCACCATTTCCATTGTTCACATCTTCTTTCGGAAGATGTAGATTCACTAGCGTGTCAACATAAGCCACGATTCGTTCATTTCCAAGTCGAGCCTCAGAATTCACCGATTCAATTCTAGACTTGATTAGCGGAACAATAACTTCATCTCTATCAATCCGAGATTTCTCAAACTCTTTCCATCGGTTTTTAAACAATATCTTCCCCAACTTTGGAAAAACAGTAAGCACAGAAAACCGCCCTGAAGCAAAATTTAACAACAACCTACGTTGTATTTTAACAATCTCATTGATTTTACTCTCGTCACACTTCTCTCCAAAACACATAAACACCAACAAACAAAACATTGCGTACTGAAAATGGTCAACCACCTTGATCCCATCAATCTCTTGTTGTCCTTGAAGTCGCCCAATCAATATTTGAAGCACCCACTTGCGCGCCCAAGAGTACGATCTAATGCATGCAGGATGCATAACCTCAGAGGCAAGATTCCTGCGAAACAACCGCCACGTAGGGCCATAGGAGGAAGTGGCGATGGTGCGTGTGATAATAGATTTAGGGCGGTCAGAGAAGACCGCGCCTTTTTGAACAAGGAGTTGATGGGCTAGAGAATGGCTGCCCACGAAGATGTTGGTTCGAAACCCGAATGAGAGAGTGAAGAGTGGTCCGTAGGTGTCCTTGAGTTTGATAAGAATAGGTTCGAAGTTTAAGAGTGAAGTGGTTAGTGTAAGGTATGTAGAGTGAAGGAACGATGGGCCTGGTGGTAGCTTCTTCTTCGGGCGATATATTATTAATCGGATAATGGCTGCGGTGCAGAGGGAGATGAGTATTACGAACCATGTCTCCATTGTTGATGAATGAAGGGTAAGTGGATCGGTTTGTGTAATTTATATTATCGATTTGGTTAAGATGATGTTAAATGTCAACGTTTGCTTTCGTATGTGTGTGATGAGTAGTTTCATAGATAATATATAAAATAACTCATGGATTTATTCAATGTAAACTAGAATTAAACCACTGATGTCGTCTTCGATCAAACGATCTTTTCTTCGTTACTAAGCTACCAAAATCATGTAAAATTATGTGCATCTTAATAGATGTGATTTATGTTAATAATTTGTTATGTACCCACGTAGCCATGCATGTGGCAGTAGTATTTAGTCATAATAATTAATTGGTGGTTAGTTATTTTGTTATGCTTTAGTGGGTAGTTCTTGAATACTATTAGTGGCATAGTGGTCGGTTATTTACGTAATGGTTGTATGGCTATATAAATGGCCTTATGTGTTTTTAGTGTATTATGAAGAAATGAATTAGTAAAAGTCTTGTTTCCATCTAATTTTCTATCAAGCTTCTATCTATTTTCTTGGATCAATTGTTTAACGATTAAGTTCGTAACAATTGGTATCAGAGCCGCCGTGATCCCCCTTCGGACCTATGGCTTCTCAAAAACTATCCAAATCCGAGTTTAGTCAATGGAGGGAATCCTTTGCGAGACTCGAGTCCCGGTTTGAAACCGTGTTCGCCGAGATCCGATCGACTCGAACCGCGTTTGAAGCCCTCAAAACCCATATCCCATCTCGACCACCAACTTCCGCATCCCTTACACCCACACCAAAGCCAACAACCGCTTCACCGAAATCTACCACCACTTCTTCTCGGGTTGTTCCTTCTAAACCAATCTACCTATGCTCTCCAAGTCCATGGACCCCATCAATACGTGTGGGTTGCACTAACAAAATTGTCATCTTTCATTCCAATTGCTTCGGTCTTGTAAGCGGAGAAGAATTCGAACAAGATGCAACCATTAAACGTGAATGGCACCCTCCTTGGCGCCTCACCATGATTTCTCCAAATTCTGTGGGACGGACCGAGTGGCGGCCGCCGTGGCATATCATCAAGTGTCTCCCGTTTTCATCCTCGAGGTCAAGGATAGTTCGAGCGGTGGGGAATGTTATGTACCCACGTAGCCATGCATGTGGCAGTAGTATTTAGTCATAATAATTAATTGGTGGTTAGTTATTTTGTTATGCTTTAGTGGGTAGTTCTTGAATACTATTAGTGGCATAGTGGTCGGTTATTTACGTAATGGTTGTATGGCTATATAAATGGCCTTATGTGTTTTTAGTGTATTATGAAGAAATGAATTAGTAAAAGTCTTGTTTCCATCTAATTTTCTATCAAGCTTCTATCTATTTTCTTGGATTAATTGTTTAACGATTAAGTTCGTAACATAATTTTGATTTTTAACTACATCTTTCATAAAAAAAATGTCAAATTTATATAAATGTTATGAATTATTTGCCACACATTATTTTACCTAATAACAAGTGAATGAATCATTTGTCAAACTTATAAACAAATGTAATATATTACTTGTCTGCTAGGGATGATTTTTGGGGCTTCGGACACGGTTTCTAACTGCGTCTTATGGTATCGTGTCTTAGATGCATCGAGTACTAGACGCGGTTACACAAACCACATCTTAGTAAGTGTAACTGGATCTTAAAATAAACATGACGTAAAAAAATCCGATAAGAATCGGAGCCTCTTAAACAACCACCATTGTCCATATAACTTCAAAGAAAGCATACATATGTTCAAAGCCGCTTACATATTGCGGAAAGTCAATTTCACTACATACATATACATATGTTCAAAGCTTACAAATCGGAACCATTCAAAATCGAACACTAGCTATAAGAAAAACCTAACAATTAACTTACAGATCTGGTGATGTACAAACTTCTTCAACGTTAGATACGGGGAAGAAGGAGCCACATCTAACCGTCACCATTCTCCAACCAATCTCCGTCTTTGCCACCACCATCATCTACCATCACTGATGTCCACCACCGTCACCTTTTGAAGAAACCCGGCCAACCTCCATCTCTGCCACCATCATCACCGTTGTCCACCACCGTCACCGTTTGAAGAAACCCGACCAACCTCCGTCTCCAAGCTCCGAACAACCTCCGTATCTGCCACCATTACTTCCGTCCATCACCATAACCGTTTAAAGGAACCAAAAAATCCTTTTGTCATCATCCTCGGACCAACCTGTCTCCACCACCATCATTGTTGTCAATCTAAAGTGCGTTATGTGATTTGTGGAGATAGAGAGAGATATATAGGTATTAAAGTCCGGATATGTGTGTTTGTGAAGAGAAAGAAAGACATCCAAATCATTCTCAACTTTCCAACACAAGTGAGCACTCCTTGTCGGATCTTGCATAAAATTTCTTCTACTCAGAGTTCCTTCAAGTTTTTACGTTTCAACCTGTTTGTATACGATGAGTTTATAAACCACCCATAAGTTCACAATGTATTTACAACTTCATTTCTTCCCACTTCCCACCAACTTGTTGACGTACCTGCTTAGGTAAATATATTATAAGAGTAGGTTACATGATTTAAGTATGTCTGGATTAAATTTTGTATATTTCACAGGAATAAATAATATAGATAAAAATAGAAACAAAGATACCCAACATCGACATCCTTATTGATTAATTTACATCTCCATATATTCGTGTGTATTAAAGTGTTCATATATTTGTACACTATGTGTATATCAACTCAAGTGGTTTGTTTCTGACCCCGAAAAGCAAGTTGTACTCTCAGGGGATTCTTCATGACAACGGCGAACTCAGTCTTCTCGGAAAGATCTACATGACAACCATCAGGAACACTCCAATAGAAATACCAAATCAAATTGGCAACAAAATACTCCAAATGAAGCAGAGCCAAATCAGAACCAGGACATATCCTTCTTCCAGCACCAAAAGGCATCATCTTTATCCCTTTGCTTCCACTTATATCAAACACGCCATTATTCACCATGAACCGCTCTGGTTTGAACTCTAAGGGATCATCCCAGATGTTTGGGTCCACACCCATCTCACCCACCATGAAATTGATGCTGGCACCTTCTGGAATTGTGTAGCCTTGCACCTCCACCTCTTTCATGACCCGGTGGGGCAGAACCAAATGCCCGGGTGGGTGCCTTCTCAGCCCTTCCAAAACCACGGCTTTTAAGTACGACATTTTTTGTAGATCCTCTTCGTTTATGATCGATTTTGGCTCTAGTTCCACCCCTTTTCGTGGCGGTGGAGGTGGAGGTCCTACGACTGAAACGATTTCATCATAAAGTTTGCTCTGAATTTGAGGATGCTTTACTAGATTAGCCATAATCCATTGTAGAGCAGTAGAGGTGGTGTCCGTACCCGCGTTAAGAAACTCACTACAAATGGTCGCCATCTCCTTGTGAGTCAGCCTTTCACCATTTCCTTTTTCCAAAAACTCTAGATTCACCAGCGTGTCAACATAAGCCACGATTTGTTCATTTCCTACTCGCGCCTCAGAATTACCCGACCCAAGTCGAGACTTGATAAGTCGAATAACCACTTCATCTCTATCACCACGCAACTTCTCCAACTCTTTCCATCGGTTTCTAAACAATATTCTCCCCAACTTTGGAAAAAGAGTGATCACTGAAAACCGCCCTGAAGCGAAGTTTAACAGCAAGTCACGATGCACTTTAGCGATCTCATGAATTGTACTCTCATCAAACTTCTCTCCAAAGCACATAAACACCAACAAACAAAACATTGCATACTGAAAATGGTCAATCACCTTAATCCCCTCGATCTTTTGTCGTTCTTGGAGGCGGTCAATTAATGTTTTAAGCACCCACTTACGCGCCCAAGAGTACGATCTAATACGCGCGGGATGCATGATCTCATAGGCAAGATTCCGCCTTAGCATCCGCCAAGTAGGGCCGTAAGAAGAAGTGGAGATAGTGCGCGCGATGAGGGATTTTGGGCGGTCAGAGAAGACCGCGCCTTTTTGAACAAGGATTACGTGGGAAAGAGAATGGGACCCGACAAAAATGTTAGGCCCAAAGCCGTAGGAAAGAGTGAAGATGGGTCCATATTTGGCCTTGAGGTTTATGAGAACGGGTTCGAACTTTAAAGGGGGGTTTGTTAGTAGGAGGTAGCAGGTGTGAAGAAGGGATGGTCCTGGTGGTAGTTTGTTGTGGTGTCTCCAAGTCCAACCGAGTAGTGTGGATCGGATTAGGGCGGCGGTGCAGAGGGAGACGATTATTATGAACCATGTCTCCATAGTCGATAAACGGAGGAAAGTGGTTGTTTGCAGGATGGTTGTGCGTAATTTATCTTATCGATTTGGTTAAGATAATATTAAAACTAGTCACCATTTGGTTTCGTATGTATTTGATAAGAATAATATTAAAACAAGTCACCATTTGGTTTTGTATATTTGATGAGACATTTCATGGATATATATTATAGGGATGTGTGGATTTTGTCAAAGTAAACTAATACTAATGATATCCTCCTCAGTCTACACCTGATCTTTCCTTCGTTGTTAAGTGTAATAAGGTACCTCCCCTTCGTTATTAAATATTTCAATCATTGTTACCTTACCCCCATAACCAAGAAACGTTGTTGTCTTCTTGTAACGTGTGTGAATGCGACTTTCAGAGGCTTAGGTAGTGTTTGGAGACCTCGTCCGGTCCGGTCCGGGTCAGGGAATTGGAACTGGAACGGGTTTGCATTGAACCGGGACTGGCCGAACCAGGACTTTAAAGGGGATGGACCGGTTTTTGATATATATTTCTTACAAATTTTACCCTATAAATTTATAATATTTATGGCACTATACTGTTCTTACATCCGAACCGACCGGTCGGACCAGTGAACCAGTATGGATACAGGTTCGCTGGTTCAATTCTGAAAACATTAGCCTTACATAGGGTTCCAAAAGGATATTACAAATTATAAAATGAATAGTGATAATAAATATTTTCATGATGGTGCTTATCGAAGAAATAAACTCATAAATAGATACCGCGTTTCTCTTAATTCATAACTAGTATTAAGCCGGGGGTGTGAAACCGTGCTACCAACATTACTGTGTATGGGTGTAGAACCGTGATAAATAGCAACCTAAAATTCACTAAATGTCAAAGAACTAAATGACAACCGAGAAGTGTAGGGTCCTAAACAAAAATTCACTACATGACAAAGCCTAGTGGTGTAAATCAAAATTAAGTAAATGACAAAGAATCTAAACAAGAAAATTACATTGGGTTATAATTAAAATTCGCTAATTAAAAAGCACTATATGACCACCGATCAAAGTACACAAGTGTACATAAAATTCACTAAAAGAAAAAAAAATGGTTCTTATTTTCATGACCTAAAGTGGAACATTGTGTTGCATTATGCATAAGGGATTAATTCATTATTGATTGCCCATAGGCTACGGCCATTTTGTTTATACTTAGGCTTAAAGGCGGCCCATTAACAAAGGAGAGAGTTGGTCACTTGATCCAATACCAACAACCGAGGCACGGAGCTAAATGGCTAGATGATTGATCACTTGAAACAATATTAATCCTACTGCTTTACACTAATAATTCTAAAATACTCTCCCTTACTCAAGTTTGGATCTAAAAGACATTTTTCTCTATCAATTGACATGTACCACCCCTAAGACTATGTGTTGTGGACTTGGGGCTCACCTTGAGCACAAACTCTATCCTCTCATGTCGCGACAACTGGACGATGACGTGTCACCGGATAAAGGAAGCAACTCGCTCACCTGACCCTGTTGTGGCTCACCTTGACCTCCCACGCTAGCAGCCCTCTAAAGAGTCGTTGCTCTCCAATCCCTCCCACGCGAGCATACTCATGCCAGCTCGCTTGCAGCCTCCCTCACGCCACCCCATTGTCGTAATCGCGAGCCACGTGACTCGTCTGCTCGGTCACGCACGACAACACATAGTCTAATTGATGGTTCCGAAGTCATGATTCCTTCTCAAAAGCTCCCACTTGTAAGTTAATATATTTCTGATACTTTAAACAATAGATACATTATACAGTTATTTTTGTTATATTATATACAAAACATAATTACTATGTTATCACATAATTTTTATATATGAAAAAAAATAGTATATCCATATAAAGATAGGCTTGCTTTGACTCGCGAGCCAACTAGCTAAGCAGGATATATGGGCCTCAAACTAAACTTGAGTTTTTTTTAGCTTGGCTTGTCTCAAGATTTTAACTAATAGGTTTCAAGTAAATCACAAGCAACTTGATTCGCGGTGACAAAGCCAGGATTTTTTTCTATGGTGTTTTTTTATATTTTCGTACTTGGATTTATAATAACCCGGTCTCAAAATTTTCGAATCGGTTCAAGTTGGGTTGAGTAGGATCAAATAACATAATAAAAACAATATCATAATAAGTACAATAACATTGTAAAAAAAAAAAAAAAAAAAAAAACTCATGTTCCAGTGTCTTTGGCTCCCCTCTTTGATCATATTTTCAGAATTGATCAGTCACATCTCGCAGTACCGAATTGTCCCTAAGTTACACTGATCGTGACTCTTCTCAACTTATATTCATCTCGTGGCTCTTCGATTTGTCTATGGAGGTCTCTTTTATTTAGGTTAAACAACTGGAATTATTTAAATGGGCCTTCTTGTTAGTTATTGTCTTAAAAACTTAAAAAGAAAAGAGCTTTTAATGGTGTAACCATACGTTAAATAAAATTAAGTAATTAACTTTAACTAATACACTATAAAAAATATATATAGGTAAAATATTTATATAGTTTTTCATGCTATTGGGGTCCATAGAGATAGCCCAAAGGGTAAGTTACAAATCTACTATAGTTAACTAGATTCTGTTATAGGAGATGAAAGCCTTAATTCTCTCGAGCATCAATAAATGATGTGATGAGATGAGATGCATTAAAGAATTTCACAATTGGATAAAACACGTAAATTGGAAACTACATTTTACATTGTTGTTCAATTGAATAACTCATGATTCTCTTGTAAAGGTGAATAGGTCATTACTAGTTAAATGATACCATATACTATTATTTAATTTAAAAAGTTTTGCATTAAGAGACTACTTCAAAAAAAACAAAAGATGCAGAACCATATGGGCTTTCTTATTTTTGTACATTGTAGACCTACAGATGCATGCATATATCAACTCAAATGGTTTGTCTTTCAATCCTTGGAGAAACTTGTGCTTGTAGAGGCTTCTTCATAACCACAGTGAACTCAACCTTGTCAGAAAGATCAACATCATAACCATCAGGAGCACTCCAATTAAAATACCAAACCAAATTAGCAACAAAATATTCCAAATGAAGCATAGCCAAATCAGAACCAGGACATATCCTTCTTCCAACACCAAAAGGCATCATCTTTATCCCTTTGCTTCCGGTTATATCAAACGCACCATCATTCACCAAGAACCGTTCTGGTTTAAACTCCATGGGTTCATCCCAGACCTTTGGGTCCAAACCCATCTCAGCCACCATAAAATTAATAGTCGCGCCTTCTGGGATCGTGTAGCCTTCCACCTCTACCTCTTTCATGACCCTATGGGGCAGGACAAAATGCCCCGGTGGGTGCCTCCTCAACCCTTCCAAAACCACGGCTTTCAAGTAAGGCATTTTTTGTAGATCCTCTTCATTTATAACCGATTCTTGCTCAAGCTCACCCACTTTTCGTGGTGGCGGTGGTGGTGGCCCGACCACTGCCACGATTTCATCATAGAGCTTGCTCTGAATGTGAGGATGCTTCACTAGATTAGCCATGATCCATTGTAGCGCGGTAGATGTGGTGTCTGTACCCGCGTTAAGTAACTCCCCACAAATACTTACCATCTCCGTGTCAGTTAACTTTCCACCATTTTTATCACCACCATCTTCCTTAGGAAGCTCTAAATCCACCAAACTATCAACATACGCCACAATTCCATCATTTTTCGATCCAGATTTAACCGACTCAATTCGAGATTTAATAAGCGGAAGCAACGATTGTTGTTGATCGCTACGAATTTGCATAAGCTCTTTCCATCTGGTTACAAACAACAATCTCCCCAACCTTGGAAATAATCCAAGAATATTAAACCGCCCCGAACCAATTAACAACAAAAATCGACGTTGCACGCTAGCGATTTTGTTGATATGATCCTCGTCTAGCTTCTCTCCAAAACACATAAACACCAATAGACAAAACATTGCGTACTGAAAGTGATCAATCACCTTTATTCCTTTAGCCTCCTTCTATAAAACATAGATTTAATTAAAACCTCGTAAGTTATTATGTATTATTAATCAACTATTTACAAGAATATAACAACGAAAACAACTACAAAGGAAAAATAAAAGTAAAGTAATACACTCAAATATACTATATTAATAATAACACCTGTTATGTACGAGGAAACATAACTACTAGTATTAGTGACACATGTTATATATGTCACATAACAATATATTCTATCTAGTACATGATCTATAAGTAAATAATATATTCTATCTAATACCTGATCATGTAAGCGGTTAATCAAGATATGTAGGACCCACTCACGGGCCCAGGTGTACGACTTCACTCGCGAAGGGTGGAGCACCTCCAACGCAAGATTGCGACGGAGGAGCCGCCACGTCGGCCCGTAGGAGGCAGAGGAGATGTTGCGCGGGGCCATGGTTCTCGGGCGGTCAGAGAACACCGCGCCTTTCTGTATAAGGATTTGGTGAGCTAAAGAATGCGTGGCCACGAATATTGAAGGACGAGAACCGATTGATAGAGTGATAAGTGGCCCGTATTTGGTCCTAAGGTTTCTAAGGGTTGGTTCGAGTTCGGAGAGGGAATTTGTTAGTAACAAGAAGGTCGAGGAGAGAGATGATGGTCCGGGTGGTAGTTTGTTGCGGTGGTTACCGCGAAAGAGTGATCGCAATAAGGCGGAAACGCAGAGTGTAACGACTAAGATGAACCAAGTCTCCATTGGTGATGATAAAAAAAGTGTACCAAATGATTGGGTATTTATATGCTATCGTCTTATCGATATCGTTCACATGTTTGCTTAAAAGTCGATGTCATCGGTTGCTTGTTTATCGTTTTAATTGTTGCGATTTTACCAAATTACCCCTTTTATTTGGAAAATATCTTAGTACGAATTTAGCACATATCGGAAAGTTCTCATGTATGACCCTATTAATTAGTTCCATAACTTTTCATGCAAGTATATTCTCGAAGTAACTACTTTCCGTCCAAGCTTTACACTGGCTTGTTTGTCAAGAAAAAATAATGAACTGATTGCAGAAATCTAGTACCATGATTCAAATTTAAAATAAAGTATTTATTATTAATTTCATGAAAAAGCTTAAATAGTGTTTGGTTCCTGGAATATAGCCGTATAGATTTGAAAATGATAAACGATTATATGAAGAAAACTATACTCTATAATGATATTTTTTAAACTTGGGTCAAAATATTTTACAGTGTAAAATAAATAAGAAAGGTGAAAGTGATATAAAAAACACAACATATCATGAAATATAACACAATATTGTGGAAAAAGAACACATTGAGTCGAAAAAATGACACACTGTCAGTAATAAAAAATTAAGACACAATGTCACATAAAAGACTAATGATATAACACAAATTTTAAAAGGAGAAATTGGAATTAAATAATCCTAACTTTGTCGGGTTAAAATGCAATAATCCCAACTTGAACATTAGAATCTAACAGACCCAACTTGTCTTGATTTTTATTTCATTAGACCAAAACTAACTAGGTTTAACCCAGTTAGTTTTCTGCCTACGTGATATGCCACGCGGAGATCACTTGTAAAAATGTCCAACATGGCAGCTGACGTGGGAAAAAATGTCTCGCGTGGCAGATGACGTGTAAAAAACCGGGCCCACGTTTAGTTTTATGCCTACATGGCAGATGACGTGTCATGCCACGTAGACAGAAAACTAACCGGGTTTAACCCGGTTAGTTTTGGTCTAGTTAATTAAAAACCAAGACAAGTTGAGCCTGTTAGATTCCAATGTTCAAGCTGATATTATTATCTTCCAACCTGACAAAATTGGTATTATTTAATTCCAATTCCCCATTATAAAACTACCAGCTAAAAATCAAAAAAGCGAAACCCTAAAAATTAAGATCGTAGAGTTCGATGAGATTATTTTAAAGCCGCTCGAATGAGTTCAATCGGACTCCCGTTTAATTACATTTCTATGACTTCCTATCTTTTTGTTCACTGTGTATTTGATCCTAAAAAGTAATACAAAAAAAGAATGGGTGCTCAAGTGTCACAAACCTAACCAGTAAGAGACCGAAATGAACCTTAACCATGTATCTATACTACATTATAAAGGAGGAGGCATGGGCAAATATGTCCAAGTTAAGATGGTATGCCAAGGGTTTCTTTACAAATTCCTAAATTTTACCACTTTTCTTCCCTAAATGCCTCTAGAAGATAATCACGCTACATGTTTTCCCATTATGTTCATTCATGCGTTAAAGTGGTTCTCCTCACAAGGGTTTCTCCTTCAATCGGTTACAAACTGTATATAGTTCGGGGCAGGCAAAAAGTTTATAACACCCGCATATGTCAATAACCCTGTCCTCAAGGCTGAGCAAGATGCACAGGTATCTATCGATAGTTGATTGTAACAAAGTTTTTTTGTAAATGGCACACTAAAAGCAAATATATTGAGGTGTATTTTGTAATTTCAATATCACACAAGTAAGCCTAATAAAACCTTTTTGGTTAGAAACTCTAATTTGGGAAGTTCAATTTTGGCAAATGTCAAACTAAGGTTCTTTAAATGTAGTAAATACGATTCAATTCATAATGTTATACTTTCGATTTTTACAATAACCCTGTAGTAGAATGGATCTTTCAACGAATACAATAGTATATATCATATATTTTCTTCTTACTAAAGATGATTTTTTTTAAATAATTGGCTTTGTAGATGTATGTTTCTGTTTTTCTTATATCCTTTTGTTCTGTAGGTAAATAGACATCTTTTTTAGATGCCCTAATTTATGACATCATGTGGTTTTTAGGAGTAAGGGATTTCAGTACATGCAATGATATTTTCCTCATGACACATGTTTTGGAACTGTTTTATCCAAAATATTTATGTGTCTCTTTTGATAACATTTGATCCCTTAGCAATGAGACCGTGTGTCACCCAAATTCTGCATATTTACATTTGTGTCATTATTTTTATAGAATTGGTTTTAGTACGTTTACCTAAGACTATAAACGGTAAAAATGAGCAACACTATTCAGCTTGATGACCTCGCAAAACTTATTCATAGACAAGTGAATCACCCTTTTTGTATTATTAGTAAAACACATGGTCACATTAGTTAATCATACCTAACCTAAACATTTATACCAACTCTTGTCATAAACAACAGACAATATAGGGGTATGTGAGTATGTCATGTAGTCTAGAACCAAAATTATCCCGTTGTATGTTTACAAACTTGTTACAATTGTTTTAGGTAAGCTTGCAAAACAAGCTGGTCTGAAGGCTATTTGTTCGGGATTTGAAGAGACGACTAAGCTGGCCATATGTTTGAGTGATGGTTAGTATGACTTGTTTGTCTGTTATTACATGCTTAAATTGATATATGGTTTCATAGACTTCACATTAGGATGTTGTAACACCCCAACCGATGGCGGAAACATCGAGGTGTCACGTAGTGATGATTGCTCAATAGCTCATGGTACTAAAATGTAAATTTGATTACATTGAATATAGTTTAATACATTGAAAAGAAATTCAAGTTACAAAGATTCTAAAGCGACAAGTCTAACTAAAGTACAATAAAGTCAAAACTTAAATATAAATCCAAAGCTTAAAAGAAGCGTCTCAAAATAACCTGAAACATGTACAAAATAATTTTGTCAACACATATAATGTATTGGTGAGCATACCCTGTTTGAATACATATAGTAGAAAAAGTGTTTAGCAATTCATGTGTGGTATCATTTGCAATTATGTAATAAGTAGTATCAGTCAAAACCAACCCTAAGACAAGACAACACATGAAAACCATTTTTAGTATAATGAATCACAAGACAATGACCAAGGTCTCTCAACAGAGTCACAAGGGGTATATACCATAGTATTATTCATTGAAATGCAAGGCCACAACGGTTAATGATTTTGACAGCCATAGATACACACAAATTAACATAAAGCAAACACACATGAGAATTGCATTTAATAACAGAATAACATTTTGTCATAATGTACATGAGTAGCCCCAAAAGAGTAAAACATGAAAAAGGGGAAAGATATACTCACAGTTTTGCTAAGCGATAAATCCAACAAAGTTCGTCGCAAAAGGCTTAAGAATTTCGAAGAACTCAACCTATATGTTTTGAGAATACTAATGAGGAAAATGACTTAAAAGTCTAAGGCATCTATAATCTAGGGCATTAGGGTTTGCTAGACTTATGTAGGGAAGATGAAGTTTTAATATATCTTAAATTTAATAAAATGTTAAATAAAGTATATCATGATTTAAGATTTAACACGTGACGAAGAAATTACTATGTTTCCACTTATAGGAATAATTTCTATTTTATAGAAAAATATCCATAAATCATAGTTTAGTAATTTACAGTTAACGAAACAATTAATAATATCTAATTAAATGTAAATAAACTAAAAATACAAGATATGATCCAAAAATGATATTTTTATGAAAAATAATTATTTTCTGATGTATAACAGTGAAAATAATTTTTTCCATAATTTTTCTCAATTTATTTGTATTTAAAATAAATTTAATGAGTTTAAATCATGTTTAAATGATTAAAAATAGGAAAATTAATAAAAATATTTGTTTTCTGATCCAATAATTTTTATTTAGGTTCATGATCCTTAAAAAATAATTTTCCAGAAAATTTGAGATTTAAATCATTAAAAATGGATTTTTAATCAATTAATTATGATTAATAACATTTAAATTAATAAAAATACGAAAATAATTTATTTTCCAGAAAATTTTAATGTGATAATTTTATTTATGGTGTCAAGATGGTACTCCAAGATTTCTATAATTTTTGGAGTAAAAACGAATTTATTATGAATATTATAAGTTTATATATATTAAGACAAATTTGATAACAAAAAAAATAATAATAGAAAAAGATAAACAAAAATCTGTAAAAGGGGTGAGGTTGCCTGGGTTCGAACCCGGCTCCTTCCCTTCATTAAACAACAGTTCCACCACTGCCAAGGTTGTAAAAATCCTGATTAATCACCGATTAATCGGTGATTAATCGTTAGTCCCCACTTTACTGATTAATTTTGAGCTAATCACTAAATTAATCGGTGGCGGTCCAGGGTTGTAAAAATCGCGATTAATCACCGATTAGTTGGACCAAATTCGTCCTACTCGGACCTTAAAAACTCAAAATTAGGTCAAAAATGAATTCGAACGGGTCAAAACTGGAGCAAATCGATCAAATCAAACAAGTTCTTACGTCAAAATTGGATATGATAATCCATGATTTAGAACCAAAATCGATGAAACTCCATGAACCCTAGTTGTGTTTGATGGTTCCGTACGATGAAAGAATGAATGAGAGGAAAAAACGAGATATGGTGGACGATGGAGGTGATTAGGGTTATTTATGTTTTGGTATTTTAATATTTAATCCCAATCCATATTCACTAGTTTATATTTGGCGCATAAACTTCTAAATTTATACATATAAGATATAAAATTAACATTATATATGTATAAATTTGGAAAAATATATACAAAAATCCAATCCGATTAATCCCGATTAATCCTGGTTAATCCCGATTAATCCCTAGTCGGTACCTCACCGGCCGACTAGCGCCTAGCGAGTTCTACAACCTTGACCACTGCAACACAAGCACATCATGTTGACAGATTTAGTTTATAATTATATTTAACACATAAGGTAAACTTCATCTTCTTCCTCATGAACAAACCCTAACCCTAGAATTCCTTAATCATCAATTCGATAACCATAGCCTCAGTTTATATAGGGCTTTCGAAGAGTATATAGCGACTAACAAAACGGCATAAAGAGATCGAACTTACAAATGCGATTAAGGGTCGAAAAGAGAAAGAAAGAGCTGAAACTTTGAGGCCGATTCCGAAGCTTTTAGAACACGATTCAGGCAATATTATAGTGGGTTTGAAATGTTTAAAAGTCTAGGAGTGTCGTGGAATGATTGATTTATACGATCGACAAAAAAAAACGAATGCTTGAATGATTTGTTTTAAATCCGATCGGTTACTATCATTTGGTGATTCAAGCTCTTTAAATTCGCGTTTTTATCACTTTTAAATGCAGGAAATCGTTTAAAACTCGATGAAAAACGTATGGGATTAAAATCTTATAATAAAGATCATTAAAGGTGGGTCTTGATTGTGATCGAACTAGTAAGCTTAGTGTTTGAATGATATATATACATACAGACGTAAATATTGCTGTATAGGGAATGATATATAAACTATATATGGATAGGTTTATAGTTGTGGACGTGTGTGTGCATATGGATAATATGAAATTCAAACTTAAGTTACATTAGAATTCAAAGTAAATATTGAAATTACATTTTATATTGACAATGACATAACCAAATTAACGATTACAGTTTCAATAATTGAATAATATAGAAATAAATAGATCATAATAATAATAATAATCTATATATTTTAGAAAGTAACGGGATGTTACAGATGTTGTAGGAGTCAATTTAATTTGTTCAGTGAGTATGTTGAAAAAGCATATAGATGAGCGAGCAGCTCTAAGAATGGCTCAAAACAGGCCGGCTATCTTTTAAGTTTTTCATCCATTTTTTATCGTTATAAAAAATAGGTAATGATTTAGTATGAATATGAAAATAACCGATAAAGTACATAACAATCAAATGGTTTAAGAAATTCTTAAGAGTCTAACTCCTGTATCGGCTTCATAAGGAAAAATGTGGCCAGTAAGTCTCTTGGGTCACTGGTTCAGTTCTGTGCATATGTACATTATGTTTCTCAATCAGAATGTTTTTTTTTCTGTTGGTTTTGCAGAGTGGATGTAAATATGTCCCTCAAGATGTTGGTACTGCAATAGGGCCCAGATACAACGAAAGGATTTTGTTCCAACAATTGACATGTACGGCTACTTTTTTTTCTTGTGATGGTCAGAAGAACACGCGGAAAGATAAATAAAGCAACTTTGCAGAGCGTTAATAGGGTACGAAGTGACGCACACGCAACGCCAAGTAGTACGGTACGTTTTAATTTTCTGTTGATAAGGTTTTTTTTATTTTAATTATTTAATAAGAACGACAAGGTGCGGCCGAGGACGCTGAAAAGAGTAAATCATGTTGTAAGGAATCTGGCAAAACGTCGACACAATCTGAAAGTGGACTATGTTCTTTGTTTGGGAATGTATTATCGCCGGAAAGAGTAATCATGTTGTAACAAAAGTGGCAAAACGTCTAGAGGATCCGAAACTGGACCGTCTTGTTTGTTTGGGATTGTATTATCACTAGAGTGGGCCTTTTGCGCTTTATTATAAGGGAGTAAACATTTAAATTACCTCAAATTTTAATGTGCTGTTATCGAAGAAGTTATAGCAAACAATATGAAGTGAAAGACATGGTTAGTGAAAATGCACCGTGGGAACCAATTGATGATAATTCTCCTTGAACAGGTACGCCACCTAGGTGACAGGATCATGTCGCTTTTCAATGGAGTGTTTGGTTTGGAACCCATTTGTGGGAACAACACTGCAACCTGATGTGCTATTTTCAGAGGACTTATACATGACCTCAACTTTTAATTTGTTGTTTTCAGAGGACTTACGCTATGTTCCAAAGAATTAAAAAGGAAAGAAGAGAATGGAATTGGAAGGATGTTAAAAAATGTGGTGTTCTCGAGTTTTATTTGGGGAGAGAAACGAAGAGAAGAGGAGGGAATTAGAGGGGTTTTCAACCATTAGAGCTAGGCAGTACAAGAAAGACTATGGTGATACATTTGTGTTTTTTGAGCATTTGGTGCTCGATTTTGTGTACGATAACAGATTTAGGAAACATTTTCTAAAGGAATTCACAATTTCACTAAATACATTAAAGAATACAATATAATCCATCAAAGGAAGGCAAACGGTAAATAACCAAGGTAAATGAATTTCATTCATGAAGGATCATGTATTCTTTTTGTTAGGTCGAAAAGATGATGAAAGGAACAACCCGTGTGATTCTAACATGCTATTTTTGCCATAATGAAACGAAACTTCACTACCAGAGTGAAAGTATGTATCATTAGAGAAATATGGTTAGGATTTGACTGCCATGGCTAGGGAAGGGAAGCTTGAACCTGTCGTACGACGAGATGATGAAATACATAGATGCATCCAGATTCTCTCAAGGATAACTAAGAACAACCCTGTGCTCATTGGTAACCAAGTGTTGGAAAGACTGCAATTTCTAAAGGGTAAACTACTAATATATTATTTTTCGTATCTTACATGTATTCCACATTTGATTTTGTATTGTGTATAGTCTTGAAATAATTTCAAAGGCCAAGTAGTTTTAAGCCATAAAAATTTGAACTTTGAACTACAAAGCTTTTATCTTTATGTTGCCTTCTATTTGGCAAGCTTGCTCAGAGAATAGTACAAGTTGATATGTCTCAAGATCTAATGAACCGAAAGGTGTGTAGTAAAAGATTGCATTTGCATTCAACTGTCAATCTATCTTATCTTTTTTCCATTTGCTCATGCAACCGCCACATCACCAATATTTGCATAAACTGACTTGTTATTTATGTCTCAGTTGATATCCCTTGACATGGGTGCCCTCATTGCTGGATCTAAATTTTGTGAAGAATTTGAAGATCAACTCAAGGCAGTATTAAAGGAAGTCACAGAATCATATGGGCAGATAATTCTTTTCATTGATGAAATCAATACTGTTGTTGGGGCAGGTAACTTTTAAATGCATTCTTAGCTTATCTAGCATGTTCCATTTTAGAATTTGAGTATCTTTTTATAAACTGGTTGACCAGAAGAACAAGATTGTTGTTTCTTTTGACTGTTAAAAATTAAAAACAGACAAAGCAGCAGAAGGGCATATTAGGTGGTTCATGCCTAATTAAACTGGCATGGATGCTGTTGGTAGGTTTTAAAGAATGCCCTTTTGCCATTTTTTAAAAATTCCCAAGGTAAACATGTTTAGATAAGTAAATTTGGCTTTTTAGGCCCTTAGTCAACCCCTTCAAAATATGTAATATTGAGAAGATGAGTATCATAGGCTTGGACTTCAAACATATAGAGCAAAACACATGGTGCATAATCATATTTAAGAATCAAGATTAATAAGTAAATTCAGGTAGACCAAGTTTACTCTAGTTTTCTTTAGACATGAGTGTAGTCTTCAAACCCTGGATCCATATAACATCCTCAAGATCAAGTTATCTTGTAATTTAATGGACTAAAATGTGCTTGGGCTGTTAGTTTAAGTAAAAGCATTTGAATAGCAATCAAATTCCTTGTCAGCAACTATTGATCTGCAAGTTCATCTTCCAGGTTAAACTTGATTTGTTTATTAAAAAAATGTCTTGTTGATACTTCTGTACTTCTCTGTTTACTTGTTTATATTGATATCGAATGGTTATGTTTTGGTTTATCTGCTCTGTTTTGGTTTCTATGCTCATATTTGGTTTTGAGTTCAAGCTTGACAATACGTATCCATATGGTGGTTTAGTCTAAATTTGTGGAAAATTATATAGAAAGATTTGGGAATAAAAATGATCTATTCTCATATTTGGTTTTGAGAACAGTGCTGATGACTAAATTTTGATGGTCAAAGAAGTTCATTTTTATATATAGTGAAATCTTTTTTTATACTTGGGTGTCCTGTGTACACGTCATCCCTTAGATGTTGGAAGTTAAGGACATATGGTTGGACAATTTAGATAGTGTGACATGAAAAGTTAAAAGAACTTATACGTTGGATCTAGAACAAATATAGTTTCTTTTTAAAGTTTAAACAATGAGGAGAAATGGATTAATTTCATATACATCGTTTTGCATTCAAAGACAATTTCATATACATCGTTTTGCATTCAAAGACAATGGAAGGAATACAGTATGTTTTTACACTTTTCCTACAACTTGGTGGGCTAACATGGATACGTTTGTGCATTGTTCAAAAAAATATATTTATCTTAACCGTCCCGCAGCAACGCGCGGGTTTCCCACTAGTATAAATAAAAGCCAGACCGAGGACTTGAACGGATATGCTGGTTGGTTTCGGTTGCAGTCTAAATTATTGGGCTGTATGATGCAAATTAAGTACATCTAAACCTTCTGTTGGACTGTTTTTGTTTGTTTAAGTATTGCACCTGGGTTTCTTTCAGTTACAGAACTGTTGAGCATCATTGAGTTATATATACCCCATCATTGAAAAATTAAGTTCATGCGAAGGAAACCTAACTCAACTGACTCGAGATCCCAAGATCTGAGTTCAATAGGACAACCTAATTGTATGAATAGGTGATGTCACTATGGGGGAGAGTTGTTGGAAACCCTATGCTTTATAAAAGGGAGTTCGCCATAGGAAATTGGTAAGTTTCCTAGTCCATTCTTAAAAGTGACAAGTTTGACGCTAAGCCTATGGCTTTTAATGATTCGACTGAGGTAACAATTCCTAGTGAATCACCTACGTGAGAGAGAAGTGGGGTCGCTTCGAAGATGTAACACCCCAACCGATGGCGGAAACATCGAGGTGTCACGTAGTGACGATTGTTCAATAGCTCATGGACTAAAAGTGTAAATATTGATACATTGATTAAATAGTTTATTACAATGAAAGAAAATACAACGAGTCTAAATGACAACTAAACTGAAATACAATGAATCAAATCTAAATCTAAATCCGAAAGCTTAAAGAATGCATCTCAAAACAACCTGAAACATGTACGAAAATAATTTGGTCAATACAAAAATGTATTGGTGAGCATACCCTGTTTGAATACATATAGTAGAAAAAATGTTTAGCAATTCATGTGTTATATACCGTTTGCAAATAGGTAATAAGTAGTATCAGTCAAAACCAAGCCTTGATGAAGAATGACTAACATATGAATAACCAACTGAATAATGAATTAACAAGACAATGACTAAGATTCTCTCAACAGAGTCTCAAGAGGGTATACCGTAGTACTATTCATTGAAATGCTAGGCCGCAGAACGGTTAATGATTATGACTAAGCATACACACAAATTCAGATAAAGCAAACACACATGAGAATTGCATTAAGTATATGAATAACATTTGATAATAATGTACATGAGTAGCCCCAAAATAGTAATAGTAAAACATAAAAAAGGGGAAAGATATACTCACTTTGGTAGTCTAGCAAAAGTCAACACAAAGTTGATGTGAAACTTGCAGGGAATTGATACGAATGAAGGAATTATGTTTGAACCCTTTTTTAGAATTTAAGAAAGGCCGGTATAAGTCAGGCTTGAATCACGCGTCATGAAGTCCTACAATATTACCGTGTTACATATTAAACTAAATGCTATATTATATTGTGTTTCGTTGCTTCCTTACTTGGTAAATTTATATTAATTGATCAACTTGCATGACTAAAAAAAATATAGAGAGAATAGTTGATTTATGATTTATATCAAATTGTGATACAAACCCCATTTTCTTATGAACTAAGAATACATCGTAGAACAATTTATAACTTGAACGATTTGGTATGAAAAATATATGCAATCCGTAGCACTCGATTTAATTGGCTAACAGACACAAGATTTAGAAATATAATAATGTATATAGGTTATAATAATATATTTAGATAAAAACTTATCAAGTTCATCAATTTTATAATATGAAAATATGTGTATACTTATCAACTAATAAAATATGGTTCTTGTTTATCATCTTACTGGAACAATTATTTAATAACATAACTAAAATTTACTTCTCAATGAAAGGCGTATCCTTCACATTTAAGTTCTTTTTTTTTGTTCATCGAAATGTCATATATTGTTCCCAGATTTCGACCATGAATGTATAATGCTTAAAGTGATACCTGATTAATCGACAAGTCTATTAGCACTTTGCAGAAACGGTAGAATGAAATCTGAATGCATACATCCTGATGGTGATAAGGTTGCCGAAAAGATTATTTATAGGGTTTGGCAGCTAGGTTCTGGTTATGGAGTCGGGATAGTACTCATGAACATTGCCTCTTGTTGCAGCGTTGTCTAGGCTCCATGAACCATTTTGGTGGGTGTCGTGGGCAATGAGGATGGCGTTGATAGGTGGCGACAGTTTACACGATAACAAAGATAGAGATGGCGTTGGGTGTGGAGACGTCTTAGATATGATCTTATCTTCGGTATTTATATGGCATAACACGCAAAGGTGTGCGGTGGTAAAG
This sequence comes from Ambrosia artemisiifolia, assembly GCA_032199755.1. NCBI lineage: Eukaryota > Viridiplantae > Streptophyta > Magnoliopsida > Asterales > Asteraceae > Ambrosia > Ambrosia artemisiifolia. The sequence continues at coordinate 5,238,389 of CM063519.1, forward strand.
ACGGAACTTGGACCGAAGAGGGATCCGAGGGAGGATGTGGTGTTGCGAGTTGTCGGTTTTGAGATCCTTGCTTAGTTTATAAATACCATAATGTTGATTAATGGTTACTAATTCGAATCATAATTGTGAATCATTGATTTTGATTGACTTTGCCGGTTACGAATTCAATCGGTTGTTTCATTCCTTGATTGCAAAGAAGTTATAGGAAGATGAAGCAAATTGGTTAATTTAAGGTTTCACAATACCACCATAAACTATAACTAAAGAACAAACTAAACCTTTAATTTAAATACATATTATTATTGTGGTTGTTAATATCATTAAATAATAATAGTAAGTTAGCAAGTGTTCAGTACACGTTGTTAGGAATTTGGTACATGAAGTTATAGTTAAACTGTTGCTGAAATTGCGAATGTTATAGTCTCCCCTGCTTTTGAAAATTTCGTCTCGAAATTTATTTGTAGGAAAACTATTAATTTTTTTTTTGTGGGGTCAAAAGAAAGATTCCTGGAAGACCAACTGAAACTTGTGTAAAAACGTTCTTGTCTAAAATGATAGCTGTTGGTCAACGACCTATTAAAGAGGTCGGACCCAACGCTATTAAATTGCCAAATATTCAATAGAAAAATAATGGTGTAGGTTCTTGGTCAGGCTCCTAGTCCGCTCCCGCAGTATCGTTAGTGCTTATATATAAGGTGAACCGCAGCTAACCCACCACACCACCGATATTTTGGACTCGTACTGATTGTCTGCCAATAGCCTAAGTAGAATCACACACCACCCCCATGTACCTGTAAACCCATGATTGCGTTCCGGACCGTAATCATCGATTTACCTTACACTAGGGTGTTATGCTTTTCTATAACACTAGCATAAATGCGTGCAACTAAAATACGTTAAGTAATAGATACTGCAATGAAATAATGTTCAAGCATGACATGGTTAGAGGTGCCTCCCTTTCGGGTTCACCCTTTAACCCTAATGAGAATAATGTGTAAGTATAAGACATGATTAGGGGTCCTTCACCTTTCGGGTTCACCCTTAACTAATAAATTTCTGTTCACATCGTTGGACTCTAAACATCCATATTGATAACTCTGAGGATTACACCGTTCCCCTCGGGTTAGAGGAATACTCTGAACCGAGTTGTACGTGGGCACTGGCTTAGACCTCATGCGAGCCATCAATTAGTATGTTCATTGACCATGATGATGAAAGTAATGAAAAAGTATAACAGGGTTTTGCTCAAAACAGGGAACAATATGCATACAAAATATATGTTCATGTAAGTATATATGTATAGCATAAAATTTCGATTTAAAGAATAATATAACACAAAACGAGTAAATCGCACAATTGCATAAAATGAAAGTAAACGAGTTAGATTAATGCTCAAAATCAGTGATGTAAGAATAACTGCTAATAAATAGTGTGAGAATAACCGCAAATAAGATTAACAACCAATAAAAGAGTAATACGAGAGTAATCATAAATAAGATAATGCGCGAACCTATCTATAAATAAAATATTGTAAGAATAAAATAATGAAATTTACTGCAAATGAGAGTGCACAGAACAGACGTATAGTCTACTGGCATGAGGGTTTAATATATGTACTATAAGTTAAAAGACATTTAGCAACATTCCGATAAGTTAAAAGACATTTAGCAACATTCCGATAAGGATATGTCCAATGTTTAAACCAAAAGTTTTGTGACTAAGAGAGTGTAAGTGTAAAAAAAAAAATTGCGTTTACAAAAAAAAATGTAGTTTACTCGAAATTTGTGATGTAGTTGAAAGTATAGTAGTAATGCATGAGAATAACTTTGCAGAAATCGAAGAAAGTTTTAAATTCAAAACAGATTCATATGAAAAGATTTCGTAAGTACACACTTTCATGTGTTTACGAAAAGTCGAGTTTGAAAATTGTTATAAGGCATACTATGAGTCGTAAGTTCTTTTCCAAATACGTGCATGAATTTGTTATATGAAAACAAAATGGTTTAGACTTGACTCGTGGTTATGCAATGCAAGTCATAAACTGCAAAAGAGAACAGGTTCATGAAGTATGTGTAAATAAAATGTTTTTCGAAAGACCAATATTAAATAGCATAAATGTTAAAAGTCAATGTATATTACATGAATAGACTCCAAATGTAAAAAGTTCGAAGTTTTGAAATAACACGAATGTGAAAAGATTTCAACATAACATTTCTGAAAATATACCACTTTAAGTTTTAAAAGAATGATCGTGTCACAGCAACTGATATAGTAGGGTTTGTGAGTAACGTGTAAGTTCCAAGCCTTAAGTGTTAGCTGGTAACCTAGCTTCAAAACCCCAATTCGACATTGAAAGTCCACTACGCACCATTTCTCATGGTACGTTTGATTGAGTGAATCAGCTCGGTATTTGATAATTTGGTATAAGTTTATGAGTTATTTGAAGACAACGGAAAAATCTGGTTTGATTTAGGTTAATTCTCCTTGATAATGATTGAAAGGTATGGGTAGAACAGGTAAGAGATTGTATATGATCTCGAATGCCTTGACGAATTTTGAGAAGTAAGACTTTTTTTATTAAAACATTCCTTCTGTTTACAAGTTAAAATCCCATTAAAGTTGAAAAAACTTCCATATTTATAAAATGTTTGGGAAAATCCGAGTCTTACCCGTTTTGATTAAACTTGAAACCTTAATTTTTCATAATGTTGTGAAATTTATGCGTTGAAAAATCGTTTGTTTGTAAAAGTTGTTAAGACATCTCTTTGGACTCATAGCACGCTAAATGTTTCAAGACACAAGGTGTGTATAAGATGTGCTAATCTGATGAATAAGTTTCTCCAAAGCTGGGTACTTGGGTTTTGTGCTTTTATGAGATGACAACATAGGGTAAGTTGCTAAGGTAATCACTTTAGAGATTAGTGTACTGGTGTGTGTTGGATAGATAGGCATTTATGATGTTGTGTATATTGTAGAGACACAAGGGAATAGTTTAAAGATATATTGTGACATCGATCGAGTAAATTTGTAAACATGATGATAATAACAAGATGATTAATAAGTTTGAAACCACATTCGTGTTTAACTGTGCAACGTTCAAGAATCAAGATGTGATCAAAGTTAAACAATAAGCTTAAAAATTTGAGTCATAGGAAAATGTTTTTTTGAACAAGAGAAATGATGCTTTATGAAAATCACGAAACATAAATGAAATAATGCAAGTTTTAATGCGGTGAAATAGCGCATATAAGTTTTAGTAATGATGATGAGAAGCGAATGATCAATGAGTATATAAAACAACAAGAAATGGAACTTAAAATCCAAATGCTAAACAAAACTTAGGAATCAATAACGAAAAACGGAAAAAATGCACTAATAGCGATAACTATTAATAGGAAAACTCAAAAGAGATAATAACTTCACTATAGAAAATTATGATAAGAGTTTCAAACAGCAAATGAAAAAAAATATACCAATAATGAAATGTGATACTGAAAATATTTCTAATGAAACTGGTGACTAGCCAAAGAAATTGAAATATTATTAGTGACATTATGGGGAGTGTACTTAAACCTATGAGTAAATGGTCATCCTTCCCGATTGCACATACCCCGTCACTGGTAAATTTCAAAACTTTTAGCGAGACTTTAAAACGAGATGTAGAAATAGATCCTTGAGATGTGGATTTCACCCCTAACTCAAAGATGTATTTCAAAATTGAAAACAATAGAGGAATGAAACCAATCACTAAGTTAAGGATATCACTCCCAGCTTAGTGGTTAAGTTTCTTTTTGAAGGAAATACTCTTTGAGGTGTGGATGTCACTCCTATCTCAAAGATATATTCCTAAGATAACACATAGAGGAGTGAAACTAATCACCAAGGTATGGATGTCACTCCTAACTTGGTGATATCGTTTCGTTTGTAGAATACGAGTGTCTTCTTCTCCAAGCAAAATACCGAAAGAATAACGAGAAAGAATCATAAAGAAAATATATTGAAAGAAATTATAAGAAATAAGAGAAATATACACGAGAGGACTCGTGAAAGTAAGCTTAGTTATAGACTAGGCTAAAAGGCATTCTAATAACCTAATTCCCTATAACCATGGCTCTGATACCAATCTGTAACACCCCAACCGATGGCGAAAACATCGAGGTGTCACGTAGTGACGATTGTTCAATAGCTCATGGACTAAAAGTGTAAATATTGATACATTGTTTAAATAGTTTATTACAATGAAAGAAAATACAACGAGTCTAAATGACAACTAAACTGAAATACAATGAATCAAATCTAAATCTAAATCCGAAAGCTTAAAGAATGCATCTCAAAACAACCTGAAACATGTACGAAAATAATTTGGTCAATACAAAAATGTATTGGTGAGCATACCCTGTTTGAATACATATAGTAGAAAAAAATGTTTAGCAATTCATGTGTTGTATACCGTTTGCAAATAGGTAATAAGTAGTATCAGTCAAAACCAAGCCTTGATGAATAATGACTAACATATGAATAACCAACTGAATAATGAATTAACAAGACAATGACCAAGATTCTCTCAACAGAGTCTCAAGGGGGTATACCATAGTACTATTCATTGAAATGCTAGGCCGCAGAACGGTTAATGATTATGACTAAGCATACACACAAATTCAGATAAAGCAAACACACATGAGAATTGCATTAAGTATATGAATAACATTTGATAATAATGTACATGTGTAGCCCCAAAATAGTAATAGTAAAACATAAAAAAGGGGAAAGATATACTCACTTTGGTAGTCTAGCAAAAGTCAACACAAAGTTGATGTGAAACTTGCAGGGAATTGATACGAATGAAGGAATTATGTTTGAACCCTTTTTTAGAATTTAAGAAAGGCCGGTATAAGTCAGGCTTGAATCACGCGTCATGAAGTCCTACAATATTACCGTGTTACATATTAAACTAAATGCTATATTATATTGTGTTTCGTTGCTTCCTTACTTGGTAAATTTATATTAATTGATCAACTTGCATGACTAAAAAAAATATAGAGAGAATAGTTGATTTATGATTTATATCAAATTGTGATACAAACCCCATTTTCTTATGAACTAAGAATACATCGTAGAACAATTTATAACTTGAACGATTTGGTATGAAAAATATATGCAATCCGTAGCACTCGATTTAATTGGCTAACAGACACAAGATTTAGAAATATAATAATGTATATAGGTTATAATAATATATTTAGATAAAAACTTATCAAGTTCATCAATTTTATAATATGAAAATATGTGTATACTTATCAACTAATAAAATATGGTTCTTGTTTATCATCTTACTGGAACAATTATTTAATAACATAACTAAAATTTACTTCTCAATGAAAGGCGTATCCTTCACATTTAAGTTCTTTTTTTTTTTTGTTCATCGAAATGTTATATATTGTTCCCAGATTTCGACCTTGAATGTATAATGCTTAAAGTGATACCTGATTAATCGACAAGTCTATTAGCACTTTGCAGAAACGGTAGAATGAAATCTGAATGCATACATCCTGATGGTGGTAAGGTTGCCGAAAAGATTATTTATAGGGTTTGGCAGCTAGGTTCTGGTTATGGAGTCGGGATAGTACTCATGAACATTGCCTCTTGTTGCAGCGTTGTCTAGGCTCCATGAACCATTTTGGTGGGTGTCGTGGGCAATGAGGATGGCGTTGATAGGTGGCGACAGTTTACACGATAACAAAGATAGAGATGGCGTTGGGTGTGGAGACGTCTTAGATATGATCTTATCTTCGGTATTTATATGGCATAACACGCAAAGGTGTGCGGTGGTAAAGACGGAACTTGGACCGAAGAGGGATCCGAGGGAGGATGTGGTGTTGCGAGTTGTCGGTTTTGAGATCCTTGCTTAGTTTATAAATACCATAATGTTGATTAATGGTTACTAATTCGAATCATAATTGTGAATCATTGATTTTGATTGACTTTGCCAGTTACGAATTCAATCGGTTGTTTCATTCCTTGATTGCAAAGAAGTTATAGGAAGATGAAGCAAATTGGTTAATTTAAGGTTTCACAATACCACCATAAACTATAACTAAAGAACAAACTAAACCTTTAATTTAAATACATATTATTATTGTGGTTGTTAATATCATTAAATAATAATAGTAAGTTAGCAAGTGTTCAGTACACGTTGTTAGGAATTTGGTACGTGAAGTTATAGTTAAACTGTTGCTGAAATTGCGAATGTTACAGAAGGGTATTGTTAGGGCGCAATACTTAAGAGCTCTCACAGAACCAGGCACGTCTCCATGACTATAACGGACACAACTATGAGGACTCGACGTTGTCAGGGAGAGTCTTGTGTGAAGCGTAATGTCGTCTACACAAACGGCAGATGAGTTCAAAGATATCGTTGTCTACTCAAAGCCAGTGGACTATAAGTGCGTTTCATGAGCAAAGGTTCAAAGGATCACACCTACCTATCGTATGCAAAACTCAACTGTTGAAATTTAGTCGGAATGAGATTGCTTCTGAGAATGACTCCCATTCATGTGGGAGTTTGTTGGAAATTTTGTGTGTTTTAATAAATCTCCATTCATGTGGGGGATTGTTGGAAATTTCTAAGTTATGAATGGAAATTAATACAAGTAAATTATTTAACTATTTAGTAGAGGTTTCTCATTTCACTTAATTAGTTTTTTATTAGAGTTTAAGTCTCTAATTAATTGTATAATTAAGTGAGACTCTTTATTACTCTTGAGTCTTGTATAGATGATAGGCTTGGTGCCTAGTTTGATGGTGAGAAAAACATACAAGAAAATATATAATATAATTTTGAAGAGTTCTTAGAAAAGAAGTGATTACTTAAAGATCCAATAATCATTCGAAGGCATATATATGGCGGGTAACTACATAGAATGAAACACTCTTTACACACACATACGCAGAGAACAAATACATAAGCGAATCGAAGTCTGGTTATCTTTTAGGCAAGTGTGTAAATCCGGCAATACACCCCCACTGTTAAATAGTATATATTGTGACCGATTTTTTAACCCATGAACGAATATAACTAGGTTTTTTCAGCAACGCGCGTTGCGCGTTTTGATGCGATATCATATTCGGAAAAGGCAAAATGCATTGTTCATACCATCGGTGATCACGTGTTTAAAGTGTAAGCACCTTTCACAATTATTGCTATGTGTCCACCCATTTCATTTGGATTCGTAGCTAACTTCATACGTATCATTGGTTACAAACGAAGAGAAATACAAACATTATATAAAGCAGTATCTTTTACATCCAGTGACCAGTGGCCTGTTAGCTAACCTAGTTAACCCGGTCATTTAGTATAACCCCATGCATATTGATAGAACAAAAACATGACTCTTTTACCAAATGACCCGTTTGACAGCCTAGTTGATCCGCTCATGTAGTACAATTCTACACAATGAATATCATCTATACTATTGCATGATATAATTCAAGAGTTCAAGTACATGCATGATTAAACATAAGACTCGCAAAAATGTCTTAAAATGTTAATGAAAATGATAGTTGTAGCAGATCAAATGGAGGTAATACTTTCCTCTTGAATGGGTGAAAGTAGGGCCGGCCCTGAGCATGAGCCCGAACTTTAAAAAAATATACATATATATAGTAAATTCTATATATATGATATATATTTGTGTTTTGTTAATAAAAGTGTTGTTAGTGGGGTTGGAAAAACCATAAAAATATAATGTAGAGGTCTCAAGTTCAAGCGTTGACGCTTGCACAATATTCAATTTTTTTTAAATTCATTCCTCTTTACAAAATTTTGGACCCAAAATTTTTTTTTCGCCCTAGGCGCAGTTTTTTTTAGCATTTTTGGAGACGGCCCTGGATGAAAGCTATTATCGAGTTTCAGTCAATAACCTCTAGATTATGAGAGTAAAACATGTGAAATAAAACAAACAAAAAATTATATATGTCACAAACTTAAGTGCAAGTAAAAACTAAAAACTTTAAGTGCAAGTAACAGATGATTGTTACAATAAGTATTTAATGAACAAATCAAAAGAAAACGTTGTACAATCAGTATTTCACCACAAAGGCAACATGTGTACAAACAAAAAAAATGGGGTAAAAAAATGCAGGCAGATTCGAACCCAAGTATTGCTAATTGCTAAACTAACAAAGATGCACAAACCACTACGCTAGTATCAGTTTATCAATATTAAAACCCACAACCAAATTATATAAACACATAATAAAAGTGAGAAAACACTGTTTAAATCAATTGCCCTATTAATAGTATATAATAATTGTATCATAACAAAAAATGCAGAACCATAAGGGCTTTCTTATTTTTGTACATTGTAGACCTATAGATGCATATGCATATATCTACTCAAATGGTTTGTCTTTCAACCCTTGGAGAAACTTGTGCTTGTAGAGGCTTCTTCATAACCACAGTGAACTCAACCTTGTCAGAAAGATCAACATCATAACCATGAGGAGCACTCCAATTGAAATACCAAATCAAATTGGCAACAAAATATTCCAAGTGAAGCATAGCCAAATCGGAACCAGGACATATCCTCCTTCCAGCACCAAAAGGCATCATCTTTATCCCTTTGCTTCCGGTTATATCAAACGCACCATCATTCACCAAGAACCGCTCTGGTTTAAACTCCATGGGTTCATCCCAGACCTTTGGGTCCAAACCCATCTCAGCCACCATAAAATTAATAGTCGCGCCTTCTGGGATCGTGTAGCCTTGCACCTCTACCTCTTTCATGACCCTATGGGGCAGGACAAAATGCCCCGGTGGGTGCCTCCTCAACCCTTCCAAAACCACCGCTTTCAAGTAAGGTATTTTTTGTAGATCCTCTTCATTTATAACCGATTCTTGCTCAACCTCACCCTCTTTTCGTGGTGGCGGTGGTGGTGGCCCGACCACTGCCACGATTTCATCATAGAGCTTGCTCTGAATGTGAGGATGCTTCACTAAATTAGCCATGATCCATTGTAGCGCGGTAGATGTGGTGTCTGTACCCGCGTTAAGAAGCTCCCCACAAATACTTACCATCTCCGTGTCAGTTAACTTTCCACCATTTTTATCACCACCATCTTCCTTAGGAAGCTCTAAATCCACCAAACTATCAACATACGCCACAATTCCATCATTTTTCGATCCAGATTTAACCGATTCTATTCTAGATTTAATAAGCGGAAGCAACGATTGTTCTTGATCGCTACGAATTTGCATAAGCTCTTTCCATCTGGTTACAAACAACAATCTCCCCAACCTTGGAAATAATCCAAGAATATTAAACCGCCCCGAACCAACTAACAACAACAATCGACGCTGCACGCTAGCGATTTTGTTGATATGATCCTCGTCTAGCTTCTCTCCAAAACACATAAACACCAATAGACAAAACATAGCGTGCTGAAAGTGATCAATCACCTTTATTCCTTTAGCCTCCTCCTATAAAACATAGATTTAATTAAACCTCGTAAGTTATTAATTATTATATTATTGATCAACTATTTACAAGAATATAACGAAAACAACTACAAAGGAAAAATAAAAGTAAAGTAATATCCACTCAAATTTACTATATAATTAATAATACCTGATATGATATGTACGAGGAAACATAACTACTAGTATTAGTGACACATGTTATATATGTCACATAACAATATATTCTATCTAGTACATGATCTATATTATACGGGAAAACTAATCAAATCATATCTTCTGAACTAATAATATAAGTAAAATAATGTATTCTATCTAATACCTGATCGTGTAAGCGGTTAATCAAGATATGTAGGACCCACTCGCGGGCCCACGTGTACGACTTCACTCGCGAAGGGTGGAGCACCCCCGACGCAAGATTGCGGCGGAAGAGCCGCCATGTCGGCCCGTAGGAGGACGAGGAGATGTTGCGCACGGGCAAGGATCGTGGGCGGTCGGAGAACACCGCGCCTTTTTGTATAAGGATTTGGTGAGCTAAAGAATGTGTGGCCACGAATATTGAAGGACGAGAACCGATTGATAGAGTGATAAGTGGCCCGTATTTGGTCCTAAGGTTTCTAAGGGTTGGTTCGAGTTCGGCGAGGGAATTTGTTAGTAGCAAGATGGTCGAGGAGAGAGATGATGGTCCGGGTGGTAGTTTGTTGCGGTGGTTACCGCGAAAGAGTGATCGCAATAAGGCGGAAACGCATAGTGTAACGACTAAGATGAACCAAGTCTCCATTGGCAGTGATAAGAAAAATGTGTACCAAATGATTGGGGTATATATAATATCGTCTTATCGATATCGTTCACATGTTTGCTTAAAAGTGGATGTCATCGGTTGCCTGTTTATTGTTGTATTATTGTTGGGCTTTTACCAAATTAGCCCCTTTTTTTTTACTTCACCTTGAAAAATATCTTAGTACGAATAAAGCATATAATATGATTAGAATGTAAAAAAAATTAATAAATAATTGAGATTTTTTATGGATAGTGGTGCAAGCGAGCCGAGATAAGCCCGGACTCGACCAGGCTCGAGCTCGAAAAACTTATGAGAGCTCGAGCTCAGCTCGTTTACTATCTATTAGTTAATGTTTTAAATAAAAATAGTATAAATAATAGGTTCGGAGCTCGATAAATGAAGTCCGGCTCAGGCTAGTTCAGTAAACAAGCTTAAATGAAGGGGTAAATATTATTAAATATTAATAATCCTAATATTACACTAAGGCTTGACGAGCCTGATGAGCTTCACATGCTAGGCGGAGCTCGGTCTCTATTAGTAAACGAGCTTTGTTTTAAGCTCAAGCTCGGCTCGTTTCGAGCTTTTTACCGAGCCCAGCTCGAGTAGCTAAGAGATAACAACTCCATCCCTTGCTCATTGAATCTACTATCCCGCTCATGTATTTGTTAGGCTTAAAACTTTAGGATTTGGGCGTTACAATTACTATGTTTTCGGTTAAAGTTTTGGTTTATATAACTATTTTTTTTTAAAAACGGGGGGTCGAAACCGTACATACCAAAAAAATTTCATACGGAAATTATATACTCGAAATTTCTAATCGAAAATTCGGGGGGGTCGGCCGCCCCTCCCCGCCCCATAAAAGCTACGCCCTTGGTCATCGGTTGATTGTTTATCGTTTTATTATTGTTGCGCTTTTACCAAATTACCCCTTATTATTATTATTTTTATTTTTTGCTTCACCTTGAAAAATGTCATAGTCCAAATAAAGGTTAGGATCAAATACATAAGACACTTTTTCAAAGAAAGATAAAAAGGATTGTGATCTATTGATCATACTAGATTATACCCCGGGAACGCCCCGGGGTTGAAAAATCTAATATGACATATTAATTTTACATATGAAATAGAATGATGCGCTTTACAGTTACATGAATGAAAGCTTCGGGTAACAGCTAACCTAAAACAATTAAAAATATATCTCCAATGTTAACGTCTAACCTTAAACAATGTATAACTCTAATATTAATATCTAACCTAAAACAATGTATAACTCCAATGCTAACGCATGTTGAAAATATAATTCATATTTACTGATTTGAATATAATTAATGACTTGCCTATACATGATTAATGATTTACCTGAACACTTTGTGTTTTTTTTCCTATTTGAACAAAACCCAACAAAAAGTAGTCGTTTTTTTTCTCCGTTTTTTATATAGCACTATGGTGCTCGTTGGAAAGATAATAAAACGCTTGTTAATTTGGTGTAATTTTTTTTTTAAAAATATCGTATATAAAAGATATTAACGTTTAAAAATTATAGTAGGAAACATAAGAGAGAAAAATCTAATTTTGTTTTTAAATTATTTTTTTCTAAAATATCTCAATGCCACATGGTATGACACATGGCACACTCAAGGAGGAGAATGCCTCTTTAAGTGACATGTCATTAAAATGGCTTTGGTTTATTATATGTATAGATATTTGAAGGGTTGAGATTAGTTTGTTTGAAAAAAATAAATAATAAATTAGAGAAATGGCATAAAAATTAAACCACGTTTGTTGACTTTCTTTTTCCGCATGCAATGCACATGTCAATTTTCTTCATCATTTTAAAACTTATATAACTTTTTCATACAATATTTTTTTTTCAAAAAAAATTCACCATATTAGAGAGCGTTTTTAATCTTTAATATGAGTACACACATTGCTACATTAAAATTGAAAAAAAGAAATTCATGTTAAATGGTTTTTCTTCTCCATTGTGTCTTTTGCTCGTTCATTGTGTTATATTATGCACATGTGCTTTACAAATATGTTATTTATGTTTTTTTAGTCTACAGTTGATTTAACTTTGTCCATTGTGTTTTTATTATGTTTTTCATTGTGTTTTACGCAAATGAGTTTTGTATTTAGGTGTACATTGTGTTTTATTATGTTGTTCATTGTGTTTAAGTCTATTATTCATTGTGTTTTATTCTTCTATTCATTGTGTCTTTAGTATGTCGTCCATTGTGTTTTATTAGACTGTTTGTGCTTTATACCCTATTGTTCATTACATATTTAATAGATACTCATTGTGTTTTAAGTTATCCTCATTGTGTCTTACGCAACTGGGTTTTCAACTTTTTTTTAAAAGTATTCATTGTGTTTTAGTCTTCTGTTCATTGCGTCCTTATTGTGTCGTCCATTGTGTTTTACGCAACTAAGTTTTTGGCTTTTTTTTAAAGTATTCATTTTGTTTTAGTCTTCTGTTCATTGTGTCTTTAGTATGTCATCCATTGTGTCTTACGCAACTGGGTTTTCAACTTTTTTTTTTTAAAGTATTCATTGTGTTTTAGTCTTATATTAATTGTGTCTTTAGTTTGTCGTCCATTGTGTTTTATTAGAATGTTGATTATGTTTTATACCCTATATTTAATTGGTGCTTATTGTGTCTTACGCAAGTGGGTTTTTTACGTTTTTTTTTTCAAAAGGAGTTAAATGCCAAAATGGCCCCTGTGGTTTGACCCAAATTGCCACTTTGGTCACTTTTTTGAATTTTTTGCCAAAACCACCCCTCAAATATCGAAAAGTGCCAAAATGGCCCATATTTAACTGAGTTTCTAACTGAGGATGGAAAGTCAGTTAAGTATCAGGGGTATTTTTGTCCTTTCATCTGTACTTCATCTTCTCCATATAAAAACCCCCAAACCTATTTATTTTCATTACAGTAGTTAGGTGTGTATGTTTAATAATATGTTTAATAATATGCTCTCCATCACACACACACACACATTGTAGAGAGAGGATGAGCTAGAGAGAGAAAGGGAGACCGGATTCCTCCTCCGTCGGATCTCCGGCAGCCGGCCGGTCAACACAACACCACCACACCCTCACCTCTGTCACTGTGCTGATTATCATAGAGAGGGAGAGAGGAAATCGGTAGAGAGAGAGAGAGAGTGTGTCGAACAGAGGGGAGAGAGATGGTGACTGAAACGACGTCGTCTCCGGTCAACACAGAAAGAGAGTTTGGTACCGGTGGTCTCCGGTGGATAAAGAGATATAGAGAGTTTGGTACCGATGGTGACTGAAACGACGTCGTCTCCGTCGTCTCCGGTCAACACAGAAAGAGAGATGGTGACTGAAACGACGTCGTCTCCGTCGTCTCCGGTGGATAAGAGGGGTGATTGTGGGAATGATTTGGGGTGGGCGTGTGTTTTGATGTTGGAGAGTTTGGTACCGGTGGTGGAGGATCCGATATTGGGGGGATTGAGGGGTATTTATGTACATCAAAAGATACAACAGGGATTAAAGATCAAGACCTTAATTGAAGCAAAGATGCAAGATTTTCATCGGTAGATGAAACGATCGAGATGGGTATGTTGTAGAATTTCAGATGGAATCATATCTTATTACGATAACAGTAGTTTGGGATTGTTGAGGGGGAGGATTTTGAGTTGTATAGGAAGCTTGTTGTTGGTTCGGCGGTTCCGGCGGCGGCGGCGCCTTCGTCTCCGATCGAAACCAAGGTAAACCCCAAACTAACCCATCTCCATTTAATGTCTAAATCTGTGGGTCATGATTGTAGAGATGATGAGGCTTATGGTGGTCACAGGTGGCACGCTCATCCTTTACTGTAACCACTGAAACGACGTCGTCTCCGTCAACGAGTTCGTCGTCCTTGTCTGTAGTATTTAGGTTTGAGGTGGGAGTTGATAACTGTGATGGGGAAGATGGTGGGAGTTGATAACTGTGATGGTGATTTATGGTTTGAGGTGTTGATTTTGTGACTAAGGTTGGAGCTTTAGAAGAGGAAGATGGTGATTTATGCAGAAGAAGAAGAAGAAGAGGGGGGTTGGGATGAAAAGACGAAAATGCCCCTGCTACTTAACTGACTTTCCATCCTCAGTTAGAAACTCAGTTAAATATGGGCCATTTTGGCACTTTTCGATATTTGAGGGGTGGTTTTGGCAAAAAAAATTCAAAAAAGTGACCAAAGTGGCAATTTGGGTCAAACCACAGGGGCCATTTTGGCATTTAACTCTTTCAAAAGTATAACAATATGGTACTCATATGAAAAATAAAAAGACGCTCAATTTTATGGTATAATTTAAAAAAAAAGATGACATATAAAAAAGTTACGGGCATTTAAAAATGAAAGTGAAAATGGCATGTGACTTGCATGTGTATATTTTTTTGACAAAATTATCCCTGTCACTTGTTTAATCCTTAGAAAATAGAAACATGTCATTTTCTAGTGGTTTATCAACTTTCTCATTTTTTTTGTAGTTTTTGTAGAATAAACCAAACCGTCCAAATAAAGCATAATATTATTAGAAAATTACAAATAATTGAGATTTTTTATTCGAAAGTAAAAATTATTTAGCAACATATATCGGAAAGTTATCATCAATGTTTTGAAACCTGGACCGGACCGGGCTTCGGACCCCCGGCCGGTCCAGGTTAACACATCAGACCGCCATTGCTGTGAACTGGCCGAGAACCGGCGACCCGGCCGGTCGGGCCAGGAAACCGGCCGGACGGACCGCGAAAAAAACGGTTGGACCGGTTTTTTATTATTTTTTATTATTTTTTTTGTTTTTGGGCAGGTTTGTTAGACCGGTCAAACCGGTTGGACTGGTCGAATGGTGAACCGTCTGGGGGTCCGGTTGTAACACCCTAAATCTGTTTACAGAAAACTCGCAGCGGAAAAATACCAACCGAAAAATTCATTTATAAAACAATCATAATTGTTTAGAAAACCGGTTCTACTAAGAAATTTGGGGTTACATCTTAAGTTATTTCTTAATACATTCAACAGGACTCGACTCTATTGGTTAGGTATCCGTGACCACGTACAATCCGCCTCCTCGCTCGATCTCCATCCTTCCCTTGAAGAAGTTAGGTAACCCAGACAACCTGCATCCACCACATAACCAATACGTTAGTTCAATGAGTGACCTCATGTAATCTACTCATAACACGAAGTAGCATCCCCTACAATCCTCTGTGATCCTGTCTGTAATCCTTCTCTCAAGTTCGGGTGGGTTACCCCGATCCGAACCTCCATGTCTCTTGCAATCGTATTTACATACCTGCATCTCATATCATTCTCATAACAAAGGTTATTAACCTCGCAATACATGCAAATTCTACGATACATACAAGTATAAACTCCCACATGTATTACTACAATACATACAATACATACGAGCCTAAAACTCCCACATGTGTTACTACAATACATACAATACGTGCAAGTATAACTCCCACATGTATTGCTACAAAACGTACAATACATACAAGTATAGCTCCCACGTTTAATACTACAATTCATACAAGCATACATCTCCACCTACAATACCATAATACATACTAGCATGAACTCCTTCATATGATACCACAATACACACAAGTGTAAACTCCATATGTATTACTACAATTCATACAAGCATAAACTTCCACATGTAATACTACAATGCCTACAAGCATACAATTCATTTGCGTAATTCTACAATACATACGAGTATACAACTTCCACCTACAATACCACCATACATACAAGTATACTACTTCTACCTATATAATGCTATCATACATACAAGTAACTCTCTTCCTCTAACCCGAGCATGAGAACTTATACGTACATCTCATCTACAATACTACATAATCATGGTAATCTACTTACCGTATTTAATGCCATCGGATAATGCATCGATTAAACTACACGCACTCGTACCATTCCGTACTACGATCATGTTTACAAAACCACACTACTATTACTTGCTACACCCTTACAAGGCCCCACACGAGGTCCAACGATGCTAATTGGTGCGTTAAACGCAATTACGGGTCGCGCACCTAAGCAAAACATCATCAAATAATAGAAAAATAACATTGCAGCGACCACCGTACCCCTACTGTATGGCCGTAGGGGTACGGCCTGGATTATAACCATACGGCCGTTTGGGCCTGGCCTACGGCTTGGATTTGTGTCCCTGGGCCACCGTAGGGGTACTCCCAGGCCGTAGGCCTACTGTGGTCCTGGTGAAAATCTTGAACTTTTTCTTCCTTCTTTCCACCTCGACTCGATCCGTTCCAATTCATACAAAGCCACGTTTATTCCATTATAACTCCAATTCAAGCCTCAACCTCGTTATTTAGGTACCATCATCTCACGGTCCTCGTACTACCATGAAACACATAAACATCTTAAGATTCATTATCCTAAGTGGAATAAGAACCACTTACCTTGTGTACTCCAAGTTCTTGCTTGTTTATTGTCCCGCCTTGACCCATTAGCTCCCTATGCTTGAGTCCATTTTTCCTATCCTTTCATATCACCATATTCACATCCTTGTTAGTACACATGATCATATCATACTAACAATCATTCTCCATCAAATAACACATTGACTTTCATTAGTCAACTTCTACCATATCTACAACATACATACACAACCACATTGGTTCTCTCATCATGTAATACCCCTCATTATCATATATATCTCATAGTTTTAACATGTTAAGCATCACATAGTGCTTCTAATCACACAATCAAGTTTGAGAGCCTAACCATGTTATTCCACACTATTGACTTGGCGGAAAGTCCACTTTCTACCATTCAAACTTTCTTCTTACAAACATATGTCTATATTAACATACTAGGTCATATGTATTTTACCATAAACATCATATTCATGTCTCACTAACATACGAGATCATTCATCATACCAATTATCCATCACATGGTGTGCATCATACTATTTAAGCATAGTGTACACACTACTAATGCATACTTCTTACCAATTCATATAATTCAATAAATTCCCACACGGATACTCTCTAAGACGCAATCCTCTTGTTAACCTACTATCAATTGCATCAATTATCACACTACTTTCATATTTGTCCAATCTTGCCTACAATTTCGCAAGTTAGACTAATCTAGACATTTCATCAAACACTTGGTGTGCATACAACATTTAAAACACAATGTACAAGCATTTCATGCATACTTCCATAACTCATAACATCAATCATCATATTACTTCCCTACATTACATACCATTCATTCATTAGACATCAAATATAGGAACACATCAAATTCTTTCAACCTACATATCAACTTAACCAAGAATGTTCATGGGTTATACCCGAAAATCAATATCTACTCCAATTCCATGAAACCTCTTCAATTTACTAAACTTCCACAAAATTAGTCATGCATACAAGTTTAAATCACAATTGCAACTAGTCTCCACATGAATTCACACATAATCATGTATGAACCCTAATATTTCATCATCCATGAAATTCTACCACTTACCTCATGTTTGTTGACACTAGATGACTTGAAATCTTTCAACATGCAGACCCAATAATGGATTTTCGAATGGATTTGGGGCTGATTAGTGAGTTTGGGGTTGGGGGTGGTCTTCTCCTTCTCCTCAAACGTGAATTCCTCTTCTTGGAGTTCTTTTGTTTGATCCCTTCCCCTTATTAACCCATAAACTTGTTTTTATTCAACTTTAGCCCCTCCACTTTTGTCAAGTAACTTCCACCCATATACCCAAGTAACTAACTTGGTACATTTTATGTTTACTAAGTGTACAACCATCAATGCACTACTTACAACTAGGGGTACACACCCTTCCACACACACACATATATATATACGCATACATACAAACGCATACGCCTTATATCCGTACCAATATATATATATATACATATACATATTCAATTCTCATCATACTATTATTATGTATCATTTTTGGGGCGTTACAAGTCTACCCCCCTTAAAGAAGGTTTCGTCCCCGAAACCTCTTTCATTACCCGCAACCTAATTTATCATCGCCCTTAGGCATCCACTCTAGCCATTCGAAGCAAATATTTTTGCATAATGCTAAACACTTATCCAGCATTATTTCCACTCATTTATCTACTCTTTTCTCACATTCGAGATTCATGCCATGTCACAAGCCCACATTTACCACTTTAATCGTGACTAGACATAATTATATGTCCACACCTTCTAATATTAACACCAGCCTTCTTGCAATTATCAAGTATACCAACTACTACTACCTAGCTACTGCTTCACCTTCCCTTATTCATACTTGACTTGAGAGTCCGACATCATCCTATAGCCCCTACGGGACAAATATATTTATCATACTCACCCCACCCCTTCCTGGTAGGTTTTTGAGTCATTCCATTCATACATATTTGGTTGTTAGTTCATTTCGCACACTGTCTACTGTCAACACGTATGTCCTTTGCTTAACAACACCGAGTCCAATGCTAAGACTCATTTATTTTCTTGACCTTTAAAGGTCAAACATTTCAAGCCACATCATGCGTAAGATATCATGAATTCCTACGGGGGTACTATTCGTCATATCCATTTCCTACTTGACAATCATAAACAACCGAATTCACTAACCTTCCTTTCGGAACGTTAATCCGATCATCTCATCGTTATCTACCGTATGTTATTACCCATCCTTACACATCAAGGTCCTTCCAACCTTGCCCCATTAGGGTTCTCCTACCTATCATACATGACCTCGACCCTATGAACCGTTAAGGTCCTTCCAGCCCTTATGACCCGCTAAGGTCTTTCCATCCAATTTGACCTACAAGGGTACTTCTACAATTTTGACCCACCATGGTCATTCTACCTTCTTAACCCATAAGGGGATTTCTACAATTTTGACCCATCCCGGTTATTTTACCATTTTAACCCATAAGGGTATTTCTACAATTTTGACCCATCCCGGTCATTTTACCATTTTAACCCATAAGGATATTTCTACAATTTTGACCCATCCCGGTCATTTTACCATTTTAACCCATAAGGATATTTCTACAATTTTGACCCATCCCGGTCATTTTACCATTTTAACCCATAAGGGTATTTCTACAATTTTGACCCATCATGGTCATTCCACTTAATTTAACCCATAAGGGTTTTCCACCATTTGCCCCTTTTAAGGTCAATTCTACTGTTTTAACCCATACGGGCTTTTCCACCATTTGACCTTTTAAGGTCAATCCTACTGTTTTAACCCATACGGGCTTTTCCACCATTTGACCTTTTAAGGTCAATTCTACTGTTTTAACCCATACGGGCTTTTCCACCATTTGACCTTTTAAGGTCAATCCTACTGTTTTAACCCATACGGGCTTTTCCACCATTTGACCTTTTAAGGTCAATTCTACTGTTTTAACCCATACGGGCTTTTCCACCATTTGACCTTTTAAGGTCAATTCTACTGTTTTAACCCATACGGGCTTTTCCACCATTTGACCTTTTAAGGTCAATTCTACTGTTTTAACCCATACGGGCTTTTCTACTTTGTTGACCCTTTTAAGGTCAATTCTACCATTTTATCCCATAAAGGGTAATTCTACCACTTGACCCATTAAGGTCAATCACCACTTTAACCCGCAAAGGGTATTTCTATTATTTTGATTTGATCCGTACTTGTCTACGGACTCAAACTTTTCATTCCAACTACTCACCCACACGACTACTTACTTTCCAATTCCACCGGGCATACCTGTAATGATTCTCATGGTCTCACGTGTGTAGCATGTTTCTTGTGCACTGGCCAGGTGTACAGTCCACATGTTATCCACGTGCCTTCATGTAATCATTACCTTATGCCTGAGGACTGGTTTTCAGCTTCGTGCCACATTTCGATTTCCTTCTATGTTTTACCATCCCTGAGGATTTTCCTCCCCCCGGTATAAATAGTCAATTATCGCGTACCTGAGATTGTCACATCATATCTACAACCTCCGCGATCTATGTTGGATCGTGTCCTTGTGATCTCTTCATTATCCACAAAAGCTCACCTTAACATGAACACCACAATTAGCTTTTACATGTCATGTGAGTTAATATTAAATTCTACCTTTGGGTCTTGATCGAGCCTTGGATTGTACGGGTCATTTCATTCAGGAGCACACAAGTTTGAGTTCGAGTACATACTTCCTTGTACTAGATTTCGCTCAAACCAGGGCTCTGATACCAACTTGTAACACCCTAAATCTGTTTACAGAAAACTCGCAGCGGAAAAATACCAACCGAAAAATTCATTTATAAAACAATCATAATTGTTTAGAAAACCGGTTCTACTAAGAAATTTGGGGTTACATCTTAAGTTATTTCTTAATACATTCAACAGGACTCGACTCTATTGGTTAGGTATACGTGACCACGTACAATCCGCCTCCTCGCTCGATCTCCATCCTTCCCTTGAAGAAGTTAGGTAACCCAGACAACCTGCATCCACCACATAACCAATACGTTAGTTCAATGAGTGACCTCATGTAATCTACTCATAACACGAAGTAGCATCCCCTACAATCCTCTGTGATCCTGTCTGTAATCCTTCTCTCAAGTTCGGGTGGGTTACCCCGATCCGAACCTCCATGTCTCTTGCAATCGTATTTACATACCTGCATCTCATATCATTCTCATAACAAAGGTTATTAACCTCGCAATACATGCAAATTCTACGATACATACAAGTATAAACTCCCACATGTATTACTACAATACATACAATACATACGAGCCTAAAACTCCCACATGTGTTACTACAATACATACAATACGTGCAAGTATAACTCCCACATGTATTGCTACAAAACGTACAATACATACAAGTATAGCTCCCACGTTTAATACTACAATTCATACAAGCATACATCTCCACCTACAATACCATAATACATACTAGCATGAACTCCTTCATATGATACCACAATACACACAAGTGTAAACTCCATATGTATTACTACAATTCATACAAGCATAAACTTCCACATGTAATACTACAATGCCTACAAGCATACAATTCATTTGCGTAATTCTACAATACATACGAGTATACAACTTCCACCTACAATACCACCATACATACAAGTATACTACTTCTACCTATATAATGCTATCATACATACAAGTAACTCTCTTCCTCTAACCCGAGCATGAGAACTTATACGTACATCTCATCTACAATACTACATAATCATGGTAATCTACTTACCGTATTTAATGCCATCGGATAATGCATCGATTAAACTACACGCACTCGTACCATTCCGTACTACGATCATGTTTACAAAACCACACTACTATTACTTGCTACACCCTTACAAGGCCCCACACGAGGTCCAACGATGCTAATTGGTGCGTTAAACGCAATTACGGGTCGCGCACCTAAGCAAAACATCATCAAATAATAGAAAAATAACATTGCAGCGACCACCGTACCCCTACTGTATGGCCGTAGGGGTACGGCCTGGATTATAACCATACGGCCGTTTGGGCCTGGCCTACGGCTTGGATTTGTGTCCCTGGGCCACCGTAGGGGTACTCCCAGGCCGTAGGCCTACTGTGGTCCTGGTGAAAATCTTGAACTTTTTCTTCCTTCTTTCCACCTCGACTCGATCCGTTCCAATTCATACAAAGCCACGTTTATTCCATTATAACTCCAATTCAAGCCTCAACCTCGTTATTTAGGTACCATCATCTCACGGTCCTCGTACTACCATGAAACACATAAACATCTTAAGATTCATTATCCTAAGTGGAATAAGAACCACTTACCTTGTGTACTCCAAGTTCTTGCTTGTTTATTGTCCCGCCTTGACCCATTAGCTCCCTATGCTTGAGTCCATTTTTCCTATCCTTTCATATCACCATATTCACATCCTTGTTAGTACACATGATCATATCATACTAACAATCATTCTCCATCAAATAACACATTGACTTTCATTAGTCAACTTCTACCATATCTACAACATACATACACAACCACATTGGTTCTCTCATCATGTAATACCCCTCATTATCATATATATCTCATAGTTTTAACATGTTAAGCATCACATAGTGCTTCTAATCACACAATCAAGTTTGAGAGCCTAACCATGTTATTCCACACTATTGACTTGGCGGAAAGTCCACTTTCTACCATTCAAACTTTCTTCTTACAAACATATGTCTATATTAACATACTAGGTCATATGTATTTTACCATAAACATCATATTCATGTCTCACTAACATACGAGATCATTCATCATACCAATTATCCATCACATGGTGTGCATCATACTATTTAAGCATAGTGTACACACTACTAATGCATACTTCTTACCAATTCATATAATTCAATAAATTCCCACACGGATACTCTCTAAGACGCAATCCTCTTGTTAACCTACTATCAATTGCATCAATTATCACACTACTTTCATATTTGTCCAATCTTGCCTACAATTTCGCAAGTTAGACTAATCTAGACATTTCATCAAACACTTGGTGTGCATACAACATTTAAAACACAATGTACAAGCATTTCATGCATACTTCCATAACTCATAACATCAATCATCATATTACTTCCCTACATTACATACCATTCATTCATTAGACATCAAATATAGGAACACATCAAATTCTTTCAACCTACATATCAACTTAACCAAGAATGTTCATGGGTTATACCCGAAAATCAATATCTACTCCAATTCCATGAAACCTCTTCAATTTACTAAACTTCCACAAAATTAGTCATGCATACAAGTTTAAATCACAATTGCAACTAGTCTCCACATGAATTCACACATAATCATGTATGAACCCTAATATTTCATCATCCATGAAATTCTACCACTTACCTCATGTTTGTTGACACTAGATGACTTGAAATCTTTCAACATGCAGACCCAATAATGGATTTTCGAATGGATTTGGGGCTGATTAGTGAGTTTGGGGTTGGGGGTGGTCTTCTCCTTCTCCTCAAACGTGAATTCCTCTTCTTGGAGTTCTTTTGTTTGATCCCTTCCCCTTATTAACCCATAAACTTGTTTTTATTCAACTTTAGCCCCTCCACTTTTGTCAAGTAACTTCCACCCATATACCCAAGTAACTAACTTGGTACATTTTATGTTTACTAAGTGTACAACCATCAATGCACTACTTACAACTAGGGGTACACACCCTTCCACACACACACATATATATATACGCATACATACAAACGCATACGCCTTATATCCGTACCAATATATATATATATACATATACATATTCAATTCTCATCATACTATTATTATGTATCATTTTTGGAGCGTTACAGGTCCGGTTCTAAAAACCTTGGTTATCATGTTTGACCCTATTAATTAGTTCCATAACTTTTCATGCAAGTATATTCTCGAAGTAACTACTTTCCCTCCAAGCTTTACACTGGCTTGTTTGTCAAGAAAAAATAATGAACTTATTGCAGAAATATAGTACCATGATTTCAAATTTAAAATTTAAAATAAAGTATTTATTATTAATTTCATGAAAAATATTAATAATGTTTGGTTTCTACTAAAGTTAAAAAGGGATTATAGTCATATAGATTTTAAATAAATAAATGATTATATGAAGAAAACTATATGTAACTTGCGGGCGAGGGTTTGTTTTCATTAGATTACGGTTTTCTATTCAGAAGGGGATGGTGACACAGTTTATTGTCCGTCTACCTGCTATTATTATGTAATTTGCCCTTTATTAATTTTAAACAAATTGAATTAAAAAATAATGATATTTTTTGAAGTTATAAAAAAAAGAGAATGGTTGCTCACGTGTCGCAAACCAAACCAGTAATACTGTCCGTTGTGGTGGGCTAGTGAGCAGCCACGAGCGGTCAAACCAGCCACGTGGCTCGCGCATTACACAACACTTACACGTGAACGACGGCGCGAGCGAGCAGGGGCGACCCTGCTGGCATCTGCTAGCGAAGAAAGATGTGTGTTTTTATATTTTTTTTCTATTTTTTAGTGTTTTAGGGTTTGTTGCAGGTTTGTGTTTGTTGGAGATGAAGATGACTTTTTTTAGGGTTTGTTGCAGGTTTTTTTTCTGGTGAGATGTCTAGAAGAAGAAGAAGAAGTGTAGAGAATGAGAAGAAGATGCGTAGAATCTATTCTTTTTTATATTGTTTTTATTCCTTTTTATTTTATATTATTTTTTACTTTTATTTACTTTATTATTCTTTTTTGTTTTATATTCTGTTTTACTTTTTCTTTTCAGGACCTGTTATTTTGTTATAAATTTTTAATTTTATGTAATATAATGTTTTTTATATTTGTTTTATATTAAAAAAATAGATAAAGTCATTGCTCACATCTAGCCACAACAGCATCAGATGAGCGACCAGCAGCTTTATCAAACTACCAATTAGGCGCTGACATGGCGCAATATGAGAAGATAGAGCCATGGCTCACCTCTAGCCACAACGGATAGTCTACGAGACCGAACTTAACCCTAATTAAGTATATAAAATAAAAACCAGACCGAGAACCTGAACGGCACGTTGGTTTTGGGCTGTCTTTAAATTCTTGGGCCGAGTTTAACTAAGAAAAAAGTCTTGGGCTGGTTTTGGGCTGTAGCATGCAAATTAAGTACATCTAAACCTTCTGTTGGACTGTTTTTGCTTGTTTAAGTATTGGGCCTGGAACTCTATCAATGAACACCGAAAAACCTCGATTCTGATTGTTGCTATATAGATTTAAACCAATATTATTATTTGATTAATTTACGAGAGTTCAAACAAGGGTTATTTAATTTAAAGAGGCTCATAACTCATTAAATATAAAGCTAGTAGCTACTATCTATAGTAAAAAAAAAATTTGCCGTTTAGTTAATTGTTTTTAACTTATATTTCCCTTTTCTTTAACCAATCTACACTACAGTCTCTAAACTTTAATAAATTTAACGTGTAAGTTTACATATTTAAAGTTCGTTTTATACAACGTTTTGATGTTTAAAGCGATCCACTTTTAAAACAAAGCACCCAACCACAACACGCATTCCCATCGCAACACAAGGGGTATAAAACTAGTTAACACAATATAATGAAGGTAAAGCTTAAACACATTAGGTTAACCAACACAAAATTATCATAATATGTCATAACTTGATGATCTATCACTAGTAATTTCAACACAAATCTGTCACTAGTCTTACTACTTTAAGCTTGGGATGTTACTGACTTTCTCCTTCATGCGCGATATAAGCTTGAACTTTTCTTCTGCCTCAACTTGTTGGCGCATATCAGATCCCAAACATGCTCGATCTGGATGAAACCTTAGTAATGCCCGTTTATAAGCTGCATGAACCTGAAACAAAAAACAATATTCATAATAAAATAAATAACAGGCTGGGGCAGGGATGGGGGAGGGTCAACCGAATAAGAAACATGACCCGACACAACTAACCTGTTGTGATGTAGCGTACGGGCTGTAAACAAGAATTCCTAAACCACGCAGTAACGAAGCCATATCATGACATGTTAGTTCCAGCTTCTTAAGGTCTTGTTGGACTTCAATACGATACATTTCCTTTGTGATCATGTTTTCCTCATCCTGTGAAAAAATAGGAAACAAAAGTATTGTAATATGAAGTCTTGGAGCTGTGATTATAAACACATTACTTGAAGTCTGCAAACCTGTTTTTGAGATTCCCTGATTTCTTCTACGCGCTGTTGTTGCCTTATTTCAATATCTAGTAAACGCAATTCTTCAGCTTTTTTTCTCTTTAGTAAACGTCGCTGTTGCTGAGCTTCTTCTGCCTGCAAAACAAAGTTAAAACAAATCACATCGCATTTTGTTGAGCTGCAGAAACTTTTGTTGTGTTTTGTCGGTTAAATCAAAATCTTTTAGTGGTAAGCAAGGATCCGATCCTGATCATGCTAAAGTGTACCTGAAGTTTTAAGGCCAACTGTCTAGCTGACAATTCTTCCTCTTGTGCTTGCTTGTACTCAACAGTCTCCTTAATCTTCTCTCTTTCACTAACAAGCGTCCCCTCAATGGGTGCACCGTCAACGACATCAGTACCTTGACCTTCTTTCTCATGGATGACACTCTTACTATCATCATTATCATCATCTAACTGAATGTTTGAACCATGACTAGTTCGACCTCTTCTTGGGTACATTCTTTTGCTTTTCGATAAATTCATAGGCGTCACAGAACTACGATTCCCAGGGCTCTCATCATCATCATCATCATCAATAAATATGTATGCTTTCATAGGAAAATTCATGTCACTTTTTAGTCCTTTTGAACATCGCGGTTTCTTTACACGCCTTTTTGGTATCCCAGTATCCACATTACTGAAACTGTAATCGTCCACATCTATTATGACAACATCTTCGTCTTTCCCATCATTCTCGCACCTGTTCTTGGTCGTCATCCCAGCAAACTGTGTGCCCAAAATTTTAGTTTTTCAATTTGTCACTGCAAAAGGGACAAGTATTAAGTATAGCATGTAACAATACGACCACTAATAACAAAGAGTCTTGGTTTTAAAAAGCGCGAAGCGCACTAAAGCGACAAGGTCCAAAACCCAGGCGCAAGGCGCAAAAGCGGTGAGATTTTCGTACGCGAAACGCAAGACGATTATATAATTTTTTTTATATATGCTATAGTTTTTTAGCATCATTTACCCAAAATATAGATACAAATAAGGTTTATATACGATTTAACTTAAATATACAACCCTTTTAGCTACATATATAACAATTTTAAGCATAAAAACACCCCCCGTACGAAAAGCACGCGCCTCAGGGTTTTTTTTGGCCAAAAAATCGCGCTTTTCGTACGATATGCGCCTAGGGTTACATAAGGCACCAGGCTCTAAGCCTAGGTGCGCTTCGCGCTTAAGCGCGCTCTAAAACAACCAAAAAAAATAATCAGATGCTATGAAGTTGTACTATATGTTCAAACAAATCTAGATAACCTGTAATTTTAGCAAAAATACTGATCCGAACAGCAAGAACATAAGGTTTAAGTGTTTAACACATATATGACACCACATACAGCCTCTTTCAAACTGTGAGATGCATCAAAGCAACTAGTAATAAGATCCAAAAGCTGTTTCATAACATTCATTGTTTAATCAAAAGCTAATTCATCAACCATTTGGCTAGTAGACGAATGAAACCCGGTTCCCACTTTCATGATCCAACCTAGGGATGAGATCGGTACCAATACCGAAAATAACGATACCGAATTTTCGGAAAAGCGGGTACCGAATGCCGTACCAAGTTTTTCGGTAAAGTAATGCCTCGGTACGGTACCAGCATAGTTTAAAAAACGGGCGAGGCGCGCGTCTCAATGCAAAACGGTCAAAAAAACAAGTATGAGGTGGCGCGTCATGGGGTTTTATTGTTCCGCCTCGGGCTTAAGCCTGTGCTCCTCGAGGCTCAATTCCGTTTTTTTATACCTTGGGTACTGGTATTGATTACAAAATGTGTTAAAATTGTGGCGATATCAACTTGAAGACTAAAGTCGAAGGACTAAACGAGTAAAATAATAATTAAGTTTGTTTAATTATTATTTGAATCATCTATTAGTGTTAGTATTAGGTTTGAATTATGATTCCTAATGTTTAGATAATTATGTTTAGTATTAGAGTTCTAATAGGATTAGAATAGCTAGGTTATATAAACCTTTGTTCTCTATGTTTTTAGAAGTAGAAAAAGAATTCAGAAATTCAAGTTAATAAAAAGAGTCGATCAAAAGTTTTGATCAGAATCGTGAGTCTCTTTGCTCGCTTCCAAGTTTAACAAAATGTTCTCTGTATGGTATTGGTACCGAACCGGTAACCGGTACCAGTACCGAAAATAACGATACCGAACTTTTGAAGAAGTGGGTAAACGGTATTCTTATCTAACAAAGACAATGACAGCTGCTAATAAAGGGAGGCTGCTTAGATTTAATTCGTACATAAACCATAATTTAGAAACACAAATGTCTAGGTTTTTACAAAAACTTGCATCATACAACAAGAAACTGAACGGTGATTATAACGTAAGTAATAATAATAAGTAGAACTAAGATTGTAATTAAATCGTAAAATACCTGCAAGATTTTCAGGTTGTGGGATTGTGTTCGTCTGTATGTATCATCATCTGAAGATTTTGGTATTGAATTTTTATGTTAAAAGAGTTTTTAAAAACTTTAAAAGATATTTGGAGGGAGCGGGAACTTTTTGATTTTTTTAAGTTAAATTTTTGGGTTCATTTGTTCAAGTGCTAAATAGATAAAAACATGGTTATTTATTTGAGATTTAATTACGAGTTTTGTCCTTTACGTTTATACCATATTTTAATACATGTCTTTTACCTTTAAAATTGATGAGATTTGTACTTTATGTTTCATAATCATACACTCTGTGTCTTTTACGCTTTGTTCCCGAGTTAACTTAAGCGATGGAAGGTTTCCAACTAATTAAAAGGTAAATTCTATAGTGTTGCAGTTAGACCTGCGATGTTATATGGTACGGATTGTTGGGCTATCAAGAAGACGCAAGCACGCAAGATGGGGGTGGCAGAAATGAGGATGATGAGGTGGATGTGTGGGCACACAAGGCTAGATCGAATAAGAAATGAGGATTTTAGGGAAAGACTGGGAGTGGCTAACATATCAGGTAAGATGGAGGGGAGACTGAGATAGTTTGGACATGTGAAGAGGAGGTTGACAACGGTGCCAGTTAGAATAGTGGAGACCCTCATTGTGGAGGGGAAGAGGAGTAGGTGAAGGCCTAATTTGACTTGGGATGAGCACATTAGGCAATATTTGCTAGAGTTGCACCTCTCAGATGACATGGTCCATGACAAGAGTTCATGGAGATGTAGGATTAAGGTTAAGGATCTTTGAGGAGGAAATAGTTGGGTTTTTGCTTGGTGTTAGAGGTGTAGTCTTTACGACACTTTAGGTGGACATTGCATATGATAACCTTATAGCAGCCAGATAAATGTTTATGACGGTATTAATGTGTATATTTTACTATGTTTCATGATGCACATTTATTTATATTTTACTATATTGGTCTGTCATCACCTTTTTGTTGTTGCGCCGTTATTGTATTTCTAGCATAGGGAAAAGGTAAAACCAGAACCATACTTTCATGAAAGAACTAAAGAACCCACTTTATAACCACAAAATTATTTTAATTAAAAAGGAATATGCGGTTGTAAATTAAAGAGGATTAAAATATTCAAAGGAGTATTCCCTTTTTTGAAAAGTCAACATTGGTGGGCCCAGATTTTTACACCATTGTAAACCCATCGTAATTTTTTTACGGTGGGGTTACCCATTTTTACATCGGTGTGTAATTTTTTTTAAAAAAAATTCACATTTTACGTCAGAGTTCTTACGGTTCTTTCACGAAAAGATAGGTTCTCATATGAACCTAATCCTTCTAGCCTATTCTATTTTCCTATTGTTTGTTTTGAGCCGAGGATCTCCCTGGAAACAGCCTCCCTGCCCATACGGGTAGAGGTAAGGTTTGCATACATCTCATCCTCCTCAGACCCTACGAATAACTTTGCGCCTTCGCCATTTGTGGGATCTGCTGGGTATGATTGTTGTTTATTCCTTTCACCCCCTTCAACGTTACACAATTTTCACCCTTCAAATATAAACCCCATATATACCACATGACGCTTCATACTACTCTTCCCTCTCCACTTCATACAGTCTTATGTAACAAAGTACAATGAACTTTGTTCAACGCCTTGAAAAATGCAAAGATCAGTTATCAGTATTGTCTTCCATGTGACTGAAGATTTGTTTGGTACAAACATGCCCACATGTTCTCTTGCATTATATTAAATTTTCAAAACTTTGAGGTATTTTTATTACAAACTATCATTTACAATTTAACATTATTAGACTTGTTTTTATATATTTTTATTTAACCTTATAAGTGCTTATAACCGACTTCTATGACTTTCAATATAACGTTAATAACTTGTATAGCATTTCATATATCACACTCTATACCATAATATTTAGGGTGGAGGGCGTTGACACCCAAACTACCTTAACACCCTCTAATCACATGTTGCCACATTAAATTTTTCTACACTATCGTAAAACTACCCTAAGGTAACCGAAATTTGAGGATGTGGGCATTGAAGGCACCCTAAGCCATATGTCTCACCATTTTACACACTACCTTATTTCTATATCTCTCACCTACATACACCCACACACCTTCGGTTACTTCCACCGGAAAATTGTTTCCGAATTTGCTTCCGAAGAGGGAGGAGTGGTGTAGTTGCTTGGGTACCACCAACTCGAGGGTGGTACCCGCATCCACAACCTCCACCCTTATAGAATAACTAGTATCATGGGACGTATCTAGGTGTTTTACAGTCATTACCAAATGGTATGGATAAAAACTTTTACACTTTATATTTGTATCTGACTTTCGCATTACTGTAGATTTCGAGCAGTGACACCTATAATCTCGATTCTTATTAACACATTACCATCAAAGACTTAAAACAATGTCTATGAAGCGAGATCTAAGGCAAAGAGACCAGTATCCAATTCGTCTTACATTCCATATCCTTGGTCCTCGGCTGAACACGCCGATTTGCATGGGCAAACTATCTGGATGATGGAATTTATGGACGAGGACAAAAAATGTACCAGCGATAAATAGGATTGGGACTTCTAATAATGTTCGGTGATACCCACCCGATTATGAGAACTCATTTACTCACCACATCAAAACCTAAAATATTATATCAACTCAAAACATTATGACTAACACACTGAAATTGTTATACACTTAGAATTATTAACATTACCGAATTGTTAGAAGTATAGTCCAGTATTTAATATTTCAAGTCAGTCAATATTCATTTTGAATATATCTTGAACTTTTTTAAGCTCAAGAGCATAAACCATAAGTAAATATTTTCCCAATAATTATGATTTTTCATTTCTAAAACTTGTCAAGTTACATCAAAATAGAAGGTAGACTGGTAACAAGTTGCGCCGACACCCCCTTTTTGAATTGCAAATCCTAGTCTACCAAATTCGGCTATTATTTATTTGAAATTCAATAAAAGTAAATTATCAACTAGACTTATGCTTCAATTGTTCATAATAAATGTCATCATCAAAACTATCTACATCTTCAAATAACGATTATTCAAAACCTTTGACAAACGTATAAACAACTAACTCATCCTATCTTTAAAACCATTCATTGCATGATGTACGCATGCAACATTACACCATGGTTGACTCTTCTCTGGTCAATGGTTGACCACTCAAATCTAACCACAAACTGCCCCCATAAAATCCTAATTTGTGGCAGAAAATTATCCACAAGATTCAATCAACATAATGTTACTCAGACTGGGGGACAGCCCACAAAAAAAGAAATAAAACCAACCCTCCATTCACACAAATTTCCATGAAAAGGAAGTTGCATCACAATAAAGTCAACAAAAGTCAAACTAGAATCTTGATATTTACAATTAGTACCAAACATATGTCTAGTCTAGTACCTCATGAGTATGATCTAACAATACCAAAATTGCAAAAGGATTTGGACTTGAACAACCCACCAAACAGGAATCTGTTGGGTGATTCTTGAGGATTTTGCGAAGATTCAGGCGGGTTGCCTTTGACTTTTAGTATTGTCTGCCCGATTTCTTTCCTGATGGAGTCTATGATCCGCGGGTCAATGGGGTACCCTGAGGCATCACCAACATAGAATGTGTTCATGGCTTTTCCAGCCCGTGTTGACACCTCGGCTCGCGTCACAGTTAGGCTGTTTTCCCGGAATATACGTGTGACGTCAGATAGCAGCCCGACTCGGTCGGTTGTGCAAAGTTCTAGCTTCAATCCCTGAATCAAAAAAAATATTATCAAAATTTTTATGTTTAAATAATCAGGTTTTACATAACAAGAAGATATCAAAAGTGTTCCATTGGATCCATGTGAATACCAACAGAAAAGAGTCCAAATTTGACTTTTGAATGTCAAAAATACTTTTTTATAACTTCAAATTTGACAAGAATCACTTCATCCTTTGTAAAAATCTGATAACATAATACAACTGCATAGAATTTATCAATATTGTTTCGTTTCGAAATCACAAACATATATATTTTAATGTCTAAAATCGAACTTTGACTTATACTGTGTTGACCAAATGAAATGTGCACAAAAGTGACATGCTTCTGCTTGTTATTACCTCAGACACTCTTCTTTCTATGGCAGCTTCAAGGCATTGGATCACTCTTTGCCTTTCGGCTTCTGAGTTCACAGGGAAACCATCGGTATGTCTGATACAATATTCCTACAAAAACGAAACAGAATGTTATAAAGTCAACACAACGGTCAAATCTATTATAACAAAAGAATCAAACTTTGCAAATTGCAAACCTGGTAAGCTTCGGGCCCTTCAGCATCGACATTTCCATGAAACACCACATAATCCATATCCGTTAACGTGCAAATAGTATCGAACAAAAGTTTGGGCCTATCTTTACACCTAATTGTAACAACCGAATAATCTTTATCATACCAGTTCACAACTTTAACATCAGGCCTTTGATTTTCACTACAACCCTCCTGCGATCTCTCATAATCTCTATCCGCAAACATCATTTGGTGCAGCCGTCTTTCAGTGTGGGTCACGCCATGAGAGACCACGGTTTTAGCCTCGTTACCTTTATTACTACCTTTAAGCACATTACAAAGCATTTTCTTTATAAGAGAGAGTTTCTCTGGGTCTGTAATGGCTAACCCGGTTTCCTCATCAGTCACTTGCATTACAGATGCAGCCCGCGTGTTGTGGGTCCAAACTTCACTGTTCAACACGTTACACTTCAAGTGTGTGAGAACCGCACACAGTTCAGAAAGTAGCCCGGGTCTATCACTTCCTATTAACTCGATTACTGTGTGGTCCGTTGACGATGTGACCCCGATTGAATCAACTGATGTTGTAAAGCTAGTTTCTGAGCCAAGTGCCTGAAAACGAAGCGAAAAAAAGTCGTAACGTTAATGAATATAGTCATATAGATACCAGAAGGGGGTGGCGGCGCAGCTTGTTGCCCGCCTACCTGCTATTCTTATGTAATTTGCCCCTTTTGTTGAAATGAAAATTTGATGTTTACTAAAAAAAAAAACACCTTTTGAATGTAATCCAAAACCTCTTCATCAGTGATTTTGTTCCCATCTTGATCAGTAACATTAAAAACTATCAAACAAACAAGAAACATGTTAATAACTTAAACTACTACAAAACTCGAATCGCGTAACAAAAAAAAACATATTATAAATATAAATTGATATTAATATTGATATATATATACCATCCATGAACCAGCCTCCATCAGAACTTATGTAAGCTTTTGTGAAGACAAAATTAAGATCAGTAAGAACTTGTACAACTTCCAAAAGTATACCATGTCTATTAACACTATCCACCTGTCACACCAACACATACTATACAGTTAATAAAAGTATAAAACAATACAAACTTTGAACATATTCATCATCCATTAAACTAAACAACCACCTGAATAATGGTGGCATTCTTGCACGATTCGTTATCGATCACAACTCTCGGCGGATTCATTCGTCGAATAAACTTCTCATATTCATCATCCATGTTTCTTGAATAACTCATACTACAAGCCACTGAACTAACATATGTAACATATCAGATAAACATATGTAACTAATCACAATTTACAAAACACAAACTATAAATGCAACAAAGAGTGTCTAGTAAGCAAACAGGAATGTATTATGTATGGAATGAAAAGGGAAAAAAGGGTACAACCAATAATGTTTCATCATGAAGATTTGATACAAAATCTATAATTCCATTTTTTATTAAAAAAAAAAAACTAAAAAGTGAACCAGATACCAAGAAGGCCAATAGAGAAGCCTTAACCCACCACCAAAAGAAAAAAAAAAAGGTGTTCATTGTTTAAGACTCTCTGTCCATGTGGGTATGGTGGGGTTCTCCCTTTGCCCACAGAATCATAAAATTAACAACCAATTAATAAACTTTTTTTAACAAGATTGTAAAGGGTATTAAAAAGATTAAATACCCATTAACAATTTGAATTCAATTAACCAAAAATCACCTTATTTTGTACTTTCTTGATTCTATAGCCAGAAACAGAGTACAAAAAAACAGAGCATAACCCCCAAATGCTCTGTTACGCAAGGTTTTGAATATGTTTACCAATTATAAATATGATTTCTTTCCCATATGTATAGAAAGAAAATATACCCAAATATGAATGTTATTGACCTCTGTTTCTCTCTCTCTCTAAATTTGTTTCTCTCTCTAAAAAGTTTATTACTTTCTCTGTCTAAAAGGTTTCTAAACAGGGGAGTTGCTAAAAATGGGGGTGGGTCGGGTAAGAAATACTTTAAGGCCTTGTGTAGTGGTAAGTTATGGGGGGGCGTTATGAATTTTTTATTCCCCATAGCGCCCCGAACACCGCCCCCCGGGGCGCTATGGGGCGTTTTGGGGCAACGGGGTTTTGTACATAGCGGCGTTTTCAATTCCAAATCAATTTTATATTATTATTTTTTAAACAGTTTTATACCCCCTTTCTTTTACACCCAATCAAATAATAACACATCCAATAACATAATAATATTTTAATCCTCATAACCCCCTTCACCCACTACACACTCTTTTTTCACAACCCCCACATAACCCAACTTTTATTACTTTTTAATATTTTAATCCTACAACCCCCCATAACCCCCCACCACTACACATGATCTAACAGGAGGAGGAAGAGGATCTTGGACCGCAGCACATGTTAGCTGGATCTTGTACATGTTAGTTGACTAACTGGGGGTTGGCTAACGTGCGCTTTGGGTGAAATTAGTTGGCTTTTTTAACCACGGCACGTGATGGGGAAAATGGTTATGGCAGTGTCTTTCCAATGTTTGTGGAGAGAGAAAGAAAGATCACATGAAAATGACGTGCAAGAAAAATAAAAACTACTTTTTTTTAATTAAAGTTTGATTAGTGGGTTAATCTTTTTGTTTTTGAACGGCAAACTTTTTTTTAACACCATTTTATTCTACCTTTATCTTGCATTTGTAAGGATTTGAACCCACAAACTTATACTTGTAAGAGGGGACACCATACCACTAGACCAATAGGTCACGGGTAAATCTAATAGCAAAATGTTACATACGCCTACAAAGTAGACGGTGCTGATAACCCGATCTGTCACAGATTTAAAGGAAATCCACCGTTTAAAGTTTCAACACGATAAAACTTCTAGTCCAACGTAGAATTATTTTGCTCTACGTGAAATGTTAAGAGGGTGTTTGGGGTTGAGTTTTAAAATGAATTTTTAGATTATTGCATTTTGAAAACGCAAATAATTTGTTTTTAGTGTTTGGGAAATGTTTATAAAAACAGATTATTTGCGTTTAATAGGTTACCAAAACGCAATAATCTAAAAGCAACTCCACCCTTACTGCAACAAAACGCATAATTTGTTTTCAAAAAGCAATCCCAAACACCATCTAAAACTATAATAGCATTAATTAAAAACTGTAATAACATTAATTAAAAATATATAGTAACGATATATACCTTGGTGAAATGTTTTAAAAAGTATATACACTTTTGTATTGATATAAAAGTTTTAAACCTAATTTTATTTTAGTATATTAAAGTTTCTAAATTTATCAAAAATACAGAAAAAGATATTATTATTAAAGTTTTTTAAAACTTATTATTTTTGTATATAGTGACTTGAAACCATTGAACTCGTCAAATATTGTTGAAGTGAAATTCACAATTTTTTGCATAAAGAAAATAATATCTTATTTTGATCAATTTAAGAACTTGCAAATAGTTAATTTAATTTTTTTAATAAGCACACGCATTTTTTTTATATATAAATTTAGGGCCTTTAATATGTCTAAATTAGTTAAGATGCTCCAACTTCATTTTCTTATATGTGATTTCACTCATCAGGAAGACTCCTATACAACAATGGATAGTTGTAATGTAAGATTACATAAGACCAATAAAATAAGATGCGAGTTACGAAAAAAAGTTTACATTGCAATTTTTTGTGTGGTTCTTTAATAAATGGGTGAAATTTCATCTAAATAATA
Organism: Ambrosia artemisiifolia; assembly: GCA_032199755.1. NCBI lineage: Eukaryota > Viridiplantae > Streptophyta > Magnoliopsida > Asterales > Asteraceae > Ambrosia > Ambrosia artemisiifolia. The sequence goes on from CM063519.1 coordinate 5,274,846, forward strand.
AGTGATTGTTTGTGATTATATAGTTTAACTAATATGAGAATTTGACTAAACTGGGTGTACTAGCCTAATTGACAAAAGGTGTTTCAAATGATCAATTATGAGGGTGTTTGGGATTGAGTTAGAAATGAGTTATTAACTTGTTGGCTTTTTGATAAAAAATAATACGTCAATAAGTCATTAACAAAATCCTGGATTTTAATGCACATGTGAAGTGAGCATATACACTATTAGGTGGCCAATTAGACACAATCAAAGAAATGCCTATAGTTGAATTATAACAATTAGAGTTAAAGTGGTCATATAATTGGTGAAATTGGTTAATCAAGTGAACCGGTAATTATATTCAAAGAAACACACTAATTATATTGGATTGACTTCTTAGAAAGTCAATTATAATCAGAGAGGAACTACAATTAGATAATGTCCACTTGAGCACATAATGCTTCTCGAATCATACTATCAAATTATATACATCAATATGTCCACTTGAAGGACATTTGTGATTAACTGTAGCTAATTATTTATTTTCATATAACTAGGTTTTTTATACCGCGGGCGTTGCGCCACGCGGCGGGTTACAACATGCAACGGGCATTTTATACATGCGGACGATGAAGGCGCAAAGTAAACAGAGTTAAGTAGTAACACTGTTAAGTTACTATCGTTAAGTTAATACTAACGGAGTTGAATAGTAACCCAGTTAAGTTTACTATGTAACCCTGTTAAGTTTACTACGTAACTCCGTTAAGTTTACTATGTAACTCCGTTAAGTAAGTATTCAACTCCGTTAAATGACTTTGTTAACGGAGGTTTACTATGTAACTCCGTTAAATTTACTATGTAAGTCCGTTAAGTTTACTATGCAACTTCGTTAGGTTTACTATGTAACTCCGTTAAGTAACTATTCAACTCCGTTAAATGACGTTGCTAACGGAGGTAAATAGTAGTTGACGGAGTTACATAGTAATTTAACAGGGTTGAATAGTAACTCCGTTAAGTTACTATTGACGGAGTTGAATAGTAACTTAACGGAGTTAAATAGTAACACCGTTAAATTACTATTCAAAGTCATTGCTTCTTTCATATTATATATAATTAACAGACTAAAAGTTTGGGTAGATATGTTATATTTAACTAACTTCCACATGTTTTCTAAAGGGTTGTATTATTTAAACCCCCCACCCTTCTATTTTAACCCCCTTGAAGCGCCTCGCTTAGGCCAAAGCGAGGCGCTTTGAGCTAACTTCGATGCCGTCAGTACGATAATCAGAAAAAGCTGATTTTCAAATTCCAAGCGCCTCGCTTAGGCCTAAGCGAGGCGCTTCAAGGGGGTAATTTATTTTGGTAGTTGTTTTGATGTTTTGAGTTGGTTTTTTTATTTTTTTTTTAATTTAATAATTATAAAAAGTTAAAAAAATTTAAAAAACAAAGTAATAACCCTAATCATTGTCAATGACTTAAACTTTACATCATCAACCAACTTCAAAATTTCAACTTCCCGTTCATGCCCGATAACACTAGATTGATGATACCTTGTTCCACCCAAATCAAGGGATCTGCTTGGAGTCTAAAGCTTCGTGTGTCATCTTGGTCGAACTCATGTTGCAACATTCGTCTTGTGTGTGTTAGGGTCCGAAATTTTAGGCTTTTTAGTGAATTTTTCCATCTTTGTGTTTCCAAATGTTTTTTAATTAGCTTAAATCTCTCTGATCCATGGTATCCACTTTTCAGGCTGTCTTCATCGTTGACCGCTATCTCTCGGATAACAACTGAAAAAGTTGTAATTACAAGAAGATGATCAAAGATGCTACAACATAACTTGCACCGGCTTGAGATATGAGTTTGATTAGCTTAAATCTCTCTGATCCATGGTATCCACTTTTCAGGCTGTCTTCATCGTTGACCGCTATCTCTCGGATAACAACTGAAAAAGTTGTAATTACAAGAAGATGATCAAGGATGCTACAACATAACTTGCACCGGCTTGAGATATGAGTTTGATTAGCTTAAATCTCTCTGATCCATGGTATCCACTTTTCAGGCTGTCTTCATCGTTGACCGCTATCTCTCGGATAACAACTGAAAAAGTTGTAATTACAAGAAGATGATCAAAGATGCTACAACATAACTTGCACCGGCTTGAGATATGAGTTTGATTAGCTTAAATCTCTCTGATCCATGGTATCCACTTTTCAGGCTGTCTTCATCGTTGACCGCTATCTCTCGGATAACAACTGAAAAAGTTGTAATTACAAGAAGATGATCAAGGATGCTACAACATAACTTGCACCGGCTTGAGATATGAGTTTGATTAGCTTAAATCTCTCTGATCCATGGTATCCACTTTTCAGGTTGTCTTCATCGTTGATCGGTCAAAGTCTGTTAGCAATGATAACGAAATGATCGTTATCTCTCGGATAACAACTGAAAAGGTGTCTTCAATGATTCTAAAAAACTTGAAAGTAATTACAAGAAGATGATTTTACTGTCTAGTTCTTTTGGCCACAGGTACTGTCTAGTGGTTGGAACAAGGTATGGATATGGAGAACATGGGAACAGACTGTCTAGTTCTTTTGATCATCTTTGAAAAGATTCCATAAGTAAAAAGTCATATGTTAAAAGTATCAAGACTATGAAATTAGTAAAACAACTTTACAGTTGTTTATCGGAGAGATAACTGTCAACGATGAAGGCAGCCTGATAAAGGCTGAACACGAGTGTAATCAAACAAGGTGCTATGAAAACCACCAACGATCAATTATAATATAGTCTGGAAGTCAAAGATATCAATTAAACATGCAAAAATTATGTTTTGAAAAAATATGGGTATCGAATGTTTAGTCGGAGGACCACTTACAATGATTCATCAAAGTTGTACAAAGCTGGATGTTTTTACTGGAAAACCAAAACGAGCAATAAACGAAGCGAAACGGAGAGATATAATTTTCTTGGCTTGGAAACAACTTAAAAGAAGCAAAAATGAATTAAAATTATTTTTTGGTGATTAACAGATAATTTTAAAGAATTAAAAGAAATTCAAGTTTTTTAAAAAAAAGGCCAAAGCGCCTCGCTTTGGTCAAAGCGAGGAGCTTGTGGTCTAATCAAACCAGTCAAGCGCCTAGCTTTGGCCAAAGCTAGGCACCCAAGCGCCTAGCTTTGGCCAAAGCTAGGCACCCAAGCGCCTCGCTTTGACCAAAGCTAGGCGCTTTGGCCTTTTTTTTAAAAAACTTGAATTTCTTTTAATTCTTTAAAATTATCTGTTAATCACCAAAAAATAATTTTAATTCATTTTTGCTTCTTTTAAGTTGTTTCCAAGCCAAGAAAATTATATCTCTCCGTTTCGCTTCGTTTATTGCTCGTTTTGGTTTTCCAGTAAAAACATCCAGCTTTGTACAACTTTGATGAATCATTGTAAGTGGTCCTCCGACTAAACATTCGACACAACAATTGTTTTTAATTCATATTTAAGTGTTTTTAATTACTTTTCGAGAAATGATAATTTTCAAATATTGCAGAGGTGTTACCAAGCATGTCAAGAAATGATAATTTTCAAATATTGCAAGTCCAAATCATTTTACGATGTCTTTTTTCAGAGGACCTCGACTCTTGAGATGTTGCAGGAGTTTGAAAAGTTTGAACTAAAATTTGAACTGTTATTTGGAATGTTCCTGTTTTCATATATTGCAGATCAAGGTGTTACCAAGCATGTCAAGAAATGATAATTTTCATTAACGCGGAAACCTTCGGTTTTGCAAAAACCTTCATTCCTTATTATTATTATTATTTACATTATTATCGTAAAGCAAATACGATAATAATGTAAATAATAATAATAATATGAATAGTGACCCTCTGGCAAACCTGCGTAAAGGACAGTGAGATTGATAACTGGACAGGTTAGCCAGGTGTTTGTCAAAAAGGTAGAGCACACCACTAGAGCAAAAAGTTGTGTGTATGAATAGTGACCCTCTGGCAAACTGGACAGGTTAGCCAGGTGTTTGTCAAAAAGGTAGAGCACACCACTAGAGCAAAAAGTTGTGTGTATGAATAGTGACCCTCTGGCAAACCTGCTTAAAGGACAGTGAGATTGATAACTGGACAGGTTAGCCAGGTGTTTGTCAAAAAGGTAGGCCACACCACTAGAGCAAAAAGTTGTGTGTAAGTTTTATTTAGCGTAAAAAGTTCATTGTACATATACCTCCTTATCTAAAAACAAATCACATCATTTGAATGAATAGTGACCCTCTGGCACACAACTTTCTTCAACCAAATCATTTCTTCAAGTTCATTTCACCAAAAAAAGCAAAACCCAAGAAAACAAAGATGAAACCGATTAATGTTCTAGTGGTGTGCCAGAGGGTCACTATTCATACGCAGGTTTGCCAGAGGGTCACTACTCATACAAATGATGTGATTTGTTTTTAGATAAGGAGGTATATGTACAATGATGAAAGAAGTTATCAATCTCACTTCTATTGTTTCGGGTTCCCTTTCATCGTTGACACATATCTCTCTGAGATGATAAAGGTAGATCATGGAAAGTTCAACTCAAGAAGTAAGATTGATACCTTCTCTATGGAAGTTGCTAAAATAGTTAAACAAAAGCTGAAATTGAACAGTTATTTGGAATGTTTCTGATCATTACAGTAAAATTCATTAGCCGGCGTTTGTCAAAACGAACAACTAAAATAAACTTTTCATGCAAGCAAGTAAAATTCAGTTGTTTGGACAGTGAGAGATTTGATAACTGGACAGGTTAGCCAGACGTTTGTCAAACGAACAATTAAAATAAACTTTTCATGCAAGCAAGTAAAATTCAGTTGTTGGACAGTGAGATTGATAACTGGACAGGTTAGCCAGACGTTTGTCAAACGAACAATTAAAATAAACTTTTCATGCAAGCAAGTAAAATTCAGTTGTTGGACAGTGAGATTGATAACTGGACAGGTTAGCCAGACGTTTGTCAAACGAACAATTAAAATATACTTTTCATACAAGCAAGTAAAATTCAGGAAAAAGCTGACATTTTGTTCCTTGTTGCAGAAAGAAATCAACAGTCGGATCGACGATTTTGTTTACCCTCCCATTGACATAAAAAATGTTTTTTTGAAAAACGTCTGACTTAAAAAAAAAATGTTAAACCTTAATCTCAAAAGACCAAAAAAAAAAAAAAAAAAAAAAAAAATTATTCGAAGCGCCTCGCTTAGGCCTAAGCGAGGCGCTTTGGGTCAAAAATCAGCTTTTTCTGACCTCGTACCGAGGTAGTTAAAAAGCAAAGAAAGCGCCTCGCTTAGGCCTAAGCGAGGCGCTTTCAAGGGGGTGAAAATAGAAGTGGGGGGTGGAAATAGACCATGCCTTTCTAAATCTTAAATATAAACCTTATAGTGAGTTTGTGTGTAGGGTAGTATGCATGGTTTGATTATTGCAACTTACTTTCAAGTGCTAAATAGGTTAGGCAAAGAAAAAGGTGTTCAAATACATCAATATCCTCATTGACTTTGACCTCAACTTCCCATAAAAGAGATAAGTCCTACAGAGTGTTTCAGTGTAGGATAATCTCTTTTTGATTTCATTTTGCTAGAGTTTATACGTCTTTCCCAAGTATTTAAAAGAACTTTGTTTCTTATTTATTTTATGATAAAAGCCCAAAAAATGATAAAATTATTACTTTTTTTTTGCCATGATAAGAAAATGTATGTGAGTGTAAATGAGCTAAGTTGTGAATTTCTTCCGATCAACTCATAAAAAAACTCGAATCGAGTTGAGCACAAATAAACTTAAACTAGAGCTCGACCTTAAAAATAAGTTTGTTTAATAAATGTGTCCGAACCCAACCTTCACTTATCGGGCTCGAGTAGACCCACAAGCGTAAACAAACTTATTACTTATGTAATTTTTATCTAAAATATTGATATAACAATTATTATTTGTTAAAAAGTTAAAATACTTTATTCCAGGACAAAGAAAATTACATTAGGATAACGGGTAGGCGGGCAACAATTATTATAAATTAAAAATCCGTATTAAATATATTGTATGTTTTGTAATCTTCAAACTAACTAAATAAAAAGGCGGATGAAGAAAAAGGCGTTACAAGTAATCGTTCTCACCACGTGTTGGATTATATGGAAAGGAAGAAACGACAAAATTTTCAACGGCAAAAGGATAGTGTTGGAACACTTGTTTAGCGACATCATATCTCTCTCTTTTTCTTGGATAAAAAACAGGGGAAATTAGAACAACTGGAGTGGGACAAGTGGAAAAGATTTGAACTATAGATAGGAGTATGTAAACGTTTATGGGATGCATCGTTCGCTTCTATATAGCATCTTGCTAGTAGAAGCTTTTGTATACATTTAGGTGTGGAATAAAATTTGAAATTTTGCCAGTCAAAAAAAATTTATAAATGTGTATATAAAATATAATAAATAATAAATAAGTCGAGCCAAACTCAAATTTGAAAAATTACTCATGAGTCGAAGATTATCCTTTAGAAATAGAGCTTAAAACAAACCAAGCTCGAGCAGAGTCCGTCTTCAGCTCGACTTATTTTCACCTATTAAAAAAAGCAAAAGTCAAATAAACTATTACAATTTTGAATACAATTATGGTCATCAAGAAAAAGCCTCCAATTATGGGTAAGGGTCATAGGATGCTATGCAATGCAATGCATTACAGAAGGATTGTTGACTTAAGAATCCCACGTGTCATTCACTTTCTTAAAACAGAATCCAATTACGGCATGATCACTCAGTGTCTCTGAGGAGGATAGCATCTGCAAGAACTGGTTCACAACTGTTCGACGAAATGCTTCACAGACAACTTCCCGCACTTGAGGCAAATGTCTCAGTTGGTGCTGCCCGAGAGAGATGCCTCGTGCCAATTATTCAAAGGGCAATAATAATATTAATAAGTGCTCATCTAGTATGGATAATTGGTGGAAATCAAACCTACTACCCACCTATTGGATTTATTTTAAGTAGAGTATATTTAAATATTATGGATTTGGTCTATGTGTGTAAAATCACAAAATTTGTCTTTATTTGTAGAATTTGTAAATTGTAACACTGAATGTCTAAAAGAGTAAAATTTTAAAATGTTTATTTTACCCATATCAAATCAAAATTATGATAATATGATCCCTTAAGCCTTTAGAGAAATTTACTTTTTTATTACCTAAATTACTAAATTTAAACATGACAAAAAGCGTTGTAAGTTGTGTGTCGCTCTTCATTCCTTGAACACCTCTCAACACAATCGACGATCATCACTCACCCCACTTTTCTATTATGGGGATAATCCACTTGCAACCGTCATCGTTTTGTGTTGGTTTTTAATCCTTTCGAAATAAGATCACTCTAACAAAGAAGAGTACGGTGGTTTTGATTTTTATTGTGTTAGGGTTTTGAATTTGTTTTTTCACGTGACATAATATGGGTTTTTAGTAAAATTGGAATTTATCTTTGTTTGGAATAGGTGGGGTCATGATAGTCCGATGAGGTTGGCTAGGTTTGGTTTGGTTGTATGGTGGATGCTAGGTTTAGATTAAGATGGAGACAGTTTCAACGAGACTGTAGCATCCTAAAATTTATGTGTATCGTTTACTGGAAGTTATTTTTTATAGATTACAAAACGATGGGTGCACATGCCCTCACGTGAAATATAGTGTGATAGTATTTATCATGTTTATAAATAAATGACTTGAGCTAGAGTAAAAGCTAACAAAAATATATTAAAGTTTATATACACTCTAACACATGTTAGTTATTGACAAAATAATACTCCACTAAAATATTCTGGTGTTTTCTCGTGATCACGTGGCACGCATCTTTTTTTAGATGTTGTCGTGTCTTCTTGTTTGGCTCGCCTGATAATATCCGCGAAAAATTATACTCTACTATCGGTTGATAATAATACTGGATTGACAATGAGCGGTGGAACATATATATTTTCATCTTCAAATCACTCATATATATATCATCAACGGGGTTACACACATACCATACGTGGCCTAGAACCCGTAAACGGTACCCAGACACCCTACCTGGGATACCGATGACGATGTTTCGTTTATAGGTATATAGTGATCCCAAATTTCATTTTCTAAAAACACTTTTAATTGTTTTCCAATCATTTTGGGGTTGCTTTTAGGGTATAAAACCGATATATATGTCTACTTAATTCTAATTATTTTAAAAAGCTTTTCTAAAAGAATAAAAAGAAACACTTTAATATCAACCTTTTATATTGATTTCTTTATTTGGAAAACTAAAAAATAAAAAACATGTTCCATGTTTTGTGGGTTCTTAATTTGTTTAAGTTTCCCTTGTTTTCTGTTAAAATAAATAACGGAAAATGGCCAAAATAGCCCGTTGACCGGGCGTTTTGCAAAAATAAACCTCTGACCCCTTTTTGGAGAGACGGGACACGGCTCCCAACGAGCCTGAACCGTCTCCAAGATCCTTTCCCTTTAGAGCCAATAGCCAACCGACACGTGGCGTCTCCCATCCCGAGGCTGTCCCGTCTCTCTCCAGACGGGTCAGAAGTCAACCGTCTCTCTCCCAGACGGGTCACACTTCCCCATGCCGTCTCAAGCCGTTTCGGGAACCGTCTGAACCGTCTCACTAGTGTATATAAATACCCGAATTCACTTAACAAAATTTGCACCCACCACCCTCCCCAAACCTTTCATCTTCGAAACCAATGACGTTTTTTGGTTTCCCAACCGAAGCCTACCGGCTTACGAAAATATTGTCCGATTACTTGGATTGTTGTTTCATCTGCGTACGGCTACTTGGATTGTTGTTGCATCTGCGGGTGGGTTAACCCGTGTAATTTGCATACGGAACCATTTGTTGGTTTGTTGGTTTGAGACGGCATGGGGAAGTGTGACCCGTCTGGGAGAGAGACGGTTGACTTCTGACCCGTCTGGAGAGAGACGGGACAGCCTCGGGATTGGAGACGCCACTTGTCGGTTGGCTATTGGCTCTAAAGGGAAAGGATCTTGGAGACGGTTCAGGCTCGTTGGGAGCCGTGTCCCGTCTCTCCAAAGAGGGGTCAGAGGTTTATTTGTGCAAAACGCCCGGTCAACGGGCTATTTTGGCCATTTTCCCAATAAATAAGACCATTAGGTGTGGAGGAGGCCCAACATCCATGCCTTGCCTCCACCTCACCTGCCACGTCAGCGTGGGGTAGGAGCATCCTTAGGATGATGCTCCTAGGGGTGTGGAGGAGGCCCAACAACATTTAATGCTATTTCATTTTCTTTTTCTTTTTTTTTAATTAAATAATATTATCATATTAATATAAAATGTGAAGATGTATTTAAATTAAAAACAAACACTTAAATTAAAAAAAAAAATACACCTAAATAAAAAAAAGTACAATTTTCAAATAAAAACAAACACTTAAATAAAAAAAAAACATAAACTACTGATTATATTTTTTTGCGATGCTCTCCTTCATCTTCAACAAAACGGGACGGTCTTCTTCGGGGTAGTCGTTGATGTTTGCCGTCATTATTCGCCATTCTTCTATTTGCCTATCCTCGTTCTTTTGGCGAACGTTTTCCTCCACCCTCTTTTGCTTCAAGCGAAGCTTTTCTTCGACTTCGCGTTCCTTCAATTTCTTCTTCTCCGCTTGACTTTCACTAAAAGTATTTTTGAAGGATGCCAATTCAGCGACCAAACCGTCTAACATTGACCCGCTCCCACTCCCCGACGCGGCTTGTTTTTTTGCAGCCGCCGCTTGTTTTTTTGCTTTGTCCCTCCCTATGGGTCGTGGCTCCTCTTGAACGGGAGTATCCTCGAACTCTGGGTCTGGGTCATCGTTTATATTTATTTGACAATGACCGGTCGACCCGCCTCCCACGCTATAATCGCCCGACTCCGAAGTCTTGCTTCGTTTGGCGTATGCAACCTCGTTTGGAACCGGTGCCCATTTGCGAGATGTCTTCAACACCGTCCAAGCTAGAACATGAGGAAAAACATGACCATACTTGTCTTCATATTTTCGCATCGCCTCCTTGAAAATCATTTCCTCGTTAAACCCGCTTGGAGGTTGCACATACAACGGATTATAAAAGGCGATGAACTTCCCGATTGTAGTACTCATTTTCCTCCATTTAGAACTTAAAGCCTCCTGCTTGCGATACTCTCCTTGCTCCATCAATTGGTGAAATATATCTCGTACTTGGGCGTATAAACTATCGCCCGTTTGATTAGTCCCTACATTTAAATAAAACACTTAAATAAAAAAAATAATTTTATTTTATTGTATACTACAAAAAAATTAAATTTTTTTTTACCAACTATGGGATCTTTCGAACTAGCCAGATACGCCTTCGCTAACGCTTCTTCTTCCAATTTCGTCCATGGGCTTCGTTCGGTAGGCTTTTTTTTCCCCTTCCCCTTCGCACTCGCACTCGCCTTCGCCTTCCCCTTCGAACGTTGGACTTGTGTTTCGGGGACAACCTCCACCTCATCATCTTCTTCATCTTCGAGTTCAAAATTGGGTTGTCGTTGTGGTGGTAGAGATTGACGGAATGGCGGTATTTGTAAAAGTTGGGTAAATGATTGAGGGTTATGATGCATTTGCAAATTATGGAATTGGTTAAAGGTAGTAGGGCTTTGGTGCATTTGAGGATATTGGGTGAAAGGGTTGGGAGTTTGTTGAAAACCCGCAAAAGTAGCCCAAGATGGATCCATTGGCATCGTGAACGGGTTTGGATTCGGGTTGTTTTGGTTATATTGTGGTGGTTGATTCGGGTTTGGGTTGTTTTGGTTGGGATCCATTGAATAATGTATAAAGTATTTTTTATAAAAAATAAGGGTTGGTATAAAAAGTGGTATTGATTTGTGATGAAAAATGGTATAAAAGTGGTGGGTTTAAATAGAGTTTTGAAAAAAAATTGGTTTTTTTTTTTTTTTTTTTTAAACGGTCAAATATATTGCAACGGTCAAATGGCACGTCCCCCCATAGTCTTTCACGCGTCCCAATGCACTCAGCAGCCCCGGCATCAACGGCAAAGGGGTGCCGGCTATGCCGTTGCCGCGCCAGGGGGGCGGTGTAGCCCGGCCCGGCTTGGCAACGCCGGCCCCTTGCCGGTCCCCATACCGAACGGTCTAATGTATCTCTTCACAAGTTTCACATTTCAATTTCGTGGTTAACAATGGACAAAAATGTTTTGTCATCAGGCCTGTTTTTCTAAATGTGTAAAACAACTATTATTTTGGCAAATTTACGTAGTGTTCAGTTTCTGGTGTGGCTAGGTAATTTTCTGATGTATATATGCGTTGCATTATCATACTAGATTAGAAACGCTGTATTATATGAGTTGAATAAATAATATATTTAATAGCCAGTAAAAAAGATTTATAAATTACTGTATAAAATAATATTTTAAGATAAAATATGATTTGAAGCTATATGTATAAGAAAAAATATTCACTAGTTACTAATATTTTAATATATTATGTATTTATTATATACTATTAATAGACAAAAATCTTTGAATAGTAGTTTTATTATTATTTTATTATTATTTTATTATCTTAAATACCTATAGTTCAATAAGAAATTACATAATGGGGTAGTGGTGGAGTGGTATGTGGTGCTTATGTGTTCTTTGAGCTTTTGGGTTCAAAACCCGTTTGAATCTTTTTTTTTACAACACTTATCTATATATAAATACATATGATTCAGTAAGAATTAACAAAATGGGTAGTGGTTGAGTGGTTTGTGGTGCATTTGTGTGTTTTGAGGTCTCGGGTTCAAAACCGGTTTGAAACATTGCTTTTTTTAAAAAAAAAACAAATACGAAAAAACGCGCAACGCGCATATGTTTATACACCTAATTATTGTTGTTTTTAACCAATCTATTTAAATTACGAAATACAATGTGGACGGGTGAAAAAATGAATCGTGAAAAAAACTTTGGGTTTACAAAATAATTACTTATTTATTAGGTATAGATATTTAATTTGCAACTATTTTTTTATATTTTAATAATATATTATTCCAACATACATTTGCATTCGGAAAGTTGGTGTTAAGGCTCCTAAGACACAGTTAGGGGTGTAATGAGTCTACGTGCTCGTGGGGCACCTGAAATTAGGATGTTGAAAAGCTTAAGAAAATGAAAAACTTGAATTGGAATTTGATTAAAACTGAGTTTGTGCTTGAGCCTGAAGTTTGTATAAACAATAGTGATTAGGCTTAATATTCTATTAGCTTATTATCATTTAAGTGTGATATTATACAATTAATAAACTATATAAATACAATAACATACCCAGTAAATCGCAATTATAGCAAAACTATTGATAGAGTTTAGGAATGGTGAAATGTAAGTAAAACTTACCCCTATATAAATAATGCTAATATTATTACACACAATAATAAAGCTAAATCATATAATTGTAAATACAAATATATAAAAACTAACCATGTAACTAATAAATAAATAAATAATAGAGTGTCGCACGTATACTTTTTAAAAACGAACAACCTTTTGCTTCATAATCTTCAATATATGCAAATATTATTTTGGTTTGGAATGATTATTGATAATTTTAGTTTCGTATATGATTTTTAAGTGTGTTGTATACTTCATACCAATAGTTAAATTCTCATTACTTGTTGAGTATTAGATATGTCTATCAGTTTGTCTACAACTTATTAGATACTGAAGTAGATTTATGGTTCCGTTGCTCCACTAAATTGCAAATACTTGATTAGTTAACATCTTTTATTTAGTTTTCTACAATTTATAAAAATAACAATTATATATGTATTATTGAAGACTTTGGTGAATAGTGCCAGCCCCTCTCCCATTGGTTGAGAGGGGCGGTGGCCTTTATTTTTTTTTTTTTTAAACCTTGGTAAACCATATATATTAATGGTTTGAGTTGAAAACATAAGTGTGTTGATGGTGGAGTGGTTTTGTTGTGTGGGTTGGTTGTGCAAGGTCCCAAGTTCGAGTCTTGGGGAGGCGGCTGGGTGGTTGTTTTTTTTTTAGACTTTGTTAAACAATATATATTAATGGTTTCAGTTTAAAACATAAGTGTGTTGGTGGTGGAGTGGTTTTCTTGTGTGGTTTGGTTGTGCAAGGTCCAAGGTTCGACTCTTGGGGGAGGCGGTTTGGTGGCTTTTTTTTTTTCCTTTTTGACTTTGATTTTTATTTTTTTTAACCTTTGTTAAACAATATATATTTATGGTTTCATTTTAAGAAACAAGATGTGTTGATGGTGGAGTGGTTTGTGGTGATGTTTTCTTAGCCAAGGTCCCAGGTTCAAACCTTGGGGGAGGTACTTTCTTTATTTTTCCATTTTAACAAGTGTTTTTTGTTTTTTAAATATTAAATTAAAGTCAGTGACAAAGAAAAACGTAATTATTTTTTTTAAATGAGTATAGGTAGGCCGGGGCTATAACGAAAGAGGAAAGAAAGTGGTGAAAATTGTGTTTTGCGATGCTATGTTATACCTAAACAATACGGTGACCGTCGATGTCCGGAAACGCGCAGCGAAACGCGCGTGGGAATTTACCTAGTAATATATTAAATAGAGTTGTCATTAAACATTATCTTTACCATTATGTAATGTTTAAAACAAAGTAGAAAATATTGTTTAAAAGGTCAAAACTATATCAGCTGCACAATCGCACAACTACACCACACATATACAAATATAATTATATAAAACCATAAATTACTGTTCAGGGCATGTGAGAGGTTCCACAGATGCACGTGACATGTTTTCCAAAAGAACATGAATATTTTTCAACTGCAAAACATTTAACCTATCATAGATTTCTTTGTTTTTTATTTTCTTTTTTTTTTTTTCGCTCAAACGTCCCTTCGGAATTGCCTATAGTCGTCTTATGGTACAAGATGCCAGCTCCGACATCCACGTCATAAAGCTGAACGCTCACAATTTTTACATAATTGAATATTATACCCTCAACATTGTTTTCATACCTTTCTCTACGCGGCTTATAGATAGTTACACAAACTCTACACGTTATTAATGTCTGTTAGTCAGAGTCATGGTATGACATATACGCCGAGCATAGGCCTACACGTGACGAATGGGGCAACAACATTCTTATTGTCAGAGTCTTCATACGCCGCGTATGACCCTGTATATGACGTATAGGTAACAAGGTGTGCAAATAAGAGTTGGGGGTGAGCCAATAAATAAAGCGATGCACAATTGTATTATATGTTACTTCATATTATTTTCCAAAAAATGTAAATATTATAGTTTTATTTCGTCAATCAATAAAATTTTATAACGTAAGAGCATCTACATTTTATAATTTAACTAAAAATACATAAATTTTATCGATTTAATGTTTTTTTTTGAAAACTTTTCACATCTGATGTTGCATCCCACATCGGTTGTGCAAGGGAGAACAAAACTCCTTATAAGGGAGTGACCACCCTCATTATTGGACGCGTTTTAAACCCTTTAGGCTAACCACCCTTCCCATATGTGTTGGGGGTAGACCAAATATGACAATATTCAATACGGGCTATTTTTGGGTTGTTACATTTGATTCCTAGTTGGTTAATACATGCATCGATTGTTACTTACCTTAAAATTTTAAGAATATAAATTAAGATAAGAAATTAGACGTAGAGGTTGAAGTAAAAATAAACTTTTCCTTGTGTTTTCCTTATAATTTTAAGTTAGAGATAAGAATAAAGACTCCAATATAAATGCTGTATTTCTTACACTGTCACTCAAATTTTTTATTGCTTAAATATATTTTAAGCCTATGAATTTTTAGCATAAAATTACGAATTTATAAATAGGTGTCACTAACTATGATGAGGAAGCAAATGTTCTCGTCTCTCTTTTTTTCATAGATAAAACAAGTCTATTCATTTAAATTTGACCTTAGTTTTTTTTTCTTTCTTTCTCTTTTTTTCCCAATAATCTAACTGTTTATTCTATTGTTTTTATATTATCACACCACATAGTTTCGATGAATAGGTTAAATGTTATATATAATTGGAACTTAAACCCATAACAACCTCTATGTATTTTGTGTATGTTCATGTTTTATTCATATTAATCTATCTATGTACGTTCACAAGTAGTTGAGATCAAAGGGCACTATAGCTATCACATTAAATGACGGTGCTGCAAATTTAGAAGCCAACACGTCTACGCCATCTTGTGATATTCATCTTTAGCACATGACATTGAAAATATTCTTTTAACAATGTTAGAAGAATAGAGTTGTCAATGAACATCTTTTAAAAGTATACATGGAATGTTATTGAAACGTCAAGTCATCAACTATACGTGGACATAAATCGTAGTGTTAGAGCCTTCATGTGACACACAAAGACACATGTGAAAGAGTTCTCTCCGTTAGGGAGAAGGGGCACTCCAGCTATTTGCCTGGTTTGGATCACTGATATTGTACCACGTCAAATATAAGCTAAAGTAGCCCAGAATAATCAAATACCTGGCAGCACTCAAGGTTACTAGCCTGATTAATTAATTAAATAATAATTTTTTTATTTTTTGCAAAATTCATCAAAACATTTAAAATAATAAAATCATACCATTATATTAATTTTTTATTCTACAAATTATAACGAAATTAAAGCAAAAATATTTTATTCCTTAACATTTGCTACGTTTCAACATGTTCGAAAGTTTTGTGAGCTTCATAGTAAAAGTCGACTTGTGTCATTTCAATTGTCACGTCTTCCTTTAGGCTTGGATCTTCATCCATGTTCTTTTTAAACATCTTCTCAAACGTTTTACATTCGCTTTTTACGATTTTCCACTTACTCCCAAGCATAGAAGCAGTGCGATGTGGTTTAACTTGCCAACACATCATCCCAAAACTCATCGATATTGTTTGACGTGTTTGCTTCCTTGACGTTTAGCCAAGCAACCGCCAACGCTAGAACCTTGTTGTCAGACCAGTCAACCGTTGAAGACACGATGCCAAAAGTAATTTTTTTTTATAAAATTTAGAAGTATATATGTGATGGATGGTAAAAAAAAACGGTGAAAATGTTGTGAATTTATATGAAGAAAATGACCATTGGCCTCATTTGAACGTTTTTTGACCGTTTGTAACGGTCAAAAGTAAATGCTTTGGGACGTTTGGCTTTGTTACACCTAGCCGAAATTTAATAATATAGACCAGAGCCGAGGGGGTGGTGACAGTGTAACTGTTCGGCTATTCGGCTACGGTAGCCAAACTACCCTAGCCGGTTAGTGCCCCGTCCCCCTAACCTCTGTAGTCGAGGAGACAACCCTAACATGTGTTAATCACGCGAAACCCACAATGGTCAAATGCTAGATAGAGTGATGGAAGAGAATATGTTTTTTCTTGACATGGGTTAGAAGAAAATTAACTAAGAAGGGAGAAGGTGAGAAAATTAATAAGAATACTAAGACTGATACTCCCTCCGTCCCAATTTAAATGTCCTAGTTCAAAAAACACACATTTTAAGAAATCTTTTGTTTGTTTGTGGTAAAATGACAATAATATTCTCAAAAGTGTTGATTGTGTTTTGTCTTTTATGGGCAAAATTGGAAAATACATTTCTATTTTTGGAAAGAGATATTTAATTTGGGACAAACAAAAAAGGAAAGTAGGACATTTAAATTGGGTCGGAGAAAGTATTATTTGTTAAATAATAATGTAACATACTTGGATTACAGAGTTGTATGTTTATTAAACAAGAAAATCTCAACCCTAGTATCTCAAGCTAACTAACTGACACAATTAGCACATTATTTTAATTCACCAATATAAATGTTAGACCATCATAGATGTAAAAAGTTAAATGAAAAAAAATACAAAACGCTTCTATAAAGGATAAAAATATTAACCTAAAAATACATGGATTTTAAATTAAAGAAAACAAAAACAACTATATCTAACAACCCACTTTTCTAGTGACAAATCAACGTACTTCTAACATCTTACAAGATTTTAACCCCTGAACTCTTAAATAAAAAAGATACCTGTTACTACCACACCATCACACTCATGTAATACATACAATGATACAAACTTGCTATCATAAAATGGTTAATTCAAGTTTTAACAACAAAAAAACTATATAAATTAAATTATTATTACAAGTTATATATTTTTGACGCGGAAAAGGAGCGATAAAATGCTAGATACGTTCGCAAACGTGTAGGATAAAACTCGTATGATATAAAATTTATTAATATCAAAAGTTTTACTAAACATTACAAATGAACGTTTATTTATAGGGTAACCTACTAGCCTACACATTATAAGACCATGTGTAATGGACATTATGTGGGCATCAATGAGCTTGATAACGTCCTTAACATCGTCCCCTGGGCATTATAGGGGCATGAAGAAGGAGGTGCAAGATCTAGTATAATGCCTAAAGAGGAGAAAAATAAGGAAATTAAGTAATTGATTAAATGAGCATTAAAAAGGTTTAACCATTACACATTCTTGGAAGAGGCATTATGATGATAATGTAGTGAAAAATGCCCCATAAAGGGCATTAACCATTACCCATTGTCTAATTGGTAAAAGTAACCGACAACATAAATGTAAAAGACCATAACCGACAATATTAACTAGAGACATTATCATTTTAAAGAAATGTTGTTGTTGTTGTTGCTGCTGTTGTTGTCTTTTTTTATCTCGTCTTCCGCGTTCCCAACAATCCATAAACGAATCACTTATTCGACTTCTCGGTTCCCTATCATTCTTCCTCGCTAGAAAAGAACCCGTCCTCGATTTTGTTGGAGTAGATAGCTTTAGTTGATGAATTGTTGCGTTTCTCCACTTCTAAAGATTTTTCCATAACCACCTTATGTTTCACATTTTCACCGCTTATAATTTTTCTTGATTTTGCAATAGATATCATTGGGACAAAAATGTTGTTGGAAACTTCATTGTCTTCGTTCTCTTTACCAATTGTATCATTGATTTCTTGGCTTTCCACCATGCTAAAATTATTTGCTACCTCCAACATTCCAACATTACCGTTGGAGTTTCTTCATGCTTGTTAACATCTATATCTTGATATGAAACATCATCATAGTTGTAAGATTCATTGGTTTCAAGATTGGAAGTATCATCAAAATGAACATATCTCTCATCAAGTAACTTATTAGAATAAGATATGGACTTCTTCATATTGACAAGATGTTGATATCTACTAGTAGTGTTGCCATCGAATCCCTTGATCACAATGGGATGACAACTAGCACTATAGTAACCACCCTCATTATTACGGTGGACGTTTCCGCCACCTAAGATCATGGCACATAGTTCTTCAACGATTATGTTGAGTTTGTTTGACTTTATATAAAGTTCATCCAATGCATGCCACAAACCATCAACCCCACAATCTTCATCATAAGAGTGAAAAGGTTGATTTACTCCAACGAAACGTGCCATCAGGATACTTATGAATCTTTGATACCACCTGACGCATAATAGTAGCGATAAAATGCTAAATATGTTCTAGCAAACGTGTAGAGATAAAACTAGTATGAGAGAAAATTTATTAATATCAAACGTCCTACTAAACATGACAAATGAGCCTTTATTTATGGGTTAACCTACTAGCCTACACATTAAAATTGGTCAAAGTAAGGCTACCCGGTGTGCAGAAAAAACCCACCCTCGTCCCTTCACTTTTTGGCTTGTCCCAGACAAGAACACCACCCCCCCTAGTTTTGTGTCACCCCTAACCCGTCCCCCTTGAGACAAAACGGACGACCCAATCACTGGTTTTCTTTTATTTTTATACTGTGAATAATTAATAATACTCTTAACTTTAATTGGTGAATAATAAATGCTTGAGACAAACCTTGTTTTAGTCTCCACACCCCACTCAAATCTCAAAATGTTTGAGACTAAACTTATCCTACGTGGCATCCTAGTGGCATTGAGACAAAACCTTGGTTTAGTCTCCACATCCACTAGCCTAATCGACAACAATAAATAGATACATAAATGTAAAAGACCAAAACCGACAACATTAACTGGAGACTACGTATACAATTTTTAAAAATACATTATTATTATTACTACTACTTTAGTCTATCTTATCTTTTTTTTAACTCGTCTTCCGCAATCTCTAACAGTTAATAAACAAGTCACTTATTCGGCTTGTTGGTTTCCTATCTGATGACGTGGGTAGCTTAAAGGAAAAACGAATAAATAATATTATTGAGCAAACGCTTGAAAGGTTGGAGCCTACAAGGGTTCCACAACCGGTGGTGTCACAAGTCAAAAAATGACTTGTCACGTCGTCCCTTTCATCGAGCTAAACAAACAAGACTGATGGAGTAACATCAGTCTATAGACCGCAGGTCCATAGCATCCTCTTGCTTTTTGTGGCATGTCCTTTTGTTGTAAGCAGGATCAAGGTTTTATGCTTTCCTCTTAGAGAAGATCCTTTCTCTATAAAAGAGAAGCTCAGGATCAGATCTACACACACCAAAATCTATCACTCTCACTTCACTCTAAATTATTCTCTTGGTCTCTCACGTGTGAAGAATAATCCTCTTCACTCGAGTTCCAAGATCTTCTACTTCTGATCTCGAGTTTATCTCAGATCAGAACCAAAAAGCATACATAATAAATAATCCAAGCCTTGAACCTCCTTCTACGTTTGCAACATAGAAGGACACCACGACCTGCGTTAGGCAGATCGAAACCCTTGAACCTCTGAACCTCCCTTGTGACTCAGGACTATTGTTAGACAGATATTTGTTGTAGCAACAAGTTGGCGCCCACCGTGGGGCTGCGCCATTTTCTTTACCTGAAATAAGTTGTGTAGCTCCGACTCTCTCTATGTCTGACCCTGAGTCTACAGAGGAGGTCAACCAGATCTCCCCTGGCACAGATCAGACCTCTCCGGCCAGATCTGTGTCCTTTTCCACTCCTGGAGGAACTTCAGCTGGGACTCAGTCCCCACCTGCTCACACAGCATCTGCAAACCTGCAAACTCCACCTCCTACTCGTTCTGGGGTAATGTCTCCTCTCCCTGATCTTACACAAACTCCACCCCGTATAGATCTTACCCCTGAAGGAGTGGAGAGAAACTTCTTGTAGCTAAGGTCTCTCCTGAACCAGTACGTTATGAGGGAAAGAGACAAAGGAATTCGTCTCCGACTGGATTATGACGAGGAAGAAGAGATCTCACTCTCTCCTATACCTTCTCCCCGTCTCACTGCTACCTATGGACGCAGACAGTCACCCAGAAACAACAATGCTGGACCCAGCAACACTCACACTGCTTCCCACTATGAAGCAAGGTCCAGTCCTACTGCTTTCCCTTTGTTCACTACTCAAGCTGCCACTACCGGCATGCCTTTGGGACGCGAAC
Source organism: Ambrosia artemisiifolia (assembly GCA_032199755.1). Classification (NCBI taxonomy): domain Eukaryota; kingdom Viridiplantae; phylum Streptophyta; class Magnoliopsida; order Asterales; family Asteraceae; genus Ambrosia; species Ambrosia artemisiifolia. The sequence goes on from CM063519.1 coordinate 5,295,214, forward strand.
TGACTCTGGATCAACTCCTGCAGTCACCAGTGTCCAGTGTCCCACCTCCAACTGCTACTTCCTGGGAGCAGGCTATGGCCTCACTTCCCATGGCCAGACGCGCCTCTATGAGTCTCCCAGTGGCTACCAACACTGTAGTATCCGAAGGCATTCAAGGCTTCAACCTTATGCCCTACATGATATCTCAAATGATGGCTAACTTCCCCTGGCAGCAGCTCATTAGCCAAGCCATCGCAGAACAACAAGGAAACACTGGAAGGGTCACCAACAACAGGGTTGAACATGTCATTAACCAACCCTACAAGCCAAACAGCTTGTCTTGCTTCTCACCTGAGATAGCAGATTATGATTTTCCCAACAAGCTGAAGATGCCAGCCCATATAAGAACATATGATGGCACTGATGACCCAGAAGATCACCTCCAGATCTTCTCAGGAGCTGCCAGGATCGAAAAATGGGGTGACCCCGAATGTTGCTTAAAGTTCATGCAAACCCTCGTTGGATCTGCACGAATCTGGTTCAACGGTTTAGCAACTGGAAGCATCCGAACCTTTGACGAGCTCGGTAAAGGGTTCCTGGCCAACTTCTCACAACAAAGACGTTGTGTCAAGGATGCAACCGTTATTTTCCAGATCAAACAAAAAGATGATGAAAGCTTGAAGAGCTTCATTGAAAGGTACAAGAAAGAAGGCCTCACTTATGTCGGCGCTGATGAAAAAATGAAGGTTGCAGGGTTCATGAATGCTATCAACTCGAAGTATTTAACCAGGGAGTTCAACAAAAGTCTCCCTAGAACCCTTGAAGAGGCCTTAGAAAGAGCTGAAGCCCACATTCGAGGAGAAGAGGCTGTGGACATCAAGGAACAAAGGAAAAGAGGTTCCAGCTGGAGGAGCAACAGTCCTTCCCGAAAGAGGAGCAATTATGGCACATATGACAAAAGGTCCAGAGGATCTGAGTCACGAAGGTCTGAAAGCAGGAACCCTCCAAGCAGAGACAGGAACGTCAATTTCACAGCACTCACCAAAACTCCTCAAGAAATTCTAGCCACCGAAGAAGTCAAACACACCTTCAGACCTCCTCGTCCCTTACCAAGAAGTAAAAGAAACGAGAACTCAAGCCAGTACTGTGAGTTTCACGAAGAAAAGGGACACCACACCAACGACTGCTTCCAACTCAAGAAAAGGATTGAGGAAGCTGTCAAGTCTGGAGAACTGGCCCACCTGGTCAAGGGTGTGAAAGAAAACATGGCAGATGGTAAAAAGAAAGATGTTGCCATGGTCTTCGTTGAAAATGAAACCCCAAGTAAAAGGCAAAGATTGGAAGATTGGGAACGACAAGGCATTTACTTCCCTTACACTAAGGGAGAAAAGCACTGTGATCCACTCGTGCTTGAAGCCTTCATAGGTTCCACCAAAACACAAAAGGCCTACATAGATACTGGAGCTGCCACTGAAATAATGTTCGCCAAATATTTCAACCTTCTAAGCCCTGAAGAACGCTCCATGCTACGGCCTGCTGAAGCTGCCATAAAAGGCATCGCTGACATACCTATCAAGCCTTTGGGAGAACTAACACTTGACGTAACCTTTTCTGATGGTCAACTACGAAGGACTGAACCATTAACCTTCGTGGTTTTGGACCTACCGTCTAATTATGACGTCATCATTGGAAGGCCTGGGGTAGTAGTCTTTGACATGACTGTCTCCATTAGTCGAAAGAGTGCAAAATTCCCAACCAAAGAGGGTGTTGGAACCCTCCAACCTTCCACTACGGTATTAACCATCAATGAGGACCACAACAAACTTGGTCTCAGCATCAACCCCAGGTATCCTGATCAAAGGGTACGAGTCAACACAGCCCTTCCTGGTGACACTCTCACTAGGCTTGAAGGGTTGCTAAAAGATAACATGGACGTTTTCGCCTGGTGCCCAAGTGACATGACAGGGATCCCACGAGACATTGCCGAACATGAACTAAGGATCCCTTCCAATGTCAAACCAGTTGTCCAAAAGAAAAGAAGTCTTGCCCCAGAACGAAGCAAAGCTGCATGCCAAGAGGTTGACAAGTTAGTTGAAGCAGGTATCCTTCGAGAGGTGAAATATCAATCATGGGTTGCAAACCCTGTGATGGTTAGAAAGCCTGATGATTCTTGGAGGATGTGTATCGACTTTAAAGACCTCAACAAAGCTTGCCCCAAGGATTGCTATCCTTTGCCTGAGGTTGATCTAAAAATAGACTCGCTTACAGGCTTCCCCTTCAAGTGTTTTCTGGATGCCTACAAAGGTTATCACCAGATACAAATGAAGGAGGAAGACGAAGAAAAAACTGCTTTCCATACTGATAAGGGTATATTCTGTTATAGAAAAATGCCCTTTGGTTTAAAAAATGCAGGCGCTACCTATCAAAGGTTGGTCGACAAGGCTTTTTCCCTGCAGATTGGCAAGAACATGGAAGCTTACGTTGATGACTTGGTCATCAAAAGCAAAACCGAAGATCAAATGTTTGCTGACATACAAGAGACCTTCAACAAACTCAGAGAAATCAACATGAAGCTAAACCCTGTTAAATGTTCCTTTGGTTTCGAAGAAGGAAAGTTTTTGGGTCACGTTGTAGGAAAACAAAGCATAAAGGCCAATCCAAGCAAGGTTCGAGCCATCCTCAACATGAAGTCGCCTCAAACTAAGAAGGAGGTTGAAAGCTTGAACGGTAAACTTGCTGCCTTGAAGCGTTTCGTCTCAAAGTTAGCTGAAAAATCACTGCCATTCTTCAAGACACTCAAAGGTTGCACCGATAAGAAAGACTTCAGGTGGACGGAAGAAGCAGAGGAAGCCTTCAACAGCATGAAACATCATCTGGCTTCCCTTCCCACCATTGCAACACCCGAAGCAGGGGAAACGATCTCTGTCTATCTTTCAGTTACTGATGAAGCCTTCAGCGCTGTTCTCACCATAGAAAGAGACAAAGCTCAGGTACCCGTTTATTTCTTCAGTAAAACATTAAAGTTAGCAGAGGTCAAGTACCCTCCTTTGGAAAAATTGGCTTTAGCCTTAGTGCAAACAGCCAGAAGGCTTCGAAGGTACTTTCAAGCACATCCAATACAAGTGGTCACAGACCAACCAATTAAAAATGTGCTTGAAAGACCTGAAACCTCGGGACGACTAGCCAAATGGGCTGTTGAGCTAGGTGGACACACAATCACCTACGTCCCAAGAAAAGCAATCAAAGCACAAGTACTTGCTGACTTCATTGCTGAAATTCCAAAGGTGGAAATGGCTGAAGTTAACATAACCATAGACGAACCTATCGACCCTGAAGCCTGGAAGCTGTACACAGATGGAGCTTCCAGTGTTGAAGGGTCAGGGGCTGGCCTTGTATTAATCAACCCTGAAGGGTTAGAATTCACCTATGCCCTTCGTTTGGAATTTCAGACAACAAACAACGAAGCAGAATATGAAGCCTTGATAGCAGGACTCAAGCTTGCAAAAAAGATGATGGTTCACAAGCTTCAAGTGTTCACCGACTCGTTACTTGTTTCCAACCAGGTAAATGATAGCTACATTGCTAAAGAACCTAACATGAAAAAGTACAGAGAGAAGGCTAAAGAAATCATGAACACCTTCCAGTGTTGCAAGATCAAACAGGTCCCAAGGTCTCATAACAAGAAAGCCGATGCTCTTAGCAAGCTTGCTTCGTTGAACTTTGCTCACCTTACTAAAAAAGTGCTGGTTGAAGTGATCAAGCATCCTTCAATATCTGAAATTGAGGTTCAAGATGTCATTACTGAAAGTGAACCAAGTTGGATGACTCCATTTGAAAGGTTCCTGCAAAGAGGTGAACTACCCCAAGATCCTGTCGAAGCTGAAAGAATTCGGATCAAGTCTAAGCAATACACAATTCAAGATGACATACTCTATAAAAAGGGGTACTTGGCTCCATTGCTTCGATGTGTTGGTCCTGAACAAAGCAGGTACTTGATCAAAGAAGTTCATGAAGGAATATGTGGAGCTCATTGTGGTCCAAGATCAGTGGTGGCAAAACTCATGAACCTTGGTTACTTCTGGCCTACTATGCATCGTGATGCGTCAGAACAATTGAAGAAGTGTGAAGCCTGCCAAATCCATGCACCAGTCCCAAAGAGTCCCAAGCATGATTTGGTTCCAATCACTTCAGCATGGCCATTCCACAAATGGGGAATGGATATCGTTGGACCCTTCCCACCTGCCAAAGGGGGGGTCAAATTCTTGTTGGTTGCTGTTGATTACTTCACGAAATGGCCAGAAGTAAAACCGTTGGGAAAGATATCCGGAAAGAAGATAATTGATTTTGTATGGGAAAGTATCATTTGTCGATACGGCCTGCCCGGGGTGTTAGTCACAGACAATGGCAAACAGTTTGCAGAAACACCGTTCAGTGCTTGGTGTAAAGAGTATCGGATTACACAAGTCTTCAGCTCTGTGGCATACCCTCAATCCAACGGGCAGGTTGAAAGGATGAACAGGAGTGTGGTTGAAGGGATCAAGGCCAGGCTGGGTCGTCAAGGGGGAAATTGGTTGGAAGAACTGCCAAGTGTTCTTTGGGCAATCCGAACCACTGAAAAGACAAGTAACAAGAAGACACCCTACAGCCTCACCTTCGGATCTGAAGCAGTCATACCTGCTGAGATTGGGGTCACCACACCCAGAACCCTTCATGTCGACATCCAAGCTAACGAACATGAAACATCACTCAATCTTGACCTGCTGGAAGAAGCAAGAGACTCGGCAGCAATAAGAGAAGCCAAATACAAGCAAAAAATGGAGTCTTATTACAATACCAAGGTCAAGCATGAACGCTTCAAGCCAGGAGACCTGGTCCTCAGAAATAATGATGCAAGCAAGAAAGAAAATCAAGGAAAGCTAGGACCAAAATGGGAAGGCCCCTACACCATCCTTGAGTCTCACAAAGGAGGGTCTTACAAGCTTGCCGACATGGAAGGCAAGAAACTCCCTCGTCACTGGAATGGTAAAAACCTTAAAAGGTTCTTTGTTTAAGTTGTAAGACAAGTTGTTCTTTTCAAGAAAGCTATGTAATGCTATCATCTAATGAATGAAAGGATCTATGAATCCTCTTTTGGAAATATTGTCTTTCTATCCTATAATCAGGTTGAGAACCTAGCAATAAACTCCATGGCAAGGGCCATGTAAGGGGATGAGCTCCCAGGCCATTTCGCTCAATAGGTTCGAGGGTTGAACGGACCTATATAAGGGGTGAGTTCCTAAATCAATTCGACTCCATGAGATAAACAAAAATAGTTTTATAAGTCTCATCGACAGGCTTGAACAACCTACACCAATCGTTCCTTAAGTTTAAAAAAAACAAACTTACGAAAATTACAAACACTTATATAAGTGCAAATAGGATAGCTGGTGACATGTTTGCCTAGACTACCTTAAGGATGAATGACTGCAGCATTCAACCTTTGAAGGTGCTATCGGACAAACATTCCCAAACAATAACAAAGACAAACAAACACATCACAAAAACAAAACAAGAACGAGCAACCATAAAACTTAAGCAAATAACCATAAAGACCTAACATTAACGGGCTTCATACAAAAGCCGAGCAAAGTCACAAATTGTTCAAAGGGCTTCAGCCCACAACCACCAATGAACCACCACAGGTTCAGGCAAAAGATAAAAGTGTTTAAGACACGACGACATAGTTAATTGTTTTACAAACCATAGATGCTAAGAAAGCTACGACATAGTTAATTGTTCAGGCGTCATTACCAGACCCTGAAGGCTTGGAGGCTTCATCCTCATTCCTAGCCTTAACCACTTTAGCTTTCTTTGCCTTCTTTCCCTTCTTGGGCAGCTTCTCAACCAGACCAGCTTCGGAGGCTTCAACACTGGCATCCTTGGAAAGTGTATCAGTCATATCCAAGGTCTCTTCACTATCACCCGAGTGTGCTCTCTTCTTGGAAACAGCCTGAAGCACCTTAGCAGATACGGCTTCATTCAAACCAGCAGGCTTTAACTCCTTCAGCTCCTGTAAAGGTTTCCCATAAAGGGAAGAGACTTGGGACACATAGGGATAACTGGAGTGTTCCATCTTGAGCACAGTCTCCTTGAAAACATCTAAGGAGTTGGGTTGATAAAGAGGAGATTCTTCCAAGGCTTGACCAGACCCACAAGCTTTGAACCCTGCAACGAAACCGGCATGCTTACCATGGGTCAATAGCTTGGTATACACTTCTCCAAGAGCTGAATTGAATTCCGCAGAATGAAGGAGATAGGTAACAACTTGCTGAAAACCTTCTTCAATCAACCACTTGTTGTCACCCTGAGCAGCAGCAAGAGAGACTTCCAGTTCTTTCCTCTGACTCTCAAAAGCTTTCTTTTCTGCCTCCAAAGCTAGTTGATCTGCTTCTACCTTCAATCTGGCAGCTTCATGCCTTGCCATCTCAGCCTCATGCCCCTTCTTCAGCTCATCAATAAGGGCAATCAAAGTGACCTCCTTTGCAGCATACTCCTTAGCATCCCTTTTCATATCAGCAATGGACTGCTTCATTTCCTTCTTCTTCTTAGCAAATTCACTATACTCACCCATGACTTTCCTAAACCTGCTGATTCCCTCTGGTAACATGGCTGCCAGATTACAGGTTCCCACCATCATCTTTGCTAAAAGAGCATCATCATCTAAACCCTCGAGGCAAGCCTTGGCACCAGGAGTAGCAAAGTGTGCCAAGACTTCCTCACACACAGCAGAAGACTTGAAATTGTCAGTTGCCTTCACATTCCACCCAGGCACATACACACCCTCTTCATCAAAACTCCCAGACACATCTGTTTCCCTCACCACTTTAACCTTTTTCCCCTTACTCTTCTTCACCACCACATCCACAACAGTATCATCCACCGTCTGATCTTTCCCATCCTCGGAATCCTCAATGTCATCGCTAACAGTTACTGCCTCAGAAAGGTCAGCAGACTTAGCAGCCTTTAACAGTCGCCTGCTTGACCTCCTTGTTGAAGCCTTTGAGGAACTAGCTTTAGCAAACCCCTTGACATTGGGAACGGCAACATAGTTGGTCCCATCATACCTACCCTTCTCGTACTTGGTTAAAGCATCTTCACCATCCGCTGCTTCAGCATCAGTAAACGCAACACCGGAAGCATCATCAGCTTTAATAAAATCCAGAGCAGACATGACTGCAAAATACACAAAGTATAAGAACCAAGCAAAAAGAAACAATGAAACCAATAACGAACAAAAACTCATACCCCGATCACCCTTCATTATAACAGGATCTCTACCAGGCTTGTCCCAGCGAGTGCTAACACCAGATAATACCAGAAATGGTTCAGCAAAAGGACGAAGCCTTGAAGGACAGGCTCTAAGAGCAGTTAAAAAGTTATGATCAAGTTCAGATTCTGAGGGTTCTGCCTCATTTAAAACAGCCTCAGGAGACCTCCAAACAGGCTTAAAAGGGAAAATAGAATCAGAAACCCAGAAGAACTTGGTCTTCCATTGCCCAACAGTAGTAACATGGGAAGAAAGGAGGTTTGTCTCCGCTGATGATCCCTCGAAGGTGAACCAGTCACCATTCTTAGCAAGACGAAAAAATCGCCTAAACATCAGCAAAGTGGGATCATAACCTAGGGCTCTGCATAGACATTCAAAATGCAACACACGGCCAACGCCATGTGGATGGATTTGACCAAGAGACACCCTATAATATTCAAGTACATTTAAGAGAAAAACAGAGAAGGGATGACGAAGATTTGCAAACTCAAAATGACGACAATATAAAGCAACAGAACCAGACGGACAATCAGAGACAGCAAGTTGCTTGGCTGGAGCAACAGGATTAAAGGAAAGGTCTATTTCCCACTCAGAACAGAACGATTCAACCTCTTTCTGAGAAAGGGTTGAAAACGTAACGGCCATATCCTTCTTAGCACCCATTGTGCCTACGAAGGATGATCAGTACACTAGACAAGAAAAAAGGGAACTAACCTGATGATCGAAAAATCACGAAACCCTAATGATGGAAGAGACGGTTGTGAAGAAGAAGATGAAAAAAGTGAGAAATGTTAAGTAAAAATGAAATGTAAAAGGGTTAAAAAAGAAAAAAAGGAACGGTTATATTATTTAAAATATAACTGTCATAATGACATGCAATAATACAGCCCTGAACAGACTGCCACATGTCACATCAGGGTCCAATCAAAGTTAAAACACTGACTATTAACCGCCTAAATCACAGCGAACCCTCGAACCCTTCAAGCAAGGAACAAATAACAAAAAACAGTCAGAAGCTTTCAAGATAACTCGTCAAACCTTCTGACTTGGGGGGCTGATGACGTGGGTAGCTTAAAGGAAAAACGAATAAATAATATTATTGAGCAAACGCTTGAAAGGTTGGAGCCTACAAGGGTTCCACAACCGGTGGTGTCACAAGTCAAAAAATGACTTGTCACGTCGTCCCTTTCATCGAGCTAAACAAACAAGACTGATGGAGTAACATCAGTCTATAGACCGCAGGTCCATAGCATCCTCTTGCTTTTTGTGGCATGTCCTTTTGTTGTAAGCAGGATCAAGGTTTTATGCTTTCCTCTTAGAGAAGATCCTTTCTCTATAAAAGAGAAGCTCAGGATCAGATCTACACACACCAAAATCTATCACTCTCACTTCACTCTAAATTATTCTCTTGGTCTCTCACGTGTGAAGAATAATCCTCTTCACTCGAGTTCCAAGATCTTCTACTTCTGATCTCGAGTTTATCTCAGATCAGAACCAAAAAGCATACATAATAAATAATCCAAGCCTTGAACCTCCTTCTACGTTTGCAACGTAGAAGGACACCACGACCTGCGTTAGGCAGATCGAAACCCTTGAACCTCTGAACCTCCCTTGTGACTCAGGACTATTGTTAGACAGATATTTGTTGTAGCAACACTATCGATTCTTGAAATATTGGTTAACTGATAGGATAATTATTTTAAGACCGATACATATAATTCATAATAACTAGTCTAGGCGTGTTTCGTATTTTGTTTTCGCAATCTTTTAAAAGCAGTAAGAGACAAGGAAAATATAAGTTATTTAACTGTATATTTGTCTATATATCATATGTGTTTACGAGGAGTGGCTGAGAGTGATCACGTGCAGAAGAGATGGTTGAGAAATGACCATGGCGGTCCAGTGATGGGGTGATGGTGCGTCATAACTGGTCCAATCCAAGCAAGCCTACTCACCATTTCGAACCCCTCTATAGTCTATCCACTAGGTTCGGTGGACCACTATTGATTCTGGCACAAAATCAACGCATATATATTTCAGAATAATTAAACAGAATACATTTTTATATGTTTACAAAGATTATTCTCTATTTTACAGATATATATTTTTTTTAATAATATTTAACATATATAGTTGAATACATGTAGAACGAACAACATCGTAACTATTAACGGTATTTATATATCGTTTCTGTTTTTATTAAGAGTCCATTTCATTATTTTTACACTACCACTAAAAATGTAAATACATAGACCGATTTTCATGTAGTAAGATAATTCATGAATTTCCAGCTTCGTCGCATACGGAAAACTAGGTCTATAACGAATTGAACGTTCATGAATTGTTTGTAAACTTGTTCAACGGGAAGTTTGTTTATTTAATAAACGAATAAACATGAACAAACGATTTTGTTCGTTTAGTTAAATGAACAAACATGAATAAACGTTGTGTTCGTTTGTTTATTGTTTATGTTCTTTTATTTATGTTAGTTTAAATTTTAATAATTAGATAAATAGTTATATTTATATCAAATATAGGGTCAAGTTATTCTACACAGTGTAACAAAAATAAGAAGGGTGAGAAGGATAAAAAACACAATAGATCACGAAATATAACACAATGAGCCACAAAATATAACACAATACCAAAAAATATAACACAATGCTGAAGAAAAAAGACACAATGAATGGCGAAAATGACACGATGATGAAAATAAGAAAAAGACACAATCCTACATAAAAAACACAATGATATAATGTAAATTCTAAAAATCTATAAGCTAAAAATAAAAAAGCGAAAACCTAAAAACTAAGATCGTAGGGTTCAATGAGACGGTTCCAATGCCGCTTGAATGAGTTCAATCAGAGTCCGTTTAATACCCTTCCTACGACTTCATATTTTTCTTTCACTGTGTATTTGATCCTAACCCATCAAATATAAACATAAAATGAGCTTTCTAACTACTTTTATAAATACAATAGTTTTTAGTAATACAAAATGGGTTTCCAGCTTAACTTACATAAACGATCACTTATTTGATATGTATATAAAAAAGCTTAACTTACATAAACGATCACTTATTTAATATGTATATAAAAAAACTTATTGTTAGTATGCTTGAACCTTACTTTAGACGTGTTTTTTTGATTAAGTGTAACGTATTAAACTTATTCGTTTGTGTTCATTAATATAAACTCATATCCGTTTGTGTTTCTTCAATAATGTTCATGTGTGTTCGTTTATGTTTGTTCAATCATGTTTATTTATGTTTGTTAATGTTTAGGCACTTATGTTCATTTAAGTTTTTTTGTTTATGTTAGTTCATGTTCTTGAATTGTTCGTTTAAGTTTTAAATAAACGAACATGGACAAAACAAATGTGTTCAACTATGTGTTTGTGTTCGATTAAAATTCAACGAATAAACACGGACATACCTTTATTCGTGTTCGTTTACAAGCCTACATAAACCACATGGTATAAATAAAAAATGCAAATATACTTAACATAAGTCAAATATACTAATTTAATTGCTTATTTATGCTTATTTATTTATTAATTAATTATATGCGATGCTTCTAGACAGACCAAAGATTTCAATGGACCACATTATCCTACATCCACAAGCATCTTCTCATAGACCTAGTTGCGGGGATTCCGCCGTTGGAGAAATAACAGATTTTGTATCAATGTTCCACAATATATTTAAACACATCATCCCATAAACCCTAGCAACCTGCTATAAAAAAACACTCGACACGTCCATATTTTGTGTCAATGTTACACACAAGCCTTAACGAATTGTTGATCGTTTTTCACATTTATAAAACTCGGTACTGGTTTATTTTTTTAGTTATAAACTAAGATGTTCGGTGTTTGTATATTGCAAGATTTGAACCATCTACACAACACCATGTCGATCTCTTGGGGATGCAAAACATAGTAACCGAACTTTCAAAAATAAACATGTCACGAATTGCTTTTTGAGAAACAAGTAAAAAAGAAAACAAAAACAAAGGTGATTATAAATTTACATTTTTAAAATAGAATGTTTTCGCTAAATGGTTTCAGTCATAAAAAATGACCTCACTGACTTTCAAAACAAATTGAGAATAGCCATTAGCAATCGATTTGTGACAGATATTATATGGACACAAAGTGTAATTAAGGGCGTTAATGTCTTTTTAATGCAAAGCTATACCTGCATTTTATTAAATGTATTGATTTTAGAATAAAATATACTGCATTGGGTTATTTTTAGATTTTAAAGATTTCATGAGAAAACGAATCAGAACTTTTGTTCAAAAGAACATCAGTCAGGTTTATATTAATGCTCGACCAGTAAAACCAATGGTGCAAACATGACGTGGCTATTTAGAAAGTGTAGAAATTTGTGATATGAACAAGTATTGAACAAACAACAAGATAAAGAATCAACACAATCACACACAAATATAAGCGACAAAAACCGGTGACAGAAAATCTTATTAACCCAAACCAAAAATACCCCCAAACCAAGATCTCACCAAAACAATGAGACCTATAAAGAATAATAATCAACTGGCTGTTTAGACCAGTTGATGATCAGAATAATGTACGTGACTTACATCACCCGACTTACAGTACACGAGAGAAAGAATGACGATCAAAGAGATCGCCTACAAGAACAAGCTACCAGAAACCCTAACTCCAGAGTAGAGCCTTCAGGATGCACAGAGAGAATATTATGAAAATAATAAATACAATGAGAAAGATAACCCTAATCGTCTAATACACAGCTTATATAGCTGTGCACAATCTGGTCCCTTCAAGAACTCAAGCTGGACCCTTAGATCTTTCTCAATTGGGCTTCGTAAATAGTTGGGCCACCAGACTTCTAAGACTTCATATTTGGGCCAAATAAGCAACCTGAACAACTTGGTAAGCAATAAGCCCATAATAGAAAAATCACACAATAACACAAGTCATGTATAGGTATAATATTTGAATTATCATCATCTTATATATTTCATTTAAGCTTTCTCAAACATTAAGACCTAACAAATGTAAAATAGAAATAAAACTGAAATATACAAAAAACATCTTATTTTTTAACATCCCCCCTCAGTTTTATTTCCAAACAAATTAATCATAAAGATCTTCACATGTTAATGTTATCATGATACTGAGAAAAAACATTTTAGTAAGCACATATGTTAACTAACTAAGCAGCTTGAAACTTACAATTTTTTTAATACTTCAACAGCAACTGGTAACATTAAATTTGACATATAAAAAAAAACCTTCAATGATGAAACAACAGCAGAATTGATATGTTTACTTTCAACAACCAACCTAGTAACATTTGATTTCATGAACGTGAGAAGTAAACAAAAACATATGCCAACAAGGAAACCATATAATCATACAGACATATAACCAACTCAATTTAATACGAGCATACAAGAAAAAACTTCCAAGATTCCTTATTAGAAAATCACATCTGATGATACATAAATCACATGACTTTAAGACTTAAAAAAAACATACTTGGATAAGACCTGGCCCATGTCATACAACTTGTAAAGTGCATAAGACTAATTTGATTTTACAAACTCACAAAACCTTTACATATCATGGACCATAAAATCCAGACTTCAAAAAAAACTAAGACATTGAATCACACGATTCAAAAATACAGATATGAAACATATAGAATCATATAAACATATAACAATCATCACATACACATCTGATGACATATACTCGTGACGTGAATTCAGAACACGTATGAAAGCAACAATACTCGTGAAGAACTTAAACTTATTTTACTTGATCAAAACTTTTACAACTTTACAAGAAACATATCAAAAAATAACTTGTAAAGAACATAAAGACTAATTGAATCAACCAAATGTTTATACCTTCACACCACTAATGAATCACATGATTCAATAAGACTGATTCAACAAGACTACCAGAAACATATCTGATAAGACAAAAGATCACACAACCTTTGATAAGACTAATCATGATATTCAACAAACAGTTTGATTACACCCAAACTAGACCATAAGACAGATACAAACAAGTTCCGATTGAACAAAAAAACATATGATCTGCAATCAGACTAGACATTACAAAAAATATAAGACTAATAAAACATTCAAGAATAAACTTGATTGGAAATACATCAACCACATGGTTAGACTAACCAGAAATGAAGATTATAGACCATACAACATACAAGTCAAACAAATGACCACAATATGATTTCAAAAAAATAAAACCACCAAGATACGACCAAAGCCGAAAAATACTTTAATCATTGTTTGAGACAGAATTGAATTTGATAATTCCAAAACGAAGTTCAAGACACATAGAGCATTTCATAAAGACTGATTTAAACCAAGACATAACCCGGACAATCATCCGTACAAAAAAAAATAATAACCAAAACTATTTAGATTCCTTCTGAAACAACCACCGCCTTTTTTTATGAAAACAAGATTTATTCAAGCCTCCTTATCATGCTCAATAACAAAACTAAATCACAGAATCTATAAGCAAGAGCCTTACAAAAGAACAAACAAGATAACCATCAAACAGACAATCCTAATAGAGCGAAGCTGTGCCAGGGGTCAGATAGTGGATTCGTCACTCAATGGTGTCCACTCAGAACTTAACACAGGAGCCCCTTATTTTATATATATATATATATATATAATATGTATATTGACAAAGAACAAACATATAGGCAACAACCAACCAAACAGACAAGACACCAGGTATATGGCACAATACCGGTCCACCCTAACCCGGTCAATTGCCTCTAGACACAACAAAGAAAGTCTAAGAAAGGAACGATCTCACAGTGAGGGGGAACCCAAGTTAGGGTTTCGCCTAACCCACAACCAGCACCTTCACTTAGGGTGCTGAGTAGTGGGTGCAATTGAAGCTAACCATACCAATCCAGCAGCACCAGTGCAATCCTTTAGTCAACAATAGTTGATCTAACTCAACATGTTCATCCAACAATCAAGAAGACAAAGAATAATAGACCAGATCTACTTACAAGACCAGATCTATTATATAAGACACCAAGAACTAGAACTATTTATTAGACCAGATCCTTTACTAGACAAGAACAGATATAACAGCGGAAGATACAAGAAAGAACACTTCATACAAAACAAACAGAGCCAACACAAACTCAAATAAGAACAACCAGATGTAGGCGACAAAACACGGCGAAGCCAAGTCAGTGTCCCGATCGTTGGTTCATCACTCAAGGTGCCAACGTAGGTCTTAACAAGGGAGCCTCCTATGACCTAAACAACGACACATACAAGACTATATAGAGATCAAATCTGTTAATCAACAAGACTTGGATTTCCAAGACAGGAGCAAATAACAAAAGATAAAATCCTAGTTAAATGAGAACTGAACAGATTTTTAAAGACAAAGATCCGATTCACAGTAAAACTTTTTCCAAGACACGAACACATACAAAAGAGCAAACTAGAACTAGGTTAAAGAAAAAACCGAACAAAAAAACAAAATACTAACCAATCAAGAACAAGCTGACAATCCACCAGACTGTTCAAATCTGATGTTCAACAGATACGAAACAAGAAAAAACATGAAAGCGTTTAGTTTTAAAAGAACTACTAATCTAATCTATACTTGAACCAAACCTGTATCGAAAGCAGATTTAAGACAAATATTGACGATTGGTAGTACATTTGTAAAACAACACGAGTACTAATATGTTTATTTAAACAACGAATCTTAACAATGAAGACCAGATCTATCTTACCAGTAAAACAAAACAAGAATCAGATCTATAAAGAAGAACAAATCCTTGTTAATAATGTCCAGAGAAACAGGAACCTGTATTCAAATTTGTTTAAGATAAATCACAAACAACAGATTTTCAAAAAACTTGTCTTATTAAGAAACCTCACTGTGATTAATCTTGAAAAATTGGAATATAAAACATATAGCACACCTGACATATACACATGTTGCACTAAAGATATATGTAAGAGAAGAACAAATTGGTCAATAAAGCCATTGACACGTATCTTTTATTAATCAATTTGAAGTCACTAAAAAATGAACAAAATTCTTCACGTATTTACAAAGTACACAAAGTACTAAGTTCACCCAAAAGAAAACCTTACCCAGAATTTTGAAGTTGAAATTTTTTTTCAAACAAACTTCAATAAAAAATTTTTTTTAGAACATTTTAAATTGACAAAAAACTTTTAAAATTGAAATAAACCTAAAACATTACCATGTTTCTTAAACAGCTGCCCAATCTAATAGAAATAGATGATCTTAAGAGTTATCTAATACATGGCAACAAAAACAACACCATTGGCAAAATTAGGTATCATTCTAAACAAAGACAATTTAGAATTCAAAGCATGATCTTGCTACCTATAACAAAGGTGAACACATGACAGAAACATTAGACAAATAAAATATACTTGTAATTTTGACCCACCTTTTAATTTGTTGCTGCAAAAACAAAGAATTTACACAACTGGCCTAAAAGTATTCATAAAAAAACTTTTTTAGAAAGAAAACCAATATGTCAAAGCAATTAACTAATTAATAGAAACAACAATATAACATAAAAAAATAGAATGAGCGCTACTTACTAACTCACAGATGTGCAGACAACAAATAACATGTTGTAGAAACTTAACAATTACATGCCTGACATACATGGTCATGTTGTAGTGATAACAAAAATTAACAAGATTAGGGAAAGAGAAGACTTACAATGTTGAAGACAAGGCAGAAAAATCAAGATTAACCAAGAAAAGTTCATTCAACAACATTTAGACCTAAATTTTTACTCACAAAACCCCCTTAATTGCTGTAAAGAAGGAGATGCAAAGCGGAAGCACCAACAGACATATATTTTTGGTTGTGTTATCATATATGGTGTTTTAATATTATCAACACCCTGAGTCTTAGGTTTTTTTTCACCCGACCACAACAAAGGATCTTATAACAACGTCAAGAAGGTTTAAATCTACAAGAGTATAGAAACCCTAAATCGACTTGTCAAAGATTAAATTATGAACAATAGTGATGAGAGACAAAAAATCGATTAGAAACTTTAATTGATTAACCAGAGAAGTAAAAAAACCGATATAAGAGCCTAAAGCTCTGATACCATGTAGAAATTTGTGATATGAACAAGTATTGAACAAACAACAAGATAAAGAATCAACACAATCACACACAAATATAAGCGACAAAAACCGGTGACAGAAAATCTTATTAACCCAAACCAAAAATACCCCCAAACCAAGATCTCACCAAAACAATGAGACCTATAAAGAATAATAATCAACTGGCTGTTTAGACCAGTTGATGATCAGAATAATGTACGTGACTTACATCACCCGACTTACAGTACACGAGAGAAAGAATGACGATCAAAGAGATCGCCTACAAGAACAAGCTACCAGAAACCCTAACTCCAGAGTAGAGCCTTCAGGATGCACAGAGAGAATATTATGAAAATAATAAATACAATGAGAAAGATAACCCTAATCGTCTAATACACAGCTTATATAGCTGTGCACAATCTGGTCCCTTCAAGAACTCAAGCTGGACCCTTAGATCTTTCTCAATTGGGCTTCGTAAATAGTTGGGCCACCAGACTTCTAAGACTTCATATTTGGGCCAAATAAGCAACCTGAACAACTTGGTAAGCAATAAGCCCATAATAGAAAAATCACACAATAACACAAGTCATGTATAGGTATAATATTTGAATTATCATCATCTTATATATTTCATTTAAGCTTTCTCAAACATTAAGACCTAACAAATGTAAAATAGAAATAAAACTGAAATATACAAAAAACATCTTATTTTTTAACAGAAAGTAATTATACATTTTGTACATGATTTTTTTTAACGGCCAACAAATCAATCCCAATCACTCATGAAGTATTCACTGGACAAATGAGTACTCCGAGAGTAACCCGGGTCCATCAATAATTTCACACCAGTTCCTGAAAAAAACCCGCCGCTCGAAGGCCCACTGCGGTAAAACCCGGCCCACCAGCAACATTTTAGTGTCGGCATGACTCGAACTCCCCACCTCCCATTAGGAAAGTAAGGAGGGTGCCACTCCAGCATAGGGGATTGGCACTTTTTGTACATGATGAAATACAACTAAATATTTACATGTCCTTAAAAGATTAGATGGAATTAGTAATGGAGCCTAGGGCTCTCCTTGAGAATTATACAAGCCTAAACTAAAATAGGATGAGTTGATGAGTTTAAAAATATATTGGGTTTTAACTTTGATTATAAAATTATATATAGAAATAAAACTTAATTTGGTTAAATTGGGCATGTGGATGTTCAATAATAATATTTTTTAACGGCGGACAAATTTTTTTATTAATCACCAGCTTAGCAATAAAGTTGGGCTGACAGCGCATACAAAACCAATGGGAAGACTACATCAAGATTGGGCTGAATTATATGGGCACCGGGGGCAGGCCTTTCCTACGATCAAATGGTCAGAAAGGAGGCGACAATTTAAAGGTTTTAGGTTGGCAATCATTTTCTATTGTGGTGAAAGCGAAAATTTGAGCTATGGTGTGGTAATCACTTTCTTTTTTGTATCTTGAGTGTTTTGGTAGCAGGGACGACCATTAGGAGAGCACCTTGGTAGGTCTTGTTTTGGTCTCAGATTACGACGACTAGGGATGTAAACGAGTCGAGTTTCTCGTAAATTACTCTAGATTGGCTTGCTAAAAGTTCAAAGCGAGCTTCGCTTAAAGTTGGGCTCATTTTATAAACAAGTTCAAGGTTCACATATCAAATCTGATTATATATATATACTTACACATAGATATAGAAAAATATAATAATATAATTACTAAATAAAAAGTTAAGCCGAGTCCAAGCTTGAAAAACTACAAGCAACCCAGGCTCAAATTTTAGAATATAGCTCTAAACAATCCAAGCTAAAGGTTAGGCGAGCTTGGTCTCAGTATGACAAATTTACACAGATAATGGCGGAGGCTGATTTGCATATTTTCATCGAGTTTAAATAGTTTCTGCCCTCGATCACAATGCTCCCGGATAACGTCACTGTTCAAGACCAACTGTGTTAGTAATAATATTGGTGGAACATGATGATTATTGGTTTTTATTATGTAAAAAAAACAAAAAAAAAAACAATGAGTTTTGTCTTTAAATAGAGATTATGTTGACATACATTGAAACCAAACCACAATTACTTGACTAATGTACATAGAAGATCACTTACGGCATATTATTAGCAATGTCCAACACTTCTACTTTGCCGCTTGTCAAGTGACACTTGGAGTTCCCCCAAACACTTCAGTAGGAAATCTTAATTATTAAACCATCCCAATGAAGTGTTCGGAGGATCCCTTAGGGACACCTGGCTTTTACCTTCACGTGTTACTTGATGTGTTGGTTATTAGAAATAGCCCATTTTTACATATATATAGACATGAGTTATGGCATGCATTAGAAAGGTGAACATGGTTGGAAATGAGGCTATATTAGGATAGTGGTAGTTGTCATGCTCAAATAATCAGGAAAAGATACGAAATCAAGAAGTCACATACGACGAGGACCAGGTGAAGAAAGGTATTATATGCTCATTTTTTCATTTATCCCTTATACATGACTAGGTTCAGATTTTAACCTTAGAAATATTGGCATAAGATTCCACACGAGGGTATTCCTTAAATTCTAAATGAGGAATCAGCTAAAGATGTATAATGGTGACTCTAGTATACAGTTTGGGGGTTGGGGATGGGAGTATGGACAGAAATTTCATCGGATAGTAATAATGTTGGTTGTTTTATTATTTTCTTCACTAAATATTGTCAATTGAGTTTCTTTAGGAACTTAATGCTATTACATAAAAGGCACATGTGGAAGATTCTTAACTAAGCACAAGGTTTAGCAGCAAACCATTACTTTTATGTTGAAATGTTTACATAAAGTAGAGTAGGTTTGGAAGTTTAATTGTTTACGTTGTTTAATGAATTTAACAGTGAAATATGGAAAGAAATACATAAAGTGCATTGGAGTAAACGATAAAACATAACAAATGAACTTTGATTAGCTAATAAATTTTTAAACATGTCGATTTGTTTCAACATGTTTCAGTGGTTGGAACATCTACTCAGTCATCATTGTCTGTTTCTTTACAAGGTGTGTTTTGTCCAACAGACCTTTCGATGTATCCGTTCATCTGCTCTGTACGGTGGCATCTGTTGAATTATCTGTCTGTGGTTACATCTGATCAGTATTCATCATCTGTCTCTCTTCAACGGAACAGACTTTATTTGCAACAGATAATTGACTTCTGATTTGGTGTTCAGTAAACAAACCTTAGTAAAGTCTATGTAAGTTATCTATAATTGTGGACTAATTGTCTTAAGAAAATGATATAAAGTTTTCGTGTTTTCACTTAGGATTTCACCTAGTTACTTTTATGTAAGACGATTTTCACGACATCATAAAGCATGTACTATGATAAGAGTTTTCTACTCTAGGTTTACATATGTTAAAAATGCCACAATAGCAACTCACGCTTTATACATTGACGATTACTAGGATGTGAACTTATATGATCTAGGTTACAAATCCAATCAAACCACTTTAAATTGACCTTTATAACCTGCCTAAGATCTAAATAAGATGCATAAAAACAATTGATGGTACAAATGTGGTTTTACAACGTAGTTAATGATTGACAAATGCAGATCTTATATTCAAAGAGATTTGTATTTTTTGTGTAAGTGAATTCCAAATGAATATATTTTGACGCAGGATGGAACAGTGAATTAGGAATCATTTTTGAAAAAGCCCATTTTGCGGAAATTGTGTTTATTGTAAAGTCTCCTATTTTCCACTACTAGAAAAGTGGCTATTTTGCTACAAATTTTTTCAAAACAAAAGAAAATGTGTCACAAATTTTGACAAAGTTGCTACTCATTTGTGATGACAAAAAAACTCTAATTTTTTAAACAAATTTGCTACACAATAAGGACAAATTCTTAGAAAATTGCATAGAAAATACATTACAAATTTCCTACACCACATTTTCGTAGGAAATGCGTTGAAATTTACAAATTAAATGTGTAGGAATTGGTTTCCGACAAGGTTTTTTCTAACATCAATGTTTCGTTGCAAATGCATCACAAATTCAAATTTGCTACGCATTTGCAATGAAACCTTAATGTTAGAAAAAAACCTCGTTGAAAACAAATTACTACCCATTTACTACGCAATTTTCAACGTATTTCCTACGAAAATATGGTGTAGGAAATTTAGAATGCATTTCCTATGCAATTTCTTGAGTATTTGTCCCTATTGTGTAGCAAATTTGTTTAAAAATTTAGAGTTTTTATTGTTGTCACAAATGAGTAGCAACTTTGTCAAAATTTGTGACGGATTCTATTTCGTAGGAAAACTTTGTAGCAAAATGACCACTTTTTTCGTAGGGTGCCATTCTTTGATTTTAAGCTGAGGTGGAGGAACACTAACGACCTACACCACTTAGCCTTATTGTTGCCGGAGTCGTTTGGGATTATGTAGTATAATATGCTAAAAAAACACTTTCATGGATCGCGGAAGACCCCATATCCCATGTACCTTGACATGTCTTCCATTTTAGTCATATGAAGTGGTTCATTATTGAATACGACATAGTTTCGGGTATATACAAGCCATCTTCAAGTACCAAAGTTGGTTTACCAATTAGGGAATTGCGCATTCATCACTCATGAGTACTTAATACCATCAAAGGTTATGTGTTTGTTCCTATTTGCCTAGTTAAAATGAATTAGTAACAAGACTTAAGTTATCACCCCATCATAAATGTGCTTTTTTCTATAACTAAACAAAGTCTGTCTTAGTTTGGTTTCGGTTCATAGCAAAGGCCGAACCCAATCAAACCATGCACATTCACTATGTCAGAAATAACATTCAACCACTCCTTTTGTGCTCCCATGTACGTACGTTGGTTGATTTGTGTATATTCTTTGAGTTTAAATATTAAATAGTTTCTGTCCTTGATCACAATGCTTCTAGATATAGTGGCCGCTAGTTAAGACCAGCCATGTTGATAAAGATATATACACATGTAATTAAAAGATTTAAATATTTAATGGTTTTCTATTATGTAACAAAAATGAGTTTTAATTTAAACAATTAGAGGGTGTTTGGGATTGCTTTTTGAATCTGATTTTTAGATTACTGCGTTTTCAAAACGCAGATAATAAGTTTTTAGTGTTTGGATTGCGTTTAAAAACGCAGATAATCAGTTTTTTAGGCTACCAAAACGCAATAATCTATAAGCAGCTCCACCCCTGCTTTTCCAAAACGCATAATCTGTTTTGAATAATCAATCCCAAACACCCCTTATTCCGATGACATACATTGAAACCCTCCTTGACTAATGTACTTAATTGTAAGCTCACTTAATTACAACAAATTCCCTACCATTATTTAGTAGCTTTCTATTGTGGGAACTTTGTATACATTCTAATGCATATGTCAACTTCTATTAATTATTATTATTATTATTATTATTATTATTATTATTATTATTATTATTATTATTATTATTAATTCAACTCGCTTGAATAATAACTGCTTTTTATCAGTCTAGTTTTCCCTACTCATTTTTTTTTTCAACATACAAGTTTTTATATGCATACTAATTTTAACGTATAAGCAATTTAATTTTGAAATTTCTAAAATGTGTTATATTTGGATGGTCCTTTGTTTTACGTTAATTGATGAGATACATTGAAACCCGCCTTGACTAATGTACTTACTTAGATGGTCACTTACGACATGTTATTAGCAATGTACAACACCTCTACTTTGCTCGTTGTCAAGTGTCACTTAGAGTTCCCCCAAACACTTCAGTAGGAAATTTTGATTAAATAACCACCCCAATGAAGTGTTCGGAGGATCCCTTAGAGACACTTGGCTTTTGTCTTCATTTGTATTCCTTTGTACTTACTTAGATGGTCGCTTACGACATGATATTAAGAATGTACAACACTTCTACTTTGCTGGTTGTCAAGTGGCACTTGGAGTTCCCCCAAACACTTCAGTAGGAAATTTTGATTAAAAAACCACCCCAATGAAGTGTTCGGAGGATCCCTTAGGGACACTTGGCTTTTCTCTTCATTTGTATTCCTTTGTAGTTACTTGATGTGTTTGGCTATTAGAAATGGTTAAGGTATACATATATATAGACATGAGTTATACTTATAGGGAGTGTATGATCTATGAATCTGCATGACGTATAACACAAGGGTGAACAAGGTTGGAAACGAGTCTCTATTAAGAGAGTGGTAGTTTCCAAGTTCGCAAAAAGGGGAGAAGATATGACATCAAGAAGTCATGTATGGTTAGAACCAGGTGAAGAGAGGAACTATATACTTATTTCTTCATTTATCCATTAAACATGTCTAGGTTCAGTTTCCAACTTTAGACCTTTTAGCAAATGATTCCATATGAGGGTATTGATGCAAACCAAAAGTAAAGCTCGAATGGAATGAAATATACCTAACACGTTCTAAATGAGATGTAGAAGGGTGACTCCAATATACGATTACGTAGTCCGATGTGTGTGTAGGTGTGGCTACTAGTGCACGCTAGTTACTTGACCTGTGCATGAACTTTTACTCTTTAGGAATACATAAAAACAAGTTACAGTGTTTTACTTGGAATGTGAACTTGCGTAATTGGGGTCTTAAATCTAACCTAACCACCTAATTAAAATTAAACTTTCTAATCCTATGGAAGATATATTCAGATGAGAAAAGAAAGAAGACAATTGTTGGTGCAAATATGGTTTTACCACGTACTAAATTATTGACAAATGGAAATCTTATATGCAAAGATTAAAGACTGTATATATTTTTCTTGCAAGTGAATTTCAAATGAATATAACTAAGCTAATTAAAACCAGGAAGTTATCATCATCATACTCAGTTAATCCCACAAAGTTATAAAGTTCATAATTAATTCGGGAATTGGGGATGATGTAAGAAGGACCGGAAACCACTCTTAACATAATCCAAAATCCCTAGAGCTTCTCCACCTATTTCATAACCATGTGATCAAAAAACCCAACCACGTACATGGGCACTTAAAGGGTGCGACCGGGTTTTTGCGTACAAATTACACTATTTTTAAGGTGATTTAACCTAATTTTTTATTTTGTTGAAAATGTGTCACTATATATTAATAATAAATAGGAATTCTTGGGAGATGTGTAGCAACTTGCAACGCGGTAATTTTATAGGAAATGTGTAGGAAGTTGCGTAGGAAACGGGTTTCCTACAAGGTGTTTTGCTATATCACGTTTATGTCACAGATGTGTCGGAAAGCGCGATTTATAACGCATTTCCTATTGAAACTGGTGTGGAAAATTTCAGATTATTGATCCATTACTACTTTAAGATAAAAGAAAAAAGGCATCAGACTATCCATTATGACAACCCAACCCAACTTTCATTAAAAAAATAATTTCTCTCTCCTTCACCTACAGAAGCCAACCAAATCCATTTTTTCACTCGCATTCACAACCTAACCAAAACCAATATTTTATTAAGTAAATTTGATTTATAATTATTGTTTATTATTTAAAAAGTAATGTAAAAGTAGAAAATACAATATTTTAATATGGCAATCGGTTTGCAACCATAGGTTGCAACCGATTGGGGTGAAAGTTCATCATAGTGCATAGTCTTATAAGCCAACTTCTATGTTACAATGCATGCGTAGTTTAAATGCAAAGTTTAGAATAATAATAATATACTATTGTTTACCATCTGTGTTTTGAGTTAGTGTCCAAGGTTTCCAAACCTTACGTTTCATTTGAATTTTTGAGTGCCTATACTTTAGAGGTGTTGTAAATAATGTACGACAGTTTCATTTGAATTTTTGAGTGTCTATACTTTAGAGGTGGTGTAAATAATGTACGACAATTTCAAGGCAAGAGGGATTGCAAGTAGTTTTACCCTAGAGATATGATGTTGTAAAGGGGCTTCCAAGGTTGTGGAGAGAACTAACATCGATATATGCATAATTTGAAACTCGTAATAAAAAGTTATAGATTCCCGAAGTAGACGTGGCATCGATTGTTTTTCAAATACTAAGTAGGAAGAGATTGTTCCAAGAACATAACAAAAATATTAACTTTAACAACAAAAGAACAAAAAAAAATGCTGCTGAGAAGTCTCGAACCTGAGTCCCAGGTCTCTAACTAAACCACTACCAGTACACTCTTTCACTACAGATGCTGAAAACCCGATTCCTTCCCAGGCTTTTCTCTTATCCCTGACTTGCTAGTACTCAACCTAGAGATGAAAGAAGTAAGAGCCCCCCTCTTGTCGCAAAATAGTAAATTAGGTTCAGTTGGAAAAACAACTATAAATGACCACTACTAACGAAGGATGCAAGTCCTCTCAACAAACTCCATATCTGCAGAAAAAAGGCCACTATTCTAAATTAATATAGTAAGGCATTTCTAATCTTTCTCGCAAACTGAATATAAAACCCAAATACCTTAAAAAACATAAAAAAACACATCACATGTTGCCACGTGGCAGCGACACTATCCATGAGCTCCCTAAAACTAATATATAGGATAATTACCAAGGGACAGTTGAATTAAAGTACAAGCTTTCAATAACCGTAGTTGTTTAGAGAGTGTAAAACGAATTTTGAGAGTTGGTACCTGATTTTCGTTGTTGTGTCTGTGAAAAATGTAACTTAATTAGAGCCATGGGATGGTAATCAGTTTCTTTATGTTTTTCTGATGTTTTGGAAGAAATGGCGATCAATAGGAGAGTACCATGATGACGACGGTTAAGGGTGTAAAAGTGGCGAGACGCTAGTGACCTAGTTAGGATCAGGTCGCCAAAAAGTAAATAAGTTGAGTTTAAACGAATTGAACTTGTTTCAGAGATCGTGTTTATACCGTTGACCTTTTAGAAAAACCTGACGGATAATGGGTCAGGTATGAGACACTGTTTTCTAAGTAGGTATGGGTATGAGTATGGGATAATAAATAGCCGATCCAAACCCGACCCATTGTCATCCCTACAACGCATCAACCTTCCAACTTCCAAAAACACCTCCAGCTTCCATCACCGTCAAACCACCTGCAACTTCATTCGCTACCGTCATCATCACCATCATTGTCAAACACCGTCACCCTCATCATCACAATCACCAGCAACTTCATCAGCCACCGTCACCATCACCGTCAACCACAACCTACTGTTCAATTACTTTATATCACATTTCCCTAAAATAAAACCACGTGACAAAATCGTAGCATGAATAGACATAATCATCAACTGCGAGTTACATATCTTGTAACAACACACAAGATTCTGATTTTCTCTTTCTTGCAATAATTTAAGCAACAAATTTACCAATTACTTAAGCGGTTAATCAATTTATCAATGGATTTAATTCATCTAAAATAGGTGCATCATAACAAAATGCATATTTCATCATAAAAAACCCAACTGGACCGCAGTTTCGTGAAACCAATGAAAACAACAGAAATTCATCAATCCAGGGTTTTGTAACCAGATTTGAGATCAATGGAAAATGGCGGCATCACTGGGGGTAGTCACTGTACTCTGTCTCCGGCAAGGGCATTAGGGTCAACATGTGTCGCCATAAGTGGCAGAGCTTGAACTTTTAGATGTTGAGGTCTGAAAGTCACGAGACCCAAATCTTTTTCAAATTAATCGCCATAAGTGGCAGAGCTTGAACTTTTAGATTTCTCACGGACTCAATACCGTGGTTTTTTTTCAAATTTGATTTAATATAATTATTTTTTTATTTAAACCGTGTATTTATGGTACCATTTCAATTATATTAAACATAATTAAATAAAAAACATAAAGAAAAACACAAAACATAAATTCATTAATATTAAACATAAAATAAAATACATTAAAACATAAATAAAAAAGCTTAAAGTTGGCGCAGCAATTGCCATGCCTCGACATGGTCGAAATTGTTGCCGTATCGAGCCGCATAGTCCACATGCGTGAACTCGATAGCCAACTCCGGATCGACGTTTGGATGCTCCTTCAAGGTGCGGTCATAGAGAACGGTTTAGGTGGGACGGTTGCACGCAATTCAATTTACAGACCGTTTGTTGAGAACGGTTTAATGCAATTAATTTCATTTGACCGTGTTTGGTGGTGGAACGGTTAACATATTTAAACGGTGTAAATTAAAAGAAAACGTTTACATATGTATTTAAATGAAAATAAATAAAAGAATCAGTAGAGTGTTGCATTCAAAACTATGATTTAGTGAAGTGAATCGGTGAAGTTAAGTGATTTGAGAGTGCAAGTTAGTGTAAATTAATTGTGTATAAAATAGAGTTGTATGAGCCCTATAAACATTATTACATAAAGAATTTGCTTGTTATATTTCGCTCGATTAATTATGTGGCGTGGATCATTATTATATATGACATAGATTCTAGTATAGGGCCTTTATCTTCCGAGTTCCGTGTCAATTATGGTTTGCCAAATAGCATACTGTGCATTCATGAGTCGAAATCCCATGAAAGGACAAGTGTTTGTGCCTATTTACCTTGTTAAAAGTCATTAATTTTCTTATTCAGTTTTTAAGAAATCAAACAAACCGACTATCTCACATTCTTTGCGTTATTAGATAAAACCGAACCCAATATTCTATCATATTTTACATCCCTTCACTGCATTTGCTTCCATATACGTTGGTTGATTTGCATATAATCATTGAATTTAAATGGCTTCTGCCCTGGATTGCATATGCTTCTCGATGAGGTCGCTAATTAAGACCAGTTGTGTTAGTAAAGGTACACGTAAGATTAGAAAATTACTAGTTTTTCGATCTATGTGGTAACAAAAATAGAACGACTTTTGTTTTAAACAATTATTCAATGACGTACAATATTGAAACCCACCTTCACTAATTTACTTAGAAGGTCACGTACTTGCCACATGCTATTAGCAATGTCCAACACTTAGACTTTGCTGGTTGTCAAGTGGCACTTGAAGTTCCCCCAAACACTTCAGTAGGAAATCTAAATTAATATATAATCCGAGTGAAGTGTTAGAAGGATCCCTTAGGGACACTTGGCTTTTTTCCTTCTTGTGTATAGCTTTGTATTAGCAATGTCCAACACTTCGACTTTGCTAGTTGTCAAGTGGCACTTGGAGTTCGCCCAAACACTTCAGTAGGAAATCTAAATTAATATATAATCCCAGTGAAGTGTTTGGAGGATCCCTTAGGGACACTTGGCTTTTTTCCTTCTTGTGTATACCTTTGTATTAGCAAATGTCAAACACTTCTACTTTGCTGGTTGTCAAGTGGCACTTGGAGTTCCCCCAAACACTTCAGTAGGAAATCTAAATTAATATATAATCCCAATGAAGTGCTCGGAGGATCCCTTAGGGACACTTGGCTTTTTTCCTTCTTGTCTATACCTTTGTATTAGCAATGTCCAACACTTCTACTTTGCTTGTTGTCAAGTGGCACTTGGAGTTCCCCCAAACACTTCAGTAGGAAATCTAAATTAATATATAATCCTAATGAAGTGTTCGGAGGATCCCTGAGGGACACTTGGCTTTTTTCCTTCTTATGTATACCTTTGTAGTTACTTGATGTGTTTGTTTAATAAAATGGCTTAGGTAAATGTATATATATATAGACAAGACAAGAGTTACGGGGAGTGCATGATCCAAGAATCTGCATGATACATATTAGAAGGGTGAACTTGGTTGGAAACGAGTCTCTATTAGGAGAGTTGTAGTTTTGATTTTTGAAAAAAAGGAAAACGATACGAAATCAACAAGTCATATATTGTTCGGACCATGTGATCAAGAGAGGAATTATATACTCATTTCTTTATGTAACCATTAAATTGACTAGGTTCGATTTCCATCTTTAGAACCAACTTCAGAATTTTGGTAAAGGATTCCATATGAGGGTATTGATGCGACTTAAAAGTAAAGGTCGAATGGAATGGAATATACCTCACAAATTCTTATTGAGTAATCAGCTTATGAAGATGTAGTTCACTTGTTTAGACCGTTGGCCTTTGAACACCCTGGTCCTTGGTAGGAAACTCGTGGTTGGCATAGTTCTGAACCTAGTCACGGGTTGACTTTCCGGTTTTATCATAACTATATTCATTTGAATGTTACCTAGGCTGTGTGTTGTGTGTTGAGGGAGAACCTGGCATTGAGGAGGGGTTACTGGGTTAGCAATCGAGTTCACGCATGTCCACTATCCGGCTCGATACCGCAACCGTTTCAACCATGTCGAGGCATGACAATTGTTGCGTAATGTTTAAGTTTGTTTAATTATGTTTTAATATTTTGTATTTATTTATGTTTTCATATTAATATATATTTGTGTTTTGTGTGTTTTATTTAATTATGTGTTATGTGTTAATTAATGTAATAATATTAATAGAATTTAATTGAAAACAATGAAAATAATAAACTCGCACGGTTTCAAAACCGTGGTCGGTTTCAAAACCGTGGTCAAACACACGGTTTATCTTCACGGATCTGCTACCAGCACTACCGGCGGTCTGTTGCTGTACTGGTAGTGGGGTTACCATGAGGTACCTGTGGTGGATACGGGATGCGCCCCATCCCCCCTTATCATTAATCAACAAACCTTCTTTCTAGCATGGTCTTAGAAATAAGGAAATACACCAAAGTTCTCCATGAACCAATCAAAATAAATTTACATCATATTTCAACCACTTATCTAACGACAAGTTATTCCATCACCCCCTAATCTTCAAATTAAGATAAGTAGTTTTATGTATCTTCTCAATCAATCCTGCAACACTAGTAGTGTGATAATTATGATGATGAAATTCAGAATTATAATAGAAACTATTTGGTACTTATGGTTTAGATAAGAGTGAGGTTTCCCCACTTTTCGTTTTCGTCTTGAGGGTAGTGTAAATAGTGTGCGTACGCCTATTTTAAGACAAGCTGAGATTGCAAGTAGTTGTACCCTAGAGATGTTAAAAAAGGTTTCCAAGGTTGTGGAGAGAATCAACATCTAATATATACATAATTTAAGATTCGCCGTGAAAAGTTCTAAAGCAAGTCATATACTAAGTCAGGCACGATATTTTTTATCAACAAAAAGATCCGAAACCACAAATCACAGAAGCTACTACTTTATTTTTTATTTTGGTTTCAAATACTTATATTCCCAAATTTGCCATCCAATGAACAGAAAAACATGCAAAATACTATTTACCAAAATGTCATTTTACATGGCAGTCACATTAAAATGCAAAAGCTGTTGGTTGATATACAAGGATTATACGAAAATTGAACACAAATAATAGTAATTCGATTGAATTCGTTTGAATGGTTACAGGAGTTTCGGTTTCTTTGGTTTGTTTAACAAACTTGATAATCGTTAAAATGAGACATATAATACATATTTATACCTACATCTAAAGGTGGTAATCGCGCCATAGCAGAAAATAACCTACGATAATAATAATATTACATAATTACATATAACTTATGTAATATATATTAATCTAGCTTATATATCTAATACCCTCCTTTAAGCTAGATAGGGAAAACATTCAACATGTTACGAAATCTTGTGAAGTCCTTGTGCTGTAGTGCTTTAGTAAATATGTCTGCTATTTGTAGCTTTGTGTCACATAATTTTATCTCTACATCTTTAGTCTTCACCAAGTCCTATATGAAATGATATTTAACTCGTATGTGCTTGCTCTTGCCATGATATACTGGAAAACTAATGGTAGATTTACTATCACAATATAATGGTACTGGTTTACTTGTGTCGAAAACTAGTTCCTTCAATATTCCCCTAATCCACAGTGTTTGACATACGGTTAAGGACAATGTTATGTATTCAGCTTCTGTTGAAGATAAAGCTACCACCTTTTGTTTCTTTGATTGCCATGAAATTGCTCCAAATCCTATCTTGAACACATACCAAAAAGTGCTTTTGCTCACATCTAGATTTCCAGCATAGTCACTATCTTTGTAACCTTTTATTTCAAATTTATTACCTGTGTACACAATCCCATGCTCTGTAGTACCCTTTTATGTGTCTTAGTATGTGTGTTCTAGCTTGCCAATGTGACTTTCTTAGTTGATCCATAAATCTACTGATTTTTCTTACTACACATATTATATCCAGTCTAGTATTTGTTAAATACATGAGGCTTCC
Organism: Ambrosia artemisiifolia; assembly: GCA_032199755.1. NCBI lineage: Eukaryota > Viridiplantae > Streptophyta > Magnoliopsida > Asterales > Asteraceae > Ambrosia > Ambrosia artemisiifolia. The sequence goes on from CM063519.1 coordinate 5,325,791, forward strand.
AACTAGACTGCGATATATACTTGGATCAACATTTTCATCTGTACTGTCCTTAGACAACTTTAATCCATATTCCATTGGTGTTGAAGCTTTAATGCAGTCTAACATATGAAATCTTTCAAGTATGTTCTTTGGATATATAGTCTGAGAAATTCTAACTACTCCTTGATCATAGGTTACTTCCATTCCCAGAAAATAGTGTAATATTCCAATGTCTATCATTTCAAATTCCTTTTTCATTGACTCCTTGAATGCAGTAATTTCATCCATATTGTCACTAGCTATGATTAAGTCATCTACATACAAACATACCACTAGCCTTGAGGTCTTCATCTTCTTTAAAAATAATGTGTGTTCAAATGAACATCTTTTGAAACCATTTTGCTCAAAATAGTAGTTCCTACGACTATACCAAGCTCGTGATGCTTGCTTTAAACCATAAAGCGCTTTCCAGTAAGAGGCACACCTTATTTTCATTGCCTCGTTGCACAAAACCTAATGGTTGTTCAATATACACTTGCTCCTTTAAATCTTCATTTAGAAATGTTGTCTTCACATCAATCTGATATAAAAACCACTTACTTTGTGATGCTAGGGAAAGTACTAGTCTGACAGTCCCAAAACGATTTATTGGTGCAAATACATCTTGGTAGTCTATTCCATATTTTTGCATGTATCCTTTTACTACCAAACGAGCCTTATATTTATCCACATTTCCATGTTCATCATATGTGGTTTTGTATACCCACTTTACTCCTATAGGTTTTTGATTCTTCAGTTGATCAACCAACTCCCAGGTTTTATTCTTTTGTATTGACTCTATTTCTTTATTCATTTCCTCTCTCCATTTTCATCTTTATTTGCCTCTTCAAAGTCTATAGGGTCCGAATCCGTATAGAATACGAAATTTGCAGCATCTCTATGTCTTCTATGTAAATTGCGTACCTCTGGACTGTCTAGGGGTTGTGTTCTACTGTAAGTATCACTTATACTTCGAACCTTCAATGGTGGACTCTAAATTGATGTTGTAGCATCTAGATTTTCATCTGCAATCTGAACTAAATTGATGTTGTAGCATCTAGATTTTCATCTGCAATCTGAATATCCTGCTCCTCTTGTCTTTCAACTTCTACAGTATCTTGTGGTGGCGGTTCATCTTCATTTCTGGAAGCTTGATTTGCTATGCTTTCCTCAATTTTCTCTTCATTTTCTTCTTCATTCAAAGGTATGGCATTTTCTTCTTCACCTTCTTCCCATGTTCTTCTTTCATCAAACATGACATCCCTTCTAACTATAATCCACTTTGTGACTGGATTATACAATTTGTAGGCCTTACTATTTTCACTATATCCACTAAACATTGCTTTCTCTGTTTTATCATCAATTTTATCATCAATTTTACCACGTTTTTGTTCTGGAACGTGCACATAGGCACATCCAAATATTCGTATATTTGATACATCTTCCGCTCCATGCTTCCTCAGGAGTTTTATCATTAAGTAATACTGACATGAACAAATAACATTAAATTTGATAGAAAACAGGGACTTGATAGCACCACATAACCACAAAAGATAATGATAACATCATAGAGTTATAGACTTTATAAGTTATAATCAACATTAATTGTTGGAAAAAAAAGCATATTATATTTGGGATTCTTTGCTACTAAAGGAAGTCACTACTATAAAAGCGGCTCTTTTACTACAAAATTTTTCTACAGAAAATTACGTCACAAATTTTGACAAGATTGCTACTCATTTGTGACCAAAAAAACACCCTTATTTTTTAGACAAATTTGTTATGCAATAGCGACAAACACTTAGAAAATTGCATAGGAAATACATCGCAAATTTCCCACACCATATTTACGTGGGAAATATGTTGAAAATTGCGTAGTATATTTGTAGTAATTGGTTTCCAACGAATGTTTTTCTAACATCAAGGTTTCGTTGCAAATGCGTAGCAAATTCAAAACCAAGGGTTCGATTCGATGGGCAAGTTTTTTTTGTTTCAGTTTTGTTTTTCTTTTCAAAACCTAGGGTTTGAAGACATTACACATACACACTAAAACACATTACACAAACTTAGCTGCTCCTTTTTCCTCTTCTCCACGGCAAGCCCGACAGTCGCCTTCTGCCCCTCTCCTCCACTTTACCATCCACCCCTGCCTCCCCCTCTCCTCCACGCCATTGCGCCACCGCCACCATCTTCCCTGCCTGTTTGAATTCTAAGGTTTTTTTGATAATTTGTTAGTTTTAAGAATCTTGATTTTTGTTTTGCTGTGATTACTCTGTTGGTTATGATACTCTTTAGCTACTTATTTAAGTTTTATTTTTGTAACGGTAGAACTTTTGATACAGAAAGCCCAGGCGATGAATGATGAATTTATAATAGGGTTAGGTATTTTAAGTTTTAGTTAGTTTTTTTTTAACTATTATGTTAATAAATGTAAGAAATTTGATTGCCAAATTATTATTTATTTTGGGTAAAACTTATGTGTATGAACACATTAGGCTTATGGAGTAAAGATCAAATACATATAGTTTTTTTGTAAGAACTGTGAGAATCAAAGGGGGTAAAAAAAATTTATTTTTTTTTTTAGAATTTTTTTTTCCCATGTGCTTAAACATTCTTTCTAGATGAATAATACAAAAAAAAAATTAAAAAAAAAATTTTTTTTAGTGTAATTACGTCATTAAGGTAAATACATTAGTTTACACTAGAGTAATTATGTAATTACTCTACACGTAATTACTCTACACCAATTTTTTTTTTTTTTAGTTTTCAATACTATAATACATGTTTAACAATATGGAGAAAAAAAATTTTGAAAAAAAAAATTAAAAAAAAATACCCTCCTTTGATTCTCACAGTTCTTACCAAAAAAGCTATTTGTACCGGATCTTTCCTCTAGGCTTATGTTTCTGTGATTAATATGTTACAATGTGAAAAGTTTGTAATTTTGATATTGAAAGATTGCTTAAGTTATAGATACAATTTTGATCTTGAATTATTTTTAAGTGTATTGCTATGTCCATATATTTTAATTGATTTGTTTTCCTTTTTCGACTCTCCTCCATGCCAGCTCCGCAACTGCCCTCGTTCACCCCTGTCTCCTCTCTTTTCCATTCCAATTACCGCCCCTACCTCATCCTTTCAACCTCAGGTTAATGATGAACTTAATGTTGTGTATTTTATAACTTGTGTTAATTATTAATTGAGTTTGCTAGTTATGTACTTTAATGTATTGAAGTTGTTTTATTTAGATTTATTGAAAGGGAGTTACTACAAGAAGTTTCGGTCGATAATGTAATGCGACGTTTTCAAAAGATGAAAACTCGTAGGGAATAATCGCATGTATGTTTTTTTATCCTTAAAGACAATTGTATTTATATTACGTGCTTTAAATTTCTAATAAGGATGTCTTTCATTATTATATCGTATTTTTATTATGTGATGTACCTTACCCGACCCGACCCGTCAAACTGACCCCAACCCCTAAACCGACCCAAAAATTTTATGTTCGGTAATATGAAATTGTAACACCTAAAAACGTAAACCGAGAGAAAAAAAATTCCTGGATCCGCCACTGTTAAATGCAACATTGTATTCTCCATCAAAGGATAAGTGTTTGGGTTTTGCTTGGTAATAAATTAACAAGACTTATGTAAGATTTGGATAGAGAACCATGTAAGATTCAAAAGTAACTGACTTTTAATATATCAATGTATCATACATTAGGTTTTTATTTTTAACAACAAAAGCACGGACACCCGAGATCACCCTCACAAATGTATCTTTCTTTAGCTAGAATAACATAACATGGTGACCTGGCCCACCCACAATTGGGAAAACCCCTTGGTTCAACCTAAAACAAAATTGGTTCCAAGCAAGAGTCCAACCATGACTTCCCATTTAAAAAATCATAGGATTACCACTCAACCAAAAGGCCCTGTAGTAACTTATTTAATTTGTTTAGTAATCAACAACACAATGTCCATATGCCATGAAAGAGTAGAATGCTACATTTTTTTAACAAACATTATAGTGTTTGTTAATTGGGATCATTTTCCCAACTATAAAAATGAAGCAACAAAAGTCAAAATGCTTGACACTAAAACAAAATAACCAATCCCTAAAAACCAAAACCAAATAGTTTCAATATGCTAGTTACCAAACCCTTTCATTATGCCAAAAATCACATTGGGATTTCGATTTTTGGTAAAAACTCAAAGCCAATTTGTTAATGCGTGCTTACTCTGTCAAAATAATGTTCTTCCCCTACATTTTCTCTCAATATATAGTTGTGTTAGAAAAGATATACGTAGAATTAGAAGATTATTGGTTTTTTAGGAGTAACATAAATGAGTTTTGCCTATATAAAATGGTTATGTTGACATACAATGGTTCCTAGCCACAAATCCTTGTGTAATGCACTTACAAGATCACTTACCACATACTATTATTAATTTCCCAAGACTTCTACTTTGCTTGATGTCAAGTGACACTTGGAGTTCCCCGAAACACTTCAGTGGAAAATCCTATAATGAAATCTCCCAGTGAAGTGTTCGGAGGATCCCTTAGGGACACTTGGCGATTACCTTCATGTGTATTCCTTTGAAGTTATTTGAAGTGTTTGATTATTAATTAATAATGTCCCAACACTCCTACTTTGTTGGTTGTCAAGTGGTACTTGGAGTTCCCCCAAACACTTCAGTAGGAAATCCTATAATAAAAGATCCTAGTGAAGTGCTTAGAGGATCCCTTAGAGACACTTGGCTTTTCCCTTCATATATATTCAATTCTAGTTACTTGATGTATTTGTTTCTTAAAAATTGGCTTAGGTATATGTATATATAGACATGAGTTATGGGAAGTGTTTGATTCATCAACCTGCATGATGCATCGGAAGCGTGTGAGCATAGTTGTAAATGAGTCTTTATTATGAAAGTGGTAGTTTTCATGCTCACATAAAGAGGAAAATCAATCAAAAGAATAAAACATATATTGTGAGGACCATATTGTTAAAGAGGGATTTATGCTCATTTATTCACTTATCCCTCAAACATGACTAGGTTCAGTTTTCAACTTTAGAAACATTGGCACAATAACATATGAGGGTAGAGATGTAAGTTAATGATGATTCATAGCTCGTACATAGTCAAATATGTGGTGATTGTAGGTGAAGAATAAGCCAAGTATTGTTATATGATTCCATATGATAACAAAATGTCACGGTAAGGGCAAGGCGAAGAAAGGAGAATATAATTCACCATTACAGGTGAGTGAAGAGACAAGGCATGGACGGCTATGGACAAAGCCGAGGAGGCCACCTTGCTCGGGTCCATTTTTATCGGGGAACAATTTTTTTAAATAGAAAACTTCATTTAACACTTAAAAGTTGGGCCCAACAATAATCAATTTAAAACTTAATTATTATTAACCTATAAGGCCTTGTAAGATTTGTAAGTCGAATACCCATTTAACCTACTAGATAAAAAAGCATAAACTTCAATATTTCACGAATCGTTGATTACATATTAGCCTATGATGGTATGTAAATTTACTCATTCTAATACTATATGTTTATTGGTATACCATTAATCATAAATAAAATCCTGATTTTCTCTATTGACTTAAAAGGAATGCATCATCTACTCATTTTATGTAAGTTCCTTAAAATTCACACTTAACAAAACATTATTGTAAACCTACTAAATATACCAAATGCGATAGTCAGTGCAATATGGTTATGTGTATGTAATCCAAGACAAGGACAACCTTTAGTAAGCTATAAATCAAAGTTAAAACTTTATGTGATTGTTTCTTATCATTATCCTATTTAAGTTCTATTGTGCTTCTGCAGTTTTAACTTTATTTTAATAATCAAAACAATCATTTGGGTTCTGCTGGACACCACAAACCATCGCTACCGTCCAAGTATTAACCTGGTACCAATGGTGGATCCAGAAATTTTTCTTATGGGGGCACAAATTGGTTGGATTAAAACAAGTCAGGTAAAACCGATTGATACTTGTCCACTTAGTGATATTATAAAACTAATTATACTTATTTACTTAAATGAAAATAATTAATTTGATAACACTTTTCAATTATATATATATATATATATATATATATATATATATTAGGGGAAATGTAATTTAATAATCCCAACTTTGAGGGGTTGGAAGGCATCAGTCTCAACTTGAAAATTGTAACACAGCAGTCTCAACTTGTCAACAATTTTATTTTAATGGTCTCAGACTAACTGAGGTTAAAAAACTCTGTTAAGTGCCACGTGGGCATCCCACGTGGCAAGCCTACGTGGCACAGTATGTCTACTTGGTAAAAAACGTGGGCCCACTTGTTTTTTCAATTAAAAAAAATCTATTAATTATTTAAAAAAATCTTTAAATTGTTTAACCACCACCAACACCACCCTTTCTCTAACACCACCCCACCCACACCACCACCAACACCACCACCAACCACCACCACCTGCCACCACCTATATACACACATATAAACACACACACACAGAGAGATAGAGAGAGAGAGAGAGACATTACCTGATCGATCACGTCTGGGTCCGACAAAGCCCAACCTTTCTTCCTATATGCTTCACGAACATCCTCACAGGAGTTGCAACATTCCTCACGTGACTGCAAAATCAGGGATAGTTTGGAAGAATTCACACGTAACATCAAATGGCAGATCCTCACCTCCATCGGTCCAGATCTGGTAGTTTTAATTAAGGGTTTTGGTTCAGATTAGGGTTTTAATTAAGGGTTTTGGTTGACGAAGGCGGTGGTTTCAGGTGGTAGCAGATGGCGGCGGTGGCGGTGGTTGATGGTGACGAAGGCGGTGGTTTCAGGTGGTTGATAGCGGCGATTGTCCAGATTAGGGTTTTAATTAAAGGTTTTGGTTGTATGTATGTACTGATTTGGGTTTTGAGAAGAATGGTGGGTTCAGGTGGTGACGATTGATGGGGTTTTGAGAAGAATGGTTGGTTCAGGCGGTGGAGGTGGTTGCAGATGGCGGCGGTGGCGGTGGTTGATGGTGGTGGCAGGTGGTTGTGGTTGTGGTGAAGATGATGATGATGAAGATGTAATATTATATATATATATTATATATATATATTATATATAATTCTTTATTATTATTATTATTATTATTATTATTATTATTAAATTTGTGGGTCCCACTTTTTTTTAAGAAAAATAATTATATTTGATTAAAACATGTGGGCCCCACCTCGTTTTTTTGACAGATACACCATTCTTGCCACGTAGGACTGCCACGTGGGATGCCTACGTGGCACTTAACTGGAAAAACTAACCTCAGTTAGTCTGGGACCATTAAAACAAAATTGTTGACAAGTTGGGGCTGCTGTGTTACAATTTTCAAGTTGGGACTGATGCCTTCCAACCCCCCAAAGTTGGGATTATTAAATTCCATTTCCCCTATATATTATTGAAAACTTAACATGAATAGTAACCATTTTTTTTTATTTTCCACACCATCATTTGATAATAAATATAGTAAGTTTCATACTTAATTACAAAATTGATTGGTGGTGTAGTGGTTTGAGATTCGCTTCCTTAGGAAGGAGGTTGTGAGTTTGATTCTTGGCAAGATTATTTTGTTTTTTCTTTTTACAACATCATTTAATATTAAATATAGTTGGTTTCATATTAAATTACAAGATTGATTGGTGGTGTAGTGGTTTGAGGTTCACTTTCCAAAGAGTGAGGTTGTGAGTTCGATTCTTGGCTGGATCATATTTTCTTTCTTTTTTTCTTTCACAACATCATTTAATATTAAATATATTTGGTTTTATATTAAAATACAAGATTGATTGGTGGTGTATTGGTTTGAGATTCACTTTCCTAAGAGCGAGGTTTTGAGTTCGATTCTTAGCTAGATCATTTTCTATCTTTTTTTTATTTTGCAACATCATTTAATATTAAATATATTTGGTTTCATATTAAAACACAAGATTGATTGGTGATGTAGTGGTTTGAGGTTCACCTTCCTAAGAGTGAGGTTGTGAGTTCGATTGTTGGCTTGATCATTTTGTTTATTTTTTTCTTTTACAACATCATTTAATGATTTTCCCACATCATTATTTTATGTTAAAAATAATTGGGTTGGGAATAAAACACAAATTGGGTTAGTAGTGTAGTGGTTTGAGGTGTCTTTCCTTAAACGGATGTCTTAGTTTCGAGACCTGATTTGAGGCAAACATTTTTCCAGATTTTTTTTGTGATCGCTTAGGCTAACATTGTTGCATTGGTACCCTAATAAACCAAGACAATAATGACAGTGAATGCGCGCGTTCATTATTTTATGTTAAAAATAATTGGGTTGGGAATAAAACACAAATTGGGTTAGTAGTGTAGTGGTTTGAGGTGTCTTTCCTTAAACGGATGTCTTAGTTTCGAGACCTGATTTGAGGCAAACATTTTTCCAGATTTTTTTTGTGATCGCTTAGGCTAACATTGTTGCATTGGTACCCTAATAAACCAAGACAATAATGACAGTGAATGCGCGGCAACGCGCGCAGAGAGTAAAACTAGTTAAAATTATAAGTAACCAAAAGTAAGAAAAAGAAAACTATGGAAAAACCAAAATTTAAGAAAACAATAACCGCTTATAAAACAATTGAATAATAAAGCATTAGAACACATTACTTACCTATACTCAAATTAAAAAGTTATAATTAATATCTAACATGAAATGTTTTAGGGTTGTTAAAATTCAAAGCAAACTAAAAGGTCTAACTGATAACTAAGTTACGGTGTTATTATGAAAATTACTTTTAGTATTGGTTTACCATTTAGAAACGTCCTCTTAAAAAAATCATATGAAAATGTAAGAACTAAACTGACTTCTATGGTACTTGATAGTTGATTCCACACTAGGCCTTCGAGAAAAGAGAGATTGTGTTTGGCACTTGGGCCACCATTCATACCTAATGGGTTGGATTGATTCTATCTACGGTGGGCACTAGCCCACCATATGTTAGCCATGCATCCGCCCCTGCCTGGTACTAGATGCATTCTCCTATACCAAGGGGCTCAGAGTGTCTTTCCAACTAAACACGGAGATATGAATAGTAGTTTATTCATGATAATAATATGTCTTATTGGATTGAGCATAATCTAAATGTGTGAAAGGTAAAAAATCATCTTATTCAACAATGACGGATATAAAATCAGGATATCATATATATAAGTCGTATTGGTTTAAAAAATCTCAACTATCAGCAATTGGCCGCCATAAGTCCTAACTAACAAAATATGTGTTGGTGGTCCCAGATTTTAACATATTGGCCGCCGACGGACTATGACTTAAAAAAAGTTGTTCCATTTATATAATTAGTTAGTTTCATGTTAGTTAACGTCTATTGGTGGCTAATTGGTTAAAAGTTGGGACCGCTAGCATACATTTCGTTAGTTGGGACTCGTGACGGTCAATTGCTCATAGTTGAGATTATTTAAACTATAAATTTATGAGAAAACTCATATAGAATAATCACATAATTATAATTTATTTATTTATTTATCATTTCGTTTAAGGGTGATTAAGTAAACTTTCACCTCTTGGGATTGCCTTTTAACTCCAAAAGTGCTTTTGGTCATAAGTAGTTATTGACTTATTAGTTTTTGAAAATTAAGGAGTTTTTAAAAAGCGTTTGAATTAACTTTTGTGATGGGAAAAACCAATAAGTTAATAAATTGTTTTTTAAAAGTGTTTGGCTTATCTTATTGTGAAAATTGGTTTACGGGTGGTAGATTTACAATTTTTATTCCAAAAGCCAAGAGCCAAAACATAATGCTAGGATTTGTAACTTCTTGAAAACAATGTTTCCACCCATATTAAAAGAAAGTGTTTCTGCTGTAGTTAAACAACTTATTGGTTTTTTGAAGAAACCAATAAGTCAATCCCAGTTTTTTGAAGCCAATCCCAACCCTCTTAACCAGTTTTTTATTGTTGAAAGATTCAACCTACCATATTCACCACTATCAAATCATATTGTTCTTCAATGTCTAATAGTTTCTGGTTTTCTTCAACTTTTCACGTGACCATGACCACAAGGAAAAGCACGATGCGAAGGAAAGGCCAAATTCTCAACAAGTCATCACCGCCACCATGACAATACTCAACGTAATTAAAGCTATCTTTACTTATGAGATTTAAAGTTTGGCTTAGTTCATTGTTAATTAATTGTTTACATTTATGTTTGTTTTATGCAGTTGGACATTTATATTAGTCAGAGATTAATGGATGATGGGATGCAAATTAAAAACACGAAGAAGATCCTGTCAGTTTTCTATTTTGAGATTAGAGACACGAAGACATTAAATTAAACATGTAAATCAATAACTGACCTATAGGTAATTTTTTTTGAACGCCCAACGAATCAATTTCCGAGCATTCTCGGGCACCCTTTTGGCGAATCAGGTACTCGAGAGTACCCGGGCCACCAATTGTCACCAATTCCCGGGAAAACCCGACCACTCACCCGCCCGAAGACACGACAGTGAAATAATCGGTAAAACCGGTCGGGATCAGGACTCGAACCCAAACCAATGGCCGGGTCATCCCTCATTTCCCCTTCACCAATGTCCTCCAAATGTAGTTAGTGGGAATTGAACCCAAGCCTCCCATAGGAAACTTTAGGCCCTCAACCAACTGGGTTACAAGTGTTGGACTGACCTATAGGTAATTCATTATATTTCTTTGAACTTGCTTCTTGTTGATCTTGCTTATTTCGATATGCTGGTACTGGTCAACCAAAAAAATAGACTAGTTCAAATCCCCGTACATGCTTTCCCTTGGTTTTTTATTTACAGCCGCCTCCTTCTCAACACCTCCAATCGACATACTTCCACTTTACCTTTTAATTCTGATCGTAACAACAATTTCTTCACCTCTTTCTGGCTCACTAATAACCTCATCCTTTTTATGACCTATTGCTTCTTTCTTTTGTTCAACATAATATTGTGATCAACCCTTTTTGTTGCTTTTTTTCTTCTCAAAGACGACTACCAAACCTCCGATATGAGCCTAGGGCTCTAATACCAATTGTTGGGATTACAAGCTTCAAACATATTAGAAATACAAACTCACAAAAAAAGGGTATTTTTTGTGCTAGAAACCCCTTGCTTTCGTTTAACCAAACAACTTACATTGAATAGGAAAAACAAAGTTGCACCTAAAGTTAAGGGAAAATGACCTACCCACTAACCCATAACTCTGACTAAACAATTAAGCTACCCATGATCCAACTAAACACTCAACCATGTGACTATATAAACATACTTCATGCAACTCATTTGATGCTCACCCACCTTTTCGAACCGTATCCAATGACCCGTCAAGATTAAATTACAGTATCCAACCCAATAATAAGAGCACTAGAAGATAGAGTTTAAGAATCTGTATCAGATACGCATATCCGTTAAACTAGAGATATGATACCAACTTATAAACACCCTGAAAACTAACTCAATTTATATGCATTTAATTGATTACACTTTTTAAAATTGTATTTATATATAAACACTCATGGTGACTAAAGTCACTTGTTTGAGTAAATATATACGTAGAATTAAAAGATGACTTGTTTTTTTATGACGTAACAAATGATAAATGATATTTGTTTTTAGAAAAATATTTTGTTGACTTACATTGAAATCCCACCATTATTCTTCGACTAATGTACTTGGAAGAGCACTTACGACGTATTATAAGAAATGTCCAACGCTTTTGATTTGTTGGTTGTCAAGTGGCACTTGGAGTTCCCCCAAACACTTCAGTAGGAAATCCAAATAAACATTCCCAATGAAGTGTTCGGAGGATCCCTTAGGGACACTTGGCTTTTCCGTTTAGGCTTCATATGTATTCCTTTGTGGTTACTTGATATGTTTGGTTATTAGAAATGGCTTAGGTATACGTATATATAGACGAGTTTTGGGAAGTGTCTTGTACATATATGAACATATGCATGAGAAGCGTGAACATGGCTGGCAATGAGTCTCCATTGCCATTTTTCATATTAACATAAGGAGGGAAAAGATACCAAAACAAGAACTTATGGGGAGGACCAGGTAGTATTGTATATTTATTTCTTCCTTGTCCCTTAATCATGACTAGATTCAGTCTCCATGAGTGTACACAGATGTAAATTAAAATAACTCAAAAGCTAAGTGGAATATACTTTTATTCTTGATGAGGAATAAGGTAAAGATGTAGAAGGATGAACAGCCGAATATACAGTTATGAATGGGGGAAGAGGCAGCGTATGCAAGAATCTGCCCCATTGAACTTTTGTGAAAGATTTTCTTGAAATATCTTCAATTCTTTATGTGGCATTCATTACTATCTTTAGCTCCCTTGACTTGAGGGAAACAATAACTTTTGAAAATCACCCTCACACATGCTTTAGCTAACTATTAGGCAAACAAGATTCTCACATCTACCACCAGACAACCAACTTAATGAAAAGATCTTAAATAAGTCTAGAGAACATTTACACATAATAAAAGTTTAAATATGCTCCATGTAAACCTTACTATACACCACTTAGAACTGATTACTACTATATGTAATGTATATTTTATTTCATAATAGGTACATATAAATAATAATTATAATAGTAAGAAAAACGTATACGAAAATTTCAAGGGATATCTTTTAACAAACTAATGGGCATACAAGATAGCCGACGGATAATTACCTGATGGATACTGGGTCAGGTATGAGACACAATTTTAAAAATGAGTATGGGATTACAAATAGCCGACCCGAACCCGATCCATTGCATCCCTACACCGCATCAACCTTCCAACTTCCAAAAACACCTCCAACTTCCATCACCGTCACCATCACCATCATGATCAACCATCACCATCAACCACCACCTGCAACTTCATTCGCCACCGTCACCATCACCTGCAACTTCATCAGCCACCGTCAACATCATCGCAATCACAATCAGCCTAAACCACAACATACTGTTCAATTACTTTATATCATATTTTCCTAAAATAAAACTACATGACAAAATCGTAGCATGAATAGACATAATCATCAATTGCGAGTTATATATCTTTGTAATCGCACACATGATTATGATTTTCTTCTTAAATCTGCTTGCAATAATTTAAGCGACTGAAGAGATATGAGACCGCGCGAGCGCACGGGCCCACATCTCAGTATACGCCAGCACAACAGGCCTACGTGGACTTCTAGAAAGCGGCGCGGGACACCTCGTACCATGACAGCTAATAACCAACAAGGAAAGGGACGTCCAGCCAATCAGAGGCATTTATTCCCTGCTCCATGATCGCCTGCAGGTACGAGGTACAGAATAGTACGAGAAAGGACAGACACAAGACACGTGGACCAATAGCAGAGCGACAGCGCAGCGAGTGACAACGGCCCAATCGTACAGCCAGCTGTCATTCCCCTCTCATCCAATCACAGGCGACCTCAGGTGGCCTATAAATACCCTCTTAGGTCAGACGAAGAGGAGGATGAACAATCATTGAGAGAGCTACACATAGTTATGAGAAATAGATTATAGTCGAAGCGCTGTAACGATAGCTAGTCCAGAGTCTTGTAACAGTCATTAATCATCAATAAGAATTGTGTCTTTACTCGTGCTCATATTATTAGCGCATTGTTATATTGGTGTTTCTTCAGCAACAAATTGACCAATTACTTAAGCTGTTAATCAATTTATCAACGGATTTTGTGCATCATAACAAAATGCGTATTTCATAATAAAAAAACCAACTGGATCGTAGTTTCATGAAACGTATGTAAAAAAATAAAAATTCATCAATCTAGGGTTTTGTAACCTGATATTTGAGATCAATGGAAATGACGGGGCGCCAGGAGTGGGTAGTCATTGTACTATGTCTCCGGCAAGGGCATTAGATTCATCATGTGTCGCTCTCAATGATGGAGCTTGAACTTTTAGATGGTGGGGATGAAAGTCACGAGACCCAAATCTTTTCCAAATTGGTGGGGCTAGACTCAATATATACAAATTTCGGATAAAAACGAGGAATTTACGCTACTGAGCTAAAAGTCGGTGTAGGATCGACGAACGTGTCAACCGACAATCACGAGGGTTATATTCAAAGTGCGGAAACCTTTGAATATGTTCTAATAACAGAAACAAACTTGAAACAATGATAAATGAGTAATTAACACACACAAATGGGTCAAAAGATTAAAGATTTATCATTAAAACAGAGCTCGAGTGTTTACAATGATCAAATCAGACTTCTCAGGCCTAGGGAGGGTGTTTGGAGAGTGTGTGTGGCCAGAACTGATGATTAGGGCAAAGGTTGGAAGCTTTTATACCTATTCTACTTGTCCAAGGCCTTAGACACGAGTAGACAAAATTACGCACGAGTAGAGGATTGTACTCGTGCAAAACAGACAAAAATCACACGAGTAGAAAGTCTACTCGTGCAAAAATTGCCTGATTATGGACGAGTACAATTTGTACTCGTCCAAAATATTCTCTACTCGTGCGACACTTCCAAACAAGCCAAAACGACTTCCAAGCACACCCAAACACCCTAGAAACCGTCCAAACATCTAATATACTAGCCTAGGGACATCATGCACTAACAGACTCCCCCTTGGACCAGGCTAGTATGATTACGAGCCATAAACCACTCGATTAACCTAGCCAACGACCTATAGGGACCTATCACTAGCTAGGGACATACAAATAATGCACTTACAGTCGGTGGGGACTGGCCCTACTTAAGATTCGCCCTTGGTCGCCCTATTGATCGTTAGTGACATTATGGCGGCATCATTAGCGGCGATAAATGGTGACTTTAGCAACGACAAATGTCATCCCTAATGCTCCAAAACTTTGCAGATTGAGCTTTAGTAAATTAAACGAGCTATGCCTGAGCTTAAATAAGATTATAGAGAATTACACAGATTGTCCTTTAGTTTTACCTGAAATTGCATCCTCTGTCCTTTTTTTGAATTTTTGACTCCTTATGTCCTTTGTTTTATACACTTGTTACACCGTTTGTCCTTTAGACCCAACCGCGTTAAAAACTTCAGTTAAGTGGAACACGTGCCCCTCACGTGAGGGGCAATATTGTCTTTTCGTCTGAGCATTTGAACGTTTATAACACCTGTGAATTCCATAACATAACACACTTAACCAAAACCATCATCTTCACCATACTAACCCAACCCTAACGATCGATTCCCGCCCAAAATTACACAAAGAGGAAGACGACAATGGATTTCAACAGTAGGGCACTAAGCCCTGATATTAGAGATGAACGGTTTTACATACGAGACGATCTGGAACAGGAAGATATTGATGGTATCTATGGTAAGCAAGTGTGTGTTAAAGTTTTAATTTTTTTGATATTAAAGTTGAGCATAATGTAATGTAAGTTCACTGGTTGTTAACAGGAACATATGATGGGTTGTTTTCTATTGAACTGCATCATGGAGGACATTTCACACAGGGACAGGGCAAAGGTAGAGAGTATTTGGATGGGAAGGTTAGCCTTGTTGATCTGCTTAATCAACATTATTTCTGTGTTAACACACTAGATCAAATAGTAGAGAAGCTAGATTATTCTGTTGAAATGGTTAGGTTTTATCATTATGTTGAGCCAAACGGGGACTTAGATACTGGTCTTAGAACATTAGGCAACGATGCTGATGTTAGGAAATTTGTGAAGTTTGTATGGAATAACAGTAGTTTGGTGATGAAGGTTTATGTTGAATTTGGGTATACAAATACTTTTTACATGGATGAATTTGGTGAATGTATAACTCAACCAACACCCCTTGCAGTGGAATTACCCCCTAAAGAGATTTATGATGCTGCTTTTTGTGAGGATTTTGATCCTTTCTTTGGGTCTAGGTCTGATGTTGATAAGAAGCTAGACAATGATAAACCTAAAGATAAGAAGATAGACAATGATAAACCTAAAGATAAGAAGACAAACAATAATAAACATAAAAATAAGAAGATAGACAATGAGGGACCATCTGAGGGAGTTGAGGATGATGTAGACAGTGACAGTGATGATAGTGATTTTGATGGTGAGGATACTTGTAAGGATGATGTGGAAGTGGACATGAGGGATTTTAAACTTAACATTGATATAGGGCATGATGAGAATAATAATGAGGGACCATCTGAGGGAGTTGAGGATGATGTATTATGCAATGATTTTGATAGTGGCAGTGAGTCTGATGATGATGCATCAAGGGTTAGGAAGAAAATGCTTAGGGATTTAAGGAAGGCTAATGAGAACAACAGTAACTTTTATTGTGGCCAGATTTTTGGAAGTAAAATGGAGGCCAAAGAGTTTATTAAACAGCATGCAGTTGAAACTAGAAGGGAACTTAGGATTGTGAAGGATGATTTAGTTAGGGTGAGGGCAATTTGCAGAGGGAATATGCCTAATTTTCATGTTGATGCAGTTGGCATTCATTAACATGCTGACATAGGTTCTAAGTCAAAGTCAAGCATTAAAGGGAAGGGTAAAGTCAAGGGCCCTAAAGTCAATGTAAAAGTCAAAGGACCTAAGGTGAAATCTGATAAAACTAAAGGAGTTGGTGAAAAAAGTAAAGGGGAAAAGGACAAAGAAGTCAATGTTAGTGGAAGAGGGAATAAATCTAACCCCAATAAAGTGTGTTGTCCATGGAGCATTCTTGTTGTCAAAGAGGGAGTTGCAGAAAGTTGGAGGGTGAGTACTCTTGTCACTCAACACAAGTGTCTCCAAAGTAGATCTGTTTATCATTGCACCTCTACCTTTCTTAGTAAACAGATGGTGCAACAGATTGAGGAAAACCCTAACATACCTGTTAAGGCAGTTCAAGAGCAATTTCAGAGGAAGTTTGAGTTTGGGATATCAAAGATGAAAGCCTTTAGAGCTAAAACAAAAGCCCTCACAAAGCTACATGGTGATTATCAAGCACAATACAGTGTCTTGAGGGATTATTGTGGTGAACTGATGAACACCAATCCAGGTACAACAGTTCATATTGAAGTAGAACCATGTGCAGATCCAAATTCAGAAACAAGGAAGTTCAAGAGGATTTACATTTGTTTGGGGTCACTAAAGAAGGGGTTCAAGGCTATTGGTAGACCTTTATTGGGTCTTGATGGTGCTTTTGTTAAGGGTCCATACCCTGGTCAGGTGTTGTCTGATGTGGGTGTTGACCCTAATAATGGGATATACCCCTTAGCATATGCAGT
Organism: Ambrosia artemisiifolia; assembly: GCA_032199755.1. Lineage (NCBI taxonomy): Eukaryota > Viridiplantae > Streptophyta > Magnoliopsida > Asterales > Asteraceae > Ambrosia > Ambrosia artemisiifolia. Next base: position 5,343,069 of record CM063519.1, read on the forward strand.
TGTGGAGGCTGAGAGTTTGAACTCTTGGACATGGTTCCTAGAATGCCTAGCTGATGACATTGATTTGCAGACTGACTCATACTTCACCTTCATTAGTGACAGACAAAAGGTGACTCCCTTATTTAATTTATTACTTACTTTGTTTAGGGTATTACATATTACTGAATACATAAAATGTTGCAAATTGTTTAGGGTATTATTCCTGCAATAGAGAAACTGTTTCCATATGCTGAACATAGGTTTTGCCTCAGACATATTCATGAGAATATGAAACTGAGGTTCAAGGGTAAAGCATACAAGGATCATCTGTGGAAGCTGGCCTCATCATCAACAGTTCAATATTTTGAGCAAAATATGAAAGACTTGAAAGATTTTAATGTTGAAGCAATGCAGTGGTTGTCTGCCATCCCACCAAAACACTGGTCCAAATCACATTTCACTGGTAAGTTTTCTGATTTATTGTTTTCCATTGTCCTTTAAACAGTTACATTAATGTTTCATTATTCATATTATAGGGAGGGCAATATCAGATGTGCTATTGAACAACATGTGTGAAAGCTTTAATTCCCAGCTGGTAGATGCAAGAGACAAGCCAATTATTACTATGTTGGAGTACATTAGAGAGTATCTAATGAGAAGGATTGTGAATGTGCTTCAACTGATGGACAATGCTGATGGACCATTAACACCTAAAGCTACCATAAAGTTTGAAGAAATTAAGGAGCAAGCCAATAGGTGCAGTGTGTTGTGGAATGGGGAAGATCATTATCAGGTTAGAGGGCCAGCAGGTTTTGGTGTTGTGGTTGATTTGAGGAAGAGAGAATGCACTTGCAGGAAGTATGAGATCACTGGGATGCCATGCAAACATATTGTGGCTGCAATCTGGAACAAGAACATGTATAGTGGTAGGGAAACAGAACTGCAGAGACATATGTTCATCCTGTCTATACAGTTGCTAGGTGGAAGGAGGTCTACAACTACAAGATTTATCCTATCAATGGAAGGACAATGTGGCCTAAGTCTACTGTCCCAACTACTCTGACTGCACCCTACCATCATAAGCCCATTGGCAGGCCAAATAAGGCTAGAAAGAGGTCTGCTGTTGAATTGGAGGATGCAACAAAAGGAGGAAAGTTGTCAAAAATAGGGATCCCCAAGAAATGCCAAAAATGTTTGAATGTGGGGCACAATAGCAGGACCTGCAAGGGACAAGTTCAGCCTTAGTGTGTTGTGGTGTTGACTTTAATTTGGTGTATTATGTTTTGTTGACTTTAATTACTATATTATGTTTGAGACATTATGTTTTGTAAGGATCTGGTATGTTGACTTTAATTTGGTATGGTATGTTGACTTTAATGTTTATGTTTTAATGAAGTATGTTATGGTTTTAATCTGAACAGGTTTTATGTTTGTTTGACTGTTGTTGTTTCTGATCTGAATACAGCTTGTTAATGCTTGTTATTGTCCAGTTTTTTGACCCATTTAGACTTTGATTGACTTAGTGTGTTGTTAATGCTTGTTGTTGTCCAGTTTTTGACCCATTTAGACTTTGATTTGTCAATGGTTGTTGTTGTTTATGATCTGAATTCTGGATACAGCTTTTGTCAATGGTTGTTGTTTCTAATCTGAACACAGCTTGGTTAATGCTTTAGACTCGACATATTGCGTCTGTTCACACCAACCAATAAAACCACAACCGATTGGACAACAATAGAATCTTCTACCTGGGTTTTTTGCTGTTGTTGATGTTCGAATCATCGCCAGCATTCCACACCTACAATACACCATTGTTGATCGCCCTAATTTTTTTTGCTGTTGTTGATTGTGATGAAAACCCCTAATTTTGATCTGCTATAAAAACCTCTAATTTCTTTTTGAACGTTATAAGGTGGCAGGAGATGATGCTCAGACGAAAAGACAATATTGCCCCTCACGTGAGGGGCACGTGTTCCACTTAACTGAAGTTTTTAACGGGGTTGGGTCTAAAGGACAAACGGTGTAACAAGTGTATAAAACAAATGACATAAGGAGTCAAAAATTCAAAAAAAAGACAGAGGATGCAATTTCAGGTAAAACTAAAGGACAATCTGTGTAATTCTCTCATAAGATTATAGGTAGAAATCTGATTTCTTGTAAGCCATGATGGTTCATGGTGTCAACTGGATGCATAAGGTAGCGTCACTTGTGGTGTGCAAACCTAAAAGGGCATTGCTACAAACTTAGCTCTTATACAACGATAAAAGGTACTGTATATACTATTAGTTGTGTATATATGACCCCTATTTAGACATTATAACATATAGAATTTGTTAGTTATATTCCGCTCAATTAATTATGGGGCGTGGTTCATTATTATTTATGACATAGATTCAAGTATAATACATGGGAAAAATGAATATGGGGTTGCTGCGCAAATAAGCTTACATGTGATTATGTGAAACCTTTTGAAACTACGTCGTTTTGATTAATTTATATCAAAACTAAATAATAACTACTAACTAAATTTAGTTTTTTCTATTGTTGAGATTTAGAAACAATAAAACAGTTAAAAACCAAACCCTAAATTAGTTTCAAGGAAAGGAAAAAAGGAAAGCAATTAAAATGATAAAACATATATTGGTTCGATGTTTCCCAGTGGCCACAACAATAGATTTGAAATTTCAAATCACAAAATTATTCAGAGTTAATTGAATTGGTAGTGCAAACAGAGTATCGAATTTTCAAATCTTAAAAGTTTTAATACTTTTCAATTAGAATAATTGGCACAAACATAAAAATGAAATTCCTTTTCAATTAAATTGATTAGGTAGAGCCATAGAAATGCAATTCCAAAATCACCAAAATATACAAAGTTTTCATCAAATTGGTTTCTACGAATTCATTCGAGAAGCAGCCATTATAGGATTTGGTTTTTGTTCTTTCCACCATAAATCAACTTCAATGAAAGCATTCAAAGTTGGTATTAATGATTTATTGTTTAGTTTTTGTATAAATGAATCAAAATGACGTAGTTTTGAGAGGTTTCACATCTAAGTTCAGGTGTGCAAAAACCCCATATTCCATAATGTATATATTGTGCATTCATGTGTTGAAATCCCATCAAACGGTAAGTGTTTGTGCCTATTTGCCTAGTTAAAATCATTAATAACAAGACTTAATATATCAATACATCATACATTTTCATATTCGGTTTTTAAGAAATCAAAACAACCGACTATCTCACAGTCTTTCCGTTACTAGCAAAAACCAAATCCATTCTATCCATAGGCGCTCTACCCTCCATCATATTTTACATCCCTCCACTGCATTTGCTTCCATGTACGTTGGTTGATTTGCATATAATCATTGAGTTTAAATGGCTTCTGCCCTGGATTGCATATGCTTCTCGATGACGTCGCTAACTAAGACCAGTTGTGTTAGTAAAGGTACACGTAAAATTAGAAAATTACTAGTTTTTTTATGGTGTAACAAAAATAGAACGACTTTTGTTTTAAACAACTATTCAATGACGTACATTGAAACCCTCCTTCACTAATGTACTTAGAAGGTCACGTAATTACCACATGATATTAGCAACGTCCAACACTTCTACTTTGCTGGTTGTCAAGTGGCACTTAGAGTTCCCCCAAACACTTCAGTAGGAAATCTAAATTAATATACAATCCCAGTGAAGTGTTCGGAGGATCCCTTAGGGACACTTGGCTTTTTTTCCTTCTTGTGTATACCTTTGTATTAGCAATGTCCAACACTTATACTTTGCTGGTTGTCAAGTGGCACTTGGAGTTCCCCCAAACACTTCAGTAGGACGTCCTAATTAATATATAATCCCAATGAAGTGTTCGGAGGATCCCCTAGGGACACTTGGCTTTTTTCCTTCTTATGTATACCGTTGTAGTTACTTGATGTGTTTGTTTGATAAAATGGCTTAGGTAAACGTATATATAGACAAGAGTTAGAGGGAGTGCATGATCCATGAATATGAATGATGCATATCAGAAGGGTGAACATGGTTGGAAATGAGTCTCTATTAGGAGAGTTGTAGTTTTGATTTTTGAAAAAAGGGAAACGATACGAAATCAACAAGTCATATATGGTTCGGACCATGTGATCAAGAGAGGAATTATATACTCATTTCTTCATTTAACCATTAAAATGACTACATTCGGTTTCCAACTTTAGAACTTTTGGGAAAGGATTCCATATGAGGGTATTGATGCAAGTTAAAAGTAAGTGTCGAATGGATGGAATATACCTAACAAATTCTGATCGAGGAATCGGCTTACGAAGATGTAGAAGGGTTACTCCAATACACAGGTACGTGGTGTATGGGACCTATGAGCTTTTACGAGTTAGAAATGTTGGACATATGGTATGTCCGATAGTAATTAAAGTCGAAGTCTATGTAACCCGACCCGGTACGATCCGAAGAGTTACACGTTGGTACACGAATCAGATAAGTTTACATTTAAGTGGTTTATTATTTGTGAAATAATAAATTGTTTAAACTGGAGGGACTTAATAGTAAAAGAGTTTATTATTAAAGGAGAATCCTAGTTGATTACTAAAAGGGGTTATGTGTAAGTTTTAGGGAATCCTAATTGATTACTAAAAGGGGTTATGTGTAAGTTTTATTGTTATAAATAAGGGATTAGGGATCAAACCCTAATCACAAGTTTTATAAAATAAAAACACACATACACCCACTCCTCTCCCTTGGTCGCCGCTACCACCACTCGGCCTCCTCCCTCCGCCGCCAAACAACCACCGCCGGTCACCCCTTCCTTCTGGTTGGTTCGTGCTCGGTTCGTGATACTTCCTACTAGCGAGGATTCGTTGTAACCCGCGTGTTGCAATCCCGGTGTAGTCGTCAAAGGTTGATTACTAAACCCCCTATGGTTGTGATTATTATTTATTTGTTTATACGCGTTTAACCGAGATCCTGATTGGGAATATTTTATTAATCGGATTAATAAAATTAACTAACAATATATATATATAGGGACAGGTTCAAATACAAAGTAATGAAAACGTGCGAAGTGTGCGAAGTCACGTAACATACAAAATTACGTAACATGGACAGAATACCTACTAGTTCCATAACTAAAATCACGTAACATATAGTCCATTACCAAAAGTTACGTAATTTTGTATATGTGATTTTTTTTAGTTATGAACTACTAGTGATTCTGTTCATGTTACGTAATTTTAGGTATGAACTAGTAGTGATTCTGTCTATGTTACGTAATTTTGTATGTTATGTTTTTTAAGGGTATGAAAAAAATTTTATGTAAAGTTTTGAATGATTCTGTCTTATAGTACGTAATTACGTAATGACCTATATGTTACGTGATTTTAGTTATGAACTAGTAGTGATTCTGTCTATGTTACGTAATTTTGTATGTTACGTGACTTCGCACACTTCGCACGTTTTCATTACTTTGTAGAATAACCGTCCCCTATATATATATATATAAATCGGCTATTATTATATATTGTATATATAATCCGTTTTTGTTAAATATATAAACCGCTTCCGCTCCGTATACGATACCATGATTCCCAACAGTGGTATCAGAGCCACGGTTACGCGCGTATAGATGGTAAAAGTTGTAATTTTGATCTATGTTTTATTTGTCAAAATTTATTTTTTTATTTTTATTTTGACAAAAGATCAAAAGCTTTTAGTTGTTCATGTTTGTGATGTGAATCGAGCCCTAGGTATTTGACCCTTGTCATGGTTGTGTTTGTGATGGTTTTATTTTATCCTTATCTTTTATTGATTTGTATTTTTTATTACGGATATTGGATCCGGTGTAATAGATAGGGTTAGAATAGATTTGTTTTATTTTGTATTTCAAATTTATTTGTAATCCTACAAGTACAAGATCAAGATGAAGATAAAAGGACGAACAGGTTCCATGAAGATAGAGATCTCGGGTCAAGTGGGAGTTATCAAACAGTTTTGAAACCCTTTAGACTAGTTCGTTTCGTTTCTGGCTAAAACGAAACGGGCGACCTGTTAGGGGCTCGATTCGGTTATTTTGTTTTATGTTTTGTGGTTGTGTTTTATTTATTGTAAATAATCGAGATAACCCAAAATAAATAAAATTTTTCACAATCATGACAACGGTTTTGTTAAAACAAGTTTTATAAAAACCGAAAAGCATATTTAATAAAAGGAGTTTTATTAATATTAAAACAAGTCCATTCGCGATAATACGACCAATGTAGTTTAAATAGGGTATTTAAAACTATACCGTGTCGAGTGTTGAAAGGAGTTTCAATTATCACGAATAATATAAAATTGGATTTTATAAACTATTGTGTGACTCACATCATGCTAACGAGTCATTCAATATATTTATGGTAAATATTAAAATTAAATCCCAATTTTAAATTGATGTTTCATGCCACCCTTAACACGTTGACACTTCTTCTAAATCGAACCCAGAAGTTAGTGCCGAACCCTGCTCTGGGGTTGATCATGTAAGAAGGTAATCACCGCGTTTCCTGTGTAACATAGGCCGGTATTACAGCTAACAGTAAAGGACCAAACATCGCTTGTTTATCAAGTGGGCATAGTTGGGGTTAAACATACATCGCTCCTAGCGATAACCCCAAAATGGAGAGTTGTGTAGTGGACACAATTAACAATCGTTGTTTACCTACCTAATCATACCAGTGAACAGTGCTTAGCCAGTTCACTATGTATTGATGAATCGGGGTCTCATCCTATTTAATTTTGTTTTGGGTCATAATACAATTAGGATATTTAAAACATGAAATACTAATAAATTAATTTTGAACTTTGTAGATGTCAAACGAAAACAATTCCGCCTCCCAATTCTCTCTCAAGTCCATCTTAGAGAAGGACAAACTGAACCACTCCAACTTCATGGACTGGCACCGCAACTTGAAAATCGTTCTCAAGGCGGAGAACAAACTGTATGTTCTTGAAACCCCAATCCCTGATGAACCCATCAACCAAAAAACTAATGCTTACAGAAACTATGCTAAGCACTTCGATGACTCTATGAAAGTTTCGTGTTTGATGTTGGCGTCCATGATCCCTGAACTTCAAAGGACCATGGATGACAAGATGGCATATGAGATGAATCAGCACCTGGTGGAAATGTTCCAACAGAAGGCTCGTCATGAGAGGTTTGATGTAATGCGATTACTCATAACCACTCGTATGCAAGAGGGTACATCAGTTAGCGCTCATGTGCTAAAGATGAAGGCTGATGTTGATCACTTAGCTCGTCTGGAATCTCCCTTGAGTGATGAGCTGGCTGGGGATATTATCCTCAACTCATTGCCCAAGTCATATGATCAGTTCACTATGAACTACAATATGAATGGTATGGAGAAGACACTTGCAGAGTTGCATCAGATGCTCAAAACTGCTGAGGTAAACATACCTGGCAAAACTGCACCAGTGCTAATGATCAGGGAGGGTCAAGTTAAGAAACCTAACACCAAGAAGAAAGGCAATCAGGGCAAAGGGAAGGGAAAGGGCAAAGCTGTTGCCAACAAGAAACCTCTGAAAGATGCAAAATGTTTTCATTGTGATGAAACTGGGCACTGGAAGAGGAACTGTGCTAAGTACTTAGCTGAACTGAAGCAAGCCAAAGCTTCTGGAGGAGAGTCCTCAGGTATATATGTTATTGAAATCTTTGCTTTTTCTAGCAAGACATGGGTGTTTGACACAGGATGTGGTTTCCACATTTGTAATGTTTTGCAGGGACTAAGAAAGATTAGAAAGCTGAAACAGGGCGACTTGGAGGTCCATGTTGGCAATGGACAAAGAGTTGCAGTGAAGGCAATAGGAGAATATGTTCTTTTACTTCCTTCTGGTTTAGAACTTGTTTTGAACAATGTCTATTACATTCCTAGTGTGACTAGAAATATTGTTTCATTTTATGCTTTGCGTGGACAAGGTTTTAATTATCGTTTTAATGGTGAATTTATTTCTGCTTATTTTAACGATGTATTTTACTTTGATGCAAAACCCAACAATGGGATCTATGAGATAGAAATCCAAAACGATAACATATTATGCAATATCTCCCATAAACGTAATAAGTTGGACTTTAATGATACGTATATGTGGCATTGTAGACTTGGTCACATAAGTGAGAATCGTGTTAAACAACTCAAAACCACAGGAATCTTAGATTCCAAGGGTTCTGAGTCGTTTGGAAAATGCGAATCATGCTTGAGTGGAAAGTTAACAAAAGCACCTTTTTCAAATGTTGGAGAAAGAGCTAATGATCTGTTAGGACTTGTACATACAGATGTATGTGGTCCATTCAGAACAATGTCAAGACATGGAGAAAGATACTTTGTTACATTTACTGATGATTTCAGTAGATATGGTTATGTTTATCTTATGAAGCATAAACATGAAACTCTTGAAAAGTTCAAAGAGTACCAAAACGAAGTAGAAAATCAGCTAAATAGAACTATTAAAATGCTTCGATCAGATCGAGGTGGTGAATATCTTAGTCAGGAATTCATCGACCATCTAAAGGATTGTGGAATAGTTTCACAACTCACTCCACCTGGAACACCGCAACATAATGGTGTGTCTGAGCGGAGAAATCGAACTCTATTAGATATGATTCGATCAATGATGTGTCGAACAAACCTTCCAAAATCCTTTTGGAGTTATGCTTTGGAAACTGCTGCAAGACTTGTGAATATAGCTCCAACGAAGAAGGTTGATAAAACGCCTTATGAGATATGGCATGGAAAGAAACCTCATGTATCCTACCTTAGAGTCTGGGGATGTAATGCTTATGTCACTCTAGAATCTTCGGATAAACTAGATCCCAGAGGCGAAAAAGTGGTTTTCGTCGGATACGCTAAGAAGATTGGTTACCTGTTCTACCACCCCACTGAAAATAGGATTTTCACTAAACGTAGAGGCACTTTCTTGGAGGAAGAGCTTCTGGCGCGAGGGATTGGAGATAACCATGTGGATCTTGAAGAAATTCGAGAACCACAAGTGACTGAACCAGTTGTTCAGACAGAACCAGAAGTAACTGATCCAGTTGTTGAAGTTGAGCCTGAGAGGACTCAAGAAACAACAGAAACACCAAGTGTTCGAAAAAGTATTAGGGATCGTCGTGCACCTGTAAGGTATGACGATATCTTCATGATTGATGAAGCTGAGCCTGCTACTTACAAAGCTGCAATCTTGGATTCGGAATCCAAGAAATGGCAAGAAGCCATGAATGCAGAGATGCAATCCATGTATGATAACCAAGTCTGGGATTTGGTTGATCTTCCTGCCGAATGTCGGACTGTGGGAAACAAATGGATCTTCAAGAAGAAGACTGACATGGATGGGAATGTGCAAACCTACAAAGCAAGGCTTGTAGCGAAAGGTTTTACTCAGACTCAAGGAATTGATTATGAGGAAACTTTCTCGCCAGTAGCCATGCTTAAGTCTATTAGAATTCTACTTGCCATTGCTGCATATTATGACTATGAGATATGGCAAATGGATGTCAAAACCGCGTTCCTTAATGGACATTTACTGGAAGATGTCTATATGGTTCAACCTGAAGGTTTTGTCGATCCAAAGAATCCTAATAAGGTGTGCAAACTGAATAAATCCATCTATGGATTAAAGCAAGCATCTCGCAGCTGGAATCTCCGTTTTGATCAGAAAATCAAAGAGTTTGGTTTTATCAAGAACGAAGATGAACCATGTGTTTACAAGAAATCTAGTGGGAACTATATCACTTTTCTTATACTGTATGTAGATGACATACTGATCATTGGAAACAATATCCCTATGCTTAAAGATGTTAAGGCATGGTTGGGTAAATGTTTCGCAATGAAAGATCTTGGTGAAGCCGCTTATATTCTGGGAATAAAGATTTATAGAGATAGATCAAAGCGGTTGTTGGGTTTAAGTCAAAGTACATATATTGATAAGGTCATACGACGCTTCTCAATGCAAGACTCAAAAAGGGGGCTCTTGCCCATGGCACATGGAACCATTCTTAGTAGCAAACAGTGTGCAAACACTGAAGAAGAAAAGAAGAAAATGGAAAGAGTTCCATATGTTTCTGCTATTGGTTCCATCATGTATGCCATGTTGTGTACTAGACCTGATGTCTCGTATGCTCTTAGCATGACGAGTAGATATCAACAGAATCCGGGAGAGAGTCACTGGGCTGCAGTGAAGAACATTCTTAAGTACTTGAGAAGGACTAAGGATATGTTCTTAATATATGGAGGACTGGATGAGGAGCTGTCAGTTAAGTGTTATACTGATGCAAGCTTCCAGACTGATCGTGATGATTCAAAATCACAAACGGGATATGTTTTCATTCTGAATGGTGGGGCCATTACTTGGAAGAGCTATAAGCAAAGTGTGGTTGCCTAATCCACCTGTGAATCAGAATACAATGCTGCATCGGATGCTGCAAAGGAGGCTGCCTGGATGAAGAAGTTCATTACTGATCTCGATGTTGTGCCTAGCATAAAGAAACCAATCGAGATATTGTGTGACAACACTGGTGCCATTGCTCTTGCAAAGGAACCAAGGTCACATCAGACCACAAGGCATATACTCAGGAAATTCCACTATATTAGAGAGATAGTAGAACGTGGAGACATCGTGATAAACAAGGTTCATACAGATCTAAATCTGGCTGACCCCTTTACTAAGCCTTTACCTCAAGCTAAACATGAGGAGCATGCTGGAAAGATAGGGCTTAGAGTTGCTAGACAGTGGGCATGATCTGTAGTTAGTATTGGTGTTTTATTTTGAACTATAACAGTTATATTGAATGTTTATTTGATTTAATGAGTTAAATGCAAATTTAAATATTTATCAACTGTGTTCATTTTTGTATGTTTAAATCCTTGAATAAGAGTATTCTAAAAGTCCGTAGTCGATCAAATTACATGGGAATGAATTTGAATGTAAGACTATTGTGAATTGAAATGATTGTATTCATGAGATGAATAGCTCAAGGGTTTGAGAATCATAATTCACAAATATCATTAGAGAATGATATTGGATGTAACTCGTTTCAAAACGATCTCCATGGATCTGTGTCATGAGATGTTTTGATATTGATATGTTCAATCTGTCCTTTTTCTTAAGGCACATATTAAACTACATTGATCAAGGACTATCTTTGATGTTATCTAACGCTGTCCTGAAACATGGGTAGTAATCCGGGTAGCATTGGGAGAAATCCAAGATTAAGTGGGAGTTATATGACGCTGATGGAATTCTGTACTTCTATAGGATTAGAAGCTTAGACATTCTGGCGCCCTCGTAAACTCAAACTGGTGTAAACGCGTGGCCACGCTCGGACTAATGTAGTCCGTTAGACCATTTTGAATTAAAGACGAGAATAGAGAATGGTTGATCAATATAAGAATGAATGATCCATGTCTTATGATCAACATATGTTTATACAGAAGGGACCTATTGATAGAATTATCAGGGCTATAGTATTTGGTTAAGTAAAGCGTTACTTGAACTCAAAGAACTAGTTGACGACTGTAAAGTGTCATACTGTGTTGGGTGCAGTGCGATGCAGCTAGGCGTCCAACTCTGCACACATTGACTCATTTAATTAAAATCGTCCAAGTGGGAGATTGTTGGACATATGGTATGTCCGATAGTAATTAAAGTCGAAGTCTATGTAACCCGACCCGGTACGATCCGAAGAGTTACACGTTGGTACACGAATCAGATAAGTTTACATTTAAGTGGTTTATTATTTGTGAAATAATAAATTGTTTAAACTGGAGGGACTTAATAGTAAAAGAGTTTATTATTAAAGGAGAATCCTAGTTGATTACTAAAAGGGGTTATGTGTAAGTTTTAGGGAATCCTAATTGATTACTAAAAGGGGTTATGTGTAAGTTTTATTGTTATAAATAAGGGATTAGGGATCAAACCCTAATCACAAGTTTTATAAAATAAAAACACACATACACCCACTCCTCTCCCTTGGTCGCCGCTACCACCACTCGGCCTCCTCCCTCCGCCGCCAAACAACCACCGCCGGTCACCCCTTCCTTCTGGTTGGTTCGTGCTCGGTTCGTGATACTTCCTACTAGCGAGGATTCGTTGTAACCCGCGTGTTGCAATCCCGGTGTAGTCGTCAAAGGTTGATTACTAAACCCCCTATGGTTGTGATTATTATTTATTTGTTTATACGCGTTTAACCGAGATCCTGATTGGGAATATTTTATTAATCGGATTAATAAAATTAACTAACAATATATATATATAAATCGGCTATTATTATATATTGTATATATAATCCGTTTTTGTTAAATATATAAACCGCTTCCGCTCCGTATACGATACCATGATTCCCAACAAGAAATACACATAAATCCTTGGTTTCAGTAATTGAATAGGAATGTGAATGTATTTGATTTGGGTTATAAATCTAATCTAACCACCTAAATGTAAACTTTTTGTTTTTGTTAGACATCCAGATGAGAAGGAAAGAAAATGATTATTGTTGCAGATGTGATTTTACCAAGTAAGTACCGATTGACAAAAGGCAATCATCATTCATTTTAAGTGAAATAAAAAGATTAGTATTTTTCTAATTATAAGTAAAATTCAAATGAATATAGTTATGCTAAAACCACGAAGTCAAAACTCATTATTCATGAATTTGGGTGATGGAAGACAATATATTGACTATGCTTTTAGATCTAGCTACTTGTATTTTACTTACCTACCAATAAAGGGAAAGTAGCAAACAAAAAAAAATACCCAGTAAAAACCAACTCATAGGAGAGTGCTACAACTTTCTTTCCGAATTCCAACGATAGTTTTTCATTGTCCTTTTTTCTAACTTCCATTTTTTTCATTCCATATATGGTACACCTTGAAATACTTTTGTTTTACAAATTTATACCTATTATACTTATACGTACGAGCATATGCGCTTCGAAACCCATTACGCAAAATATCAGTTTCTCATTTTATACAAGTAAGTATATACATACAAAGTGGTGTATATATATAGACACATACTCATATTCATACATACAAACATATATGCGGTCTCTACAACACACTTTCACCATTTTTTTCAACCAGCTTAACGTGACATAGGATTCGGAGAGGTGGGTTGTTACGTGCCTAGTAGTCAAGGAATGGGTCAAACCCATGCATAACATTTTACTATTTTATTAGTTATTTGCATTGGATTCATTGTTACATTTTATTATTATTATTGTTGCTATTAGTTGGCTAGTGGGTCTTCTAGATTTTTTGCTGCATATTAGGAATCGTGGGATATCAAGTAGTGGGTAGTTATTTTTTAATGATCATGTTGCTTTAAGAAGGAAGTCTGTAATTGATTACGAAAATGAATGAAAAATTAAAAGAAAGCTTTGTGCTTTGAACCTTTCTTTATCTTGTGTTCTTGGGAGTTTGTAGGTTTTCTCCGTAAACCTATCAATTGGTGCTTTCATTGAGCCTAAGCCTCCATGGCTTTGGAAGAACTCAATGACTCCACTATTCTATCTTGCTTCACCGGTCTCAATCCGGCCCGATGGCTTCATGAGGTTGAACGGTTCTTTTCCTCGTACGCAATTTATGAGGAAGATCGATTTGCCTATGTTGTTGAGTATTTCGATGAAGAACCTTTTTCTTGGTTCAATTCATGGTATCGAGGACCCGAACACCTCACTTGGAAGTCTTTCACCATCGCAATGCTTCATCATTTCCGACCACCACCTCCGTGTCCACCACAAAAACAAACCCGTGCTTTATCATCGGTTGCCACCAAAATATTAGTACCAAAACTTATGCCATCTCTGACACCACCACCAAAAACCACACCATTAAATCACCCTCGTACAAACCCGTTGGATACAACTCCTCCACCGACTCCAACACAACTCATCGCCACTGATTTTTTTGAAGGAACTCAAAAGGCTCTACCGATGCATCTTAAAAAAGTTTCATTGACCATGTTGAAGAAACTTCCTGTTGTTGGTAAATTTGATCAGGTCATGGACTTTTACAAGCTTTCAGCGCAACAAGCTCGAACAGTTAGCGCTCCATCAAAGAAGAAACATGAGGCTAGACTGAAGATCATCGATACAACGGATATTCGCGAGTGGCGCCCACCATGGCGTCCCGTTGAGACCGCTCCAAATGCCGCCGGAAGACTCGAATGGCGACTTCCATGGCGATATTGTCCGACACCAACACCGAAACAGTCACCGTTATGTTCCTTCCAGCCTCATGTTGTCATTCTCACCAACAAGACCTCCATACCTGTGCTATATCCATTCTTCTTGTTTGAATGCCATGTCGCATTTGAAAATCGATGCTCTAAGTCAAATGATACAGACCCGAATGCTATTGGCATATTCGAATGGCGACCACCGTGGTTGCCGAAAACGGTCCTCAAATCTGCCCTCGTCGCCCTCACCGTGACCATTTCGAGATCCGGCTTCCTTCCTCCACCAATACCCACAAAAACCTTCATATCGGCACCGATTCCACCAGCGGCAAACAAGAACCATGCTGGTATGGTTGTCCAGCAAGCCGCCGAAGCCACTGGTATAAACCATAATACTATCTTGAATTTGCCAAAAGAATCAATTGTGGATGGCAAGGCAAGTGCATATCATTTGACTTTCTCAAATGACAATATGGTTTACAATATTATTCCTTCTAAAACTTTCAATGGTGAATTAACGAAGGTAAATAATATTCTATTGAAAATGGATGGGCAAGATACTATCTTGTTAAATTACAATGGGATCAAAGGATGGAAGGTACTGTGGCGTTCCGTTCAGACTTCTGCCACTGCTAGCGGAAGGCGGCAGAGGCGACCGCCATGGCAACCATTTAGGCGGCCCATCGGGACTAAACCAAATGCTATCGGGAGACGTGAATGGCGACCACCATGGCTATCTCGTTCCGTTCTTGAGGACAAGAACGTTTTGAGGCGTGCGGGAATGTTACGTGCCTAGTAGTGAAGGAATGGGTCAAACCCATGCATAACATTTTACTATTTTATTAGTTATTTGCATTGGAGTCATTGTTACATTTTATTATTATTATTGTTGCTATTAGTTGGCTAGTGGGTCTTCTAGATTTTTTGCTGCATATTAGGAATCGTGGGATATCAAGTAGTGGGTAGTTATTTTTTAATGATCATGTTGCTTTAAGAAGGAAGTCTGTAATTGATTACGAAAATGAATGAAAAATTAAAAGAAAGCTTTGTGCTTTGAACCTTTCTTTATCTTGTGTTCTTGGGAGTTTGTAGGTTTTCTCCGTAAACCTATCAAGGGTCTCATTTAATTTCTTGGGCCTATAATTGTAACAATTGCAGTAGGCGATGTGGTATGTGTTAAGGTTGTGTTGTTGCTAGCGGCTTGCTAGTACAAAATGTTGTACATATTTTGGTAATGAATGAAAAGTGTTTGTCGTTAGAAAAACAAAAAAAAGCTATACATACAAGGGAATAGAGTGAAAGGCATGTTGCATTTTTGTGCACTTAGTTAACCCAATGATGTTTTCATATTGACGTAGAAAAGGTTTGAAAAGAGTCTTGGTGAGGACCGGATCATAAAAGTGGAATATATTAAATACTTATATTCTCATTTAATAACGTATATCGCTTATAGGGCTAGCTTCAAATGTACTGTTACATGCGCATGAAGGGACAGGGTATGCAAGATAAAGATCCCATTTAACTTTTGGAGAATGATTTTCATATAAGATATCTTGTTGAGCTGTTATTTATCACTGTGTTCCTGAGTTCCAATGTTGAAGAAACTAACAAAATTATTCAGTCATCACATACTATACTAACAAATTTTTATTTGTTAAGAAAATGAGATACGTACATTTCATTTAAATCTATACCAGCTTCAGAAATAAGTACAAATTACAGAAAATAACATGCAATAAAGAATGATCTGCTTTCCATGGTTTTGAGATCCAATATAAACAATAATAATGACATGAACAAATTAATTTAAATTTGATTGAAAACTGTGACTTGATAGCACCACATAACCACAAATGATAACGATAACATCATAGAGTTACAGACTTTATAAGTTATAATCAACATTAATTGGTGGGAAAAAAGCATATTATATTTGGGATTCTTCGCTACTAAAGGAAGTTACAAGTGATAGTTTTTAGAAACTATCACTGTATATTGTGTTAAAATAAGTATAAATACCATTTGTTGTATCTATTTAATGGTCATCGTTATCATTTATATTACGTTGATCAATTACCATTATATCCCTAAGTTAATAACAGGTGATTCTTTGATGTACGGAATTACCCTTAGTAACATTATCAGTGTGTCCCATGGGTGCATAAATAGAGAGCTCAATAGAGGTTGAAGGGTTCAGCAAATCATAACCCTCTCTCTCATAAACAAGTTCATCAAGAACTCATAATCCCATCATTTAGATACACTCTAATAGGAATCCAAAAATACTGACAAGGATGTCATCCTCCACCAACACTCTCTCTGCATCTGTTGCTAGTCTCACCAATCTATCAGGTATCATTATTATTATAGTTATCATGTTTTCCATTACTTACAATCAGAACTTATCAACATATTGTTTTTCTTGCAATAAATATATGAATTAGAAGACTGCAGGTTTCATATGAAGCTAAAAATACATCAAAGATCACTTATGACTACTAAGAAAGCAAGGCTCAAGACTTTTAGTTTGGTAGTGTCAAATGGCTTTTGGAGTTCCCCAAACACTTCAATAGGAAATGTATATAGAAAACATCCCAATGTATTTCATATTGTATAATGTTAAGTGGGTGATAATTAATAATAGGCCATAGTTTCAGGTGTATATTTTGTTGAATGCATGATTGTATTCTCCATCAAAGGATAAGTGTTTGGGTCTTGCTTGGTAAAAACTTAACAAGGATTATGTAAGATTTGGATAGAGACCTATGTAAGATTCAAAAGTATTTGACTTTTAATATATCAATGCATCATACATTAGGTTTTTATTTTTAACAACAGAGGCCATGATACCCGAGATCACCCTCGCAAATGAATCATTCTTCCGCTAGAAGAACATAACATGGTGACCTGGCCCACCCACAATTGGGAAACCCCCTTGGCTCAACCTAGAACAAAATTGGTCCCATGCGAGAGTCCAACCATGACCTCCCATTTGAAAATCCATGGGGCCACCACTCAACCAAAAGGCTCGGTGGTAACTTATTTAATTTGTTAAGTAATCAACACCACAATGTCCATATGCCATGAAAGAATACAATGCTGCATTTTCTTTAACAATCATTATACTGTTTGTTAATTCAGATCAACTTTCCCAACCTTAAAAATGAAGCAACAAAAGCCAAAATGATTGAACCAAAACAAAATAACCATTCCCTAAAATCAAAACCAAATGGTTTCCATATGTTAGTTACTAAAA
Source organism: Ambrosia artemisiifolia (assembly GCA_032199755.1). Lineage (NCBI taxonomy): Eukaryota > Viridiplantae > Streptophyta > Magnoliopsida > Asterales > Asteraceae > Ambrosia > Ambrosia artemisiifolia. Next base: position 5,360,523 of record CM063519.1, read on the forward strand.
CCTTTCATTATGCCAAAAATCACATTAGGATTTCGATTTTTGGCAAAAACCCAAAGCCAATCTATTAATGCGAACTCACTTTATCAAAAAAAATGTTCATCCCCATACATTTGCTCTCAAGGCATAGTTGTGTTAGAAAAGCTATATGTAGAATTAGAAGATTATTGGTTTCTTAGGAGTAACAAAAATTAAATGAGTTTTGCCAATATAAAATGAATATGTTGACATACAATGGTTCCTAGCCACAAATCCTTGTGTATGTACTTACAATATCACTTACCACGTGCTATTAATAATTTCCCAAGACTTCTACTTTGCTTGTTGTCAAGTGGCACTTGAAGTTCCCCCAAACACTTCAGTTGGAAATCCTATAATGAAACCTTCCCAGTAAAGTGTCAGAGGATCCCTTAGGGACACTTCGCGATTACCTTCATGTGTATGCCTTTATAGTTACTTGATGTGTTTGATCATTAATTAGTAATCCCAAATTTCTACTTTGTTGGTTGTCAAGTGGCACTTGGAGTTCCCCCAAACACTTCAGTAGGAAATCATGTAATAAAAGATCTTAGTGAAGTGCTCAGAGGATCCCTTAGGGACACTTGGCTTTTCCTTTCATATATATTCGATTATAGTTACTTGATATGTTTGTTTCTTAAAAATTGGGTTAGGTTTACGTTTATATAGACATGAGTTATGGGAAGTGTTTGATTCATCAGCCTGCATGATGCATCCGAAGCATATGAACACAGTTGTAAGTGAGTCTTTATTATGAAAGTGGTAGTTTTCATGCTCACATAAAGGGTAAAATCAATCAAAAGAATAAAACATATATTGTGAGGACCATATTGTTAAAGGGGGATTTTATGCTCATTTATTCACTTATCCCTCAAACATGACTAGGTTCAGTTTTCAACTTTTGAAACATTGGCAAAAGAACATATGAGGGTAGAGATGTAAGTTAATGATAATTCATAGCTCATACATAGCCTAATATGTGGTGATTGTAGATGAAGAGGAAGCCAAATATTGTTATAAGATTCCATATGATAACAAAATGTCACAGTGAGGGCAAGGCGAAGAAAGGAGAATATAATTCACCATTACGAGTGAGTGAAGAGACAACGTATGCAAGAATCTGCCCCCATTGAATTATTTGTTAAACATTTGCTATAATATGTTTAATAGTTAAGCTCGACTTTTTCAAACAACCACTTTCAATTGGTTTCCATTTATACGTTGCGCAAATTTTAACTTCCTAATCTTATATTATTTTAAATAATGACTTAAATTGCATTAGTGCACAAGAATGTGTAGAATAAATCATTTTATATATAACTTAGCACGTACTTCAAATTAAATGAATAAATTTACTGCAAAACTTGATAAATCTTACAAATAATGATTGGTTTCAACCACAGTTGCTTCTAATCAATTTACTATGTCTAATCAAAACCCTGGATATGTTTTGATTTAACTAAGTTCATAGTTCACTAAACTTGGTTAGGCTTGACATATCTGAGTGGTGATTTTGTGGAAAATCACGATTTTGAACTAGCCTTTTCATGCTTTGCGTCTAGATTAGAGATGCTATAAAACTCAAGTGTCTACTAGCCTTTTTAGCCACGTGTCCTCTTTTAATTCATTATTTGACGTGTCCGAGATAAGTGGAAGCATATAGTCGTAAGCCTCTTCAACCAAGTGTCCTTATCTAAAGACTCTAGGATTTGGTGAAGTCTCTAAAATCTAGAAGCAACAATTGTATATTTTTGGCAAATATCATTCAATTAATATTTAAAATCATGATTTCCCCCTTGATTTGTATTGACTTAAAAAGGAATGCATCATCTACTCATTTTATGTAATTTCCTTAAAATTCAAACTTAACAAAACATTATTGTAAACCTATTAAATATACCGAATGCAACATGTGATAATCGGTGCAGTATGGTTATGTGTTTGTAATCCAAGACAAGGACAACCTTTAGTAAACTATAAATCAAAATTAAAACTTTATGTGATTGTTTCTTATCATTATCCAATTTAAGTTATATTATGCTTCATCAGTTTTAACTGTATTTTAATAATCAAAACAACCATTAGGGTTTTGCTGGACAACAAACCATCGCTACGCGTACAGGTATTAACCTAGTATCGGATGCTTTCTCTTGTACCAAGGGGCTCATATTGTCCTTCCAACTAAACATGGGGACGCAAATAGTAGTTTACTCATGATAATAATATGTCTTATTGGATTGAGCACAATTTAAACGTGTGAAAAGTAAAAAAAAACCATCTTATTCAACTAAGACGGATATAAAATCATGATATCATCTATTTAAGGAGTATTGGTTTAAATAATCTCAACTATTAGCAATTGGCCGCCATAAGTCCTAACTAACGAAATATGTGTTTGCAGTCCCAGCTTTTAACATATTGTCCACCGACGGACTATGACTAAAAAAAGTTGTTCCATTTATATAATCAGTTAGTTTTATGTTAGTCAAAGTCCATTGGTGGCCAATTTGTTAAAAGTTGGGACCGCTATCATACATTTCCTGAGTTGGGATGATGACGGCTAATTGCTAATAGTTGAGATTATTAAAATCCAATACTCAAACAACGGAAATACATTTATGTATATATTGATGCATGTGTGTATGTAACAAGGATTATTAGAAAACTATAAAGTTATGAGAAAACTCACATAGACTAATCACATAATTGTAATATATTTATCATTTCGTTTAAGGGTAATTAAGTAAACTTTCACCTCTTGGGATTGCTTATTTAACTTTAAAAGTGCTTTTGGTCAGAAGTGCTTATTGACTTATGACTTTAAAAATGAGTTCATAGAAAAGTGTTTGATATAGCCTTTTGTGATGTGAAAAGCTAATAAGTCAATAAAATGTTTTTTAGAAAGTGTTTGGCTTTGCTTATTGTGAAAATTGATTGTATGGGTAGGATATTTGTAATTTTTATTCCAAACGTCAAAACAAAAGGCTAGGATTTATGACTTCTTTAAAACATTTTTTTCCACCCATGTCAAAAAGCCAAAACAGAAAGTGGCTTTGCTCTAGCCAAACAGCTTATTGGCTTTTTAAAGCAACCAATAAGTCAATAAGGTGTTTTCAAACTCAATCCCAAACACCCTCTTAATCAGTTTTTATTGTTGAAAGATTCAACCTACCATATTCACCATTATCAAATCATATTGTTCTTCAATGTCTAATAGTTTATGGTTTTCTTCAACTTTTTCATGTGAATCAAAGCGCGACCATAAGGAAAAGCACAACGCGAAGGAAAGGCCAAATTCTCAACAAGTCATCACCGCCACCATGGCTTACTCGACATAATTAGAGCCATCTTTACTTATGAGATTTAAAGTTTGGCTTAGTTCATTGTTAATTAATTGATTACATTTATGTTTGTTTGATGCGGTTAGGCATTCCATATATAATTAAAAGTTGAAAGGTCTTATGAACAGGGTATTTCTTGGACAAAAAAGTTAAATTATTTGCAAGTCTGCCATCCAAGTTTCTTCTTTGGGTTAATTTTGGGTACAAAATCAGAGACAACAACACACTTCATCACCACCTAAAAATCTAAAAGTAACCTCAAACTTCCATAATAACATCCTCCATCATCAACAGCCTACATCAACTTCACACCATATCACCCATCGTCATCCTCCACCACCGCCCAAAAGAACCACTGTCACCACCTACTCAACTAATATGCCAGCCGATTTTTAACCATTACCCGCCACCCCGTCACCACGCATGATACCCACTCGCTTTTCGTGATCTCCCGCCACCAATCGACGAGCAGAACGCCGTGACCACCAAACATCAACAACCTTTTCCCGCTGTCTGAACCGCCCCATTATCACTGTAACAGTTGGAAGAGAACAGATCGCATCACGAAGCTTCGAGTCTAGGGTTTTCATTTGTACCTTAATCTCAATCATTCATATGTTTGCCGATTCAGGTATTTGATGTTATTATGCGATGAGGTTGATGTTCAGTAATAATATTCTATTAAATTTTATCGCCTATTTTTTTCTAATGGATCTTGGTCATCCTCCTTTCCAAAGCATCGTATGTGGGAATTCGCTTTCCTTCCGATCTACAAGCCAAAATATTGCATTTCAAGGGAACCCATTTGCACCAACTCATCTCATAGGTTTATTGTGTGACATTTGACTTCAATTTGATGGAGGTGGTAATAGACGACTAATAGTATACATTAAATATCTAATACTTTGATGATCTTGGTTTGTTATTCATGATTGGAGAAATGAATAAGTGAACTAGCAGATTTAAGATTAAAAACGACGACACAATAATGTAGTGTTAAAATTTAATAGATAAAAGGTGTTGGCGTTTTGTTAACCTCTAGCTAGCTCATCCGTTGTAAGCTTCCTAAATCTAGCTCAAACCAATGACAAACCACAAAACCCGCCGCGAATTGCGGGGTTTCAACTAGTTTATATTAATCAGAGAATAACGGATGATGGGATGCAAAGAACACGAAAAAGATCCTCTCATTTTTCTATTTTTTTAATATTAGAGACATGAAGACGTCAAATTACACATGTAAATCAATAACTGACCTATAGGTAATTCATTAAATTGCTTTGAACATGCTTCTTGTTGATCTTGCTTATTTCGATATGCTGGTACTAATCAACCAAATAAATAGACTAGATCGAATTCACCTACATGCTTTCCCTTGTTTTTCATTTACAGCCACCTCCTTCTCAACACCTCTAATCGACATACAAAATCCAGTTGGAATAAATTAAACACCGACTCACTTCCACTTTACCTTTTAATTCTGATCGTAACAACAATTTCTTCACCTCTTTCCGGCTCACTGATAACCTCTTCCTTTTTATGACTACTGCTTCTTTCTTTTTGTTGAACACAATATTGTGATCAACCCTTTTTGTTGCTTTCTTTCCTCTCAAAAACAGCTCCCAAACCTGGGATATGAGCCTAGGGCTCTAATACCAATTGTTGGGATTTTAAGCTTCAAACAAATTAGAAATACAAACTCACAAAAAGAGTATTTTTACTGTTAGAAAAACCCTTGCTTTCATTTTTTTTTTTTTTAGAACAGCCAACAAACATTTCTGCCCGACTAACCAGGGGAGTCCCCACACTATGGACAGACCCCCACGACCAACCCAATGGAGGGCCCATACGTACCTCGGGCGGCTGGCGTAGTCAGGTCCGCCCATGCAGTTCCCGAAACCGGGGAAAACCCAACCCCTCACCCGCCCGTAGGCACGACGGTGAAGGATTGGTAAAACCCGGGCTAGATCAGGACTCGAACTCATGACCATAGGCCAGGAGTCATCCATCATTTTTCATTTATGTCCTTCGTGGGAATTGAACCCGGGACCTCTAAAAGAGATCCCTGATCCATTCACCAACTAAGCTACCCGTGAATGACAAACCCTTGCTTTCATTTAACTAAACAACTTACATTGAATAGGAGAAACAAACTTGAACTGATAAGGGAAAATAACCTACCCACTAACCCATAACATTGACTAAACAAATCAGCTACCCATGATCTAATTAAACACTAAAACATGTGACTAAATAAACAAACTTCATGCAACTCATTTGATGCTCATCCACTTTTTCGATCCCTATCCAATGACCCGTCAAGATTAAATTACAGTATCCCACCTGGCCAATACTAAGAACACTAGAAGGTAGAGTTTAAGAATCTGTATCAAATACGCAAATCCATTAAACTAGAGATATGATGCCAACTTTTAAGAATCTTAGCCCCTGAGGCGGTTCGTTTCTTGGAGCGGGTATAGAAAGTGATCTATAGTGACTCACAGAGCCCAGGGAGCCAAGGGTTTGTTTTTAGTATAGTAGGCTTTGCGATTCAAAAAGGGATAGCGACGCAGCTTGTTGCTCGCTTACCCATGATCCAGATGTAACTTGGTTTTTATCACGAGAATAAACATTTTACACCCTGAAAACTAGCTCAGTTTATATGCATTTAATAGATTACACTTTATAAAATTGTATTTATGTATACACACTATTGGTGACTAAAGTCACTAAAATCAGTTGTTTGAGTAAATATATACGTGGAATTAAAAGAATAATTGTTTCTTATGATGTAACAAATGATAAATGGTGTTTGTTTTTAGAAAATAATTTTGTTGACTTACATTGAAACAATTAAAAGAATAATTGTTTCTTATGATGTAACAAATGGTAAATGGTGTTTGTTTTTAGAAAATAATTTTGTTGACTTACATTGAAACCTGACCACTAATCTTCGACTAATGTACTTGGAAGATCACTTAAAACGTATTATAAGCAATGTCCAACGCTTTTGTTTGTTGGTTGTCAAGTGGCCCTTGGAGTTCCCCCAAACACTTCAGTAGGAATTCCTAATAAACAATCCCAATGAAGTGTTCGGAGGATCTCATAGGGACACTTGGCTTTTCCCTTTAGGCTTCATCTGTATTCCTTTGTAGTTACTTGATATGTTTGGTTATAAAAAATGACTTAGTTAGGCGTATATATAGACGAGTTTTGGGAAGCGGCTTATACATGAACTTGCATGATGCATCAGAAGCTTGAACATGGCTGGCATTGAGTCTATATTACAATGCATTTTTAATATTAACATAAGGAGGGAAAATATACTAAAACAAGAACTTATGGGGAGGACCAGGTAGTATTGTATACTCATTTCTTCATTGTCCCTTGATCATGACTAGATTCAACTTCCATCTTTAGTAATATGGCATAAGATTCCATGAGTGTACACATATGTAAATTAAACTTATTCAAAGCTAGAGTGGAATATACCTTTATTCTTGATGAGGAATAAGGTAAAGATGTAGAAGGATGAACAGTCGAATATACAGTTATGAATGGGGGAAGAGGCAACGTATGCAAGAATCTGCCCCATTGAACTTTTGTGAAAGATTTTCTTGAAATATCTTCAAATCTTTATGTGGCATTCATTACCATCTTTAGCGATCCCTTGACTTGAGAGAAACAATAACTTTAAAAATCACCCTCACACATGCTTTAGCTAACTATTAGGCAAACAAGATTCTCACATCTACCACCAGACAACCAAATTAATGATGAAAAGATCTTAAATAAAAGTCTAGAGAACATTTACATAGAATAAAAGTTTAAATATGCTCCATGTAAAACTTACTATACCCCTCTTAGAACTTATTACTACTAGAAAACTAACCTGTTTCGGTCACAAATTGTTTTGCCACTAGAATAGAATGAGAGTCCAATTTGTGACCGAAGTGGCAGTCGCAAAGTTTGCCTTATTTGTGATCGCTATTTACATTTAGTTTTTAACTCATTATTTCTTTTAGCTTTTTGCGACCGATTTGGAACCGAAACAAGTGGTCAGCATTTGCGATGTTGTATGGGTTGATCTTTAATTTTGCTACAGTTTTCAATTTTTCATTTTGATCACTAATTTTGCAACTGTTTATTTCAGTCCCATTATAGAATTGAAATCTCTTAGTGATCGACAATACTACCAAAAACTAGCCCAAAGCATTTTTTTTTTACCACAGTATATACAACCAAAGCATTTGTATAGTGTTAAAAATATGATCAGGTTACAATTAATTCATATGTTTAGTGTTATTGGGCTAATATTGTTGACTTATGATCAGTGGGCTAGTTGTTTATCTTAGCCCAGTTATCTTGGCCCGGTTGTTAAGTTGTTATAACATGGGTTATTATAACCCGGGTATAAACCCGAGTTAAATGGTTGTTGAGATATTGTTTCAGGGATTTATCGTAGCCGTTGGATGAGATATTGATCAATGGTTGTGGTGTGTTCTCGAGACCAGCTAAGAAGCTTCGAGACCTGCTATATATAGATTATTGTTTCTCTCTCCAGTCATTCATTCAACATACGTTTACTCTCTCTGTATCGTCGTCTTCACACAGTTGTTTCTAGGGTTTCTGTTAGTCTTATTAAGTCTGTATTATTCTTAGTCTTTGTAGAGAGTAGAGTCTGTATCCTGGTGCTTGTGTCCAGGCTGTGTGGTTATCAATCTGTGATAACCTGGTGTTGATCATCTGATCGTGTCATCATCTTAGTCTGTAAGTATTTGTACTGATTTGTACTTTACAAATCTGTAGTATCAACTGATCTAAACAATCAGTTGATATTTACAGTTATTGATTTAGAATCTCTCTATTTTGAGAGATTCAGGGTATTGGGGGTGTTTTCTTGGTTTGGGTTAATAAGATTTTCAGTCACCGTTTTGTCGCCTAAACCTTGTGTTCTTGATTTTATTATCTTGAGTTTGTGTTGGCTCAGTCTTGTTTGTAATTTGTATGGTTAGATCTATAAAATTTTACATGGTATCAGAGCTATAGGCTCTCTTATCATTGTCGTCTTTTGGTTCTGGTGTCTTCCGCTGTGTATTTTGTACTGTGTGTCTGTCGTCTGGTTTCATCCTATTTTTGGATTCTGCTGTTTTCTTTGTTTAAATTGCAGGTTATCTGAGGTCAACTATTGTTGGCCAGGATCTGTGTGTTGATTGGAGTGGATTGAATATTATTAGCTTCAATTGCACTCACAACTCTATACCCTAAGTGAAGGTATAGGTTGTGAGTTTGGCGAAACCCTAACTTGGGTTCCCCCTCACTGTGAGATCGTTACTTGTTTTTGTTTTGTATTGTTGAGTCTAGGGCAAAGGCCAGGGTTAGGAGGACCGGAATTGTGCCAACTATTTGGTGTCTTGTGTGGTTATTGTCTTTTGTGATCTGTTTGTCTTTTTGTGTTTGTTGATATCACTGTTCTGTATTACGTATTATACTTAGTTAATAAGGGAATCCTGTGTTAAGATCTGGGTGGGCACCTATGAGTGATGAACCCACTATCTGAACACTGACACAGCTTCGTCCTATTAGGTTTATATCTGTTCTTGTTATTGCATACTTGTGGATTGTTTGTTGGTTTAGTGTGTGATATCTGGTTTGTTTGCTATCTTCTCTGTGTTTTTTGTTTGATTGATAATGTCTGGTCAAGACTCTCTAGGACCTCAGGGTCCTCAAGGACCTCAGGATCCCAATCCATCTGACCTTGTTAATATTACTGGTACCCTTATAAGTAAATTGGATATTAGTGATCCTCTTTACTTACATCCTAGTGATACCAGTAGCCTTTCAATTATCAGTATCAAGTTAAAAGGTACTGATAATTATTCTGTTTGGTCCAGTTCTATGAAACTTGCATTAGAAGCTAAGAACAAGTATGGTTTCATAGATGGGTCATGTGTTAAGTCTGTTGATAATGATATGCTTGCTAGACAATGGGATAGGTGTAATTCTGTTGTCTTGTCTTGGTTGTTAAACTCTGTTAGTGAGGAACTGTACTTAGGGCAGGTGTTTTCCAAACTTGCTAGTGAAGTTTGGTCAGACCTGAAAGAAACATATGATAAAGTTGATGGTTCTGTGGTCTTTAATTTGTATCAAAAGATTAATAATGTGAAACAAAATGGTAGTTCTGTGTCTGAATATTATCATAGGCTTAATACTATGTGGAAACAGCTAGATGCAATCTTGCAATTGCCTACTTGCATTTGCAATGCATCTAAGGAGTTTAATGATTTTAGTGCATTAATAAAGTTAATGCAGTTCCTCATGGGTCTTGATGATGTTTACCAACCAGTTAGAACCACACTGTTAACTAGAGAACCATTACCTAGTGTCAAAGTGGCCTTTTCAATAGTATCAAGAGAGGAGTCCCACAGAGGTACTGGTGGAACTTCTAAAGGTCAAAATGTTTCTTTTATGACTAAATCTAATCAGAGTTTTGATAACAAAAAAAGAACTAATAGGGGTCCAAATCCTAACCTAAAGTGTACCCATTGTAACATGTTGGGTCATACTGTTGACAGGTGTTTCGAGTTGGTTGGTTACCCACCAGGTTTTAAGAAAAAACCTGGTGGTCAGGGGTCTAAAAATAATGTGTCTAATAATGTTTCTAGTAGTAAACAGGGGGTGTCCTCTGGGTCTACTAGCAACAGTTCTGTCTTGCCTTTCTCAGCAGAACAGGTTTCTAAACTATTAAGCCTCATTAGTGACAAGGGAGGTGCTGACACTCAGAACTCCAATGTTGGAGGTAAGAGTGTTTGTCTAAGTGGTTTTTCCAGTCTATCTTGTTTGACCAAACTTGAAAAGTTGTTTAAAAATTTTTCAAGTTGTTCTAGTTTTGTTAAAAGTGTTATAGGTCATAGTTGGATAACTGACTCAGGTGCTAATCAGCACATGACCAGTAATGATAAAGAAATGTATAATTGTATGGATGTGTCTAACTATGATTTAAAAGTTAAACATCCCAATGGCACTAGTGCCAAAGTGTCTAAGATAGGGGATATTAATCTTGGTAATGGAGTTGTTCTGTATGATGTCTTTTATGTTCCTGATTATTGTGTTAGTCTCATGTCTGTTCATAAACTTGCAAAGGATAGTAAACTGTCTGTTCTTTTTGATGAAAATAGTTGTTATATCCAGGATTCCAAGTGCAAGAGAATTCTGGTGACTGGTAGACAAAGTGATGGTCTATATTTTGTTGGTCATAATGTGAGTATGTCTAATGTTTGTTTTAGTAGTACTACTGACACAAATTTGTGGCACAATAGGCTTGGTCACCCCTCTGATCAGGTCCTTGCTGTGTTAAAAGGGAGCCTAGGTATTAATACTAGTGACACTAAACCTTGTGAAGTATGCCATAAGGCTAAACAAACTAGACTACCATTTCCTATAAGTGATCACAAGACTAAGGAAATTGGTGATCTAATTCATTTAGATGTATGGGGACCTTATAGGGTTGCTAGTAAAGAAGGGTTTAAGTATTTTTTGACTGTGGTTGATGATTACTCAAGAACTGTTTGGTGTTATATGATGAAATCAAAAGGAGAAGTTTATGAAAATATTGTTGAATTTTATGAACTTATAAAAACTCAGTTTAAAAAACATTTAAAAGTCTTAAGGAGTGATAATGGGACTGAGTTTGTAAATCATCAAATGGAAAGTTTTTGTAAAACTAAAGGTATAATACACCAAACAACTTGTGTATACACTCCACAGCAAAATGGTATAGTGGAAAGAAAATATAGGCACCTTTTAAACATGGCTAGGGCATTACTGTTTCAGAGTGGGTTGCCTTTAAGATTTTGGTCTGAATGTATCTTAACTGCAACCTATCTTATAAACAGGATTCCCTCATCAGTATTGCTAGGAAAGAGTCCATATCAGGTAGTTTATGGATTCCCCCCACTCTCAGTCATATAAAGAATTTTGGTTGTTTATGTTTCAGCACTGTTTTGAATGAATCTGATAAGTTGTCTAATTGTGCTGAAAAATGTGTTCAATAGGGTATTCTAGTTTTAAAAAAGGTTATAAACTTTGGAATTTAGAATCAAAACAAGTCTTATATTCTAGGGATGTTAGGTTCTATGAAGAAATCTTTCCTTTTAAAAATGATCTTGAAAAGTTAGAACCTAACAGTAGTAGTAAAGATTTAAATCATATAAATTTTTTTGACAGTTTTGATTCTATAAACATTAAAAATTCTAAAATGACTAAGAGAACCAACCTTCCCAATGATGAAGGGGGAATCAGTGGTTCTCATGCTGAACCATCTAGTTTGCAACCAGAGTTAATTCCCAGGGTTGAAAATGATTGTGACTTAGGTCTACATTCTAACCCAGGTTGTAGTGACTCTGGTAGGGCAGGCCAGAATGATGGGTCAGCAGGTGATGAGACACACCCACCTGAGGGAAGTAGTATTAGAAAGTCTAGTAGGGTAACTACCTTTCCAAAAAGATTTGATGAGTATGTAGTTGAGGGAAAAGTCAAATATGGTGTTGAAAAGGTTGTTAGTTATGCTAATCTGTCTTTTGAAAATTCTTGTTTTGTGTCTGGTTTGAATAAATTAGTTGAACCATCTACCTATTTTGAGGCTGCCAAAGATCCTAAATGGATTGAGGCAATGAATAGTGAGATGGAAGCCTTACATAGGAATAATACATGGATATTAACTGATTTACCTGCAAATAGAAAAGCTATAGGTTGTAAATGGGTGTTTAAGATTAAGTATAAAGCTAATGGAGAAGTAGAAAGGTATAAGGCTAGACTAGTTGCTAAAGGCTATAACCAGAGAGAAGGTCTTGATTTTGGAGAAACCTTTTCTCCTGTAGTTAAAATGGTTACAGTCAGATGCATAATCAGTCTAGCAGTCCAAAATAATTGGACTTTATTCCAATTGGACATAAATAATGCCTTTCTATATGGGTCAATCACAGAAGATGTGTATATGACACCTCCAGAAGGCTATTATTCTAAAAATGAGACAAAAGTATGTAAATTAATAAAGTCTCTTTATGGTCTTAAACAAGCCCCCAGAAAGTGGAATGAAAAACTTACCACTGTTTTAGTTGAAATGGGTTTTGTTCAAAGTATTTGTGACTATTCCATGTTTGTATTGTCTAATAAGGATGTGTTCCTTGTTTTGTTAGTATATGTTGATGATATAGTCATCACGGGGAACAATGTTTCTGAAATTGATAAAGTGAAAAAGGTTTTAAGTACCAAATTTCTTATTAAGGATCTAGGAAAGTTAAAGTATTTCCTTGGTATAGAAGTTTTGTATTCTGACAGTTCTATATGTTTGTCACAAAGGAAATACTGTCTTGAACTTTTAAATGAGTTTGGATACTTGGGTTGTAAACCTGTGAACAATCCTATTGAACCCAATTATGTTATCAATGCTAAAACTGATAAAAATAGCAAAGTCTTAGATAACATAACTGGTTATCAAAAACTAATAGGAAAACTTATTTATCTGTCTTTGACTAGACCTGATATTAGTTATGCAGTACAATGTCTAAGTCATTTTATGCACAGTCCAACCAAGGGACATCTTCAAACTGCCTTGAGACTTTTAAGGTATTTGAAAGAGTCTCCTGGAAAGGGATTGTCATTTACAAAGTCACAAGAATTTCAGTTAAAAGGCTATGTAGATGATGACTGGGCAAAGTGCCTAGTCACTAGGAAGTCTATAACTGGATTTTGTGTTTTCCTGGGAAACAATTTAGTTTCTTGGAAAAGCAAGAAACAAAATACTGTTTCCAGATCCTCTGCTGAGGCTGAATACAGAGCAATGTGTTCAGTTACATGTGAGTTAATGTGGCTTAAGAATTTACTTAGTGAGTTGGGTGTCACATGTACTTTGCCTCTTAAATTATTTTGTGATAGTAAAGCAGCCATATCTATAGCTGCTAATCCTGTGTTTCATGATAGGGTGAAACATTTTGAACTTGATATCCATTTTCTTAGAGAAAAAATATCTAATGGTATTATTGAAACTGTTAAAGTTAGTTCTGAAAACCAAGTCGCTGATGGTTTTATCAAAGGACTTGGTATAGTTCAGCATAAAAAATTTTGTTCTGATTTAAAAATGCTGGACATGTTTAAACATATGAATTAAGGGGGCGTGTTAAAAATATGATCAGGTTACAATTAATTCATATGTTTAGTGTTATTGGGCTAATATTGTTGACTTATGATCAGTGGGCTAGTTGTTTATCTTAGCCCAGTTATCTTGGCCCGGTTGTTAAGTTGTTATAACATGGGTTATTATAACCCGGGTATAAACCCGAGTTAAATGGTTGTTGAGATATTGTTTTAGGGATTTATCGTAGCCGTTGGATGAGATATTGATCAATGGTTGTGGTGTGTTCTCGAGACCAGCTAAGAAGCTTCGAGACCTGCTATATATAGATTATTGTTTCTCTTTCCAGTCATTCATTCAACATACGTTTACTCTCTCTGTATCGTCGTCTTCACACAGTTGTTTCTAGGGTTTCTGTTAGTCTTATTAAGTCTGTATTATTCTTAGTCTTTGTAGAGAGTAGAGTCTGTATCCTGGTGCTTGTGTCCAGGCTGTGTGGTTATCAATCTGTGATAACCTGGTGTTGATCATCTAATCGTGTCATCATCTTAGTTTGTAAGTATTTGTACTGATTTGTACTTTACAAATCTGTAGTATCAACTGATCTAAACAATCAGTTGATATTTACAGTTATTGATTTAGAATCTCTCTATTTTGAGAGATTCAGGGTATTGGGGGGTGTTTTCTTGGTTTGGGTTAATAAGATTTTCAGTCACCGTTTTGTCGCCTAAACCTTGTGTTCTTGATTTTATTATCTTGAGTTTGTGTTGGCTCAGTCTTGTTTGTAATTTGTATGGTTAGATCTATAAAATTTTACATATAGTCGCTGTAAGTGGCATGCTATCATCCACAGTTATGGCTATGCGCACGTTGTGAAACAAGGAAGTGTATGGTTCGATCAGGAGCATGCCATGTCATCACGGGAGGGGCAGGAACGCCACGCCCCCTCCCTCGTCCCATGTATTTTTGGTGTGAGGAGGAGCTACAACCCGTCCATCCTGAATCAACTTTCTCTCTCTAGTTAAATCCATTTAAACCAGATGATGGGGGACGGGTTACATAATCAATCTAGTTGAGTCCATTTAAACCGCATCCATTTTATATGTGTGTATTGTCATTATTTTTTATTTACAAAAATTATCTTTCACTAAGCTAAAGTAATTACAGAATCAGTATAGTCATGGGTTCACTAATTTATCTCTTCTCCTTTTTTCTGTAGTTGTTTTGTCTTCTGTTATCTTGACTACGAGTAACCCAAGCCATGAGCTACTTCGTAATTTCGACTAAGTCACATTCACGAGCAGCATGTATTAATCCATGCCAAAAGGAGTAGATGAATCACTCAATGAGATTTTAGAAGAAAATTAAATATGTTAAAATCCGATCCAACCACCCAGTCTGGCTATCCAGTCCAGCGCTCCGCTTGGTAACTGGGAATTTCAAATGAATGCGGATTAAATGGACTCAAATAGATTGATTATGTAACCCGTCCTTGACCGATTCCAAAAACAAAGAACTAATAACTTTTGAACAAAGACAGCATTACACTTGCCAAGTTGCCGATAAGTTAAAATCAACCCAAAAAAAAACAGGAACCAATGAAAGCAGAGGAACAACAATACAACCAGATCAAGTAAAAGTGAATTAAAATTTGAGAATAGAATATCAACATGGACCCACATACATAACTAAAGGAGACAAGCAGTAAAAAGGTAAATAATTCTTACACGTAAATTCAGCATACTGTTAGTATTGTAACCAAGGCAAATTAACTGATTATGCCATCAAACTGCAGTTAACCATACTACTATGGTTATATCACAAGCGCAACCATTAATCAAGATCAAAGATCTGATTAAACCAAGTAAATTTCTTGAATTGCAACTCCAGACAGGTGAGAATCACTAACAGATTGGAATCAAGAATTCTTCAGAATGAGTCAACCTTTCAAATGACACGGATAAAACACTAAATTCAGAATTACAAGTCATCTGCATAATCTTATGAGTGCATAAAAAAGTAACAAAAGAATTCATGTGTATACTCATTATTCTATTAACTTTTAATTACTGTGTATAACAATGATCCAAATGGGGACATCGCGATACAAATCAATGGCAGAACAGGGAATATAACGAACGAAAAAGATGCAAAAAAATGTAACCCTTAAATAATAACAAAAAAAATATACACACTATTGTTACTAAAATGAATAGTATCAGTATTTCAACAAGGTGTGCAATAAGCAGGGTCATTTTCAGGTTTTGGTTGCCATATCTAAGTTGTTTAATAAACAAGTCATGTTCGGCTTAACCTGCTTTTTTTTAAAGAAAGAAAAAGCATGCCGTATAAAGTGTTCAAGCCCATTTAGTTAAACAGGTCAACCACCCAACCCGGTTAACCCATGCATTATAACCCACCAAACCGAATGTAACACGTTTACAACTTGATTACTACCCATCAACACGTTTAGATAAAGGGTTTAATCAGGTTGTGTTCGGGTTAAACGATTTCTAAGTGCAACCGGGTTATGGTTGATATCCTTTACATGAAGAAATGTATGCGTCGTGTCCGGATTGCGATTTAACCCGCCAATCAGCCACGGTTGACACCCCTAGCCATTAGTGTTTTGGGATTTTCTTATTAAAACAGCTTACCTACAAACTCTTTCAGATGGTGAGATGGGAAAGTTGGATAACAATCCCAAAAGCCCTCAGTACAGCTTATTGATGCATCAAATAATAATAATAAGCACACATGTAAACTTAGCAAACAATCCTAAACACCCTCAATACAGCTTATTAACGTATCAGAAAGTAATAAGCAGACAAATGATTTTAATATGCAATCCCAAAAACCACATTTTGTTGAAAGCTAGTCAAGGCTATGTGAATGGGTATTTTGTAAGGACCTTAACAACTGGACACCCAAGTATCATATACCGCGATTTCAAAAGACATACCATGAATATCTTGAAACTAGTATCGATCCATATATAAAGAAAACATCCGCGTGACACATGAAGGTAAAAATAAGAAATATATCACTACCTAATATAAACTCTTATAAACATCAACTCATACTGAGCCGGAGGTCTCACCGGAAGCAGCACAAAGGGCCACTAATGGTAAAATCCCTGGCTAGCGCATTACATTTTTTCACAAACAAGACTCCAAGTCTCAAACCGGCAATACACAATTAGGGGTGCATGCGAGATAAAAAGCTCGAAACGAGCCAAACCTTACCTAGTCCGTGTTGACCTTGAGCCTAAAACAAAACTCTATATTTATCGAACCTAGCATGTTACGCTCTTCAGGTTCGTGGAGCCTTACTATAATATTAGTATTATTAAACGAGCCGAGCTTATTTAAACATGTTTACAAACCAAGCCCAAACCTAAAATAAGCTTGTTTAGTACACTAAACGATCTTGAGTCAGAACTTCACTTATTAACCTCACCAACTTAAACGAGCCTATTATTTATATTATTTTTTATTTAAACATGTATTAATTAATAAATACTAAAGGAGACGAGCTCAAGCTCCGAGCCCATTAACACAATATAAACAATCATTAAACTACATACCTAATAAATCATCCACTAGAAAACGGACGGTTAGATCCACTAGATCTAGGCCGGTTCATCACCTCAAACCCTCCCCTATTCCTCTCATAACCACCGCCCGATTGCGGCCTATTAACAAACCCGGTCTGCTGCTTCTGAACCGCCTCCGGTTCAGGCTTCTCCTCCTTCCCGTGAAAACCCGGTCTAAGATGTGGCGGCACAAACTTATTCGTCTTAGGCGATACGGAAACCGTCAAATTCGTTAACGGCAACTGCAACATTGACGATATGAGCCTAGGGCTCTAATACCAATTGTTGGGATTTCAAGCTTCAAACAAATTAGAAATACAAACTCACAAAAAGAGTATTTTTACTGTTAGAAAACCCTTGCTTTCATTTAACCAAACAACTTACATTGAACAAACTTGAACCTAAGATAAGGGAAAATAACCTACCCACTAACCCATAACTTTGACTAAACAAATCAGCTACCCATGATCTAATTAAACACTAAAACATGTGACTAAATAAACATACTTCATGCAACTCATTTGATGCTCATCCACCTTTCCAAACCATATCCAATGACCCGTCAAGATTAAATTACAGTATCCCACCCAATAATAAGAGCACTAGAAGATAGAGTTTAAGAATCTGTATCAGATACCTTAAACTAGAGATATGATCCCAACTTATAAACACCCTGAAAACTAACTCGATTTATATGCATTTAAATGATTACACTTTTTAAAATTGTATTTTTATATAAACACTCATGCTGACTAAAGTCACTTCTTTGAGTAAATATATACGTAGAATTAAAAGATTACTTGTTTCTTATGATGTAACAAATGATATGATATTTGTTTTTAGAAAAATATTTTGTTGACTTACATTGAAATCCCACCATTATTCTTCGACTAGTGTACTTGGAAGATCACTTACGACGTATTATAAGCAATGTCCAACACTTCTGGTTTGTTGGCTGTCAAGTGGCACTTGGAGTTCCCCCAAACACTTCAGTAGGAAATCCTAATAAACAATCCCAATGAAGTGTTCGGAGGATCCCTTAGGGACACTTGGCTTTTCCCTTTAGGCTTCATATGTATTCCTTTGTAGTTACTTGATATGTTTGGTTATAAAAAATGACTTAGTTAGGCGTATATATAGACGAGTTTTGGGAAGCGGCTTATACATGAACTTGCATGATGCATTAGAAGCTTGAACATGGCTGGCATTGAGTCTATATTACAATGCATTTTTAATATTAACATAAGGAGGGAAAATATACTAAAACAAGAACTTATGGGGAGGACCAGGTGGTATTGTATACTCATTTCTTCATTGTCCCTTAATCATGACTAGATTCAACTTCCATCTTTAGTAATATTGGCATAAGATTCCATTAGTGTACACATCTAAATTAAACTTGAAGCTAGAGTGGAATATACCTTTACATTCTTGATGAGGAATAAGGTAAAGATGTAGAAGGATGAACAGTCGAATATACAGTTATGAATGGGGGAAGAGGCAACGTATGCAAGTATTAGATAGTATATCAGATTAGGGTTTTGGTAGTATGAGCCCACGGGCTTAGTTAGGTTTTTAGGGTTCATTGTGATCTCTATATATTGTAACCTAACTATTCAGTAATATCAATTTCAGTTTTCTATTATCTTTCAGCAAGAATCTGCCCCATTGAACTTTTGTGAAAGATTTTCTTGAAATATCTTCAAATCTTTATGTGGCATTCATTACCATCTTTAGCGATCCCTTGACTTGAGAGAAACAATAACTTTAAAAATCACCCTCACACATGCTTTAGCTAACTATTAGGCAAACAAGATTCTCACATCTACCACCAGACAACCAAATTAATGATGAAAAGATCTTAAATAAAAGTCTAGAGAACATTTACATAGAATAAAAGTTTAAATATGCTCCATGTAAAACTTACTATACCCCTCTTAGAACTTATTACTACTAGAAAACTAACCTGTTTCGGTCACAAATTGTTTTGCCACTAGAATAGAATGAGAGTCCAATTTGTGACCGAAGTGGCAGTCGCAAAGTTTGCCTTATTTGTGATCGCTATTTACATTTAGTTTTTAACTCATTATTTCTTTTAGCTTTTTGCGACCGATTTGGAACCGAAACAAGTGGTCAGCATTTGCGATGTTGTATGGGTTGATCTTTAATTTTGCTACAGTTTTCAATTTTTCATTTTGATCACTAATTTTGCAACTGTTTATTTCAGTCCCATTATAGAATTGAAATCTCTTGGTGATCGACAATACTACCAAAAACTAGCCCAAATCATTTTTTTTACCACAGTATTTACAACCAAAGCATTTCTATAGTTGCTGGAAGTGGCATGCTATCATCCACAGTTAAGGCTATGCGCACGTTGTGAAACAAGGAAGTGTATGGTTCGATCAGGAGCATGCCATGTCATCACGGGAGGGGCAGGAACGCCATGCCCCCTCCCTCGTCCCATGTATTTTTGGTGTGAGGAGAAGCTACAACCCGTCCATCCTGAATCAACTTTCTTTCTCTCTAGTTAAATCCATTTAAACCAGATGATGGGGGGCGTGTTACATAATCAATCTAGTTGAGTCCATTTAAACCGCATCCATTTTATATGTGTGTAATGTCATTATTTTTTATTTACAAAAATTATCTTTCACTAAGCTAAAGTAATTACAGAATCAGACAATCAGTATAGTCATGGGTTCACTAATTTATCTCTTCTCCTTTTTTTCTGTAGTTGTTTTGTCTTCTGTTATCTTGACTACGAGTAACCCAAGCCATGAGCTACTTCGTAATTTCGACTAAGTCACATTCACGAGCAGCATGTATTAATCCATGCCAAAAGGGGTAGATGAATCACTAAATGAGATTTTAGAAGAAAAATAAATATGTTAAAAGCTGATCCAACCACCCAGGCTGGCTATCCAGTCCAGCGCTCCGCTTGGTAACTGGGAATTTCAAATAGATTATGTAACCCATCCATGACCGATTCCAAAAACAAAGAACTAATAACTTTTGAACAAAACCAGCATTATAGTTGCCAATAAATTAAAATTAACCAAAAAAACCACCAGGAACCAATGAAAGCAGAGGAACAACAATACAACCAGATCAAGTAAAAGTGAATTAAAATATGAGAACAGAATATCAACATAGACCCACATACATAACTAAAGGAGACAAGCAGTAAAAAAGTAAATAATTCTTGCATGTAAATTCAGCATACTGTTAGTATTGTAACCAAGGCAAATTAACTGATTAAGCCATCAAACTGCAGTTAACCATACTACTATGGTTATATCACAAGCGCAACCATTAATCAAAATCAAAGATCTGATTAAACCAAGTAAATTTCTTGAATTGTAACTCCAGACAGGTGAGAATCAAGAAGTCTTCAGAATGAGTCAACCTTTCAAATGACACGGATAAAACACTAAATTTAGAATTACAAATCATCGGCATAATCTTACAAGTGCATAAAGAAAAGTAACAAAAAGAATTCATGTGTATACTCATTATTCTATCAACTTTTAACTACTGTTTATAACAATGATCCAAATGGGGATATCGCGATACAAATCCACGGCCTACTTGGGAACAGGGAATATAACGAACGAAAAAGATGCAAAAAAATAACCCTTAAATAATAAAAATATATATATATATATATATCTATACACTGTTGTTACTAAAAGGAATAGTATCCGCATTTCAACAAGGTGTGCAATAAGAAGGGTCATGTTCAGGTTTTGGTTGCCACATCTAAGTTGTTAAATAAACAAGTCATGTTCGGCTTAACCTGTTTTTTTCTAAGAAAGAAAAAAGAAAAAGCATGCCGTATAAACTGTTTAGCCCATTTAGTTAAACAGGTCGATCACCCAACCCGTTTAACCCATACATTATAACCCACCAAACAGAATTTAACACGTTTAAAAGTTGATTACTACCCGCCAACCTGTCAACACGTTTAGATAAAGGGTTTAATCAGGTTGTGTTCGGGTTACAAGATTTCTAAATGCACCCGGGTTAAAGTTGATATCCTTTACATGAATAAATGTATGCGTCGTGTCGGACTTCGGATTGAGATTCAGCCCGCCAATCAGCATTCAGCCACGGTCGACACCCCTAGCCATTAGTGTTTTGGGATTTGCTTATTAAAACAGCTTATCTACAAACTGTTTCAGATGGTGAGATTGGAAAGTTGGATAACAATCCCAAAAGCCCTCAGTACAGCTTATTGATGCATCAAATAATAATATCGATCCAAATATAAAGAAAACATTTGCGTGACACATGAAGGTAAAAATACGAAATTATCACTACCGAATATAAACTCTTATAAACATCAACTCATACTGAGCCGGCGGTCTCACCGGAAGCAGCACAAAGGCCCACTAATGGTAAAACCCCTGGCTCGCGCATTACATTTTTTCACGAAAAAGACTCCAAGTCTCAAACCGGCAATACACAATTAGGGGTGCATGCGAGCCAAGTAACTCGAGGGCTACTTAAGATCAGCTTGATAAAAAGC
Organism: Ambrosia artemisiifolia; assembly: GCA_032199755.1. Classification (NCBI taxonomy): domain Eukaryota; kingdom Viridiplantae; phylum Streptophyta; class Magnoliopsida; order Asterales; family Asteraceae; genus Ambrosia; species Ambrosia artemisiifolia. The sequence goes on from CM063519.1 coordinate 5,382,137, forward strand.
TCGAAACGAGCCAAACCTTACCTAGTCCGTGTCGACCTTGAGCCTAAAACAAAACTCTATATTTATCGAACCTAGCATGTTACGCTCTTCAGGCTCGTCGAGCCTTACTATAATATTAGTATTATTAAACGAGCCGAGCTTATTTAAACATGTTTACAAACCAAGCCCAAACCTAAAATAAGCTTGTTTAGTACACTAAACGATCTTGAGTCAGAACTTCACTTATTAACCTCACCAGCTTAAACGAGCCTATTATTTATATTATTTTTTATTTAAACATATATTAATTAATAAATACTAAAGGAGACGAGCTCAAGCTCCGAGCCCATTAACACAATATAAACAATCATTAAACTACATACCTAATAAATCATCCACTAGAAAACGGACGGTTAGATCCACTAGATCTAGGCCGGTTCATCACCTCAAACCCTCCCCTATTCCTCTCATACCCACCACCCGATTGCGGCCTATTAACAAACCCGGTTTGCTGCTTCTGAACCGCCTCCGGTTCAGGCTTCTCCTCCTTCCCGTGAAAACCCGGTCTAAGATGTGGCGGCACAAACTTATTCGTCTTAGGAGATACGGAAACCGTCAAATTCGTTAACGGCAACTGCAACGTTGACGGTGACGGTAACGGTAACGGTAACGGTGAGGGAGATCCGGTTCGACCTAAGGGACGGAGAGAGATTGAATCCGGTTCAATAGGTAAGGGATCGTGTGGTTGAGGTGTAATAGAGGGTTGGGATATATGAGCGATGGGTTTAGGTGAAGGACGGGTTAAGACGAGCATGTTTCCATGGATACGTGAGTTAGATATGACGGTTTTGTTAGATGAGGAGGGTGAACGGTGGTTGTTGGTGGTAGTGGTGGTGGTGGGTTTTTTGTCATATATGTCGTTGAAGTTGAGGGAGGTGTATTTATTGGTTCTGGCCATAAACTAAGTTACGCCGTCGACGGTGGGTGCTGGGGATAAAGATGGAGAGAGAGAGAGAGAGAGAGAGAGAGAGAGAGAGAGAAGGTGGTTATGTGATGATGTATGGGTTTAGTGTTATACTATTATTATTTTTTATTATTATTATATGAATATGATGATGATAGGATGAGCGTGACGGCGAAGGGATATTGATTGTAAAGAAAGAAGGCTAGTTTTTGTAGGAGGAGGTGTACGACTGACGGACGGAATGGGGTTGTATTGTTTTTGTTGACGTGTACAATATGATTAAGCTGGGTTTTGTCTTTTCTGAAATGGTGATTCTGTTATGGGGCGTTTTTTTTTTTAATTATATATATGTAGGGTAGGTTCATTTACAAACATTTTTTCGGTACGAATGAATTGAAGGAAAAAAACACGCAGAGCATTTTATAACTAGAGTAATTATATAATTACTCTAGTTATAAAATGCTTCGCGTGTTTTTTTCCTTCAATTCGTACAGTTCGTACCGAAAAAAGCTGTTTGTATTTGATCTTTTTCCTATATATGTATTGATAATGCTAAATGGCAGGGGTGCAAACGAATCGAACGAACACGAACAATGTCTTGTTGGTGTTTGTTTGTTAAGAAAAATATGTGTTTACGAACAGTTTATGAACACTTACCGAATGAGATTTTATGTTCGTGTTTGTTTGTTAAGAAAACATGACACTCATGTTCCTTTGTTAATTTTGTTCATGAACACACACAAACACAAAAACAAACGGACATTCATGAACACAATGAAGAACTATTACCCCTCTCACTATCCACATTTTTCTTCCACCAAACACTTGTTCCCACCTACTTGAAACCGTCATCTAATCTACGTTCTTCCGTCACTGTATCATTTGTAGAAACACTATTTCTACTATCAACTTAAATCCACATTAGGTTTCATAAACTAACTTTCAACCATGATTAAAGACCACTCAACAATCGGTAGATTGCTACGAGTGGGGATATTGTGAGAAATCGATCGGTATCGGCTTGACATTGAACTCTAAAACATAACGACAGAAAAAGCTACCTGGTGAAGTCATCAATGACAAATGTTGTTATATATAGGGCTGGCATATCGTGTTAGACAGGAGATGATAAGACGCGATGACCTCATGGCTTAGACACAAACACAACAAGATAATCTATCGTGTCATTCTTTTCAAACATGAACCTGTTTATAACAGGTTAACACGATATGACACTATAACGGTGATAAGACACGGTGACAGTGAAGTTGTCGTTGATTGAGAGTCATGAATGTGATTGGCGGTGAGGTCAAGGGAGACTGGGCGATGGAAAATGTGCAATGCAATTTCAAAATTAGGGGATTTTTCTATTGTGAGGTAGCATATGTTAGTACAACTGTTGCTCCACATCCTATTTCTTACATAAAAGTTATTAACGTGTCTTAAAATGTGCTTATCCTCTTAACAGGTCTTTAAACTACTTAGACACAGAAATTAACAGGTCTTATCATGTCGAACAGACTTAAGACATGAAACATGTCAAGGTTGTGCCAGTTCATGTCGTGTTATTGTATTCGTGTCTGAAATTGCCAGCCCTGCTTATATATATGGAGCATAGTTGTCAGAGGCGCAAGGCGCCTAAAAATGTTGGCTTTTATAAACGAGGTGCCTAAAATGATTATTTTAAGTTTGTTTAGGGCTGGTATAATTGTTTATTTTTGGTCAAAAGTTGGTCCGAAAAATGTGCCCAAGGACTTGAAAATGGGCCTTTTGAAGTGAAGCGAGAATGCTACGTTGGAGATATTTTTATTTTCTTGCTTGATACACAAATGTAAAATTAAAAAAAAAAAACAATGAAGCAAATTAACAGAAAATGAAATAGGAACACAAGTGATGGATTTTCAAACATCATGCCCTCATGGGGCTCAATTATTTCACGATTAGAAAATGATGAAAACTGCAACCATTGATTTCAAATACATTCCAAAACACACACTCTACTTACTTTCGGACTTAGAATATGTGGTTAGTTCAGATTCCTTTGCACCACAATAAACACCAAGAGCATCGTCGTTGGCGCCAATCTTTCCTGTAAATAAATGCTTAAGGAACTCGTTGTAATCAAAAGGATTGAACAACAAAGGGTGTTCTTCGTCCACCAATTCATCAGGGACTCGCGTTATGTAGCCCGGCTTGGGGACTGAGAATAGTCCTAGTGAATACCGAGTTTCGTTTCCAGTCATCATCACACGATGATATGGGGCGTGTAGCCGACCATTTGACCATGCCTGAAATGAAAAAAAAAGTTCAGAAGTAGCATGTAAAACTTTCTCAAATAGTAATAAGTAGCTTTGTTTTTTAGCAATCGGGACAAGCCTGATTGGCACATGTACCTCGTGTCTTTTGGCTATCAACGTCACCACAAGATGCATGATTAATAGTACGTTGTTTTTTATGTTATTTTCACGAAATTAGAAAAATTAAGTTAAAATTTATTCAATTTTTCTTTTGTTCTCAAGGGCCCACACATATATACATTATATGCGCAAGCGCAACTTTTTAAATATACTAATCTAAAATAGCTAAATTGTATATCCAATTATATTTTAATTTTATATAATATATAAACATTTATAAAGTTAAATAGGACGTTTTGATGTTTTTACCTTCCGTTAGACCACTAGACTAATATTTTAGTTGAATCAACATTAGTTTTTATTAGAACGGTTGAATCAACATTAATAATCAACATTAGTTTTTATTAGAACGGTTGAATCAACATTAATAATAACTCTTGCTGGCTAGGGATATCGATTAGGCCGTGTGACATTGGGTCACTTATATAAAAGTCACCGTTTAAAAAAAGAAATACTTACATGAAAAACTTCTCCTATGAAAACCGTAAATGAATCAGGTGATTGCTCGACTCTGATCCATTCTCCACTTCTAGTCTGCAACTCTAACCCTTCGACTTCATTTTGGTACAAAATGGATAGTGTCGTCTTGTCGATATGCGAAGTAAGTCCAGTGATGGATTCGTTTGTATCCGGCCCTTTATACTTCGCTACTCGAAGAAGATGATTCGTGTTATCCATATGATCATCCGAGTACTTTTGGAGACACAAACTCTCCATGATAATCTTTCTAACCATTCGATCCAACCAATACAACTTGTCCGAGATATTCCTAATGCTTTTACTACCAAAAACAAAAAAAACAAAAATGTTCAACTACACAATCTTTAAAACTATCAGTAAAATCTAAAGTTGGAAATAAAAAACATGTGTCATGTGTGTGACACTACTGAAAAAAAACAGAACTTTTTAGTCAGCGTAATTATATTTTTTTTTTGAACGACAACAATGAATATTGACGCATATATTCAAAGAGAAGCTAGCGGGAAACTAGCGAAAACCCCTCATTCGGGGTCACTATAATGATCCACTTCTTAATGGTATTCAACTCAGTTTTTACTTAAAAAATACTTTATATATAAAAATCCAACAAATTATGTTGATAGGAGAGTAAACGAAGCCTCTTGACTCTCCTTAGTTCCACCTAAAGCAGGGGCGGATATAGCTAAGAACCAGGGGGACGTCTGTTACCCCTCGATTATCCTGGCGTAGTGGGAAAATTTTATTTTTTAAGGTATTTTTATAAAATGTTACCCCTAAAACAAATTTTTTGTTACCCCTTAAAATAATTTTTATAAAATGTTACCCCTTGTTTTATTTTCTAGATCCGCCACTGACCTAAAGCACATATCGTCATACCTGAATTCAGGATTGCCTTGCGCACCCCAAAAGAAGTCGGTGAAGGCTTCAACTTCTCCAGCTAGTTGAGCATTTGGAATGGCCATGCTTTCATAGAGAGGCATTGTAGGAGAGTGGCCAATGTAACCATGGAACGGTTTATCGGAGACGCTTTTGCGTTTGGTTTCTAAAGGAAGATCAAATAGTTGATCTAACGAACTGAACAAAGAGTTACAAAACTCTTGTGACATCCCAGCCATAGATGCTCGGAAGAAACCATATTGAGTGAGTGCTTGATAGACTTGGGTTTTGATTGAATCCCACTCATTTGGTGTTGATTGGTTAGTATAAATCTTTGAGAAGTCGATGAGAGGAAGCTTGATTGGTGTTTCAGATCCCATTTTGTTCTATGGATTTGTCTTGAAGATTGAAGAACCAAACCATTTTATATTAATCTTAATGCATGCTTGTCATCTTTCATTTAATAATTTATATAATGTGTTTCAATATTTTTTTTTTAATTATGTTCTGATATTTTTTTAATTAACCCAGCTAATCAGGGATCCACAATAAAACTCTCCTAAGTCAAATCATCTAAGTCTAATTTGTTAGTTTCGTTATATTTTTTTAACGGCAAACAAAACACCAATTTCATTAAGCCACCAAACAGCTAGTCAGGGGCTAGCATTACATCCACCAATGAAAAGGTAAAAATATATTATGTATATAACTTTTGCAAAAATTAATACTATAGGATGTATGATATTAAATATATATTTTCTCAAAGAAAAAATTGCAGGAAACAGTTTGAATATTGATTTAATCAATTTAATAGTTAAAATTAAGGTGATAGACAACTTCATAATTAACTAAAAATGACTATTTACTATTTAGGCTACATTCCGTATGTGCTTTATTCCAACACCTCAGCCCCTCAATTATTTATTTAATTTATTTTCAATTTAAATTTTATTATTTTTTATTAAATTTGGTTTAGTTTTTTTCAGTTACCTTATTATTTGTAATAAAAAAAAACATTTGTAAAGCATCCCCATCTTGCCTCAAACCCTTTTTCACACAACCATCACCATTTAATTATAGAAAACATTCACCATTAACCATCACCACCACCTCCAAATCAAATAATTTGTATGTAGACAATTTCACAATTAACTAAAAATTAAAGAAAACATTTTCACACCACCACCACCAAAATCAAATAATTTGTACGTAGACAATTTCACAATTAACTAAAAATTATACTCATATGTATAATGGTTTTTGATTACGCTAATCATGTTGTGATTATCCAATTTTACATCATGTTGTTATAGATGTCGGAAACATACGTTTGAAAACGAAGGCAAACACCCTTCCCTCATTAAACTCACAAATCATAAGTGTCCAATTCTCATTATATTTATACGCTTTTTATGCTAAAATATTTTAGTATAGATATAGATATTGGCTAAAGACGGAGAGAAGACCGAATCTGATTCCCTTTGGTTAAGAAGAATACATTTTGTCTTATAGAAAGTTTGCACATGTTTCAACTTGTTTGCTTGCAATTATCACCATTTTTATTATAAAAAATAAGATATTTAAAACCAGGACAATTAGGTTTGCTTGTAGATACTATTTTTTATTATTGAAGGGATAGGGAGCCTAATCCAGGTGGAGGCGGCGCCCCTATCCCTCTAAACCAACATCCTGGCGCTATGTCTCCTCCTCAGAGCTAGCGAAGCAGAGAGCGAGCAAGCGCGCAAGGACGCCAAATGATAGCAACACACAACAGCTGATAAGCGCGTGCATACACGCGCGGAATGTTCCCTTGCCACTTTTTAGTACGAGGTGCAGAAGATAAACAAAAGGAAGATTCAGCAGGATCTTTGACAGAGTACGCGCCAACAGGAAGGCGACAAGTGGCAAAGGTGGTACAACCACTACTGACAGGAACGGCGACATGATTGTGCCCACGCTTCCACCATACCGTCGTCAACAGTAACCGGCAGACATCCCCTGCTACTGTCAGACGTCACATCAGGTGGCAGAAGCATGGTCAACTACTGTAGCCAGGTTGAGGCCGCCGTCCGCCAATCAGAGGCTGCCACGTGTCCGCCTAAATCAACGACTGGGCTGTAACCTGACGTCATCCACAGTAATCCGCCTTTCCTGCCATTTTCCTGAAGGACCTGGTTTTGGGCTTCTGGTTGGGCCCAAGTGGGGTTAATTTCTCGTGGGCTCCTCTTCTAGGCCCACGAGTTCCCCTATAAATAAGAATAGACATCTCCTTGCCAAGGGATCCGAAAATATTCATTGTAACCTAGTACTAGTCATTTGTAATTCTTTATACTTGATCGATAATAATATTCGCTAGTTACAGTGGACGTAGGTCATACTCCGACCGAACCACTTACATCTTGTGTCTTTACTTACTAGTTCATTCACACACGTACACGCTCTTTATTCTCACACGGGTTGGACCACGCGGCGCCAGACGACTCACGCCTCGTCTGGCGCGAACCCTGCCCAGCACCCCCGCCACCTAGGGCAGCGAGCGCCCTCTCAAAGCCTGATGCTTCATCGGTTTGCTTCCCAGCCTCAGCATCGGCACGCTCCTTTGCCTCCACCTCCTTCAAGCGGCGAGCCTTTTCCTCCAAAAAGTGTTGCCCTTGAAGACGAAGGCGTTCCTCTTCAGCTTTCTTGGCCGCCTCAGCCTTCCGGAGGGCCTCATCGGCGGCCGCCTTCTTTTCCGCCTCAGCCCGCTTAAGGGCTTCATCGGCAACTGCCTGCTTCCTCGCCTCCTCCTGCTCCTTCCAGAGCCTCTCTTCCTCTCTCGGAGGAGGAGTGGGGACAATCTTGGGTGCAACTATAGGGAAAACAGGATCAATAAACTAAAGGCAAGACAAGAGAACAAAACTTGAGAAAAATAAGGCAACACTTACCACGCGCTTTCTTCTTGATCAGCTTCTGAAAGAGCTGCTGACGAGTGGGGGCAGCGCCAATGCCTATGGAAAACACAGGCGCAACCCCTTCCTGTGCTCCACCACTGGGGAAGTGGATTTGTCTTTACCCCCATCACCAAGAGAAGCCTAGGGGGGCACAACTCCCTCAGGGGCCTGTACGGCGCCACCATCCCCCCCCCCTCCACCATCAACAGAACCAGTAGAAGCCCCTTTTGAGCCAACAACGCTGCCAGCAGTCGCGCTTGCGGGGCGCTTCCTCTTCTTCTGCAGCTTCGATGAGTCATCCTCGTCCTCATCCTCAGAGGGTGGCCCATCTCGCCTTCGACGGCGCCCCTTGACGAATTCCCCTACTAAAGCGGAAGACTCCGTGTCAGAGGAAAAAGGCCTCAATGGATAACTATGTCTCCGCGGAGCGTGTTTCCAACGACCACGCCCCGCAGATGCCTTAGGCGACTGAACAACTTCTACTGAAGAGTCAGTAGAGTCGTCGCCAAAGAGGCTAGCAAACGGAGGATCACAAAACTCACCAGTGGTACAATAAGGCTTGGGCGCACTGCTGAGATCAGGGTAATAGAAACGGTCAACAAACTCCTCCAAGCAAGACGCCTGGCCCTCAGCTAGTACCCTCCACTTGATGCCCTTGTCCTCACGGGCAGCGTAAAATTGAAACTTGCTCACACCTGCAAACAGAAAACAGTTAGTCAACAATCTCACAAAAAGAGAAACATACAAGAATGAAACAAACTACTTACCCTCCTGAGCAATATAAGGCTCCTTGCCTGCGCGGATGCCCAGACGGCTCATCCCCAACAGCAAGAAGATACCCTCGGTTAGATCCTTAAACTCCAACTTAGTGGCGTTGGAGGTCAAAGTCACGAACCAAGGCTGCGCCTTATAATCCTTCATCACCTCCATATCCGCCACCCGCTGCCCATCGCCAATCACCTTCCATGGCAGCCCCAAAGGGATAACACCCCTCTTAACGTAGAAGAACCTCTCCTTGGCCCAATGCAAGGACTTGGGAGTGTTGGTGGCCATCGGCGGCACCTTGGGGCGGGGCTTAAAGGAGAACCATGTCTCATCCCGCGCAAGGAAATAAAAGACATTGAACTTCTCAACAGTTGGTTCAATATCCAGGGCGCGACAAGAAGCCTTCACTCACAATCATTTACTACCACTTATCAAAATATAGAGGTTTCTCTCACATAAATATGGAGGACCAAATGTGAATGCTCTAAGCCCTCTAAATGTAGAGAGTTACTTTAATTATCTATAAAACTTTCTCTATTATATATGCTCAAATGTAGTAAATTTATTTGTTTTCTTAGACTACCCACATTGGTGAATGGTAATCTAGATTTGGGTTGGTCACTAATAAGGCAAAAGTTACATTAATTAAAAAAAATTGAAAAAGAAAATAACACCAACCTAAGTTGGCAACCGGTTTGTTAGAGGCTTAGAGCAATCTGGGTTGCAACCAAAGTGGAGTGGTCTTCATGCCACATGTCATATTATAATTGGTTGCAACCCAAACTAATTTGCTAAATAATTTAATTACTCGAATAACTTGTAATGTTCACATTTAGAAAAGTAACTACATACACAGTATTTCTTAACTTTTTTTGAACATTTTGATATAAAGATATTAAAAAAAGAGTTTGTTAAAAAAAATGTACTTTTAGGCTCGATTGGGGTGTGAATTTATGTCAAAAATTAAGTATTGTTGGATTGTATAGGTGGAAGAAAGAGATATTACTTGGGTTAAGTTAGGTCACAAATGGGAGTAGTCTTCATATTTTCCTCAAATAGAACGAAAGCATGGTTTAAGGCTCTAATGTGAATGGCTAATGTTAACTTTACTATATTTTACACTAAATACATTATTGTCTAGATTTGAACGTATGACCTTCCCTCTAAGAGACATAAGCCTCTACCAAGTAAGCTATCACACATTAACTAACATAGAGGCATTTTCGCCATTTTATTTATTCGTTTTGTTTTCTAATTATTTCTTAATTTCATAGGCTCTATCTATTTCGACACCAATACGTCTTGTATAGGTCTATACGAGGCGTATTGCTTTTTCAATTTTCAAGAAAATCTGATATGTCAGATTTTGTCTAAACCAATATGCCTCGTGTAGACCTATATTGGGCGTATTGGCCTATGCTAGACATATTGATGCTTTTTTTCCTTTTATTGCAAACTTTTTACCTTTTATACAATATTTTATTATTTTAACAAAGTTTTATAAATATTTTATTATTTCTTTAAATTAAAAATATTTTTGAAACCTTATCGTACGTGTAGTATAGATCTTGTATGGTATCACATTTTGTAGTATATGTGTAGTATAGGATATCTAGTATATGAATCTGTGTGTAACGAAAATTTCTAATGTTTACAAAATAATATTGGAATGAAGAAAATTATTATTTTTATTAATTTTGTGAATTTTTTAAGTTATTTTATCATATTTAATTATTTAAAAACAATAAATAAGTAAAAAAATCTAATACACCTCATATAGCTCTATAAATGTAGTATAGATATAGGTATTGTAAAGCATAGTATAGTATTATATGGTTTCATATCGTATCATATAGTATAGTATATGTAGGTATAGTCAAACTTCGTATAGTATCGTTGTCGTATAAGCTTATAGGTGTTGTATAGGCCTCACATACGTTTATAGGTCTTGTACAGGCCTCGTACATGCTTATAGGTGTAGTATAGAGACGAAACGATACTACATACGACATGATATTATGTGAGGCCTATATGGCTCATATACTATACTATGTTATAAGCCTATACGGGGCCTATATGGCACCTATACTATATTATGCCATAAGCCTATCCGAGACATATACTATACCTCACCTATAAGCCTTTACTATACTATTATATAGACTATAGTATACTATAGCAAAAGTGTGCAAACCTCTTGAACGATTTTGACTATCCTCGATTTTTAAACGGCCATAATTTTGTATACTTTAATATTTTTTAAAAGAAATTACACCATAAAAATGAGCATTTTATTTTATTTAATATAAATTGAGTATAAAATTGACATAGTTTTTTTAATTTAGATGTTACGTGATTAACCTAGTCTAATGGTGAGTAATAAATGACCATTAACCGAAACCAAAAAAAAACATACGAAAGCGAAACAAAAACAGACGTAACCAACCGAAATCAACAAATAACCGAACTAACTGGAAATCGGTTATCGGAACTCTTTTTGTACCCCCGGTTAACTAAAATTAATTAAACCAAACTATTCATATTTTCATATATTTTAAGCTTTTATGCATGCATATCAGTTTCATACTTCTATTTTATGTATCTATACCTCCCTTTCATGTACTCGTACCTACCTACATTTCATGTATTTCGAAGCAAAATTTTAGCTTAAGTTTTGTTTCGGTTATTAACCGGAATAATACCAAACCGAAAGCTGACAATCTAACCGAATAAACCAAACTGATTAAGCGAAAACTAGTTGGTTAATAAAATAGATTAACCTATGATTTCGATTTCGGTTGAGGCTAAATGGCTAATAACCTAACCAAACCGTACACACCCTTGTAGTGTCTGGGTTTTCTACCGCATCGCACGGGCACCCTCTTAGTATGTGTATGCATCTCTCTCTCTCTATATATATATTATAAAGGGAGGGGGTTGGACATATCCTGTCGATAGCTTTTAGTCGGGAAAATAAAAGAGGATCTGATACCTATTTGTCTGCAAGTAAGTTTGTAGATACCACGCTTGTTACTTTGTTTGTACTGATCACATTATATTGTCCAGTCACAATCATAATAATATTCAACGTTTGTGATTTAAAGTCAACCCGTATAGGTTTGTTAATATAAGTTGTAATGTAATGCTTGAGACATCTACCTTTACCTAATCAAATACTAAACAATTTAAAAATTCAAACTATTTAACTTTCAAACTTCAATATAATCCACTTGTTCTCCATGTTGACGGCTCTGTCCATCCGATCCATCTTAACCCATTAAGATAATTAATCCAAAGCTTGTGGCCCATTAAGATTATGTTCAATGATCTCCCCCATCTTATTGTGTGCCACCAAGATCTACGATGCATGGTAACTAAGGCATTTCTTCGAACTTCATCCTTGGCAAAGCTTTCATTAGGATATCAGCCTTTTGCTCGTTCCCACTAACATGATCAATTTCAGTTTCACCTCATTCTACACACTCGCGAATAAAGTGATACCTTGTGTTGATTTGTTTGCTTCGACCAGGGCCGGTCCTGAGAATTCAGGTGCCCGAGCCGAGCCGTGAAAATGTGCCCCTTACGTTAAGGCTTAACATAATAAATAACATAAACTATTCTCTTTGTAAGACGAATAAAGTAATATCAATAAGCATATCAATTACCAAAATAACATAAGCATAGTATTAGAGTGAGTTAATTCAAGGAAAACCATAATTCTATATTTCTATGTTCTGAAAATTAATAACTAGTCAATTACCCATTAAACAATTAGGGATTAACATAATAATACTCAATAAAACTTGCAAAACACATAATTTTAACAACTAAGCTTTATTAGTTTTATGCAAATGATAAAACAAACCTACAAAAATTAAATTGACATAAATGATAAATCTACAAGATGCAACAAAATTCACATCCAATCAAGTAAAGAACCAACCACAATCAAATACTTAGACAAATTAAATCTTAAAACATATCATGTAGACGTTAAAATAGAATAAATTGGGTTAAAGATGAACTTATGCTAATAACTTACGATCTTCTGTATTCAACACAATAGTTATAAAATTAAATAAACCAGTAGCCAAAAAAAATAATCCCAGACTTAAATTATGTCAGAGAACAAATATCTTTAGCAGCTAATCATTACACCCAAAACTAAAATTGAAACCCAGATTTAAAATTAATAACATATAAGTGAAACTGAAAGCAAATAACAGTAAACTACCTATTAATATTAATTAAAAAAACTTACAATCGATGCTTGGTGGTGGTCGTCCGGTGGAATACTTGTGGCGATCGCGGTGGTTGGAGTGGGAGGGGAGTTACGGTGGGGTCAGAATATCTGGACGTTGCTTTGATTGTTTCGCGTTCTTTTATTCTTTTTTAACCTAAGTGGGCTCCTTACATTATGGGTAATTGGGTATTGGACTGTTGGCTAATGGGCCTAATATATATAAAGGATTAGGAAAAAATGTGCCCTTCTAGAATTTGGGCCCGGGCCACAGGTCCTCCCTGTACCCCTAATGGGCCGGCCCTGGCTTCGACCATGGAATACAAGATTCTTCATTGACGCAATTGCCAACTTTTAGTCTACCCATAACTTCACAACTTCTTCTTCTCAGCCCAATAGATTGCTTAGCAAGCCTTTTAACCACAATGCTTGACATGCAGTTGTTGCGGCTGCCATAAACTCTTATTCGCATGACCATAAAGCCAGTTTTTGTTGCTTTTGTGAGTTCTACGACATCAAAGCATTACAAATATATAATACCATTCTTGTAGTAGTACTCTTGCCATTTGTTTGATCCGTAGCATGGCTACCATCACAACACCTTTGTTAGCCTTTAATTGTTAACCAAGTTTGAATGAAAGTTATTGGGTAAGCTATCTAGGAGTCTAGGGGATCAAGAAGTAGTTTTGTAAAACTAGATTATGGGTTGCGATGGTTCTAATAAAAACACGTTGATTCCCTCCTTGTGTGTATATACGATCATTGTAAACGATGCAGGATCATCAAACCCTAAATAGGAATCGAGTTTTATGTTGTTTGAATCTTTGTTTCTTGATGTATCGATCCTATGGAAGCATATCTGTGTTCTTCAATTGGTACCAGAGCCTAGGGCTCTAATCTATTCGTTTTTTGCAATTCGTTCTATAAGTCACGACCTATCAAATTGATTCAGTTAAAATCTATTCTTTGTCCACGCCTGAATGGTTCAATGCTATGCATGACGAGTTTCATGCTCTTATTAAAAACGAGACATAGGAATTGGTTCCTCGTCAACCAAACATGAATGTTATACATATCATATGGTTATTCAAACACAACATTAAATTAGATGTGAGTTTGGAATGATACAAAGCTTGTTTAGCATGCAATGATAGAAAACAACAATGAGTTGTCACACTACTTTGAGTTGAGCCTTATTTGGTAACAAAGTCAGTGAACCGTTGGTACCAAGCCCGACATTGCATATTTATTAATCTATGTCGACGATATCATCCTTACCACTTCGTCTGATAGCTTACGCAAGAATCTTATGTCCACTCTTTCCAATGATTTTGCAATGACGGATCTTGGACCTCACACACATTTTCGGGGTATCTCGATGACTCATACCGGTAACATATGTTTCTGTCTCAACAGGCATATACAAAAGAAAGTATTCACCATGCCGGAATGGACTCTTGCAAACCGGTTGCCACTCCGGTTGACAACAATCCAAATCAGGTGCTTGTTCCCCATTGTTCGATGACTCGACCACTTACCGAAGTTTGGCTGGTGCGTTACAATATCTTACCTTTATGAGACCGGACACCACGTAGTCTGTACAACAAATTTGCATGAACATGCACTCCTTATGGGTAGATCATTGGAATGCTCTTAAGCGAATCATCTGATACACACAAAGGGACGTCTGAGTTAGGTCTTCATATTGGACCTGCACCGAATCCATCCCCTTCTTGCATACATCGATGTCGATTGGGTAGGTTGTCCCGTCACTCGTCACTAATCGCTCTACTTCTCGATATTGTGTCTATTTTGGCGACAACATGATCTTCTGGTCCTCCAAATGCCAGTCCACCATATCTTGGTCCAGTGCGGATGCTAAATATAGAAGGGTAGCAACTGTGGTAGCGGAAATTTGTTGGCTTCGCAGCCTCCTTTAGGAACTTCATCGACTGCTCTCACATGCCACTCTCGTCTGTTATGACAATGTGAGTGCCATCTACCTGTCCGGCAACCCGGTTCAGCACCAACGAACCAAGCACGTTGAATTGGATATACACTTTGTTCATGAGCACATTCAGCAGGGTAGTGTTCAAGTCCTACATGTTCCCTCTCGTTATCAAATAGCGGATATATTTACCACGGGCCTCTCTAGAGTTCTCTTTGATGATTTTCGATCTAGTCTCAGCATTCGGCCTCCTCTCGCTCGACTGCATGGATATTGTTGAAAGTTAATCCTAAAACACATATGAGTTGAAATTTGAAGGACCAAAGTGGAAGATTGATTTAGATTAGTTATTTGATTTGTCTAATAAGGTTAAGATTAGTTTGAATGTTTAGAATTATCTACTTGGTTTAATTAGTAGAGATAATGATGTGGGGTTAGTATTAGATTATAATTGGTAATAGTATTTGAGTAGGATTAGTATGATTAATTTAGTATAAATAGGGGTCTAGGTTCATGCTTTTATTTGCCCCTTGTTTGTAAGTTTGTTTGTTTGGTTGAATAGAAAGAGTCGCGGGTTCATCCCCCAGATATTTCGTGTTTGTGTTTGATCTGATTGTCTGAGCCAACAGACGTTATAGCAGATACTTATAAAGAGATAATTTAGGAATTGATATATCTCTTTTGTTTTATTTATTCTTGTAACTATTATCTCCAAAATAGAAGATTGACTTGTTATCCTATATATTCTATCAATCTCAATACAAGAATCAATTCAGTTTTTCAGTATGAGCATCAGTAAAGTGCTCAAGCCTATAATACAATAGTAAGAATTTGAACATTTTACATGTTATAATTAAGACTATGCTTTTTGCATGATGTTTTGGGTGACACATGTTTTTAATTAGTGATCTTTTATGTTTCACTAATCACTATAGTAAACATAAAGTCTCCTAGTAATACATCAGGAAATTGAAATGCATGTGAGTGCCTAGATGTGAATTCTCCTTTGCGTGCATTTTAACTTGTAACGGTTAATACCGACTTTCAAAACAAAAACAAAAAAAAAAATTGTAACGGTTAATTATGAGTTGGAATCTAAAGTGTTTTGCTAGTATCACATGTTTTATCAATCCATTTAACTATAACTAATATTATGTCTTAACATATAATCCTAAAGAGACTCGTTACATGTGATGAATCATGAACAAATAATGTGATGAATCAAGATTCTAGGACATGTCTATTGTAACATGAAGATTTCGGTTTCAAATTCGTCTAATATATATATTCGAGACTTATGTTAAAAGTTTATCTTTTGCAAATTCATACTCCATAAACTAACAAAAAGATGTCACCTTCAAGCTCTAGCAAGAAGCTACATTACTTTAAGATGCCTGATAATTTAAATTGGCCTAACCAAGAGAGAAACCAACTGCGTACGCAATGTGCACCTGCGGGACCATCTGCGTCCAACCAACCTCATCCTATGCTCCAAAATGACTCTTTAGGACCATCTAATGGTTCCACTTCTATACACCATGTTAAGAATGAAGAACTGGTTTCCAAAAATAGGATGCTTCGGGTGCCTCTAGGAAAAGTTGAAGATAAGCAGCATTGCATGCCAAAGCTCAAGATCACGCTTACTAGAGAAGAGATCGAAGAAGATTATTTTGGTATGACCGGAAGAAAGCTTCCCAGGAACATGCTGAAGAGAGACAAGACTGTGCAGAAGGATCTTGATGTAAGCTTTCTTCAAATAAAGGCTTTGGAGCTACCAATCTATTTTAAGTGTGTCATTTGGGCTGCTAAATTGAAAAAAAGGTGACATTTTCCTTATGTTTTTTTTAACTTCTTAAGGTTCTTGTGCTATATGTGTAGGCTCTCTTTCCGGCGCTTTCAATGGAGGATAGGAAAACTGATAATCTACCTAAGCGGTATTAGTATGTACGTCTCTCGTTTTGCATTTGAACGTTGGTTTCTTCTCGATTTTCTAAAATTAATTAATGAATTTTGTCAAGAATTTGAAACCGGTTGTTTGAAAACATTGTGAACAAAATATTGTTTGTGTAAAGCTATTTATAATATGTTGCAGGTTAAAGTAATGTGAATCATGATGAATGGAACGAAAAGATGTGGTAGAACATCTATTTAGTTGTTATATTTTAGATTATATATGTTGTTTGTTACTACATTTGTTGTTGTACATGAAGTCTAGTGGCAATATCACAACCTTGTGTAATGAGTGACTCTCATGTAATTGTTGATTAGGGGTGTTTAAAAAAATCTGAATCCGAATTCGAATCCGAAAAATCCGACAATCCGAATTATCCAAAATTTCGGACAATCCGATTTATAATCCAAAATTTCGGATTCGGATCCTGATTTTGAAAATTTTCGGATAATCGGATTATCCGAATCTGAATATTAAAAAATATATATATAAATATATAATATTATATACACTACATAACACAATACACAATCATAAATCCGTAATCCTCCTAACCCTTAAGTCCATACTCCTACAATCCATAGCAGCCGCTCCCTCTTCTCTTCTCTATAACAGCCCCCGTTCACCTCGTCCCTGACCTCCACAGATGGATGAAAACAATCGTTCAACGGACGCGATATATGGAACAACCCTTGATTTGTTTCATTAAAACATAAACACGTGATCATCAAACATACCAGTCATCCAGTACTATAACAATAAATGTGTTGGAAAATAAAAACAAAAATACAAAACCAGTGCGCATGATGAATTAATAAGCATTCAACAATAATGATGAAGCAAGAACAATGAGCAGCTGAATATTATATATTACAATGATAATATTACCTTGAGCAAAAAGCTGTGTTTGAAACCTAGTTCTTTTGGCAACATGTAGAGAAAAGTTGTAAATATTCATTGTAATTAAGTAGCATCAAACAAGGGTTACTTTTAGTTTAGATTTTGTTAGGACTTTATACAGAGAAGATGAAGGGTTACATATTACTCTACACTTCAAGTAGAAGAAGAAGATGATGGAGAGCAATGTGTAGTGTAGTGTAGTGGGGGATGGAGAATAAATGAAGGGTGAAAAGCAGCGAGCATATATTTTCTTTTCCCATTAGCAATCTCTCATAGAGCACTATTTAGAAAAAAAAAGAAAAAAAAAGGTGAAAAGCAACACGAGCTGTATGGGTGTTCAAAAAAATCCGAATTCGAATCCGAAAAATCCGATAATCCGAAATTTTGGATTCGGATCCTGATTTTGAAAATTTTCGGATAATCGGATTATCCGAATCCGAACATTAAAAAAATATATATAAATATATAATATTATATACACTACATAATACAATACACAATCATAAATCCCTAATCATCCTAACCCTAACACTTTGTTCCAGAGTTTCATTAAATGATGGAAGAGAAGGGATCTCCCTCCTCTTCCTTTCTCTCCAACTAATTCCAAATTGGAAAGATTGAAAATCACCTTAAAAACCTCTTTATTATGCCTCTCATTCCCTCCCTTTCCCTCCTACAAAAAACTCTAGAACACATTTTTCCCCACTTCCTTCCAAATCCTTTCTCTTCCATCCTTTAATGAAACTATTGAACAGAGTGTAAGTCCATACTCCTACAATCCATAGCAGCCGCTCTCTCTTCTCTTCTCTATAACAGCCCCCGTTCACCTCGTCTTCGACCTCCACAGCCTCCGTCCACTAAACGGTAAGTTTTTTTTACATTTGTTTTTTTCCAGTTTTGTTTATCTAGCTTTGATTTCTGTTTTTTTTAACAGGTTCACGTTTTAGACATAAAGGAGGACATATTTTTCTATTTTTTATTATTTTTTTAAGTTTTGGATTATCCGTTGGATGATCCGAAATAATCCGAATTTCGGATATCCGAAATTTCGGATCCGGATTCGGATCCCAATATTGATTATCCGAATTTGAACACCCCTATTGTTGATGTTAACTTTGTTGGTTGTATTTTATAAATCACAAATTTTCTATTGACAAATGAATGAGAAAACTAGAAAAATATAATTAATACTCTTTTTTTGTTCTAGTGTACACTAATATAACAATTTTGTTGATGTCATGATGTGTTGCAGGTTATCCTACACAGTGTAACAAAAATGAGAAGGGTGAGAAGGATACAAAAAACACAATAGATCATGAAATGTGACACAATGAGCCACAAAATATAACACAATGTCGAAAAATATAACACAATGAATTGCAAAAATGACACAATGATGAAAATAAGAAAAAGACACAAGGCTACATAAAAGACACAATGCTATAATGTGTTTTTGTAAAACTGCAAGCTAAAAACCCAAAAAAATGAAGACCTAAAAACTAACATCGTATGGTTCGCTGAGACAGTTCCAATGCCGCTTGAATGAGTTCAATCGGAGTCCGTTTGATACTCTTCCTACGACTTCCTATTTTTCTTCGTTGTGTATTTGATCCTAACCCTATTTTAATATTGTATATATCTTTATATACTACCAAAAAGAAAAATAAATGTCTAGCATTCGGACTCTGTTGGAAAAAAAGGAGAAAATTACCAAAATAAACATTTAACCAATAAAAATTACCAAAATAAACATCTACTGCGTCTAAACAACGGGGACGTGCTACTTTTTGCGTCTACCAATCAGACGATTACACGTGTAAAGTCTCCAGACGCTTTAATTTTTAAGGTCTCTGTGTCTAACCTTTAGACGCGAGGCTGTTGTTTAGACGCAAAAATGATCACCTATTCTTTAGACGAGAGGCCTTAAAAATTGAAGCGTTTAAACAACAGCCTCGCGTCTAAAGTTTAGACGCAGAGACCTTAAAAATTGAAGCGTCTGGAGACTTTACACGTGTAATCGTCTGATTGGTAGATGCAAAAAGTAGTTCGTCCTTGTTGTTTAGACGCAGTAGATGTTTATTTTGGTAATTTTTTGTTGGTCAAATGTTTATTTTGGTAATTTTCTAAAAAAAAAAAGTACCACCACCATGGGTGATTCTTTTAAGGGGCGGGGAGGGGCGGCTGACCCCCCCCCCCTCCCCCGAATTTTCGTTCAGAAGTTCCGATTATATAGTATTTGTATAGAAATTTTTTGGTATATAAGGTTTCGACCCCCCGAAACTGGTTTTCGACCCTCCGAAACTAGTGACTTTCGACCCCCCAAAGTTTAGGGTCAAGATTCGCGACCGACAATAACAATGACCATGGGAATGTAACCAAAACAGAAAAGAAACTAAAAACATGAGAAAAGTTCATATTTTTTACTTTTAAGTCGATTCTTCAACCATATCAACTTTGGCATTTAGAGACGCTTTTGGCCGTCTAAAAAATGGTTGCTGTAATGGTCAAGTATTACAATCTTCAAACTTCAATGTTACATGTTAAAATATTGCAAGCATTAGGTGTAGACTTCACTCTTAAGTAACCCGGTCACTTGACCCCGTTGTGGCTGGGGGGTGAGCATTGGCGCGACTAAAGCTCACTTTCTCCCGTTAGCGCACGCGACCACCATCGCATGTGTTCGCGCCGCGGCTGTTCCCGTGGGGCTGTTATGGCTGGGGGTGAGAACCAGGCTCGTTTGCGGCCCACAACGATAGTCTTATAAAGGAAAATATTCGAACCTTATACAAATCATTTTTTTTATTGACCTTTTTTGTTTTCTTATTTTACTGACATAATACCAACCATTTTTTTTATCCAGCTCATATATACCTAACCTGGTTATTGTTATAGTTTAGTGCTAAGAGATAAAACCATCGTTATTATAGGAATCTTTATATATCTTATTTTTTGTTTTTGTTCCCACACAACTCTTCATAACCATTTCCACATTCACATCAACCCCTCTTCGGTTCTTCCGTTAAAAGGCAAGAAAACAAGAAGCTTTTCATTGATCTCACCGAACACAAAGGTTCTATGGGGAAGCAAATGAGCAAAGCTTCTGTCAAAATCTCCAACCACCGCAGCCGCCACCACACCCACCGCCAGCTAAACTGCTTAAAGCCCAAGGTTTACATCACTCACTCATCAAGCTTCAAGACCCTTGTACAAGAACTCACGGGAAACAGCGGCGAAAGTGAGCCATCGTTCGTTTCAGCCATCTCTCCGCCATCACACGAGGCTGAAACCCATGGGTTACAGATTAAACATGAGGACCAACATACCCGTAACAACAAGGACTATGTTTGTCAAGATAATATCGAGCTTTCTGATGATCCACTGTTCATGACCTTTGGTCACACTTCTGCCCCGAAAACCAGCAATCAGGTTGATCTTCTTGAAGTTGATTCGTTTTCGTTTTCTAGCTTGTTTGATTCACCAAATATTTCTCATCACTAGAGTTAATCCTCCATTGTGTGATTATGTATATATCCAGTTATAATTTTGCATTGTATGATCGCGTATATACACACACACACGCTGTAAAATAGCTTATAAAAGTATGGGTGGCCTTGATGAAAAATACAGAATATGCAGGTGGCGTCCACATACATTATCCATGTAAAAAACGAGCAAAATAAATACGAATTGTTGTAAGCACAACAAATAAAAAAAATAATAGAAACTACAATTAAATAGGGCATTTCAAATGAAGGAAGCTTAAGTATGAAGTATGTATGTATGTACATGAAGTCATTAGTAAGAAAGATAAACAAGTAATACCTCTCTCTTAAGTATGAGTATGAAATTCTGAACTTGATCCATTGGAATAACTAATGCAACTATTAGATTTGGGGTCCACGTGATTTAAACCCCAAATCCGTATTGTCCGGTCATCACTAGCTGAGGCCAACATATGCGGATCTACCGGGTTCCAGCTCACACAGTTTACAGCACCAGAATGGCCTTCCAATGTTTCAATCAGCTCTCCTGATCTTTTGTGCCATATGTAAACCTACACACAAGTATCAATCTTTTAATTGATGAAGATAGCTGATTTACATGACGCGAAAATGGGACTTTGGTCATCAGAAAATGTATAAAAAACTTTCAATAAAATAATTATGGGGGTGTATGCATTAGAAATAGATTTTGGGCTGCTTGGTTAGCGATTTGGCCAAGAACTTTCATCAAAACCAGCCCGTTTACACCTACTCCACCGCGTTTCTTGCTGAATTAGACCTTTTGGATTAAAATTTAGTATGTTGCATTATACATTAACAACGGCTTTCAACCTTCGTTGAATTCACATAAGTCCTTGTAGGGACTTAATCAGGGCAAAAATACATTCGGTTCAAGTTTAACAACTCCAAGGATTAACAATGCAAAAAAAATGACTTTACATTAATAACAAAGTGAATTGGCTAAGGGATTTAATAATCAAAAGATAAAAGTCCATGGACTAGTGTGCAAATGCAGCAAAAGCCGATAGGGCCTCTTGACAATTGCGTGATAAGATATACCTGTGAATCTTCACTGCCACTGGCAATAAAAGCTTGCTGAACTCCACCAAAGCAAGCTCTAAGAATAAAACGGGAACGTTTACGACCCCTATACTTTGAAATAAGTTGAATTTGGCCCTGAATGCTCCAAAGGTGTAATTCTTCATTCACAAGACTAACCAACAACAGCTTACTATCCTCAGACAATGTAAACGAAATTATCATTTGATCCTCTTTGATCCATTTTTCCGCGCCTGATTCTCTGTCAAGGATAAGTATCATATTAACTTTGAAAACTGTTACTAATTTCCCATCGTTGGTAATTTGTAAGCCGGAGATTTTAGTAGTTTTCTGTCCTAAGCAATCTATCTCTTTTCCATCCAAGTCCCACATAATTACGCTTTTATCCGTCAAACCCGAGAATATATATTTTCCATCTGGAGACCAGCTACAAGATACTGAACCAACAAGACCTTTTTCATAAACTTGAAGGCATTCACCTGATGAAACATCCCAACGCCTGATAACTTCCTCTACACCACATGTCAAGATCTGATCATCACACGGGCTCCATGAAACACTTGAAACAGGCTTTTGGTGGCCCGTTAATCTATGCTTCAACAAGACTCTCCCGTCCAAACTAACCTTTAGACACAAAAGAGATGATAGATTAGGCCGCATAGTTGAACAATCTGAAACATGCGACTCCCATAAGAACCAACATAGTAGAAACAAACGGGTTGGATTACAGATTGAAACATGTCATCTCTGGTGACCCGCGAGCACTTTTTTGTTCATTTGTAATTCTTTTAATTAACAAATAAAGCAAAACAGATTCTGGAAACAGTATTACTGAGATAATAATCTAAACCTCTGAATAGAACGAGTTAAGGGTTGTTTGTACTATAAAATAGACTCCACTTTCAACCCCTTCTACCCCTTTCTTTGACTTTATCTATTTCACTTGTTAGATAAAAGTAAAGGGCCAATGTCATAGAATAGCAACATATTTAGGGCGGTAGTTCGTTTTGGTAATTTGATCACCTTATGACCAGTATCTTGCTTATGTGGCACTTTTTCTGATGAGGTGTCTTAACATTAGAATGAAAAGAGCTATACCATTTTAAAAACTACCACTCTAAGTGTGTTGCTATTTTATCGCGATAGCCCATAAGTAAATGCGTAGAAATTACCGCATTTACAATGTAGCAGCCACTGATACTTTACACAAAAACAATGGCAAGAATGGAACTTTCTAGACCAAGTTTCTAACCATAATCAAAGAATAGAAGTGGTTAGCAAAATAAACATAACAAAAGAAATTATCACCTCCCATATAATTGCAGAATGATCACTGGATGATGAAGCTAAATATTTCCCATTATTAGAAAACTTCAAGTACCAAACTTCATTATGGTGATCATGCAGAATCTGCATTGTTTTTGAAGGAATATTATCTCTTCCGCAATGATGATTAGTAAATAACGAAGTTTCCCCAATTAAAGAATTATGAAATAAACAGTTAACACGTTGCAAATCAAGAGCTTGTTCTACTAATTGCAGCAATCTTTTTTCAGGTATCATCACTGTTGAAGGGAATAACTTCTGTAAATCCTCAAGTAGCTCCGACCTGGTCTTTGACCTGACCAACTCTTGGCTAGATAATCCATTGTCGACCCGATTTACAGGAGACAAAATGAGGGAAGAAAGCTCTCGGACCCTGATTGCGTTGACTGAAAGAGGTGCAATTTCGGTCCTTAGTGTCTTCAAAGCATCCATTACTTTTTCTCCGTCTAAAAGTTCAAGAAACTTCTGTTGTAATATTATAAAGCATGCCAATTTAATAACAGTTTCGTCCACTAAGCCAATTTTATGCAAAGAAGCTAAACTTTCATCCCAGCAACCATCAAGAATTTGTTGGATGAAAACAGTAACTTTAGACGAATGAAAAGGTACTCCTGATTCTTGTTCAAGATAAGTTGCAGTTTTATCATACCCAAGAGAATATAATGCCTCAGTTATGATTCGAACAAATTCGACTTTCTTAACACCTTTTGAACCAATTAATTCGTCATTTAGGGGGCAAGCCATTGAAGAACTGAATGAGCAACTTGAATGGTATTTTAGTGAATTACCGTTTGAAAGCTCTTTATCGAATACTTTCACACGTTTTGAGGGTGGTTCATAATCATCTACACCTCCCATGAATTGTCCAATCAACCCATATGCACACAGAAACTTCTTAGGTACCTCTATAGAATCACAAATAATTTCCTGGATAAAGAAATCAAAAATAAAATAAGTAACTAACAACATGAACCGCAAGGCGGTGACTACCTACTAAGTTTATTAAACCACCACATAAACTAACTAGCACACGCATTGTTGCGTTTCATAGGTGAAACAAGTAACCAATCCAATTTGAATATCTAAAGTTCAAAACAGAGAACCAAATAGAAATTCAAGCATGTCAAATGGCTCTTGGTTCAAGAAGGTCAGTAATCCAAGGTGATAACCAACTAATTTATAAAAGTCACACATTGATGAGGATGAATTATTGAATTTGATCCGAAATGAACTACGAAAAGAAACTTTAAATGTCAAATATAAATACATTCAACTTATATAGTTTATCATCTAAACAAAAACTTTGTGATTCTTATGTTGCATCCCAAACGAATCCACCACTTAAACTGAAACATTTATCTTTCTTCGGGTCATCAGATGTCCCTTAAAATTGAAACAAATCCAACTTCATAATTCATCTTCCAGATGCCAGGACATAAAGATATCTTTTTGAACGGCTATATCATGTGACATCACAGTCACTTGAGAACCCACAAGACCCGGGTTCAATACGGCCGCTTCCAAGTAGGAATCAGTGAAAACTCCCACGATTCCAAAGAATCTTAGCCTCCTCCCAACAAAGGGGCATAGAGTTCAGGAATCGAACCCCGCCATTCCAGGAAATTCTTTCATTTTTCTTGCCACAACCACAAGTGTGGTTTGAACTCCGTATCTCTCCCTGGCTTCACATTTAGGGGTTGTTTGGTAGCCTCTTAATGATTTCATTAAGAGGCAACCTCTGAATCAATCAGCATTAAGAGTATTTGGTTCACTAACAAGCCACGTCTAAATCAGTCGTAAGCCTCTTATCCATTAAGTTTCAAAACAATGCTGAATGAAAATATTACCCCTATATCCATTCACCTGTGTTCATAACCCTTAGTCGGTCACTCATGCACCACCATCACCAACTAGTCAGGCCGAGCCAAATAAGGCCTCTTACTAGTTCACAGTCTCTTACCCGATCAAACCTCTAAACGGTCCGGTACTTACTAGCGTAGAGGTTGCCAAACAACCCCCTTAGCCAATGATCATCGGCTAGCACATATAGATATCAATGACATTGAATACTAATTCCCCTGTCTCATTGTTATACCCAGTGTTGCAGAAGGCGGCCTAGGCGCTAGGCGGAAGACTGGAGGAAATCGGAATAAGGGCCTGGGCGATGATATGGGCGTTTTGGCCATTAGGCGGGCCTAGGCGGTGGTTTTTTTTATTTTTTTTTTAATTTCTAAATATTTCTTAGTATTATGGGTATATATCTAAGTATTTTTTAAGTATTATGTGTATATATCTTAACATATTTTCAAAAAACACCTAAATTTGTGTGTGTGTGTGTGTGTATATATATATATATAAAATACGTATAAAATACCAAAACGCCTAATTTTCGCCTAGTCCCGACTAGTCCCTAGGCTGGACCTCACTGCCCGACTAGCGCCTTTTGCAACCTTGGTTATACCAAAGTTTTCTTGCTAAACTATCAAATGCAAACCAACTCGAAACATTTTCAACAACAACTATCAAACAGCTGATTGATCATTCAACTTCAAAAATCTAATAAATCACATTAAAGTATACAAAAACAACAACTTCTATAATGTGTATTAACATCCAAACACTAAACTACCACAAATGTCCATCAACAAACAACATACAGGAGCATCAATCAACGAATTCATGTTATAATAAGACATAAACAACACAAGATAGATAGGGGTTTTGTAACAGCAGGTTAGGGGTATAGGATGTTAACATCAATCAACGAATTCATGTTATAATAAATATGTTAACACACAAGATAGAGGGCGATGATCGATACCAGTCGGTCAGAGAAGAAAACCCTAGAAATGAGTTAACATTTGAGTTTGTTTTTTTTTTTATAAAGATTGAGGAATGGGGGTAAGTTTTAGGCTCATTGGCCACGGTTACACCAACATTGAGGCTTTGAGATGTACAAATTTATTGGAGATGTTGATTATGTACAAATTCAACTTTGTACTCGTTGGGCGGCGGGTAAAAGGACTACAAGTTGCGTCGCTATCCCCGTTTGAATAGAAAACTTAATCTATTAAAAACAAAACTTGGGTCATTGGTCGTCGGGGAGTTAACGGCACCACTTTTTATATTCTCTCTAAGAACCGGATTGCTTCGGGGGCAAGACCTCCAAATGTGTCAAAAGTAAAAGGCACTAAGACGTGTTGGTTCTTCAGACAGGCAACTTCATGTTTGGCATGTTTATTGGATTCTGCTTTCAAGACTGTTTGCCCTGGCACAAACCTAGAATCCCGAAGTCCCACCAATGGAGACACCCCTGTGAAATCAATGCACGCATGTTTGCCATGTACCCACCCGAACACGAGGACATAGTTTGGCTTTAGGGTTGACCGCTCTTTCAAGTGGGTCCGTCAAAAAGTTAACCGGAGCTTCTTTCCTAGCCAAAATCTCTGCTCTGCGCAAGACATCTCATAAAACATCCTGACCAAATCATGTCTGGCAGCTCCTTACAGTGAAGTGCATGTTCCCTAAATTTATCTAAACATGTTTTTTTACAAACCGGGCACGACTCATCAACTGGAAACATGGGAATCATGAGTCTATATTTAAGGATAGCCTGATATTCAACGACTGCATGTGTTGCCTAAGCCCACCAATAGGAAGGACAGTCAAGAAATCTTGGGCATACACTACTTTGAGGCACTCAAACATGCGCAGAGACATGGCAAACTTTTCTCCCATAGTCTGAAGGCTTTTACGGCTAAATGCACTCGCCAAAATTTTTTGAGGTTTGTTGGAGCGGTATCTTTATCCATAAAACCGCCCAAATCTAAATCGAGAAGAGAGCCGCGAATGCTGTTCAAGGCAAGCTTTATATAAAAATAATATACTTTTTTTATTTTTATTATATGTGACTATGGCAATGAACTGGTTACGTGTATTATAACAAAATATATCTTTAGTATGAAATAAAGTATGATGATGTGATAGTATTATTTGTTTTATAGATAGTGGGGTTATGTTAATATACTTTTTTTATTTTTATTATATGTGTAATGTGGCAATGAACTGGTTACGTATATTATAACAAATATATCTTTAGTATGATAATGTGATACTATTATTTGTTTTATAGATAGTGGGGTTATGTTGATAAACATAGTTTAATTGGGGTTCGAACCTGGGAATGGAAGAGGGGTTACCTTAGCGCCGCTGAAAGTTTGGAATTCCAACAATTATCGACTCTACTGGGTTCATGTGCAGTCAATTCGGAAAGGATCAATGGGGCTGGGCATTAAATGGGTTGGGACAATTCGTTGTGAAAGATTTAAAGGAATACTTGGGTTTAATGATTAACTCGGTGCCGAATTATAGGTGCCGAATTATAAGTGCAAAAAGAACTCGTGGGTTCCTCGGAAGGTAGAGATACCAGCTTGGAGGGCGTTTTTGAATCGGTTGCCGACTTGAACAACTTTGGCTAGAAGGAACGTAAACGTCGGCTCTATTCTGTCCATTCTGCTCAGACTACCAAGAAGCTACTAACCATGTGTTAGTCGACTGCCAATATGCTCAAACTGTGTGGAATTTAGTCACTCAATGGTGCAAACTTAAGTCGTTCTTCGCATTTGGGATTAAAGACATATTGGATCTTGCGGAATTTGAAGATGGTTCAACAAAGAGAAAGAAGACGATACATGCAATATGCCTCACGACCCTTTGGTGTTTATGGAGGGCAAGGAACAACTTAGTTTTCAACCAATAACAATGTTCGATCAGCAAGACCCTCGGCGAGGTGAAGACGCTAAGCTATTTATGGATTAGATCACGAGCCAAAATCAATAACTTTGATTGGAATCTATGGTGGAGTTTTTAATTACATAAGATAGGATGGTAGGTATAATTTTGTTGTATGGGTTTACTTTGATCATCTTGGTGTATGAATGTACTTGGTGACTGGCTAGCGTCCTGCTAGCCGTTTGGTTTGAATAAAAAATTTGCTGATAGCTCAAAAAAGAATTGAACAGGTTTTTTATTCTAGTTGATGTGAGTGTACAAAAATTGCTAACGAGGAAGATAGGTATACAAAATGTGTATGCGTGTGAGTTTCTTTATTTGGCAATCCCCTAATTATTTTGTCTTGCATCAAATTAAATTAAATATAACAGAGATAATCACCAAAACATTCCCTATGGTTAGGGTCATTTTGCCAGTCCAGCTCAAAATCAAAATAATTGCTTAAACAGTCCCTTAAGTTTCAAGAAATAGACCAAAATAGTCCAATTACTTAATGGAGTTAACTCAGCCTTGTTAAGTCATGGGCTAAAACGTCAACTCACCTCTAAAACTTTGAAAATTTGACAACAATGGTCCCTGTAGTTAGTATTGTTAAATATATTGCAATGTTGGTTAACCTTAGAGGTGAGAGACAGAGTTACGAGAAGATGGAGGTGACCGGCGATGACTATATCCAGTCATCTTCTCCGGTTCCGAGCACCTCTCTGACCACCAACCAACTCACCACCATTCCTCCTTCTCCGGTCACCCTTCATCTCCGGTTAGAAATTCTCATTTATATGCTTTTGCTGCAGTATGGATCGAATTAAAACACCTCTTTTCTTTTCTTACACGTAAAAATGTGGTAGCTTATGTAGGTTGTAGGTTGATGACAAGCACTTTCTTGTCCGTTCTTTCTTTCTTTCTTCTTTTTTTTTAAAGATCACAAAAAAATAGTATTGTAATTACTTAAAATGTTGTATGCATTAAAATTATGTTTTTGTGACTTTAACTTGTATGTCCCATATGAGATCAAAGGGAATCTCAAATCAAATCGATCCATTTGAGTAAATGGGTACAAATTGCAAGCTCAAATAAATATGAATCATGTAAAAGCGTGAACCTTATCAAATTGAATAGGTTTCATGACATAACCAGGGGGAGAGTCTTTGTTCGTTGTTCCAGCTTTTTGATTAATTCCGCAATAACATCATCATTTATGGATGCAGAAGATAAACTGGTAACATTTTCATCAGTCTCAATTTTGACACCCTGTTTTGGTTGCAAGTCAGGGACAATAACCTGAACAACAGCCTCAACGAGTTTCTGGGGGTTTTAGCCCAATCAGGAATCGGGATGCCAAATGTTTCGACCCGAAGAATGGAGCCCACCAAAACAAAGTTAAGGTGGGTCAGATCAGAAATAGAGAACTCCAGTGGACGTAGGAAACGCTTTGGGGCCGGCCAAAATGGAGAAGATGAAGCATTTTGTCTTTTCTGCATTGTTTATGATGATTTTTTAAATGTGAGAAAAAGGAATGAGCCGGTGTTTAATGGTCGCTAGGCCACTATTGACAAGATGAAGGAAGAAATTAGAAGTTTTAGTTTTTTATGGCTTAAATATTGAAGTAAATTGGTCGGATTGACTTGGGAAAATTGGTGTGAATTCAATTAGTGTAGAGGCTTAACGTATGGTTTTGTTTTTGGTGGACATGTTCCTTGGGTGTATTTTAGCTATTTAACTCATTGTTAATCAGTCTATACCAATAAAATTTTGTTAACCTTTTAAAAAAACAAATAAACCCATAACCCAAACAAAACAAAACATGGTTATTTTAATCTGGTCGTAGTTTGTCTACCATAACAAAAAAGGCGGGAAGGAACGGAAAGCAAAGCAAAAAAAAAAAAAAAGGTAATGGCAATCGAGTCATCATCCCTTCCCCTTTTATTAAAAAGCTCACACATATCATCATAAGTTCCTTAACCCTCTAAGCTAAGCTAACTCTTTTCTTCCCTCACTTTCCCCCAATTTCTTACCCATCAACACAAAAGCAAAAGCAAAAAAAGAAACCTACAAAAAAACAATCACTAATCAATCCTTTTTTTCAAAAAGTTTTTTAAAAAAATGCACATTCAAAAGATCCCAATATATACCTACTCCTCCTCCATTCACCGATTCATTACTCAATCTCAATCACACTATTATTATTATTATTATTACTATTGGTTCAACTGCAACAACGTTAATGAAGTGATAATTGAAGTGTTATTGGAGGTTATTGTTAGTAGTAGTAGTAGTGATGGCTAGCACGAGTGGAACGAAAGATGTAGTAGGACCACCACGGTCGTTATCACGGAGGATGCCGAGGAGTTCAGGCATGAATGATGGTGATAATAATGCTGCTGCTGTTGTTGATAGTGAGCTTGTCCCCTCTTTGCTTGCTCCTGTTGCTCCTATTCTTCGTGTTGCTAATAAGCTTCAGAATCATAACCCTAGGGTTGCTTATTTGTGTATGTTCTTCTTCCGTTTTGTTTAATATGTTTTATTTAGTAGCTGTTACTTCTTACTTAGGGCACACAACAAGTATCAAACATGAAAACGCCTCGTTAACTATTTTATATCTCATGCCTTTCATTATTTTATATGTTTTATGTACGGTTGCGAACGAGCCGAGCTACACGTAAGTCACTCGAGCTCGGCTCGAAACAAACTAAGCTTAAACGAGCTCAGGCCGGCTTGTGAGCCTAAATAAACCACTGTTTATATAATTTTTAATTAGTATATATTAAATATATATTTAAATAATAATTAATATTTGTAAAATTATGAAAATAAACTAAATTATATAAAGTATAATAATTATAACTGATATAAATTAATTAATAAATAATAAACGAGCCAAGGTCGAACTTTCATAAGTTAAACGAGCTTGAGCTCGAGTCTGGTCTAGCTCGGGCTTGGCTCGTTTGTGCCCCTAGTTTTATGTACCAATGAAGAGAAATGATGCAACCTAGCCTCCTACTTTTAATTATTTTTTTTAATTAAAATTACTTGGTGTGCTTTTTATTAATTGTGTTATAAACAAGTCAGGAATTGTCAATTGTCAGCCATACTTTCTAGTGTGAAATTTGAATTCTGATGGCAATTTTGAACTTTTAGTGGTTGAAACTAGGGTTGGTAATTTATGACATAAATATGAAGTTACGACAATCATCATGTTTTGGGTGTATCTAGCTCGTTTATAAAGCCGGTTGTGTTCTGGTCGACTTGTTCAACCAATTTAAATAAGCAACTAGCCTGTTTATGACATGTTTAACCCGTTTTTTACAACTCACAAACCGGGTTAACATGTTTACAACTTGATTAAAGCTCACCAACAACCCATGTGACACATTTAGATAAATGGGTAGCGTTTGGGTTACACCGTTTTAAGTGTTTGTTGGTTAGGGTTCATATTTTTGACACGGATGAAAGAGTTGTGTTTGGGAGTTTGGGTTGAACGATTCAACCCGATGACCTAACACGATTGACACCCGTTGTTGTATCTGTGATTGAATTGTGACTTTCAAATTCATCTACACTTCTAGGGTTCCTATGTTAAAATGTGTAGATTTATTCATTTTCAAATGTTTAGACTTTAAAGTTCTGATTTGTTTAGTTATAAGATATGCAGAGCATTCACAACAGAAACATACTGAAGTGCAAACACTAAAATGTTTGATTAGTTGGAACAGGAATTACTAGATTTGAATATTTACAACCATTTATCTCTTTTTGCTGATTGATGATGATGGTAACCACAAATCTTTTAACAAAGTGAATCCAGAATTTAAAGGCAACCGCCAAATAAATAAGGCTCTTAAAGCTGTCATATATAGAATCTTATCTTTTAGAAGATGATGAATCCTGCAAGCTAGCAGTTGGTATTTATATGCAATGTTTGACTTTGTTGAATTAGGTCGGTTTCATGCATTTGAGAAGGCGCACAGGATGGATCCTAAATCTACTGGACGTGGTGTTCGTCAATTCAAGACTTACTTGCTGCATAGACTCCAAAAGGTACATATGATAAGAATTAATTTTTCCTTTCATGTTAAATAGATTTTGTTTGATAATTTTCTTGCTATTGCAATTTATTATTTTGACTTATACACTTGTTCATAACAAGAGTATGATGGCATTTAACGTTCCACTATTGAGTTATATATTTATCACGGAAAGTTGGAATATTCTCTTTTTTATTACAGGAAGAAGTAGAGACAAAACCTCAATTAGCAGAAAGTGATCCTAGAGAAATTCAGAAATACTACCAAAATTTCTATGAAAAAAATATCGAAGAGGGTCAATATACAAAGAAACCGTGAGTCTTTTGTTCATAATTAACTACCTTCCATAATCTTTTGTAAACGTTACCATACCTCATTCCTATTTGTTATTTATTTTTCTTATAATTCTAATTTTGTTATCATTCATAGTGAGGAGATGGCTAAGATTTATCAGATTGCAACGGTCTTATATGATGTATTGAAGACGGTGGTACCTAAGTCAAAAGTGGAACCAAAGGTATAAATGGTCTATCATGCACATAACTTGAATTCATAGTGGCAAGGTGGGTGTGTCGAGTGGGATGAGTAAGAGGTTCAAATGGGTCCAATTATGTATGGGTCAAACTGGCTGAGCTGGGTTAACCCACAAACATTTTTTGTCCATTTCTATACATAGGCAATGTCTTAATTATGATTACAAGAACAACATTATTGCAACAAATACTTAAACTTTACAACTTAGGAGGTTGCATACATTAAAGTTAGGCTTGATGTCTTTCAACCCAGTTGATTCGTTGTCCTTCTACCTAAATTTTATGATTTCAAACAACTGACTTGTTTGAGGTAAAACACAACCCAATTCGATCCATCATAAGTAAATGGGTTAAGATTGCCACTTCTAGCTTAAGTTGGTATGGAATATTACATACTGAATGATATTTGCAGACTCAAAGATATGCCAAAGATGTTGAGGAGAAAAATGAATATGTACACTATAACATTCTTCCTCTATATGCTGTTGGCGTGGAACCAGAAATTATGACGTTTACTAAGGTTGTGTTTAGATGAATACAATGTCTTTTCATCCTTTCCGTTATTTATTTTTATTTATGTATTTGTGTATTTATTTTTACTTTCCTAGATTAAAGCGGCTCTACGGTCTCTCCAGAATGTGGATAATCTTCCGCTTCTTAGAAAGCCCGAGGATAGCGTCAAAGCTGTTAAGGATATACTCGAGTGGCTGTCTTCAATATTTGGGTTTCAGGTAAATTTTGTTCCTATTTTAGACAGATTTTACAATTCTATTTTATTTCAGATAATTCTGTTCCTGTCGTATAATCGTGCCCGGTATTGTTTACAAATGAAGAAAGGAAATGTTGCTAATCAACGAGAACATTTGGTATTGCTACTTGCAAACATTGATATGAGGTCCAAAAGTTTAGAAGATTGTAAGGAGGTAAAGCTTCGACCAGCATATTATATAATATAGCACTTCTTTGTCTTTTCATCAGTCATCACAAGTTAATTAATTTGATTATAGTTCCGTATATTTGGTAGTTGGATAGCCATGCAGTACAAACGTTAATGGATAAATTATTCAAGAACTATATTTCATGGTGTGATTATTTGCACTGCTCGTCAAACATAAAGTAAGTTATTATCAGTATTTGAATTTTGTATCTTGTATTTAATGTTTTATGGTATACTTTACGTGTCTTTTATTACATAGGTTTGAAACAGGTGCTGATAGGCAGCAGTTAGAGCTTCTATACATTGGGCTCTATCTACTTATTTGGGGGGAAGCTTCAAATATCCGTTTCATGCCTGAATGTATTAGCTATATTTTCCACAATGTATGTTAATTTATCCCAAAATTAAGTTTGTGCACTTTCTGTTATTATACTTGTAAAGTTTGTATCATAATTAATATAGAATAAATAAAATACAGGGTGGGTCAACATGACTGAAATATAATAAAATAAATAAACCATTGAATTTAATTTCAAACCAAAACTACATAGTTATCATACACACCTTTTATTGTAACATAATATTATTTGTCTTCCACAAATCTTGTGTAGTTACCGGATGATTTTTGAAAAATATTTAGGATTCATTGAGTTGAAAGTAAGATGATTTTACCTCAGAAGTCAACTGAACACATACTGTATGATTACTAAAACCAAATTGGAATATTAAGTTTTATTTGTTAATATTAATAATAGTATTATTATTATTGGCAAAAACAATCATCTGTTTTTGCGATGAGGCAATATTGATTGTGTGATGTTACTCACCACATGTTTTTATTGAATGTTTAGATGGCAAATGAAATTCATGGAATTTTGTTTGCTAATGTGGAACCTGTAAGTGGGGCCACATATCAAGCAGAAGCAGTTGGAGAAGAATCATTTCTACAAAATGTTGTGTCACCTATTTACGAGGTTATGCATAAGGTAATAAATTTTAATTCCACTTTTTTTTAATTATGTATATGGAAGTTTGGTGAGTTATCGACCACTATGTTCTTACATGGTGACAGGAAGCCATGAGAAATCGAGGTGGCAAAGCAAGTCATTCTTCTTGGAGAAACTATGATGATCTCAACGAATACTTTTGGTAACGCACCTGATTATTTTATTCAAAAGATTAGATTCTATCTGAACTAATTTATTTTTTGTGTTCACAGTTAACATACTATATAAGTTTAAAGAACTAAACATAAACGGAAAGGGCTCGAACAGATAAAAAAAATTAAATCACAGAATTCTTGTATATTATTTGATTGAATGAAACTCAATACAAAAGGTCCTATATATAGGACATAAGGAAATAAGGAAACATAATCAAAGGAAATAAAATATGGAAAACTAAATCAATTTAAATAAATGTTTTGACTTGATTCCTGTAATCTTTCTCTGTCTATCATCCCCCCGCAAGTTGAGGGCGGGGAACGACCTGCAACTTGGACCGTAGAAGTAGAAACCTTTGAGTAGGTAGGGGCTTAGTAAACACATCAGCGAGCTGGTCATGTGTAGAGATGAACTTGACTTGTAGTTTTCCATGAGCCACCTTCTCACGAACAAAATGATAATCACATTCAACGTGCTTCGTCCGAGCATGGAAAACTGGATTAGCAGACAGATACGTGGCACCTAAATTGTCACACCAAAGTGTAGGAGTGACCTTTGAGATAATTCCAAGTTCTCGTAAAAGAGCCTCAAGCCATGTTAATTCAGCAACAGTGTCAGCCAAAGCTTTATATTCAGACTCAGTAGAGGAGCGAGACACTGTACGTTGCTTCCTAGCATTCCATGATATGAGATTGGAGCCCAAATATATAGCAAACCCCCCCGTGGAACGACGATCATCGGGGCAGCCGGCCCAATCAGCATCAGAAAAGGCCCGCAAAGTAGTGTTCCAGTTAACATCAGTAAACGCCTGTAGGGTAGAACCAGAGTCATGGCGGATGAAAAGACCAAAGTGAGAAGTTCCCTTGAGATAGCGTAATATTCTCTTAACAGCGGACCAATGGTTTTCAGTGGGAGTTTGCATATATTGACACACTTTGTTGACAGCAAAGGTGATGTCAGGTCTAGATAAGGAAGCATACTGAAGTGCACCCACTATTTGACGATACTTGGTCGGGTCAGAAAGAAATGGACTATCACTTAGAGTGAGAGTCTGAGAAGCACTCATGGGGGAAGGAACTGGTTTGCAATCTGACAGCCCAGCTTTCTGAATCAAGTCAGAAATGTATTTTTGTTGTGAAAGAATTAAGTTCCTGCCATGACGAATAACCTCAATACCCAAAAAGTAATGCAAGTCCCCTAGGTCTTTGACTGCAAAGGAGGTGCCCAAGTTTGCAATGACATCATTAATAGCATTGGTGTTGTTGCCTGTGACAATAATGTCATCTACATAGACTAAAACATAAACCAATGTTCCACCAGTTTTAAGAATAAAAAGTGATGGATCCGTTTTGGAACCAGTGAAACCCAAATGATGCAAGGTGTGGCTAAGGCGGTCAAACCACGCACGTGGTGCCTGTTTTAGACCATAGAGAGACTTATGCAGGAGGCAGACGTGATCAGGTTTGGATGCATCAGTAAAACCTGGTGGTTGGCGTAAATAAACTGTTTCTTTTAATTCGCCATGAAGAAAAGCATTCTGAACATCAAGTTGGCGTAGAGACCACTGATTTGTTACGGCAAGAGACAATAGAACCCGGATTGTTGTCGCTTTGACAACAGGGCTAAAAGTTTCCTGATAGTCGATACCAGGCTTTTGGTTGAAACCCTTAGCGACTAGTCTCGCCTTATAACGTGTAATTTTACCACTTGCATCCTTTTTAATTCTGTAAACCCATTTAGAATCAATAACATTAGTATTTTTAACATAAGGCACAAGAGACCACGTTCCGTTTCTAACAAGAGCATCAAACTCTTCAGCCATGGCCTGGCGCCATTCGGGATGTTTGTTGGCGACAGTAAAAGAGGAAGGCTCAACAGGAGTTGTAGAATTAGTAGAGACATGATAAGCGGAAGGGTTATAGCGAATGGTGGGTTTGGGATTTTGTCTAAGATTGGGTGGACGAGTGCGAGGTGGTGGGTTAGTGGGGACCGAGGATTGGGAGTCAGCCAAGGGCTGCAGATCAGGGACAGCTGAAGAACGGGACTGAGGAACAGGTTCGGGAACAGGGACAGGTTCGGTTTCAGGTCTGATGACCGGTTCAGTTTCAGGTCTGATGACCGGTTCCATGGCAGAATCAGGAATAGGGTGGGAGGTAAGGCTTGGGTCATGGTTTGGTGTAGGATAGGAGGAGTAATATGGTGAGGAAGTTTCTGGTAAGGTGGGTGGGACAAGTGTGTTGAAAGGGAAAAGTTGCTCGTTAAAACGAACGTGACGAGCAATATAGATGCGGTCGGTTTGTAAGTCTAGGCAACGATACCCATGATGGATTGGACTGTAACCTAGAAAAACGCATGAGATGGACCGAAAATCCATTTTGTGAGGGTTATAAGGGCGTAAATAAGGGAAGCATTCACACCCAAAAACCCGTAAGAATGAGTAATCGGGGGGTCGGTGAAAAAGACATTCAAAGGGAGATTTATTTGAGTTGGTTTTTGAGGGCATGCGATTGATCAGGTAAACCGCTGTTTCAAAAGCAAAGTCCCAAAAACGTTGGGGAGTGTGAGAGTGGGCAAGAAGGGTTAAACCGGTTTCAACAACATGTCTATGCCGGCGTTCGACAATACCATTTTGTTCACTTGTGTGCGGGCACGAGCGTTGGTGAATGATGCCAAGTGAAGAAAGAAATGGTGCAAGGTTACGAAATTCACCCCCCCAATCAGATTGAACACGTTTAAGTTTAGTGTTGAATTGGCGTTCAACCATTTTAACAAACAACTGGAAGGTAGGGAAAACATCAGATTTGTGCTTTAAAGGATAAAACCACATATATCTTGAGTGATGGTCCACACAAAGTAAAAAGAAACGACAACCAGTAAAGGAAATAGAGGGGGCCGGACCCCAAACATCACAATAAACTAAATCCAAAACATTGTTACTACGAAAGTTAGAAAGTTTCAAAGACAATTTGGAGGATTTCCCCATTTGACAAGAAGAACATAATGAAGAAGACAATTTATTTGAGACTGGTAAATTATTATTAGACAAAATAGAATGAAAAACTCGTGCATGGGGGTGCCCGAGTCGTTGATGCCAAATTGTTGAAGGAGCTTTGACTGCTGTGAAGGAGACATGTGGTAGGGACTTCATTTTCAGAAGATAGAGCGAGTAGAGACCGTTATCACTTGGGCCCGTGAGTAGGATGGTATGTGTAGACTCGTCCTTCACAACAAAGAAAGAGGAATGAAATTCAAAAAACACATTATTATCTGAACAAAATTGTTGGACCGATAAGAGATTTTGTTTAAGTTGGGGCACATGAAGTATGTTATTTAGAGTAAAGGTTTTGTTAGGAGAATAAAATTTTGATGAACCGATATGACAAATAGGAAGAGGATTACCATCGCCAACATGAAGAGAATTGCTACCAAAGTATGGTTCAGAGTTATCCAAACTTGTAAGATCAGGAGTACCATGGCCATTTGCACCTGTATCGGGTTTCCAAATGGAGGCTGTTGTAGACCCAGTTTCAGAGAAGGCGGCATAATTTGCTTGAGAAGTATCACGGGCTGAAGTAGACTGATTTGGACATTGAGCAGGAATGTGCCCTATACCGCAACGATTACAGTGACCATATACGGTATTTTGAGTGGATGCCCAAGAGAATTGTGAGTTCCGGTTCTGAGTCTGTGTTCCACGGTATTCATCACGACCTCTGGTATTTGCACCACGTGAGTTTCCACGATAATTTCCACGCCGGTTGTTGCGGGAATTGTTTTGTGAGCGGTTGGAATAATAAGCTTGTGGTTGGAGGCTGGCTTGGTTGATCATAGGGCTGAGTTGGTACCCAAGAAGAGCAGCTTGTTGTTGTAAAGTGGTGAGTGCAGGGCTGTTTTGAGGGAGAGGCAGCAGGCCTGCCGAAGGGGAGGGCAGACCTACTGGTTGGGCAGCAACAGAAAAAGCCTGCAGTGGGTTTGAAACTTTTCGGTTGATCATAAATTCATGGTCACTGAGAAGACCATGTAATTCGTTAAAGGTGATTGGTGGGGAGCGAGCAAGGAGGTTAGCTTTGAGGCCATCGTATTCAGCACGCAGGCCTGAAAGTACTAACATGGTGACATCCTTGTCTTTGAATGGTTCCCCAATGTTGGCTAGAGCTGTGGCATATTCTTGGGCACGGGTGAGATAGGCGGCTGATGTCTCGTCAGGCTTCATCTCTATTTTCAGCAGCTGTGTTTTGAGGGTGTATTCCCTAGACGAGTTGTGTGGTGCATAAGCCCGTTCCAAAGAGAGCCAGAGGTCACGAGAGGTTTCACCTTGAACATGCTGAAAAGAAGATTCAGAGATGGTGGAAATAATGACCATGCGAACATGAGCATCATTCGCGAGCCAATTAGAGTAGCTCGGATTGTCCATCGCTGTTGTGTCGGTAGTGGCAGCAGTTCGTGGTGGAGGGCAGCGTATGGTCCCGTCAACATAGCCAAAGAGGTGATTGGTGACCAAAAAAGGGTGGATCATGTTCTTCCAGAAGCCATAATTTGTAGGGGTAAGTTTAAAGGCAAATTTATGGGAGTTATGTGCTGTTTTCTCAGCAGTGGTGAAGGCACTGATCATTGCCATGGAGCCGGCTGGGTGGTGGTTGTTAATCGGAAAAAAAAGGAGCAGCCTGTTGGTGGCGGCAGAAGGGGAGGGAGGTTAGCCGGCTGTTATGTTTTTAGGGTTAAGAAAGAAAAAAAAAAAAAAGAAGGCTGTGATACCAAATTAAATCACAGAATTCTTGTATATTATTTGATTGAATGAAACTCAATACAAAAGGTCCTATATATAGGACATAAGGAAATAAGGAAACATAATCAAAGGAAATAAAATATGGAAAACTAAATCAATTTAAATAAATGTTTTGACTTGATTCCTGTAATCTTTCTCTGTCTATCAAAAAATCATCCATACTGTATATATAATGAATAAAAGCTTTTATATTGTTCTATTCAAAAGATTAGATTATAACTGCACATATCTGACATGCTAATAAAAAAATACAATCTCTGTAAAAAAGGTGTTCCGGGCCAACCTTACCCAGACCTAGCATACCGTTTTGACTTGTTGTTTGACCTCTTTATTTTGACAACTCTACACCACTGGGAATGGAGTTTGATTTCATGCTAAATTCTAATAAAAACTTTAATATTTCTTTTACAGGTCTGACAAATGCTTTAAACTAGGGTGGCCAATGGACCCCAATTCTGACTTTTTTGTTAGCTCTGACGATAAATTGCTGGAACAACAACCATACCCAGACAAATTGCAGGAAACTATGGTATTAGTTCAACTTGAAAGTTTGCACTTTGCAGTTTCTAGTATTGTTTTTATTCCATGCTAGTATTTAACCGAAAATGCTTGTATAAGCAGCCTTCTGTTTCAAATGATTTCATAATGTTTTTTTGGCAGGAACGCAGCAACGTCATATCTGGAAAGAGGATCCCTAAAACAAATTTTGTTGAAGTGCGAACATTTTTGCACCTTTATAGGAGTTTTGATCGAATGTGGATGTTTCTTATATTAGTTTTTCAGGTATATGTTAACATCATAATGTTTTTATACATGGATTAAATTTATATGCACTTTCCTTTTCTTTTTCAGGCTATGCTAATTATTGCATGGCATGGAGATGGATCAATTTTTGGAATTTTTGATGATGATGTCTTTGAGAATATTCTGAGCATATTCATTACTTCAGCTGTCCTTAACTTTTTTCAAGGTATTTCCCCCCTTTTTATGGTCTTTACCTTTTCATACAGCAAGTTATATGTACACTACCAAAAATGATTTTCATAGAACAAACACTTCTCAATTTTGCAATTTGCCCTAACACCGTGAGGAAAGACAACAAAGACGAAGAGAGGGTATAACTGAATGCTGTTTGTGTTGAAATCAGTTTCGATTGTGTAGAAATCACCTCCCTTTTCCTAGAGATCACAAGTATTAGATAGTATATCAGATTAGGGTTTTGGTAGTATGACTATGAGGCCATGGGCTTAGTTAGGTTTTTAGGGTTCATTGTGATCTCTATATATTGTAACCTAACTATTCAGTAATATCAATTCAGTATTTCTATTATCTTACATGGTATCAGAGCCTTAAGGTTCTGGTTACTTTTTTTTCCCTCCCCCACGCCACCACAAAAATACAAACCCTAGCCGTCACCTCTTCAAGAAAAACCCTAGACAGGGCGGCGTGCCGCCATTGCCGCCGCCCTGTCCGGCCTCCGTTCGTTTTCGTTTTAGTG
Source organism: Ambrosia artemisiifolia (assembly GCA_032199755.1). NCBI lineage: Eukaryota > Viridiplantae > Streptophyta > Magnoliopsida > Asterales > Asteraceae > Ambrosia > Ambrosia artemisiifolia. Next base: position 5,423,208 of record CM063519.1, read on the forward strand.
TTACGTTCACTTTTTTTCTTATTCTCAGTTCTAAATAAATTTTCAAAGGTCAGTTCTAGACATATTCCCGCCGTTGATTATGATCAAGCTGCCGCCACCTCTTTTTTTTATTGATTTCGATTCTCCGTCATGTCGCTCCTTGCCGCCGCTTATTGGACTACTGCCGCGCCGCTTGCAGGAATATGATCCGCCGCCGCGCCGCTATCCACCGCCGCCGCCGCGCCGCATTGGTTGCCTCATATCGGATTACATGATCATTAAATTAGTGGTGGATTTTCATTGAAGATTACGGATTGCAAGATTATGAGATTATGGCAGAAGTTTTGACCGACATTGAAGAACGTTTAATATTATTAGTTTTTTTTATGTTTTTCCAGTCTGAGCTTCTAGTTTCCTTCCGCTCTGACTGCGGGGGAGTATTAGATAGTATATCAGATTAGGGTTTTGGTAGTATGACTATGAGGCCATGGGCTTAGTTAGGTTTTTAGGGTTCATTGTGATCTCTATATATTGTAACCTAACTATTCAGTAATATCAATTCAGTATTTCTATTATCTTACAGCAAGATGGTCAGGAGGGATGCGTTGAAACTTGAAACATGCCTGGTTAAATAAGAGTCAAAATGGGTTAGGGTTGAAACATAACATTTTAAGTATGAGTTACAATGGTGCTGGACTGAAACATGCCCTTTTTATTAAGGGAACGGGTTGGAAGTCACACAGGTGTATTTTAGTGCCGATAACCTTCTGAATCATTTCTTTCAAAAATCTTGATTGCTATTGTAATAATAATTTCTTTGTAATCATAATTGACACATTATTTTGTTAGCGTAGGATTATTATCGTGATATGTTTTGTGGATTGTTTGAAGTCGTATGACATAGCTAACGAGTAAATGTTGATTACAGAAACAGTATTATTACAATAATAATCTAGATTTTGAATAAAATGATTTAGAATGTTGTATGCATTAAGAATACCCTTGTGACTTTTCAACCTGTTCCCCTTCTAACTTTTGATTCCACCCATTTGACCTCTATAAGATAAAACATAATCCAAGTTAACCCTTTTATAAGTAAATGGGTTGAAATTACCATCTCTACATTTTCCTTTTCTTAACTTTCTTTCATGGCCTAAGACCATTTATGTTCTGCAGCTTCTTTAGATACAATCCTTAGCTACAATTCTTGGAGGAGCTTAAAAAATACTCAGATACTTCGGTATCTTCTTAAACTTACTGTTTCCGCCTTTTGGGTAGTGATTCTGCCCATTGGTTATTCAAGATCGGTTACGAACCCAACAGGAGTTGTGAAGTTTTTCAGTAATTTGGGAGGAAATCAAAGGGATCAATCGCTTTATTACTATCTTGTTGCAATTTATTTGACACCAAATGCATTGTCTGCCTTGCTATTTCTGCTCCCACCCTTGCGGAGATATATGGAGCGTTCTAATTGGCGTGTAATTGTTCTTCTGATGTGGTGGGCCCAGGTATTTAACGTCTCTTTTATATGCAAAACATGAATGTATATTAAAGGTGAAAAAAATATACTATTGCAATGACTATCTATTTTATGAGATAAAACGATTTTGGGCGATTTTCTACCCGTTTCGCTTTTAACCAATTATTATACTTTACCCTTTAATCGATGATGAACAAGAATTGCTAAAATGTTCTATTATTGACATTTTACTTATTGACTTCGAAGTTGTGAACTTTTTCAGCCAAAGCTCTATGTTGGAAGAGGCATGCAGGAAGATATGTTTTCCCTTTTAAAGTAAGAATTAAGAGTTAATTGATGTTTGAATATATATGTGTGTGTGCGTGCTTGATTTCTTCTTTAATCATATGACACTCGGCATTTAGGTACACACTGTATTGGATGCTGTTGTTAGTAAGCAAGTTTTCATTCAGCTACTATGTGGAGGTGGGATCTTTTTTCTTTCTTTTTTTTACGTCACACATTTACATATAATGATTTTTTTCTTATAAAAACCACATAACATGGCTGCTAATCATGCCGTACTGTTTTCATGTGCACAACCGCTCACATTTAATGACAAGCTCATAGCTATATGACTGTTTTCTGTAAGTAATTTTTTTGCTCAATATTCATATTTTGATGATAGATATTGCCGTTGGTTGCACCCACAAAAGCAATCATGCAAATGAAAATTAACATATATGACTGGCACGAGTTCTTTCCAAATGGTAAATTATTGTTTTAATCTCCTTTTTGTGATTTTTTTTTAATTAGAACATGATTCATTTTTTTATTCATTTTGTAGTGACTCATAATATTGGTGTTGTTATCGCTATTTGGGCTCCAATTGTCATGGTAAATGTCCTTAGAAATACTTTTTCTTGGGTTTTATGCAACTGATTAAAAATTAGAGATATTGCTGTTCATTTAGGTTTATTTCATGGATGCACAGATATGGTATGCAATATTTGCTACCATATTTGGTGGAATTTATGGTGCATTCAGCCACTTGGGTGAGGTTAGTAATTTCAACATCATTTCTTGTAAGACTGGTAAATTGACAAATTCTTTATTTTGTAACAGAATATTTTCATCTTAGTATCAATTTTCTGCCAATATTTGTTAGATTCGAACACTTGGGATGCTGCGGTCTCGATTTGACTCAGTCCCTTCAGCTTTCTATGAACGCCTTGTACCAATGCAGAAAAATGAACTCGAAAAAAATCCCTTGGTATCTCAATTCTCAACAATATGTTTTCTTTTTTAATTTTACAGCTTTACCCTTCTGTTAATCGAGTTATTACTTATCTTGAAATCATCATAGTACAATTTGATCAGATAAAGGCGTAGCTAGAGGTGGCAAAATGATTGGGTAAAGGCCAAGATGGGTTCAGGCTGAAATGGGAAGTTTTGTAGACATTAAAATAGGCTTGGTTAGGTTTACCTGAAACACTTTCTGTCCAAATTTTTTTATAAATAATTTGCGTGAAAACAGGGTACAAAACTATATCATTACACTAATTGTATAGTTTTCTTAAATAAATTGTTTTGGAGGTTGTATACATTAATAGATATACTTTTGGAGACATTTGACTCGTTTGACCCACTCAATCTATTTGACCTGTCAGCGACAAAACCCAAAATGATCACACCTCTAGTTGGAGGGTTTTTTCCCTCCCTTTTTTAAATTTTATTTTCTATTCTACTTGTTTTAGTCTTAAATTTTCTTGATGGAAAATGGTATGTAGGAAGATGATTCATTGGTAAGAAAGAACATAGCTAAATTTTCACAAGTGTGGAATGAGTTCATATTTTCGATGCGAATGGAGGACTTAATCAGCAACAGGTTTTATCTTCCCCATGTCTCAAATAAAATCGTTGGTTACTTTCTTAAAGCAATCTAATTAATGATCGTTACTTCAATGATATCTTTTATTTGTTAGGGAGAGAGATCTACTCCTTGTACCATATACAACAAGTGTTGTCTCAGTTATCCAATGGCCACCTTTCCTGCTAGCCAGCAAGGTTGAACTCCTCTATAGTTATATAAACTAGTATTTTTATTTTAATTGAATGTGAATCATGCATTGACCCTTTTCTACTTATTAATTTAAGATCCCAATTGCATTAGACATGGCCAAAGATTTCAAAGGGAAGGAGGATGCAGACCTCTTTAAAAAGATCAACAATGATGATTACATGTACTCAGCAATTATTGAGTGTTACCAAACACTAAAGGATATATTGTTGGGTCTTCTTGATGATGAATGGGACGCAAGGTAGGGCCTATGTCTATGCTAGTTTTCTTTACTCACCCGTCATTGAATTTATTATCGACAGTTTGTGTTTCTTCTTTTTGTGTAGGATTATACACCATATATGCCGTGAAATAGATGGTAGCATTCAGCAACGAATGTTCTTAAGTACATTTCGTATGAGTGGATTGCCTTCACTCAGTGATAAGTTGGAGAAATTCTTAAGTCATCTGGTAAGCATTTTATTGTAATAATTAATGAGTTACTATCATTAGCTTTTGAAATTGCAGGCTAATTCTTTTTCTTTTACTCAGTTGGGTGTCTTCCAGCCAACTGGTAATGACAATGTGGAGAGATACACGTCCCAAATTGTTAATGCTCTTCAAGATCTTATGGAGATTATCATACGCGATTTTATGAAAAACGGGCCTGAGTAAGTTTTTGACATGCTTCATATTACAAGGATTTTTATCTCTAGTTACTAGAGATGGCGAGTTTTATTTGTTCATTTTAATTGGGTTCATTTGGGCTGTAATTTATCTGTAATGGGTAGCATGGTTGAAGCTAAAAGATTTCGCTAGAAGGAAGCGGCTCAAATAGTTTGAATTGGGGAAGAATTCTGAAGTGCATCCATATGCTTAAAACCACCAAAATAGCTTTTTTTAACGTTTGATTTTCGTTGTAATAAAATAACTGTTGCAACTTTGTTTAACTTATTAATTATTATTTTTATTTAAAAAATTGATGACAAAAAAGTGTTTATTGGTCGTTACAACCCAAAAAGTACTGTTTTGACATGCACAAAAATTTATTTGTTTTCACCCTTAAACTAACCTACCACATTTGTGTCGTTCCTATTAGCAACTTTTACCTTCTACAATAAGCTTTACTTATATCATGAAATCTATGGCTATTCTAGAGTAGTTGAAAGAGCTTGTTCTGATCGCCAGAACAATGACAAAAAGGAGAGATTTGAAGTCATCAATATCCGACGCATTCAAACTAAATCGTGGAAGGAGAAGGTATAACCTGACACTTTTTTTCCTTTCCAATTTTATACCCCATTTTGTTAATCTGTCGTCTTTCTTAGAAGATGTTCTAGAGAGACAACAGGTTTGCACATGTGTTATTGTTTGAATTCATTTGTAACTATATTTGCATCTCATAATGTAAAATATACAAATCAAAGCCCAAATAATTTCCACATCAGCAATTCTCGCTACATGAAGTGCATGCACTCTATACGGTGCTACCTAAAGGTAGAGGTGGCAATTTCGACCTATTTACTTATGAATGTATTAATTTGGCTTGGTTTTATCACAAACACCCCAATCCAAAACGTTACCTAAACGGGAAACTGAACTAGCCAAAAGGGTTGAAAGTTGTCCAAAGTCTATTTTTAATGCATACAGTCTCCTAAATTTCTTTATTCAAAGATGGAGATTATTATTTTCGTAATATGGCTTTTGTAATCATAATTGACACATTAAGTATTTATATATATTTTCTAAAAATATGGACAAAAGTGTGTTGCTCAACCATCCATTTCAACTTGTTTCTCTATAATTCCCATCTTGGTCCTTTACCCAACCCCTATCTTGCCAACTCTTTCTATAGTAATAGAAGGTGTATATTCTCATATCATGGTGTCTCAGTCTTTTTGGTTTTATGTTACGTCCAAATAATCTTTTATTTGTGCATATAGGTGGTGAGGCTTCATTTGCTTCTCACCGTAAAGGAATCTGCAATTAATGTGCCTATGAATTTAGAGGCCCGCAGGCGTATCACTTTCTTTACAAACTCCTTGTATATGAAAATGCCAAATGCTCCAAAAGTTCACAATATGATGTCATTTAGGTCAGTAATTGGTGTCAGATGATACGTATCATGTAATTTAATTTCAATTAGAGCGTCTACATATTGATGTTTGGATATAAATCTAGATACTTATTATGTGAACTCACATTATTTAAAACAGTGTTCTGACTCCATATTATAAAGAAGATGTTCTATATTCTGAAGAGGAGCTTCATTTGGAAAACGAAGATGGAATTTCAATTTTATTTTATCTTCAGAAGATATATCCAGGTGATTATTGGTCTCATTTGACTGAGATGCTCCTTATTTATGATGATTTGGACTTTTTAATTGTTGATTTTGCATGTAAATAAAATCAGACGAATGGCAAAATTTTGAGGAACGAATTAGAAATCCAAAATTAAAAGCTACCGAAGAAGACAGAAAAGAAGCAATACGCCAATGGGTTTCTTACAGAGGACAGACACTTTCAAGAACAGGTTTAGTTATTTACACTATGTTTCTTGTCATGATTTGTTATATTTTGTAACTTTATTCATAACTCTTTATTTTCAGTTAGAGGAATGATGTACTACAAGGAAGCACTTGAACTTCAATTCTTCCTAGACTCTGCTAAAGACAATGGTTAGTATAATGAAGAGGTGGCAAATTAGGCATGTCTGATGGGTTGAATAATCGGTCAGGACGAGTAACTTTTTAAAACAGATCTAAACAGGATTTCCGTTCTTTTGAACCAACACATATTGACGGAATTGATACTGGATTACTGGTCATTTTTCCAATAAAACAAATCAGGAGGTTATAAGCAATTGAGAACGCTTTGGGTGACTTTTACTCTTTTAGCCTGTTTCCTTTCAGCTAAGTTTTAAACTTATTACCCCTTTGATTTGTTGCAGTTTAAATATTTAAGAAAACCAACTTAACTCGACCCATTTGACCTGTTTCATTTATAGCTAATATAATGATACATAAGACAACCCAAATCAGTCCTATTTCAATAAAACAGCAAAGTTTAGCTAACCACTAGTCTTTCAACTGCAGCAATTTTTACTGGCTACCGAACAGTTGACAAGGCTCACAAAGAACGTGCACAAGCACTGGCAGATTTGAAGTTTACATATGTTGTTTCCTGCCAGATGTATGGTGCCCAGAAGAAATCAAGTGACCATAGAGATAACAGTTGTTATGCCAACATACTTAATCTAATGCTTAAGTAAGTACTTTTACTTTTTTATATTTATTACTTTATTGTTATCGATTGTTGCATGTTATAATTAGATGTTGACTGTTTCAGATATCCATCTTTACGTGTGGCATATATAGACGAGAGAGAGGATACCATCAATGGAATTTCTAAGAAGGTTTACTACTCTGTTCTGGTCAAGGGTGGGGATGAACTAGATGAGGTAACGATAAGTTATAATACAAGTGTTAATTTTCTGATGAACTAAATTTTAATTACTATAATTTTCTATTTGTAATTTAGGAAATATATCGTATCAAGCTTCCTGGTCCACCTACAGAGATCGGTGAAGGAAAACCTGAAAATCAAAATCATGCAATTATTTTCACTCGTGGGGAAGCACTGCAGACTATTGACATGAATCAGGTAACTTCAAACGGGTCAATTTTAGTTTATTTACTGACGAGTGGGTTGATTTGGGTTGTGTTTAATCACACAAGTCAAACAAATTGGAAGTCACCCACAGTCTACTTTTTGCATAAACTGTCCTAAATTGTATTATTCAAATTTCAGATTTTATTGTAATAATAGTGTATTGGTTACTAAAATTATAATAACTCTAAAAAGTAGGAAAAAACTTTTGCTGGTTAACCAACCATACAAATATGACAAGTTAAACCCCGAAATACCAACCTTTTCATCTCTACATGTTACCAACTTATCTGTCATCTTATGTTCAGGATAATTATTTCGAGGAAGCTTTTAAAATGAGAAATGTTTTGGAGGAATTTTATAAAGATCATCGTGGCGAACGTAGACCAACTATACTCGGATTGAGAGAACATATTTTTACTGGAAGGTTGGTGTGTGTGTGCGCGCGCATTATCAAGACAAATGAGAACGGTTTTAATCCCTAAATTTTAACTTCGATTTGCAATTTTTTAGGTGAAAATTCTTTAAAATGTTGTCTTGATTACTTATATGCAAACTGAAAGTTGCCAATTGTAACTTCGATTCACAATTTTGTGAATATGCTAAAAATGTGGAATTGTGGATCAAAGTTACAAATATAGTGAAACAATCCGTTCTCATAGCTTCTCATGGTAAAAAGGCTTCTTACCAGATCTGGGTCACGAACATATACATATTTATGTAGGTTTATGTTTGTACTATCTTTTGTTAATTTACAGTGTCTCATCACTAGCATGGTTCATGTCCAATCAAGAGACAAGTTTTGTGACAATTGGTCAAAGGATTTTGGCTGACCCTCTGAGGTATGATCATTGATTGCCTTGTTCATAAATGCATATATGTGATTCTCTGTATATGATACGTTTTTTTTGTACATTTGATTTTCACAGGGTGCGGTTTCATTATGGTCACCCTGATATATTTGACAGAATCTTCCATATAACAAGAGGTGGTGTAAGTAAAGCTTCAAAGGTTATCAACTTAAGTGAGGACATATTTTCAGGTGAAACCTTGTGAATCAGTAACTGAGGTATTAATGATTTTTTTTTCTGCATAGTTATTTTAATAAGTTTCTTTTAGGTTATAATTCAACTCTGCGTGGGGGATATGTGACACATCATGAATATATTCAAGTTGGAAAAGGTCGCGATGTTGGTATGAATCAAATATCTTTATTTGAAGCCAAAGTTGCAAACGGAAATGGGGAACAGACACTTAGTCGAGATGTTTACCGATTGGGTCGGCGGTTTGACTTCTATAGAATGTTGTCATTCTATTTCACCACAGTTGGTTTCTACTTCAGTAGCATGGTATAGTGAATAAATTAAGTGTTTTTTTAGGATAGTACTATATAAGGAGGCCATTGAAGTTTGAAAACAGTTTCAAAAAGGCCACTGAACTAAAACAAAGGTCAAACCAGGCAACCCAACTTTCAAATTGGTATTGTCTATGCAAAATCCTTTGTAAACTACCATTTTACCCTTCAATTTAACTCAAAGTAGCTCTTAAATCCAAAGTAATACAAAGAGGGGCTGTCTTTGCAAAGTTTAAAAAACTCAACTGACCTCTAATGTGGAATTATAAATATAAAATAATGCATTTAAAACCAAGTCTAAACAGCCCTTCCCAAGTTTCGTTTTTTCGTTGTTCATTAAGCTTGCTCAATGTTTTAACCTCCAAAGTTTATTTTTTAATGTTTTGACCACTAACCACTTCCCAATCAGGATAATCTTAGTCATTACGACTGGATTAAGTAATATGAAAGCTTCATACAAAATCCAAGGTATTTTTACAAAAAAAACTCAAGTCAACTCTCATCGTGGATTGCAAATTAAAATAACACATGTAAACCAAGTCTAGACTACCTCTCCCGCTGTTTCTTAATGTTTTACACAAAATGTTCTTAATGTTTTAACCAAGTTCCCTATTTGTTTTGATCACCAAAGTCCAAACATTCCACAGTCACAGTTATTTTATCATTTTAACAGATCAGTTGAAAACTGGGTTGCTTCAGTGACCTTTTTCTTACCCATTGATCTATTTGAAACTGTCTTTGCATACAATTCCTACTTATAATTACTTCTAGATTTTATATTTTGTTACACAAAATTAATCATTGCATTTAATGATTCTTGCGTTCCAGATTACTGTACTTGTGGTGTACGCATTCCTATACGGACGAACATATATGGTTTTAAGTGGGCTCGAAAAGAAAATCATGGAGAATGCAACTGTTGATGGCAACCGAGCTTTAGAACAAGCTTTAGCCTCACAATCCGTTTTTCAGCTGGGGCTAATTTTGATACTTCCAATGGCAATGGAAGTAGGTTTAGAGAGTGGATTTAGGCGGGCCCTGGGTGATTTCATAATAATGCAACTTCAGTTAGCCTTTGTATTTTTCACTTTCCAACTTGGAACCAAAGTGCATTATTATGGAAAAACAATTTTACATGGGGGTTCAAAATACAGAGCTACGGGTCGCGGATTTGTTATTTTCCATGCCAAATTTACAGATAATTACAGATTATATTCAAGAAGTCATTTTGTGAAGGGGATTGAGTTGGGTATGTTATTGGTTATATATCAAGTTTATGGGGAATCATACCGGAGTTCTGAATTATATCTGTTTATTACTTTTTCCATATGGTCTTTGGTTTCATCATGGTTGTTTGCTCCTTTTATTTTTAATCCTTCTGGATTTGATTGGCAAAAAACGGTTGAAGATTGGACTGACTGGAAACGATGGATGGGTAATCGTGGTGGGATTGGAATCGCACAGGATAAAAGTTGGGAATCATGGTGGGGTTATGAACAAGAGCATTTAAAACATACAACTATAAGAGGGAGAATTATGGAAATTATACTCGCTTTACGATTTTTCATTTATCAGTATGGACTTGTGTATCACCTTAATATAGCTCGTGGCAGCAGAAGCATACTGGTATTTTGAAATTTTTCTGTATTCCCATTATGCCCTTTTGTTTATTAAATATCTTTGTGAAATGTGCTCATAATTTTACATTGAAATTTTCTGTTTGTAGGTTTATGGACTTTCTTGGTTGGTTATGATAACTGCTCTTCTTGGCCTGAAGGTATGTATCATCGTAGTATGTATTTATTTAGTTTAAAGGTGGCAAATGGGCGGATCAGGAAATGGGTCACATGTCAAAATTCAAATAAGTAGTTTTTGTTATCGGTCATGACAGGTCAGCCAACCTGAAACTCTGTCCAATAAATAAATAACTTTTCTGTAAGTAGTTTGTTTGTTGAACATGATTACCAAACTACATTATTCCAACTTAACAATTTATGGGTTTGTAGCCAACGTCTGACCCATTTCCTTTTTAACTTTAAAATTGATATTGTCTGTTTGACATTGACCCGTTCATAAGTAAATGGTTCCAAACACATATTTCCTGACTTATAATTTTGCTGGTGATAATCTTTTTTTGTCCCGTGTATTTTACTAGATGGTCTCAATGGGTAGACGAAGATTTGGGACTGATTTTCAGCTTATGTTTAGGATCTTAAAGGCTCTTCTGTTCCTAGGATTCTTATCAACTGTGACCGTCTTATTTGTTGTATGTGGGCTCACTTTCAGCGACATATTTGCTGCTTTACTTGCCTTCTTGCCAACAGGCTGGGCCTTTCTCCTGGTAAGTTTCAAGCTCCATTGTTTTAAAAGGTGGCAACTTTCACCTATCTAATATACAAACGGGTCGACTTAGGATATATTTTATCTCTTAACTGCTCAAAGTCTCAAACTCATAAATATATAAAAAAAAAAAATACGCGAGCTAATAAAAGGAACTGGTCAAATGGTTTAAACGTCACCCAACTAGCATTTTTAATACGTAAAATCTCCTTAAATCTGTTTTTTCAAACAATTAGATTATTTTTTAGTATTCATTAAGCTTTTAGTTATAAAGTGCTTATGCTCTTATTGGCATTATGATAGTTTAGGTGGTATATGTATATGTAAGTAATATCTGACTATGTATATAGAACTATATAATCCTATTATGTCGACAATCAATATACAATACCTTTTATGGTTTAAATCTGGTCAATTCAACATGGCCGTGGCTTGATCCATACCAAAACTTGCATGTTTTAACCTTGAATTGACATGTAATTCAAGGGTCTAGTTTGCCACATCTACTTAACCTGTACTAACCAATATATATTAACAATATCTGTGTTTGCTAATGTTGGTTTATGGTGGCTGTGAAGATTGGTCAAGCATGCAAACCATGTGTGAAAGCTATAGGACTATGGGACTCCATAATGGAGATGGGGCGCGCATACGAGTGTGTGCTGGGGCTGGTAGTATTTATGCCAATTGTTATATTATCATGGTTCCCATTTGTATCTGAGTTCCAGACAAGGCTTTTGTTTAATCAAGCATTCAGCAGAGGCTTGCAGATTTCAATGATCCTTGCAGGGAAGAAAGACACGACTACGTCTGCTGGAACATAATTTTGGTTTACTTGTAAATTGTAATTATTAGAATATACTTGCTATACAATAACATCTTTCGTTCAGTTTAACATCTTAAGTGTTTTTTTATAAATGCAATTACTTTCACTTTGTGTTCTTGGGCTACTTATTAGGCTGTGTGTTGTGGACACGCGAGCGACCAGGCGCTAGCAGCCACAACAGCCCCACGCTCACCCCCAGCCACAACAGCCCCACGCTAACCTGACACGAGCGAGCCAACGCGGGCAGGCTCACGGTGGCTCACGACGCGAATAAAGGAATTTGTAAGTTGTGGTCGTGCCGGTGCTCACCCTTAGCCACAACAGCCTGGCGTGACCAGGTTACTTGAGAATCACGTCGGTGACTGCGTTGGCTCGCTTGCGTGTCCACAACACACAGTCTTATAGTGGTGCTCACGTATGGTCCAGTCGATTTTGATGAAAAATAAATTTGTTTTTTGAAGAAAACTGAATTGTTAACTACGGTTTCAGGGAGCGGCCAACAAACCGGCCGGGTTGGGTGGGCCGAGACTGGGTTCCTTTCAGCAGTTTGATGGTTTCAACCAAAGGAAACCAAAACTCGCCTTCAAATTATACAAGAAACCATTAAAGTAATAAAATTATCATTAAAAACATGATCCCTCATGGTTTGAGAATCAAGGCTTAACCATACCTACATAGATAAAAGCAAACCATTCATCCTTGTCTTATTATTAGAATATAATTAAATATGATGATAAAACTAATCTCAAAAAACTTCAACAAATATATTTCTACTCAAGATCAACCACAAAACAGAACCCTAGCTACTGTTTGTACAATTTACCATATTAATTACCTACGGCGAGATGCCCTCGGGTCCATGTTTGAGGGTGCACCGGGGACCACAGGGGTTCCTACACCATACGGCGCCATGTGTGGTGATGGTACAAGATTAACAGGTGTTCCAACTACTGGCTGGCCCATAGCGGTTCCACCATACATGTTGGCCGTTGGTGATTTGCTCGACTTACCAGGAGAACTGTTTGTTGGCGGTTGGGGAACCGCCACGTCAGCATTGTTGACACTGGTGATGTCATGGATGCTTGACCGCCGTCTATCTTTGTTCATGGAGTTTAAACGAATGAAGTATTTCTGTGCATGGCTTGCGACTTGAGTTGGGGTGCGGGTCACCACAAAGTTTCGGGATATACTTCGCCAGTCACCTTTTCCATATTTCTCCAAACCAAGAAGAAATAATCTGCAAAAATTGCCAAATTAATATTGGAAGTATTTAACACGAGCAGATCAAGTGCAGTCACTTGAGGTGTCAGTCTCAGCTTATGAACAGGTCAGTACGGACTATGCTTCATCTCTAACGGGTCAAAAATCACCCAGAGTGTATTTTAAAAGCATAAAACTTCCTAATAATTTTACTCAAATAGTAAAATCGTTAACAATTTTTTTACAATCAAGCTAGATACTAACTGTTATTAAACTTTCGGCCATAAAATCTTTTGGATCAACCCAACCCAGCACCTGCAAATTTCGCTACATCTAACTCTTGACTCTTGTACTTTTTCAGCTTTTGAGAAGGAAGAACTCACACGCTATTATTTACCTACGAAGTCATCACTACCCTTGGTTTGAGGCGTGAGACACTCAAGGTGATAAGGAAAACGCCTCAGGGCCTTGAGGCGAAGCTTCATGAGATCTGGGTCACAATTGGTCAACATTGATAAAGACTGGGGTAATACGTAGAAACAACCAAAGGGATGAAAAGATGAATGTTTTACATGCTGAAAAGGGCCGGGATGTAAAAAAATGAGACATGTTTGGCTTTCCGCCGTACATGAGGCTTATTCGTTGTTTGGTTGTACATAGAGCTACATCTTGTCGTCTCACGTACGTGAAGCTCTCGCCTCATGCCTCATGCCAAGCCGAGGCCTAAATGCCTAGGAGTGCCTCACACTTTTTAAAACCAAGTCACTAACAAAAACTTAATGATTTAATTGATGAAAAAATATTTTAAGGCAACCCCATAAATTAACTTAGAAACTCCCTAAGATCAACAAAGTCACAAAAATAAATAAAATAACTTAAATAAACCGATAAATAAGAAAAATATAAAACCTGTGTTCCTCCTCAGTCCAAGCAATCCCTTTGCGACGTTCTTGCTCCGACTTTGACCCCTTACCTCCATGATTCGACTCACTGACATTTTGACCAGCATTTCCACCCTTCTTATTGCTCCCGCCATCGCCAGCCTGGCTTTCGGAGTCATCCAAAGAAGAACTATATACAGGCAGAGGAACAACACCAGAATCTATCCGTTCCAAATCCTCAAGTAACAACTCATAATGTTCCTTAATTTCTTCAACCGACTTATCCCCGGGAACCTCCGCAGCTATTTTCTCCCACCGATCCTCAGCATCTTCATCCGGATAAGTAACGAGTGCATTTTCAAAAGCAATATCCTGCTCTCTAGACCACACTGAATCTTTGACCTTCTTATCAGTCATTATCTTTTTAACTTCCTAAACCTAATTCAACTCTCCCTAACTTAATAAGTTAATATATTAAAAAGATCTTAGTTATCGGCTTATCGCTCTTTTACTAAATTAGTTATACTTGTTCAACATCAATGCAGCCTATAAGACAACCATCATACTTCATGATAATAATCCAATTCCTCATGTAAAGCCCTGACCACTCCTAAAAAAATCAAGTCAATATACAAAATTAATACATTAACAATAACAAGAATAAGCTAGAGGCATAATTCAACAGAAAATTAGGGTTTTAAATTATCTCCTAAGTCCTAACTAAAAACAAAATTCATCTACCCCCCCCCCCCCCACAAAAAAAAAAAAAAAAAAAAAAAAGAGGGTATGATTCAACAAAAAATAGGGTTTTAAATTGTGTCCTAACTAAAACCAACATCATCTAACCAAACAAACAATTCCCAAAAAATAAAAAAATTCAAGATTCAATGAACAAATTTGTACAAAAAAAAAGATCTATGATTGAAAAATAGAAACTTTGACCTACCCATGTGTTCTTTCTTTTTTTAGAATCTAAAAAAAAGCATCAAACAGAGCAACACAGCTGACTGATACTAAATCAAGAAAAAAATAAAAAGATTTGTAGAACAGATTAAATAAAGGAAGTAGGAAGAAGGAAATACTTACTACGAGGTGAATAGATGTGTTGTGTTCATGAAAGAAGTCTCAATGGAACAGCAAAGGGTCGAGATTATTATTGTTATTATTATTAAACCCTAAAAAAAGTTGATTGAAATGTTTGTTGGTGGCGAAATAAGGAGGAGGCGGTGGATCCAAATATATTAATATTAATAATATTATATTTTATTATTATATACTCGTAAATATTTTTTTTATATATATATAATCATATTATTGTTGCAGTAAAAAGGTAGAAGATTGCTGACGACAGAGTGACCCTACCAACAACTCGATTTGGGTATATCAGATATTATATAATTTTTTTTTTAACCTTGCAATCTTTGTATATTTTTCTGTATTCATTCACGTCCTGGACTAAAGTGACTGTCACACAAAATATCTAAACCAAACAATAACTAAATCTAATTTAAAAAAAATTTAAAAACAAGGACGTAGATAAGCACGCTAAAGCTTGTGCAGAGAACCAACATGTATTTGTCCCCTTGGCCTTTGATACCTTTGGCTCTCTGGCACTAGAAGCTATTCGTTTCTTAACCAGGGTCCAAAGAGTTATCCACAACAATAGCTCCAATGGGGCAAGGGTTTGTATTTAGTAGACTAGGATTTGCAATTCAAAAAGGAGTGGCAGCACAACTTGTTGTGCGTCTACCTTCTATTTTAACGTAACTTGACAAGTTTTGGAAATAAAAGCTCAAAGTTCATCTTAAAAAAAAAGAAAAAAAAAACAAGAAAAAGCAAGACTTGATTGGTAAAAAGGGTGGACGCCATATGTCAAGTGCTTACTTACAGCCTGCTGATTGAATAGCGGAACGGGGCTTTGGTGCCCCTCATTAACAAAAGTTAGTGGTGTTTAACACCCCGATGCTAATTTGGTGTAGGGTGTTTATCCACTACAAATAGTCTCACATTTGATTGATTGATGTATGTTAAAGAAATCTCTAAATCAAAGGGATTACATTAACAATTTTATTGCTTTTCATTTTTATTAAGATAACACTAATAACTTTTATGTTATTATTTTAAAAAAAAAATACCATAAACCATATGCTCTTCATCTAAACGTAATTTTTTTAATATACATTTTCATTCTTATTCACATGATTAAGATTGTTATTTTCCTATATTGTAGTACATTAAAAAAAATTAAAAAAAAATAATAATTTTTATGTTACATCATAAGACACATTTTATCACTTCATATTAGATTTGTTTATCCTGAAAAGCTTCAGGATGACAAAATTACACGGATGGTGCCTGTGGTTTTCATGTAATAACGCCTTAAGGTACTAAGCAACTTTTTTAACTTCTTTAGGGCCCATGGTTTAGTTTTTTGTAACGAAAATGGGTATATATGTTTATTTTTGTAACAATGTTGGGTACTAATACTAACTATCGTTAAATTTTCTGTTAACTTTAGTTAAAGTGATTAAAATGCCTTTTTTATAAACTAGAGGGGCCATTATGTAATAAACTTCATTTACAAAACCCTTAGTACCCAAACATGAAACTTTAGAGAAACCACATGGACTAACTATGTAATTAACTCATTATTTTATTAAATGTATTTATTTTTAAGATTTATAATTAAATAAGGAATATTTAATTAAAACATATTGTTTTATTAAATATATTTATCCAATTATTTATAAAAATAAATCCAAGTTATTAGATTAATAGTTGTAACCATAAAGAAAACATTTAACTTAATGTTGGATGGACTTGTGTTATGGTTACAACTATTAATCTAATAACTTGGATTTAACTTATAAAAATGTTTTCTTTATGTGATTGAATTAAGTGTTATTTTTGGCAAAAAAGAAGCAAACCCAATTCAAGAAAATTAAAAAAGATAGAAACAAACAGAAATTGAATTTTTATAAATAAAAAAAAGAAAGATTTTTTTTCTTCTTCAAAAACTGGTGGGCTTGGTAGGTTGGACCTATAAGGTAAATACACTTCTAAAATATATTTATCCCATTATTTATAAAAATAAATACACTTCTAAGATAGATAAAACGTTCTAAATGTTATTAATTTACTTATGGATTTTAATGAAATTCAAAAGTGATTTTTACCTTGTAGGTCCAAACCTAACAAGCCCACCAGTTCTTGAAGAAGAAAAAAAATCTTTCTTTTTCTTACTTATAAAAATTCAACTTCTGTTTGTTTCTGTCTTTTTTAATTTTCTTGAATTGGGTTTGCTTCTTTTTTGCCAAAAATAACACTTAATTCAATCACATAAAGAAAACATTTTTATAAGTTAAATCCAAGTTATTAGATTAATAGTTGTAACCATAACACAAGTTCATCCAACATTAAGTTAAATGTTTTCTTTATGGTTACAACTATTAATCTAATAACTTGGATTTATTTTTATAAATAATGAGCTAAATATATTTAATAAAACAATGTTTTAATTAAATATTCCTTATTTAATTATAAATCTTAAAAATAAATACATTTAATAAAATAATGAGTTAATTACATTATTAGTCCCTGTGGTTTATCTAAAGTTTCATGTTTGGGTACTAAAGGTTTTGTAAATGAAGTTTAATACATAATGGCCCCTCTAGTTTATAAAAAGGCATTTTAATCACTTTAACTAAAGTTAACAGAAAATTTAACGATAGTTAGTATTAGTACCCAACATTGTTACAAAAACAAACCTTAATACCCATTTTCGTTACAAAAACTAAACCATGGGCCCTAAAGAAGTTAAAAAAGTTGCTTAGTACCTTAAGACGTTATTAAATGAAAACCACAGGCACCATCCGTGTAATTTTGTCCTTCAGGATATAATCTAGTGTTATTATAAACAAATAGATGCCTAGATTCAATAATACAACGATGGTTGTGATAACAGCAAACAAAGCAAAACTATGGTGGAAAACTGATCTATTTTAGAATTCTTTACTCAAACACATTATACAAACATGCTCATCAAGTATCAACTGTACAAACAATCACCGAGTGCCGTCCTTGATGATATAGTGCCCTGATAATCGCCCAAGTCCCAACTATATTACAAACCGGTTGCCTTTGTCTATTTCACAATTAAGAGATGTGATAAAAGGGAACTAGAAAACTGAATCGTCACCAATGGGGTGGTGGTCCATTGGCAAAGACAAAGTCTTTAAAACACCTAGGTTGTGGGAGGACTTGGGTTCAAGTCCCAAAGACCACAGAATTAAAAAAGAAATTAACCTTTCAAAAAAAAGAAAACGTCGTCGATCACAATTCCTTAAATCTTAAATTCACATATTCCTTGGCTCTCGCCCGCATTTTGTACTTTGCCGCTTCCTCATTTTTATTTTTAATTAGTTTTAAATTTTAATAGCTTAATTTGTATAATGGGTTAAGTTTTAAAATGTTATATATTGTATTCTTCAGTTTTTAAAAATATTTCAATATATAAAAATAAAACATTGGGCCCCGTAAA
The DNA here is from genome assembly GCA_032199755.1 of Ambrosia artemisiifolia. Lineage (NCBI taxonomy): Eukaryota > Viridiplantae > Streptophyta > Magnoliopsida > Asterales > Asteraceae > Ambrosia > Ambrosia artemisiifolia. The sequence goes on from CM063519.1 coordinate 5,441,517, forward strand.
AACACGTATTCTGCAGTCACACTTTCTGTACCTCACTATAGACCGTCGTGTGTATAAAAATAAAGAGTTTTAAATGTGTTGAACTGAGTGTGAATTTTCAACATGACGTGTTAATTTAATTTAACATGTTTTAACTATTTCAATATGTTGTTTTATTTGTGCCTATATATGTTTAGGTTTATTTCAACATGGTGTTTTAATTATTAAAATATGAGTTTTTATTTGCGTAGTTAACTTTTTTTATGCACCCCTTAGGACAAATAGTGTTTCTTGGTGACTTCTTACACTTTTTAGAGATATTTACACTTTCAGCATAACTCGCCCCATAACTATAAATAATAAATGTAAGGACATGATCGAGTAACAGAAGTTAGGATACGAAGTCTGCGAATAACTAGCATAATCATGCTACACGTATTTGAACTAGTGTAAGCATGATTATGCTACAGTTTACAAGCAGTGTAATATTTTTAAAGGAAAATGTCAGCATGATTTTTCCCTTTACTTTGTACCGTTCACATGCTAATTTGTATATGTATTTGATACACACTATAAAAATATACATAAATATAAATACACACTAAGAATTAAGTTTTGAATTAAAGGTTTGATAACAACTTCAAAAGGTATTTTGAATTTCAAAATTTAATATCTTTTTTACTTTTAACAGTAACTTTATGAAAATATTCGTTTTTGCCAAGAAGAAAAAGGGAAGTAATTAATTATACATACAATTATTTTTGTTGAACTTTTATTGTAGAGAGAGGCTAACGTACAAAGTTTCTTAACGTACAAAGTGTAAGAAGCATTCTCAGCCATTAGATTTAGGCGGTGGTAAGATGGTAATTAACAATCCTAATCATTTGGGTTAATCTAACCAAGGGTAAATTAGGAAAAACACGTTTAAATTTCTGTGAAATCATAACAACAGACATAATCGATGCAAAAATTTTCAACGATTGAACCTGATTTTTCATTGTTTTCAACTCGATTAAACGTTCAGAATGATTAAACAATCAAAAACATTCGATTACAAACAAAATCAAAATGTATTTGCAGAAATAGAAAAAAACAGAGTATGAAAATTCAATTGATAAAATTAGTAGAATCATATTCAAAAATCACCATCAATGCATGTATTATTCACAGAAACGAACGATGTTGATAATAAAAGAAGAATTAAAGAAAAAAATGGCTTTCAAAAAAGTTTCAGACGCGAAGATCAGAAACTGTTAAACAGAAAATCATAAAACGCATTTGGTTTTTTATAAAACGCATTTGGTTTTTTATAAAACGCATTTGATTTTTTTATAAAACGCATTTGGTTTTTTAAACACTATTTAAACTGGTTTTTACAAAAACGCACTTGGATTTTTTATAAAACGCACTTGGTTTTTGTAAAACGCACTTGGTTTTGTAAAACGCATTTGGTTTTTTGTAAAACGCACTTGTATTTTGTAAAACGCATTTGGTTTTGTAAAAAGCATTTAGTATAAATAAAAACTCACATTTTCCTCACTTTTCCCCCTATTTTTGTAACACCCCAAACTCTCATTTTGCCTAAATACGCCAATAGGCGTAATCGATAAAAAAAAACAAAGCGAGTTTAATGGTGGATGTTTTTAACCACCGAATAAAAAACGAGGCTATACCCTTTACCGGAGACTAATCTAGTTAATGTTATAATCTAAAAAAAAAAATAATGAAATCGAGACTAAACCTGAGGGGCTAAATATGACAGTTAAGCAAAGTTGTGATAAAAGGGGGTTAAAATGAAAAAGTGTGTGAAGACACACACTTCACATCGATCATCACACCTCCAAAAACACACACATAAGAGCTCCATCCAATTCAGCCCTAAATCATGCCAAAAATCGACGGTTTTTCTTAATGCATGATGAAATTCATGATCATCTAGTGTTCTAAACATCCTAAGGTAACTCTAGATCCTTTTAAATCATCCAAATCCGTGGTGTATGGAAGATGATGATTTTAGGGTTTTTGTAAAAACGTGATTTCTTAGCTTCTATAGACTTCTATGTGTTAGTAGACCCCAAGGAAGCTATAAAACGTGGTAAATCATTATATGTTGTTGAATCATGTGAAATTATGATTATTTGTATGTGTAAGTAGTGGGTTTTTACCCTAATCATGAAATACACTAGTATGTGGAATAATCTTGCAAATTCTATGTGATTAGTATCATGTATGTGAGCTAAATGATGGAATGATCATGTACAAAGGGTTAGCTAAGCCATGGTGGAATCTAGAAAGCATTGAACACCTAGAATTAACATGATGAAAATAGTGCATATGATGCGTTCGATAAAATGCTTGAATGAGGAAATAAATGTGTAAACATGTATGAACATGAATACTTAATATGTGATGTTGAGCTAGAGGTAAAACGAATACATGAATGCCATGGATAATGAAATAAATCCATATTATGTATTCTAACAAAAACAAGGTTTGACATGTCCCTAAGTTAGGTACGAGAACTAGGGAGCAAGCGGGTCAAACGGATGCAAACTCAATGCGTATGGAAACATGAACGGATATGAGGTAAGTTCTACTTACACTATTAGACTATGACATGGATTAAGTGTTATATATTGGTATTAAGTGTGTACTAAAGACAAACCCCAAGGGGTGAAATTCATTAAGTGGGTCGATTTATGTGGACTCACAATAAATCAAGGTTTATGAGATTAATTGAAACCATGAGTGGTGACCGAATTGTGAAATTCATCAAACGGGTCAATTAATAATGCCATGTAAGAAATGGTGTTTTAATCCAAAATGGGTCACTAAAATCATTTGAATGAAGTTGTTAAGTATGTTGTTAAATGGTTCAAGTTTGTGACACTTGAACCATAGATAAAAGCTTGAATAACTTACTATAATGAACTATGAGTCTAAACGGGTCAAATGGTGATGTCCTCACCATGTGAGTCTAATACTTGATGCTTGTATTTCAAGCATTAAGATCCATGAGGTTAAACGGATCAAATGTCAAAGTATTAGCATTTGAGTTCCGAGAAATTAATGCGTTTATTTAGAAAGCAAGCAGGTAAATGCACTTGTGCGTGCACGCTTGATGCAAAGAATCATGGAGGATAAGCACAAGGTATGAGAATGGGTCAACACTACCGGGTAAGTCCGTAGTATAAAATATAACCGTGGATGAAGATATATGTTAAGGAAACAACTCACATGAAGTGTGGGTGCCAAATAGGTAAGTTATTTTCATAACTATGTCTAATGCGCACTAATGCGCTTAATATTGATCAAATTGGGAATAATCATATGAAATGGTGAAAATCTAAGTCCGTAAGGACTTAGAAGTTTTTAAACAAATCATGGAGTCAAAAACAATGGTTATGAATCAAGAAGTGTCGCCACGGATGGCCAAATTGAATGATTTGGCTATAAAGGGCATTTTGGGAATTATAAAGGATTCACTAAAGGTTAAAACCATAGAAACGAGATTATAATGAACAAATCGTACAGACGCTTTGGTTGATCATGTGTCTAATTTGACAACATTAACTATATGCATTTTGTGTGTGTAAATAGTGCCTTGTTTGATTTAAGGCCTTAATGGGTCAAATTGGGTAAAAGTCGCCATAAACATTCAAAACTAAGAACCGGATCATGGCGACATAAACCGGACCATAATTTCAGTCAAACAAAGGTTTATTTAGTCGGCAAGTCATTACTTAGGCTTCGGGAATCATCAAATGCAGTTGCGATATGATTCCCATGCTTAAAAGTCACCAAACAAACATCAGAGGCTTCGCGCGGCCGCTCACAGGGCTCGCGCGGCCGCTCACAGCACACAGCGAATTGAAAAAAATGATCAGAAGCTTCGCGCGGCCGCGCGATAAAAGCGACCGGCCGCGCGCTTTGACCTGCATGTCAGCGCGATCTTTAAAATTCAATATAAAATCGTAGAAAAATCGTTATGAGGTGTTCCTTATATGCCTGGAAAGCTCTCGGAGCGTAGAACAATTCTCATTTGAAAGTCGAAGTCGGATTTTGGGTTTTAGAAGGGGTAAAAGCGATCCGAACAGCTGCTGCGCAAAAGTCGCAGTAGTTTGTTCTCCTGAATAAGGGCCGTTTGGCCTGGTTCGTTCCGTTTCGACGTGTAACGACTCCCATACTAGTTTAATTGTATTATTGACAACCCACTAACCATTCTTTGGGTGGTGGTGCTAGGTAAACATTTGATGGACGTCCCGGAGCAAGGATCAAGTCACGAGAAGAACTTAACACGCCCGAACACTCATCAAGCTTCCGCAATAGAATTCAAGGAACTCCCGTTAAAACGCTAAATCTTAGAGTATGTTTTAACTACTAAAACGTAAAAATTTGTGGGAATCAAATATGTATTTGATCTTAATGGTTTGAGTTTATAATAAATATCAAAGTTTTAATCGGGAGTGGTTTAAGTAAGGTCAAAACCCGTAAGATTAGACGTTAATCACGTGATTACGGGTTAGGGTCTTACAAGTGGTATCAGAGCCATAGGTTTGAGGGATCCGAGTGTCGGGAAAGATACTTGGACTCAAACCGTGCACTCAAAGTGTTGGAGGGTGTTCGGTTCGAGACTTGATCGAGGAATCCGGTAAGTAATACCTATAATAAACATCCGTTTTGATCGGAAATTATTATAGGTAATGAATAGTGATATCGTGTAGATACACGCTATCTCAAAAGCTTGATAAGGAAATGATTAGGTACTCATGGGGCCTATCCAAAAGATTGATTCGGGCAACGATAATCTCGTATAACAAGAATTCTAACATCACTATTGCAGTGATGCATACTAATACTGAAATGACATGTTACTAATTAATTGAAATTATAAATGTGACAGGGATGATAACATCTTATTTGATCGAGAGAGGATCAAATGATTCACCAAACGAGGTTGTAGAGGTTTCGGGAGCACGGCTGACAGCATGCTCACTAAGGACCAAGTCAAGTAACGACTCGGGCTAATGGATCAGTAACGAAAGGGAACACGGGAGCAAGTATCAAACAGGTACATGCTCGAAACCATAGTAGGTGCATTAGTATGCAATTATCACCTGAAGAGTGGTAATTGCATATGCAAGCAATAGGAAAAATGTGAAAGGTGCATAGTTCACAATAATGAACGATCAATGCACAAACTTAACTTGAACATCGAGACCGGGTTGGGGGTAATCATCCCAAACTAATGTTTAGAAAGGCGTTGTGATCATACCAACGAGTGTGATCACACAAAGCTTATTAATTTGAAAACGCATCGCTTTTTCTTAATGAATAAAGGTAAAAACCTAACATTGAATAATTTATCAAGGAGGGGTTTTACCAAATAAAATAGGGGGCACAAGCATGAGCTGAAAATTTGTTTGCATAGGGTGTGATGCCTTAATTGTAATAAGTCCGTGCGTACCATATGCGAATTACTTACCCTGGCCAGGTAAGTGTTAAACATATGATACCATGGGTTTCTTATGATTAATACATATACAACCTATGTAACAAAGGCTTAGTAAGTGTGAGGTGCCGGGGGATTTTGGACGTAGTCCACTGTCTAACACGGCAGGGATGCGATCCATGCAAGACCTTGAGCGAGGCACCAGCTAGAATACGCTGGGCTAGCAAAGAGGACAACAAACCAGAGCGTTTGGACGTAGTCCACTGTCTAACACGGCAGGGATGCGAACCATGCCAGACCTTGAGCGAGGCACCAGCTAGAATACGCTGGGCTAGCAAAGAGGACAACAAACTGGAGCGTTTGGACGTAGTCCACTGTCTAACACAGCAGGGATGTGAACCATGCAAGACCTTGAGCGAGGCACCAGCTTATACGCTGGGCTAGCAAAACGGGCAATATACGATACAAGTTATCCTGGGTTGATACAAAGATTGACTTGAACCTTAATCAAGGATTAGTCATAAAGAGATTCAGTTTTGAAATAGACTTGAACCATAATCAAGGTTGAGTCATAAATAGATTTAGCTTGAAAACCGACTTGGACCTTAATCAAGGTTAAGTCATAACTAAACTCAGACTTTTATAGAAGGTTAAATTCATAAAGAGGGACTTGAACCTTAATCAAGGGTTGAGTCAAAATCACATTCGGGTAAGTCGTGAATCTCCGGATTATGACATAAACAGCGGGATTGGGCCGTGATAAATCAGTAATTCTTTCAACCCTCGGGTTAAGGATGAAAAAGGGTGTAAACTGAAAAAACATTAGATTGTATCGTTGGTACAATTTAAAGCAAATTATGATAATCGGATTGTGTAGTTATTACAATCTGATGCAAACCGTGATAATAAGAGATTAGTCGATACAATACGTTGTAATGATGAATCAACACCAGGTTTTATAAAAAGGAAACCGACCTCAATTTATATTGAGATCGGTAATTAGAAAGAGGACTTTTAGAAACTAAGCGTTCTAAATATATATAAACGATTTGAAATCTAAAACTCAAAAGTCTTTAAACGGGTCGGTTGGGGCGATGACCACCAATCGAGTTAGCAAACGGGAACTTGGGTAAACCAAATAAATGGCAAATTCTTAAAATAGGGATTAGCCAAACAAAGGAAAATGTTAGTGTAAAGCAAGGTTTGTTTATAACATTATAGCAAACCAAGAAGAAACGAGGGCTGGATCCGGGGATGAATCCAAGAAGCTAGAAAACGGCTATGTTAAAAAGCCGGGTTAGTCTTGGAAACCAAGACAAATTACTTGTTAGAAATAGACGCATAGACATGTATGCATATGCATGCTACAATCGAGTATTGCAGCAGATACCCTAAGGTGCATGATAGTATGGCCCCTTAAACATTACATCATTCGGGATAATAGTAGGCGGGGATAGTCTACGGATCTAGAGAAGACCTATGAGAACATAAGTAGCTGAAATTCTTGTTAGGGGTTAGTATGTAGATATTGCTCCTAGTTAATCGAGAGGGTAGAATAACTAAAGTCATATTATGAAAGGTAAGGCTTTCATATAACAATCGAAAGGTGTGAAGTCGAACAAAGGGATAATCGCCCTAAGTATATAGCATTAATTGTTTAGACTATAGATTGGTAAGGGACGGGCGGTGCTGAAATCAGTTTAGAGAACCAAAGTACTTTGGGGTAACCAAAGCAAATACAATAGAAAGGTTTCGGGGACGAAACCTCTTTAAGGGGGATAGAGTTGTAACACCCCAAACTCTCATTTTGCCTAAATACGCCAATAGGCGTAATCGATAAAAAAAAACAAAGCGAGTTTAATGGTGGATGTTTTTAACCACCGAATAAAAAACGAGGCTATACCCTTTACCGGAGACTAATCTAGTTAATGTTATAATCTAAAAAAAAAAATAATGAAATCGAGACTAAACCTGAGGGGCTAAATATGACAGTTAAGCAAAGTTGTGATAAAAGGGGGTTAAAATGAAAAAGTGTGTGAAGACACACACTTCACATCGATCATCACACCTCCAAAAACACACACATAAGAGCTCCATCCAATTCAGCCCTAAATCATGCCAAAAATCGACGGTTTTTCTTAATGCATGATGAAATTCATGATCATCTAGTGTTCTAAACATCCTAAGGTAACTCTAGATCCTTTTAAATCATCCAAATCCGTGGTGTATGGAAGATGATGATTTTAGGGTTTTTGTAAAAACGTGATTTCTTAGCTTCTATAGACTTCTATGTGTTAGTAGACCCCAAGGAAGCTATAAAACGTGGTAAATCATTATATGTTGTTGAATCATGTGAAATTATGATTATTTGTATGTGTAAGTAGTGGGTTTTTACCCTAATCATGAAATACACTAGTATGTGGAATAATCTTGCAAATTCTATGTGATTAGTATCATGTATGTGAGCTAAATGATGGAATGATCATGTACAAAGGGTTAGCTAAGCCATGGTGGAATCTAGAAAGCATTGAACACCTAGAATTAACATGATGAAAATAGTGCATATGATGCGTTCGATAAAATGCTTGAATGAGGAAATAAATGTGTAAACATGTATGAACATGAATACTTAATATGTGATGTTGAGCTAGAGGTAAAACGAATACATGAATGCCATGGATAATGAAATAAATCCATATTATGTATTCTAACAAAAACAAGGTTTGACATGTCCCTAAGTTAGGTACGAGAACTAGGGAGCAAGCGGGTCAAACGGATGCAAACTCAATGCGTATGGAAACATGAACGGATATGAGGTAAGTTCTACTTACACTATTAGACTATGACATGGATTAAGTGTTATATATTGGTATTAAGTGTGTACTAAAGACAAACCCCAAGGGGTGAAATTCATTAAGTGGGTCGATTTATGTGGACTCACAATAAATCAAGGTTTATGAGATTAATTGAAACCATGAGTGGTGACCGAATTGTGAAATTCATCAAACGGGTCAATTAATAATGCCATGTAAGAAATGGTGTTTTAATCCAAAATGGGTCACTAAAATCATTTGAATGAAGTTGTTAAGTATGTTGTTAAATGGTTCAAGTTTGTGACACTTGAACCATAGATAAAAGCTTGAATAACTTACTATAATGAACTATGAGTCTAAACGGGTCAAATGGTGATGTCCTCACCATGTGAGTCTAATACTTGATGCTTGTATTTCAAGCATTAAGATCCATGAGGTTAAACGGATCAAATGTCAAAGTATTAGCATTTGAGTTCCGAGAAATTAATGCGTTTATTTAGAAAGCAAGCAGGTAAATGCACTTGTGCGTGCACGCTTGATGCAAAGAATCATGGAGGATAAGCACAAGGTATGAGAATGGGTCAACACTACCGGGTAAGTCCGTAGTATAAAATATAACCGTGGATGAAGATATATGTTAAGGAAACAACTCACATGAAGTGTGGGTGCCAAATAGGTAAGTTATTTTCATAACTATGTCTAATGCGCACTAATGCGCTTAATATTGATCAAATTGGGAATAATCATATGAAATGGTGAAAATCTAAGTCCGTAAGGACTTAGAAGTTTTTAAACAAATCATGGAGTCAAAAACAATGGTTATGAATCAAGAAGTGTCGCCACGGATGGCCAAATTGAATGATTTGGCTATAAAGGGCATTTTGGGAATTATAAAGGATTCACTAAAGGTTAAAACCATAGAAACGAGATTATAATGAACAAATCGTACAGACGCTTTGGTTGATCATGTGTCTAATTTGACAACATTAACTATATGCATTTTGTGTGTGTAAATAGTGCCTTGTTTGATTTAAGGCCTTAATGGGTCAAATTGGGTAAAAGTCGCCATAAACATTCAAAACTAAGAACCGGATCATGGCGACATAAACCGGACCATAATTTCAGTCAAACAAAGGTTTATTTAGTCGGCAAGTCATTACTTAGGCTTCGGGAATCATCAAATGCAGTTGCGATATGATTCCCATGCTTAAAAGTCACCAAACAAACATCAGAGGCTTCGCGCGGCCGCTCACAGGGCTCGCGCGGCCGCTCACAGCACACAGCGAATTGAAAAAAATGATCAGAAGCTTCGCGCGGCCGCGCGATAAAAGCGACCGGCCGCGCGCTTTGACCTGCATGTCAGCGCGATCTTTAAAATTCAATATAAAATCGTAGAAAAATCGTTATGAGGTGTTCCTTATATGCCTGGAAAGCTCTCGGAGCGTAGAACAATTCTCATTTGAAAGTCGAAGTCGGATTTTGGGTTTTAGAAGGGGTAAAAGCGATCCGAACAGCTGCTGCGCAAAAGTCGCAGTAGTTTGTTCTCCTGAATAAGGGCCGTTTGGCCTGGTTCGTTCCGTTTCGACGTGTAACGACTCCCATACTAGTTTAATTGTATTATTGACAACCCACTAACCATTCTTTGGGTGGTGGTGCTAGGTAAACATTTGATGGACGTCCCGGAGCAAGGATCAAGTCACGAGAAGAACTTAACACGCCCGAACACTCATCAAGCTTCCGCAATAGAATTCAAGGAACTCCCGTTAAAACGCTAAATCTTAGAGTATGTTTTAACTACTAAAACGTAAAAATTTGTGGGAATCAAATATGTATTTGATCTTAATGGTTTGAGTTTATAATAAATATCAAAGTTTTAATCGGGAGTGGTTTAAGTAAGGTCAAAACCCGTAAGATTAGACGTTAATCACGTGATTACGGGTTAGGGTCTTACAATTTTACTCTCACGTTCAAACACTTTAAAACGCACCTTTATAATATGTCCTCGAAGGCACCAGTATTCACATCTTATACCAAGAAATTTGGACGCACTCTTGAAACTTTTCTCCAATACGTAAAGCTCTTCGGCTCCCCTTTAATTTCTTATGCAGTAGAATAATTATTATGGAGTAGAATCCATAGCTCCTCTCAGCCCATACAGGAACTCCATTGGCCTACTTTGTTTAATTTCCTGTTGTACTTCTTTCACTTCACTATACTACAAATATAACACATTGATTTGAGGTTATAAAGATAAAATTAGCTTGAACGAGTTTAAGGGAGACTTGTTATTCAACTCATAAAACTTGACAAGTCAGCTTCCTTTGTGGGTTCGGTGAAATTTGCAGGTTATATGGGATTATGAGGAATCAAGTGAACACTTGATGACAAACTTGTCTTGTAGCTACATGGTTTGGCAGATCGATTAGAAAGAAAAGGATAAAGAAATGTGAAAGGTAGTAGTAACTGATGAGGAACAATTTAGGGAAGTCGTGTATCGGCTGTAGGTGGTGGTGGCGGTGGCGGTGGCGGTGGCGGTGGTGGTGGTGGGGGTGGGGGTAGTGGTCAGATCTCGATCGATGAACATCAAAGGATGAGTAGTTAGGTTTATGTTTTGTGTTTAGATCAGGGAAGAAGATAATAGGTTTAACTGTGGTTAGATTAAATTTATAGGTGGCAAGTTCTAGTGGCTTCTTACACTTTGTAGGTTAAGGATACTTTGTATCCTATCCTATACTAAATGTAAATGAGTTAAATATTATAGTTAGATAAAAAGTAAGATTATACCACTACAAAGTTACGAAATCAACTTGATGGTGGGACATACCCAAATATTGTAGAGATGAAAAAGATACTAAAGGGTACACAAGTTGTAGAAGAGAAACCCCACCTCAATGTCCTTAGGGCTGTAAACGAACCGAACTTTCAGCGAACAGTTCATGAACCGTTCGGCGGGAAGTCCGTTTGTGTTCGTTCGTTTAACAAACGAACGAACACGAACAAAAAATTTCGTTCGTTAAGTTAAACGAACGAACATGAACATAGGTCGCGTTTGTTCGTTCATGTTCGTGAACGTTCGGTAACGTGTTCGTTTGTGTTCGTTTATACTTGTTCGTTTGTGTTCATTTGGTTCTTAAATTTTATATTTAAAATTTTAATATTATATATATATATATATATATATATATATATATATATAAAGAAACTTACAATAACAATGTTTTAAATTTTATATTCGTTCGTCCGTTTGTGTTCGTTTGTGTCCATTAACAATGTTTTATCTATATTTTCTAGTCAAACGTCCGTTTGTGTTTGTGTCCATTAGTGTTCGTTTGTGTTCGCAGACAATGTTCACGAACAGTTCGTGAACAACCAAATTACAAACGGACACGAACACGGACAAAATTTTATGTTCGAAAATTGTTCACGAACAGTTCATGAACAGATTTAAAGCTTAACAAACGAACACGGACAAGCTCCGTCCGTGTCCGTCCGGTTCGTTTACAGCCCTAAATGTCCTAGTTAATTTATGAGTTTATGTGGAAGATGGAAGATGAGTGTGATTTTAAAGGACTTCGTTATTAATATTTACTTTCTAACAAAAATATCATCATAGTTATCATTATTAATATTTACTTTCTAACAAAAAAATATATATTTTTTTTAACCTTTCATTAGGCTGAAGGGTGCACAGACGGGGCAACCCCCGTCCCACCGTCTCCCTCGTCCCAACCACCGCCCCCCACCCCCGTCCCTCATCTTCCCCGTCTCCCCCATAACACAACGGACGGACCGATCACCATGCAGCACCAATCACCTTTTGCCACCACCACCGTCTCTCGCCCCCGTCCCCGTCTCAACCACCACCCCCACCCCTCGTCTCCCTTCCTCTCGTCCCCACACCCTTCAGCCTTAGAAAATAAACAGGGACAGATAGGAAGTCGGGAAAGTCTAAAAAACAACATTACATATTTACATCATTACTAGAAAATAGCATCATCTCTCCCAATTTAAGGAGTGACTCCTCTTTAGTTTTATCAATAAGATTCCTAACAGGAATGATTTTGTTGTTGAACACGATTTCGTTTCTCGCCTTCCAAATCCACTGCAAAGAGAAAAATAATCACACCACTCACCTTTTTCCAAATTTTTTTATCCAACTTGAGACCAAACCCAATGCCTCATCTGTTAGACTGAGAGAATCTACAGGAGTCGAGATTTTGGTCCAAACCAACACATGCCACTCAGACTATTCGTGCGTTTAATCATTTAATTTATTTTGTTTTATTTTTTAACTTTGATTAACTATATTCATTTACCTTATTTATTTTAGGATCATAGTTCCAGAGTAGTGACTTAAGCCGAGGATAAAGCAAAATAAAAACAATGTGTTACATAAACTTAAGAATTTCACACTAAATATAGTGATATTAAGTACAATCATAATTAACATCACGCCGCAACTGGTGGGTTGACGTCAACTTGTTTCACACAAAAACTAACAGAAAAATTAACGGTCGTTAGGTCTAAAGACGTAAAGTGTGTAAATATCAAACATTAGGGACGGAAGATGTTAAAGATGGACAAAACTTGTTAGTTAGGGCAAACCTAACACCAGGTTAAACAGCCAAATCCAAATTTCTATAAAGTTTTTTGTACAAATTTGAATCACTTTTTTTGAACGATCAAATTTGAAGCACTATTATAGATTTTTAGACCAAAAGTATTTTTGATACTAAATTTAATGGTTTTGGGCCCATCCAATACTTCCATGCAGCACCCCCAACGGCCCATCGCTATTGGTGGGTCATCAATTAAACGACAACTCACATCATCAAATAAAAATAAACCTAACTCATGAATAATTTTAAAGGGTTGGGTTATTCTACAAAAGGTATAAAAAATGAGAAGAGTGAGAAGCCACTAGAAAATAACATGTGTCTAAAGGATTAAACAAGTGGGAGGGGTAATTTTGTCAAAAAAAAAAAATATGCACATGCAAGTCACATGTCATTTCCACCTTCATTTTTAAATGTCCGTAACTTTTTTATACGTCATCTTTTTAAAAAAAAATATACCAGAAAATTGAGCGTCTTTTTATCTTTAATATGAGTACCATATTGTTATACTTTTGAAAAAAAGTCAAAAACTCACTTGCGTAAGACACAATGGAGTGTAAATCACAATGGGCACCAAATAAATATAGGGTATAAAACGTAATCAACAGTCTAGTAAAACACAATGGACGACATACTAAAGATAAAAGACTAAAACACAATGAATACTTTTGAAAAAAAAGTTGAAAACCTAGTTGCGTAAGACACGATGGATGACATACTAAAGACACAATGAACAGAAGAATAAAACACAATGAATACTTTTGAAAAAAAGAGTCAAAAACCTAGTTGCGTGAAACACAATGGACGACATAATAAGGACACAATGAACAGAAGACTAAAACATAATGAATACTTTTGAAAAAAAAAGTTGAAAACCCAGATGCGTAAGGCACAATGGAGATAACGTAAAAACCAATGAGTACCAATTAAATATGCAATGAACAATAAGGTATAAAACACAATGAACAGTCTAATAAACACACAATGGACGACATACTAAAGACACAATGAACAAAAGACTAAAACATAATGAATAATAGACTTAAACACAATGAACAACATAATAAAACACAATGTACACCTAAATACAAAACTCATTTGCGTAAAACACAATGAAAAGCATACTAAAAACACAATGAACAAAGTAAAATCATGTGTAGACTAAAAAAACATAAATAACATATTTATAAAGCACATGTGCATACTATAACACAATGAACGAGCAGAAGACACAATGAAGAAGAAAACCCATTTAACACGGATTTTTTTTTTCAGTTTTAATGTAGCAATGTGGTACTCATATTAAAGATAAAAAAACGCTCGTTAATATGGTGAATTTTTTTTGAAAAAAAAATATCGTATGGAAAAGTTATAGATGTTTTAAAATGATGGGGGGGAATTGACATGTGCATTGCTTGTGGAGAGAGAAAGTCAACAAATGTGGTTTTCCTTTTATGGCCTTCTTCTAATTTATTATTTATTTTTTTCAAACAAACTAATCTCAACTAGGGCTGGCAATTTAGACACGAACACGATAACCTGACACGAACCTACACGATTTTAACAGGTTTCGTGTTTGGCCTTGACAGGTTTCGTGTCTATAACAGGTCGACACGTTAAGACCTGTTTATTTTCGTGTCGTTTTCGTGTTTACCTGTTTCGTGTTCGTGTCTTATCGTGTACGTGTCTTAATAGGTCTTATCGTCTCTTGTCGTGTTTCTTATCATGTTTTGTCGTGTCTTATCGTGTCTTGTCATGTCTTATCGTGTCTTGTCGTGTTAACTTATTTTACTAGGTGTTCCTTATCGTGTCGTGTCGTGTTAACCTATTATACACAGGTTCGTGTTCGTGTTTGAAAAAATGACACGATTAGATTTCGTTTCGTGTTCGTGTTTACAAGTTTCGTGTTCGTGTCTTAACAGGTTCGTGTAACCTGTTATGCCAGCCCAAATCTCAACCCTTCAAATATATGATCAATTAAACACAATCCTTCTCACCCTTCCTAGAAAAAGTGTCTTGTGTATTTGATCCTAACCCTTATTTTAAAACTCTATAAAGAACGAAAATAAAAATAAACTAATTCGCATTCGGTTTTCGACTTTTCTATTGACTAATTCGAATTTAATACAATTTCGAGTGTATGCGTTTCAAACTGACCCGACCAAAATATTCAAATTCAAATTATACAGTTTTAGAAAACCTCTGATTCAAGAAAACTAATTCGATGGGCACCCCTACTTTAAACAACTCAAAATCGGGACATATAATACAATGAAGGGGTAAGGTCTACAACGGACCTCCAAACCGTCTCGAGCGTGGTGACTGTCGTAAACTTACTTATTTTGATATTAATATTGTTGTTTATCTTGTATTAACTCATTGGAGAGGTTTAGCACTATGTAGCTAGTTCTACACCTACTCGGCCCGAGGACTTGTAGAGAAAACCACTAACCAGGCCTGCTCACTAAGGTTAGGGGTCCGATGAAAGGCCCATTAACTCCCTATACAAAGAGGACTTTACCTAATTATAGGTTTGACATGAGCACCCCATTTTTTGCAACTCAAATAGGAGAACTCTCACCTCTGGTGTCTCTCTAGTCCCGGTTTTCTTTCTTATAATTACAGATCTAGACCCGATAAGACGAAATGCATTCTCACCTTCACTTTCTCCTTGATGGTTCAAACCGGCCCGGTCTGCGGGTAAGTTTTTGGATCTTCAAGACAAAGCCAACTAACACTTACAGTGAAGACTAGTTCTTCCTCTGTTCCAAAATAATACTTCCACAGTTTTGAGTCAAATTCAGGTACAAGCGTCCAAATCGTACAAAATTCGTGGAGGACACACCTCCTGACCAGTTTGAACAAAGATGCTAAACTCGATTTTCAAAATCAAAAGACTATAATATTAACGAACTAATTAAATATCGCTTTAAATTCATATACAAGAACAATCACACCTTTATTTCATCTCTGCTTCTGTCTGCATCATGACAGCAATTCTGCAAGCATAGACAAGTCATATATTCAGCAGAATTCACCATCATGAAAAGGTCTAGCAAAATTGGTGCGTGGTAAGGGTTAGTCAGTTTGAGAACATGTCAAAATGAGTAACTTTTTGGTTCGGGTCAAAACAAGTCATCAAGTTGACTGTCTTTAACACTCTTTTGACACAAAATATCAACGTGCTTTTTTATTTGGCCCGTTTTAGTCATCGTACTTATCTTTTACATTTGAGTCATTAAAAGATTTTTGTGTCCCATTTGGGTCATTTTGTAGGTGGTAAATTTAACTTTGCATATAATAACATTATTTATAAATCTAACATTTTTTAAAATAAACTGGGCATTTTTATGCATAAATTTAACATTTTTTTATCAAAACATGTCACTTTACCGCAGGTTTTTTTTTCATACAAAATGACCGAAATGGGACACAGTCATCTTTTAATGACTCAAATGAACCAAAAAGAGTACAATGACTAGAACCAACCAAATGAAAAAGTATATTGATATTTGATGCAAAAATCTCAAAAGTTGATATTTCAAGAATCTAGTTGTAGTAAATAAACCAATTTATCATATTGTAAGTAGCTAAATACACTTAAGTGACTTTCGGGCCATTTCCTTTATAGCTATTTTTCATATATTAGCCATTAGCCATTTTGACCCATCAGCAACGAATTACAATCTAAATTATGACTACAAAAACAATATAAATACAATACCTTCTTCTAATGTGCCGAACAACATCAAGAATTTCCATCAGTTGTTGCACCTTCGGATGTGTCGGCCTTTCTTCACTTTCCAAAATCAAGTTTGAGAATTTCATAACTGTGAAGACCTCAGCTTCAACTTTATTTAAATGTTCATCAACACGGTCTAAAAAGTCAACAAAAGACGTCAAGCCAGTCAAACTACTGATCAGGTCATCGTTGTTGTCAATGCCATGGGATTGCAAAAATCCTTCAATATCGTCTGTTAGTGTTTCACGTTCTGTGGGCGATTCATCGGTTCTTTCTTGTGGTTCTTGATCATCATTAGTATTTAGAAAATCATTCTCTGAATTTTCATTGGTTCCTACATTTTCAGAAGACGGAGACATAACCCGAACCGGAGATTCACCATCTTCGTTTTCAATTTCAATATCTGAAGAAACTGTGCTAACAAGTTGCCTTTCTTTAAGAGATATTGCCTACCACCAAGTGTAACATCAATGAATATTCAAAATTCAAAAAGTTTTTTAATAAGCTTAAAATAACTACATAAGATTGGTGATATTATAAGCTTAAGGATGAACAAACCTCAATAAGCTTTGCTGAAAGCTCATCAAACAACTCGATTCGACTCTTTGTATTATCTAAAGCTTGCATAATCTTCTTTTTCTGAAATAGCAGATCTCTAGCCTCATTCTCTTTCCCAGCTTGAACACTAACGGCTGCTCGTCGTTTAAGCTTCTCTGCTGTTTCAGACAACCTCAGTAACCTCTGTCTGGCTTTATTAGCTGAGATAACCAGATTCATCACTTCCTTAACAACTATAACATCTGTTTATGCTGCCAATATTGGCATTCAACAAGCATCATCATGTTTCATAGTCATTTATCAAAAACAATCCACTATTAACAACTCTAACCAAAGTGTTAGTGAATTAGAGTTCCTGTTGCGTTTATCGTATTTGAACTCATTAACTGGATTCATTACTGACTATAACATTTGTTTATGCTGCCAATAATGACATTCAACAAGCATCATCATAATTCATAGTTACTTATCAAAAGCATTCCACACTTAACAACTCTATTCAAAGTGTAAGTGTATTCGAGTTTCTGTTTTATTTATCGTATTCGAACTCATTAAGTGGATTCATTAACAACCATAAGATCTGTTTATGCTGCCAATAATGGCATTCAACAAGCATCATAATGATTCATAGTTACTATTTTCTAGAACCGAATTTTACCTAATTCATAGTATTTATAATAGGACGATTACAATAAAGTGCAGGTAAACAAGCAACAAGTTGCGCGCCTCAACCCCTTTCGGATGGCAAAACCAATCCTACTAAAAACAAAGCTATAACTCTATAAGTCTTAGGGGTCAAATTAACGAATAATTACTATGCACAACACGTAGAACCCTATTTAGAAACTCCAAAGCCTCCGGAGCTAGAAAAACCAAAAGTATCAAAAGCAAAAGAGATAAACACCAAGTTGATTCTCTAAACCATGGTTTAAAAAAACGGGTGAGGCGTACGCCTCGAGGCGCGCCTCAAGGAGATTCTGTGAGAAACGAATCTGAGGTGGCGCCTCAGGGTGTTATTTTGTACGTGCGCCTCATAGAGCTGAGACGGTAACAGTAATTGGGCCACAGAGGCGCCTCAGGGGTTTTTGATGTTTATTTATGATGTTTTGGACTTTTTGTGTCAATTTCAAGCATTCCATATCCTTTTAGTGAGTGTTTTTTATGTTTTTGATGAATATGAGGATGAAATTAGTTAGTATTTCATTTTTTATAAGATATATAATATTTATATTTATTTTTTAATTCCGCCTCGTACGCCTCGTGAGGCGAAGGGAAAACACCTCGAGGCACGATTCCGTACTTTTAAACCTTGCTCTAAACAAGTTTTCTCGTGTTTAGCAACTTTGCCTGGCCCACTACAAACACATCGTCCCTAAGCCGAACAAGAGGGGACACTCCTGTAAGGTCCACATCTACCCAAACACAAGAATATCAGCTGGCCGTAGAGTAGACCTCCCTTCGAGCATAAGCGTCATAAAGTTCACGGAGCCTCGGCTTAAGAATATCACATAGAACATCCATCCCTAACCAAATGTTAGTATTTTGGGGGTTTTATTGCGTTTATCGTATAAGAATTAATTAGGTGGATTAATTTAATATGTGATTGTGTGACGTACTAGTGTATGTCTATTGGAAATAGATAATTGTGAAACCCTAGAGTAGAGAAATTGGTAAAAAACAAATGGAAGGGATAATATTATAAAATAATGAATGAATGAATGAATGAATACCTTTAGCTCTTGTGTTTAATGCCTCGAAGTGAATCTGTTGGAGTTGATGGCGTAAGTCATTGGCGTCGACTCGTGAAGCGAAGCACAGTGTCGAACTCCGGTGAACAACCGTTGCTCCGGTGGTGGTGGTGGTTAGCATCATCGCATTCGGAAACATTATAGCAGCCGATCACCTTTTGCTCGGTCTAATTTTTTTGAACGGCCGCCTACACTCGCTAATCCAGCGGTAAAAGGCGACCTCATATCCCCGCGAAGGCGCGAACCCAAAAAGCAATGGGTAACCCAAACTCACCATCTTCTGTTCTGGGAAATCCAACGCCCAAAAGCGCACTGTGATAAAACATGGTTGGGATTGAATTTGAACTTGAGATTAGGAGTGTACAAAATGCTCATGGCTCGCAACTCGCTTGAAAAAAACCGACTCGAAAAAGCTCGTTTTTTATCAAGCCGAGCTAGCTCGATTTGTAATCGAGCCGAGCTCGAGCTAGGGGTCTTGGCTCGTGGCTCGGCTCGGTGGCTTGGTTCGTGGTTCAATAAACATATTTTATATACTTAATAATACTTTGAATTAATTAATAAAATATGAAAAATAATATAACAAAACACAAATTATACAAATAATGCTTTTAGTATGTCTTTCATTCATTAAAATATTAGAAAAATAAAAAAATAGACATGTATATGTGTAATTTTATTTTTATTTTTTTGTTTATAAATATTTTGATAAAAATAACGAGCTGGCTCGAACCAGCTCGAGCTCGGCTCGAATATTTACGAGCTCGAGCTCAAGCTCGGCTTTTCAGCTAATACGAGCCGAGCCGAGCTGACTCATTTAAGTTCGAGCTCGAGCTCGAACTTAGTTTGGCTCGATTACAGCCCTACTTGGGATATCTTGCTAACCAAATTTTCACTTCCTTTCACAGCTAATTGGCGCTCGATGTAACTTTTTATTAAAAAATTTGAAACATTGTAAAAATAGTGTTATAACTAATTAAATGAAATAACCACTTTATTAATTTTACGAGAAGTTATAAAATATAAGCCTACATTAGTAAGGTTATTATTATTCTAACTTTTAAGTAATAAAAGTACTCAGTTATGTTGTTTTTTTTATAATCTCTAGCTAGAAGCGTCCAGATTTGCAAACCCAACCCCCACGGACCTACCTACGTTGCGAGATTCGTCCGACCACCGTGTTGGTCTTTAAGCAGATCTAGGAGAGGGGCTCTGACACATTAATTTTTATTTGTATATTTTCATATAAAGAAGGGTTGTGAGGTAGAGATTTTATGTTCTGTTTCGTTAATACTCTAAATAATAAGCGTATTATACCTTGTAAGTTATTCAAGATCAAAACTTGAACTTGAGTTAGAGCTCGAACTCAAGCTACATACCTAGGTCCACATCCCTGGCAGAGCTTGGTTAAAAGTTTGACCTTTAATGGTTTCATAAGATTGAAGTTTTTTTTTTTTTTTTTCAAATACAAAAATATCTGTTATCAATATGTTAAGTTTTATGATCAACTTATTTGCAAATTACAAATTGTCATTTATTAACACGCAATTGATATTGATTATTTATAAGAAAATGCTTCACGGGTGTCCAAACCCGACCCATTTCAACTTGTCCATAATGTCACATCATCAGGCTTATATATTTCGTATCACTATTTACATTTAAAGTTACTAAAATCCTTTGGCCTACTGGTATCAAAACGTTGGATAAGACTTTACCTTTCCATGTTGTGAGGGTTTCAAATCCCATGGGTGAAAAAGATTTAACCGTTCAAAAAAAATTACATTTAAAGTTATAATAGGGCTTTCAACAAAATACACATGTTGCCAACATACGACATTACACTAATTAAGTCATTACTTAATTATGTGACAATAATATAAACACATAATAAAGAAAAGTCCACACACTAGTCACTCACATAAACCTTTATTCTCTGTCCATAATAGTAGAGATCCTTTAGCATTGTGATCACAATCACAAACCACACCAGATCTTTATTTATGACTTAAATACGCGATATTAATAACGGGACAGAAGCAGGGGTGTCTTCACCCATAACCGGGTGGAACAGGTCGAGCTCCCCATAACGTTCAAGGACCCGCATTCTGCAGTCCTCTGCAGCCAGCTGACCAGTGTGGTAGGCACCATGTACTGAGCCAGGGTGGTCAGTACTTGTTGCTTCCCCTGCAAAGAATAAGTTGTCAACAGGGATCCTTAGCCTTTCATACAGATCATGGGGTTTTCCTACTGCATCATAGCTATATGACCCGAGTGAGTTAACGTCACTGCCCCAATGAGAAACCAAATGTTGAATCTGCATTTAAAAAGAAACATCAATGTAAGTTTATGTGTTGTACCAGCGCTAATCAGCTTGGGCTGCGTCTAATATCTACGGGGTTAAACAGATCAAACCGCAATTTTTGAAATGATTACACAAAATTAAATAACAATCAAATTACGTCTTTCTCTGAAAGTATAATGTAAACAAACTCCTAAATTGTTCTTGGGGAAAATCTAAATAAAAGCTTTTGGATTTTCACTATATTAATGTTTTAGGACATAATGCATACCACCTCGTAAACTGTTCTTAAGGCAAATTAGAAAAAACTTTTGGATTTTCACTACATTAACATTTATGTCCCTAGACTACTTTGCAATAACCAAGTCCTTAATCCTTATTACTAAAACTCAACAAAACAGTCCTTTATATAAAAACAACAGGGAGTCAGGGACTTAATCTTGCAAAAGCCAACCTGGTGGTTGAGTTTTATAAGTTCAAGGACCCAATGATGCCAAAAAGGACATCCGTAACTACGTAAGCCTGGCCATCTTGCCACCAGGCCCACCACTAGCTAATTGTTAAGAGATTCAATTTCACAATATAACTATTATAACGCAAAAGGAAAGAGAGGTTACAGGGGCAGAAGCATCAGGAAGAATCTTTTTGAGATGTATAAAAGCAAAATTAGCAGCAGCGTCATCAGATAATTTCTCAATGTCTTTCGCCAGCTGTCCTGCAGGCATATAAACTAAAACAGGATGACCTGTCGCCTTGTGAAGATTAAGAAAGTAGCTACATCCATAAGAAGTCTCTGCAACTACTCCTAAAAATTCAACATTTGGCCAAAAAACTCGGTCAAAATGCAAAATTATTTTGTTCTCAATTCCCACTCCAAGGTCAGCTATGGCTTCTTCTTTCCACTGGGGCAATCTTGGTTCAAATTTAATCGAATTTGACTTCAAAACACCAAGTGGTACAGCAATAACGGCCGCATCCGCAAAAAATGTAGTTCCATTTTCAATAGTTACCTTCACACCATTTTTACGTCTATTAATCTTTGTAACCCTTTGCGAACAAAAATCAGGAGAAATGAAGTGTCAGTTAAGGCTACAAAACAATAAATAAAACCTTTCATCTTTTCTAATAGAGGTGTGACAATTTTACTTACGAACAGGTCGATTTGGGTTGTGTTCTATGATTCTATCTCAAATGGGGGAGGTTAAAATTTTAGATACAAAGTCGCCCAATGTATTACTTTATAGCATACAAAGTTCTAAGATCGTTTTATTCAAAGATTTAGGTTCTTTATGTAATAATATTGTTTTTGATATCATAACTGATACATATTTCATATTTATACAAATAAAAGAATGACCAGAAGCAGGAAAAACCTAACCAACCAATTTTGATCTGTACTAATA
Source organism: Ambrosia artemisiifolia (assembly GCA_032199755.1). Taxonomy (NCBI): domain Eukaryota; kingdom Viridiplantae; phylum Streptophyta; class Magnoliopsida; order Asterales; family Asteraceae; genus Ambrosia; species Ambrosia artemisiifolia. The sequence goes on from CM063519.1 coordinate 5,464,127, forward strand.
ACTTAATAAGATATTAAGATGATCCTTTTGACCAATTACCCAGCCTGATCATTGTACGTCTTACCTGTGACCTAATCGGATGTCGAGGCCTTTGGCAAGTGTATTTATAACTGGAAGATAACCGCGCACCATAAGCCCATGCCCACCAGGAAGCAATTCTTCCTGCCCAATTGAAAAACATACCATATATGTCAAAGAGTGACTACTGAATCAAGTTGAGCTCCAAATGATGACAGAATTATAAAGTTGTTTATATGATGATATATAAGGAAAGAGAAACAAAAACATGCCTTGTCCCAGCATTTAAGAGAAATTGTTTCAGCATCTGCAGCAAACCAGCCTTCCATTCTACACAAGTACCACTGTAACACCTTGTAAGGAAGCCCCTCCAACCTATAAGAACAGAAAAAATGCAGCCTTTGTAGCGTCATACAACAGATATGAGAATTAGTTATTTAAATGTAAAGATTATCCAGTAGATATAACTATACCTTAGTTTTGGATTTCTTTCAAAAACAATTGATATTGCTTGTCGTATAGACATGTCTTCAGTGACTTCTTCCCTCACTTTATTAGTCTGCAAGATTGAAGAAACAATAATGAATGAAAGAAAGAACTGGTAAAAGTGAAGTTTAACATAAAATAACTTGTTTGAAGGTCCTTCTGAGTTCTGACGAAAATAAATTAGAGAGATAAGAGAGATTGCATGCCTCTTCCAATATGGTCTCGAATGTTATTCCAACCTGTGAGACTAATTCTTGAGGAACTTGATTTCCATCCATATCAAACAATGCATAGCTGAAGAACATAAAAAATAAATAGAGCAACACATCAACAAACAGTAAATTTTACGAACTTCACAGTTTATTTAATTACAAGTACATAAAAACTTAGAGATCTTTCACAGCAACAAATTAATTCATTTACACCGTGAAGTAATTGAGTAAATGTACTTCCAGAGTTCCAGTACTAGGTATGCAATGATTATTTATAGAAAAGAGGGGGGGGGGGGGGGGGGGGGGGCAGTACCAAGCATAGAAATTTGCTTCGTAATGCTTAAAGCATACAACTGCATCTTTCAGTTTTCTGAAAAATACTTCTATGTGAAATAATCATTAGCTTATATCTAACATTGTCAACGATTATTCAGATATTCCGGGTTAATGTATTCGTCTTAAATAAAAAATTCCATTTTAATAAAAAGAACACAATCTGCATCTCACCTATTACTATAACAATCAGACTTTAAATAGACAAAAAAAAAAAAAACTTCGGTACCTCTCCAAATCATGGTCATATAAAACTGAGTTGTCACCACTTGTCCGGTATAAAGGGAGCCCAAGTCTTCCAATAACCGGTGCCAAAGGATTTTCGTTACAAACCCCATGCAACCTGCAAAATTTAACAATAATATAAAATTTTTAAATAATTCTTAAAATAGTATTATGTATATCTCAAATTGCGGAGTGTATGAAGCCTTTTCTCACCATGATGCACCTAAGTCCACAGGAAAACCAAATGAGTAATCAGTACGAACTCGGCCACCAATTCTATTACGCGATTCAAGTACAGTAACCTGAAAAGGCATGACATCAATGAAAATAGGTGGTTATTTTTATTCTTAATAACACTACGGATACTAACATCATATTACTGGAGCAAATATGTTCTTTAGAGTCTAGTGTACCTGAAATGAAGCATCATGAAGTGCACGAGCAGCAGATATGCCAGCAAAGCCACCACCAATCACAATAACAGATGGTGAAGCTGAACGCCTTGATGCAACGTTTGAATAGCAGATTGCTGCATTAAAGAATAACCAGAATCAGATTGCAGACAGTGAAATTGCTATAAAGATTGACAAACTCCTCCATATTATAAAGTGTCACATATAACTTCAATAATGAGTCATTAGACGAACACGATGGATTTGTAGTTTTCTAAGTTCGCCAACAGAATTAGACCTTGTTCATCACAAATATTCAGGATATATATTGAAAAAAAAAAAACACTTACTGCACACATATATATAGTCATGGTTGCAAAAGTTGGTAGCCAGGGCTGCAAACGAACGGACGAAGTGTTTGTTTGTTGAGAAAATAATGTGTTCATGAACACTTACCGAACATGATTTTCTGTTTGTGTTTGTTTGTTAAGGAAATGAATGTGTCCGTGTTTGTTTGTGTTTGTTTATTTTAGGTACCAGACAAAAGTGAGTGTAAGCAAACACAAATGAGTCTACATGAATATAGATGCACAAGAAAGTGAAGTAATACTAATATGCAATGCATGATAAATTACTAAGAATTTTGAAGTACTTAAATAAAAAATAAAAGTTAAAGAACTTAATTAACTATCAAACATAAACGAGAACGTTACCGAACGTTCACGAACATAAACGAACGAACGCGACCTCTGTTCATGTTCGTTTGTTTAGCTAAACGAACAAAATTTCTTGTTTGTGTTCGTTTATTTAGTAAACGAACGAACACAAACGAACTTCCCACCGAACGGTTCACGATGTTCGTCGAACGTTTGGTTCGTATGCAGCCCTATGCTAGGCACTGCTAGGTCAATCGATTGGGGAGTTGCAAGTACTCAGCCTAGACAGAGAATACTCGAGGAGTACTCGAACATGGTAAATTATAATAAGTTAATTTTCAGAAAATTATATATGTCAAATATCATAAGCTTATTAATATTTATAACAAAATACGTGATTATTAATATAAACAAAAAAGATAAGTGTTCATTTACTAAAATATTTCAAATATTGATATTCATTCTTTAATATTATAGAGGTAGGAATTATGTTTTAATTTATTTTAAGTTAAACTCAGCCCGAGGATTCTCACCGAGGTTGACCGCCCTTGATCGATTTCGAGTAACTAGGCCGAGTTAGAAAAAATCGCCTCGGCAACCTACCTTCTACTCTACCCATTACTCAACAATATTATACTCTAAAAACATAAGTGTTAGACCACACCACAGAAACAATGATATACATTTTCAAAGTAAGGGACCCCCACCAGTTGCAATCAATACATATCGGTGGTGATGGTGGTGGTAGAATCCAATCAATCCAACAATAAAATAATAATCCTACAGAAATATTGACACACAACGCATACATCCCAAATAAAATCATTTAAAAATATCATGTTATGTGGGATACCACACCACAAAACACCTCTTCCCCACATGCATGAATTTATGAAAAAGACACCGACACTCAATCACACAACAACAACAGCAATAATAATAATAATAATAATTAATAATAATAAATAATAATAATATAAAAAAAAAATCTTCAATTTTCCCTAAATATCAAACAATTTCATAACAATTCTAAAACTAAAACACAATAATTTAATCTAACATCTAATAACCAATCAAACATTACAATCAAAACAACAAAATTAAAGAGGTTTTACAATATACCTTGTTTCAATTGAGGATTATTATTATTACTGTTGTCTCCACCTGAATCCATGATGCAGCGACGATGTTAACCCAAACAATCGATTAAAACTGGAATTAGAGGTTAATTGAGGGGAGTGATGAAGAGAAAAGAGAAGGAGACAAGTGATGAAGTGATTGGAATTAGAGGACAGATTATTAACCAAGCAGCTCATGCGTCTGTTACAGAATCTCTCAAAACCCTAACACAATAATAATGATAATAATATTATGGATATGATCTGTAACCACGATCAGAACAATTGATGAAGTAATGATCTGATGATGATTGATGATTGCAGGATGTTGATGGATGGATGGATGGATGGAGAGATTTATTATTAGTGTTAGGGTTTGATTTGATGATGGTTACTGATAGATGAAGAGAAGAGAAGATATCAATCAATATACGTTACTCTGTTTCCCTTCTTATACAATACAATACAAGTTATGTTATGTGGCATTTGTTAGGTTTTTCATAAAGTAGGTACATGTTGGGTGGTTGGTTAGTGTTAATATTGTATAAATATTATATTGTGATTTATCAATATTTTAATATTTATTAAGAATCCTTTTTTCCGTCGTTTCTAATAAAATATTTTAAATTGTCCAAAATGTCTGTAGATTGCTGTAGTTTATAAATTTAAAAAATAATTTGATTCACAGTATATTTCTATACAAGGGAAATCAATTATTATCTTGTCAACAAAAATATCTAAGGTTTCATGTGCCCCCCCCCCCCCCCCCCCCCCCCCCCCCCCCACACACACACACACACAAATTTAGAAATTAAGAGGGTGTCACATTTTCTAAAAAAATATCGATCAAAATTTATATCTCTTATCTTCGGTAAACGTCTTTGAAACCGATTAGGTAGCCTATTTGATAGCATGGTTCGATTTTTTTATTATTATTATTATTATTATTATTATTATTATCCCCTAGATTCAAAATTACAAAAATAAAACCAAAGTATTAAATTTTTACTCATTCAACCCATATAATTGTTTAACCTAGCATATTTTCTATATAAAAAGTAAAAATAAACTGTATTTTATAGGGTTGACTTGTTGTTCTCAACCCGTAACTCTTTTGTTATAACCTGCCAACGCATTTAAAAACCATTTATAGCGAGTCATCCGGTTAACACGTTTGGCCAAGGTTGTAGAACTCGCTAGGCACTAGTCGGCCGGTGAGGTACCGACTAGGGATTAATCGGATTGGATTTTTATATTTATTTTTCCAAATTTATACATATATAATGTTAATTTTATATCTTATATGTATAAATTTAGAAGTTTAGGGGCCAAATATAAACTAGTGAATATGGATTGGGGTTAAATATCAAAATACCTAAACATAAGTAACCCTAATCACCTCCATCGTCCATCATATCCCGTTTTTTCCTCCCATTCATTCTTTCAACGTACGGAACCTTCAAACACAACTAGGGTTCATGGAGTTTCATCGATTTTGGTTATAAATCATGGATTATCATCCAATTTTGACGTAAGAACTTGTTTGATTTGATCGATTTGCTTCAGTTTTGACCTGTTCGAATTCATTTTTGACCTAATTTTGAGTGTTTAAGGTCCGAGTATGACGAATTTGGTCCGACTAATCGGTGATTAATCGCGATTTTTACAACCCTGGACCGCCACCGATTAATTTAGTGATTAGCTCAAAATTAATCAGTAAAGTGGGGACTAGCGATTAATCACCGATTAATCGGTGATTAATCGGGATTTTTACAACCTTGCGTTTGGCTTGTTTCGCTAAATTGATTTGTGTGTCGTGCCCAATCGCACGTTTTTTATGTGTGCCCGAGTTAAGATCTTTAACACGAATAAACATATGGGTCGTGTTCAAGTTCATTATTTCAAGATGTCAATTCGCTAACCTAGCAAAATTGTCACACCATACATTTATAGATTTACTACTATACATTTACTACTATACAAGGGCGAAGGTTATATAGGGGCCAGGGGTGGCCCTGCCCCCTCCTGTTTTTTGGCGCAGTAGTGGAAACTTGCGATTTTCGTAGGTAAATTGAGTCCGGCCCCCGTCAATTTGCCACTACCAGCCGAAAAAAAAAATTGAGTCCGGCCCCCTCTGATTCAAGAACCAAGCTTCGTCACTGCTACTATATGTTGGTTTATTAACTATCATATCATTTGAGGCACATAACTGAACACTAATGCTTGTTAGTGAGTGTGAGTCCTTTTACAGAAAAAGCGTTAGAACTAAACCCATAAACCTAACTTACATGGGACCCAAAATGATAGCCCGATCATAAACCAGACAATGCTAATAATCACATGCCTCAACATGTATTATTTATAATTTATAAAGCATTGAAAAAGTTAACTTAATATATAGTTTATAGTTAATGGTCCCCTGTGTAACAACCCGACCAGGAGGGGGCTGGACGTTACGACAGTTTGGTAACAGACTTGCACAACGGAAGCAACGATAACTAATATTTATTGTTTTTACAATTTCTAATTCAAAATAAAAATACATAACTTAAATAAGTAAACTAATAACTATGCAGGGACGAATCGCATCGGTCGTCGAAGCAGTTGATAAGGTGTGATCCGCTAGTCGATCCAATCTCTATCCCGCTTATCTCTAGAGGCTCTAACCGCAACACATATAGCCGAATCTTCTAACCAGATAACCTCTAATCCGCTACTAGCAATCATATACCTCGCGGTTGCCATCCGTTCATTTGCAGTACCTGAACACATGCTTAAAAGAGTTTGGGTCAGCAAATTATGCCGGTGAGTCCGTGTGAGTAGTTAAGTAAATCCAAAACAGTTTAGTAGTTCAAAATAAGTTTACACAGTTCAACACACATGATGTACAAGCGACACCTCAAACCTAATCACAAAATCCATCTACTGCCATTATGGATTCACCTGGCAAAATACATGTCACAACGGCCCGCAGACCTCAGTGGAGGGTTTTCCGGGCTTCCGGATCCACTGTGTGTGGGGGTTTCCCCAAGTAGTACTACCCACATATTAAGTGGCCCAACCCCTTGGGTTAATGAGTGTCAGTATGGTTATCTGGCAGCAAGTATCTTGTCTCATCAAAACAGTTCAGTCACACACACAAGCATATGTTCACCCCAAAACGTTTATAAAAGTAAAATAGGGGAGTGGTACACGGAACTCACCTGTTATGCCACACAAGTATATAGTATACCAAAGTTGGGAGCCATTTACGGTTGATATGCAATTGATAAATAAACCTCTCCACATATGCTGCTTATAGTATCATTTTATGGTATAAATTCCTTCTTTGACTTGTGTTGACCTTAACTAGCCTTGACCCATCTCTAGCTCTATAGCTTTCCCATACCTCTCATCCATGACATCTTGCCATCATCATACTTAACCATCCTCCGAATACTGATAACTATCTTAACCACCTTCACATTTAATTATCTCACCCTACTGTTCATCTTTACTATTATTGTTGTCAAACCATTAAACCATTATAATCTACATAACCCATTTTTATTGTTACAAATCCCAACCATCATCCCTATATTCGAGTAACCATCATCCATAATAATCAATTGTCAAGAACTAAATATGAATACTAGAAAGGTTAATAAACTTACATAACTTGTCGAATCCTTAATCAAAAACATTTTCATCAGTCCATTAGTAGCCTTAACCGAAACCGTTACCTACCGCCACCCGCCGCCATGATTACAATTAATGCTACCGTCACCTGGTCAACCAGTTCTCCATCCTTCTTTACTTCTGAATTCCAAGACACCGGCCCCTCTTCTCCATCCGATTACCCTCAACAGCTTTACCACCAATTCTGTCTAAGTCTCTCTCTCCATCGTGTGTCAAGTACATATTGTGTTGTTTTATTAATAAAATGCCATGGGGCACATGGCAAGAGTGCCATGTGTCCCATGGTGACTAATCACCAAATCTCAAGCGGGTTTGGGTTCGTAATGCGTATTGGTCCGGTCTCGTAACGTACGCTTACATATGATAATTATTATATAATATCATTGCGAAAAATTCTGGGTCTGAAACCGGGGTGTTACACCCTGCTACAATACTAAATACTCAATGGTGTCATAAACTTGTACTTTATTGTTAATGGTTGATGATCTCATTCTGCGCTATATTTGATACGGAGAATCGGTCTATGTTTTATAGTTTATGGTTAATGGTCCGATTTACACACCTTTCACCTTCTTAGGCCACTTATGTTTAAAGTTCAATACTTTATTAAGGATCCCCATTCTATGCCATATTTTATGTTCTAACACTTTAATATGTGACAAATGTTATCCACTTAACAACCAAGTTTCCACAATCTAATGGTTATTTTTTAGTAAAGATAAGGTTAGGGTAGGTTGATTAGATTGACTTTATAATATTTTACTCTATCCCATAAAATTAGACACTTAATATGTAGTGTAACATTCGATCACTATTATTATATTTTAAGAAAATAATTTATTGAACATTTACTTTTACGAGTCGAATCATTTGAGATTTTAGTGAATTACCTGTTTATTGATTAAAACTAGTGGGTTTACACGCGCGTTGCCGCGGGATCCAAATACAGTTTGCAATAAATCGATGTGATGTACAAAACACAAAAATGGTGATTTAATAATACACCCAACTGCCCAAAGTTATGTTTCAAATAAGTCCTTCTGAAGCAAATGCGTAGCTGTTTGTGAAATGTCTCGTGAGCCGACAATACAACGTGGAAATATAATTCAAACCTTAAAACAACAAAAAAAATCACATATAAATTGTATATTTTATGTTACCCTCTCTATATGCCTGAAAGAATACCAATTGGTATTTTACACCGATTGAAAAACATTGAAGACTTATAGCGTTAATGTAACATATAACACGAATTTCAACCGAATGCCGCCATAACGAATAATTCCCACCAACAAAAGTACTAACCATAAAAATAACAAAAATGAAGGGCCGAGCTTTTGTTCGTTTAAGCTATTGAGGCGAGCTCGAGCCGAGCTTTTAGGTCGTTTAAAAATTAATTTTTAATTACCTCGAGCCAATTTGAGCCGAGCTCGAGCTCTTAGGATTTACTTTCGAGTCGAGTTCGAGCTCATAATAGTAGGCTCGAATCGAGCATAGCTCGAGCTCTTAGGCTCGGCCCTTTTACACCCCTAGTTTTTATATAAGCATCTTGTGTTGAATTTTGCGGTTCTTATAGTTATCGACATTGTTGGTAGAAATTCCTTCTATATGAATATTCTAAATCTTTCTTGTTGATATTGTTTAGCATATCAATTATTATAATTCTTTGTTTGAAGTACAGCTTTAAGAAAACATCACATAACACACACTTTACATCCCAAAAACATGTAAAACCACCATATCAGAATACAATAAAACACAAATAATACTAAATAAATTTCTCTTACTACAGTTAACAAAATGTATCTAAATCTGCACTTTTTTTTACACCAACATTACATCAATAGCCTATTATCCCAACTTGCTATCACCTACCTGGATCTATGTACATCAAATTTCATGACCAGTTTCTGTTCTAAAACTCTCCTAATAATACAAACCACATAGTCAGATATAAGTGTTAGTATATGGGTTTAAATTTTCTTTTAATGTTAGATACAACATTACCACAAAATGTCAAAACAAGAAAGCAGAGGAGACAAAACTTACCCAATATTGATTGTTTTTTTCTATTTTATCGCCGGTCCGGCGAGAACCCAAATCTTGATTCCTGGTTGGGCAAGTTTGTCAATGCACTCGGGTGATTCGGCTTCATATGTAACTTTTCCTGTTTCTTCGTCCACATCAGGTATCGCGGTATGAAAAATAGCTGACAATCGAAAAAACTTTTGAATCACATCTGAATGTGGTTCATGAATCCAGTAGCCATTTGTGATTCTTTCATCTTCAAAGTTATAACCTTTAACTGACAATGTAGAATCATCATCATTAGGCTCATCAAGAAGTTGATCTCTACCATTTACAATTAATGGAGACCCGTAGGGTCGCGGTCATGCGCAACAGCAACCACAATTTCCAATAGGTCTACATATAAGATTTGTAGTTCAACTTCAAGAAAAAACAAAATAGCACAAAATTTACCACAACTGTGAAGTTTTTTCAGAATGTTTTGTTAATGCATGACCCGTTAGGCAACTTGTTCAGCAACGCACTCTTTCTCCCACCTCTACTTGAATCAATGAACTGATCAAATTGGCTTTCTCATCTACAAAAATGTAAAAAAAATGAAAATAAAGGTATACTTCAACAACAACAAATGTTACTTGATTATATGCAGGAAGAACACAAAATTTATTGTATGCAAAACTTGTCCTAGACCTGGGAGTTTTGACCCATTTAAGGGTAAACAGGTCAATTCGGCTTATGCCGCATATGGTAAATGGATATTCTAAAAATGAGCAATATTTCAAACTGGCCAGGAAGTGAACCAAATTATACTCAAAATGTATTAAACCTTTATTTCCAATACTCATCAACGTAATAATATTGACTTTTTAAATCATATTTAACACGTTACTTATTTAGAAAACGCGAGAAAAGAGAGGAAAAAATGTTAGTAGCCTGTTCCTACCCATACTGAAAAGTTTCCCTTGTCTGTTTAACCCTCCCCATATAGGCGTTAGGAGAAATCCAAGTAAACAAAATGAAATAACCGAACCAATTAAGGAACCAAGAATCTGGTTGTGTTTTTTAAAATCTTAGTTATTGTTCAATGCCTTATCAGCAGTGAACCAGTGTTTAATCGAAGTGAGAGAATCACCCTACCAAAAATAGAAACACCCAGCCGTTCATGAAAATCTAAAACCAAAACATTGGTTAAATTTTGGTTTTGGCACATTACCGACCCAATCCTTGCGCACCCTGTCGGCTACTACCCATGCTATATTTTTTATTTTTAGGTGCCATTATAGCGACAAAAAGAATTACTGAATGTTTGAAGACACATACTAAAACTGAATATGAAGATTTTAAACATAAAAGCTTCACTAAACCATAACTTAAACCAAAAACAGTGTGACATTGTCTCAAATGGACCAATTCACTCACTGCGACTGAAGAAGGCCTTTCTTCCTCTATAGGTCTTGCTTCTCCTAAGAATCTGCCTCTCAATAATGACTGAAAATATGAAAACAAAGTTCGAGTTAATGTATAGTTCAAAAAGATGTTAGACATAACTACATTAGGATCATACCTAAATCATTATGCAAACATGGTTATATATGGACCTTGGAGAAAATTAAAACGGAACTAACCTGAATACAGTTGAGATACGCAAAATAAAAACTGCCTGATGTTTTGTCAAACGCTGAGGTTCCCTTTTCCGTTCTCTTTCAACCCTTGTTCTTCTGCATTTGCCTTTGTGTTTGTTAGATGTAGTTGCAACTTACAAAAGAAGTGGCCCTTGCGTCTTCCTGCAGTTCTTTCCTGTGTTTCCTTTCCTGCGTCTGGTCATTTGTAGTTATAATATTATGAAATTGAAACATTACTAAACATAATAATTTCAAATTGGCAATTCACTGCAATCACCCAATTAGATTACTATCACTCCTCCCTAAAAAAACCCTATATGTCAATTCCATTTCTCATTTTAAGTCTAGGCAACCATCACCACCCAAGGAGCCATTTTATTATGCGATTTCAGTAAATGACTTAAAAGCAAAGGCCCATGGCAAACAAACTAAAGCAGAACATAACTCACATTACCTTCACAGTTGATGTATAAATCCAATAGCAAGCACCACACATATAAAAAAACAAAGATGTCATCATTGCCCAAATAACAACAACAATAAAGCACACCAAACACTACATTGCCTCATAGACCCTTTCATCCAGCCTTTTTGTTTTTCAAACACTAACACGACGGATACTTTTGAGGGAAAGGCTAGAGGAAAAGGAAAAAATAAGAAGGAAAAAGATGCAATGAATAAGACGAAAGGAAGATCAAATTTATAACCCTAAAACTGATGAAGAAGATGAATTGGCATGTGAATAAATAACATAACTTGGGGTGATTGAATGGACATGATGGATAAGCGAACCGATTCAAGCATTGAATTAAACATTGAATTGGGAGTTTCGAAAACAATAAGGTGAAGCAATGAAAGTCTGATGAAGCAAAGGATAGCAGGGGGGCATGAAGGGAAATGAAGGTTAATATTGTAAATTTGTTTTGATATTGTAAAGGGGGAAGTGGGTAAAGTGTCTAAACTACCCTTTTAGTGTCTTAATGTTCCACAAAGTTCCAATTATACCCTCATTATGTAAGCATAAATCACTTGTGCATGTTGCTTCTTAAGTTGTACGGAATTGAAAATTACTATCCTAGCCGTCACTCCTCCTTAATAAGATAATATAGATAAAACATAATCAGAACGACCAGTTCATTGGAAGCACATTCTCTATCCATGGGGATAGAAGTAAAGTTTTTCTACATCTCACCTTCCTTAGATCCCACTAATAGCTTTGTTATAGGTAGAATCATACTGGTATGTTGTATACCAGATCGACTAAACATGTCAATTGTCAAAACCATCGTTCTACTTCTCAAATTTTGATCACAAAAAGAATGGCTAAAATTCATCCTTTGATAAGTTTCGCCTCTTTATGATAATAAAGGCATACTTGCACCTTCTTACATTATGATTGTTTATTGGCATATACAAAATTAAATACACATTTGCATATTTGTTAGTTTTTTTAAATAATATTTGGGTACCTAATACCTATGTTAAGGGAGCAATGACTCACTACTTGGGTCATCACTCATGGTGAGGGTTTCACTAGGATTCTGCCAAAAGTGGTTTCTTAATGCCTTAAACTTAGGATTTACAGTTGAAAACCCCGGGTCCGATAGCAAATCTTGAACATTGGTTCGACCCTCTAGCATATTCAAGGCTTGAGACATGGTTGGTCTAAGAGTCGGTGATGCATTCGTGCATAAAAGGGCGACATTCAGAATCGTCATCGCTTCCTCTGATGAATATTCAGACCCTAAGTCTGGATCAACCAGTTCTAATAAGCATCCTCTTTCTTGTAAAACATATGCCTACAAAACAAACATAGATGTCACAGTTTTGACTTTTTGGGTCAAAGAATGTTAATTTTCTGTTGAAGTTCTTTTACAAGATATAAAATACTTATGGGGGTGTTTGGATGTGTGTTTTGGAAGTGATTGTGTGAATCCAAACACCCCCTAAAAGATGATGAACCAAAATGTGGACGGTTTGCTCACCCAATCAAGAAGGTAAACACAGTCTTCTTTGGGCCTGTAGTTGGTATTGCTTTTTCCACTAACAATTTCTAGCGCCACAACTCCAAAACTATATACATCTGCCTTCGGAGTCAAGTAACCACGCATGGCATACTCTGGAGCCATATAACCTCTGAAAACCAAAAAATAATATAAAATAAATAAATATGAGATCCAAAGGACAGTTAGCACCTATTATGTAATCAACAAATAGAAATGGAGATTTTGACTCATTTACTTATGAATGAGTTGATTCAGGCTGAGTTATATGGCAAAACGGGTCAAAGAGGCTTGGTTAAAAATATGTGCTAAAGAGGAACGTGTCATGGAAGTTGGAAGTCCCCCAAACTCTGTTTTAATACATAGTAGTATTTATTCAAAGATTCAGATATTTATTATAACAATATGTTTTTTGCAATCATAGTGGACAAAGATGTGTTTGCAGTTAAACCTAACCCAACCCGGTTTCTTTTGACCGGAACTAAAAAAATTACCCGTCTCAACCCAAACCAGTTTTGCGCAATATACATGTGTAATTAGAGAACATACATTGTTCCTGCAATACGAGTGCTGATGTGTGTATTTCCGTCATCAGTGAGCTTTGCTAAACCGAAATCAGATATTTTTGCATTGAGTTTTTTATCAAGTAAAACATTGCTAGTCTTGATATCTCTATGCACAATTTTCAGTTGTGATTCTTCATGAAGATAAAGCAAACCTCGAGCTATCCCTAGGCATATCTTCAACCTCACAGGCCATGTTAGCTTCGCTTTTGACACTTTGTCTCTCCCTGTAGGATTTAGTCACAACCAGTGGATTTACTACATTAGTATGAATAAGATGTTTCTTTATAGAGGTGGAAATTTCAACCCATTTACTTGGGAATGGCTCTATTTGTATTGTGTTTTATCTCAAACAGGTCAAACAAATAATCTAGCTAAAAGGAGAGTGGGTCAGTCAGGTGAAGCGATTTTGTAATAACACTGTAACTAGGTACCAAATTTAAAAAATGGAAAAAGTTTATTCACAGCTCAACCAGTCCCGATTTAATATATACTAAACAATGATATGTTTTTAGTTATGACCCGATTTTTTTACCGGTCATCCCAACCCGTCCACATTGGCATCTCTGCTAATTAATACTTTAAGCTTACCGAAGAGCGCACGGGATACACAATTATTTTCCATGTACTCATAAATCAAAGACAACTGGTTTCCTTCAACACAGCATCCATAAAGTCTGACAAGATTTGGGTGTTGTAGTGCTGAAATCATGCCAATTTCATTGACAAATTCACGGGTTCCTTGTTTTGACTTTGATGACAGTTGTTTCACAGCAATTATTGTCCCATCCAGCAATTGACCCTACATAACATATGATTTATTAGTAACACAAGATAATATTGGGACTTGTGTTTTGATAAACTAATGATTTAACACAATAACATTACCTTATAAACGGCACCAAAACCACCTTCTCCAAGCTTGTTTGATGGATCAAAGTTTTTCGTTGCAGCTTTTATCTGTCTTAGAGTGAATATTCCTGTTTGTAGATCTAGACCTTTAAGCTCTGTTAAACAATAGGTCTTGTAATTAGTTGTTGCAATATAATATCATTAGCAAAGAAATCTAGAGGAGGGGATATTGGTGTGTTGGATAACGAGTTGGATGAAAAATGGGACTTTTTTAGTACAGGTTGAAAAAAGGCTGGGTTGATTGACTCGCTGATGACACTTTTTTGTCCATTTTTATAAAAAGTATATAATTGATCAGTTTGTCTAGCTGTTGATGAAGACCACAAAAACAATATGATTAATTTATCACAATAGATATTTAGATCTTTAAATAAAACGACTTAAGAGACTGTAGGTATTACATACAGAGTTTGGAAGAAGTTTGAACCATTTGACACCCATTTCGCTAACCTTTTAGCTAAATCTTTTGATGTGACCCATTGGAAATCAAAACAACCCATTCTTAGATACTCAGGCCGAAATTGCTACCTCTAATTAGAACCATCAGAAGAAAATGAATGATTTACCTCTATCTGCTGCATCTTTCCCCATAATGTAGCCTTTTCTCCACAAGAAAAAAATGATTAGAATTACCGAAAGCAGTCCTCCACCAGCCATCGCAACTAATAGTCGAACATCAAGCTTTTTACCAAAACTTGGGGGTTTAAAATCTGTATAAAACAAATCAGTGAAGGCAACAATGAGCAACATTATAACATTTTAAAAGCCAACTTCGGAATACATTTATATTCATTGAAGAATACAGGAATAATCGTCAAAAATCAGCATGGACTACAGATATTGTCTAATTGAGGTGTCAGGTATTGAGGGGAACAAAGACAATTCAAGATAAAATCTGGTAATATATTATAAGTATTCTTATCTCTTTAAAAAGACACTATTTGAGCGTTTAGGCTCACATGTATGAATAACAACTCAATCAATCAATTGTTACCCAGTAAATCCCACAAATAGCAAAGCTATTGATAGGGTCTGGGGAGGGTTGGATGTAGGCAAACCTTACCTCTATCCCTGGGAATAGAGAGGTTGCTTCTAGAGAGACCCTGGGCTCGAGAACAAACAACAAACATTCAAACAGAGCTAGCTAAAATAACACCTACAGAAAGTTGCCAAATAACACAATGAGATTGTAACATAGTGAAACATAAACAAATGTAACATCAAGAAAGCATACAAGGACATACACAAAGGAAGACAATCATATGCATAAACCCCCTCAAGTGTATGATTATCTAAGCCCATAAGACCCAGCTTAAGAACTACTATACCATACCCTAAAAGTCCTTAACCTTAATTCTGCGCCTACACGAACTCCTATCATGGACCATATGTGAAGCAACTATGAATCTTTATGCTATCTTTAACTTTCACCAAAAAACTTTACGACATTGGACACCAGAATAAATACTTGGGTTAGAAATATGTTGTGTTGTTTAACTTTTAGCAGTTCTATATTAACTTTGACCTCAAAAGTCAAAGCATGCCGCACTCTGCATCTTTTTGTTGGATTTAAGCGATCTTTAATCTCAAAACATGAAAAGGTGGTGGAAAATGAAGAAATTACTTACTCGGTTCAACTGATATAGCTGATATACTTGGACCATAACTTCCTCTAAGAGGAATTCCAATAGTTCCTTTTCCAGCCCAGAAAAGTTGAATCTTGAGTGTATTATTCTTCACATTAACAATGTAACTCTTTATAATGGGCCTACTAGCACCTCCTGCCTCTTGTACTATATCAAAATCCTTTAGTTTCAACTCTCCCTGTTGCAGTTTCTTATAAAATGTTCATAATTCTTTTTACAGTTGTATTTACATCATTATTTTTATGATTAATTGACAAAAAAGTAACATTCAAAATCATGGTCATCAACTTTCAAAAATTCGATCTAAGATAACTTGATTCGCTTAGCTGTCAAAACGTTGAGACATGGCAGTAACTTTTGATCATGTTGACTTTCTTTCAGACCACCAACTTGTTTTAAGCCTACTAACCGGCTAAGGTTATTTCTTTAACCTTTCAAAACATTATCAGTTATTTCTACTTTAAAACAAGTTGGTTATCCAAAACAGAAATCAGTCTACCTCTTTATGCATTTAGCTTATTTTTATATTAAAAAATTGCTCACCTGCACATAAACATCGAATACACGCTTCCCAAGGCTGGTAAATGTTTTATCTTGGGTGAAAAGAATCTCTGCAAAGTGGAGTCTAACCGTATAGTTACCGTTCATAAGACACAATCCATAATAAGTAAGAGATATAGCAGTGGTGCGTGCTGATGTGTACAATTCTGTCTCAGATGAGGAAACATTATGGAGCCTCGATGTGTTGGAAAGAATATAAACATCAGAAACATGGTCATCATCTAAGAAGTTTCCTGTGCTGCTAAATGCCCAGTTTCTATCAAAGTAATATGTTGAGGAGCCTTTTCTTTCCGTATCAGATTCATATTCGATAGTGTTGTTGATATTTACTTCTTTTCCCCCACAATTGATGTATAGAGAATGAATTTCTGATGCAAACAAATGACCTTTAATTAAGATATGAAGTGGGTTCATTGGTACTTGTATGTAATGATGTAAATAACTTTACTTACGCTGTTCAATTGGCTTATTGCATGGGAAATCTTTCATGAGACATAGAGGAATGCTGTTTCTACATAAGAAGTACACGACAAATTAGTAATTGTGTACTTTAGATGCTTACACAACATTCTAAGTGGTTTGTGTGAGCCCCGATTAGCTAGGCTGGTCGAGCCCGAAAGTTTCATATTAGTCATAACATTTAATCGCATATATGGTTAGCCCAGTCCAAGAACCCTCTTCTTGGTACTAAATGCCCGGTCCCTTGAGACCAATGCGTATATATTTTTTTTCCCGTGTCATATATGCTCTCCATCCCAAAATTGTTGTCCACAAACAAAACAAAAAGAAACTCAATATAAGCAGGGGCGGACCCACGTAGAGCGGGTCGGGGTCCCGGGACACCAATGTTTTAAAAAAATCTAGTAGAAGCGATGTATTAATTTTTCTACGGACCCCATAAATATTATAAGATGGACACCATTGTACAAGGATGGAGGCTGGTGTAGTGGTTATTCCCCCACTATTGTAATTAAAAGTCTCCGGTTCGAGTTTTTTCTGCTCCGATTTTCTGTTTTTTTAACTCCCAGCCATTAAAGGTTAGGTTTGACTCATAAATACTACACACACTTCAAATACAATAGCAGCCTCCATCCTCTCTCTCTCTCTCTCTCTCTCTCTCTCTCTCTCTCTCTCACTCAAACTCTCAAATTCTTACCCAACCCAAGCCCATCGCACTCAATAAGTAATACAATTAGGTATGAATTCTAATAGGTTTCCATTGAAATGGGTTGTCAATTGGCCTGGATAAGTGTTCATAATACTTCCACCGCCGGCCGAGCTCCTCCCTAATTCTTATCCACCAATATTGAATTAGTCAATTCTTATCCTTCTACACACATATTATAGTCACGAACCTTTCTCTGTTAGTAGTAGTAACAATTATTATTATTATTAGTATTGATTAGGTTATGGTTTTAAGTTAGGATTGCAAATATGACAGTTTATTATCCCTGTAGAAATGTGTGAATATGCAAGTGTGTTATTCTAATCAAATCTTGAAAGGTCTCATTTTTTCGACAAATAAAAAATCCTACTATGACTCCAAAATTGGTTGCCCCGACCCGACCCGGATAATTACCGAGCCGAAATTTGTAACGTTTGGTTGCGAAGAAACTGAACACCGAAAAAATGGGACCCCATTGGATAAAAATCCTGGGTCCGCCACTGAATATAAGGTATGTGCAATCAGTGTAATTTTAGTTAGACGAATGTCCATTTTACCTTTGCATTAAAGACAAACATGAATTTGTAATGGGTAATGAAGGGTAAAATAGTAATGTGAACAATAATTGTTGTGTGCTACTGAATCTTTTCATTGAGAAAAAACTATACTAAGGTATTGAAAAAATATACATTTAACTTTTTCATGGTAAAAGGTTTATCTATCTATAATTTAAAATGCAACAACCACTCATCTCACTCATACCAAAGCTATTTGTAGGGTCCGGGGAGAGTGGTATGTAGGCAAACATTTCCCCTATCTTAGAGATAGAGAGGTTGCTTCCAAAGGCAACCCCGGATCCAAAACAAACACGGACGACAAACAGCATGTGACAAAATATATAAATCAAAAGAGATCCACCCATATCCAAAAAGTGGTGAAGATGTAAAATAGCGGCATTAGGCATATATAACATACAAACACAAATAGAGAAAGAAAAGAAAAACACACATGTAATGTACACAAAAAGCGTGGGACAACCTAAGGGCTAAGGCCCTATAATTTAAAATATCTCCAGGGACGGGGTGGGGGTTTGTATTTGGTAGATTAGGGTTCGCAATTCAAAAAAGGGTGGCGGCGCAGCTTGTTGCCCATCTACCTTCTATTTTGATGTATCTTGGCAAGTTTCAAGGAAAAAATGTATAATTTGTTTATTTAAAAAAAAATGTATCTTAATGTATATACTATTAAAAAATATGACCCCTTTTCCGTGTAAAGGATCAGGCTTTAGCAACTAGTTTAAGACCAGGCCTAGGCCCGGTTAGGCTCAAGTTATAATTCTTTCACAAAACTCAAGTGATGCCTGTGATGGTGTGACCTTAAATGAAATTAGGGTCATGTGTCTTACTGTTTATTTGTTGACGAAGAATAGCTCTCCACCATGTTCCTGAGTCAAGTAGTGAAAAGATTGTTTACGTTAACATGAACGATAAAACCATACACAAATACACAAAAAAATGAGTGGAAAAGCTTACACTGTCCCTCGTTCACATG
Source organism: Ambrosia artemisiifolia (assembly GCA_032199755.1). Classification (NCBI taxonomy): domain Eukaryota; kingdom Viridiplantae; phylum Streptophyta; class Magnoliopsida; order Asterales; family Asteraceae; genus Ambrosia; species Ambrosia artemisiifolia. The sequence continues at coordinate 5,483,296 of CM063519.1, forward strand.
TAGTTGGACCAGAAGAATCCCAAGTAAAATTGTTATAAGAAACATCCCTGTAAAGGCATGAGTATATATTATCATAACACACCATTAATATCCCCTTTTTGATCATTTGATGATATAAACATGTAGTGAAATGATAACTATTTGGGCAAGTGTATCTTACACGTCCTTAGTACTTGAGAAGATCCATGCAGGCATAGGTCCAGTAAGATTATTTTCTGTCAAAAAACTATTAAATAGTGGCCTTAGAAAATTTATCATGGATATGAGAAGACAAGATAGTATTGTTGAAGATAATTCACATACATGTAATCTGTTTTTCCTAGTTGGGAAAAAGAAGACGGGATCTGACCAGTCAAATTGTTGAAACTGAGGTCGCTGCATCAATAGAAGTTAATTAAAAATAAATTCCAAGAAAATGTATATTTAAAAAATACAAAATATGCCCAACACATGATGACAATGAATGGAACTACTATTAACAGAACAAAAATCATAGAGATTAATTTAAAGTTACTAAAGCTAAATATTTTAGTGTATGTCTCTTTTAGGGGATGTTGTGCTGTGCTTTTCCAAAGTGATTATACAATGATGAATATTCAGAACCAGAGAATCAGTTGTAATACAGTGGGATGTTAATGTGATTTGTTGTATGAAGATGTGATTATCAAATAATCAAACACTTGGTTGTTTAGCATATTCTGATTTTTGATAGATTGATTCTTAAATGACAAAAAGAGTAGTTTTTTTTTTGTGAAAAAAAGTAGAGATGGTTTATAAATTGTAAATAGAAGTTTCCGATTAGATTGAAGTGATATATAAGTAATTATATTTTACCCTTAGATATTAGTGTTGTTGGAGCTGGCATGAAACTCTCATCCAAAACTGATTATTTGACAGCAGAATCAGAATTTGTTCATCCAAACATTAAAACTTAATTATTATGACTTTACGTTGCAATAATCAGTTTCAAGACGCAAATCCAAACACCCCTTGCTGTATCATACTACTCTTGCTAGTGTCATCAAACCTTTTGCACATTCTTGTTTTCGAAACTTCAAAACTAGTTGAATACAAAGGGTAACTTTTGAAATGATTCATACCAAAGGCAAGGAACATATAGTGAATTACTTACAGAGTTTTCAGAGAAACCATATTCCCGATATAGTCAGGGATTTTCCCATGGATCAAACAATTTCTAAGTATCCTGCAGATTTCCATATTGTAATTAGTATCTTCACTTGAATATTATAACAGGTAATGATTGCAACACACACACACACAAAAAAAGATCCTCACAATTTATTTAGTTTTGTCATTTTCTGCACCGGTGGGAAACTAGAAGCTCCCCGTTTCAAGTCACTGATTCTCCTGCAACATAAGAAAAAATATGGTGAGAAAAAAATCAATCACTTTGTATATCCATCACCTCATTCGAACATATATAATCAAAGAAAAGGTTGAAAAAGAAACAAAGACTGCATACAGATCATTTAGTTGTGTTAAGACAGAGATGCTAGAAGGTATAGGTCCCTCAAGAGAACAACCTTGTATGTGCCTGCAAAATAAACAAAATACTAATGTATTTCAAACAAAATAGAGGTGGAACATGGGTGTTGCGGGTAATGGATCTAATGGGAAAACTGGCTGGGCTGACTGTCGGAAAAAAATTACTGAAAGTGTTCATGATATTATTATTTGATGATCATAGAATGAATACAAGAGGGCCCTATATATAGGGAAGAAACATAAAGCAATACAAACACCTAATTAGGAATAGATAAGGATTCCTAAAATACAAAGATTATCTATACTATAATTATGAAACTCTAGAATAATCTAAATAATATTATGAATATAATCGGTGCTAATATTCCCCCGCAGTTTGAGCGGGCGGAGTGCAAACGCTTAAACTGGAACGAAACTGTTGAAATAAGTCCCTTGGGAGGCCCTTTGTGAAGATATCCGCATATTGCAGTGCAGCCGGTACATGAAGAACCCGAATGTGGCCAATACGAACCTTTTCACGAACAAAATGGATGTCGATCTCGATGTGTTTGGTCCGTTGATGTTGAACAGGATTGTCAGATAAATAAACGGCCGAAACATTGTCACAATAAACGATTGTAGCCTTCTGCAGAGGAACATGTAATTCGAACAGTAAGTTGCGCAACCAAGTAGCTTCAGCTACCGCATTTGCCACACCTCTATATTCAGCCTCCGCACTGGAGCGCGAGATTGTATGTTGACGTTTGGATGACCAGGATAGTAAATTGTCACCTAAAAACGTACAATAGCCACTTGTGGAACGCCGCGAATCGGGACAGCCACCCCAATCAGCGTCCGAATATGCAATTAACTCATGGCAAGCGCTTTTGACAATCCGTAGACCATAGTTGACGGTTCCCTGAAGATAGCGGAATATCCGCTTCATAAATGCAAAATGAGGTTCCCTTGGTTCGTGCATAAAAAGGCATACTTGCTGCACAGCATAGGAGATATCGGGTCGGGTGAAAGTCAGGTATTGCAAAGCCCCCGCGAGACTCCTATACAACGTAGGATCGGCAAACAGTGGCCCCTCAGAAGCACTTAATTTGGCTGAGAGATCCACGGGTGTAGTGCACGGCTTACATGCAGTCATCGAAGCACGCGCAAGAATGTCTTTCGCATACTGTGTTTGATCTAGAAACAGACCATGAGAATGGCGTGTGACTTTGATCCCAAGAAAATAGTGCAAAGCCCCCAAATCAGACATAGCAAATTCCCTCGAAAGGACTTGGATGAGATTATTTAAAAGTGTAGTGCTAGAAGCCGTGAGAATAATATCATCAACGTATAAGAGTAAGTATGCTCGATCTGCCCCGTTATTGTAGATGAAAAGTGAGTTGTCGCAAGCACTGTTGCGAAAACCGTGTTGTAATATATAAGATGCAAACCGGGTGTACCACGCCCGTGGAGCCTGTTTAAGGCCATATAATGACTTCTTCAACCTGCAAACAAAATTAGGTTTCCTAGAATCGACGAACCCCGCTGGTTGATGCATGAAAACTGTCTCATTCAGGTTACCATGAAGAAACGCATTCTTAACGTCCAACTGATGAATGGGCCATGCACTAGAAACGGCCAGAGACAAAACGGTTCGGATTGTAGCCGGTTTAACGACCGGACTAAACGTCTCATCACAATCCACCCCCACAGTTTGGGATTTCCCATTAACAACTAACCGAGCCTTATAACGTTCCAACGTACCATCCGATTTGAATTTGTGGCGAAAAAGCCACATGCATCTGATAATGGGGCGATCAACCGGTCTAGGTACCAATTCCCAAGTGTCGTTTTCCTGTAAAGCATTAAATTCTGTTTGCATAGCGTTTACCCAATTCGGGTCGGCAAAGGCTTTTGAATAAGACGTGGGAACTGGGGAAATGGGAGCGGTCATTAAGGCTGGATAAACGGGCGGTTTGACGGATCCGGTTTTGGACCGGGTGGTCATTGGGTGGGTATTGGATGGTGGGACAGGTTGTGGGGCAAGTGGAAGTGAGTGAGATGGGCCGGTGGTGGGTTGTAGTGGAGCGGACGGGGTAGTGGTTGGGCCGGAGGTTAATGGGCTTTGGTGTGATTGGGCCGGAGTAGCCGGGGCAGGTTGGGGTGCGGGAGGTTTTGGACGACGCGAGTAAGTTATGGGGTATGGGGTTGGGACGGGAGGTGGGGCGGGCGGATTTGTGGTAAAATTAAATTGAGATGGGATTTGGTCGTCCAAGAAGGAGTATGTGTTAGTGGGTGGTGGGGTGGTGTAAGGAAAGGATGTCTCGTCGAATGTGACGTGACGGGAAATATGGACTCTTCCCGTCGTGGGATCGAGACATCGATATCCACGAAAATCTGGTGGGTAGCCCAAGAAGATACACCGAATAGCCCGTGGGTGTAACTTGTGGGGTTGAGTGGCCGAGGTATTAGGGTAGCATGCACAACCAAAGACCCGAAGGTGATCATAGGTTGGGTGTCTAAGGTAGAGGGCAAAGGTGGGGGTGTAATAGTTAAGTCTTTTAGTGGGAAGGATATTATGTAAGTAGGTGGCGGTGTGTAGGGCTTCAACCCAGTAAACGGGAGGGAGATGGGCATGAATTAAGAGGGAGCGAATGATGTCGTTGAGACGTCGAATCATTCGCTCGGCCCGGCCGTTTTGTGAGGAAGTCTGTGGGCAGGAGAATCGAAACAATAAGCCATGTTGTTGGGCAAACTGTTTAAACCTATTGTTATCAAATTCCCCGCCCAAGTCACATTGAAAGGTTTTGATGTTACGGTTAAATTGGGTAAGGATTAGGCGGTGAAATTTAGCAAAGGTGGTAAATGTTTCGGATTTAAATTTTAAAGGATAAACCCATACAAAGTGAGAAAAATTATCAATTAACACCATGTAATATTTATAACCCGATTTGCTAATTATGGGCGAAGTCCATAAGTCACAATGAATAATATCAAACGGTGAAAATGTGAAAGAACTGGACGTATAAAAAGGTAAACGTTTACTATTTGATAAATGGCATGAATCACAAAAAGATAAATCGTTTTTACAAAGTAAATTAAATTTACGACTAAGAATATCTAAAACATGAGCGCCAGGATGCCCAAGTCGATCATGCCAGGGGAGAGATGTGGTGGTGATGAAGCAAGCTTGTGGCGGAAGTTCCGGTGGGGTGATGGGGTAAACGTCTCCCGTGCTATTGTGGCGGGAAAGTTTGCGTCCAGTTTTGAGATCCTTCACAGTAAAACCGAAAGGGTCAAATTCAATAGAGACAAGGTTGTCGCGAGAGAAGCGACGGACGGAAATAAGGGTTTTAATGACAGATGGGCTATAAAGTATATTTGGAAGAATGTAGGTGCGGTTAAAAATCTTATAAAAACCAGTGCCAGACCCAAGAATTGGGAGTTGTTGCCCATTGCCCACAAGAATTTTAGGATTTACAGGAATTGAATTAGGAATTGAGATCATACCTGAATCGAGTGTCACATGTGAGCCGGCCCCTGTGTCCATAAGCCCTGGGTCTTGGGGTTGAGATTGTTGGTTGAGATGCATGGCCTGTAAGGCAGCCTGAATGTCTGCCGGACTGAAAGCATCGTACCCGGGTGGGGCTGATGGAGCGGTCTGCTGGGCTGAGTAAAACGCCGGTTGCTGGGCTGATGGTACGGCTGAACCGGGGCGGCCTGTGGGCTGCTGAACTTGGGCCGGATTGGGCGGCAGGTAAGGGCCTGGTGCGGACCAGGCTGGTTGGGTCGGGTATGGGCAAGGCGGAACATTCCACCAGGCCCAAGTGGGGTATGATGGCTGCTGAGGAGTCCAAGACTGTGCGGGCTGGTTTCTGTTGGACCCGCGGCCACGTCCCCGGTTATTATTCCTGTTCCATTGGTTTCTGCCGCGTCCTCGACCCCTGTAATTAGATGAATGTTGATAAGAAAAATTCGAACATGTGGATGGTGGTGCGGCCTGGGTTGGAGCCGAAGCAGCCAGGACGGATGAGGAGGTTCCCTGTCGAGCTTCCAGCCGTATGAGTTCGTCCGTAAGCATGGAACGGGCCATGTCCCAATCAGCATTAGTTGAGTTTATGAGGGACGCGGTAGTATCGAATTCTTGAGGTAAACCACGTACCAGCTGAAGAACGAGTCGAGACTCGGTAATTGGCTGATCCACATCTTCAAGTTGGTTGGCTAATTCCTTCAACTGCTGGCAATAGTCGTCGAGTGACGAGCAAGCTGAAAGAGTAAGGTTGACGAATTTGGTCTCCAGTGCTGCGGCTCGTGCCTTCTTGTTGCTTAGGTAAACCTTCTCGAGCTTGAGCCATGCACCGCGTGCGGTGCCATCCGAGTCCATGGCTCGGGGTAAAAGATCATCCGTGACGGTACTGAGAATCCACTGTAGAACTAGCGCGTCCAGTTCCTGCCAAGCTGCGTATGTTGGATCAGTCGGAGACGGGGCTGCTGTACCATCGATGTGTTGGGCGACTTTATAGGCGACGACATGAAGTTTGAAAAGTTTAACCCATGATGAGTATGTAACCTTCTTCCCGTCCAAGATACGAATCTTGGACTGGATATTCGTAACCGAGTATGCTGGGTGCAAAGGATTTTGCTTAGCAGCAGAGTCCGAAGACTCCTGGGTATCGGGTTTGGTCATGATGACCGGTTAAGGTGTCGCCGGCTGGAAAAAAAAGAAAAAAAAACGAAGAGTGCGATTAGGGTTTAGGTATTTAGAACCGAGGCTCTGATACCATGAAAGTGTTCATGATATTATTATTTGATGATCATAGAATGAATACAAGAGGGCCCTATATATAGGGAAGAAACATAAAGCAATACAAACACCTAATTAGGAATAGATAAGGATTCCTAAAATACAAAGATTATCTATACTATAATTATGAAACTCTAGAATAATCTAAATAATATTATGAATATAATCGGTGCTAATAATTACCTTTTATAATATTTACTTTTTTTGTTAGTGTGTCAGATATGATCTAAAAAAACTATACTAATTATAGTCTAATTTATAAATGAAATGATTTAGAAGCTTTTATTCAAAAATACACTTGGGGCGAATTTAAACCCATTACCTTTTTAGCTAACCTTTCTTATTTTACCCATTTGACCCATTAGAGTTACGACCTAAACACAGATCAATCCAAGTAAACGGATCATAGTTCCTGCCCTTGGCAACAGCTGGAAATTTAGAAAAGACATACATAAAAGATTCTTACAATTTCTCAATCTTTGTCCACTGACTAATGAAGTCTGGTATCTTTCCAGTGAAATTATTGTCACTTAGTCTCCTAAAAATGCAAGAAAGTCACATAGGTTAAGAAAAATGCTAAACCTTTATGGACTATCACCAAAGTTTTTATGATTTATTCTCACATATCAGTCAAGTTGGTAAGTTTTCCAAGTGCAGCAGGCAGCTCTCCGGTGAATTCATTTGAAGTTAAAACTCTGAGAATACAAAGCTTTATATGATCAAGAATATCTTTTTTTAGGAAAAGGTTAATGGAAAAGGTCAAAAATTAGTACAGTCTCAACAAATTTTTCATGTTTGCAATCGCTGGGGGTATGGATCCTGAAAAACGATTTCCTTCTAAGCTCCTACAATAATATTGAAGCAGTTAAGAATCAAAATGAAGTATATAAATTTTGTCATCCGATACTACTTTATTATTTTTTGTTCTCTTAACAACAAAAGAATTGGTGACGGTGACTTACAAGTCTCGGAGGGTGGCCATTCTGGTAAGAACCTTTGGAAACGGCCCGGATAACCGGTTTCCCATGAGAGAACTGCGTATGCACATAGTGAAAAGGTTAACACAACGTGTTACAAATATCACAGTCAAATAGTTATGTTTGCAGGCAGGCAAAAGAGAATTGGCATTGAGAGTGATAACCGTCCATACAGGTTGTGCAATTGCATAGTAGCCCATTCGGAAGGAATGGTTCCATTGAGGTAGTTACGACTGAGATCCCTGCATTAAAAAAAACATGATTATCATTTCACTGCGATCATAACATCCACATAGTAAAAAGGTTAACGCAATGTGTATTGCATAATATCTTATTGAGCAGAGAGATTTTACTTACAAAATTCTAAGGTATCGAAGCTTGGAAAACTCAGTTGGAAGAACAGCTGAGATGTTCTGGGATTTAATATATCTGCATTGTACCAACTTCTTATTTTAATGGTTGAACAAAGTGGGTTTGTACTAAGTAGCTAGACCTAAGTATAAGCCCCAACTAATCACGATATAGACAATATGTGATTGCCATGTTTGTTTATAAGTGGGATGCAAGAAACAAACCTATCTACAGTCTACACTTCTCAACACCCTGTTTTATATGTTATACAACTTTTAGATGTTGTATTTAAAATTTTGTTATAAAAATGTACATGGTAAGTTTGATAAGTAGATAACCTAAGAATAATAGTAATGTGTGTGTGCGCGTGTGATGCTGACATATTATAAAATTTTACACGCTCTTGATGTGAGTGACATCTCAGTTAACTAATAACTCATTAACAGAACTTTTCTTATGTATAATATTTTAAAAAAATAAACTGGGTACTGTTGGCTCGTTTCATAAAAGTTACTTGTCTCTATAATTTTCATATATTGATGCATAATTAACCATTTCTAAAACTACACATCAAACAAACATGGTAATTTCTGTATTACTTTTGTCTAGAAATTATATCTGATATTTCGATTTAATATTATTTAAATTGATCAAAATAAATCCCCAAAATCTCACTTCATAGGCACCGAATATTAAACATGTATTAACCACGGTCAAAGGTTACTGTTCACTAAAGAAGCATGTAATAATGATTGAAAATTATAAATAAAAACATAGAGAATACAAAGTTGCAAACAAACCATGTTAACTGGTTTTAAGAATAACACCCTATAATTGAACTGATACATACTTCAGTAAAAGTCTATAGATAATTAAAATATTTATTTATTTATTTTTATAACAAAACAAAACCTAAATAACCTGAAAAACATAAGTCCATAACCAGTCTCGTTACTTTCTTATAATATATGTTAATGAGTCAATTAGTCAAACAGATAAATTCAAATATATATGTTTAATCTTAACTCATGTCATTAATTAAATTAATTAAAGGTGATGCAATGTTCTAGACTCTAGACAGTGATGTATTTTCAATTTTCTTCACGGGACGTACATGAAGTGAATATAATCTAAAAAAATTCTCCGTGACGGTTTGAGCTTAGGCAAGGAGGACACCGGTGTATGGGTAAGGATTCGAACTTAGGACCGCTAGGTTAGGATTTCCACTAAACTAAACCTTTCCAAAAAAATCTAAAAAATGTGGGCCAGGGAGTCCAGCTAATTCCAGCTCAGCAGTCAACAAGCTGCGTTGACCACATTTTCAGTCAACACTACTTTCCTCTCCTCAAGGTTATCAATCACATGTTCTCTTCATCAAATCAAAAGTCAACAAGAATAATCAGCAATGAATCCAACAGTTTCTACATATTCATCATTCCTTTTCACACTCTAAACGTTAGCGACACAGCTTGTTGTCCGTTTACCTTCCATTATATCATATTTAATTGAAAAAAATGATTTCGCAAACAAATTTAATCAACATAATAATAATAATAATAATCAAGAGCAAGACGTACATATCAACAGCATGGCAGGTAGCATTACTCTGGAAGGAGCAATCACAGACAATAGAGACGTTAAAACCTTTTCTGTACTCACCGACGCCCCAATTTCCTTCACCTGTACATGGATCCTTGTTCAGATCCCATACCTTAGTCCCTGCTATACCTAATTTCTCTCCAATTTGTTTCAGTACCTTCACTGCACCAGTTCAGACTAGTTAAGAATCGCTATTAATTAATATTAATATTAATATTAATATTAATATTAATATTATGGTTAGTTGTTTGTGAAATTGGAAATGAATACTTACCTTCGTTCGTATCGAGCTTTGCTGATTGTGTGAGTGCGAGATTTGATAATAGAATAAGTGTAAATAATATGAAGGATGACAGTTTCTTCTTCATGGTGTTGTTTGTAGGTTGCTCCAGTAGAGCACCTTTAGTTAACAATTGTTTATCATGTATGAATACATATAAAAATTATATATAGATAGACATATCTAGATAGAGAGAGAGAGAATGTGTGTGTATGAGAGAGAGAGAGAGAGAGACGTCAAGTAAAATAAGTGGGGAAAGAGAAATGAGTAGCAGAGCTAAAAATGGTGGGCTGAGAGGTGACGATGGAATAAATCGAGTATAATATAATGTGACCCCATCACGTGATACGTACATTTAATATATTTATTCCACTGTATTGTATCACGGAACTTCTCGAGATAAAAAATCTAATAAATCTAAAAGGGACGGGGTGACTACAGATTTGGTCACGGGTACTCTATTACCAGCACGGTAACACCGCTGCCACCGATACTGGTAGTGAATCCGTGAACCAAATTCGGGTTATATTTAACGCACGGTAACACTTATTTCTCTATCTCTATGTCAAATCACTATACACATTTTTAATATTATTATTACAAAATAAAGATAAAAGAGGTTCACTAATAGAGAAAAAGGAGGTTCAACAATGGAGAAGACTAGCCAAGGTGCTAGAGAGAGAGAGGAGGGGAGAGAGTGGGAAAAGTAATATATTATTATTATTATTATTGATTGTTGGGTAAAGAATCAGTGGAGTGTTTGCCTCTAAAAAACGATTTCAGTGAAGTGAATCAGTAAAGCGATGTAGCATTGCAGGATTGGTTAAGATCAGTGAAGTGAAAAAAAACGGGGTAGCACCCCTCCCCCCTAATATGAAGTGACAAAATGTGTGTTACGATATAGTATAGAAATTAATGTACTATGATATGAGAAAACAACAATTTTAATCATATGAATACAACCTATTCATATGATTAAAATTGTTGTTTTAATCATATGAATAATAATATAAAAATATATATTAAAGGGAGAATGTATATTTGGATAGGCAACGGAGCCAAAAGCAACCATTGCAAAGAATGACTGAGGATGTGGTTTTTAAGGTGTAGTTTTTTAGAAGTGACTGATTTTAATATATTATGCTATAGATGAAAACATAACTCTTATTTACAGTTTCATTTAATGTAAATAATTCATTAAAAGTTGTGTATCACATGGGTTATAACATTTTTTGTTGTTTTATTTATTATTATTTTTTTTTAATATAATCTTTCATTCATTCCCAGAAAAAGAAAATTACATTAAGATAACGGGCAGGCGGGCAACAAGCTGCGTCGCTAACCCTTTCTGAATAGCGAATCCTAATCTACTAAACACGTAACCTTGCCCACCTGAAGCCGAGACACTACTATGAATAACCCGCTGTACCCTGGTCAGGAAACGGGTGGCCTCTGGTGCCAATGAGCCAAAGGTATCAAAAGCCAATGGTACAAAAACGTGTTGGTTCTCCTCGCAGGCTTTAGCATGTTTTTCTACCTTCTTTGCCTCTGCTTTTCGCACCGTTTGCCCTGCTACGAAACCACTATCCCTTAACCCAACTAGGGGAGATACACCCGTCAGGTCAACACAAGCATGCTTCCCCCCGGCCCACCCAAAGACAAGGAGATCTGCTGGTCGTAGGGTGGATCTCCCTTCTGCTGGATCCGAGAGGAAGTTCACAGGGGCCTCCTTTTTGGCTGAGATCCCAGCACGTCTTAAAATGTCCCATAGAATGTCTCTAACCCAATCATGCCGATATTTGAAACCGGGTAACTCCTTACAATGAACCGCATGTTCCCCGTATTCATCCAGGCAGGCCTTACGACAAATCGGACAGATTTCATCCTCCTGGTACATGGGGATCATCAGACGATATTTAAGAATGGCCCTGTATTCAATAGCGGACATGCTTTGGCCTAAACCTTCGATCGGGATAACAGTCAGGAAATCTTGGGCGTGGGGGCTTTGCAAGCATTCAATAACTGCCCTTTGACGGGGGGACAGACCAAAAACTTCACCCAGGCTCTGAGCGATTTTGCCAAAAAGGGCATTCGCCAAAGTTTTCTGAGGCTTTGGGGGGGCGGTGTCCTTGTTAGAAAAACCGCCAATATCAAAACCTGGGAGATAGTCATTTAGCTTTTCGAGGGCCTGCACGTAGTCCAAGTCTGCGCCGAAAACCCCGCTATTTCGTAGGATGTGGTCTTGAAGGTTCCAGGACTGAGCTCGTGACGCCACAAACGCATACATGCCGATATCCTTCGCAGAGAGGAGCCCTAATCCTCCCATACGCATCGGCAAAGACGCCATCCGCCACTGTAGGTCACCAAAAAAAGGTCCCCCACATACCACTATGTCTTCAATGGCTTCCCTTAGACCCTTGTCAAAACATGACACTGCTTCATCCATCATGGGGGGTTGGCAGGTCCGTAACCCAAAAAGCAACTTCGCAACCCCCATACAGGACCTGAGCAAGAGGAGTTCACTCTGGGGATCTCTAAGGCAGGGCAAGAGTTTCATAAGTTCAACCGCGCGCGATGCCCTCCGCTTTGCCAATTCGCGGATAAAATAAGAGTCACGGCTAACGGCCCCTCCGAGGAGCTTCACCCCCTTTTCTGGCCTACCAATCCCACTAGGAAAAAGCACATCCCGAAGTTTCTCCCCATTACAAGACGGCCAAAAAACCACTGTTTTCTTAATATTAAGCTGAAGCCCCAGCGATGGCCCCTCCAGCCGGATAATATCTAAGGCTTTAGCAACTTCGGTGGCATCACCTATAATCGTCCCATCATCCAGATACCACGCATGAAATAGGAGTTTACAATTTTCTTGTACCCGGAGAACCATAGGGTGTAAAGCAAGGGCGAAAAGGAGGGGACCTAAAGGGTCCCCCTGCTGAACCCCCGTAGTGGCCCCTATACAGTCATTACCAACATACAACCTAGCTGGCTGGGCATATAAGAACTGGAGCCATGGATAAATAGACGGGCAATGTTGATGGACCTCTCGAAGAAGGGCAGTGCGGTCAATCATATTAAACGCGTTCGAAAAATCCACCGTGAGCATAGCCAAAGACCCGTCCGCATGGAAAGAGCTTAAGAACCTGTTCGCACTGTGAAGCACCGCCTCCGCCCCATTAGGAGTTCCCACCCCAAATTGAAAGTCCCCAAGGTACTTAGCCATTTCCTTCCCAACCTTCCTCATAGCCACTTTAGAAGCTAATCTACGCCAAATGGCCCCTACTGCAATGGGCCGAATCCCGTTATCAGGTTTCAATAAAGGGGTAAGGGGGCCGAAGAAATGAATTCGGCTAGAACCCTTGGGCACAAACCACCTAGCCAAAGGTTGACAACTTCAGTAATAGCTGAGAGCAACCCCGTGGAAGTCATTGTCCCTTCTCCAGTAAGAGCGTCTAACAAATGTTGGGCCCTCAGACCGTCCCTCCCACAAGAAGTCCCTTTAGGGAATGATCGGAGACATCCAAGCACACAATCCATATCCACAATAAGGGCGGGCATGACATCAGAGTTGGTGGGCAAGGACGGAGGAGGCATCACCGGATGTTTGTCAATAAGGGCTTTCATGGTCGATTCCCCAAAAGGAGCAACCCCACTGGAACACAACACCTTGACGGCAGCTGTGAAGTGACCGTCCCTAACTTTCCTTAGGCATTGTTTGACGTTGGGGCTCTCTTCAGAAGGTTCAATCCCCCTTACATCATGTGTAAAGAAAACACCTTCCCCCGCACTATTAAAAAGGGAAGAAACCAAATCTGCAAACCCAGAACCGTCTTTCCACAAGGAAAGCGCTTGCAGGATGCTACTACACTTCAAGGATTTCCTATTCCCAGACCTCCGCTCCTGTCTAGTGGACGGTTTGACCACCCGCAGAGTACACCTCGGCAATAAAAGCAATTTGACCCAACTCTCTACAGACCCTGGAGAGGCCACCACCTTTCGTAAGGCACCTGTCAAAGCTTGGGCGAACGCCAATCGACAGCTCGGGGGAATGCTCTTGATAGTTTGAATGGACAGAGAGAAAACCTTTTCAAGGAGGGACAAGTCCCCGACAACCCTTCCTGAAGGACCTGGTTCCAAATTAACAGTCGCATGACGAGGTTTCTGAATCCCCACATTGAAATCTTCCACATCCCCTGTATTCACAGAGAAGGATAAGACATCATCAGCGCCGTGATTACACCTTTTGCTAAGAGCATGCATCACCATGCACCTCCCACATAACCATTTGGCCCCATCTTGAAGGGCGCCCCCAACATCCATGAAAAGGTCCACGTCCTGAGATATGGCATCTCTCAATGACGTCTTCCGATTTTCAGTCTTGAAATGGAGACTCTGCATGTGCTCGAGAAGGCGGAAAAACCCCGAAGACCCCGGTTTACCATCTTTACACTCATGTAGATGCTTGAAGGGGCATGCTCTAAGCCCACTACTTGAGCCAGGGCCCGAACCTCCTAGTTTACCAATCCGATCCCTTTTTTTAGGAGCCATAAACACATCCAAACCAATCTAAATAAAAAGCAAGAAAAACCCAAATGACCCCTACTCGAGGCGAGGTGGGGCAATAAAACAATGAAAACAAAGACTTAAAACTCGAGGCAGACAACAGGAAAGTAGAGGGGGAGCAACCAACAATTGCTCACCTCCTACCCGAACTGCACCACACCTTTATAACACCATTATACTATATTATTATTATTATTATTATTATTATTATTATTATTAATTATAAGAGTTATAATAATTATTACTATTATCAATATGAAATTGTTATAACAATTATATTATTATTAATCTGAAAGTCAAAGGCACCATTAGTCCATTTACTGGGTTTCAAAAACTGATGAGGTTCCGATTAATATTGTTATAATAATAATAATAATAATAATAATAATAATAATAATAATAATAATAATAATAATAATACAATAAAGGTTGAAAAGGGGCGATTGGTAGAGAGATGGGGAGCAAAAAAAGTGGGGTGACGAGTAGTGGAGTTAACAGGGGCGATTGTGTTAAAAATGGGCGAGTAGCCAAAAAAGTAGGTGGCGAGTAGCTGTGTTAACAGGGGGCGATTGAGCTAAAAAGGAGGGCGATTTGGGTTGGTATGGGCGATTGGGTTTTTTAAAAAAAAGCCGTTAGGGGTGGTTTCAGGGATGGTGGTGAAGAAGGAGGAGGAGGGTGTGGGTGGTTTCAGGGATGGTGGTGAAGGAGGAGGGTGTGGGTGGTTTCAGGTCGGTCGGCGGTGGTGAAGAAGGAGGGTAAGGGTGTGTGTGTGGGTGGTGGTGAAGAAGGAGGGTGAGGGTGTGGGTGGTTTCAGGGATGGTGGTGAAGAAGGAGGGTGAGGGTGCGGCGGTGGTGAAGAAGGAGGGTGGTTCGGTGGTGCGGTCGTCCGTTACAATAATAGTGAAAAAGTTAAGAAAATAAATATTAAATAAATAAGAGATAAACGTAATTGTGATTTAATAATATTATTGCATTATGATCGCTTGTACTCATAAGGCTCAACATGGTTCGCGGCCATAATAAAGTTTCTAGACACGCCTTGGCCTTTATAGCCCCAAGGACTACTTATGCTTCGGTTACCCATGTCCAATCTAAACTATTTACATAATTCTCATGAATCAAAGTCATCTCATCATAGGAATACTATAGCACACAAATACAACAATTATACAATATTACATTTAGAATAGGTTCTTATCTACAGTATACAAATTACCCTCTAATTTAAAGTTAATCACAAAAAAGCCATCGGTCATACATTAACAATTCTATACAACTTCGATAGGTTCTTAACTGTAGTTATATATTTTACCACTCATTTGAAAGGTAATTTCCAAACTGCCATTGTTTTACTTTCGTCTTTCCATTTAGGTTGATGTTGTAATACTGTATCAATGCTTCGTCTTTCCTCTAATTTTTTTTGTTTTTTTTGTTTTTGTTCTATACTTTTTTTTGTTTAATTTCCAAACTGCCATTGTTTTACTTTTTTGTCTTTGTTTACGTTTTACGTCACGTGACGGTATAAGTTCGTTTTTTTTACGATTTGTCCTGGGTTTGGTCATCGTTTGCTTACTACTTAGCACGCTTTCACAAACCTCGTGCCGGCAACGCGGGCATTAAACACTAGTTCTATACGAAACAGACCAAGAGCTAATGTGTACAACGGTTATATAGGAAAAGATTACAACCAAACATACCTTATTGCTTCCCTTTTTGGCGAGTGTCAACGTCGCCTTTGATTTCCGTGGTCCCACTTGAGCCGCCTAAACAAGCACCCAAGCGACTATTAATATACTTATTGTTTGATCACACAATTAACACATCCTACTAATGATTTAATCACTTTTGAGGTTATTCTCACCAATAATTTCATCTAGACATTTAATCAAACACATAGTAGGCATAATTCTTAACCCAATTGTTCAATCAAACGAGTCAACTAATCCATCAATTCCCAACTCATAAACTGATACCATGGTGTCACTCATGATTTGATAACAACAAATCAATTACAATTCATCATAATCAAGCCATAACATAAGGTTTATAGGGGTTGTTTCATATTAGAAAGAACATACCTAGTTTACACCAAGAATCCCCACAATTCCATAATCTAGGGTTAGATTAACCACATCACACAAATTTACATTTGTGTTCGTGTTTGTTCGTTTATTAAATAAAAGAACATAAAGGAACTTCCGTCGAACAAGTTCACAAATAGTTCATGAATGTCCGGTTCATTTATAGGCCCAATCATTTTTTATGATGCAGTTTTTTCAAAGTATTAAAGTATGAAAAAAAACTATGGTCTTTTAAAACTCGTGAGGTATCTGGCTTAAAATGAGAAGAAAATGTGTAACTAAAACATGCAAATAAAATATGTCAACAATAAAGTTGGTGAGGTCACGGGTT
The DNA here is from genome assembly GCA_032199755.1 of Ambrosia artemisiifolia. Taxonomy (NCBI): domain Eukaryota; kingdom Viridiplantae; phylum Streptophyta; class Magnoliopsida; order Asterales; family Asteraceae; genus Ambrosia; species Ambrosia artemisiifolia. The sequence goes on from CM063519.1 coordinate 5,499,761, forward strand.
TTGAGGTATATGTAAACCTTGGGTGACTGGATCATTGCCTAGCTAAGGCAATAATCGATATGTGACTGACATGAGCATGTAACCAAACCTTGACGAATATTGTGCCTCGCCCATTGTACACTAAAGACAATGAAAAGTTGTGAAATACAAGCACTCTTTTGATGCATGTAATCCGGTTAGAGCGACTAACCAAAAGTGGGGGTTTCAACCCAATAGATCTATTCCGGTGTTTCATGGCTAAATCCATAGCTAATGGTTACAGTAAAATGTATGACACGAGGGCTTATGAGAACTCTAAACCTTGTTGTCTCGTGCTGACATAATAGTCAAAATGTAACTGAACTTGCACACATGTTTCCCCCCCAAAAGAATGAAAACGGTAAAAAGGGGTCGTGAGAACTCATCTAATGTCTGACTGCTAAGACGGGACTGAATCTGGTGTGTATGAGTCTAAACAAAGGTGCCCTAGATTAACAAGGACAACTTAAGTCTATGTACTGGATTATTTACTATGCAATTGTTCACCCGATTTGTACGTCTATGGACTGTGTTTTTGTATGGTTGTCCATATATGTCACATATTGTATGTGTTGGAAAGGCTCGTTTTTGTCATTATTTGTGACTATGATTAATCATTTGTGGCAAAACCGGTGTCTTGGTTTTCTATATGTTACCACATGATATGTATGTTAATTATTCGTACCAAATATGGCGTATTAACATATGTTTTGGCCCTTTTGTGTAAAAATGTCATTTTCTCACGTTTTACCCTTGTTAACACACATTCTTTGGTTATCAACACATGTTTTCCCAAAAGTTTTGTGTTAACGCTTATTTAAAATATGTTCTTCAGCCTTTAACATATGTTTCCAAAATCGCCATTTCATGTATGTTACAATTTAAGTAAAAAAACGCTGTTTCATGGCTTTACTCAGCCCTATACACACACGCATACACTCATGTGTATGTGTTTGTGTGCGAGTGTGTGTAGGTCCATATACATGGTTTCTTGTGTGTATAATGTAAACTATATATATATATATATATAGGCTAAAGGTAGAATGAAAACCCTCTAAAACGAGAAAACTCCCGGAAACCCAATGAGTGGCCAAGATTAATCCACATAGGCCACTAAAAAATATATTATTTTAATTCTTAAAGGTTATATTAGTCTTTTTACTCTTCCCCCTATTTCCAAATTTGAATCTTCTCTTTCTCCCTCCTATTTAAACTAGATCTATCTCTCTCTCACACACACTCTCTCTCTCTCTCTCTTCTCTCTCTCAAACAATCAGATTTCCACCACCCCTAAACACCATTGCTGCCACCATCAACACCACCATTACCACCGCCGCAGCAACAAGCCCCTTCTTTCTGCTCCTGTTCAAGCAACGACAACAACATAATACCCAGGTCAGATTCACGTAGCCCCTTCTTTCTGCTCCCCTTCAACACCACCATTACCACCACCGCCGCAGCAACGACAACGACCCAGGTCAGATTCACGTGCAGTGTCGACAACAACATAACGACCCAGGTCAGATTCACGTAGAAGAATATATATAATCAACTCACAAACCCAACCAACACAATATCAAACCAACAATACCACAAATCTTTTACTCTCCAAACCCTTCTTTCTGTTCTGTTCTGTTCTTTGTTTTTGCCCTGCTACTTTCTTGTACAGGGTTTTGTTGTGAATGCAACCAAAACTTGAACAATATTTCTTAACTCTTTTGATCATTTTTGTGTGTTTTTTGGTGAAAGATCTTGTCTTTTTGGTGGGTTCTTGCCGGCTGCTACAAAGATGCCTGCTTTGGTTAATTACAGGGGTAAGTTTGCTTTATGTTATTATTATTATTATTCAAGAATCTTTAATTTGGGTGTTTCTTGAAATGGGTTTTTTAATTTAGGTGGTTTTGATTTGTGGGTATACATCTTTAATTGATATGATAGCATATTTGGTTATATCTTGATTAAAAAAGCCTTAAATTAGTGTTCTTTTATAGAAGGTCTATAGAAGGTTATATCTTTTAGTATGAGTTCTTGGCTGGTTTCACATTACTATGGTTTTTTGATAGCAAATAAAAGAGAGCATTTGGGGTTTAGATCATGCATTTGAAGACTTAAATTAGATCATGATTAATTAACCTTTTTATATGTTATTATTACTAATATATTTTTTTTAATCAAAATTGGTGAATTTTAATGTCCCTTAACATATGCAACAATATGTCTGATTTGTTTTTTTACCAGTATGTGCATGTTTGTATGGGTATTATAATGTGTGGAATGTATGTTTGCATCTGTTTCCTATATTGCGTCTGTTTCGTATGTAACAACAGAACTAAGTTGGTATAAATTAGTTACCGATTTTTTTTACCAGATACATGTTTGATTTTTTGCATATTATAGAGGAAGATTTGGGATGAAATCTATGTTTGCGTCTGTTTCGTATGTAACAGCACCACTAAGTTGGTATAAATTAGTTTCTGTTTTTTTTTTACTAGATACAAAGTTTTGATTTTTTAAGTTTGATAATCTTGATAACTAAATGTATAAAACAATGTTTTTTTGTATCAGTTTCGTATGTTTTTTTGTAATCCAGTTGGTTAACATACGTTAAGCGGGGGGGGGGGGGGGTGGTCTTTACAAGTAAATTGATGATTTTTGTTTTATTTTTGCAGGTGAGCATATTTTTTGCATTAAAGATGAAGATGATTATCAAGAATGAAGTGTAGACAATTTTTTTTTATTTATGATAGTTTTTTTAGCATTTGTTGAATTGCAATGACTGTTTTGTTTGTTTTTAGCACTTTGTAAGAAACGATTCTTGTGTACATTTGAATGTTTTTGGATCTATAAATTTTTTAGCACTTTGTAATGACCGTTTTGTTTGTTTTTAGCACTTTGTAAGTAGCATTTTAAGTAACAAAATGGCTATAACCATATCAATTCTTGTTACGTATGCAACAATTCTGGTGCTGGTACAATAAAACGAAAAAAAATATTGTCTAATAAAAAAAAATAATAAATCAGCATTTTTTAAATAATATAAACTGGCAACTCAGTTTTAACCTACGTAACACAACACATGTTACATATGTAACACGGGCATCTGACAGCTTATATAACAATGTGAAAAAAGTAAGAGAGAGATGATATGACATGTGTGGGGTCCACTTGTCATATGTGCTTTTCAGAAAAATGCCAATTGACCATTGTGCCCTTTTTTTGTCATCTACTTACATAAATATATTAAAATAATATAGAATGAATCTAGACCATTGATCACTTTGGATCAATGGTCTAGATTGGGTTTACAAGGTTTTCTCAAATTTTTGTGGTTTCCATTTTAACCATCCCCTATATATATATATATATATATATATGTATATGCGAGTGTATATGTATACATTTGTTACCATTTGAGTGTTGTGGCCGACTATTTCAACTTGTTATGCCCGTGTATGTGTGTGTGGTGATGGTAGGGGTCGGGTGAGCATGGCATTGTCGATACAAATGAGTTTTGAAAAAAATTGTGTAAGTGAACTTACCGAAGGTGTAAGAACCGAATAGAACAAAAGAAATGACTTGTGTTTGGCATCTACACTCCACAATGCAGCCCCTACTTCCTTGTTGATGCTTGGTTATGGCTTGGAAGTGTTGTGCGATTGGGTTCTATGTCCGGTTTGGCCTCTTTATTCTCGGCTAAAGGTACAAGGGAAGGGAAATGGGAGTTTAATGCGTTGATATGTTTTGTGGGTGTGTTCTTCCCTTGGGCCAATTATATACACGAGGGAGAGGGGGAAGGAAGGTGTTGGATTGGTTATTTGATAAGGTAAGTCAACATACATGGATCCTAGTGTTTTGTAAAGTTGATTTCCATTTTTATATAAGTGTTTGACTAAGATATGGATAGTTTATGCAGGGTGGCACATTAGTCGACCTAGGGAAAAAGCATGGACACGTTAGGAAGGTCAAAATGTATTGGAAAGCTTTGTGGGAAAGTCGAAGATCCATGTTGGTGTATCATCTAGATTTGAGTGTATATTGGATAAGATTGGTGAGTAGTTTGTGAGTGTGTGTGTGTGTGTATGTAGGTATAGGTGAATTGTTTAACAAAATACCATCATATGTGTGTGTAACCATGTGTGTGTGTATATATATATATATGATGTGTATGTGTCTTGTGTAAGCTAGGAAGTGTCTAAAATCAAACACACATCTCTTATTGGCAATGTATGGGCTGAAAACATTGGGAAAGAAAACTTGAATGTTTTGTTTAGTCAACTTGTGTAAGTTGAAGATATAGGGTGGCCCATGTTCCATTCTAAGTAATAAGCTTTGTCTTGGGGTTTTTGGATTATGTTTGGATGTGTATGTGTGGCCTATTTATGTATGTGTGAGTGGGAATGTGTTTGTTTGATTCTAATACTCATACGTGTCCATGTGGATCGCATATATATATATATATATATATATATATATATATATATATAAGTCTATACACTTTTGTTCTTGGAACTTGAGTAACACACTTGTCCATGTATGTATACATTCATATATCAATTGGTATGGGGTTATGTTATGTTAATTGTGATTAAATCACACACATGTATGTATGTATGTATGTATATATATATAGCCGACAATTTTGTGGTTATGTGATGAATTTATTAAAATTCATTAATTTATGGTCACATGTTCATGATGTTGTATTAAATCATTGGCACCATATGTATCGATTGTTAACTGATAACAACGGGGAAAATGGATTTTAATACTCCCAACTATTGCCTGTTGGCGGATATTACTCCCAACTATCACTTTGGCCAATAGCACTCCCAACTTTCAACTTATTTTCTTCCATCACTCCCAAACTAACGAAGGTCTAACCTGGTTAGTCTTCGTGGCCAAAATGTAAAAACCAAAACTTAAGGGGTATTTTTGAAACTTTTATTATTATTATTATTATTATTTTAAATTCTATAAATCCCAACCCTCCCCCCCTCTCTTCTTCTTCTTCTTCAGCAGCCACTCACCACCACCAACTTCCAGCAGCCACCCCCATCCACCCCTAACAACCACCACCCCCATCCACCCCTGACAACCACTGTACCACCGCCGTCTGACCACCCTTCACCTCCACCACTGACCGACCACCACCCAACAAACCACCCTCCGTCCCAACAACCTGCAACTCACCACCTCCGACTCAAACCAACCTGCAACCACCTATAAACCCGACCCAGACCACCTTCCGAACCCAACCTTAACTTGAACCGACCCACCGGTAACCCTACCCAACCCTTCACTCACCGCACCTCCATCTCCCACTGGAGACCACCCACTTCAACACCCACCTTAACCTGACTCGACCCACCGTCGTTCTCCTCTCCGGCGATAAACCCCCAAAACCCACCACACCTTCCACCACCTTCTGAGCAATAAACCCCCAAAACCCATCCATCCTTCAAAACCCACCTAACTCCCACCACCATCTTCAACCTCCTCCACACCTTCCACCACCTTCCGGTACCTTTTTCTCCTCTATAACCTTCCAATCGAACCCTTAATTGCTTAATTGCTGAATTGAAGCCCTTAATTGCAGAAGCAGAAGAAAGAGAGAGAGAGTCGGTAGAGAGAGAGCAGAAGCAGAAGAGAGAGAGAGAGAAAGGAATCGGATCTGAAAAGGGAGAGAGGCGGTGGTGTCGTTGAAGACGGCGGCGGCGGTATAGGGTCGGATTAGGGTTTTGTTCTGATTTGGTAGTGACGGAGGGTGGCCGGGTTTCGGTTTATGGCTCACCGGAGATGGAAATGACCGAAACTTGAAAGCTCCGGCCAACTCTCTCCCTCGTAACTCTCTCTTTCTCTTTCTTAATTTTCATTTTTTCTATTTGTTTGGGTGGTGGTGGTTTCCGGTGAAGGTGGTGGTGGTTTCCGGTGAAGGTGGTGGTGGTTTCCGGTCAACAGTGATGGTTTAGAGAGAGAGAGAGAGAGTTTCCGGTGAAGGTGGTGGTGGTTTCCGGTCAACAGTGATGGTTTAGAGAGAGAGAAAGAGAGAGAAGGGGAGGGGGGTCTGTTACAGGGGGGGGGGGGTGGTGGTGGGGGGGGGGGGGTTGGGTATTTAAAATAAAAAGTTTTAAAAAATGCCCCTTAAGTTTTGTTTTTTATATTTTGGCCACATGTAAGTTTAGGTTTTTACATTTTGGTCACAAACACTAACTGGGTTAGACCTCAGTTAGTTTGGGAGTGATAAAAGCAAACAAGTTGAAAGTTTGGAGTGCTAATGGCCAAAGTGATAGTTGGGAGTATTATCCGCCAACAGGCGATAGTTGGAAGTATTAAAATCCATTTTCCCATAACAACGTGGTGTTAAACACATATAATTATCATGTGTTAATTTTGCTCAAAACATATGTTGTGTTCATGTTTTTAACTTGTGTTACACATGTTTTTGAGTTTTCAATCCATAAATTGTAAGATTCCATAATCTTGTGTGTCGGATTAATCGGGTGTTGCATGCGTAAATGGGAAAATCTAATGAATTCCTGAACTATCCTGGACTTTGCTAGACTCGAGCTGACACATTTATTATACTAAAATGTCTAATGCATGACTGAAAATGACATAATCATGTGAGTGTGTACGGATCTTGACCTGAAAATTCGGCGGGCGGCGGGTGTCAGAGAAGTCATATGGTTTACGGTTCTCGATTACTTGAAGTACTATGTGGCTCATTATGTTATTAATGAAGCTAACCCATATGCCATATATATATGTCATGGAATAGTATGATGTAAGCTTGCGTATTTTAGATGTGGTGTGGAATAAGTTTTGGTGTTTATAATATGCTCATATGAATTAGTGGAACTTTGTAACCCTACCCAACCCTTCACTCACCGCACCTCCATCTCCCACTGGAGACCACCCACTTCAACACCCACCTTAACCTGACTCGACCCACCGTCGTTCTCCTCTCCGGCGATAAACCCCCAAAACCCACCACACCTTCCACCACCTTCTGAGCAATAAACCCCCAAAACCCATCCATCCTTCAAAACCCACCTAACTCCCACCACCATCTTCAACCTCCTCCACACCTTCCACCACCTTCCGGTACCTTTTTCTCCTCTATAACCTTCCAATCGAACCCTTAATTGCTTAATTGCTGAATTGAAGCCCTTAATTGCAGAAGCAGAAGAAAGAGAGAGAGAGTCGGTAGAGAGAGAGCAGAAGCAGAAGAGAGAGAGAGAGAGAAAGGAATCGGATCTGAAAAGGGAGAGAGGCGGTGGTGTCGTTGAAGACGGCGGCGGCGGTATAGGGTCGGATTAGGGTTTTGTTCTGATTTGGTGGTGACGGAGGGTGGCCGGGTTTCGGTTTATGGCTCACCGGAGATGGAAATGACCGGAACTTGAAAGCTCCGGCCAACTCTCTCCCTCGTAACTCTCTCTTTCTCTTTCTTATTTTTCATTTTTTCTATTTGTTTGGGTGGTGGTGGTTTCCGGTGAAGGTGGTGGTGGTTTCCGGTGAAGGTGGTGGTGGTTTCCGGTCAACAGTGATGGTTTAGAGAGAGAGAGAGAGAGTTTCCGGTGAAGGTGGTGGTGGTTTTCCGGTCAACAGTGATGGTTTAGAGAGAGAGAAATAGAGAGAAGGGGAGGGGGGTCTGTTACAGGGGGGGGGGGGTGGTGGGGGGGGGGGGGGGGGGTTGGGTATTTAAAATAAAAAGTTTTAAAAAATGCCCCTTAAGTTTTGTTTTTTATATTTTGGCCACATGTAAGTTTAGGTTTTTACATTTTGGCCACAAACACTAACTGGGTTAGACCTCAGTTAGTTTGGGAGTGATAAAAGCAAACAAGTTGAAAGTTTGGAGTGCTAATGGCCAAAGTGATAGTTGGGAGTATTATCCGCCAACAGGCGATAGTTGGAAGTATTAAAATCCATTTTCCCATAACAACGTGGTGTTAAACACATATAATTATCATGTGTTAATTTTGCTCAAAACATATGTTGTGTTCATGTTTTTAACTTGTGTTACACATGTTTTTGAGTTTTCAATCCATAAATTGTAAGATTCCATAATCTTGTGTGTCGGATTAATCGGGTGTTGCATGCGTAAATGGGAAAATCTAATGAATTCCTGAACTATCCTGGACTTTGCTAGACTCGAGCTGACACATTTATTATACTAAAATGTCTAATGCATGACTGAAAATGACATAATCATGTGAGTGTGTACGGATCTTGACCTGAAAATTCGGCGGGCGGCGGGTGTCAGAGAAGTCATATGGTTTACGGTTCTCGATTACTTGAAGTACTATGTGGCTCATTATGTTATTAATGAAGCTAACCCATATGCCATATATATATGTCATGGAATAGTATGATGTAAGCTTGCGTATTTTAGATGTGGTGTGGAATAAGTTTTGGTGTTTATAATATGCTCATATGAATTAGTGGAACTTTGGAACGATCGTGGGTGGCTTGTCTACCCTATCTAAATTACGAAAGTCACAAAAGTACTTGATCAAATAGAAATACAAATTTCACAAAACTTCAAAGCTTGAATGTCATATATGCATTCTTTAGTCACTTCCTCATCAAAGGTTTGACTGATTGATACGTGGGCTAATATAGTATAGATTCTTTAATAGTTAAGTTGAATTTAATAATATTTGAACCAAATAACCAGATTGGGTTTATCGTTCAATTTAATAATATTTATTATTACATCTAATAATTGAATTGTTTCATGCTCCTCTAGTCCTCTTCGATTTGTGAAATGATGTTTTCATAGTTTTCTAAAATCTAAAGTAATTACTAGTTACTTTACCCTGTTGGCATGTTTCATGTGAAAAACATAGATCAATATTGCATTATGACTCGTAAATTAAAATGCAATGATAAGTTGATAATGTACGCAATGTGACAAAACTGATGGGCCGGGTAACAGGTTCAAAATACTTGACCTGTTAGTAAAATTACATTCATTGCATAAGAGATCATAGATAACATAATGGGTCACATGAATGTAAACAGATTATTTACCCCGTTAACTATTTGGTTCGTTCATCTTTTACAAAGCATTTAATGGTTTGTTTGATTTACATAAGACCTAGTGTTGTGGTCTGGGTTATCACCTGGATTCATCCAATAATATTGTGTCACCTGGACGCTGACTAAGCACTGGATAAAGCCCATGCCCGCTCAGCTGACCTAGTTGTGAATAAAGCCCTTGCTCGCTCCCCCCCCCCCCCTCAAAATCCAAGACAACTGGCCGTTGCCCATCGTGACCATGGTCACTTTGGCTCGCTCGCGTCGGCGATAACTTGGTGGTGTTCTGGTGTGCACTAGCCACATGGTAGCCAGGTGGCTTACGCCACCATAGCAGGTAGTCTAACTCGAATCATTCATAGGATAAAAAAATATAACTGAAGTTAATTCTCACATGTTCATGCAACTAAATTCAACATTATTCATTTGGAAGTAACGAGCATTACCTTTGCCAACCTTAACATTCACCAATCTTGCACTGCCACCTAATTTCTACCCGCAAGTACTCTTAAACCACAAAATCACTCGCAACACCTATCATCATGTACTCGAGAATTTTTTTTTCTAAATTTAAAATAATATAAACAATTAAATGTAATTAAAATCAAATAAACTAAAAAAATGCAAAATTTAATTAAATAAATAAACATAAATAAACATATAAAATAGTAAACCGTGCTGATCATTTCGTCCATTATATAAAAACGAACATACTTGGTATATTTATTCTGAGATTAAATGTACTAAAAATAATAATCGTGCCGCAAGACATTTAAATGGGTTCCTATGTGCGATATAAACCCAACCCAACCTACCCACCCACCACACCCATCTCTCTCTCTATTCCTCGACGACGGCATTAGTCTGAGAAATGTTATTTCGATCGAATTTGTCAAATAGGTCCAATTAGATGTTTTTTTTATGTTTGTTTTTTTAAATCCATCAACGTTCACTGGTTGGAAGCTAGCATGGGGTCGTCCCCCTTGTAATAAAGAAAATCATAAAATTAGATCTCTCATTCTCTTTCTTATCATAAACACCACCGTCATGGTCATAGTTATCATCACTACCATACAACTGGACTTTAGCTCGTTGAAATAAAACTACTTCAACCAATCAAATTATTTCAAACTCGAGTTTTCTTAATACTTCAAACCCATGTTTTCAAGTGATTATTCAAATGATTTGTTTTTCTATTTTTCATTTAAAATATAAAATTATATTTTCTTTTTAACTTCTAATGTATAACTAGTGGCATTGAATATCTCGCGTTGCGACATCACAATGTCGTAAATTATATTATCGTAGAAAATATAGAAAACATTACGGAGTGACTTTTTCATTATCAATCATAGACCGTACGAAGAAGTTGTAAATCTATGTTGTGATTCTAGATCAAGTATTGTTTTATTTGTGAGAACATTTATTTGTTTCATATATTCATGCTCCATATTTTCCGAAGACATTTGATTTAACCTATTAATACAGGGATTAAAATGTAAATATATTGGTGTAATTTAAGGGGGTAAGGTTGGCTGTTCAAAAAAAAAAAAAAAATACAGGGATTAAAAAAATAGGAATTTTCTTTACAACTGTATAACTTCACTTTCCAAGAAAAACTTTACAACAATCTCAAGATGGGTGAGTCTCTGTCACTCCCTCTATCTCTACTCCCTCCCTCTATCTCTCTCTGAAGCACACCCACCGGCACCACAACGGTTACCAGCGCCACCACCACATCCCATGTCGCCACCATAACGGCTACCCCACCACGACCTCTCTCTTTTCACTGTAATCCATCCCCACCAGAAAACCATCTCAAAACCACCACCACAACATAACAACCTTACCATGACAACTACAGTCTACAACGGTATCACATACCCCTCACCTAACTGCCACCACCTAGTCATCGTCGTTTATAATAATTTTTCTTCCCGTTTCTCCCCACCTGTTTTATATGCTTGTGAGACAATATCTGTACGGAAACACCAAGCGCAAATATGTATCCTGGTTTGGTGTTGATAGTGGTCAGCTGGCGAGGCTTTACGGTTTGGTGGCCGGAGGGTTTACCGACAAGTTTAGTATTGCGGGAGTTCTCCATCACCAAGATAGAAGATTCACCGGCGGCAATAGCATATTATGTAGAAAGTGTGTGGTTGTAAAAGAAAAGTAATTCAAGAAAAAAGATGGTGTTTTCTGGTTTAAAGATTACAAAAATGCGGAGATGATTTACACGACGACCGTGGCATATTATATGTAGGAGTGGGAGGGGTGTGGTTGTATGTGCTGGCAAGTTGAGTGATTCGTGTCCTTCAGACGGTAAATGGGTTGTACACGTATCATATTTTTTATAAAGTAGAACGGCTGGATAAGAAAACCTACCTTCATGCTGGCATACAAAAGAGAATGACGAAAATCAGCTTGAAAAATAATTAAATAACAACTATGCCATGAGTTACTGTTTAAATACATTGATCTATTATTATAGTATAATGTTTTATGTAAACTTATATGCATCTTCAAGATTTGTAATTTGTCTTTGATACGTATTTTCTAGAAAAAAAGTTGTATTTTATATAATATACCCAATGCGACTTTTTCAAATGTGGATGGGAACGTGACAAAATTTATATCGAAATGCAAAAAGCCAGTGATGAATTTAAATTTATAGGAAAATGGATTTAAATACTCCCAACTATCACTTTGGCCATTAGCACTTCAAACTTTCAACTTGTTTTTTTTTTATCACTCCCAAACTAACTTAGGTCTAACCTGGTTAGTGTTTGTGGTCAAAATGTAAAAATCTAAACTTATATGTGGCCAAAATATAAAAAACAAAACTTAAGGGGCAATTTTGACATTAAACCTTTAACTTATAAATCCCAACCCCCCCCTCCATCTTCTGCAACAGAACCCCCCCCCCCCCCCCCCCTTCTCTCTCTCTCTCTCTCTCTAAACCACCACCACCTCTCTAAACCACCACCTACTGTCTATTACAGAGAAAGAGAGAGACGCCGAGAGGAAGAGTGAGAAGCAGATGAGAGAGAGATAGAGCTCGAAGGAGAAAGGAGGAAGAAGACGACGGTGACAGCTACGGGGCGGCGGGTTGGGGTTAATCGTACTCGGGAAGGGGTTAATCGTACTCGGGAAGGGGTTAATCGTACTCGGGAAGGGGTTAATCGTACTCGGGTAGTCGGGTTGGGTTAATCGTACTTGGTTGGGGTTAATCGTGCTTGGTTGGGGTTAATCGTACTCGGGAAGCAGATTAAGAAGAAGGAGGGTTTACGGTTGGACTAAGGCGATGTTTGGGTGGTTGATGGCTCGCCAGAGACATATGGATAGTCGGAGAAGATGACCGGAGGTCAACCGGCGCTCTCCCTCTCTTCCAACTTTCTCTCTCTACGTGTACTCTCTCTATTCTATCTCTCTCTGTTCACGTCTCTCTCTCATCTCTCTTTCTTCTCACGAGTGATGGACAGGAGTGGTGCAATCTTGGTGGTTTTCGCCGGAGAAGGTGGTGGTCGTTTCGCCGGAGAAGGTGGTGGTGGAGCAGCGGTGTGTGTGGTGGTGCAGGTGGCTTCATCTCTCTCTCTCTCTCTCTCTCTCTCTCTAGATAGATAGATAGATAGATAGATAGATAGATAGATCTGTGTCTTGATGTTTATAATAATAATAATAAAAAGTTTTAAAATGGTCCCTTAAGTTTAGGTTTTTACATTTTGGCCACGAACACTAACCGGGTTAGACCTCAGTTAGTTTGGGAGTGATAAAAGAAAACAAGTTGAAAGTTTGGAGTGCTAATGGCCAAAGTGATAGTTGGGAGTATTATCCGCCAACAGGCGATAATTGGGAGTATTAAAATCCATTTTCCCTTATAATAATTAACAATTATTTGAAAAACTAAAATGTTTTTAATTAAAAAAAGAGAAAATTGCTCGAATAGTCCCTGTGGTTTGCACAATTTTCACCTATAGTCCTCAAGTTTCCAAAATTACAGGTATAGTCCCGAAACAGTGAACTTTTTGCACTCGGATAGTCCCTGGAGCTAACTGAGGTTAAATAATCCAGTTAAGTGGGTGTGAAATTACTAAAATACCCTTACCCCAATAAAAATAAAAAAAAATCAATTAATTAATAAAATATAAAGATGGCCCACTTAACCCCCTTAGCCAATTATTTTTCTCCACCTATTTTAGTGGGCCCCACTAACTTCATCTTCCCCACCTATCACCACCACCACCCACCACCACCACCACCACCACCACCCACCACCCACCACCAACCAGCACCTCCCACCACCAATCAACATTTATAAATTATAAACCCACCAATTTCATCTTCCATTCATCAGCTGAGAGGTTTTGGATCACTAGAAAAGCATAACAGTTGGGTCTTAAAATGAAAGTCAAGTGTGCAATCATGATGAGGGCTCAAAAATATACAGGTGAGGGAAGCGAAAAAATAAAACATGTTTCCTAAGACTTATGTAAAAGCTCGTGAAGGAACATCCAATTTCCAATTCAGTTCGAGAGGCATTTATCGAATTGATGATAAGCGCCAGTAAGGGCTATTCAAGAAGATGCGATAACGTCCAAAAACTTAAGCTCAGATGCTTCTCAGGAGCCTGCATCACATTTACAGTAATGATAAGCGCCAGCGGCGGCGACGATTAAAGTTCCGAGTAAACGATTCCGATTAATTGGTGAGTTCTGTGGCAAGACACTAATCAGATTTCTTTATATGGTGTTCTGAATCTTCATTATCATCATCACTTTCATAACTTTACTGCACGAATCAGAGTTTTTATATGGGTGGTTTGGGATTTTTATATGGGGGAAGGGGTTAGGTGAGATTGTGGTGATGTGGTTGGTGGGTTTATAATTTATAAATGTTCGATTGGTGGTGGGAGGTGCTGGTTGGTGGTGGGTGGTGGTGGTGGTGGTGGGTGGTGGTGATAGGTGGGGAAGATGAAGTTAGTGGGGCCCACTAAAATAGGTGGAGAAAAATAATTGGCTAAGGGGGTTAAGTGGGCCATCTTTATATTTTATTAATTAATTGATTTTTTTTATTTTTATTGGGGTAAGGGTATTTTAGTAATTTCACACCCACTTAACTGGATTATTTAACCTCAGTTAGCTCCAGGGACTATCCGAGTGCAAAAAGTTCACTGTTTCGGGACTATACCTGTAATTTTGGAAACTTGAGGACTATAGGTGAAAATTGTGCAAACCACAGGGAATATTCGAGCAATTTTCTCTTAAAAAAAAAGTTAGAAAAAATCAAAGAATCACATTAGTGTCCAATAAACTTTTAAAGATGGTCCCTCAATTATTTGCAAGTCAATGCCATTTGTCCTCTTCGACATATATATTTATATTTTGAGGACATTAATAATTCTACAAAGATATGTTATAGGAAAACTACGAATATCCACCTATTCATCAACCTGCAGGTTTCATTTATGATGATTATGATGCTTTTATTCATTTGCGATCACCTTATTCAACAATCACCCACTTACATCTTAATTCCTTTTATTTCTTACAAATTAGTATGTTACAGCAAATATTTAAATATGGCAAAGCATTGAAGATCAATATTGCCGTTTCAACCATCAACCACTTATACACTAGACAACCAAATCACATGCATGACTAACATGTAGGACCACCCTATATTAGTATATTAGAGTATTGACCACGATAATGAGAATGTACATGGACTGTATGAAGATATCTCTTGGTTGATGACATAAATGAAATGCTTTTGTGTTCATGTAATTAGATTAGATGATTGATATTGTTATATCTTTTCACGTTTCTTAAATATACGTTAAGAAGTTCGTCATGCATCTAAAAATAAAAATATTATATGTAGAACTCCTTTCCTGGGTAACCTAAACCAAAAAAGGGGTATGTGGAGGAGACCCTTTGACCCACCCCTGGTATCCTTTCGGATACCGATCATCCCATCCCACAAAGGTTATGATCCCGGCAAAATACCTTAAGGTGATGCTCACAAGGATCGAACCTGTCTTCCCCTGTGCATAATACTTATCACTGATAGTGGGTACCACTAGGCTATAACCTAAACAAGGATTATATTAACTAGTATTTTCCCACCGCGCGTTGCGGCGGCGCGCGGCGGGTTAAACCGCAGTAACATACGAAGTGTAAAACACAATGCGTAATACACAATACGCTACACACAATTCGTAAAACACAATGCGTAAAAGACACTTACTAAAAAGTGTAGAACACAATGCTTTAACTCGGTTCAAAACAAAATGTACGTCGAAACGTAAACCAATTGGAAACGCATATAAAATAAATACGAAAACGAAAGAAAAAAAGTTTAAGTTGAAACGTAGACCAACTCGTATTTTACTGTATAAACTCAACATTTCCAAAATGAAAAAAAAAAGTTTAAGTCGAGATATAGATCAACTCGTATTTATACTGATACATATATAAAATTCCGCACGTAAAAATATAGTTTTTGTCCAAGTACAAATACGAAAATGGGTAAACTCGAAATTTTGCAAAAGGAAAAAAAGTTTAAATCGAAACATAGGTGAACACGTATTTATACTGACATATATATAAAAATTCATATGTTAAAAAATAGTTTTTTCGAAGTAATTGGGCTACAAATGACAAACGGCAAAGTTAGGAGGTTAATTATGGAAACAAAAAAAATTCAAGCAAAGGGGTCGAAATTGACAAATGTTAAACTTGAGGGTTTGGAAGTAAAATTATCAAAAACTTTAGGGGTGGTGGTGGTATTTACCCACCGACACACCATTTTAATATATTGTTTGCCTTCAAAAAAAATGTTGTTTGGTATTTTATCGAATCATACCAATCTTAAAGTTGCTCTATTAGCTTATTTGCCAACATAAGTTTGGACATAACATATGACTTGATCGCACATAAATATGCAGTTTTATCGTTCAATCATTTTAAATTTAGGATTATGTCGTTGTCTTTATCGCACTTTTTAATAAATATGTTTCTAGGCTTAAAAGACTTTTAAAACATCATCCCAACTACTATATGTTAGAATAAATATAAATTATGTTTATTATATTTATTATATGGCCATCATTATCATTTATATTATATTGATCAATTACTATAATATCCCTAAGTTTATAATTGGTGATTCTTTGATGGACGGAATTACCCTTACTAAACCTAATTAGGGTGTCCCCTGTGTGTATAAATAGAGAGATAACTGGAGGTATTAGGTTAGACTCTAATAACACCATAACCTAATGTAGCCGCCACCCACCTCTCTCTCTCATTAGATCACTTTGTGATCATTAGCCATCATTAGTGTACACACTAAAGGGAACCCAATCAAGATGATGGTATCTTCCATTACTGAGGTTCCTGAACGGTTAAGCATACCAGGTACACATGATCGAATCTTATGTTTATTCCTTATGTTCTAATTAATATAATCAACATGTGGTATCAGAGCGTATGTTGATTATATTGATTCAATCAAGAATTCGATTTGTGATTTCTAATAAAAATAAAATAAATTGTTATGTGATTCGTTGATTGTTATGTGATTCGTTGAAGAAAAGAAAAAATAAACAACATCAGAATGATATT
Organism: Ambrosia artemisiifolia; assembly: GCA_032199755.1. Lineage (NCBI taxonomy): Eukaryota > Viridiplantae > Streptophyta > Magnoliopsida > Asterales > Asteraceae > Ambrosia > Ambrosia artemisiifolia. The sequence goes on from CM063519.1 coordinate 5,516,443, forward strand.
AATTATGTCATGAATTATTGTTGATTATGTAAACAACGATTTACTTTACAAAAAAATGTAAACAACGATTTGCGTAATAATTTATTCGAAATCGATCAAGTCGATGCCGTAGCTTTATTTAATTGGTTTTTGCAATACCATTATTAATAAAATTGGTCATTGAAATTGGTGAATCATATTTATGATTCATAAAATTAAATATTGATTTGAAATTTGATGATGAAAATAATGTTTACGGCAATACTAATCTAAATTTTGTGCCCATTATCAGTTATACATTAGTTGTTTTTTATTAATTGAATTCGCTCCATAAATTCATTCGGAGATAACTACGGATTCATAAGATAAAGATCATATTATTTATGTTAATTTTCCGGTTGATGTTCTTCAAGAACATCATAAGAAAACCGAAAAAAAAAAAATATTATGATTTTGGTTTAAAATTGGATTGAAATTCTGTTTCTGATAATTTAGGACATAACTTTATCTCCAAGGAATTTTCGAAATCAATTATGATTAAGTTAAAGATTTCGAAATCTTATGATATCTTTGGGGATAGTCATTATTTAAAAATGGAAACAGATATTAGTAAATCCCTAAAATTTCAAACCATTAACAATATCATTTTTTTTCGATAATAATAAATGTTTTCGGTTTTAAGGATTAATAAATTAAGTTCTCGGATTATCAATTAGTTCCTGAATTCAGGTTCTCGGTTTTAAGTTCTCGGTTTGAAGCTTTCGATCAGGTTCACGGACAGGAGTTCTCGGTCAAGGTCTTCTACTTCGAAAACCCATTTTTTTTTCTTTTCGAGATTCCATAATGTGTCCGAGAACTCATCTTATTTACCGACAACTATCATGTATTCGAGAACCAATATTTTTTCGAGAACTATTAAAGAATCCGAGAACTGCTAAAGTTATCCGAAAACATAGGTTATTCGAGTACTCATAATATATTCGAGAACTCATCAGTAAATCGAGAACTCATTATGATATCTGAGAACTCATTAATTCTTCGAGTACTCATGATTTATTCGAGATCTCATAAGTCTTCCAGGAACTCATCACTTTCGAGAACTCATTAAGACTTCGAGAACTCATAATTTTGAGAACCCCTTATGTTATTCGAGATCTCATAAGTTTTCCGGGAACTCGTTATTTTTCCGAGAACCCCTTATGCTATTCGAGAACTCATATAATTTTTTTTTGAGAACTCAATTATTTGAGAACCCATTATTTCGAGAACTCGTAAGCTAATTCGAGAACTCTTCTTTTGTCGGGAACTCATAAGATTACTGAGAACCCATAATTTTTCGGGATCTCTAATAAAATTTACAGTTTTGATAAAACCTAATGTATCAAGTTTATTCAAAACATTATAAAACCTTGCTTAACTTGAAATAACATTTTACGTGTCACTTCTGCCCAAAGGTGATGTGTCACATTAGTTCGTTATATAAGATCTCGTTAAGCATTGTAGCTCGTTCACATTAGTTTCATAAGGTTTCAGCTTCTGCCCAAAGGTGATGTGAAACAGATTATGTTGGTGAACCAAGTGTATTGCATTAGAACTTTGAGTGTCTCACTTCTGCCCAAAGGTGATTTGTTACATTCACTGTTAGCAACTTAATACTTAAATAAATAGCGTATAGCCAAAGCTAGAGCATGTTATTTAAGTAGCTTATGTTGGTGTTATTATATTATCACATCTTCATATCAAAATTGATCCTCACAATTAATGATCCTTCATTAATATAATGATCATAATCTAAGTCTACCTTACATCGATACCCGTAACTCGAAACTAATCTCACATTCTTCTATAAATACTATCTCAACTAAATGATCCACTCTAATTATCAAAACTAAGAAGAGTTTTCTTAACTTTTGTTCTTATTAAGTTACCTCTTAAGGCGTAACATTCCTACGCTCTATCTGATAAAGTATTACAGAATAACATTGAGCATAAGAAAGTGGGATACACAAAATGTCTCTTATGGTAATCTAGAACGCTTTTACTGATTCCTATCAGGTGAGCTATTAAAGATTCTGAAATTCCTAAGACTAAGGTATTATCTTTGGAAATGAAATAATATAACGAATTCCTAAGAAGCATGAAATATATAAATCTAACTCTGTGGTTAAATGGGATATGTGAATACATCTTAATATCGAATAACGTGACCCATAAAGCTAAGGGTTACACATGGAACTCAATAAATTTCTAGTGCATAATAACTTTTCCATAAGTACGATTAGATGCATTATGAATCAACTATAATACTCAGAAATATCAAAGTGAAATGAGTGTGTTGATAGCGAATTACGTACAGGAAAAGGAACGCATTAAACTAGAAAAGTTGATGTTATTCACCTTAGTACCATTAAACCTAAAAGAGGAAGAATAATTACCATAGAGAGGATAATTATAAGGTCTGGAAACAAAATACAAGTACTACTTTCAGCTATAAGTTTCTCCAAAGGGAAAGTCTTATTAATCAAAATTGTGCCATTAAGAATAGGTATAAGCAATGAGATTACCCATAAGTAAGGAGAACAGCTGGCTAAGATATGTAGTGCCTAATTAAGGATATTTAACTTCACAAATGCTAATGAATTCCAATTAACACATGATGGTTGAGCCTAGTTTTATACGTTTCCTTACCAGAATTCAACGATTACTTAAGATGAGAGTTAGTGGCAAAATTAAGGGTCTATTAACCATTAATAACTGATCTTAGTGTTGAAGCTTTATGATACCTTACGATATTCTTGAGATTACTCAGAATTTAGTATCAATACTAAAAGCTACAATTTTTTTTTGACAGTTACAAGGTTTTAACGATCAAACCAAAGCCACTATTAAGTTAAACTCTCATATTATTTGTTGTCATTATCTGAATAGAAACCTTATGAAATAAAACTAGATGATCCAATAACGTTTTCACAACTTTGTTATCATGAAAATGAGAATTTAACAAAGGAAAATGAGACCTATGCCATTCATCCACTAAAACCAAAATTTCATGAGAAAAATCATGACCAGGTCACTAAAGGATGCTTGGATATCAAATCTCATTCTCAGTGATTTTAAAGCATGTGTATACGCCCTAAACACTAAGTGGCGAAAGGAATAAATGGGTTTCCATCATAAGTCATAATTAATTGACATTAGTGAGCTTAGATAAATATTTGATTGTATCTAACCTGTTTCCTACCAACCAAAGTATTAAAGAAATCAATTCATATATATACTTAATAAGATTCCCTCTAAGTATGTCCATAAAATTCCTTATGAAATTTGGACGATAAGGGAAATCAAGTATAAAATATATGAAATATTCTCGTTCACACGCATCGCTAAAACTTATTATGTGGAGGTACTAAGAGACCTAAAAGATTAGTGGGAGCATTAAGTGTCCTAATTGTAACTTGCAAAAGTTACAGAGGTGGGGGGAACGACAATTTGATCTATCCTCAAATTACACCTCTTGCACTGGACAACTCTCTATCACAACTTGTCTCCTTAGAATTTAACGTACTCCTAACAAAGTTATGTGGATGCCTAAATATGGGCGAACTTAGATTTCTTATTAAAGTGATCCTTATAAAGAGAAACGACAATAAACATCATTAGGTTGTTTTCTCTATTAAAATCTATGGATCTTCCAAATGTTAGATCTTAAGCATGCTGAATTCATTAAGATCTCTAAGATAAGTGGGAGCAGTAAAAGTCCTTATCATGACTTTTCGGAAGTACAAGATGCGGGGGAGAGACTCATTAAAATTCGAGACTCAATAAGTTTAACTCCGAATTTAACTTCGATTATTCCTCTTGTACACCCTACTGCACCAACTCTTACACACTTAGAAACTAATATTGCTCCTTATATACCTGAAAATAAAAACACCTAACTAAAGTTAAGTTTGTATCATAATAAACCCAATGTTCAACTCAGGAGGTCATCTGGGTCTAAAAGCCCATTAAATTTGATGATTATGTAACCTTCCTGACTAACAAAAAATGGATGTTTGGAAAGTTTACTCATCCTACCTCTTCTAATTAAATCATTAGTATCAATCAATCTTCTAAATGGAATAAAGCTATTATTAACATAACTCATTCCATAATTTAGAATAACGTTTGGGATTTGGTTGAATAACCTAAAGGTATTCATAATTAAACTAGATCCGAATGGGAACGTTGTAAGATAAGATTGATTGTAAAGATTATACTCAAGGAGGGATTAGATTATCAAAGAATCTTCTTATCTGTATTACAAAAGATTTCTTTGAGGATCATTACCGTCCTAGTAGCTCATAATAACTAAGAGCCACATTAGATGGACATTAAGATAACTTTCCATAACGATGACCTACATGTTCATTAAGAAACCTGAAAGTTCTAAACTAAAGGGTAAGAACACTTAGTCTGTAAGTCAACAAGATCCATGTATGGGTTGATGCAAGCATAAAATGTGTTGGAATCATAATGAAATTCTCTTCATCAAGAACTAAGTGGATTAAAGAACCTACCTCAAGATGAGTGGGAGCAACTAATGAAAACTTGTCCTTACATAGATGACGTTTCTCTTGACAAGTATATGTTACCTAAGTCAAAGCATTGTTCATGCATAATTTTGACATGATGAATATCGGGGATTCCTCTTACGTGATAGGAATCAAAATATACCGAGATAGACCTAATGGGATATTAGTTTCATCCCATAAGTTTTACTTTAAGCGGGTCTTTAAGTATGTAACATTTTGCTCTCTTTTAGAGGATAATAAGATAATTTGAGATTATCACCTTATGCTTCATTAATTAGAAGACTGATGTAAATTTAAGTCTATGCTTGTTTATGATATTGTTCGTATTGCTTGATACTAGACTTGTCTAGATTGATGAAAAGCATCTAATGGAACATTACAATATCTTTAAGAAACAAGAGACTATAATCTAAAGAAGAAGTGAGAACCTAAAGTGATTGACTACTCTTACTCTAACTTTGTTATATTCAAAGGAAATCAAGTGTCAATTTCGGGGTATATCATAACGTTAGCAGACATAACTATCTCATGGAGGAGTCATAAGGAACTGTAACAACAACCTAAGTTATCATGACATAATGTGTTGCTGATCACAACAGAATGGTCATTAAATGTTGTTGGTATATTTATCAGATGACTCATAACTTATTAACTCCATGTAAATACTAAATTGAAGACTTACTGTGATAAAGTCAGCTGCCCTAATTTCTCGAACAGTAACAGTTTGAGAGGAGCTGCATTAGAGTTCGATACGAAATTATTGTTCGCTTACGATTAAGAACAAATAGAGGAAATCAGAATTTTGTATCGAATGCGTTCATGATATGCTTATGGATCCAATAACTAAAGGTCTATCACCCATAAGTCTCACTAACGGGCCAACTAAGAGAAAAGGGTATTACTAATGACCATGTACAACTGCATATCGTACTATGAATGACTAATAACTAATTATTAATGACTAATTTTCCTCATTATGATTTGTTTGTCTATTAGTATGCTAAGCTAGCATAATGGCATAAAGACAATAATATAACAAATCAACTAAGGGCATAACGTTAATTGATCCTAATGTTAAGTTTTAAATTTGGGTGTAGTATGATTAATGGGGGTCCTAAGTCGAATAAAGGCTTAACGGCTGTATTTCTCTGCTACATTTTGGGTTTAGAACTAAAATGAGTATTAATCTCTGCAGACTTACGTAATACTCATAATAAATGATTACTCGGCCAAGTGGGAGAATGTTAGAATAAATATAAATTATGTTTATTATATTTATTATATGGCCATCATTATCATTTATATTATATTGATCAATTACTATAATATCCCTAAGTTTATAATTGGTGATTCTTTGATGGACGGAATTACCCTTACTAAACCTAATTAGGGTGTCCCCTGTGTGTATAAATAGAGAGATAACTGGAGGTATTAGGTTAGACTCTAATAACACCATAACCTAATGTAGCCGCCACCCACCTCTCTCTCTCATTAGATCACTTTGTGATCATTAGCCATCATTAGTGTACACACTAAAGGGAACCCAATCAAGATGATGGTATCTTCCATTACTGAGGTTCCTGAACGGTTAAGCATACCAGGTACACATGATCGAATCTTATGTTTATTCCTTATGTTCTAATTAATATAATCAACACTATATTCACGGCACATAAACAACATAAGCTACATACGGTTCAAGTAATAATAACACCAGTAAATGAAACAAGATGAAAAACTTGTTTTTATGGTATAATTTTTTTTAAATAATGTCGTATGAAAAAGTAATGGCCATTTTAAAAATGGGGGTGAAACTTAATGACGCAATCAATATACCATCGTGCCCCTGATTATCTAATTTAATCTATGGCTAATAATCCTTCTTATACTTTTTACGCTAACTTCATTTTTACGTTAACCCCACCCCGAATAACAATCAGAATCATTCATAAAAAGTTAAAATACCTTAAAAGTTCTTAAAATACAAAAATGATTCAATCACCAATAAATTGGAAGAGAGTGGAAATAGTCAAATTAAGGAATCAGCAGACACGCTTTGCACTGCAGATTAAATGTTTGGATATGCTTAAGTTAAGATTAAAGATGTAGTTGACCGTACGCGCTTTCCGCATGGCCCCTTGATCAAAACCAATCCTTTTTTTTTTCAAGTATCATGTGGCTTAAATTGTGAGACGATGACACATGATCACCAGGTCACATGACCCATTTCATATTATTTTTATAAATTATAAAATGTAAATAGTTTGAGTGTTTGATCTATATTGGGATTAAATGACATTGGCATTTCGTTGTTGTTTTGTTACGTCACTACTAGAAAATAGGCCTAATGCAACTTTTTTAAGGCAACCTTTTTCAAATAAGTTGCATTTGACTCTAATGCAACTTCATCAAATATAAAGGTTGCATAAGAAGATCTAATGCAACCCTTATAGAAAAAAAGTTGCAAAATTATCCTGGATATGCAACCTTTTTATATAAAGGTTGCAAATGTAGTTGAAATTTGCAACTTTTTGTTATAAAGGTTGCATTTTGAAAACTTAATTGCAACCATTATGTACTATTATTGACCATATTAACCAATATTATTTAATTGCCATCCACAAGCTCAACTCTCACCCACAAGTCCATAACTCATTGAACCATTCCATTTATTATTTAAAAGATTGAAGACCATAATTCCGAAGCCAAATTAGTTTGGTTAAAGTTTGAATGGGAAAAAACTAGGGTGCAACCGTGGCGAGCCGAGCCCGAGCTCAAGCCGGTTTAACTTACAAAAGCTTAAGCTCAAGCTTGGCTCAATTCGAGGTCTGTTCCTAAAGCTCGAGCTCGGCTCGTAGATAACTTTTCAAAGCTCAGGTTCGGCTTAACTCGTTTATTATTTATAATTAATAATTAATTTTGATTGCATATAAATCCATTCCTTTTGTATTAATGAGTAAGAGTTAAATGCCAAAATGGCCCCTGTGGTTTGACCCAAATTGCCACTTTGGTCACTTTTTTGAATTTTTTGCCAAAACCACCCCTCAAATATCGAAAAGTGCCAAAATGACCCATATTTAACTGAGTTTCTAACTAAGGATGGAAAGTCAGTTAAGTATCAGGGGCATTTTCGTCATTTCATCCCAACCCCCCTCTTCTTCTTCTTCTGCAAATATAAACACCACCCATCTCGACAACCTTCACCAGCCACCACCACCACCACCACCACCACCCTTCACCCTCCACCACCACCACCCTTCACCCTCCACCAAACACCACCCTTCACCAGTCTTTCATTTATACTCGTATATCACAGATCCATCTTCCCCAATTGGCCCTGTAAACAATCCACATCTCCAAACCCATCGTTTCCTTCCTCTCCAAGTCTCATCCATACCCACCCATCAATCCAAATCATCAACCCACCATCTACTAACCATCCTTAGTTGAATCTGACTCGGACCCTACCCGTAAACCCAGATCCACGCCATACCCACCTGCAACCACCCACCCAGAAACCTCAACCACCACCCGGACAACCCACTACCACCCGGACAACCCTCCACCCGTCACCAACCCAAACCCAGATCCAACCCCACCACACGCCGCCGCCACAGCAGATCTCTGCCGCCACAAACCCCTTTATTGATTAGAGAGAGAGAGAGAGAGAGAGCTAAGATAGAATCAGAAAGGAAAAGGAAGAACCCGATGGTATACGGTGGAGTAGAAGAAGCAGACACAACAGAAACATCTTCAGCAGTGAGTTTTTTTATGAACAGGGAGTGGTGCAGCATCTTGTTTAGCATCTGTGTTTTGTTTCTCTGTGAATGTTAATTGAACGATTGATGTTCTTCAGGTATTACTGTTGTTGTTGCATTGATAACCAGTTGTGCAAATGCTGTTGAAAATGGCTGAATTGGTTTTTAAATTGAAGTAATTTTGTTGTTATTGTTGGTGTTTTGGAATTAAAGTTATATTCTCTTTAATGTACCTTTAAGTTTATATGGAGAACAATAACCAGTTGTGCAAATGTACCTTTAAGTTTTTAATTAAAACTGGTGTTGTGGTTGATAATGTACTGGTGTTGTGGTCGATAACCAGTTGTGCAACACAGGGGCCATTTATATGGAGAAGATGAAGTACAGAGTGAAAGGACGAAATTACCCCTCAGACTTAACCGACTTACCTTCCTCAGTTATAAACTCAGTTAAATATGGGTCATTTTGGCACTTTTCGATATTTGAGGGGTGGTTTTGGCAAAAAAATTCAAAAAAGTGACCAAAGTGGCAATTTGGGTCAAACCACAGGGGCCATTTTGGCATTTAACTCAATGAGTAATGTAAAATTGTAAATGGTGAATGTGAAAAAAAATCCCAACTGATCTACAAGACACGTAAGTAATTATAATTATAATAATTAATATAAACAAAGACAACTAATTTTATATAATAAAAAAATGGTTCTAATCAAAATTTGAACTCCCGCCCATATGTACAACATTTGTGTGAAGCCCTACGGTTTTTTAGTGTGAAAATCTCAAATCGTATATAGATTAGCGGCAATCTCATACTTAAATTTTTAGTTTCCCTCTATTCACCATCAAACCCTTATAATCTTGAGATAGTTGCGGTCATACTTTCAAATTTTTAGTTTCCCTAATTTCTGGTGATTTGCAGTTTAATAGTGTCATGAGTTGTTCGGATTCAATCGCCACTTAAGAGTTGTTCGATCGTCTGTGGTTCAATCTCGAGGTAAATTATTGTTCTTAAATCAAATAGGCAGACACACACCTGTTGGTTATGAAATTATGTTTTTTTCACACATTATTTATGAAAACTTAAGCTATGCGTGCTGTTATCATTTACTTATGTGTTGTTATGCTTCATAGGAAACCATTGACTCAATTCAGAAGTTGTAGGTATGTACTAATTTCTGATCTATGTTTTTGTTGATTTGCTTGTTTGGTAATTTAGTATATGACTTGTGTTCCCCACTTATTTTTAATGTTGGATTACTTTGTGTATTTAGCAGACAAATAAGGCGGATGAAAGGATATCTACACAAATCAAAGGAAGATAATAAATCTTTCATCAGAGAAGTTGTCATGATAGGTATGTAGAACTGATTTTGTTCATACATGTGCTTTGTATATGTTAAAAATATACTAGTATTTTTGTGAATTAAGGCAGTCATGGTGTTATTTTTTTATTTTAACACGTCATTTATATAAAAAGGACAACAAAATGCTATGCATACATGTTATTGTGCATCAAAAGCGTTCTTTGAGAGACATACATATAAATGAAAAAATGGGCGGGTCTGGGCTGGCCGGGCATAGTCATGGGTTAGAACGGGCTCAACTATGGGTGAGCATATAACCAAACCGATTATACATATATCTATTCCGAACGTTTTTTTTTTGTGAGATTCATAGAATGTGATGCATTATATATATATCATGATTTGTTAATGCAGACTCATTCTAGTCTGAGGCTATTTGATAGCATCATAATTTCCATACCCCAATCCCTATTTGTTAACTTTTGCATATACCTTTCTTTGTTTACTCTGTTTCCATAAGTGAACAATTTATATTTATTTAGAGGTTTAGTATTTAATTAACATTAATATTTTTGGCCTAGTCGAGTAATTTTATATATGTATTAGTTTGAATGATATTATTTACCATGTAGTCCATATAATTAGTAAGTTTTATCTTATTGTTCGTTAAAAAAGAGAGATTTATCTAACAAGTTGGCCTGTTTTTACCCATATGTAGCCATTCTAAGTTTACATATTTTAGGTTGCCCATTTTGACCCGTTTGGAAGCAAAATAAAAATGAAAAAATATACTACTTGATCAGCAATTATCAGTTTGAAATAAGCTAATCTGCTATATTACTGAATTGTTATCTGGTACTATTTTTTATTTGATTTCTCTATAAGTTTTGCCTTTGTGAATAAATATTTAATTTGCTTATTATGCAAGACCATCATGATTCTCCTTGATTTTAAATATGTAACCAAGTTTACACTCTAAATTCCAAATGATGACTCAAACTAAGAGTTACTTACCTTAACCTCGTTGTTTGAACTTACACATAACAGGACAAAGGGACGTGCATATGTTGATACATATGATGTCACAACAATGAAAATCGTAAGTTCTTTCTACTTTTAACCTTTGTAAATTTTCATCTTGCATGTGCTAGCATAGAATTAATATGATACTGATGAAATCTCCAATCACCCACTCACATGAAAATAAACCTCTATGTTTTTTATCATTCACCCATATCATTATTTTAGGCACATAAATTTGTTTTGACAATATTCTCTTATCATATTGTAGAAACAAATAAAGATCTACAAGCCTTTGGAGGATGACAATGCTATGATAGATCATTGTATGGTTGTATTGAATAAAGAGAACTACAAATCACTTTGAATTTATAATAGGGGCGTTACAAATGCACTGATAAAGAGATTGAAGAGGTAGAGAAAAAAATGCTGACGTAGAGAAAAAATAGTTGCTGGAAACACACAAAAGAGATTGAAGAGGATCATGCCGAGCTTGAATTTATGTGAAAGGATATTGAGCAACACAACTTGGAAGCTATGATGTGTAAGGTTATGAAACAACTACCGGTTGAAGATTGAGAAAATTAGAATGTTTTCATTTATATTTATTATTTTAGTTGACATTTTATGTTAGACTATATTGTTATTTGAGTTTGGATATGTTAAGGTACATTATTTGGTTATCAATAATATTTGTGTTATTGTTGTTTTTGCATTATTACGATCGAAAGCATATTAATTAATACCACTTAACTTTATATTATAAAGTTTCATTTGAGTGTAAAAATGGTTGCATTTTTCTAGCTAAAACATAATAAAAGTTGCATTTGAGTATTAAAAAAAGTTGCATTCTAAAGTAGAAAAGTTGCATTACAATATAAAAAGGTTGCATGTTAAAAAAGGTTGCATTTGTATATTAAATGCAACACTTTCAAATAAGGTTGCATTAAGCATTAAAAAGGTTGCATTAGGCCTAATGCAACCTTTTCAAGGCCTAATGCAACATTTTACAAAGGTTGCTTTAGCCTCATTTTCTTGTAGTGCGTGTAACATATTGTTACACGAAGAGTGACTATGACGTATTTGTAGTATATGAATGGCATCATCTATTCAACACATGCCACATTACATGTATTTGTTGCGTGTGACATACAAAGAAGTTTGTATTATCTAGTATTTCATCCTTGTTTCGTTATGTCTAACATACGAAGAGCGGCTGCGAGGTATTTGTAATATATCTCATAGTAAAAGAAATTTTAAGTACGTCGGTGATAGTATTTTGCTTTTATAGTTAATGGGGTGAGATTCGATAAAAATGAAATTAACCTACTAAACGGATAAACAACTAGAGTAATTATATTACTGTATAGTTTTCAACTAGAATAATTTCACTAAAAATATAAAGTAGTGTAATAAAAATCACTCTATACAAAAATAAAGTAGAGTAATAACTATTATTTTAGTTCAAAAACTATAAAGTAATAATAATAATAATTAATAATAATAATAATAGTAATTAATCTAGTGTTAACATAATTACTATAGTTGTTTGTACGTTTCACGTCAAATCTATTTGAATTTGATCCTAACACTATTATATGATTAATTAACTAAAAACTTGAAAACGAGGAAATTAATTAATTTTTTTTCTTATTTTTCATTATGAAGTTAGGGTGTGTGATTTACATATATATAATATAGGGTAGGGTTAGTGCAGTTATTATCGTGAAATAGTGACGAATCCAAGAATTTTTTACATGAGTTTCTTTTGGTAGATTCTCATTATTGGGAGCCTAGAAAATAGAGTTGGATTCGACCTTGGTGTGAAATATTTTTATTTGTTTATTGTAAGAGATGCAAGGCTTGTAAATTAAACTTTGATGACTTGGATATATAACATATCAATACATTTGTAAAAAAATACTGTTACTACATACATATCAATATCTATTTTTAAGTTCGCTACCATCTTATCTGATTTAATACATATGAAGGCCATGTAGTAAAATGTGAAGATAAATTATTCTGATCTTTCAATTGGTATGATCGGTTGATTATCAAAGATTAAACTTTACATGGTCCAAGGTTAAACACAAAACAAGCAGGATTAAGCGACATACTTTTTTAGGAGGAGTAAGAAACACCAACATTGATCATGCACAATGTAGATGAGAATGATGGTTATCGGCCACATGTGGTGCTTGCTAGTGGGAGTGTCGGGTTTTGTATAGTTTTTATGCTTTGTATGGTGTAGGTTATACATTTAAAGTCCAAAAACTTGTGTTTCAAATTTTAAACTTGAGTTGCATATTTTAAAATTTTAAGAACGGTTCTTGAAGTGTATATCAAGAGATCTTATAAGTTTAAACATTGAGTTTCGTTTAAATAGCACTACTTTGAAAGTGTAAGATCTTATTTAATGCATTTTTTTGCATTTACCATACTTTAATTTAATTACTTAAAAGTTCAACTCTATATATAAATACATTCACTTATTAAAAAACCTTTTATTTACTTAACAAAAGGCCGTTGGCCTTGCGATATTTATGCATGTAGAGCCGACTCAACCTTTGTGGGGCTTAACACAAATACTAAAATGCAGGCTCTTATTCAAAACTAAAAAAAAATGTAAACATAATAATAATTGAAAAATTAAAACTATTTGCATGATAATACAAAAAAGTACGATATATATTAAAAAAACTTTTAAAATTTGGGAGGCCTATAGTATTGAGGGCTTAAAGCCCTACCTTCAAAATACCCTCCCCCTCCCCTTAGCCAGTCGTGTATGCCTGTAAAATGATGTCTATCTTAAGAAGGTTAAGGATTTGAGTGTGCCCATGGCATTATAGACTAATAGTATTTTGGGGTTGGATAAGGCTGAGAGACCATTTGGTCTTGGGTTCGATTCCCACAAAGGGGTTTGTCTCAGGTTTATTAGGTTTCCCCTTGAATTGGTGTATATGCATTATTGCCTAGTGGAGATAGATATGATTGGTTGGTTCCGCTTGTGGCACAAGATACTCCAGTTGTCAGTCAGTGATCCAAATTCCTGTTAAAAAGAGGATTTGAGTGTTAGAAATAGAAGTAGATTAAATGAGGTACAAAGATTAAATTACGAACTCTTGCCTTTTCTATATAGTTTTCATAGTTTAGCTCTTGTATATTGGCAGTTTTTTAGGATGACTAGATCACCCGGTTAGGCCTTTGCCCTTAATCACCCAAGTTTTGAGTGGGAATCTCGTGGTTGGCATATTTGTCAGGTTGAGCCGGTGTCATAGTTTATCCCCTGCTAGGATTTGACCCTGAACCTAAATTGGTAAACCTTCCCATCTTTCCTAAACCAATTGGTCTCGAGATAATTGACAACATTGGTAGTTGATTTAGGTAGAAGGCTTTCCAAATAAGTATATATTAAGATTTGGTTTTTTAAATTTGCCAATAACCGTCATTAAATTGATAGTTTTATAAAACTCCCTTTAAAAGTGTGTAGACACTTCACACTAAGGTGGTATTGTTATTTTACAATATTTCGACATATGTTAGTGGACTTGATATAAACGAAAGTACCAAAACGTACCCATAACTGAATAACTTATAAAATTGTTTCAATATATAAGTAATCTTATAAACTGTTTCAAGAAATATGATGTGCTGCATTGGTTGTAAAGTGTATTCATTCATTTCGTTCGTTGCGGTACTGACACTTTCTGTAATAAAATGTGAACTAGAGACTTTCTGTAAATATTACATTTATAAATATGACACAGATATAAAATTTATTATAGCATGTCGTATCTAAAACTTCACAAGTAACTTCTCTAGTTTAAATTTTATCGAGTGCTACTTAGGACGAATGTTTAATTATATTTCTTCGTTGCACTGTATCTCGAGTTTTTAAAAATGGAAGAGGAAGTTAAGAGTTTGATAAGATAAAAATTAAGAGAGTTAGTATTTTGTGTTATCGAGTTAGAATAAAAGAAGAATAAGGCTTCCATGACTTTGAATCGTATTTTACTCTAATCACATTAAGCCCAAATGGAATCCCTATCCCATTTTGATTGAAACATAATCGAAGTAACTCGGATAATATTATATCTTTTTTGTAAACATCCGGTTTTGTAGTTTGAAATCAACACCAAATTTTGTTTTTGGTTCGATCTTGTCAACTTTGAATTCAGTTCGGGTCAGTATTTACATAAAAATTTCAAATCAAGAAAATCAACTCAATAAACAACCCTACTAGCTATGATACATGCTTCTATGGTGGTAACATGGTCTGGCATGTGTCGTTTTTGCTAGGGCTGACATATCATGTTAGACATGACTTGTTAAGACACGAACACGAAATAAGTAAACACGAACTTGTTTATAACATGTAACACGATAACACAAGAACTTGTTTATAAACATTAACCCTAAAAACTTATCCACAAACTAATGAATGAGAGACTGAGCGGCGCCTGGCTTGAAAAGGAGGACAGGTGACGACGGACGGATGACGGGTGATAGCGGATGGGGACGGTGAAAAGGTAACGAGGACGGTGGAGTTGAAAAGGAAGAGATGGGATGACTGAGCGTTGTATATGTATGAACTTTGTGATTTGAAAATTGAAAATTTTGGTTCCTTGATCTTTATTCCGCCTATGTATAAAATATACACACTCCATATATAACTTTTTTAAATAAAATTATTAAGATGTCTTAACGGGTGCTTAACATGTTAACTGGTCTTTAACCTGTTTAGACACGAAACATGTTAAAAGCCTTATCATGTCGACCTGTTTAAGACACGAAACTTGTTATGATCAAACACAAAACATGTTAAAGTTGTGTAGGTTCATGTCGTGTTATCATATCCTTTGTCCGTGTCTAAAATTGCCTGCGCTTATTTTGCATGAAACTCAACCTAAAACGTTCTGTTTTAATCGAGTTGGTTTTGGACTTTAGGCTCATTGTTTAGTTAGTTAAGATTAAATACATTATGGGCCAAAGTTTGGGCTTTTGATCCAACAAAATACACTTTCCCTTTTTATTTTTGAGTCCATGTTTTTGGGCTAAAATCCAACACACATAACTTTAAACCTCGTATTTAGAATATTTATTATATGAGCATTTCCGAAATAACAAATGAAACACTTAAAGCTAATATTTTGATTTGGTTATGTTGTGTGCAAGCGTATGTATTTTTTAATAATAGCTTTTTACAGCTAATCATTCAAAAGAATGATTTCATCTTAGAACTAAATTACACATAAGTAGGTAAAACAAACGGTTGTAATTATTTAACCAACAAAGATGGTGATATATTTTCTTTTTCTTTTTTGTGTTTGTATTTTAAACTAATTAAATGCATATATAAACAAAAACAGATAAAAGTCAAAAAAGGTGATCAAATAAGAAAGTGATCACTTACTCTTTAAATCCACCTAGCTAAACCATAACAACATACATGCATCCATAGTGAGATCACTTTATACATGTGTAAAACGAAAATAGATTAGACTTCCCACAAGACTACCTAATCAATGACTATTCCGAAAATTAATACGATTAACACATAGTAACCACCAAGAATCGTGCTAGGAAAAGAAAACAAATGATGCGATTATGTTGATTATAAGAGATGAACTAAGCTCCAGCAAAGTTACCAAATGATCCAATCCCATTCACCATTCATAGTCAAATGCCATGATATGCTGATATGCATACATATACACATTCATGAATTGATACCTCAACACATACGGTTTTCCAACATGAAATGGTCAAATGCCTAAAAGAACAAAGAATTTATCACGTCAAACAAACACACATAGTCATTGTTGAATAAATTTCATAAACTTGATAAAGTAATCAACATAATCATCAACAAAGATAACGGGCTTGGTTTTTATAAGACATGAGGCAAGTGGAAAAATGCATAGGTGATGGTGAAATGTAACGATTACATGAAGTGCCGCTTTAAGCGGCCTAAATCATCTTAGGTGATTGATTGCCTAAACCGCCGCTTCTTGCACCTTTTGCTTACGATGGGTGCATTCGAAAATGACTTTCAGATTTTTCACTAAAGGAATAATCAACTATTAACTTTGAAGAATAGAAACAATCTCTTGATAATATGAAGAAAAAGATGAAATATAATTCATTCCAATGTTTCAATCCATTATACATTTGGACTTGTAATGTAAGCCCATCTCAATTCTACCCTCTCTCTATGTAGGGCATTTCCAAACACAACTTCTTAACATAAAAGCAAAACAAATTATTATGAGATTTATATATGGTGTATCAAGCAAGTCTATAATTTGTAGCCATTAAAAACAACAATATAACTTTAGACCAATTCTACAATATACAAGTATATATTTACGAATAACCCGAAGCGTTGCATCACGAGGCCGGGACTCAAAGTTTAGTAATGGTAATGCGTAAAAGCCCATCCCTGCACAAGTGATATTCTATTAGTTTCAAGTCTTTATATGGCTTTAGGGAAGGCATGATCGTTTAAATACAACTCTAGACGAAAAGCATTATGCTCGACCTGACTTGTTCCGAAAGACCCATTTCCCCTGAATCCCATTATCACTTGTTACTCAATCGACCCGACCCATTCAACTTTTTCTAAGAAACAATATCACCATAGCAGTAAGGTGCTGACTTACAAAAATTCAGCTGACACAGAATCCGGGTTCACACCGCAGGGTAGTGGCCACTTGATTTCAAACGGTCCTTCTAGAATCTCCTTTTTGTAATATGCAGAGTTTGAACAACCATTAAAATAGCATGCTGCAGTCTTCCCATTGATTGTTTGTACAGTCAGACTACCAACAATTTTGTTAGTAATCGTCAGCAATCTAAAAGAGGCGACAGTTTCGACCCATTAAGTTATAAATGGGTTAGCTTGGATTGTATTTCATATCAAACGGGTCAAATCAGTAAACTAAGCTAAAAGGGAAACAGGTCAAAGTGGTGATAGTCATCAAAACTATATCATTTAATTGAAAACCAAGATTATTATTGTAATAACATTGTTTTTGTAATCATACATTAACGCATCAGTCATTTTAAATTTTTCTACAAAAAAAAAAAATTGACAAAATTTTTTGCTGCTTGAGTTGTTCCAACCCGTATTAAAAAAGAACTAGCTGTTCCAACACTAACCCGTTTTGACCCGTTACACAAACTTTTATAGAAATAACCTTACGTTGTATTATGAACTTCAACTCTTATATCATCTATACTAATCCCGGGCAGTTCTATCAGCAGAACATATTTTCCTCCAGATTCTGCAACGTCCATCCTTGGGGATAGTTTCTTCTGTAATCCTGTACACCGCGCTCATTTTTTCCCAAATTAATAATAATAAATTAATAAATAAAGTCCCGGTATGTGTCAAAGTTTAATTACCAGGACGTTTAGTAGTACGCGTGTTGTTCCTGTGGCTGAACTTCATAGGTACATCTCTTTCTATGATTCTGGAAAATTTAGGTGGTTGTAATGAATGTAACATGTAATCACCGTCGGCATATTGAATGTTTCTAACTTTCGGAGCATTGGAATTGATACTGGCTGGCTGAGAAAACATAGGTGTTGTCACAAGTTCAGATGGCAGGTCCTGTTGGGACTGTGTTGACTTAAAAGTCAAACTTGATTGATCAATACAATCCTGCCAAAGAAACAGTGAACGTTAATTTGCTTAATCCGGAAGAGAAGGTAGCATTTTAAGTTAGGAATTGGTATGTATTGTGTTAAGAAGCTTTTTCGTTTCCCTGCAGTGTTTGTAAGGATCGCTATTTATCCGACGTTAAAGAGTTTCATTGAGCAGGACCTGTTCTGTTGTAGCTGGCCTCATGTAACAACCTTGGGACTTCAAGTTTTGTCTGGCAAAATGCATAGTATTATCACATCTCCTCTTGATAGAGGTTAAGCCGCCACTGCAGTTCTGAGGCAACAAAGCAACCGAACGAGTTATGTTTATATAATATATAGATAGATATACATATTAAGTAAAAGCCGGATCAGGTCAGGTGCCATCTAACGCGCAATTAAACTTGTATACTATCTACATTAGGGGTGGCAGTTCCTTGACACAACCCGAAGGCCGAAACATGACACGAAAAAAATCAGGTCTTGGTTTGTCATGTCTAACCCGTTTAATAAACAATTTGTATTCGTGTTAACAATCATTTAATTAAACATTTCATGTCTGAATTAATAAGTTAAACTCATTTAACTAAACCGTTTGACTTACCAACCTGTTTGACTCATTTAGAAAACGGGTTACATGGTCGTGTTTAGTTTACACAATATAAGTGTATTTTGGGTTAGAGCTAATGATTTAATACGGATAAATATATGGGTAGTGTTTAGGTTCATCAATTCAACACGCCAACCTGACACGATTGAATTCTAAAACATAACATCATATCTATATAAACACATACTGATTTTATATATAAGGCAAGAAGAATAAGAGTACCAGAGGGAAGAGATGAGTTGCAGTGGTGGAAATATGATCGACGGTGGAGAAGTGAGCGGCGATCATATCAAGTCGGCGTCTTGCTGTTTCAGTCGCCATATCTAATAATATCTTTCTCTCTGCTGATTGCTTCAGTGAATGTCTGCATTTTAAATGGTAGACAAATTATGATATTTTTATTTTTATGGGTCACGTACAACAACGTGTCCTGTGTCTCTCTCTCTCAGCTTTACCGGGTGGGCTTTCTTCGGTTGGGTTTTGAGATGCTATGGATTATGAGGGTCATCAAAACTATAAATATTTGCACACCTTAAGGTATTTTTCGTATTGTTCTATACGAGTACCAACTTTAATGTTTTCTGTGTTTGTCAATATCAGATAGCTAAAAGACAAAAATTGTACTTCAATACGCCCAGTATTGAGCTATACGACCCATATTAATATGATGTTCAGTACGATGTAACATAAAGCATTAGTCACATCGTACTATATACTCTCAGTATTGACCAATGCGAGGAGTATTGGTCAATATGAGGCATATCAGAGCCAAGTATTGAGTCTGATACTAGGCTGAGAAGTGATATGGGGTCTAATATGCCACGTATAGACCTATATGAGGCATATTGACGTTTTTTTTATAATAGTATAGTGTACTTTACGATACTACACCATATGCAGTGTTGTAAAAGTCGGATTACTCGGCCTTGTACTCGGCGACTACTCGGACCTCGGAACCCCTCCGAGGCGACTTCCTCCTACTCGGCCAAACTAGTCGGCGACGGCCAACTCGGCCTGTACTCGGGCTACTTGGCCAACTCAGCCTTGTACTCGGTCAACTCGGCCCTGTACTCGGTCAACTTGGCCCTATACTCAGTGGTCAAAATCAGTCATCTTCGTCCTACTCAGCCCTGTACTCGGCCTACTCGACCTTGTACTCGTCCTACTCGGCCTTGTACTCGAAAACTTTGAATTTTAAACATGTATATTTAAAAAAACATGTGTATTTGACATGAATTATGCTTATTTTGATATATATATATATATATTATATCCAACAAATAATTTTATTTATATTTACCATGTCCGAGTACTCCCCCGAGTACTCCGAGTACACCCAACTCTCCAGTCAGCCGACTAGGGGCCGCCTAACGACTTTTGCAACATTGACCATATGATACGATTCAAGATCAATACTACCGTATAAGGTTTTAAAATATTTTTACTTTAAAAAAATAAAATATTTATAAAATTTATGTACAAATGGTAAAAAGTTTGCAAAAAAAAAAAAAAAAGCCTACGGAAATACATTGGTCAATCGATTTTTTTAAAAAAAAAACTCTTTTCAAATGTATTAAAATACAACGATCAATCGATTTTAAAAAAAACTTTTCTAAACCAAAAGTAACGGGATACAACACGCGGAGAGTGGGAGGACTCAATACGTATAAAATTTCGAATGAAATACAAATAAATTTACACTACAGTGAAGAAAAAAAAACAGATGGGGCTGGGGCGCCCCCCACCCCCAACAAAGCTTCGCCGATGCACAAAAACATAAACATAAACCTAAATTTCAAACTTAACATTTGATTAAACTATCAAAAAGGCAGTGCTTTAGGGGTATTTCAATGACTTTTTATACAGGTGAAAGCTCGTTCGTAACAAAATGCTATGCGTAGAGGTTTTGCTATAGCTCCTTTAAAGAAAACATCGGGTAAAATGATCACAATAGTCGACCCTTTTTCACAGAAAGTAAATTTTGTTCATCCATGGAAGGTAGTAAGCAAATGATCACCATACTCGACACATGGCGGCTATGACGGCTACTTAAAGTCCACTCACCCGTCTCTTCCATTTCTTCCAAAAATCGAAACCCACATCACAAATCTTCCTCATTCACAAACCCTTTTTCTCCCTTCTCATATATTATTATTAATCAAACACACGCTTTCCAATCTAACTTTGTCAACTTAAACCTTCTAACTTCAAACAATAAAGTCAACTCTCTCATCTTCTTCCCCAATTCTGGTCAACGGTAAACCCCTCCAAACAATATTCCCAATACTATTCTTTGATCTAACCCCCTTGTTCTTACATTGATTTAAATCAAATACTTAAAGATCCCCACTTTGTTAGCTTTCTTTATAATATTTAAAAAAATTGTGTAAATTGAATCTTCAACTTGAAACGTTTTGTAATTTATGATCATTTGTGTTTATTAATTGTTTCTGGTGGTGATGGTTCTGGTTCTGGTCCCTTGTTGTTACATTCTTGAATATATTTGGATATTTGTGTTTAGTTGTGTATATATTGAATCTTTAACTGGAAAAGTTTTGTAATTTATTATAATTTGTGTTTATTAATTGTTTTTTGTTCTGGTTCTGGCTCACTGTTCTTACATTATTTGAAATCAAGGAGTCTGGGATTTCAAATCATTAAATTTAGTGAAAATATTTAGAATTTTGTGTAATTTTATTCTTTAAGTGGAAAAGTTTTGTAATTTATTATAATTTGTGGTTATTGATTGTTTATGGTTTTGATTGTTGATTTTTGTTGGAGGGCAGAGTTATTGATTTGAAAATAAGAGGGGTATTGATCCAGATGATGTTATGATGGATGGGTCGCAAGGGGGTTCTAGTTCATCACCGCCGTTTCTGAATAAAACATATGAAATGGTGGATGACCCTTTGACTGATCATATTGTTTCTTGGAGTCATACTGAGACAAGTTTTGTTGTTTGGAATCCGCCCGAGTTTGCCAGTGAATTGCTTCCGAAGTACTTCAAGCATAACAATTTCTCCAGTTTCGTTCGACAGCTTAATACATATGTAAGTATGTTGTTTCGTTCTTTTTTTCGATGCAAGTTGTGTTTGGCAACAGGCATTACATTATGATTTATAAAAGTTGATTGGATGTGTAATGTGTTTGTGATGTTTGAATATAGATAATCAGTTGTTTTAGTGTTTGGCAGTCTGGATTATTCAAGAATTTACATGTATAATAAATCTTACATAAAGCTGGTTTTGTTGCAGATGCTCCTAAACTGATTATTTGACACTTACATGATTATTATATAATTACTTTTAAACCACAATGCCAAACACTCCCTATTTTCCAAAATCTGATTATGTTGACCCTAAACAATATGAAGGTCATAATCATATTTAGTTTTTGCCAAACACTCTATACTGGTTCTTGCGATTTCAAGTCTAAATAATCAGTTTAAACTTTAAACTCCAAACACACATTCATACATCCCCTTAGTTGTTTTCATGCATGTGCGTTGGCTTATTGTTTTACGCGTGCATAATTCTGCTATCTTGATTAATGTTACCTAGTTATGGTAAATTCTTAATAGTTGATGGATCTTGTAAGTAGCTTGCCCAAGGGTATATTAGTCAATTCTTACAATTAGAAAAACTTGCACGTTGAGGGAACCACGGATTTCAGCGTAAGAAAAGTATTCCAGTGTGTATACTACTGTGTACTTATTCTCAATCTTTTAATTCTATATGGCTATATGCTCATCTTTTAAGGCTGCAAGTAGAGGTGGCGTTTTCGACCCATTTACTTATGAATGGGTCGATTTGGATTGTATATCAAATGGGCCACATAGATTTTAGCTAAAAGTGGAGCGGGTCAAATGGGACAAACTGGTCAGGCATACCAAAAGTTTATTTTAGTGCATATTACCGTTCAAAGTTTAAGATCATATTGCTTTGCGATCATAACTAATGCAATTCGTATATCATGAAAAGAACCAAAAATTGGACAAAGAAGTGCTCACTAGTCAACTATGTATGGGGCGACCCATCCGACCCGTCCGACCTATCAATATTGCCACCTCTACTAGATTTTATATAGTGTCATGTTGTTAATGTGGGTTTCATGAAATGAGTACACATGTTTAGGCTGTTTTATATCATTGATGTAACAAAAAAGGTTATGTTTTTAATTTTTTTTATTATATAATAACATCTACTGAAAATGAATTTATAGGGTTTTAAAAAGATAGATCCTGACCAGTGGGAATTTGCCAATGAAGAATTCATAAAAGGTCAAAGACACCTTTTGAAAAATATTCACAGACGGAAACCGGTCCATAGCCACTCAACACCGACACAAGGGGCTTCTGTAAATCAATTATCTCCTTCAGAAAAAAAGGAATACGAAGACGAAATCAAGAAACTAAAACATGAAACAAGTTCTCTTCGATTTCAGTTACAGACCCACAAGCAAGAAAATCAAGAAAACGAACTCAAGTTAACCTTTTTACTTGAACGATTAAAGACCATACAATCGAAGCAAAAGAAAATGATGTCGTTTCTTGCCCAAGTACTCGAAAATCCAAGAACTTCATCCTCACGCCTGCAACATATGGAAACTAACAGCAAAAAGAGAAGAATAATAATATCTGCTTACTTACATGATGAAGCCAATACCGAAGAAAATGAAAATTTGGAAATTCATGGGCTAATACAAAAACTTGAGTCATCTTTGAATTTTTGGGTGGATTTTGTGAACGAAAGCGCAAAACCTTCGGGTCAGGAAAAACATGAATTTGGTGATGATTCAAAAGTGGATCATGCTGACAGTCCTACTAATGTTTCTTTGGCCTACATTAATCAAGATTCTCGGGTGAAATCTAAATCTTCAGGGATTGATGTGAACGTAGAGCCAGTTGGCGGTGGTGGTGGTGATGTTGGTGGCGGTAGAGCAGTGGTACCGCCAGTGCAAACAGGAGCAAACGATGTTTTCTGGGAACAGTTTCTGACTGAAACGCCTGGTGGTGGTGAGACGCAGGAAGTTCAGTCTGAGAGACGAGATGTAATTAGATCTTTGTGGAGTGCAAATAATGTAGATAAAATTACAGAAAAAATGGGGAATCTTAGTAGTCCTTCTGGTAAGCTTGATGTTCGATGATCGTATATCCTAATTTCACATTGGATTTCTGCTTCATGCCCGCGTCTTGTAACGATTGTGAAAATGTTATTTAGCTGTTTTAAGCATTGTTTTCTGTCTGGGAGGATGTTGTTAAAGTTTTTTTTATTTTTTTTATTTTTTTATTTTTACATTTGTGTTTGTTATCCACTTTTAGATATTAGATATAAACATGGTTTACAGGAAATACTTCAGGAATTTTTGGATGACCATCGTGCGTTTTGATTTGTGCTGAGTTGGAGTTGATATTATAATTTATACATACATTGGCGCAAGGGCGGATCTTAGTGGAGCTAAGACCGGGCCCAGTTTTTCGTTTCGTTTTTAGTGGAGCTAAGACTGGGTTTGGTCACTTTTGCCACTTCAGTCCACAACTTAAACGTTGTCATGGACGAACTTGGCAAGAAAAATAAAACTTAAGGACACAGATGTAAAAGGTTTGGGTTTTGGACTGAAGTGGCAAAAGTGACCAAACCTCAGGGACGATTTTGGCTATTAACTCTTTTCGAAAATTTGTATATGTATTGAGTCCAGCCAGCCCAAATTGAGTCTGGCTCTACTAGGTGTTTGGTTCAAGATTTGCCACTGCATTGGCGGTTCTTAAATGGAGAGGGGGGGGGGGGGGGTCTCCCGCCCATAGATACCCAGTATGCTCCTGCAGCTAAAGACTGAAAAACTGAAACTACCGTTACCTTGGATTGCAAAAAGAGAGATCTAGAGTTGGCGACGTTTTTGTAAGGATGATCATTTGTTGTCGATATAAATTGCGCACTAGATTTCTCAAGGCGACATTGGAAATAAATTTATGGGTATGGAAGATCGGATGAGCCTAGACGTAGGTTGCACCTAGAACACCATAGGGTAGGAGCATGTTAGCGGAAGTTTTGTATTCAGACTTGGTGGATAAACAATAGACTGTCTGCTTTATGTATGAGATAAGATTTGTGTATCGTTTGTGTACTGTGAATCCGGCTTATACTAAGTTCAACACATCCGACTCGATAAACATACAAGAACATAGATTTAGGACTTTGTAAATTATGTAAAGTCATGAACTGTTAATATACATAACATGATATCTATCCCCTTGTTATGGTTTGTCATGTTTCAGGTCCATGTTATAATCCTTGTTGCTTTGGGCCGATGCTGCTGATGCTACCACAATGACCATTTTGCAACTATTTGAATTTCTGAACAATTAGAATGTAGGCATGTATGTTGTGACACAATTTTGAAGTATACATTTTTAGATGAGTATCTGAATAAAGATAAACGTAGGGGTGTAAATGACACGTAGCAGCTCGAGATCGGCTCGGTAAAAAGCTCGAACGAGCCGAGCCGAGCCCGAAATATGGCTTGTTTAGTTATCGAGCCCGAGCTCGAGCCCTAGATACAAAGCTCCATTGGGCTCGCGAGCCTAATCGAGCCTTAACGAGCTAGAGCCCGTTCCCGAGCCCGAGCCTAAGTTACAGCCGAGCCTAAGTTATAGCCTTAACGATTGGGCTCGTTTGAGATTCTCAAATCACCTCGAGTCGAGCCGAGCCGAGCTCGAGCTTTGGATTTTGCTAGCAAGCCGAGCTCGAGCTCAAGATTGTAGGCTCGAACCGAGCCGAGCTCGAGCTCAAGATTGTAGGCTCGAACCGAGCCGAGCTCGAGCTTCACAAAACCTTAACGAGCCCGAGCCGAGCCCAGTAGATAAACGTAAATAGAAGGTACTACGTAATAAAATATTATTGTTGTTTTTTAAAAAAGCCTGACGATTTTCGAAGTATTTAAGGGACACCTTGATGCGGTGGTGCCCCACAAACAGAAGGCTGGCTGGAAGTTCTGAATAGTTTACGGGGTATGATGTATTTAGCCTAAAAATATATAAGTTGTTTTAGAAAAAAAAAATTTTAAAAAATAAACAAAGTACATTCAAAACCTCATCCTCCACTTCACATGCCAAATTGCCAATGCACTTTTCACGAGTTTTTTGCAGAACTAGCGTATTTTTCAACAAAATTTGCACAATTGGTATGTGTCAGAAACAAGTTTATGTATTTGGTGTTCCCGCAATCTAAGATTGCGGGATTGATGATCTGGAAAGCCACGTAGACGACATCTTGGACGAGGCAGCAACGAAGAAGACGTGGAGCAGCCGACATGGCAATCCCGCAATCTAAGATTGCGGGAATAGGCTGCCATTTTACTGTTTATGCACACTAAGATTGCGGGATTAAACTGTTTGCATTTGTTTTGTAATTGCAACGATTTGACAAGTCTACGAATTACTCACTAGGATACACCCTCTTCTTACACTTTGCAGCATTTTTTCATGCATGATGCTATAGATTCCCTGCAAAGCTGCATGCAATAGTGAATTTGGTAGGAAATAATGAATACATTGAAGATGAATGAATGCAATTCAGCTTATATAAACGAATACACAAAGCTTCTATGGCATATCTACATTCATAATTTCACAATTCACACAAATTTGTTAGTTATCTGTTTTCCAAAAATCAAGTTAAAAAAAACTATGGCACATTTACACCCTGGTCCAAGAAACAATTCTCTTATATGGCTGTAGCCACAACATCGTTCTGCTTATCTGTTCGAAGACGATGGTGGCGATGCCATAGAACATGATATAAGGCGAGGCGATCAGTCGTTATATAATCACATACGGAATAATCCGTTAAACCCCCATGTTGATAATATGGTTAGAGTAGCTGGTTTTGGTGGCGTTCTTGATATTGGCTACCTATTTGCTGACCGTGGTTTAATAACCGCGTTGGTAGAAAGGTGGCGTCCTGAGACTCACACGTTTCACTTCTCGTTTGGTGAAACAACCGTGACTTTAGAGGACGTGAACGTCCTCATGGGGTTGCGAGTCAACGGTCCACCAATTGCAGGACTAGAGGAAAAATGGTCCTCTGAAAATCGAATTCAGCTAGTACAAGGTATGTTGGGCATAGAGGCGAATGAGAGCATGTTTGCTGGAAATGCTATTAGAACAACAAGCCTTGTACAAAAAGTCAAGGAAACACTGCCCGAAGGGGCATATATTAATATGGTTACACAACAAGCACGTTGTGTGGTGTTGATTATTGTGGGTAATTCACTGTTGGCTGACTCTTCTAACGGTTGGACATCATTGGCATTTTTAAGGCACATCGAATTGTTAGAAACCTGTGGTCAGTTTAGCTGGGGGAGTGCTGCATTGGCTTCTTTGTACAGAAATTTGTGCAAATCCGCAGTCTCCACTGATAAAACAATTGGAGGACCTATCACCATACTCCAGTTGTGGGCATGGACCCGAATCAGTGTACTATCTCCCCGGTGTTTAACCCGGTTGATGCCTGGAAAACCGTATGGTGCAATGTATGTATTTTCTCCATCACCCTTATGTAATATAAAATATTTTTTTTATTAAATAAACTAACTCGTTCGTTTAAAACAGCTGGAAAGGATCGCGCGGTTTCAAGGAGGTTGCCTCGCGGTCGTTAAAAGCGATACGATCGCAACTTCAAAATTTACATTCCGAACAGGTATGAGACTGTTTATGTTTTGTTACAAGTAAAATATATTAAATTTTACTAATAGTGTTTCTTATTAATTTTTTACAACAGTTCATTTGGAGACTCTATCAAGAAGCCATGGGGGTACTCCCGCAAAGTTGCACCGACGGTATGGCTTCTTGGTGTTCGGATTGCTACATTGTGTGGTTTCAGGTGGTGGAATACCACCAAGCTAGCAGGGTCTTGAGACAATTCGGATTCCGTCAATGGATTCCTGAGGGACCACCCTTTACCCCCGAAGTCCACCGCGAGCTGCACAAAAAGACGCGTGCTGGGAGACCATACGAATCCTGGTTTTCAACAGACCATAACGAGTATGTGCAGTCCTGGTATGACCGCGAGAATCACGTAGTGGTCGGGGAACGAAATAACTACAACACCAATGTTGCATTCTACACGTGTTATAATACGTGCAAATGTAACATCGATCCAAAAATAAGAGGGTCATGACCAAAAACTAGATGGATTCTTCTACAACCTTTGGACCCTCCAACATTAATATATTTGAAATTAAATGACCAGACAGCCATTTAACACGTGCAAATGTAACACGGATCCAACAACACTAAAAAACCATCGCCTCTATCGCATGAAAATTTTGGAATTTATTGTTTAGTTTGTTTCTGTTTGAGTGTGTGAATTGTTTAGTGTGTATGAAATGAACGAGCGAGGTGTATCATATATAAGAAATGGAAACGAAAGCAGCCAATTTCTCTGACCAACATCCGCAATCTAGGATTGCAAGTCTGAATTTATAAACACTATTCCCGCAATCTAAGATTGCGGGATTGGCCACATAATATCAGCTTCCATCCACCATGGCACAGCTCGTCCGAATCATCATTCCAACTCATCAATCCCGCAATCTTAGATTGCGGGAATACTATTTCCCAAAACTTGTTTCTGACACATACCATTTACACAAAAATATTGGAAATACCCACCATTTCTGCAAAAGAATCCACTTTTCACTCCACCAGTTGCATTTAGTGATTTATTTATACGTTGAAATTATTATTATTATTATTAAATTAATTCACGAAAACGACAAAATGATACGAACATATTACTTCTCATATAATATATGTGCTACACACGTTATAAAAGTTGCTTAGTATTTCATTATATTAACAAATATATTATACTAGCTTTTATCCCGGGAGTGTCCCGGGGTTGAAATATCAAATATAACATAATAAAATATCTAATATGAAAACATAATTAATGATTTGCCAATACATGATTAATGATTAATAATAATAATAATAATAATTATTTATTTTAAACAAATTTCTGCCATAAGTTATCATATTCAAATATAAAAAAAAGGAATCTCTGCCTATGAAGTTATGTTTATCGTTTGTGATTTATTAGTAGAGTAACATATATTTGAAAACAAAACCCTACAAAAATAGTTGTTTTTTTCTCCGTTTTTTATATAGCACTATGGTACTCGTTGGAAAGATAATAAAACGCTCGTTAATTTGGTGTAATTTTTTTCTTTAAAAAATCTCGTATATAAAAGATATTAATGTTTAAAAGTTATGGGAGAAAACATTAGAGAGAAAATTTAATTTTGTTTTTAAATTCTTATCTTTTCCTAAAATAATTATAATATATATAGATTTATTAAAAAACTCAAAAATTAAAAAATCATACATGATGCCACGTGGCACATTCAAGGAGGGGTTAAGGCCTCCATTGAATGCCACATAATCAAAGTTCAATTCTTTTATTATAAGTTATAGATTATAGATGTAATATCATATGTAATATCTATACTATATTATAGAAGAGGAGACGTGAGCAAATATGTCCAAAGTCAAGATGGTATACAAAGGGTTTCTCTATAATTTTTTAAATTTTACCACTTTCTTCTCTAAATGCCCATGAAGTAACTTTATTTCATTAAATTATCAAAAATTCACAATCAAGTTATCCTTCATTATTTTTGTATCTACATTGAATTATTACATCTTTCTATGGGGTAACTTTATTTCATTAAATTATCCTTTATCTTCCTATGGGGTAACTTTATTTCATTAAATTATAAAAAATTCATAATCAAATTATCCTTTATTATTTTTGTATCTACCTTTGTGATACACTTTTTTTATACTCAAAAAGTGCTTAGTTAATAATTATTGTATGTACATGTCTTAGGATCAATTATATGTCTATTAATAAGAAGCACACAGAATTTGTAGGTTAGTATACAAAAGTCTGGTTGAGTTCATGTCTTCTTTCATTACAATAAACTTGTTTTTACTCCTGACCCTATGATTTAAAGTATTAATTGTTTGTTCTAGCAATTGAAACATGACTCCAAATGATGGCAAACAAAGCAAACAAAATGTTAGCGATGTTGATGCTTTTGATTCTCTCATCATCTATAAGGTCCCTCAATTTTTAGGTAGTTAAACAGAAAGCAACATAATTTTTTTATCCTTATGATAGGTATGACTAAAACAGTGAAACCTACCTACATGCTTTGAGTTTTGAATGTTATATATTTTTTAGTTTGATTTATTGACACTGTTATATTTAGAGGTTACATTTACAAGTAGTATTTTATGGTTTTACCCAAATGGGTTCAAAGGGGAATAACTTGCTTAAATTCCTCATAACATGTACATATTTTTACCCAAATGTAATATTTTTAATACTCTAAAAAGAAATATTATTCATGGCAATATTATGTGTTTACAATCATATAATCTAACTCCTTTAACAATGCATTTGAAGTACACTTTGGTGATCTTCTTTTGCATTAGCAATATTGCGAGTGAAGGACATGATATCTCCTCGAAAGGCGAAAAGAGACTCGGTTAAAATAAATTCAAAATACTTGTGTCTGATGCATATCATGTTCCTATCGCGTATTGTCGACTCCGCCGCAACGCACGGGTTATCCAATAGTATACTCTAAAACACCCATAAATAATTTAAGAATATCAATTTAAAAGAATGTAGAAGAAATATTGTTGATGTATAACTTGATCATGAATCCGTGCTCTCATTTTAGACAAAGCGTTTAAATCGAACTTCAAAACACAAGTCACATCTACATATATAGCACCAAACAAATCTTTCACTTAAATTAAAGAGTTAATAGACAAAATCGTCCATGAGGTTTGGTCATTTTGCCACTTCAGTCTAAAACCCAAACCTTTTACATCTGGGTCCTTCAGTTTATTTTTCTTGCCAAATTCATCCCTGACAACGTTTAAGTTGTGGATTGAAGTGACAAAAGTGACCAAACTTCAGGGACGAATTTAGCAAAACTCAAACCTTTTTTGGGACGAATTTGGCAAAAAAAAAAAAAAAAAAACTGAAGACCCAGATGTAAAAGGTTTGGGTTTTGGACTGAAGTGGCAAAAGTGACCAAACCTCAGGGACGATTTTGGCTATTAACTCTAAATTAAATCCAAGAATATATTACGATTTAAAAACCTAAATAGATTTATTCTATAGTGAAAGCTAGAGATAAAAAGTACTTATAACGTGCAAAGCGTACAAAGGAGTGTATATGCGTGATTATGATTTGGTCGTGCGTAATTTTGATAGCGTAGAGGTTATGGTGTTGCGATGAGTTTTCCGACGTCAGAAGGTGTAGGTGGTTATGCAAGTGGTGTTGACCGTGGATACAATGGTGAAGGATGATTTTTCAAGTGTGTGTTGAACGATGGCGGCTGAAGGTGGTTAACCGGTTGTGGAGCGAGGGGTTGCAGGTGGTGGTTGATGTTTGGTGGTTGTCGATGACTCGATGGGAAGGTTTGTGATGATGCTACAGGTGGGATGGCGATCGGAAGATGAAGGAGGCATGTTGTAGGTGTGGATGCAAAAAACATACACCCCCAAAACAAAGGTACAAGATTTTGTTTTTGTACTTGCGTAATTTTGATTTGATTATTTGTACGCTTTGTAAGATAAGAACGCTAACTAGTAGGTTAGCTCGCCCCCACTTCTATATTCATCAGTAACAATCAATAACACAAGTAATATATGTTTAAATAGTTGATCCCCAAATTAATTAAACTTCAAATGGATTGTCACTTCTATAACTTATATTGGATTAACTTGCTAATGTGTTTCATTACACTATGAATCAACTTAAATATTACAGTTTAAAAACACGTCAAACACCCGCAAAACAATAACAATAATAATAATAACAATAATCGTGACCATATTTGGTTCTTGTAAAGCAGTCTAATATTAATTCTTATCAACTCTTTTTACGACTTCAAGTAACAATAATCAATATACGCACATCCTAGTCCATATCCCTTATTCAACATGAAAAAAAAAAATCAAAATCTACATTAGGCTACGAATGTCATCATCATCATGATTATCGTTATCATTGTCCACATTGGTAGAAAACAAATCTTTACAAAGCTCTCCATAAAACCTACAGACCAAGTTCATGAACACTGGACTCTTAAGGTTCTTCCAGCAATAAAGAAGCTCTTCCACGTCTACCAAATCCTTCATTTTCCCTTCTTCTGCTATCATCTTCACTAAATAATTCTCAAACCTTTGGCAAGCGTCTTCACCATCATTGTCTTCTTCCACTGTCGCTACAACAATATGTAAATGCTCATGTTAATTTAGACCAAACCATAAATTAATTAATGCCTAAAAATAATAAAAACGACACGCTCTAAGCGTATAAATTTATTAATACTTATGAAAAGATATGGATATGTATTCGGATGTGAAAGATGTTTAAACCATGCATGGTTTAAACATACATGATAGGGACAAAGCTACATGCATGGGTGGGTTGCGAGCACCCCCTTAAAAATTAGTGTAATTTATAGGCAAACTAGTAAAAAAAAGTAGTTTCTAGGTATTGAGCTATAGCTTATATATAAATATAATAAAACGACATAATTTAAAGAGGTTAAAATTCAAGCTTATGTGTTTTGACAACACTATATATATTTTTCTTGTACATGTATGTATATCAACTAAAGAAAATTTTGTAGCACATCAAACATTTAATTAGAAACCATTTGACTCATTTATTAATTAATGGTGGCATGGTGCATATATAGGGTATGTTTGGCAAGAAGCTTTTAGGAGCTTTAAGCTTTTAAGAAAAAGCTCATACTCAATAGAAAACATTGTTTGGTTGAAGGAGCTGGAAGCTTTTAGGTTGGAGAAAAAACTCTATAGTGAAAAGCTACTAGTACTAGCTTTTAAGAATAAGCTCTACTAGCTACAAGCTTTTAATTAGTAAATGACACAAATACCCATTTTATTTTAAAGATAAAATAAAAATCTTCCTTACAAGCTTTTAATTATGCCCATTTCGGTCATTTTATACATTTTATTAAAAGCTCCAACTACTTTGCCAAACACCAAAATTTATTTAAAAAGCTTCCAGCTACCAGCTAACAGCTTGCAGCTACCAGCTACCAGCCACCAGCCACCAGCTAGTTTTGCCTAACATACCCATAGTATAGGTCCTAATCATTTCACATGTAGTATATTCACTAATGAATACATATACTAACCGATGAATCGATATTTTAAATAGTGAATAATATAGTTCCCAAATAGATATTAGATATAGCAACAATTATATTGACTTGTTGTAGTGCATATATATATCTCGATACCTTTTCTTGCCATCTTGATATATGCCGGGGTAGGAGGTGATGGGCATGGTGCTTTCTGCACATATCCAGCGTCTGAAAAGCTCTTGAGCTCCATGACACGATCCATGTCTTTTTTCCTTCTTAACGACCCGAAAAACGATGTTAAACAACCCAAACGGCGCGTGTTTTTGGGTCTTGTTTTGTGAAGACGAAGAGTTCTTCTTATAAAGATTGGTTTTTTGAATTTAAAGAGGCGAATGAAGCTTTTGCATGGGCCAGTAAAGAGTTTCTTGCATGTGAAGGTACTAACAGAAAGTTTGGTGACCATGTTTGTAAGTGTAGCTTGTGCGTAAAGCAATTGGAAAACATGATGATGAGTTATATATTGAGAGCTTGTTTACATGGAGGTTGGTGTTGTAGTCATGAGTTGTTAATGGATAAGTTTATTAATTGAAAGTTGGTGGATTGATGAGTGGCTTTCACATCTTTTCTTCAACAAAAAGAAGTGGATTCCATGATTAACATTCCAAAAAATTAAAATAGTTCATTATAATAAATTATATTTTCCTTTTTGGAAACAATGTTAAATAAAAAACCAGCACATTTCACTCATTTTTTTTTAAACTTGACTTGCATTAAACCAATAAAAAGGGCAAGCTATCTCCAAGACGGAGAAAACAAGCCGAAAACCAAAACGTGCAATCAATTACATAAGATCAAAATTACACCACCTATCCCAATCAACTACCCCTTCCTTTAGTCGATGTTTGTACCAAAGGAACCCCAAAGCCTTGATATCCGAGATCAACTCCACCACTTTAGTCTCCTTGTTATCAAACGTTTTTTCATTCCTCGCCTTCCATAAGCGCCAACAAGCAATGATAATCACCCCATGAAGAACAACCATCTTGTTACCAGAAACACCGCAAAGATCATGCGTGTTAACCAAATCATTGACATGAAACGCAAAAATATCCGGAACTCGGCACCACCTAAATAAACCATTCCAAATACCGGCAGAAATAGCACAACCCGTGAGAACGTGTTCAATCGTTTCCTCCTTGCTATCGCACCACACACAAAACTGATAAAAAATACTTAACCACAAAAGTTGAGCGAGAATTAAACTAATAAAAATACTTAATCACAAAAGTTGGGCGAGAAAAAACTGTTCAGATCAACTTGGTTATTAATAGAAAGGAAAATTAATAGAAGTGCCCGTGAATACTATAATTTAGAGTAGATTTTTTATTGTAATTTTTTTTTTTACGAAGAAGGTCCTAGTTTTATTATTTGTTTTGGGCCTAAAATAGTTTGAGCCGGCTCTACCACCTATCCTATGGGTCTCGTAGTTTTAAATATAACAAAGGTTATGTCGGTTTTTAAGTTGGACCCTTTATAGCGTCACTTACTATTTACTGGTTGATCTAAACACTGACATGCAATTTTTTGAATTAGACCATGTGTAGTGGGGGGCTTTATATATAAAATTCCTCTTTCTGATTGGTCCACGTGGCAGCTGAGTCAGCATGAAGAGAGAAAGTGAAAAATGGGTGTAGTGGTAGGGGCTTTATTTATAAAGCCCCTATTAATATTTTATTTATCTTTTAAATTAAAAAAATAATAATAAAAAGATAGAGAGGATGAGGTGGCAACCCATGATTGGTGGGAGATATTTGTTTCCGGCGCCATAAATATAACGCCAAAACAAGATTTGTAAAAATAGAGCCCCCATGTAATGGTGTTGGGGGCTCCATTTTTTGATTTCTTGCAAACTTAGCGCCCCATTACAGGGGGTCTTAGCTTTGTATCTAGCTAGATTTGCACGTCTTTCTTGGTCAACTTGGATTAGTGCATTTTTTTAGGTTGGTTGTGAAGTCCTCTAAAACAAGTCGTTACCTTTATAAATGTTACTCCATCTAATTGTAATTTGTAACAAAGTTACAAGTTTCATGAACATAGCCCAATCATAGTCACATAATTTATTGATCCAGTTGTTTACTCTCTAATTATTGTTTTTGGCTAGCATGTTTCCCTAACCTAGCTACATAAAAATAATAATATAATATCTATGCATCTCAATCTATAACTCCTCTCGTATTTTTGTCATATTCTGCTTTTTTTTGTTGTTGTCAGCTTTTAGGTCATGGAAGGCTATACAAAAACACAAATACATAAAAGGCAATACAAAAACACAAAACACATAAAGCTAGGTGCAAGGAACTGACCATGTGTAGTGTTGGGATTATTTATAACGCTCTTGATTTTGATTGGTCCACGTGGCAGTTGAGTCAGCATTGGAAAATGAAGTGAAAAAGGGGTGTAGTGGTATGGGGTTATTAAAAAAAAACAATTGTTTGAAAAAAATAGACGTTGGAAGGAGATGAGGTGGCGGATAATTATTGGTTAGTCAAATGTTGGTTCAGCGTTATATTTATGGCGCCGGAGATTTTTTTGAAGCATAGCGCCCCCCATAACGGTGTGGGGGGCGCTATTTTTGTTTCTCACGCCCCATTTAACGCTCCAGTACACCCACTCTAATAACAAAACCATATGACATTAATAAAACATTAAACATACTAACATAGTACAAAGATAACATAGGTTAAGATTATAAATCCTCTAGCAATTGTCGTTCCCAAAAGAAGGTATCAATTATCCATTACTCATATACCTAGGCAATTTATGGCGCAGCTCGATCTAAACGACTGTTGATATCTGAGACGTGTAAACGAACCAAGCTGAGCTTGCTTAAACCTAAGCTCAACTCATCTATTGTACGGGAGCTCAACTTTTACACAAATAATATGATAACTTGAAGGAACTAGTTAATGCAACAATGTTTTGATTATAAACATGGTATAAAATGTTTGTACTCATGGTATAAAGGAGGGCGATTTTGGAATGTTAAACGGGAGAGACTACCTTTTTAGGCAATCCCGCACTCTATGGAAGTGGACAAACGACCAGTTGTGAACCATTGCGACTTTGAACATGTTTAGAACCGGCGGGACCGTTTCTACTTCCTTCTAAACACTAAGAGTACTCACATCTCTTTCGAATCCTTTGCAGAAATAGTAGACTTTTGATTTTACAAAGTGCAATTGATAGCCATGCAAGAAAAAAAAGTAAAAATGGTGATGTAGCTGAACCAATCAACGACATCAACCCTATGGTTCTTGCCAATCATTTGCAGTTGGTACGTGTGTAAGAGTTGTCCCCTGATGTCGCTGATCCAAACTAAGGCATCACTGATGTCGCTGTTTGATTCTAAGGTATCACTGATGTCGCTGAACCAATGTGAGGCATCACTTATTAGATGTTTTCTACAAGTGTCTGTCAGTCCGTACCAGGGTCCAACATCGTAACTTTAATTAATAAAGATTATTTAATAAAAGTTAATGGTTAGGATTATTTTTTTTAATTTAATAAATAATTTAGGATTATTACATTATTTAATAATACTAAATTTATTTAAAACGAATAATCTTTAATGTTTAATAATAGTAAAATATACTATGGTTCCATAAAAACAACTACGAGATCTCGTAGCACAAAAGACGTACACACATGATATTAGTTGTAATTTGTTTTTATACAATATCATTTACTTACATTCTAATAATTGCTTAGTTTTATATAGTGGCCGGGTAACATTTGGAATTGGCTAGGTTGACTTGAAACCCAGAGTATGCACTGCTACAATATATGCGACCCCCCTCCTTATATACGATTTTTTTCCCTTAAACAACCGAAGGATTCTAATGTCAATGCTGGTTTTTTTTGCATTTCAAAGACATAAAACACACTTTTTTGGTAAAACAAATGTTCTAACTTCCTTGCCAAAAAGGGTGTCTAATAAAAAATATAAAGAGAAATATGTTTCACGATAAAGAAAATGGGGCTATAACTGTCCCACCTAAGATTAATAATCGAAATTAGTAAACATATACAATTTCTTTGCTCGAGACCAATAACTTGATGTGTGCAACAGGGTTGAGATCGAAATCAATTTCTTGTAAAAGTTCTACTACATAGTACGTCTTAACCCTAGTTTAAATAAATTTGCCATTATTACATTTATTTACTATTATTAAACATTAAAGATTATTCGTTTTAAATAAATTTAGTATTATTAAGTAATGTAATAATCCTAAATTATTTATTAAATTAAAAAAAAAATCCTAAACATTAATTTTTATTAAATAATCTTTATTAATTAAAGTTACGATGTTGGACCCTGGTACGGACTGGCAGGCACTTGTAGAAAACATCTAATAAGTGATGCCTTACATTGGTTCAGCGACATCAGTGATGCCTTAGTTTGGATCAGCGACATCAGAGGACAACTCTTACACACGTACCAGCTGCAAATGATTGGCAAGAACCATAGGGTTGATGTCGCTGATTGGTTCAGCTACATCACCATTTTTACTTTTTTTCTTGCATGACTACCAATTGCACTTTGTAAAACCAAAAGTCTACTATTTCTGCAAAGGATTCCTCATTTTCATTTCTATATATCTATCTAGAATCATTTGCATTAGTAGGGTGTTTATTAGATTTCAAATTATAATTGGGTGGTTGAATGGGAAATTTGTGTTTATGGTAATGGTAATGGTTCTAAACCATTTAGCGGCATCAATCATCATAATATAGGCTTCTGACTTGTGTAAGATGAAGCCGCTAACCCGATTGGAGTAGTCTCTGAAGCCGCTGAATGGTATGGAGGATTCATCCTTGATGCCGCTGAATGGTATGGAGGAGTCATCCTTGATGCCGCTGATCGGAATGGAGACATCCAGCATGTTTATTTTCATCTATTCTATTGTTCGAACATAAGTAAATGAGAGGGAAGGATCAAATAATGAAGTCGCCAAACCACTCTAAGGCATCAAATGATGTCGCCAAACCACTCTAAGGCATCAAATGAAGTTGCCAAACCATTTTAAGGGATCATTCACATTGTCTTCAAGATAAATACCTCATGAGATTTCACATTCTCTTCATCCCACCCACAATTATTTTTCCAACACAAACAAAATACTAATAAAAAGATGAGGTATAAGTGGTTTTACGCCCTTGTCTCTTTTTCAAGTTGGAATTGGTGGTCTCGGAAATTGAAGGTGGTGGCTTCATCAAAGCCGCTAATTTTTTGGCAGCAAACTTAAAGATTGGGCCAAGATAAACTTAAAGATTGGGCCAAATGGGTTTGAATTTGAATGCGGTCCTGAGTTTAAGGATTGGGAGAATGTCGAGGGAGAATATTGGAATTGGTAGATTGTATAGTTTGACTAGAATGAAAAAATTGTTGTAAATAAATTTGTATTATTCATTTTAAATAAATTTATGATTATTTAAGGATTGGGAGAATGTCGAGGAAGAATATTGGAATTGGTAGATTGTATAGTTTGACTAGAATGAAAAAATTGTTGTAAATAAATTTGTATTATTCGTTTTAAATAAATTTATGATTATTACATTTATTCACTATTATTAAACATTAAAGATTATTCGTTTTAAATAAATTTAGTATTATTAAGTAATGTAATAATCCTAAATTATTTATTAATAATAGTAGTAGTATTAACATTTGGCGGCTTCAAGGTAATACTCCTAAACCATTTAGCGGCATCAGTTGACTCCTCCAAACCGATCAGCGGCATCAGTCAGTCCATCCATTCTGATCAGCGGCATCAAGATAGACTCCTCCATACCATTCAGCGGCATCATGGACTCCTCCATATCATTTAGCGGCTTCAAAGACTACTCCAATCGGGTTAGCGGCTTCATCTTACACAAGTCAGAAGCCTATATTTTCATATTGATGCCGCTAAATGGTTTAGAACCATTACCATAAACACAAATTTCCCATTCAACCACCCAATTATAATTTCAAATCCAATAAACACCCTACTTATGTAAATGATTCATCTATCTAATTTGACTAAAAACACATTTTTCCTAAAAAAATTGTTTCTTAAAAACAGTTAACATCTCATTTTCCATTTCTATCTATATCTTACTCGTAAACACTTTATTATTTATATTCTTTCCTACATACCCCATATTTATTAACAGTATATATAGAGAGAGTAATATATGAACTATGAAGGGTAAAAATAAAATAACGAATGAAAGTGAAAAGCTATGTGTTTTATATAATTTAAAAATGAAAAGTAATATAGATTATTCCAGCATGCCTCTCACATAAAGATGGATTATTTTTATCATATTCCTAAATGGGCTTAATAAAACCCTATATGTGTGTGTTTAATTGGGTATACCCAAAACCAATGGGCTATATAGAATCAGAACCCAATGGGTCAAGCTAAATGGATTTACACTAAAATAGTGAATGAGCACCTACCGGCCGAGTTTTAGTGTTCTTGATTATGTCGGAACAAATATGTGTGTAAGTGTGTGTATATATTTCACTAGCACGTGGCCAAAAAAAAAAGTCACTTTTCACTCTTTTGTTTTTCTTATGTTAACAAGTAGAAATTCCTCACATGACTGATTGAGAAACGTATCACAAAACAAAAAAAATATTTACAATAACACAAATGAATACTCGCATCAGAGTCGATGTTTACATGATTACACCATTGAAAACAATAAAAATGAATACTCGAATCAGATTCGATGTTATTCAGTAGGTATCGGTACATTATGGGTACGATCGGTAGAGCGTTTTCAGTAAAATTAATATAGGAATGTTAACATAAGTTATACGATACCTGTATAGTGTTTTCAATAAAAAGTTTTTTTTTTGTGTTAGCGAAAGATAATTACGCATTTTGACTACCCATCGTGATGTGAAACAAATATTTGTTTTTTTTTTGTATTGCATTGTTTTACCGAGTACCAATACCGAACTGAATATCGGTACTGTTATCACTTATCAGTGTACATTTTGTGGTTTACAGTTATGGTATTTTTGCTCCACCGTTAATTCGGTAAACATGTAAATATATAAGGCTAACGCATTTTTTTTTGAAGGGTGACTTTCTATGCATTGGACTGAATTATGTAGTTTTATAGGGTGTAGGTCGAGCCGATCGTGAACTACCCGAAATCCACTCTTTAAAAACTTGGACTGAGCCAAGCTTAAACAAGCTCTAGTACAAGCTTAAGCTTTTATAAATGCTTATTTAATAAATGAGCTCAAACGTAAGATTCACATATCGAGTTCGAGTCTAAACAAGCTTTTTTTAGTTATATAGTTTTTATCTAATATATATATACAATACTTAAGATAAAAACAATAAACAAGCTTTAAAAATTGAGATTTAGACGAGCCGAGTTAAAAACAAAAACAAAACAAGCGAACTCGAGGTTACCCAATTTATTTACACCTCCACCTAATCTAGTAAAATAAAAAGTAAGACCATTTTCGTAATTTTCTTTAACTGTACAAATATAATCACCATGTTAGGAGTAGGGGTGAGCATATTTAGGGTCAGACCGAAAGAACCCGAAAACTGGATTTATATGAGACCGAAACCGAACCGAGTTTTTATAGTAGGGTATATTATCGGTTCTTATATACTCAGCAAGTCGGGTATCGGGTCTGTTCCGGTCTATGAACCAAAATTAACAACATGGACCGAAATGTATAACAACCCGTTGAAATATAATGCGTCAATTCTTGGGCCCAATACCCTACACAGATTAAAAAAAACCTACCTTTGAAATCTTAAATTCATACGGCTTCAAAATACTTGCAGAAAGGTTGCGAACATCTCAAATTGTGATTAACATAGTTATAATTAAATATAAACCTTGAGTGAATCTACTGATATTGACATCGAGTGACCTCAAGCTTCCTTAATGAATTATATCAAACTGATGCACACTAGCAAGAACAAGAATCATGATTAAACATTGTACAAATTAGTGGTATAAAAGAATAACCAACAGTTAATCATGATATGATGAATATAGTTAAAGTTATGAGAAAAACCTCATTAACGCTATTGTCGATAATCTCTTTAATCCTCACAACCTCACTAAAAGTCGCCGATTCTTGTTCGGTTTCATTGGTCAGATAACTTTACCTTTCAGAAATCCAAGAAAAACCATCAAATGATCAAGAAATTGGAAGAAATGGAAGGACTGTTATGGTTTCGGGTAGTGGATTTGGAACCGCAGGACCACAGGTACAAGAACCGAAACCGACCCTACTTTCCAGGTCCATGTGTCGTTCTGATTTTGTATTGAGGTCGGGTATCGGGTCGGGTCGGGTATTGGACGGGTCGGGTCGGTTCTAATGCTTTGCTCACCCCTGGTTAGGAGGTTATCAAAAAATATAATTAATCAGTTATATGAGCTTCTATTTTCTTTCCAATTAAGAAAGATAAATCACACAATAATAAATAAGCTTGTTATCTAAGCATTTCTTTTTACAACCATACAAGAATTAAGAACAACAAGTTCATCTCTTTAACTTAAAATTTACTGAAAGTATCCATCCATCCATCCATTCATTCATCCATTCATCCCCTTTATGTACACACACAACCACTCTCTAACCACAAACAACATTGACAACAAACCTAATAATAATAACAACAATATTCAACTATCATTTTCTTCCTCTAAATTTCCCTTATATCTTCCACCTTTTCTGTCGGTGCCACCCTTTTTTTACTCTCCTCTGCATCATATTAACTGGGTTCCACCAATATCCACAAAAAGGTACGATTTTTATCTGAATTTACTTGCCTGGGTACATAGTTCTTGATTTGGGTTGTTTTTATTTGATCCCATGTTGTTTATTTTTCAACTTAAGTTGATGGAAGTTTATTGTTTATGAGTTTGCTTATTGGATTTCTGATTGGACATTTCATCGAACAGGTGGTGTGCACAAGACTTGAAATCTTGAATCAACTGGGTTCATGAACTGAGTTTGAATTTGGATAAGATCTGAGGAATTTATATCATTTATTATCTTTTAAAGCAAAATTTGGATAAGAAAGTTGGATTTGCAGTGTTTGAGGAAATTGTGTTTCATGATGATGATTTAGATCTTCTTGATTTGAGTGGTGTAAAGTGTAGAAATGAGTGGTGTTAGCAGTGCTGAAATGGGTTATGCTGCTAGCCCTCGAAGAACAAACGCGAATGAGAAACGGGTTTCTTTCGATATTGAAAATGATACAAATGGAGGGTTGAAATATGCAAATATAGATTTTGTTGATAGTGATAAAGATGGTTTGGGAAGCTCCAAGAATCCGGTTATCGTTGCTGATATACTCAAGACGTTATTTTTTATACTCGTTTGGTACACATTCAGCACATTTCTCACATTGTAAGTTATGTCCCCTTAAAATATTTGATGCTATATAGGTTCATAGTCTTAAAAAAAAAACGGTTGAGGCATGCATCGAGGCGAGTCGCTAAGAAAACGAGTATGAGGCACTGTCTCATGGAGCTATTTTGTACGTACGTCTCTAAGGGCCGAGGTAGTAAGAAAAGCGAGCGCCTCTGAGGGTGGGTTTTGATGTGTATTTTTGATGTTTTAGACTTTTTTATGTCAATTTCAAACATTCCGTGTCTTTTTTATGTGTCGTTTTGATGAATATGCCGATGAAATTAGTTGGTATTTTATTTTTTTGTAAGATATATAATTTTTATATTTATTTTTTTAATTCCGCCCCAGGCTTACGCCTTAGTTCACCTCGAAGGGAAAACACCTCGTGGCACAATTCCGTTCTTTTAAACCTTGTATAGGTTAATGCTATGTTTAAGTATAGTCCTGTAATGTGTTTCTTTAATGGTTAGGTATAATAAGACTCTACTGGGAGACGATTTGGGGAAATTTCCTGCTCCTTTGTTAATGAACACAATTCATTTTGGAATGCAAGCCGTTTTTTCAAAGGCGATTGTATACTTTTGGTCCGAAAGATTCCAACCGACTGTACCTATGTCATGGAAAGACTACTTCATGAGAGGTAAAAATTTAGCAAGTCTTGTTTTCTTAATGCATTTATATCGATGATGTAATATTCATGTACGTTAGCATAGAGAATCAACTAGCCCGGTTCAGTTTTTTTTTTTAAAATTTCCATCCATCATCTGCGTATCTCGGCCATATTTTATTCTAACATTTTTTCCCTAAATTAACCATATTTAATTAACTCTTCTAATTACTAATACTACAGATCCACTTTGAATTTGACAGTTGTACCAACTGCTATTGGAACAGCACTGGATATTAATTTGAGCAATGCATCACTCGTTTTCATATCGGTTACATTTGCTACCATGGTTGGTCAATGTTCGCACTTTACTTAATGTTGATATAGTCAATGTGTTTTGACTAGATTCCTCTTGTTCTGCAGTGTAAATCTGCTGCTCCTATATTTCTCCTAATATTTGCTTTTGCATTCAGGTAAATGTTATTTATAAATCTTGAAAGCATGGTTCTCATAACCGGACAGAATCAGAAACCACCTACATAACTGGTCCTGTTGAATACCCTTGACCTGCCTTCATTTGGGCCTGCCATTTATGGGTTGGAGTGTTGAACTGGTTGTTGAAAGGGCAAGCCGGATCTGTGGTTGGGCCAGATTAAAAAAAAATAAAAATCTTTCCAAAATCTTTACTTTAGGCTCCATTTTTTTTTTGTTAAAATTGGTTATCCACAACAATATGTTAAATGCATGGGTCCCCGTTTCCTCACTTTTTCGAGATTCCCCATTGAACCTAAACCTATATATATATAGGATTCGGTTCAAATCAGAACCATGTGGTAATTGAG
The DNA here is from genome assembly GCA_032199755.1 of Ambrosia artemisiifolia. NCBI lineage: Eukaryota > Viridiplantae > Streptophyta > Magnoliopsida > Asterales > Asteraceae > Ambrosia > Ambrosia artemisiifolia. The sequence goes on from CM063519.1 coordinate 5,560,434, forward strand.
AACCTTAAGAACCAATATTGACCGCACATCTTATTGACTTTTATTTTTTATTCAAAATGGCATAATTGGAAACATCCGGATTTTGAGATCGGACGTTATGAAAACATTGCCTGAAAAGGGTTACTATTTGTCAACAAATTGATGCAATTGTTTCTTGGTTGGAAACAAGAATTTGGTAGTTACTATAAGATAGTATATGTTGCTTTCCGAGTAAAAAATACCTTTTTATTGTGTAGGTTGGAGTCTCCAAGTTTTAAACTTTTAGGCATTATGTTGATAATATCTGCTGGGGTTTTATTAACTGGTAAGATGTTCTTTTAGTCTTGTAATTATGCTTTTGTTTTGTTCCGTTCCGTCTAACCCAAAGCAATAGTTACATGCTGCTTTTTGTTTAACTTATGTAATTCACTGCTTGCGATGATTCATAATTACAGTTGCAAAAGAGACCGAGTTTGATTTGTGGGGTTTCATTTTTGTTATGCTTGCTGCTGTTATGTCTGGTTTTCGTTGGAGCATGACTCAGATCCTTCTTCAGGTACACCTCATCTCTGATTATGATGATTATTAGAGGTTGCAAGATGGACCGTTTGAGCCAGATCGGGCCGGGTTGGGTTGCCCGCGAGTACTTTTTTTGTTCATTTTTTAACTTTTCTATAAAAGAGAAGGTGTTCATCATAGTCAAAAAAACAATATTACAATAATAATCCAAGTCTTTGAATACAATGATCCATCATAAGTAATGCAGTTGAACTTGCTACCTCCGATGACCATCATACGAAATTACGAATATACAAAATAATTTTACATTTTCCTCATTCGATCTTAAATGTTTCTCAATACTAAAAACATGTTTTCATCTTTCCGGGTTGGTCAACCAATTGGTCTAATATTGATTCCTATCCAACCTAAAGAAAGAGGTTTATGGTAAGCAATTCCCTTTCATTTATATTTTATGAAATTAAATTTAAAAGATATAATTATTTAATATTTACGTTGAATTTTGTTGGTTTTAACAGGTTTGAAAAATCCCCTGACGTTAATGAGCTATGTAACCCCTGTAATGGCCCTATTAACGGCTTTGCTATCTCTAGTTATGGATCCTTGGGGTGAATTTAGTACTAGCAGTTATTTTGATAGTTCATGGCATATCATGAGGAGTTGCTTCTTGATGCTTTTCGGGGGAACTCTTGCGTTTTTTATGGTAATAACTTTTATTCATATATTATATATTAATCTATATATATAGGTTATCCCGGAAAAAAAAGGATAAATATATAACACCTTTAACGTATTGCAGGTATTAACAGAGTACATCCTCGTTTCTGTAACAAGTGCAGTTACAGTTACCATAGCTGGAATTGTAAAGGAAGCAGTCACTATTCTGGTAAAAAAATGAAAGTTAAATAGATCACCCCTTAGTGTATAAATATTCATCAAAACTAGTCGAACCAAACCGTGAACACCCATTAGTTGTAGCTGGTATTAAATAGATCACCCAAGTACGGGCGGATCTAGAGAAGGAGCAGGGGTAACGTCCGTTACCCCTCAACTTTTTTGGCGTGGTGTATGTTTAGTGTATTTTTAATTTTTTTTACGTGTTTTGTATTACGTTACCCGTGAAAATTATGTAACGTTACCCCTGAAATCTTGGTCTAGATCCGCTTAGTACCGATTATTTTGTTAATAACTTTCATGTTTGTATTCAGGTAGCAGTATTTTACTTCCATGATGAATTTACATGGCTGAAAGGAGCTGGTCTCGTCATCATCATTTTTGGTGTGAGTTTATTCAACTTGTACAAGTAAGTCATCAAAAACCATTAATTTATATTGCGAAATATCTGATCGCTAATTATATTTTTTTATGATCACTGATTATTTCACATGTATATATTTAATTATTTAATTATTTATTAATCTTGTCATAATTCAGATATCAGAAGTTACACCAGGAAAAATCAGGTCCAGATGAGTTGGCAGGATCTCAAACCTCTGTCCCTGCAAAATATGTTATTCTGGAGGAAATGGATGACGAAGAAACGAGCCCTTGATCACTGGGTCGTCACACATTCCATCATAAGTAAGATTTTAATCAGTAATGTAGATTTGATGCTCTTTTTTTGCCAAAGGTAGATTTTGATGATTAACACGAACGATCAATGTTGGGTAACCGTCTACAAAGCTCATGAAGTTTGCTTCGTTATTCAACTGAGTGTACCGTAATATATGCTGCCTTTTAATTTTCATTTTGGGAGAAACATTTTTGCATTCACTCAGTTTTGTTGTTGGTGTATAACTAACTGTATATGATGTCGAATTCTATAGTTTGTGATAATCAATGTCTTTAAATGTGCTCTTATCCCTGTTTGCTTATGGTTATGGATAGGTCAATTTAGGTTTTGTTTTACTCTAACTAGAAATTAAAAAAAGTTCCATGTCAAATGAATTTGGGTTTCTTACATTATTATACTCAAAGATTGAAACTATTATTGTGAAGATATCTTTGTAATCATTTACTGGATGTGGTGCTGATTGTTGTATATCTTTGCAAGGGGTTGACTATACCCACATTCCTTGAATTCTAATCCCACACCGTCGTTGGATGGCTATTTGAGATTGAATCAAACGGCCATATTGCTACTTTATGTCATATACCCCCCCCCCCCCCCCCCCCCCCAGCCCCAAACCCCCCATCGTTGAATGGACGTCTAATGATGTGGAGCGGTGTGAGACTGGGAAGCGAGGGGATGGTCCTACTCCATTTTAATCCATACTGGTGTCATGTCTTTAACTTGTTATCCAACCCATCAGGTCTACCCGTCTTTTTGTAATCATAATCGAACAAAGTGGCAAGTTTTATCGTTTTAACACATGTTATCCAACTCATTAGGCCTACCCATCTTTCTATAATCATAATTGATAGTAGTGTATAGGTCTACCAAGATCATATTGACCCGTGCTAAAAAGTGGCATGTTTTAACCCGTTATCTTGCCACCTCTACTAAAAATACAGATTCAGGAAACAAATGTGTTACTCAAACAATGCTGCAGCTTTAAGGGCAACCAGCATGGTGCCTGTCCATAACAAATAAGTCACTTGTCAAGGTCTTGTTACATATTGATTAACAAGACAACAATAACTATCCGCTACAAACAAATAAAACTCATCGCCAGGTAAAATGTCTTAACCTTTTTATTTTCTCTAAATTATTTTCAACACAACCAAAAACCTTGATAAATATATGAGCTTTAAGCAGCTTTTGTAACTTCATGGATAGCTTTTGCCAAGTATTCAACATTGCCACTTGTTACCCCTGCCATACTGTACCACACATATCTCGATCAAATTTCATTCAAAAAACATGTGTAATTAATAGACTGGGTTCTTTTCTGGAGTTCAATAGAATTATTATTACCTAATACGGCCATTGCGGGTCATATAAATATGAAATTCTTTTGTCAAACGATCAACTTGTTCAGGAGTCATCCCGCTATAGCAGAACATGCCAATCTGTTTAAGATTATAAATCATGCTTATAATTTACTGCCACCAAAACTAACAATGACTGAAGAGTAGATTAGTAAATTACTTGGTTGGTTATGTGTTCCCATGATAGGGGAGAGCCCAACTTTTCAATGTTTTCCCTAAGAGAAGTTCTCATTCCGATTATACGGTCAGCCATACCCTGAAAAGTTAAAAACAATGATGGCTTAATGCACAATTATATCATATCATGGAGTATAAAATACATATTTGACCTTAAACAAATATAATGGTTTGAGTCTTTTGGTTGATTACAAAAGATAGCTACGCAATACGACCCATTGTTGTCTTCTCTTTCCTCTTTTTTGCTTGGCAATAAGATTTCCACAAATAAAGAAGCTAAAAGGAAATTTGGTGGTAATTCAAGTATGGGTTGAAATGGGTCAGATACTTGGATTGTTTTCGGGTGCTCAAAACATTATTTGTTCAAATTTTAGTAAAAAATTGCTGTCAATTATGATTACATTGTTTTTAATAATCATTCTGTTTTTGCCCTTTGGCAACTTTCAACCAGTTCAGGTAATCAACCCGTTTTATTTTTAGCTAACTTTTTTGGTTACCTATTAGTGATAAAACATAGCCAGACCCATTCGTAAACAAACATGTAGACAAAACACCAGATATAAATAATAATGAGTACCTTGACTTCCTTGAGCCACAATTGCTTTAATTCTGGATCACCAAGGATAATCGAAACAATAAGCGCACCATGAACAGGTGGATTGCTGTACATAGGTCTTGCAAGTTGCTGCAGCTGGCTTTTCACAGCCACAGCTTGTTTTTCATCCTCGCATACCAAACTGAAAACAAAAGTTCGCAACTTTGCATTACAAAAATAATTTCATAGATTGTGCAAAGTCAGTAAAACTGTAAAGGTTCATCCCGTCATCCACACAGGATAAAAAACAACTTTGTAAAGAATATAAATTTGAACTCTTTAAGAGAAGAAACAATAAACAAATTATACAAATAAGTGATAGAGAATTACCTGAGGCAGCCAACTCTTTGGCCATAAAGACCCATATTTTTAGCATATGATTGTGAGCATCCAATTAAATGACCATCTTCAAGAAAAATCCTAATGGATTTCGCATCTCTTTCAGGATCACCACTTGCAAAGCCTTGATAGGCCATGTCAAAGAAAGCAAAATGACCTTTGACCTAAAAATATTAACATTTAATAAACACTAATAACTTAAATAAACAAGATAAAAAGTACTAAATGTACCAACCTTAAACTGGTAAGATATTTCTTTCCATTGTTCAACTGTAGGATCGACTCCAGTAGGATTATGAGCACAAGCATGCAGCAAAAAGAATGACCCATTTGGTGCATTCTGATCAACAAACAAAAAATGTTAAAAAAAAACTGAGAATTGTTTCCTTAGAAAATTCCATACATCAATGTATTCTTGATACCTTAACATCATCCATCAGTGAGGCAAAATCAAGACCTTTTGATTCTGGATGATAATAATGGAATGTTCTCTGTGGTACATTAGCATCTCTCCAAATGTTATGGTGGCTGAGATTTATGATTATACATCATAAGCCCACAAAAATATTGATGGTCAACAGTCAAACTTGTGATCTGATATTATCTAGATACTTACTTGGACCAGGTAGGGACTGGTATATAGATTTGAGAATCAGGGGAGAACCGTTTTTGGAAATCAGCGAAAATTCTGCATGCACCGGTGCCAGAAAGGGCTTGTATTGCTGCGATTCTTTTATCTTTAATCAAGTCAGAGTCTTCACCATATGCCAACTTCAATGTCTCCTCAACCATATTGTTGCTTCCTCCCATTGGAAGATACTCCCTGAAGGTAGATATGATTAAATAGGAGAACATGTAATAAGTTACGGAGTATATATTTTCAACTGTTCATTTTTTAAACAAATACTTGGACAGTTGGACCATATACACCGTCTAGTTGATACAGCTTTTCCACTTGATCAATACCAGCATCTTAAAAGTTTCATGATAAAGAACCTTTAAAAATTATCACTAAACCAAAAGTTCAATCAAAATTCCAACTTAAATTCATTTTAAGTTGAGGATGCCTGATGAGCATAAGAATTTGTACAAATTGCTGAAAAGAAAGCTAAATAATGTTTCTTATAAGTCATTATTCATGTAAGCTGTGCATGATAATAAAATATGGATGTAGCACTAATAGTTTCTGCAAATATCGCCACTACGAAATCTCTCCACCGTTTACTATCACTAAATAAAAATAAAGTAAATGACTAAATGCCAATCAGGAACGGCTCAAGACGGAAGTATTTTGAAGCTAAGGCTTTAAGCCCCAAAAGTTTAAAAATAAATTATATATGGTAATTTTTGTAATCAATGTCTAATAATGCAATACCTAATTTACATTTGAGTTCTGTTTTGGGGATTAAGAATTGATTATTACAATTTGTGGTCAATGTTTAATACACCTTCTCACAAGACATATCTTTAGAGATCTCTATTGTCATTAAGTCTTATGTTTATTAGTTTATGTACGGTATTTATCATGCAAATAGTTCTAATCCTGCCATTTACTGATTTCTTAACGGTTTTATGCTTCCTTTTTCTTTTCCTTTTGCAAAAGTCCCCCATTTTAGTATTCGCATTAGACCCACACAAAAGTTTAGCAGGCCTTGATGCCAATCATGGTACCTAAGGCGATCTCCAACGCTATTCTTGAACTGCGGCCCGTTCAGACATGGCAACGGAGCTGGAGGAGAGAGACAACGGCGAGAGGACGTGGAGGAGAGAGGTTGTAGGTATAGCCCATGCAGAAGGGCACGTCCGTGGATGGACTGTGGGGTTGCTGTGAGAGGGAGAGGAGAGAGAAGTGGAGGGCGCCCGTGGAAGAGGAGAGAGAGGGAGGTGGGCAAGGGGACGTGGCACGGGCGCGTTGCGGACGGTCTAAGAAACTGTATATAGTGTTAAACCCAAATGTAACAAATGAATCTTTGTTATCTTAATAGAAAAAAGTGAACAAAAGTAACCATAAACCATCATGTTCATGTAACCCATTGATAGCTTGAATTCTAAGCAAAATTTAACTCTGTGTACATGGTTATAAATCACTGTAGCAGCATTCATTAAATAAATAAATAAATAAATAAATAAATAAATAAATAAATAAATAAATAAATAAAAATAGGTGGATTAACTCACATGTTGAGGTTACCAGCAACTCGTCTTTCAGCTTCTCTAACACAATCAAGCACAACAGGCTGCCCGTTATCATCACGATAAGCTCCCTAACAAATTTATAAACAAATTACCATCTAATTCAATCTTTACACCGCTCAATTAATAATAATAATAATAATAATAATAATAATAATAGAGACTTACAACGCCAACATTAACTTTATCTGGACTAGGATCTGCTAAAAAAGCTTCAGTGACGCCAAGAATAGGGTCTTTGGGTGCAGGTTCAACGTTTTTCCACCACGAGGACATGGATCGTGAGCCGTGTAAGCTCGTGGTTAAGATTCGTTTGGTGAGTGCTGCTCGTATAGCCATTGATTGAAGATTGTTGGTGACTGATGACTATGTAGTGTGGGTTTGGATCGCCGGAGTTGGATTCCGGTGGGGAAGGTTGAGGGCGGAATTGGAATGGAATTTTTTTTTTTTTGAAAGGCGGAATGGAATTTAATGATGGTGAAGAAATGGCCAACGGAATCCAGGTAGCTTACTGACGACATTGAAATGCGTAAATATAGGCAAATGGCTGCGATACTCTACTTTTTATTTTTTTTAATAAAAAAAAAATTGTTTTAAACGGAGTTTTTTTAACGGCCAACAAAATTCATCAAAATCAAGACCCTTTTACTCGGCATAGCCAAATATGTAAAGGAGATTTGTTTTGTATTGTACTCTTGTTTTACGTGTTACATGATATTTTTATTCGTGTCTAACAAAGAGGACAAAGAGGGTGTCATCACTTGTTACAAAACTTATTGTTAACTAGTATTTTGACCCGTCGCATGTTGCGGCGTCGTCGAAAATTTGGTATGGTTCAGGATATTTTACATAGTGTAACAAAAATGAGAAGGGTGGGAAAGACACAAAAACACAATAGATCACAAAATATGACGCAATGAGCCACAAAATATAACAAAATGCCAAAAAATATAACACAATGCTGAAGAAAAATAAACAATGAATTGCAAAAATGACAAAACGATGAAAATAAGAAAAAAAACACAATCCTACATAAAAGACACGGTGATATAACGTATATTCTAAAAACTACAAGCTAAAACCGAAAAAAGCGAATACCTAAAAACTAACATTGTAGTGTTCGATGACGGTCCGAATGCCGCTTGAATGAGTTCAATCGGAGTCTGTTTGACACCCTTCCGACGACTTCCAATTTTTCTTTCACTGTGTATTTGATCCTAACCCTGATATTCATATCTCTATTTTTAAGGCAAAATTTCAAAGTGGTGATAATAATTTCGACGGTACATAGTTAAGGGTTATTTTACATAAATATTGGACAAATTACAGAAGTAACCTTTTATGTTTGGCCAAAATTTAAGGTTCCAACCTTTATGTTTCATTTGCACTCAAATCAACCTTTACCTATTGATTTTACTGTAGGTTCCAACCTTTATGTCTAACTCCGTTAAAGTTTGATTGAGCTTTTGGGTAAAGGGGTCGAATTGCATTGGCGGTGGTGAGCAGGTGGTTGGGGGTTACACGACGGTGGAGAAATGGGGGTTAATGGACGGAGGTTAATAGTGGTGGTGATGCGGTGGAAGAGTGGTCTGTAGAGTGGAGGTTGATAGTGGATGTTGGTTGCAGGTTTGGGTCGATGGTGGTTGCAGGTCTGGGTTTCGATGATGATGGAGGCGGGTGACTGAATCGTATTGTGATAGATAAAGTGAAGAAGAAGGAGAAGGGTTTGCAGGGTGTTGTGATAAATAAAATGATGTCGATGGTGGTTGCAGGGTGTTGTGATAGATAAAGTGAAGAAGAAGGGTTTTTATATTTTTTATTTTGCTTTTAACACAGGTAGGGACATGGAAAGACCAAACTTCCCTCACGTGATATGCACGTGAGGGGAGTTAACCAAGAAACTTAACGAAGTTAGTCACAAAAGTTGGAACCTGTAGTGAAATCAATAGGCAAAGGTTGATTTGGGTGTAAATAAAACATAAAGGAGGTTGGAACCTGCAATTTTGACAAAACATAAAGGAGGTTGGAACCTGTAATTTTTACCAAACATAAAGGGTGATTTATGTAATTTTTTCTAAATATTGACTATTTTTCTAAATAATAACTTTTTTAAACCAATAACACCTTTTAGGTGACACACCCTGTTGCGTATGACTCTTTTTTTTTTTTTTTTGAAGAAGAAGAACACAATTTGACTTGAGTTTGCAACTTGGTGGCTAGTAGGGCCTCTAGCGCAAAATAAATATTTTGTTGTGTTAAATAGATCTTCTACGCCATACATATATAAATCTTTTGTGTTAATTTGACCGCAGGAGAACGCATTTGTTGTGTCAAATGGAAAGATGTTGTGCCAAGATTGAAATATGTTACGTCAAAGGACACGTGTGATATATCGAGCACTTGTTTATTGAAATTTTTTAAAGAACCAAAGCTATTTTTGTTAAATCATGGTCCCGACAGTTCATTTTCATGATTTTCCCCTCTTTTAAATACTTAGAGAATCATCACAAAGTCAATAACGATTATTAATCACTCGTGAACAAACTTACAAACTTATTATATATGATCCATGTCAACAACTAAACATGGTGTAGAACTTCATAACACTTGTAGAATACCAAGATAGGCCAACTACAAACACACTTTATTAAGTAAACAACGCTAGTCACAACCAACTACACCCTTGGCTTGAGTCGACCCTCATTAGCCAGCTTGAAAACCTCCGCTTGAGCCCCTGCAGTCTTGTTCGAGTGGAGTGCATCTGAGAAACTGTTCCAAACCTCTTTCGTTGTGAACGGGAAGTCCTTGTTGACCATGGAGTTTAGCAAAGAGGCTGTTCCTTCACGGTAAAGTTCACCTATGCCATCAGTCCTAGTGTTTGAAAGTGCTTCTTGAAAGTTCATGTTTGACATAGGAGTATTGCTACCTCCACTGATTGTGACATGCCACCACTTGAGTATACCCAACATCAAGGGACGGTGTGTCTTCCAGAAACTGTTATATCATAATATTTTGTCCGGTTAGAACTTAAAAAGTTGTGTAGTAAAACATAAAACGAGTGTCTAATTCTACATAACATATAAAATTCTTTTTATGCTAGTCTGGCTTAATTTGTTATATTTCAAAAATGTGTATTTTTGTAAGCATGTAAATAATATACAAACAAACGTACACACTATAATTTTTTATAGCAAGTTATTAGCAGCAACGAAGCGTGATTTAGTGCGAAAACGTGTAAATTTACACTACTATGCAAAAAGTGAGGACCCCCCGAATCACCAATAAACACCGCCCATGGTTATTGGTATGGTCTTGGGAGGAGGTGATGAGGGCAAACATTTCCAATATCCCAAAGATAAGATAGAGAGGTTGCTTCCATCCAGACCCGACTCGAAAATACAAAGTATAAGAAATTGTTAAAAAGACTTTTCCAGTGTAATTATGTGTATTTAGTTATTTACTTACTCGCTTGTGCCACCAAAGATGGGCTTATGTGGGAAATATGGAGGTGATGGGGATGTGTTACCGGTGTCAGGTGGAGTGTATGAAGGTGGGCTGGTGGAGGGTGTGTTGGCGTAGGGAGTGGTGGAGGGTGTGTCGGCGTTGGGAGGAGTGAAGGGTGTGTTAGTGGAGGGTGGAGGGTAGTAATGATATCCGGAAGGTGGAGTTGTGGAAGGGTTGTCATTCTCAATGGGGGAGGGTGCTTCGACGGATCCAGCGGGACCGGAGCTCGGCTGGTCTCCGCCACCTCCACCGCTGCTTGGAGGTTCATTAGTGTAGCCGGTGGAAGGTGGTGGAGTGGAGCTCGGCTGATATCCGCCACCTCCACCGCTACTTGGAGGTTCAATATTGTAGCCGGTGGAAGGTGGCGGGGTAGCGCTCGGCTGATATCCGCCACCTCCACCGCTGCTTGGAGGTTCATTAGTGTAGCCGGTGGAAGGTGGTGGAGTGGAGTTCGGCTGATATCCGCCACCTCCACCGCTACTTGGAGGTTCAATATTGTAGCCGGTGGAAGGTGGCGGGGTAGCGCTCGGCTGATATCCGCCACCTCCACCGCTGCTTGGAGGTTCATTAGTGTAGCCAGTGGAAGGTGGTGGAGTGGATCTCGGCTGATATCCGCCACCTCCACCGCTACTTGGAGGTTCAGTATTATAGCCGGTGGAAGGTGGCGGGGTAGCGCTCGGCTGATATCCGCCAACTCCACCGTTGCTTGGAGGTTCAATATTATAGCCAGTGGAAGGTGGTGGGGTGGAGCTTGGTTGATCTCCGCCACCTCCACCGCTACTTGGAGGTTCAATATTGTAGCCGGTGGGAGTTGGCGGAGTAGGATTGTTATAGCCACTAGCAGGTGGTACATCACAGTTAGTTGGTGGTTTTTGTCCAGGATGGTGATGCTCATGCCAATGATCAAATGGCGGCGTCCTGCAGCCGCCTGACGGTGGATTTACCTCAACAGGAGGTGGATTTTGGTACGAAACTGCAAACAAACCATCATAAATAAATAATCATCACAAACTTTACACCCAACTATTCAACAAGTTACAAAATTCAATTTCCTCACACAAAATTTCTCAACATCTACCTGGTGGAGGATTATCTGCATGATAAGCTGGCGGTGAACCTGAATCTGCATGCAAACGTCACAAAAAAAATCATAAACAAAGAATCATAAATACCTTATACATCATATTCCATTAATATAAAAAAAAAGTCAACAACTCATTGCTCAAAATTTATCAACTTTTACCTTGAGGAGGTTCATTTACAGGTGGATTATGGTAATAACCTACAAACAAACAACAATAAATCAAGAATCATAAAAAATAATGAATCATCGTTTACAAAATTTATTACTAAATATCTATAAACTTTTGTACCTGCGGGTTGATCGTTTGCATGATTAGGCTGTGGAATTTGGTAAGAAACTGCACGCAAAAGTGCAAACAAATTAAGCCTACAAAGATCAAGACTCAACAAATGGGTACATAAAATTCTATAATATATAAAAACACAATTTAACAAAATTCATTATTTAGAAGTTATAATCTTTTACCAACAAAGGGAAAAGAGTCTGCATTTGGGTTTGTTTCATCTTGAAAGGTTAATGAAGCATGTGACAAACCAGTAGCAAATAGCCATAAAAGAAAATAAGTTTCCATGGCTTTGCTTGTCACCATTTTTGTTTATGAAACTTTCAAGAAATGGTGAGGAGAAAAGGTTATGATTTATGTGGTATATATAGGAAAATATAATTAATGAAGCTATGGGTAATATGGTAAATTAAAGCAATGAGATGATATATGAAGTTGGTTGATTTCTTGATGTCTGCATTTAAGGTGATATTATTTACTCACTGTCTCACTCCATGGCAACGTCCGACCGGTCCAATGAACCGGCCCAAAAAAACAAACCAAAACCCCAAAAAATAAATAAAAAACGGTCCGACCTCTTAAATTCTGGTCCGACCGGCAGGGTCGCCAGGTCAACACCGGTCCATTGCACTAGCGGTCCAATATAGCAACCCGGACCGGCCGGGGGTCCGTTTTCCGATCGGACCGGCCGGTCCGAGTTTAAAAACATTGCTCCATGATTCTTATACAAGTTTAAGTATTTAACCAACCATTTTGGCCATGTCTTATAAAAAAAATTAAAAAGTATACGAATTAAACACCATGGCCGTCTTTGAAAATGCCAAAAAAAATTGGGCCTCGGGCGAAAAAAAATTTGGGCCCAAAATTTTGTAAAGAGGAATGAATTATGAAAAAAATTGAGTATGGTGCTAGAGCCAAGGATTGAACTTGAGGCCTCTACATTAAATTAACATGGTTTTTCCAACTCCACTAACAAGACTTTAATGTATAAGACACAAATATATATCCTAAATATAGAATTTAATATATATATATATATATATATATATGCGTATATTTTTAAAAAAACGTTCGGCCCATTTAAGGGTCGGGCCCTGAGCCGGTAACCACCCGACCCACCCTCCCATTCGGCCTTGTTAAACATATTTATGTACTTTTAATTTGGATGCTTTTCGGATTTAGAAGCTACATTGTCTCGTGATTTTCAATTAATTACGGTTGTTTTAGTTTTGAAATTTTATGGTGTAATTCAATACAACTAAAGCTATGTGTTGTGGAATAATAACACAAGATAATCACTAGCAAAAAAATGTTGTCACCTTAACGCCACATAGGCCGAGGGCTAATAACTAAATCACCTAATATCTAGGTGTAGGGGAGTAACTAAAGGGGTGGACCCCACCACTTATCTTCCTTCTTCGCTACTCCCTCTCCTTCTTCCCCATTAATCAACGATTGCAATCAACAACCAAACCCATTAACGATCATCATTCCAATAACGACCCAGCCGATAACGATGAGCAATAATGATGTGGCACGGTGTTTGGTTTCGTTAACGGCTCAGCTAGCACCCTTCGTCAACCCACAATGCTCGGTCTAATAACTTAATATCAACCTAGTTTGTTACATTAATATTTTGAAATTGTTTAAGATACTTGTACTTACTTTTTTTTATAGAATTAGTTATTCCCTTTATATCCTTCAAAAATTGACCTCGTTAACATAGGGCCTTGTAAGTTGACCAATAACTCTCTAAATTTTTTATTGTATACTCTAAGTAGCAATAATGATTATGTTAACAACTAAACATGGTGTATAACCTCATATTAGTTGTAGACTAGCAAGATAAGCCAAGCCCCCTAGAATACTCTAGTAAGTAAACAACCTTAATTACAATCAAACTACACTCTTGGCTTGAGTCGACCCTCATTAGCTAGCTTGAAAATTTCCGCTTGAGCCGCTGCAGCCTTGTTCGAGTGGAGTGCAGCCAAGAAACTGTCTCGGACATCACTAGTCGTAAAGGGGAAGTTCTTGTTCAGCATGGAGTTCAGCAAAGAAGCGGCCCCTTCACGGTAAAGCGCACCGATGCCATCAGTTCTAGTGTTTGAAAGTGCTTCTTGAAAGTTCATGTATGGCCAAGGAATATTGCTGCCTCGTCCAAAGCCTCGACCGACTGTGGCATGCCACCACTTGAATAGGTCTGACAACAAGTGATGGTGTCCCCTCCAAAAACTGTTATATCATTAGATTTCGTCTTGTTAGAACATAAAACAATTTACATAGTATAAACATGAGTGTCACGTTTTTTTACAATATGATACGAGTTGGTACCGCCTAGGTCCGCTAGTTAAACTAGCATATATGAATAGCATTAATGTGAATCGAATACGTTTTACATAGTTCATGATTAGATGTAGTCATGACTTTTCAATGCACATGATACAACACTACTAGAAAAATGGTCATTTTACTACAAAGTTTTTCTACGAAAAAAAAATGTGTAACAAATTTACATACAAAGTTCCTACTCATTTGTGACGATAAAAAAACTCTTTTTAAAAAAAAATGCTACACAATAGGGACAAATACTTAGGAAATTGTGGAGGAAATGCATTGGAAATTTACTACACAATATTTTCGTCGGAAATACGTTGAAAATTGCGTAGTCAATAGTAATCGGTTTCCGACGAGGTTTTTTCTAACATCAAGGTTTCGTTGTAAATGTGTCACAAATTCAAGTTTGCTACGCATTTACAATGAAACCTTGATGTTGGAAAAAACCTCGTCAGAAACCAATTACTACACATTTACTACGCAATTTTCAAAGTATTTCCTATGACAATATGGCATAGGAAATTTGGCATGCCTTTCCTATGCAATTTCCCAAGTATTTGTTTCTATTGTGTAGCAAATTTGTTTTAAAAATTAAGGTTTTTTTTTTTTTTGTCATCATAAATAAGTAGCAATTTTGCTAAAATTTGTGATGCATTTTTTCGTAGGAAAACTTTGTTGTAAAATGGTCCCTTTCTATCAACTAGTGGATCCTCGTAACTCTTTAACATAAGCAAAATCAAAACAAGTTCCCAATATTGAAAATAAACCATAAAATTTCTCCAAACCACACCAAACGAAATATAAAAATTCATGACCCCCACCCGAAAAAAGCTTTTTTTTTTTAATTTAACATTATAAATATTTGTGTATAGTTATTTACTTACTCATTCGTGCCACCAAATAAGGGTAAATGTGGGAAATATGTAGGTGATGAAGATGTATGACCAGTGACTGACGAAGTTTTTGAACGGGGGGTAGTGGGCTTGGTATGTGACGATGGTGGGGTTGTGGAGGGTGGGTCGGTGTCAGGATCAGTGGTGGAGGGTGTGTCAGCGTTGGGAGCGATGGATGGTGGGCTAATGGAGGGAGCGGTAGAGGGTGGTATGGTGGTGGAAGGTGGAGGGTAGTAATGATATTCGAAGGGTGGTGTGGGGGAAGGGTTATCACTCTCGACAGGGGAGGGTGCTATAGATGGGTTGTGATCCTCGGTGGGTGAAGGAGGTTGTACAGCAGGTTGCTCTGTAGGTGTAGTAGGAGTACCATAAGGGGGGCTATTACCACTGCTTGGAGGTTCATTATGGTAGCCGGTGGGAGGTGGCGGAGTAGGGTTGTTATAGCCACTTGCAGGTGGTATATCGCAGTTAGTTGGTGGTTTTTTGTGATGGTGATGCTTGTGCCCGTGAGATGGCGGCGTTATGTTATCTCCGGACGGTGGATTTGCCTCAATGGGAGGTGGATTTTGGTATGAAACTGCAAACAAATCGTCTTAAAATAAGATTCAATATAATGTTATACCAAATTTTACAATTTACAAGATTCATCACTTGAAATTAATATCTAAATTTCTAGGTGCATATTCATTGTGGCGTGCTCACAAAAATTAGACTCAAGCGTAAATCATGCAATAGAGTTCTAGCGTGACCTAGGACCCCACATGTTGCGACGGGATCGTCAAACAAGAAAAATAGACATTAAAACGTTGAATCATAAGCGAACGTTGCAGTGTGTTAACTTACAAAATTTAGATCAAAATGTAAAACTAAAAAATTGTAAAAAGATTAAAACTATGGTGATAAATTTGTAAAAGATGAAAAGCATTGTGATAAATTTATAAAAAAAAACATGAAAAAACAAAATTGATACTATTTCTAAGCACCCACGAAAGTTATGCATAATAATAACAAATAACAATAATTTTTTTTTGAACGGTCAACGAAATTCACCAAAAACTCTCTTCGGAGTTCCTACTCAGTCAAATCAGGACCCCTTTCACCCGGCATAGCCAGACATGTAAGAGAGCTCCTGGTTTCATCAAGTTCACCAGTTCCGGGAAAAATCCAACTATCCACCCACCCGAAAGCATGACAATGGAATAATCGGTAAAACCCGGCGCTCTCAAGAATCAAAGTCATGACCTTTCAACCATGAGTCTTCTATCATTGAGCATCCATACCACTCCACCATAAGGTGGTTGGTAACAAATAACAATAATAATTTTAATAATAACAACAATAAAAATAAAAATAATTAATGATAGTTCATAAATCAAGAATCATAAATATTGTATACATCAGATTTCATCAAATCATAAAAAAAAAATATATAACAACTCATTGATCAATATTAATTTCCTAAACTCTTACCGCAGGTGGTTCATTTGCATGATTTGGAGGTGGATGTTGATATGAAACCGCAAACAAACCACATTTAATATAATAATCAACAAAACTTTGTACCACATTATACAATTGACAGGATTGATCACTTAATATTAATTTCTAAACTTCTACCTGCGGGTGGAGGATTGTCTGCATGGTAAGCTGGCGGTGGACTTGAAACTACATAAACAAAAGAAATTGAAAAATAAAATAAAAATAACAACTACAAGGACGACGACAACAACAATAATTCATAAAGTAAGAATCATAAATACCGTAAACATCAAATTTCATCAAATATAAAAAAAAATATATAGCAACTCATTGCTCAAAATAGTTTCTTAGCTTCTACCTGCGGGTGGTTCCACTGGGGGCGGATTTTGGTAATAACCTGCAAACAAACAATGGTAAATCAAGAATTCCGAAAATGATGCATCCGATTTTACAAAATTCATCACTAAAAATCTATGGACTTTTACCTGAGGGTGGATCATTTGCACAATCAAGATGTGGATTTTGGTCAGAAACTGCAAACAATTAATCCCATATATATACCAAGACTCAACAAATGGATACATAAAATTCTATAATAAAAACACATATTTTATAAATTTATCATTCAAAAGTTCTAATATTTTACCAACGGGGGGAGGAGAGACCGCATTTAGGTTTGTTTCATCTTGAAAGGTTGAAGAAGCAGTTGACAAACCAATAGCAAATGCCCATAGAAGAAAACAAGTTTTTATAGCTTTGCTGCTCATATTTTTGTATGTGAAACTTTCAAGATATGGTGAGGAGAAATGATTATGATTTAAAGGGGTATATATAGCAAATAATTAAATAATTAATTATTCCATTAAATAATTAATGGTTAATTGATGTCTGCATTTAATATTCCATTAAATAATTAATTACTCACTCTAACTGAGTTTTCTTACTCGTATAAGGGTATGTTTGGTAAGGAGCTTTAAGCTTCAAGCTTTTAAGAAAAAACACATACTCAATAAAAAGTCTTGTTTGGTTGAAGGAGCTGGAAGCTTTTAGGTTGGAGAAAAAGCTCTACAGTGAAAAGCTACTAGTACTAGCGTTTAAGAAAAAGCTCCTACTAGCTACAAGCTTTTAATGAGTAAATGACACAAATACCCATTCTATTTTAAATATAAAATAAAAACTTTCCTTACAAGCATTTAATGATGCCTATTTTGGTCATTTTATACATTTTATTAAAAGCTCCAGCCACTCTGCCAAACACCAAAATATATTTAAAAAGCTATCAGCTTCCAGCTACCAGCCACCAGCTAGTTTTGCCAAACATACCCTAAGGCTATGTGTTGTGGCTCAATGTGAGCACAAATATTATCTTAACTTTTCAAGCCATCTGGACGCTGACATGGCAATGGATAAAGCTTGAGTTTACTCACTTGACCCTGTTGTGGCTCAAGGTGAGCATGCTCGCTCGCGCCGTCGTTCCCATTTGCAACTCTTCCTTTTATTTCCTAGCTAGCAAACGCGAGCAAGCTCGCGTCTGCTCGCTCGCGGGACCGTTAACACGTGAGGGTTGTGGTGTTTGCGAGCCACGTGGCTCGTTGGCTCGCTCACGTCTGGTCACGATCAATGATATTGTGTCACGTCAAATATAAGCTAAAGTAGGTTAGAGTAACCAAATTACGCACTCCAGGCTATTAGCATGAACAATTAAATAATAATTTTTTTTTTTTGAAAATTCAAAAAAACATTTAAAATAAATAAAATTATACCATTACATTAATTTTGTATTCTACAAAATATAAGAAAATTAAAGCAAAGATAATTTATTCCTTAACATTTTCCACGCTTTAACATTTTCCACGCTTTCAAGTTTCAACATGTTTAAGTTATGAAAATGCTCCCCATCTATTTGTTTGCTCACACAACTTAGAAATTTATAAGAATTTAATTATTAAATAATAAGAACTTAGCCAATGGTCTCTTGGTTTAGTGAGAATAGGTGTTTATTTTTACTAAAGTGATGTATGTTCAAGTACCACAAAATACTAAATAGCCTAGGTGAAGTTTAGGAGTAGATTTTAAGTCGTTGAAAATAACAATAAGAATTCAAAAATGATAAAAAAAATATAAAATAGACAAGAATTGATTATGACCATAACACCTCGAAAATTTAATGTTATTATGACAAGAGATTACACTTTCTCTTATGTGATATATTACTCCCTCCGTCCCAATTTACATGTTCTAGTTTAAAAAATACACATTTTAAGAAATCTTTTGTTTGTATGTGGTAAAATGACAATAATATCCTCAAAAGTGGTGATTGTGTTTTGTCTTTTATGGGCAAAATTGGAAATTACATTTCTATTTTTGGAAAGAGACATTTAATGTGAGACAAACAAAAAAGGAAAGTAGGACATGTAAATTGGGACGGATGGAGTATTATATATTACAAGTATTACGATATAACAAAACTGTTTGAAAACTTATAAGAACCAAGGGGTTGATTGGCAACCTCTATGTCGTTAGGTGTTGAGCTGGCAAAAAGTCTTATTGGGTCTTTGAACTAGTAAGAATAACATGGTGTGGTGGTGAGTCGAGGAGGTGGTCATGAGTGGTTGGTGGATGTTATGAACACTGGTGAATGGATAAATGGGTAAAATTTTCATTCAGAATCATTTTGATATTTGGTGTTTGGGATTGATTATTCAAAATAGATTATGCGTTTTGAAAAAGCAGTGGTGGAGCTGCTTATGGATTATTGCGTTTTGGTAGCCTAAAAAACTGATTATGTGTGTTTTCAAAACGCAATCCAAACACTAAAAATTGATTATCTACGTTTTCAAAACGCAATAATCTAAAAATCAGATTCAAAACGCAATCCCAAACACCCTCTTAGGGGGTGTTTGGGATTGATTATTCAAAACGGATTATGCGTTTTGCAAAAGCAGGGGTGGAGCTGCTTAGAGATTATTGCGTTTTGGTATCCTAAAAAACTGATTATCTGCTTTTAAAAACGCAATCCAAACACTAAAAACTGATTATCTGCGTGTTCAAAACGCAATAATCTAAAAATCAGATTCAAAACGCAATCCCAAACATCCTCAGGGGTGTTTGGGATTGATTATTCAAAACAAATTATGCTTTTTAGAAAAGCAGGGTTGGAGCTGCTTATAGATTATTACGTTTTGGTAGCTTAATAAACTGATTATCTGCGTTTTCAAAACGCAATCCCAAACATTAAAAACCGATTATCTGCGTTTTCAAAACGCAATTATCTAAAAATCAGATTTAAAACGCAATCCCAAACCCCAAATATAATCATTAAGAGAATTAAAAAGCTACCACACATCCTTTATTGACTTAGTGATTAAATAGTGCACTTGCAAGATTGATAGTTCGTATATCGATCAAACTCAAATCTTAAATATATATATAAATATATGAAATATGACCAAGTTAAAAAGGACGAATTAAATCTTAAATATATTAATACATGAAATGTGACTAAGTTAAAGGGACAAAGAAGAGTTTTTTTTTTTTTTTTTTTTTTTTGGCAATATATGAACGTTTTCTTAATTTGCTCTCGATGCCCTAACAACTTCTATACTAAGTTGTTAATATATTTTCATCTGCATCTATCTATCATAATAAACCAAAGCCTAAAATTCCACATGACATTCAAAGAGGCCAACCTCCCCCTTAAGTGTACCATGTGGCATGACATGGGGTAATAGGTGATTTTAGAGAAAAAATTTAACTATAACCTTTTAAACCATAACCTCCTCCACTTCCTCTCCATCTCCCTTCAGACTCACCTTCTCCCCTAGAGTAACGAGCACCATCATTCCCACCATATCCACCGTCACGTCCACAACCATACTCATCGCCATATCCACAGTCACGTCTCTCACCTCCGTAACCACCACCACCACCATAACCACCTTCACAACGTCCACCAGCGTACCCACCGTCACGACGACCACCACCGATGCCGCTGCCACCGAACCTCCTCCACTTCCTCTCTGAATCCCCGAAACATAATCTTTACCTTCAATGTAAGGGTCTGGGATCAAGCCTAGGCATTTTCAAAAAGATTAAAAAAATCAAGAAAATACAAGGAACAAAATTGAGTGATAAAGATACAGACGCAACCCAGTAGAAAAGATTGTAATGGGTGGTCAATAATTGAAAAAAAGTTATAAACTTAAACAGGGAGAAGGGTTTAATAAAGGGGGGCATGGTGTGGAGGTTATTAAAGAGGAAGGAACCAAGAGATAATAATATTATGTGAAGGGGCTTGAACACTTACTTAAGTTGATTGTTTCGGGATTTTATTATGTTAAGTTTTAAAAAATTTTAAGGCAAGCATTTAAATGTTCACTTAACTTGTTTATTCTCTCCATCTTGCCATGGAGGTTTATTTATACATCGCGGTCTGCGTTTAAGCGCAAAACTAGGTGTTTTCAGGTATCTTACCATACATGTTTTCACGTTTTGAGGGGGTTTTGCGTTGACGCTGATTGGTGTGATGGTGGGGCAATTATCATAATATTACCGTTTTCAAACGGTAACTTTCAAAAAAAAAAAAAATTAAACCTATTTTTAACACCATATAAATCATTCATTTATCATTTTTTTAAACACAACTCTCCATTTCTTCTTCTCATTTTTTTAAATATATATTTTTCGAAATATATAAACAACAACTCTCCACTACCAAAATGCCTCCATGCGTTCCCGTTTGGACCAAAGGCAAGGAGTTAGCCTTAACTGTTGCGTTTCTACATGTTACGACCTAAAGCTTTGTTACAACACATGGATTTGGTACTGAATTTTGGGATTCAGTTAAGGATAAATTTGACGAGGAAATCGGTTATGCAACCGCGTGTACAAGGGATCAAATATTGTTAAAGTGGGAGAGTATATCATTAATGCTTGAAAGACTTCATCGAATCTACGGTAGACGGATGGACAACTTGGGAGATGATCAAAATGATGAGACTGTTGTTGAAGAATCTTATTCCTATTATGCATGAGTTAATAGAATGTCGTTTACTAAGTTTTAAACACTCGGAACTTATAATCGACGTCATTGTTTGTTAAATTAAAATATTTAGTACTTTTATTTTAGTGTTAGGTACTTTTATTTTTACTGTTAAGTAGTTTAAGCTGTTTAAGTTTATTTTATTTTGCTGAATTTAAATTAAAAAATGATTGAGTAATGATCAAGGAGTCTCTATTTTATTTCCATGTTATTGAAATGAGGTAACAACGCCATCTTTTGACGTGACACTATGCCAGTAAGAAGGCGGTAATATGTCAAAACGGAACCTTTAAGTTGATGCTACGACTTCATTCCGCACCATACAACCTAATTGTAAAAAAAAAAAAAAAGATAAATATTAATGGTAGTGAAAACAAAATAAACCCAAATTTTGGGCGGAGAATTCAATCTACACCCATCATAGATTTCATCGACACCCCCTCTTTCTTCCTTACTTGTATTCCGTTGCTCTCTCACTCTCTTTCCGCTCAACTGCTCTGCCTAATTTCTTCACAATTTACCTTCCTCTCTATTAATTTCAAGTACGTTACCTTCTTCTCCAACTAATCTCTTCTTTTCATCTCAATATTATTAATCCTAATTTATGCACTAACATATCAGATCTTACTTTCATCTGTAGTTAGTTACTCGATCCATACTTCATTATTCTATAAATACTGTTGTTATTCATTAAATGATACAGTTTTAATCTCGTCTATGATTTATGCAGCGTTTGATATGGATTCCGCCTCCATGACATTTTGCAGTAAACCAATCACATCGCCTCCGGTATGATTAGCCTCTGTTTTCGTCTTATTTTATATCTGTTTGTTGTGTTGTTTTGTTTTTGTGGATTGAATGTGTGTTGTTTTGTGATTGTGTGTGTAAATTAGTATAGCTGATGGTTGAATGTTGATGCAAGCGTTTTTGTGTTAGTTGTTTGATGATTTGTTTATGTGGAGTGTAATTTGTTGATTTCTAGATGCTATTGGAAGTATTTTGACTGGTTAGATATCTGTATGAGTGTTGCCTCTGGATAAGTTTTATAGAAGAGAAAAAGTATTCTGTGTGTGAAACTGGCTAAATAGACATGTTTTAAACAGCGATCGCTTAGTTATCTTCTGTGATATGGCGGAATTCGGTTTTTGAAAGTGAGCTGAAATTGAATGGCCTGAGATCATTGGAATAGGTTTATCAAGAAATGAAGATAAATGTAGTTGATTCTCTATTCGGTGTTATATAGAGATAAGAGTCATATAGTAAAAGTGGTTATCAAGTTGAGAAAACCCTAAAAGACTCGTATAACTTGGAACACACCAAAAGCCAAAAAGCTCACATGCTTTGGAACAAATAGAGTGTAGTTGTTAGATGAATAAAGATTATGATGCAAACATATTTTTGTATTGTGTTGTATGTTTTGTAAGTTGTGAGTATAATCAATCAACTGAAACAAATCAGTTTAATCTTCAATAAATAAAATTTGTTGCGATATCTAGTTTTGGAGTTTTGTACAAATTTTATTATTGGCTTCTAAGTAGTTAACTTGGCTGATATATCGGTGATATATCACCGATATCTCGGTTATCGGTCATCAGTTGATATATCGGTACAAAACATCGGTCAGAATATCGTTACCGATATTATTGGCGACATTGGACGATATTTGACCGATATTCTCGATATGAGTACCTTTCTTCTCAGTTCTTCTTCAATATGTCTTACTTCTTATAGTTGTTATTTCTGTTTTAAGTCTTAATTGTTAATTGTTAGTGTTAAATATTAGTGTTTTAACTTTTAAGTCTTAACAAGTTCCCACTTGCTATAATTGTTGGTGTTTTGCAAGTTGCAAAATGTTAATTTGTTAATGGTAGGAGAGTATATTGAATTGTTAGTGTTAAATCGTTACTAATCCTAATTTATTAGATGAATAAAGATTATGATGCAAACATATTTTGTATTGTATTGTATGTTTTGTAAGTTGTGAGTATAATCAATCAATAAAAACAAATCAGTTTAATCTTCAATCAATAAATAAACTTTGTTGCGATATCTAGTTTTGGAGTTTTGTACAAATTTTATTATTGGCTTACTGTTTCATCATGTTCATTTTTAACGAACTTGCCTTGCAATTATGTTACAGTGATTGTTTTTCTTTGTACAACCTGAATTTTTCATGAATATATTTTCCTGATCAGAGGTGATGTTTAATGCTAGGGTTTGTTTATTGGGAGGTCTAGTGGAATTAAGAGTTCCCAGTGTAACTTCTTAGTTGGAAATAAGTTGAGCTTTCCTAAGCAAAGAGTTCAGGCTTCCCAAAAGGCTCATAGATCAGGGAAGCGCGAGGGAGCACTTGGTGTCACTTGCCGTGCAGAAAAAATTCTGGTGGCAAACAGAGGGGAAATTGCTGTACGTGTGATTCGAACTGCTCATGAGCTAGGGATCCCATGTGTTGCGGTGTACTCTACTATAGACAAGGATGCACTTCATGTGAAACTGGCGGATGAATCAGTTTGCATAGGGGAAGCTCCTAGTAATCAATCGTAAGTTGACCTATCTTAATCACATAAAAATTGTTTGAACTTCAATATTTTATTGTGTTTTATGACTTTATCTTGGAAGCAATAATAAGTTTGTTGGAAACCTAATTATCTTTTTAATTCTTGGTATAATAAGAAGTTACTTTTTCCTCACCAGGTACTTGCTGATACCTAATGTCCTCTCTGCTGCCATCAGTCGTGGATGTACAATGTTGCATCCTGGTTATGGTTTCCTTGCTGAGAATGCTGTTTTCGTTGAGATGTGCAGAGAGCATGGAATAAACTTCATTGGGCCAAATGTAAGTAATTTTGTAATACAGTTTGGCAATGAAATTTATCAACGATGATAAATAATCATTCTTTTACTCAATACATGTTTTCAAGTTTTAAATGTTGTGAAACGTAAGTAAGATACTGTTGGGAGACAGGACAAGTTAAAACAAGTAAATAATAAATATGTAGCCCCGTATGATAAATTTTCTATCTGTCCTTGGTTCTTAAATCAGATATTTTACTCTGGTAAAACATAAACAATATTTCTGATCCGTTTTAATCATGTGTATATTGTTTTTAATCAACTGGATGTTTTATTGTTACATTTACATATGTCAAATATCCTAATCTTGCTGTATATTTAGATTGATTAATGCATCTATTTGCAGCCTGACAGCATTCGTGTTATGGGGGACAAAGCAACTGCACGAGATACCATGAAGAATGCTGGTGTTCCAACTGTACCAGGAAGTGATGGTCTATTACAGGTATTTCAATCAATTTACATGACATTATCATATTAAATTTTTGGATGCAAAAATCAGTCTTTTCAGTGATGTATTTTCATTCTCGATAGAGCACTGAAGAAGGCATCAGGCTCGCTGACGAGATTGGCTTCCCTGTGATGATTAAGGTAAGCTGTGATAAATTTTGAATTAGTTGCATATAGAAGACATTATACTATTCTGATGTAGCATAACATCTTCACATTTCCAGATAAGCTACATAATTAATTGAAACGGAAACCAGGTTTTGCACTTAAAAAGGGACTATTTGGACTTCTTTGCACTCAATATTGAGACTGATTTAATGGACCTCTCTGAATCCTAGAGTCCCTTTTGTCTGTTTTATGGCTCATGCTTGATTGCTTGTTAATGGTTCTGAACTTCTGGTCTTGATCTATAATTCTATATAAGATTTAACTCTCTTTATTTATATGGACCAACAAATTCTACCACATTTAAATGAACCAAAACTTGAACGCTACAAAGTAGATGATTTTTTTTATTAATATGATACAGTTGTAATAAAAAGTATGCTATACAATAGAAGTTCATTTAGTATGCTATAAAAACATGCACCAAACGGAGATGTATTTTTCACTTATATGATAGAAATTTTGTTTCTCATCTTATGGAAAAGGTAAATCATGAATCTTCATGCATTTAGATTAACTGGATCATGTGACAGATCATGATACATTAGCTAATGGATCACATCATAACCCCCAAAATCAATCACTTTGCAAAGGAAAAATAGGGAGTTAATGCAACTTAGTTTTATAAAAAGCTTACATCATTTTTTTTATTATCTGAAGGCTACAGCAGGCGGTGGAGGTCGTGGAATGCGTCTTGCAAAAGAACGTGATGAGTTTGTAAAGTTGTTGCAGGTAGAAATAGTATACCAGAACTAGCTTTAATAAATGTTACTTGAACTTTTTTTTTTCAGTTATCATATTCAAATGTTTAAATGCCTTCTCTATTTTATTTCTCAAAGATTTAGTATTTTTTTAATATAGCAAGCTCAGAGTGAGGCTGCAGCAGCATTTGGAAATGATGGTGTATATTTGGAGAAATGCATTATAAATCCAAGGCACATTGAGTTCCAGGTAACTCTTTCTTTTTGTCATAGAAGCTGAATCATTAATGAACTATAACAACAAAATAACATATATTGCCAAGAGTGGAAGAAATACAGTGGGGGAAAACATAAATTTTAATATTATACTTACCATTATCATTTAAGTAAGTTACTTTAGGTGTTTGTTTACCAACTTGTTGATTTCTAACTGCATAATACTTCTTGTTCAGGTTCTTGCAGACAAATATGGAAATGTTGTTCACTTTGGGGAGCGTGACTGCAGCATCCAGGTATATGTTTTAATTTTTTCACTCAACATGCTTGTTTCCTTTGTGAGTTGTCTAAACATTATTGTACATGACTACATTCTAAGGTAGTGTTTGGTACTATGCTGAATGGAATGGAATGAATCATTCCTGTAAAAATGTGATTCCTTCCATTTAGGTGATTTGCATTCCATTAGCATGGGGTGCTTAATTATAATTCAGTGTCACTCATGTGTTCTACAATAACATAGACCCTTTTAAAAAAATCGAAGTTTAAACTAAACTTCCTTCTAATTTCTGAATATAACTGAAAATATAGTTTTTTTTTTCATATCTTAACTGAGGTTTCGATGAGCTTTAATTAATGTTTAATTCCTATTTGTACATAAAAAATCTAGTAGCTTTACTAGGTAATATATAAAGTCGAGATAAAGTTACACATACTCTTTATATATAATAAAAAATAAATCACATTTAAAATCAGGTCACTTGTAGTGACATATTACCTTTATATTCCAATACATTGTCCATTTCATTTATTTATCCTTCCATTACAGCCAAACAGTACCTAATTGAACGTGAACATTTTATTTAATACTAGCATATCAGAATAACAAGTTCAAAAATTAACTATAAGATTTAGTGATAGAAATCTGAGCATTAATATAGTAAGTTTAAGTGTTTAACTGAAAATGTGTATTAAATTTGCCTCCTTTTACAGAGAAGGAACCAGAAGCTTCTAGAAGAAGCACCCTCACCAGCATTAACCCCAGAACTGAGAAAAGCCATGGGTGATGCAGCTGTTGCTGCAGCGGCATCAATTGGCTACATTGGTGTTGGTACTATAGAGTTTCTTTTGGATGAAAGAGGTGATTTTTACTTTATGGAAATGAACACTAGAATCCAGGTTGGTTAAAGAATCTACTGAACATATTTTAGAATTACCTAACTGTAAATTCCATTTTATTATTACAAGTGTTGTGCCAATTTCTTTCTTTTTTTTGTTTTTCATAATAAAGGTAGAGCATCCTGTGACGGAAATGATATCGTCAGTTGACTTGATAGAGGAGCAGATTCGGGTAGCTATGGGTGAGAAACTCCGTTACACACAGGTACATAATTGTTTGCTTCAGCCTTTTCAGTATTAAAATACCATTGTTTTCTTTTTATTTTAGTTTATTGTGTTGTGTCTCACAGGATGACATCGTGCTCAGAGGACACTCAATTGAATGCCGTATTAACGCGGAAGATGCTTTCAAAAATTTCAGACCAGGACCAGGTATGTCATCGTTGGTTTTAAATATTTTCCATCAGCAAGTCGCGGTTTATGCATGAACAGTATATTAGGTTCCTATGCATGCCATCAATTAGATTTCTTAATTTTTTATAAAATAGCATTTAATCAGCCTTGCTGGTTGCTAGGCCATACCCTAAATACTTGAGGTGGGGAAATGGGTCTCGGACTAGTGGGTAATAGGTTAAAACAGGTAGTTCTTTGGTATGGGTTTCAAAGATTACTCTAATTTTTTAAATAAATGATATATGATACAAAAACTAACTTATTTTAGTGATAACCTTATTTTTTAAATTAGTGATATAGAAGGTTTTATATATTCAGGATAAGCCTTTTGCAACTTCCAGTATGTCTGATCCATTATACCCATGTCATTTTTTAGCTCATTTTATTTTAACTTTTTGCCCCTTTGATATGAATGCTATGGAATAGCATAATGACTATATTATTTTTGTTACATTTCGTTATTGCTACATAATTTTCATTTAATAGATGACCTTTTGATTCCTTCTGTTTATGAACATCAGGGAGAATAACATCTTACTTGCCATCTGGAGGTCCGTTTGTGAGAATGGATAGCCACGTATATACAGATTATGTTGTTCCACCAAGCTATGATTCTCTACTAGGAAAGGTTTGTAATATTCTCTCGAGTTCATCAAAGTTTTCAAAGTTATATGGTTTTTAAATTTATCAAGTTAAGTCATAAATGGTAGTTTGCTTCTCGATTGAATGAAATATGCTAATATCATAGTTATCTAAGCGCTAGGCGCACTCATGGCGCATGGGCCTCGCTTGTGGCCTAGGCGCAAGGCGCAAAAAAAGCAAGGGCCTGAGATAAAAAAGCGAACAAAGAAAAAAAAAAAGTAAAAATATATATTATGTATTAAAAAAATAATACTATTCATCAAATAAAATTAAAAAAAAACTATTATATAACATTTAAATCTAACTAGTATCAAAAGTTCTAAATTATTAGTGTATTAGTGCATAAAAGCAAGGTTGCAAAAGGCGCTAGGCGGGCGGTGAGGTCCAGCCTAGAGACTAGTCGGGACTAGGCGAAAATTAGGCGAAATTAGGCGTTTTGGTATTTTATACGTATTTTATATATATACACACAAATTTAGGTGTTTTTTGAAAATATGTTAACATATATACACATAATACTAAAAAATACTTAGATATATACACATAATACTAAAAAATACTTAGAAATACTTAGAAATTTAATAAAAAAATTTAAAAAAAAATAAACAAAATCACCGCCTAGGCCCGCCTAGGACCGCCTAGGCCCGCCTAATGCCCAAAACGCCTAGATCTCCGACTAAGGCCTAATTCCGATTTTCTTCACCGCCTAGCGCCTAGGCGGCCGCCTAGGCCGATTTTTGCAACATTGCATAAAAGTAGTTTTCATTAGATAAAAGTAGAAATCTAGCTGGAATCTATAGCCATAATTTAGAGAATTTGGCTGGAAACTCCATAATTTGGGAATCTTGTGAGAATCTACGCCTAAACATCAACTTGAAAATCAAAGCGCAATTACCTCGACTTAAAGTGCCATTGCCTTGCCTGTCCTGAAAAATGGGCCTAGGCGCAAGAGGCGACGGGTTTTAAGAACTATGACTAATATACTATAAATTTTTAAGAGTAATTTTTAAGTCTGAAGGTTGATATACGAATTTCAAACAGTTGTGTAGTTGACTTATTTTTTCCCCTTCAAGGGGCGGGTTGGGTAATTGGTGAATCGGGTTTGTGTCAAATGGGTAATCTTTTGAATCATATAGAGGGGGCCACTGGATAACCTTTTAAATCTTTATGTCTTCCGTTTTGTTGATTTTACAAATATTTAATGTTTTGAATATGATAAAATACACTATTATCACATTGATAATCCAACTTTTGACATACAACGAGAAAGGAAGTTTTATGCGTTTTGAAATTTTAATACATTCTGGCTGATTCAACCGTTACCATTTTAACCAAGTTTAAGTTCTAACGCTTCTACTTATTTGACTCGTTAGAAGCAAATTCCACATTGACCACCTTTCTTATAAATGGGTCAAAATTACCACCTCTAGGGTTTACAATCCTTCAGAGAACTTGTTGAGTTGACATTTTCTAAAGTTTGAATCAACAGCATTACATCTCATCAGACCCCTTGAATTTGAGTTGCTTTTTTCTCTAACCTGTAACTTCTTGATCATCGTTTTAGCTTATTGTATGGGCCCCAACAAGAGAAAAGGCAATTGAACGCATGAAAAGGGCTCTTGATGATACTATTATCACAGGTCAAATAAAATCGCCATTTCATATATCATATTTTAACCATGATTCATTTGCCTTAATATCCATTTTCATGTTTTTTTAGAAAGATACATATTTTTATATTGTTTTGTATATGTTACATTTTCAGGGGTTCCAACGACAATCGAGTACCACAAATTAATTCTCGACATCGAAGTAAGCAACTTGTCATTTTAATCTTTCACTAATATCTTCATGTTAGTCATATGTTTAATTTTCCTTATATACTATTTCATTACAGGATTTTAAAAACGGAAAAGTTGACACTGCTTTCATTCCAAAGCATGAGGACGAATTAGCCGAGGTAAGAAGCTAAACTACCAACAAATGTGACACCTTTATTGTTTAGTGATTGATTTATTATATAATTGAAATAGATGTGTCAACTAGTTATTTAAAGGATTTATTTGATATTTATCTGTCTAAATTTCATAATATCATATATTCATATTTAACCTTTTCATAGTGAATAAGATAAACCAGTTACTTATAATAGGCTGTCTACCCGAATAAATGAAGAAAAACAAGGCTGTTAACATGAATCATCTTAGCACACAATGATCTCTTCTTTATAACTTATAAGCCACGAAATTTGTTTTATTTACCATGATACGAGTCCATATGGTATTTGTAGTGTTTTGAAAAAGGTAAATACAGCTGTATGATATTCTAAAATTTAGAAAGCTTTTATAATAAGTGCGAGACTCTCCAAGACGTTTAGGTCCTGAAAGCCAAGGCACGAGGTGAGAGCTTTACGTATGTGAGATTGCAAGGCACCTCTCTATGTAACCAAAAGTTGCATCTCTTTCATGTCTTTTACACATCATTTTTTTCTCACGGAAAGCACTCATAAGTCTCCACCATACCCTAATTTTGACCAAATTTGATCGACATGTACATGAAGCGCCGGCTCAAGGCCTTGGGACTTTTTCCCATAGCTTGTGCGCCTCGTTCCTCACACAAACCAACTGTAGAAGAATACATATAATGATATAAAAATTTTGAACATTAAGAAAGAGAATAGAAAAATGATCACAAATTAAATTGGTATCTTTTTGACTGATTACTTGCCTGCAATTATGGTTGCAGCCACATAAATCGAGTACTTCAAATGCTGCCAAGGAAGTCGCAAAGGCTCTAGCTTAAAGAGTGTTTGGTCCTGTATGCATTTAAATGTTAGAATTTTTGTTTCTCAAGTCTTTGATCCCCCAAATGTCTTGAGCTAACTTTATTTCAGGCTGTGTCATCTGTTTTAACTTTTTGAGAGATCCATGAATAATATATTAATTGTTTGCTAAATGTTGATTATAAATCCTTGTCCCAAATTTGTAAGCCTAAATGATTTCGTTTCCTTATGCTATTTGGCGACACGCTCACACACGGATATGAGTGCCTCGGTTCAGTTTTACACACATCTGGGTGTCTGGGTTTGGGTTTTACACACACAGATTTAGGTTTCTTGGTTCGGGTTTTACGATTATTGATAGTTATGACAATAACCTAGGTGTGAAAAGTGAGCATACCGTTAGGGAGGATCATTTGGTTTCCATCGTAGGAGCACTTACGGGGTAAACGAGCCAAGCTAATCGCGAACTACTTAGGGTCAACTTAAAAATCTCGAAATGACCTGACCCTAATAATAAGCTTGTTTAGTAGACGAGCCCGAGCTTCACTTATCGAGCTTGAGCAGCCTAAACGAGCCTAATATTTCTACAATTTTTGTTATCTAAAAAAAAGCGATATATGGGTGTGTGCGCGCATGCATTTTATGTTATGTGTAAAGTTCATAAAAATGTATAACCATTATAAATTAATAAATAAATCAAAACGAGCTAAGCCCGTGCTTGAAAGCTATCAATGAGCGAAACTCAACCTTTAGAAACAAATCTTGAACAGAGCTGAACTCAAGTATTCTTAATTCGGCTTGACTACATTTGGTACATTGTCTTTCAACAACTTCTGTAGTGTCTCATTTCTTACAACATTCGTACTAAACTACATTTCATGTAGCTCTTCTTTCCTTCTACAATTTCTCTGTTCTACAACATCCAACCCATATTTTATTGAAGGGTTTTTTTTTTCATCTGCTTAAACATGTTTTTTTAAATGAATAATTCAAAAAAAATTTAAATTTTTTTTAGCGCAATTACGTCATTAGAATAATTACAGTAGTTTACACTAGAGTAATTACGTAATTACTCTACAACATTTTTTTTTGTTTTTTTTAGATTTCAGTATTAAAGTACATGTTTAATAACATGGAAAAAAATTAAAAAAAATAGCCTCCTTTACTTCTCACGTTAAGGGCTATTGTAGGATAAGAATTATTTATAAAAAAACCTTCCTTTTTATGTAGTATATGTATCTATATAATTTTTATTTAGTGCGGTTTTTCTTTAATAACTTGTCATCGTTAACTTAAAAAAATGAATATGCAAACGTGTTCAATTTTTTTTTCTCGACATTCCGGTGTCCTTCATATAAATAGGAGTTGCATTCAAAATAGATCTTTTTGTTATCCTAAGCTATAACATTTTTATGATTTTTGATAGAAATCAACAAGTTAATAGGCTTGTATTTTTTTTTTGAACGATCAACAAACTTATATATTCAAACCAAGCGGCTAGTGGGAAACTAGCCATACACCAAATACAATCATACACCAAGAAGTACAAGTAAAAATGATACGACAAAATTACATTAGAAACCAATCCTATGTAAATGAAAGCCCCGCCAAACGTTCCAGTCAAGGTTATACAATCGAGCTCTAGAACGGATCCATAAGAAGCTAAGAATCTTCACTTCGCCAAGAGTATGACTGACCGAGCACTGATAATGGTTGAAGACTGAGTTATTCCTTACTTTCCATAGGCTTGTATTAACCCCATACATCGAGATCTTTGTATGTACTAGGGGTGTTCATGGTTTGGTTTCAAACCGTGAAACCGCCCAAACCGGCCATTGGTTTGGTTTCACGGTTGGTTTTTCTACTTAACTTTCGGTCGGTCGGTTTGTATTTTTTCAAACCGTAACGAACGGTTTGGTTTACGGTTTATGCCAAAAACCAACCGTATAAAACCGGACCGGACCAAAAAAAATTGTATATAATTATTTTAAAATTTCATATTAAAAATGTATATGTATTATTAGATAAAATTAATACTAAAAACTATTTCATCTATGATTAACGTTATTGTAAGTCAACTGGGCTAAATCCAAATTTACATTTACATATAACCTGTAAGGCGTAAGCCGACTCCTTCTGTTAGTTTTACAAATTCCAAGCTTCTAACTTGGTAAAACTTAAGAAAACAAAATACATCAAGCTTAGTTTCATGACTTGTTAAGTTTTGCAAATTTTGGATAGCTTTGCTTATACATAATATATATTTGGACATTCTGTATAAAAGCCTAACCGAGCTCAAACCGTAAAACCGAACCAAACCAAACCGTTTATAATGGTTTGGTTTGGTTCGGTTTTGAGAGATTCATGGTTTGGTTTTGGTTTAAGAAAACCAAAAACCGTTACTAATGGTTTGGTTCACGGTTTGACCTAAAAACCGCGAAAACCGAACCGTGAACACCCCTAGTATGTACAATCCCCAAACCACCCAAAAGCAAACATGCATCACGTGATACGTCCGTGGGCCTACTCAATTGGTGATTCCCCTCAACTCTATCATCTGTTGTCCTTTCCGATCCTTTATCTTTTGAAATATGTGCACCTATGCCCTTCAACTTTAAACCAATCTCATTTTAGGCCTTTTTTTATATAGGCCATAACGAGCCACTTGTGTTTACAATAATAAAAATAAATAATATAGGCCATACAGTATAGAGTGAGATGCATAGAATAGGCACGGCCTGATCAACGCCTGACCTAGCTCTATCGACTTTGTCGTGGTGTCGTAACCGTCCGACAACCAGGCAACATATTTAAAAGAAAAGTGTGAAATAAATCTAGAAAATGTTGGACATGTAGGAGCACCGTTCACAATATAAAAAAGTAAACAATTTACTCAAATAAATTAGATTACAATACAAAATAAAATTAACTGATTAAAAAAAGAAAGGAACAATACACTAGAAAATAATTGATTACAAAAGAAAGGAACAATACTCAATAGTCAATACAAAAACGAGAAAAACAGACTGAAATAGAGGGAAAAAAAATAAACAAAACATAAAGAAAACCAAAATGGTTGACGCGCATGTTTAACACGCTGCCCTTTAAACAGATTTGGGCCACCTAGGAGAACTCGTCTATTTCACAAGCCTAAGCAAAAATACTTTCGGAGTTAACAAAGCACCAGAAAAAGTACCTGAAACAAGAGTGGTTAGGTTGCGAAACTAGGGAATTCGTTGGAGCTTGTGTGTGGTGTTTGCATACGAGGTTGTATATGTCATACCAAAGACTAGGGGCGACAATTAGTGACATGACCCAAAACCCAACCCGAACCCGATGCAAAAAAATACATGTTTGGGTCAACTAACACGACCCGTTTAAAAACGGGTCGGGTTCTGGTCGACCCGTATTAAAAACGGGCCGGGTTTGGGTTGACAGTATAAAAATGGGGTTGACCCGTTAACCCGTTTAAGTATTTAGAAATAATATATATATATATTATATTTTGTTTTTTTCCATTTCTATTTACATGGTTAGTTATAATGGGGAAAGATCCGGTACAAATAGCTTTTTTGGTAAGAACTGTAAGAATCAAAGGAGGGTATTTTTTTTTAATTTTTTTTTTCAAAATTTTTTTTCCCCATATTGTTAAACATGTATTATAGTATTGAAAACTAAAAAAAAATAAAAATAAAAAAAATTTGGTGTAGAGTAATTACGTGTAGAGTAATTACATAATTACTCTAGTGTAAACTAATGTATTTACCTTAATGACGTAATTACACTAAAAAAAATTTTTTTTTTAATTTTTTTTTTTGTATTATTCATCTAGAAAGAATGTTTAAGCACATGGGAAAAAAAAATTCTAAAAAAAAAAATAAATTTTTTTTACCCCCTTTGATTCTCACAGTTCTTACAAAAAAACTATATGTATTTGATCTTTACTCTAGTTATAATAGTGTTAGTTTTGGCACACTATTATTTACTTGTCACACTTATACTCATCATTAAACATGCTATAGATAACCCGCTTACAACCTAACAACCCGCTTATAACTCGTGAACATATATATGACTCATTTAAAAATATGGGGTAAACGGGTCATGTTCGGATTAACCAGAATTTATATGGGTCAAGTTAGGATTTATATCTTTAACACGAATAATAATATGCTTAAGCCTTAATCCATGTTACTTTTACTTGTCCACGTTAAATAACTAGCTTTAATGATAGAGATGAATGGATACGAAAGATAAAAAAGTGTGAGGATTAGGGATGAATGCCAAAAATGTTGAGGGTCAAACACTTAAACTTATAATTTTTGTAGGGTCTTGCTATTTGGACACCCCAAAAAGCTTATTTGGACACCCTAAGTATGCCTCATATAGAGCTATATGGGGCATATTGGTGTGCAATTTTTGTCTTTTAGCTATCTGATGTTGACTAACACTGAAAACAATAAAGTTAATACTCCTCATATAGACCTATATGAGGCATATTGAAATACAATTTTTGTCTTCTAGCTAATTAATGCTGACCAACACAGAAAACAATAAAGCAATATGCCTCATATAGATCAATATGAGGCATATTATGGTCTATTTTTATTTTTTGTATATTTTCATTTTTATTGTTTTTAAATAACTAAAAATACTAAATTAACTTAAAAAAATCCAAAAATTGACGAAAAATTAGTTATATTCACTCCAATATTATTTTAACAAAATTACAACTTTTTGTTACCAGTATTATTTTATAAAAAATATTTCTTTTGTTTGGTTTTGTTTTGGTTGGTATTGAAGATGTTTGTTCTGTTTTGGTGAGTTTGAAGAAATTATATAAACAATACAAAGTTTGAAGAAGTTATAAGATTTGTTTGAGAAAGTGTTTTTTTTAAGTCGATTAATCGTAGTATTTAATACATTTGAAACAAAAGAAAACAAACATCTTCAAAACCAACAAAAACAAACCAAACAATTAAAAAAACGAATATGTCTCATCTTTGTAACAAAAACATCTAATTTTTTTAAAATAGAGTTCAAATCAATAAAACTTTATTTTTTTTATTTTTTGGGATTTTTAAAAGTAATTTTAGTATTTTTAAACAATAATATTGTATTAGAAAAAATAAAAAACAGCCTTGATATGCCTAGTATTGGGCAATACTTGGCATATCAAGCCTAGTATTAATACCAATACTAGGCTTGGAAAGTGATATGGGGGTGCCCATACTACCCATATAGATCAATATAAGGCATATTAAGCCTAGTATTAATACCAATACTAGGCTTGGAAACTGATATGGGGGTGCCCAGATATGTGTCATATTGGGCAATACGACCCATATAAGGGTCTTTTTTTATTTTTTTTTATATATTTTCATTTTTATTGTTTTTAAATAACTAAAAATACTAAATTAACTTTAAAAAATCCAAAAATTAACCAAAAAAAAAATAGTTATATTCAATCCAAAAATTCAAACACGTTTTTACGAACACCTTTTTTTTCAACACGTTTTTTTTCGAACACGTTTTTTTTCAAACACGTTTTTTTCGAACTCGTTTTTTTTTTCAAACACGTTTTTTTTTCCGAACACGTTTTTTTTCGAACACGTTTTTTCGAAAACGTTTTTTTTTAACACGTTTTTTTTCGAAGACGTTTTTTCGACTCGTTTTTTTTTTTTCGAACACGTTTTTTTCCGAACACGTTTTTTTTCGAACACGTTTTTTTTTCGAACACGTTTTTTTTTTAACACTTTTTTTTCGAACACGTTTTTTTCGGACACGTTTTTTTTCAAACACGTTTTTTTTTCAAACACGTTTTTTCTCCGAACACGTTTTTTTTCGAACACGTTTTTTTTTTTCGAACACGTTTTTCTCCGAACACGTTTTTTCGAACACGTTTTTTTCGAACACGTTTTTTTCGAACACGTTTTTTTTCAAACACGTTTTTTCGATCTCGTTTTTTTTTCAAACACGTTTTTTTTTTCCGAACACGTTTTTTTTTCGAACACGTTTTTTCGAAAACGTTTTTTTGAAAACGTTTTTTTTGAACACGTTTTTTTCGAAGACGTTTTTTCGAACTCGTTTTTTTTGAACACGTTTTTTTTCGAACACGTTTTTTTTTCAAACACGTTTTTTCTCCGAACACGTTTTTTTTCGAACACGTTTTTTTTTTCGAACACGTTTTTCTCCGAACACGTTTTTTCGAACATGTTTTTTTCGAACACGTTTTTTTCGAACACGTTTTTTTTTCAAACACGTTTTTTCGAACTCGTTTTTTTTTTCAAACACGTTTTTTTTTTCCGAACATGTTTTTTTTTCGAACACGTTTTTCAAAAACGTTTTTTTGAACACTTTTTTTTTTCGAAAAAAAAACGTGTTCGGAAAAAACGTGTTCGAAAAAAACGTGTTCGGGAAAAAAGGTGTTCGAAAACGTGTTCGGAGAAAACGTGTTCGAAAAAAAAACGTGTTTGAAAAAAAAAAAACGAGTTCGAAAAAACGTGTTTGAAAAAAAACGTGTTTGAAAAAAAACGTGTTCGAAAAAAACGTGTTCGAAAAAAACGTGTTCGAAAAAAACATGTTCGAAAAAACGTGTTCGGAGAGAAACGTGTTCGGAAAAAAAACGTGTTCGAAAAAAAACGTGTTCGGAGAAAAAACGTGTTTGAAAAAAAACGTGTTCGAAAAAAAACGTGTCCGAAAAAAACGTGTTCGAAAAAAACGTGTTCGGAGAAAAAACGTGTTTGAATTTTTGGACTGAATATAACTACTTTTTGTTTTTGTTAATTTTTGGATTTTTTAAAGTTAATTTAGTATTTTTAGTTATTTAAAAACAATAAAAATGAAAATATATAAAAAAAATAAAAAAAAGACCCTTACATGGGTCGTATTGCTCAATATGACCCATATCAGGGCACCCCCATATCAGTTTCCAAGCCTAGTATTGGTATTAATACTAGGCTTGATAGGCCTCATATTGATCTATATGGGTAGTATGGGCACCCCCATATCACTTTCCAAGCCTAGTATTGGTATTAATACTAGGCTTGATATGCCTAAAAAAAACGTGTTCGAAAAAAAACGTGTACGAAAAAAAACGTGTTCGAAAAAAACGTGTTCGAAAAAAAACGTGTTAGAAAAAAAAACGTGTTCGCAAAAAACGTGTTCGAAAAAAAACGTGTTCGAAAAAACGTGTTCGGAGAAAAAACGTGTTTGAAAAAAAACGTGTTCGAAAAAAAAAAACGTGTTCGAAAAAAAACATGTTCGAAAAAAAACGTGTTCGAAAAAAAACGTGTTTGAAAAAAAAAAGTGTTCGAAAATACGTGTTTGAAAAAAAAAAACGTGTTCGAAAAAAAAACGTGTTCGAAAAAGCGTGTTTGAATTTTTGGACTAAATATAACTATTTTTTTTTGTTAATTTTTGGATTTTTAAAGTTAATTTAGTATTTTTAGTTATTTAAAAACAATAAAAATGATAATATAAAAAAAAATAAAAAAAAGACCCTTACATGGGTCGTATTGCTCAATATGACCCATATCTGGGCACCCCCATATCAGTTTCCAAGCCTAGTATTGGTATTAATACTAGGCTTGATATGCCTCATATTGATCTATATGGGTAGTATAAGGTACCAAGTTGCAGCCAATCATTGCCTTGAAGTCAGTGTTCAACTTTTTGTCCTTTATATTCCTCATATAGCCCTATACGAGGCATATACAGGGTGTCCAAATAGATATCAAGGGTGTCCAAATAGACAGAGCCTTTTTGTATATATGTTGTAACTTGTAAGAATCATCTGGTTTGATTTGACTGGTATACATTGTTTTTATCTTTTTTTGTTTTAACTTTTTAAATGATTAATGGGTAATAAATATAAAATACTATTTAAGTAATAATATATATTATATTATAAAAAATACGTTAGAAATAAACACTACATGTTACGCAACTTTTTGCCGCCTAATCCTTTTGATTTGTTGTATTTTAATTAGGTTAGCCCAGTCTAAATTTAGTCAATAGTAAGTTAATAGAAACATTTTCATGTAAATACGTTGACATTTTCACTTGTAACTAGGGTGTATTCTTTTTTTAACATGATTAAGATTTAATGTGAATATTTGGTATAAGACAATACTCTGTGTGTCGGTGTCCTAAACTCCTATCCAACACACACACCAAAAAAAAAAAAAAAAAAGAATTCTAGCTAGCCAACCATCATAGGTAATTTTGAACAACATATAATAAGACTTCCTTATTAGGAAAAGATAGAACACCCAAAATAATGTGTGAAAACGTGTGAAAACAATATTATGTACATACACATTAATAGAAATTTGTTCAAAATAAAGGACTCCCTTATTACTATACTAGGTTAGAGACCCGGGTGTACACCCGGTACATTCCCAAGTCAAATGACAATTATTTTATAAAGATTGTAATATACAAGTTTTATTTATTGGAACTTACGTATTAATATTCCTATGAATTTTGGTTGCTTGGAAAATATCATAAAAACGTTTAATGTTACCCAATAAATGATACGGAGTATATGAATTATGCAATGTTTGATTTGACGTCATTAAAAAAAATAATGAAATGAAGATGTTGTCATACTTATTTAAACGACATGCAAATGAAGATGAAAATTCTAAGTAAATAAACATAGTTTAACAAAAAATACAAAAAAAAAAAACTAAATTGTCAAGAAAAATATGATTGAATATTTTATTTACAAACTTTCAAATATTTATTTGTAGGCAACATTTGCAAATCAAACATTGCATAAAATGTCATACAACTTAAAGATGCACTAATATGAGAAGGTCGTTGTCTTTATTACACTACCAACAAAAGCCTTTTGTACCCTAATGTCTAGAGGACATAACAAAACATAAGAAGAAAAAACTAAAAGTTAAGAAAACAATACGCATTGGAAAAGCTTTCAAGACAATTCAGTTTATTTATATTTACTAATTAAAGAGAATTACAATGGTAATATAGAAAGTAACTAAATCAATTTGTATTCTCTAGATCATTCAAACTTACTTATTTAACACAAATTTATTTATCTTTATAAAACAAACCCCTAGATATTAAGCATTGTTAGAAGCATCCATGAGGTAAAAAACACAAAAGAAACAACCATCATTCAAGCCTTACATAAGCCTTTTGTTTCAGTAGAAGTATTAAAGCATCTTGATGCCCATGACCAACAACCTAAATCAGTGGTGTGCTAGACTCACTTTGTAAATTAACATCAACACCATGAGGAGATCAATAACTCCATTAACTCAATATGCCCTGCAAGTCATATAAACTCACGTCAACTTTCACATGAACACTACATTGTTGGTTTGTTTAAACATGATCTTACAACATGTCAATATAACACTCGAATCTAGCCCATTAGTAAAGGTTAAAAAAATGTACAATCATATACAGAAAGAAGATAGCCATTCATAACACAAACAAATAAAACTGAGCCGATATAAACTACAACTCACCTATTCTGACAACATGCTGCCCAACCGTAGCTCCTAATTCACTCACACCCACTGCTTTTCCTTGTTCATCCTGCGTAATGACCGTAAATAGGAATTCTATTCCTCGCCTAGTTACGACATAGGTTACCACCTGCAAAACGATTATCAGATATTAAAATTAAGGAACCAAAATTTATAGCTACAAGGAAATAGATAAACTCGTAAATCTTTTTAAAAGGTCTCCGCAATCGGCTGATGTTTATCAAGTATTATTGCTGCTTTACCCGCCTTAACATATCATCCACCAAAACTAATATTATAAACACTTAAATCACCAATGACTTTACCGGAATTCACATAACAGCAGGAAACCAGACACATGCGCCTAATTCAACCAAATAATGAATACAACTAAAACAACTGACCTCAAATGACGGAAAAGATACAACTAAAACAACTGACCTCAAATGACGGAAAAGAGCTGTAGCACTGCAACAGTCGACATAAATCTCAGAAACTGCTATACAGACCACAATGCAATCAGCAACTACACATCAACAAACACAAATACAAAGTTGTGTGAAAAATAGATATACAAAGTAGAACCCTAATCTGAAAAATATAAAGTAGAACACTAATATGATAAATAAAACTATTATGAAACTAAACCACTGAATAAAACTATTACGAAACTCCACATAAAATCATTATGGAATAGGGTCGGCCGGCCCCTTTACTTTCTTCTCGTAATTTGGTTGGGCCTATGAGTGGGCCGAAGGCAACATCTTCAACACCATGATCCTTATTAACTACAACTTCCATGCAACAAAATTGAAAATACGACATAGCAAATTTACTCTTCTAACAATAAAATAAAGGATAAATTGCTTAGCTCAAAACATATTGCCATTAATTAACTCATTATACCAACAACAAACGGGCAATCGATTAGAACTTGGTGAATTATCATGTTTAGATGCCTTTTTCTTTAATTTCACCTTTCAGATAGCACTATCGCCCCAATATACAATAAAATATTGTTACAATTATGGTCTAAAGTGTGGTTTATGTACTTTGATATATAAAAAAACATAATAACCGAGTAGTAAAAAATACACTTTGGGAGCAACCTTAGACCATTTTGACCCATTCTCATTGCTAAAATGAATAAATGATCATAAATGAATGAATGTTAGTGGAAAAAATAAAAAGAACATTCATAAACGTGCATGATAAGTATTCATGTTCATTCATTTATGGTATGAAATCAACACAAAAGAAAGGAACATATGAGGGATATGAATCATACCGATATCTATTATGCTCAAATGAATACATGAAATTAAATTATAAGGAATCATCACAACCAACAATTGCCAGAGATGCTCTTTTGACTTGTTCTTCCTACTTGGCCTAACTTTCTTGATCATTATCTAAAACAAACCGACCCAGAATCAACAAAACAACATACCAAGTTAGCCAAATTAATTTAGTTAATATGATGCAACTTGGTAACTATCCTTATTCATTTGTCAAAACAATATTCAGTTTGAAGTGAAGTAGAACATGAATTACACACAGTTTGAACTCATGATTTTGGCAGCTAACATAGCTTAGTTTTAACATGTCAACGAAAAAAATTGTTTCAGGCATTTCATCGAACAATTCATATGCATAAGTTTTAGAGATCTTAAAACGCAAGATGAATATGAGAATTCCCTAAACATAAGTCATCATACCTGTACACGTACAACTCTGAACATCCAATCTCAACAAACCCTGTTACACCCAATCAATGCAGACACTTAAGCCACTTAATGAAGACTTCAAATTAGTAGAAATAGCTAAAAAAAAAAGAAAACTACTGACGTAGATAAAATGTCAGAATTAAAACAAACCTTAAACCCTGCAAAAAAAAAATCAGACTCAAAACGGCAAAAAACCAAAAGAAAATGAAGAAGTAAAGTTACATTTGACTTGTTCGGATGATTGAAACTCTGATTAGATATGAAAATGAAAACGAACACCTACCTTCTTGTGTATGGAGGTTGCTGATTGTGTGAATACCGAATCAATATATGACACATGATTAGATATGAAGATACGAGCAATCTCCATCGAAGCCGTTATCTCCTTTCGCTTTATCCAATGATACCTGCAAACAGAAAGTATTAATCCCATGTTCTTAAATATACCAGAGAAGGTTAACTGACCTTAACCAAATGAAAACAAAAGTCCTTAGAACACAATTTGGTGATCCATGAATTCCTACATCTCAATTTAGGCATTGGATTATGCTTATCTTTCCACCCATTCAAAGCAGGTTTTGTAGCCACATTACCAATTGACGAACACAATCCAAACAATGAGGATATTATCAAAGCAAATGAAAGACAAAAAAACAAAATAGTAACCAAACCTGCAGCACTAAAGGAGGTTAATAAAACTGAGAAAAAAGAAGTATTTATATGCGGGTTACCGGGTACCAAATGAATTGTTTGGATCGGGTCGGAGCTACCGAATAAGAGAAAAACGGGTTGGAAAATGCTGAGGTGGACACCCTAGAAAGGTGACACCTCACCCCTAGATACTCTTTTATTATATGTGACAAAAAGGTGACAAAAAGGGTAATACCTCCTTGCAGTCCTTAATTTTCTCCTATAATCTGCAGTACTGCTTAAAGTATAACAGCCTAGAAGAAATTCCCACATTGTCTTATTGACGGATCGACACCCTGCCAAACAAATAAAAAGAAAACATTACGGCATACATGTAAAAAGCAGTGGTTGGCTTTGCAAACATGTTGCAAAAGAAATCATCAAGAATAATAAAAAAGATAGAATCCCTTTTTAAATGACAAACATCTGAATGTGAAAAGGATACAGAAAAAGAAAATAAAAAAAGGAAAAAACATTTAAAAATAAAAATAAAACAAAAACCTTACCCCTAACATAATCAATTTCAGTGCTTTCTGAAAACCAAAAACCTTTCCATCACTATCAAATGTCGTTTGCCACTTCTCCGGTTTAAGCTTTTTGTTTATCTGCACAAATCACAAATTTAAAGAGACAGACAAGCTCATAAGCAGGGTCATGATTCCGAATATAACTACAACCACTAAAGTACCCAATGACACACGATAGAGTTTACAGAAAGCCACTTTTCTTTATTATAACACATAGACAAACAAAATCCACATGTTAAACATAAAGAAAACTGGATAATGATCCTTTTTGTATTAAAACTCTGTATCCATGTTGCAGGTTTAAACATCATGGAAGACGCATTAAAACCTTCTAAGAACAAAACAGTATAAGCAAATAAAAAAGGAGCATGTTTGGAGTCTTACAGTAACAACCTTTATAGGCGATTGATGAAGACAAGGTTCCCCAATATCCCGAACCATAGAACCGACTCGCTGTAAATTGACTGTACTGCTCTTCCCACACGTCCATTGCTTATGATCCCCGTCAAAAGGCATCATCAAAAACTCTTAAATATTAATTAACGCCCCTTCACCTTCATCATCTAACAATCAAATCACATAAAACATAATTAATAATAATAATAACAACAATATTAATAATAATAAAATTACTATTATGTTACTAAAGAGTTAACAAGCAGTGGACAAACTTATAATAAAATGATAATTATGGATCATCAAAACCTAACCCTAAACTAAAAGAAGTAAAATTACACTGCTTTCACTACAAACCGACAAACAATATGATATACAAAGATCGAGTCAATTGAAGGGTTATTAGGTAAAAGATAAAGAAACCCTAATAAGAAAAGGGAGTAATTGAGTTACAAGTACAATGTTGGGTGATGATCGATGACAGAATCTGTTGGGTTTTGATCGAACAAAGGATTTCAATGAATCTGAATAGGAAATCGAAGATCAATAATAAGATAAATATACGAAACCATAGTATTTTAAAAGAATTGTTACCTGATTTGGAGGATACGAATCATGGATTGAAGGAAGGAGGCGGTTAGGGTTTATGTTGAAAGAGTGAATAATATGGATGGATAGTTAAAGGAGGTTAATAAAACTGAGAAAAAAGAAGTATTTATATGCGGGTTACCGGGTACCAAATGCATTGTCTGGATCGGTTCGGGTCTACCGAATTAGAGGAAAATGGGTTGGAAAATGCTGATGTGGACACCCTAGAATAGTGACACCTCACCCCTAGATACTCCTTTATTATATGTATAGATTATATTGTTTTTAGAAACACTTCAATACATGTTAAGCAACTTTTAACGCTAAATTTATTTAATAGTAAGTTGACATTTTTCGCGTGCAATTATGGTGATTAAGAACTAATGTAAACGATTTACTTCGGTTTCATTTGATAGCATGGAACGGCCCCTGGGTGCGTAAAGCTTTTTATGGGTTAATTTTGACGGTCTTTTGGAGCATATGGAGGGCGCGCAATGATCTTATCTTTAACCAAAAAGAGATTGTGGTCCGGAAAATATTCGACGAGATTCGTGTGATGAGTTTTTTGTGGATTTCGAATAGGGGAAGGATGACGAACTTAACTTGGGATCATTGGGCTAGCTTTGA
Source organism: Ambrosia artemisiifolia (assembly GCA_032199755.1). NCBI lineage: Eukaryota > Viridiplantae > Streptophyta > Magnoliopsida > Asterales > Asteraceae > Ambrosia > Ambrosia artemisiifolia. The sequence goes on from CM063519.1 coordinate 5,605,224, forward strand.
TGTAAATAGGATGGGGTAGTTTGTTGGGTTGATTTTTGTTTTTCGGCATTGTTTGGTCGGACTATTTTGTTTTCGGCATTGTATTTTGGGTTCGCTAGCCCCTTGCTAGCTATTCAATAAAGTTGGTTGGCCGTTCACAAAAAAAAAAAAAAAAGAACTAATGTGAAATATGTTTCTTGGTTAAGATTTAATGTAAGCTAGTGTGACTCCCTGCGGTTCGCGGCAGTATCCATTCGATTCATTACAGCACTAGTATGACTGCATACTCGGTGGCGCATTGCGCCGGATAGGATTATTGGAGCAATCGGGTCACAAACACAAACACAAACAAACAACCTGTTTTGTGAGAAACGCACTCACGACTCTTTTATTTATTAATATCAAACTACCACACAAAATAACAAAACATTGAACCTTATTTATACTAGACATAACTTGATCACCAAGTTATCAAATCCTAACCCAACTAGACCATGACACTTAAATAGATAAATAACATAATACCTATAATTTATAATTATCTAAACCTAACCTCTTGATAAACATTAATGAAAAACTAATAACTAAATCAAGATTTAACCAACAATCTCCCCCTCAATCTTGATATGATCCTCCTCTAACATCACATTAGCGTCGGCTCATAATCTTCTTTCATTAAGTTCGCTTCATCATACTTCGGTTTTTCCTTTGAACATTCCTACGCAAAATGACCAAACTCTTCACACCGAAAACACTTGACCCGCGACTTGTCTCGTCCTTTTCTTGCCCCTCGGTTTTCACCTTGCTCTCGATGATTACCACTTAACTCAGTTCGACCCTCACGACCCACATTAGTTCCACGGGTTTTGTTCTTGCCATGGTTTTTGCAACACTCACAGTTACCACACCCACCATTGTTCACTTTACCTTTTCTATCATCACGAGTAAACATTAGTTGGCCACAAACATCTTCAGTTGAAACTTTTGGCTTCACTCGCTCCTCATAAGCCTTTAAACGCCCCATTACCTCCTCAAAAGGCATTGACTCAATCTCTGAGTATTGCTTAATTGGAGCAACTATTGGCAAATACTTATCCGGCGTAGAGTTTAAGAACTTTCTCACAAGTACCTCATCCTCCAATGATGACCCAAGACTCTTATATTTTGACTACATCTCGATTAACTTGCCAGTGAACTCATCAATTGTTTCCGTCTCTTTCATCTTAATCATCTCTAGTTCACTTCTCAACGTTTGTAAGAGTGCCTTTTGGACTCTATCACCACCCAAATACCGAACTCGAATCGTCTCCCACACGTCTTTTGGACTCGAATACTTCGCTACTTGAAGAAGAACATCTTCCAAAATTGATTGATGTATCATCGCCTTAGCCATAAACTTTTTTTTAGCTTCTACCTCTCCCCGGTAACAGGATCTGTGGCTTCTCGCAAACCATGTGCAGCCAAAATATTCTCCAGCATGATAGACCATCCCGTATAATTTGTTTTAGTCAATTTTGGACATTGCAACGTCATATTATTTGACTCACGGGCTAGTACCATATCTTCTCCTGGATTAGCCATCCTTTTTTTCTTTCTCTTTCTAAAAGATAAGTTGTATAACTTTCTCCCTTTAGTTGGCGTCTGCAATTTATACTTTTTCCTCTTAAAGACACAAGAGCTACTTATTATTTTGCCACCGACTTAAAACATGCAATCCTAAATCAAAACAATTATTTGTTAACCTTATCCTTGCCTTTAGCTTTGATTTTCCAACTTGCGTATGATTTATCCAAATCTTCTTAGTTAATTCACAAGCCTTGGAAAATAAATGGGATATGCAATATTCGATCCACTAAATAATAAATAATAAAAATAGTTAATCTTTTTCTTTCACTTGAATCTTAAATCTCCACAGTGGTTTCAATGCCTTTCTCCGATCGCAATCGCAAAAACAACCAATCTTTAGCCACTCCTTTTGTTTATCCGATCTCAAGACAAAATCAAAGAGCCCTTTTTATTTCCCTTCTTTTAATCAATCTATCACAGATCAATCAAATAGTTCCTCACCGCCCGATATCACACCGTACCACCTCAAATCACTTAGGTAAACATCAGTATCACACCGTACAACCCTGAATCGCTCATGTATACTTCACACCCCTCGCAGGTGTTTGAACTTTCACTCAATCAGACTCTCTCAGATCGATATCTACCGTGGCTGACTCGCACAACCAGCCACAAATCGTATCTCACGATTTTTAAGTTTGCCTCACACAAAACTTCTAGATGATCTCTCACGGATCACTTTTCAGCAACTTTGTAACAAAACAACGTCCTTCAAACCCGTCGCAAGTTCGATGACGACCTCTCTTTGAACCCGTCGCAGGTTCGCTTTTCTTCGGTGGTGATTCAATAGGCCTTTGATCGTATGGGCTCTGATACCAATTGTTGGAGCAATCGGGTCACAAACACAAACAAACAACCGGTTTTGTGAGAAACTCACTCACGACTCTTTTATTTATTAATATCAAACCACCACACAAAATAACAAAACATTGAACCCTATTTATACTAGACATAACTTGATCACCAAGTTATCAAATCCTAGATAATACCTATAATTATCTAAACCTAACATCTTGATAAACATTAATAAAAAACTAATAATTAAATCAAGATTTAACCAACAAGGATTATATTAAAAATGCATGTAGAACCTACATAGTGTTTTATTGCATTTACCAAAACTTGGTTAAAACGTACATTGTATATCATCCTCTTAACATACCATTTCCTACTATTAATAAGCTATTTTTGAATTGTAAAAATATATTATTTGCTACCTAAATCTAACATAACTAATTAATATATTATATATGCACTATTTCATAAATTATTTATTTAGCTATGATGTAAAATACTTAAAATATAAAGACCTAACAAATTAGAGAATTATGTCAGAAAAGATTCGGGTTTGTTTCGAAACTTTTATAGTTTAGTAAGATGTGGTTCACGACGGGAAGATTGTCTTTTGTTCTAACTTCTAACATAATGGGACAACTAAAATTTGATACAAAGACAATATATGCCCACAAACACATTGAAAAATATATACAACTCGATTTTTATCCGCCGCGCGTTGCGGCGGCGATGCAAAGTATTCATCAACTTTGTTTAAATTGAACATAACACCTTTGACGATTTCACAAATTGGGTCAGTAAGCCTTTGGCATTGTATTACAACCCGTAGTGTTTACACGGAACTATGTACAATGCAATTAGAAGAATTAAACTAATACCAAAGCAAAAGTTCAACTAATAACAATCCAAGAAAAAAAGCAACATCTTAAACTAATAACAATCACCAAATGGTTTATATGTTTTTGTGGATAAAAATGCTGAAAATTGACATTCTTTCTTTTAAGCTTGGTTATATAACAACTGGTCTAATTTGACCAGTTTCTAAACTGTAGTCATACCAAACTAACATCCATTTCTGGAGTTGATTCTTTATCTAACTTTCTTGTTTGTTGAAACCATTTTTTTACTTTTCAGTTGACAGTGAAGAATTTGCAGTTTGCTCAAACAGTTGAACCAGAGAATGCCAAAATATCACAAAATTTATCCTGGGCTCAACAACAGAAGCAATCAGGCCTTCCAACCATTCCATCCACCATTGGACGCACCACCATCTGACCCCACCTTCGAACACCCACAACCCCCATCATACCTCCAACACCGGAAATCCACCACCACCACCAAAAACCCAATACCAATATCGTCTCACCACCACCGAAGACCCACCAACGTCAATGAGCACCAACACCAATGACAGGTTGGTTATGGTGAAAGGTGGAGGAGATGGTGGTTGATTGTGATAGTGAAAGATGGTGGTGGGTGAAGGTGAAAAAGGCGGTAGGTGGTGGGTCCCACTAAAGTTTTCAAATATTAGAGAGAATTACACAATTAATCCTTGTTTACCATTAGTTTCACCTTTAAGGTTAGTGATGGGCCCCACTTAAGTTTCACCTTTGGTCCTTGTGGTTTACCATTTGTCAGGTGAAGGTAAACTCAGTTAAATATTAACCCCCCGTTAGTGCTAATACCTTATTACATTACAAAAAAAAAAACTTAACAACTTAACATGAAACTTTTAAACTTTAATACTCAAAGATTAAACTAATGATAAATCATACTAATTGTGTAGTTATCTAAAAAGTAATTTCAAACTTTCCAAACACCACACAAAAACAACAAACATGATACATATAACTTTCTTTACTATCCCTCACTTGTAGCCAAGTGGTGAACGGACCGGTTTCCTCTTGGGGGAGCCGGGTTCGATTCTCACGGGAAGCATTTGAGGGACTTGCCAAGTGATGGTCAAAACTAGCCTACTTGTAGGTGCCAGGTTCGATTATGATGGACCCTCGGTTTTCTACTACCGTGCATTTACTTAAGAGAGGCTTGCCTCTTGTGGAGGGTGCAACATCTGTCAAGTGGCAGGTGGCGGGAAATTTCCGGGTGGAAGCCTTAGTGTCCTTTATGCGCATCCTTGACTCGCTTGTGGGCCGGCCACTCTCGCGTCAGCGTGAAACCGGTTAAGACAACATAGTCTGTCCATTGTAGAGTGGCTAAGGGATCCCCTTCTGAGAGTTGTGATAATCTCCACTACAATATACTACAATATAGAAAATCACATTTAAAAAAAAAAAATAACTTTCTTTACTTTTAAAAATATTATATTACAAAATAGTGAGTGACATGGTGCAATAATGAGAGGAATATTGTAGTCATACACCCATTTTTTATTCTATAAAAGTACAAGTGTTCATCTTCTTCCAACAACCACCTACTTCACTCACTGCTAACCAGTGGAATCTTTTCCCCCCAATTTCTTAGGTCCGACCCGTTAAAGTTCGGATCTTTTCTGCAATTTTGTTCTGTTGTTCACTTGTTCTGGTAATCTTTTAACCTTTTTTTTTTAATAAAATAATCTTTATTTACTTGCTTGTATACCTTTTCACTCCAAGATTCCACTCATGCACTCATAAAGTTGAAATCTTTAGATCTATTAGAATTATTTATATGTTTTCTTGATTAATGAGGTTTATCTGGTTGCATATTAAGTTCATTGTTTACTGTATACTGTTTGATTTTTTTATTTTTTTATTTTTGGTGAAGGTTTTGGATCTTGTGGTTGAATACTGTGATTATGGGTATGTATATTTGTAATGATTTGTAGATCTATCATCTATGCTGCATGCAATGTTTTTTTGAAGTGAATTTGTTGATATTTTTAGTGGTGATGTTGATTGTAAAATGTGTGTTGTTAATACTAAGGGGCTTAATAATGTTACACCCAAAATTTTAATTTGACACCCTCTATACGTCCGTATAACCTTATACGGCTTGTACAAAATCAAATCACACGAAGCATTTGTCGTGTGATGTGATTCTATACCGGCCATACAAGTCTATATGACAATACGAGCCGTATATGAATATACAACAATACATCTATACGATTAAAACACAATATAACATCTATACATCCTGTATAGACTTATACGGCTCGTATAAAACCAAACAATAAAAAAAACATTCGCCGACATTCTCTTATCTTTTCTGAATGTTTATACGGCCCATATAACTTTATACGGGCCGTATAAATGACAGGGCGTGGGAATAAGATTTTCGGGTGTGTAAATAATAATACAAGTAAATATGAAAGGTTTTGGATTCATGTGGTTTGTTTTTAGGGTTGTGTAGATCTAGCTTGTGAATGGTTGTTGAATGTTGTTTTGGTACTGCACTGTCCTCTAAAGAATCCAATATTTTTTTTTGATCTGGTCAGAACTTATTTGCTATTTTCTTGAATAATTTTGTACTGCCATGTCTTTATCTACACAAGGTGTTTGAATGTGTTACTTTCAAAGTGTTTGTTACCACTTTAAGAATCAGATAATCACACAGTTAGTTGTTTAAAGTTATGGTGATTAGGTAATTATAGTTTTTTTTTTAATATTCTACATACACAAACAGTTTACACTCATCATGGCAACTTTAAATCACAATAATAAGCTTAAAAGGGAAGCCCTTTGCAACTATATGTTGTAACATTCACATTAGCTCCTCCATAATGGTGTGAGTGTGATCTATATATTATATAGAGTGGGTATAAGTGGTTGTGAGTGTGAGTAGAGGAAAGAAAAAATATTTGGAGGAGACTCTGACACTGTTTATCCTTCATAATTTTTTAATATTTTTAAAAGTGGTTGTGAGTGGAGGAGAGAGAAAAGGTAATGATAAAAGTATAGAATAAGTATTATTAAATAGAAAAGGAGAGAGAAAGATAGTAACTTTTAGTGTAATTATAGAGATGAGAGTTTGTTATTGCTCTTTATCATGTACTTGAAGTTGAGTTGTTTTCCATAATTTTTAGGTGAATGCTTTAAGCTTGTTATTGCTCTTTATCATGTACTTGAAGTTGAGTTGTTTTCCATAATAGTACTTTCTACAATTATTAGGCAGTTGTTTGTCTTCACATGTGCACATGGATAAATTACTCTTTATGTGGTCCAATATGTTGCATACTTTCTCATCCATTTATTTTTATAAATGTAGATTTTAATTATGTCTTCATTGTGATATTTATCTCTGCATAATGATGTTTGTATTGTTGTGGGGGGTCCCCTTGAAGACATAAGCACATGCCAGGGCATACAACACCAACCATCACCACCACAAACTAATATAGGCTGACTAAAATGAAAACAGAAGAAACTGTACAAATATCTTATAACTGTATCCCTATTTTCGGCTCGGTATTATTAGGCTCCGCCGCCCCATCCTTCATTGGCTCGGTCTTCCCCTATAGATTGGAAGTTAAGCTTCCCTTTTATAGAGAAAGACTGGGCCAACGCTAATGGGTTGATTAGGGATGGGACGGAGCCCACTGGACTAGCCCATAATAGTGTTTGTGTCTAGTGGATCTGAAATTATTGTATAACTATTTAGGCAATTAGACCAGGTGTAATGCAGCGTTATTGTGAGCGTGAAACCAAACATAGCGCCCCCCACACCATTACATGGGGGCGCTATGTTTAAAAAAATCGTCCCAGCGTTATAGTAATCACGCCATGCACCAAATGAACCAGCCAATCATTGTTTGCCACATGTGCACAACGGTCAAAAAAAGAAACGGTACAAATTTTGGAAGGGGCCTTATGTTTTTCACCCCACCACTACACCCCATTTTCACTTCAAGCCCCAGGCTGACTCAACTGCCACATGGACCAATGAAAAACAGGGGCCTTATGTTTTTCCCTTCCCCACTACACATGGTCTTAGGGGTAAAATAATCAGTTTTAACTTTTAAAGTATCTACAACAAAATGCTTCAGATTATTTTGTGGTCATCTAACATGCAAATTCTTAAATAATCTTATAATTGATTCTCTGATTATCACTACTTCAAAAAGCAAATTTAAACATTATGTTATGTTCTTATGCTGCTTATCTGATTCTAGTTAAATGTCACATAACTGATTAAAAAACGCATTGCCTGTGCTACTTTCTTGTATTGTATAAGGTCTTGAGTCCTTATAATTTATCTTTATGTGCTATATATATTTTTTTCTAAGATAGAAATGTTTTTTGAAGTGTGACAGATTTTCGTCTCCCAAAATGTCGGATCTTGAGGCACCGTTGGTTCGCCCCAAAAGAAAGAAGGTTTGGGTTGACTATTTTGTCCAATTCAGATGGATTATTGTCATTTTTGTTGTACTTCCGATTTCCTTCACTCTATACTTCCTCACTTATCTTGGGGACGTTAGATCAGAATGGAAATCATACAAACAACGTCAAAAAGAACACGAAGAAAATGTTAAAAAAGTAGTCAAACGTCTAGCAGAAAGAAACCCATCGAAAGACGGGCTTGTATGTACAGCCAGAAAGCCTTGGATTGCTGTTGGAATGAGAAATGTTGACTACAAACGTGTCCGTCATTTCGAAGTTGACCTTTCGGCTTTCAGGAACATTCTTGAAATCGATCAAGAAAGAATGATTGCCAAATGTGAGCCATTGGTCAACATGGGTCAAATAACACGAGCCACGGTCCCATTGAATCTTGCACTTGCTGTTGTTGCTGAGCTTGATGATCTAACTGTTGGTGGACTGATCAACGGTTATGGCATCGAGGGTAGTTCTCATTTATACGGGCTTTTTTCTGATACCGTTGTGGCTTATGAAATTGTTCTTGCTGGTGGACGGGTCGTTCGTGCTACAAAAGATAACGAATATGCCGACCTTTTTTATGCAATTCCGTGGTCTCAAGGAACTTTAGGGCTGCTTGTGTCTGCTGAAATCAAACTTATACCCATTAAAGAATACATGAAGTTAACTTACAAACCCGTCAGAGGTAGCGTAAAAGAACTTGGAAAAGCGTATATCGACTCATTTGCTCCACGATTCGGGGAAGACAACAGTGAAGAAGTTCCGGATTTTGTGGAAACGATGATCTACAATCCTCATGAAGGTGTTTGCATGACCGGAAAATACGCCTCTAAAGAAGAAGCGGAGAAAAAAGGAAATACAATCAATAGTGTGGGGTGGTGGTTTAAGCCATGGTTTTATCAACATGCTCAAACCGCGCTTACGAAAGGGGAGTTTGTTGAGTACATTCCGACTAGGGAATATTACCATAGGCATACACGGTGTTTGTATTGGGAAGGGAAGCTTATTCTTCCGTTTGCTGATCAATGGTGGTTTAGATATTCGCTCGGGTGGTTGATGCCACCGAAGGTTTCTTTGCTAAAAGCCACACAAGGTGAAGCCATTAGAAATTACTATCATGAAATGCATGTTATCCAAGATATGCTTGTTCCGCTTTACAAGGTTCCTGATGCTTTGGAATGGGTTGATCGCGAGATGGAGGTAACGTGTTTTATTATTTATCGTTTATTACGTAGTCCGTTTATTTATAGGTGGCTATTTTGACCAGTTTAGTTATGAATCGGTTGGTTCGGGTTACTTTTATCTCTAATGGCTTGGGTTATTTGATCCAGTGGTGGATCTAGAAATGAATTTCAGTAGTAACGTTTTTCATTTTTTTCATTTTAGTAGCAACGTTTTCCAAATTTCGTAAAAAAAAAACAAATTTTCCACTAATTTTTCACTACGCGCGCAAAGTTAAGCAGCAACGAACGCGGCACCTAGTTCTTAACTAGGTCCGCCCCTGATTTGATCCGTTACCCAACCCGTTCAAGGCACATCTACTTTCATTTAAAGCGCATTACGTAAGAATTTAGTTACATATTTTTTTATCCTATTCTACAGGTATATCCCTTATGGCTTTGCCCACATCGACTATACAAGCTTCCCTACAAGACGATGGTGTACCCCGAGCCAGGATTTGAAGAGCAATGCAGGCAAGGTGACACACCCTATGCTCAAATGTACACAGACGTCGGTGTCTACTATGCACCAGGACCCGTGTTAAGGGGTGAGGTTTTTGATGGAGCAGATGCGGTTCGTAGAATGGAAAGTTGGTTAATCGAAAACCATGGGTTCCAGCCACAATACGCAGTTTCTGAACTGAACGAGAAGAATTTTTGGAGAATGTTTGACGCAGGGCTATATGAGCAGTGTAGGAACAAGTACGGAGCTGTGGGAACGTTTATGAGCGTGTATTATAAGTGTAAGAAAGGTAGGAAGACGGAGAAGGAGGTTCAGGAAGCCGAGCAAGCGCAAGTGGAAGTCCCGTATGCTGAAACCGATTAGCCGATGTCGATATCAGTGTGGTTATGGTTAACTGAAGCTTAGAACTTTATGAGTTCTTTTATCCATGTACTTGTTGATTTCTTTACTCTTGTTTGAAGCTGAGAACTTGGTTGAGTTTGATTCTACTAGATTTGATTTGGATCTTAGTATGGTTTTGTTTTTTCTTGGTGAATTAACCGAATCGATGAGGGGCTTATAAAAAGCAAAGCGTAAAAATGACTAGATACATTCTAGCATACGGAGCGATCCTTTTTAGATGCGGGTGGGGCCAAGCCGCCAAGGGGCCATACGCCTTCCACGCCATATAGGGGGTGGTGTTGGTAGTATGAAGGGGCTTCACAGTTCACACCCCCTTCCACGCCCCACACCATGTAGTCTTATAAGACTACACGGTGTAGGGGCGTGGAAGGGGTGTGTGAAGCCCCTCCGCGACACCAACACCACCCCCTATATGTCGTGGATTGGGGCTTGAAGATATCCACTAGGGCTGTTCAAATCGCTCGCGGCTCGTTCTGAAAATACTCAAAAAATGCTTGCTTGATCGTCCGCTCGGTTATAAATGAGCCGATCGGCTCGATTCGGTTTGTAAATTATTATATATCTACTATATATATAATTATCTATATTTCCACAAATCATGGTAATATTTATAGCTTTATACATAAGATTTGACCCAATATATGCAAATAAAATATGACTAGCCCGTTTTATCAAATAAATATTTAATACTAAGTTTAATAGTAAAACCCTAAGTCGTAACGTCACAGCCTTGACTTCTTTATGTTATTAGTCGTTCGTCCTTAGTCGTCGCTTGATATCACCCTATGTCACAATGCGACAATTGTTTTCTGTAGTATGCTCATTGCCTCAACCTAAGCCTCATTCTTGGACGCTCGGACCTCAATATTAGTGTCTTCATTGGACAGTTCCACCTTAGTTGTCACTCGACAACGAAAACATTAAAGATAACATCCCAATTTCATGGTTGTCCAAATTACTCTCCGCTCGTTACTTGCTCGAACAATGTTCGCTCGCTTTTCATCTCGGTTGTAAACGAGCCGCTCAGCTCGGTTCAGTTTGTAAATGAGCCAGACATGAGCAAAGGTCCATTCGGTTCGGTTCGGCTCGTGAACAGCCCTAATCTCCACCGGCATGGGGCAAAAGGTGAGGGTGAGATGGATGGTTGAGGTTTGCTGTTGGATTATGAATTATTGTAAATGGTTATTTGATTAAAAAAAAAATCTCTTTTACTCATTTTTACTGATGTGGCTGCTATATGTCACTCCAGCCTCCATGCCCTTTCTGATCGTACCGTACAGCCTGGCCTAAGCTTTAAGACTTGTAAATGAGAATTCCAAGATTTAGAAATCTCATTTTCCGAGACAGAAGAACTTTCTCTTGTAGATTTTATAAATAATCTCTCTTTTGTAAAATATAAATTTTCACTTATATTTTCACAAGTTGTTGTTTATAAATACAATAAAATAATAACTTTGTGACAAACACACCAATTTCTTATTTTTTGAATTTCATTTTGATTGTCCTTGTAGATGAATGCCCCCTTCAAATTGGGTTTGGCTTAGAGATGAATAAAAAACAATGGTTTGGGATCTGAAACCAGTAAAACCTATCTGAACTGTAACCAGGTACTAAAAAATCCTAAACCGAATTGTAAACCAGGCTAAAATTGACGCTAAAACTGGCCAAGCGTATATCATAATCGCAACTAAAATTTGTATACAAACCAAAACCGAACAGAAACCGGTCGCTAAAACCGGTTGGAACGGGAAAAAAAACGTAACAAGTTTAAGAAAAAAAACGATTTTGGCCATAAACACAAATAAATTTATATTTTCTTTGTACTGATTTTCAATTTTCTTGTTTAAAATATCTAAAAGATAATAAAAATTAAATTTTGTGTAGTTTATACTCCATCCGTCCCAATTTAAATGTCTCACTTCAAAAAACACACATTTTAAAAAATATTTTGTTTGTATGTGGTAAAATGACAATAATATCCTTAAAAGTGGTGATTGTGTTTTGTCTTTTATGGGCAAAACTGGAAATTACAATTCTATTTTTGGAAAGGGACATTTAATTTGGGACAAACAAAAAAGGAAAGTAGAACATTTAAATTGGGACGGAGGGAGTATGATTTTCAAATGTGCAAACCGAAATGGAACCAAAGTCGGGTAAAAAATTGATTCATGTATGACCAAACAGGGATGAAACCGAACCAGTTTGGCTTGGAACTGGTCAAACTCAAAACCGGTATTTTCACTTCTGGTCTTGCCCAATGCTTTTGGGCTCAAAAACATAAAAGCCCACACAAAACCCTATATGTTCACTATACGAAGGAGGCATCACCTCTAAGAAAAGGAGTTTTTTCTCTTTACCCAACCGTATTCTCACTACACTTAATACTTACGCTTAATAACGGTGAACATAATACTGAGTGAGCGTTGGAGGGTGGTCCAAAGACATTGTTTATGACCCTTCTAATGATGGAGACTTAGAAGGCGATGTATGGTTAGATTATCCTTTTCATTAATATTCCAATTTTTATATTAATTAATTAATTTATACAACCGTGTTTTCATTCTTCTTCATTCAGTTCATCTCTTACATCAATAAAACTTTCAGATGCAATTACCAATTGCCTCAGTCGGCCCAAACTCATCAATGTCTTCATCCTTGATTCAACCTCATTCTTAGAAATCATCGCCAAAATCTCTTTGTCATTCATCATTGTCTGTAAGACCTTCAAGATATGTACCATCGGACACAAAATACCCATTATCGTTCTCAGCAATTGGCCCATTCCTTCCTCAATCGCATCAATTTCTTCATCCTATGTTGAACCCTATTCTTCAAAATCAAAGTCCAAATCCCTTTGTCTTTCCTCATCATCGGTTAGACCATCGACCACTGCACCATCGGAGTCAGAATCCTCACCATCGGATGCGACGTTATCATGTTGCCACCTCTGAGTACAACTACACAACACATACGAGCGTGAACTCCAATGTTATCAACGTAAATGCTAACTACGAAAAATCCTTTCACTGAAACCAAATTCGAATCGGAACGGGTTATACGACCATCTCCAACCATGAATCCTTCACCTTCGTCTCCTAATAAGAAACCACTAAGATGAAAATGAGCCTCACTCATTAACGAAACCGGTCATTGCAATCTCGGCGCCGGTGTGAATATCTTTGCCGAATACAAACCCATTCATAAGACAATACGCTCCATTAGCCGGTTTCACAACCAAGGATTAACACACCGTTCATTCCAAATGAACGACGATCTACATTAACCTTATCAACTATTACTGCATTCATGGCTATAAACGTACCGAAAACTAGTTCCGGTTCACCATTGATGACTCCGGCCACATGTGCCCCATCTAGATCTCCTCCACCAGCTACTATAACTCCATTTAAAAAAAATGTGTAAGAAACCATCAACTATGATGAATCGAAAGCCGTTAAATATGTGAGCAACTCCGACGACTAAGTCGTCAATAGTTAAATCTTCATCATGTGCTTCTCATTCTTCCTGTAGATCTCCAATATTATCAACAACTTCAACATCACTTTGAACGTCAACGTTGGAAGTGGTTTCTTCTTCAAGTAACAGTTCCTCTCTCACCTCATAACTCATTTTTACACACACAATTATCTCACACACTATTCAGGTGTTTCAATAAGAATGAGTATGTGTGAACAATGGATGTTGGTGTTAAAATAAAGAATTAACTTTATAGGCTGGAGGCAGAAATGGAAAAGAGGATGATCAATTCACGTCCCATGACTCACACACACGGTTCGTACTCTCACTTACAAATCGTACTGAAGTAAGGAGTATATACAAATTCTGGTTTAAGCAATATGTTAATTTAATGTCAAATATATTTGTATGAAAAATATAAAGTGATAATACTTTAATTGGTTTCGGTTAAGGAGGTAAAGAGTTGGCTGCAAAAGAAGGAGTTGCAGCGACCGAATTTCATTATGGAGTGGAGTAACTGGTTTCCATCTAAAGTCAATATTTTTGTTTGGCGTGCGGATATGGACAGAATAGCAACCACGGCTGCATTAGAGAGACGCAACATTCATGTTACTAAGAAAAGCTGCGTTTTTTGTGACTTCTACATGGAAATAGTCGATCCCCTTTTTTCGGGTTGCATATTTGCAGCAGCTGTTTGGTCTGCCATCGCGTCTTGGTGTGGGCTGCCGCAGTTTATCATTTTTTCGTTGAGAGATATTGTTATGATGCATCAAGCGGTGGGGTTGAAAGGGGTAAAGAGGATTGCATTCCAAGCAAGGTCGTAAAAATCGTTCTAGGCGGCGCCTAGGCGCTGGTCGGTACACAATATCGGAAATCAACCCTAGGCGGGGGATTAGGCGTTTTGGTGATTAGGCGGCGGTAGGCGGTGCTAGGCGGCAGTGGATTTGATATGTATTTTTTTCGTAAGAACATAAAATGGTTGATTATGTTCCTGCCAACCAAATTATAACTTGAGAGGAGAAGCAAAAATATTAGAGAGAGAGGGAGATATGTGCAGCAGACCAACAATTATATGTAGGGTTTATTAGAGAGGAGAAACAATAATATTAGAGAGAGGAGAGATGTGTGGCTGTGATTCACAGATCTCACATTCCTTTTATATGTAGGGTTTAATAAGAGTTTCAATAAACCCCCCTCATAAATTAAGCTCCGACACTTTTAATCCTTCAAGTTCTAATCATTTCTATTATAAAGCTGGAATATTTAACACTCTAAATATTATTTATATTTCAGATATATTAATTATTTATAATGTTATCCCGTTCGATCAGTCCGACCAATGAACCTTAACATATTTATGTATATATATCTTAACATATTTTCAAAAAACACCTAAATATGTGTATATACATATATATAAAATACGTATAAAAATTCCAAAACGCCTAATTCCGCCAAATTCCGCCTAGTCCCGACTAGTACCTAAGCTAGACCTCACCGCCTGCCTAGCGCCTAGCGCCTTCTACAACCTTGATTCCAAGGTATCATGTTCATTGCTTTGTGGCGCATTTGGAAACTGAGGAATGAGCGCATTTTTTCGGATAAAAAGTTAAAAGTTCCTGAAGTGGTTACGGACGTAAAAACTTTGGGTTTTCCTTGGTTTAGAAGTAGATATAAAAATGGATGTATAGATTGGGAATTCGTGGTGTAAATTTGAGGTGAAGTAATTGGTGGCGAGCCTTTCTCCGTCTTGGAGAGAGGTTTCGTTAGCTGTTGTTTGTCTATAAAAGTTAACTTAAAAAAAAAGATAAATTACTAAAAAAAATAGAGTTAAAAGAAAAAATAGTATTTAATCTGTTTCTATAGATACTAAAAGTCATCAACGGACAACAGAAATGATTAAACAAAATACATCAAATAGTTGTCATTAAATTATCAAATGACGGACTGATTTTGTCACATTTATTGTATGCGGACGATGCCTTACTTTTGGGGGAATGGTCTAACGAAAGGGTAGAAGACGACTAGAGTACTGAGATGCTTATATATGTGTTCGGGATTAAAAATACATATCCATAGGTCTAATTTATTTGGGTTAGGCGCGACTTTGGATGAAGTGGAGCTTATGGCGGCAATGTTGGCTTGTAGAATGGGAGAAACGCCTTTTGAGTACTTAGGAATTAAAGTGAGTAGGGCTGCAAATGAACTGAACGAACACGAACACGAACAAGGACATGTTCTTGTTTGTTTGCTAAGAAAATAATGTGTTCATGATACTTACCGAACGAGATTTCCTGTTTTTGTTCGCTTGTTAAGAAAATGAGTGTGTTCGTTTTCGTTTGTGTTTGTTTGTTAATTTTAGGTACCGGACAACAGTGGGTGTAAACAAACACAAGTGAATGTTCATGAATACAGACAGACACAAACGAACGTTCAAGAACACAAACAATTGTTCCTGAATAGAAATGAAAGGGTTGAAACGCATAATCGGGTTAGTAATAATAATAAATAATAATATATAAATAATAAATAAATAATAATGGATAATAATAAATAAATAAATAATACCTCGACTTCATCGGATCTGGCAGTACATGCTCCTCAATATGATCAAAATATTGGCCTGGATCGCAACGCATTGAAATTTCACTAATGATCCCTCCGAGCTTTTTCTTGAAAAGCTCAGGCTAGCCAAACAGATAGTTATCGGCTTATACATTCATGGGCTAGGGCCCTCAGATTATCGAGCCCAATAGCGGACAACCCAAGTAACATCGACAGTGAAAAATATGCACGTGTTGAGAATGGGCCGAGTTGGTGACCTTCCATTCCAAGCCTTGAATACATCCTTGTACAGTTGTACTTATTGAACAACTCTATGGGTCGCAGGAAACTCACAACAAAAGGCTTATGAAGTCTTGCCTTGCCCACAACAAGCCTAACTGAGCAATCGAACACCTCATACGAAAGAAAAAAAAAGGAAAAAAAAAAAAACTTGTCATTCCCATGTTTTGAACTTGAAACCTTGGGGAGTACAAATGCACCATCGAGCCCGAGCTTAAAAACAAAGCTCGTTTACTAATCGAGCCCGAGCTCAGCCTAGCATGTGAAGCTCGTCAGGCTCGTCGAGCCTTAGTGTAGTATTAGGCTTATTAATATTTAATAATATTTATCCCTCATTTAAGTTTGTTTACTAAATGAGCTTGAGTTGAACTTCATTTATCGAGCTCCGAGCCTATTATTTATATTATTTTTATTTAAATTATTAACTAATAGATAGTAAACGAGCAGAGCTCGAGCTCTGATAAGTTTTTTGAGCTCGGGCATGGTCGAGCTCAGGCTTAGCTCGGCTTGTTTGCAACTCTATCCATAATTGAAAATTTTAAAAATCTTAAAGGTCGACGGGCAGAAATGTAATTGTTCATCTTACCAACCATTTGTCTCTTTTTTGTGTGTCTTTATTCAATTGTTTGTTAAACAATGATTATAACTTTGATATTTATTTATTGTAGTTAATGTTTGACTCGACCCGAATCGAATCACCGACCCGAACATATCATCCGAACCATAGCTATAAAAAAAATTAGGTCCCGTCCCGTGACCACTGACTTCCGACCCACCGGTCCAATTTCTTAAGATTCGTCACTGAATATAATATAATAATAATAATAATACATCTAAAAAAACATCACTTTTTTATAACAACTAGGGGTATATATCGACGCGCGTTGCGCGTTTTACAATTGAGATTTAGATGAGGTGTTGATCAATCAATGAATTATACAATCGAGATTCCATTTTGGTTGTAAACGTTAAAAAAATAGAGAAATCTACACATATGGTAACACATGAAATTTGTAACGAAATGACATAATATTATGTTATTTATATTAATAGTATATAATATAATATAAGCCAATGATCTTCAGCCCAGTTGGTTTGAGGTGGGAAGGTTTACCTCCTTGGAGGGTTCATGCCCGGGTTTGGTCTCAGATTCGATTCCCACGCATCAGCGAAAAAATAACCGCTTGGGTTTGAAAGGAGAAACCCGTGTGTTGCTATGGGATTCGAACATAGGCAGTGGTCGCTTTGCAACACAAGATTTACCGCTGAAACACTACTTTTCAAAATAATATAATATAAGGTAACACAAGAAATTTGTAACGAAATTACATAATATTATGTTATTTATATTAATAGTATATAATAAATTTTTTAAATAAAATAATATATATGAATATAATAATATATATAAATATAATAATATATATGAATATTAAATAAAATAATATATATGAATTTAATAATATATATAAATATAATAATATTATAGTTACTATTCAATTGCTAAGGTATGTTATTATATTTATAATTTAATTTATTATTATTTTTATTAAATATTGTTTTCAAAAATCAATATTAAATAAAATATATTTCACGATTTGCCGGTAAGTTGTGGGTTAAGTAACGGATGCATGAACCCTTCCCCTTATTTCCTTATTCAGAACAATCGAGCAACAGAGATGAAGTGGGCAGCTAACCATATCCATACCCTCAAATCTTTCCACTTCAGAAGACCCATTACTCAACTCATAACCGTTGGTTTGTTAATCTTCGTCTTCTTAAACCCCCCTTTAATTATTTTCTCAAGATTTACTCAAATTCTTTTGAAATTTTTAATTTGGTGGTGGTTTGTAGCTGTTACAGAAACTAATCCCCAATTTATAGATCTTTGTATGTTGTTGAGTTTACTAGGTAGTTCACTTGCTTGATCATCGTTGTTGGTTAGTGTGTAATGATTAGGGAATTGTTCGTGTTCGTTTGTAAAGGAAATAATGTGTTCACGAACTGTTGTTATTGTCCGTTCACTAAGGGAGTAAATATGTTCGTGTTTGTTTGTTAATTTTAGGTACCGAACAAAGCGAACACAAATGAAACGTTTATGAACACAAACGAGCATTCATGAACAGAAACGAACACATACAGTCACAAATAATCGTTCATGAACAGAAACGAATACAGACGAACATATATTAAATTTCATATAAAATTGGCATTTTTTATCACAAATATTACATAGATCCGCCTCAAACTATACTAACCTATGTACCTAAAGATACTTGACATAATCTTGATCACTTAAGACCATGTGGTATGGTCTTGCAATTATTAGGAACCCTAATGAATAATTTTTAAAAATAACAGTTAGAAACCCTAATGAACTGTCGAACACAGACGAGCATAAACAAAAACACTACCAAACGTGGTGATGAACATAAATGAACGAACGTGGACTCTGTTCATGTTCGTTTGTTTAACTAAACGAACGGAATTTCTTGTACGTGTTCGTTCATGTATTAGACGAACAATGGGTCTGCCGCTCAGTTGAAAACTACGAAACAAGTTTGCAGTAGCTCACAAACGATCTTCCGGTTGAACTATCCGCTGAATGTTTGGTTCGTTTGCAGCCCTAGGAACGATTGAATCGAGTTCTGAAACAGGAACTGTTTGAATTAGGGATAAGTGTTGTATTTAAGTTTATTGTGTGATGATTTGATTAAGTAAATTGTTGATTTGTTTCATGATTAAAATTTCTGGTTGTGTGTTAAGGTTATGAATATTTTGTTTACTGTGTTTTTTAGGTATGATTATCACATCAGCATTGATGATATGGATAGGACTGATGTGTATAATGGGAAGTGAAGCACCTATTGTAGTTGTGTTATCTGGGAGCATGGAACCTGGATTTAAGAGAGTAAGTGGCCATATTTATAGCATAATCCATTGAAGTAGTATTTTGTATTTCGATAGCTGATACAGCCATGTTGTTATTTAATGGTTAAGTTTGTTTAATGTATATGCAAAGTATGAACAATGATTGTGATTTTAATGAAAGTTTAGTTTGTGACCTTTTTTATATGTGCTGCAGGGTGATATTCTGTTTATGCGTATGAGCAATGACCCAATTCGCGTAGGAGATATTTTGTCGTTCACTGTTGATGTGAGTACCTTAATTCTGATCTTTATATTTTCTTTTTGTCTTTAAATAATTCAATGTGTAAGCTTGTGTTGAAGTTATTGAAGTGCTTCTATCATCAACTTTGTTTGAAATGATGATTATAATATTAGATGAATAGACCCCTTGACTAAGCGAAATCGATCTGTTAAGAAAATTGAGGTATCATGGGAACAAATCTAGAAACTTTAGTAAGTAATAGTTATTAGCAGTTTGAAATTGTCTACTTATTAATCTTCAGTAAGAAATTAATGAAAAAGACAGACAGACAGTAGTGCACTGATTTCACAGCTCTCATGCACATATGTGGCATGGTCTCTAGTAGAATTCTCAGGTTTGAATCCTGGTTTCTTGCGTTGACCCCTTGAATGCCATCTGCCTGCGCAAGTTACCCCTTGAATGTTTAGGGTATTATTGGTGCCTCTTGAGTAGGGCAGGCAATTTAGACACGAACACGATAACCTGACACGAACCTACACGATTTTAACAGGTTTCGTGTTTGGCCTTAACAGGTTTCGTGTCTATGACAGGTCGACACGTTAAGACCTGTTTATTTTCGTGTCGTGTTCGTGTTTACCTGTTTCGTGTTCGTATCTTATCGTGTCTTATCGTGTTTCTTATCGTGTCTTGTCTTGTCTTGTCTTGTTGTGTTAACCCGTTTTACTAGGTGTTCCTTATCGTGTCTTATCGTGTTAACCTGTTATGCACATGTTCGTGTTCGTGTTTGAAAAAAATGACACGATTAGATTTCGTGTCGTGTTCGTTTTTACAGGTTTCGTGTTCGTGTCTTAACAGGTTCGTGTAACCTGTTATGCCAGCCCTACTCTTGAGTTTTCTGGTGATGGGGTCTAACGGTTAAAAAAATATGTTATGTTGTGTTAATTTCAGCATGAATTGCTACTTGCTCACGATTACATTTGAAGATATTGTTTTGTTCTTTGTCACATATAAGCTGTACAATCCTTTTAGTTATATTGAAAGGCAACATCAATAATCTTGAAGGATACTTTACATTTGATATTCGATTTATTTGTGTTTGCTAATATATATTTATGCTCATATTTGTTTGGACACAGGGACGCGAAATTCCAATCGTTCATAGAGTGATTAAGGTATATGTTGTTTCTTAAACTCTTTCCTTTTATAGCCATTGTATCCAGTAATATTCATCAAAAGTTGATATCATGGTTGATTGGTTGTTAATGGAAAGAAAGGGGGTTGGTTAGACCGTGCTTTTGTTTCAACTTATATTTTCTGGTTATAACACATAATGACAAAGTTAGTCACTAGGTTACAAAATGTCATTATAAGTTGTGAATGAACTATGTTTATCATATGGTGCTGTCTTAAAAAGACTGTTGTCAAAGGTCAGGGAAAAGTCATGTGTGAAAAAAAAAACTGTTGTCAACCTCCTTGAAGGCTTCCTGCCCACCGCAAGTTGCGTCTGTTTTACCTAACTCCATTGGTTAGTAGGGTATTGGTGGGGTCCCTTGAGTTTTCTGGTAACGGGTTCTTTTGATTAACAAACTAACTGCTGTCAAAATAAATATGCACCTTTAAAAAACTTAAGACTGTTCTTAATTAAGTGACTAACACCATGGTTTTAAGTTGATTAGAGGTTTTTGGGCCAGCTTACCACTTTGGGCTTTGGTGTTAATCTAACATAAAAGTCATTTCTGTAATAGGTTCATGAGCATCAAAATACTGGAGAGGTTGATGTCCTTACAAAAGGTAATGCAAATTTGCGTCATTATATATGATTTGCAGAAACAGTAGAATAATAATGCTAATTTATATTTGATTTTATTATATTTTTTATATACTCAAACACCTTTAAAAAGTTATTATTTAAAAAACCTTATCTCTTGGATGTTATTAGGTGACAACAATAGCTATGGAGATGACATGTTTTTGTATGCCCAAGGGCAGATGTGGTTGAAGCAGCAACATATCACAGGGAGGGCGATCGGGTAAATTAACTCTTATATTTTACATCTACAATAAGTTATTGACATATAGTCAACGAATATGCTTCTGCATTTGCTTCCCTCACCCAAAGACAACCAAAAAAGCAAGTCAAAATCTTCATTATCGTTTTATATTTACAGATTTTTGCCCTATGTTGGTTGGGGGACGATCATACTGACCGAAAAGCCCCTCGTCAAGGTTTGCCTTTAATGCTCCCTCTTTTCCTTGCTATCATTTTTTTATCACCACACTGCAGTAGAAAGTGACTTGACAACTATATAAAAAAACGAAATAAGCATATAAAGTTATAAACTTTTAATAACCGATCTCAAACACCCCCTTGATGCTCCTTTAGGGATAGATATATTGGAAAAGTAGGTTCACCAAAGGGTAAGACCTTAAGTAAATGTTTATTTTTTTAATTTGTTTTGATTTTAAGTTAGGTAAACCTAATATTAAGGTGACCAAGTGTTGTTTCAAGTAAATTAACTTATTTTGATGATAACAAATTGGTCATATTGATAATTTGACCAAATACTAAGAGTGCACCCTTGTTTTTCCGACACATCGAATATCGACATGTTTGCACTTGTACTTTATATTTTTGGGATATTGGATTTTATTAATCCGAACTTTGACAAATTGACCAATATTAATCCCAACTTTAAAAATTGCATGTGCCGGTCCCAAGTTGTAAAATATTTTCCTTCACTGATCCTTTACTAATGGTGATCTTGATCAGTTGACCAGCAACAAAATGAAGCTCATTATGTTGAAAAACAGACGATCAAGACCACCATTTGTAAAGGACCAGTGAAGGAAAATCTTTTACTAGTTGGGACCGGCACAGACAATTTTTAAAGTTGGGATTAATATTGGCCAATTTGTCAAAGTTCGGATTAATAAAATCCAATATCCTTATATTTTTTGCAGCCAGACTTTTATACTTATTGCTTTTGTTGTATGTGATGATGCAGTATATAATATTAGGTGTTCTGGGACTGGTTGTAGTGTTTTCTAAAGACTAGCCAGCCTTCTGATCCAACAGCACTCAAAACAGAAATGCTTTTGGTTGATTGTTATACATCCATATATGATTTCATAAGAAATTAATATAAATACATACATGTAGACATACAAACATACACACTTACATATATAAATATATGATAACAGGTGACAATTTCTACCCATTTACTTATAAATGGGTCAATCTAACCCATGGTTTATCGCAAAACGGTCAAATAAGTTTAAATGAGTTGAAATCCAATGTCTGTATTCGTAGCACACAACTCCCTTAATCATGTTATACAGATATTTTGGTATCATACTAAACTGATTTTTAATTAAAATTAACACAGGAATTACATATAAAAATTGTTTGCGGGTTAACCCAATCTGGCTCGCCATCTTTCGACTTGCACTATACAAACTACTATATTCAACCCAAACTCAACTAGCTTCGTCACCCAACCTGCCCATCTTGACACGAGGTGACAAAAAAACATACAAACGAATTATAAAAACCCGACAACTTGATGATATCACCATCAGCATGCGATTTCATGCTTCTATACACGAAAAGGAAACATGTTTCTCATATCCTACCTAATAAAATCCACAACTATGATCACTACTACTTGAAAAAAATCAACTAATATGCTGGTCGAAGACGGGTCACCTCACAATCGCACCACTTATCGCTAACTGTAATCATACAACACCAAACGTCGCGAACACAAAGTGCAGTAGTACTTGCGTTTATCGACATATGCAATCGGGAGGCAAAAAAACTTCCATTTGCTCTCGATATCAATCGCTACGACTTTGCCTTGGCAGTGTGGACACCCCCCACTCGCCGCTTGTCTACCGAGCTCTCTTGCTTCCTCAATACAAACAAACAACAATCGCATAGCGGTTGATCTTCTCTCTTTTAAAATAAATATAATAAGAAAGTTGAAAGAGCCAGAATGCTATATATATATTGATGGTTAACAAGGGAAAATGAAGTGGTTTATTTGGGGTAGGTTGGTTGTGGGTGGTTAGGAAAAAGGATAAAATATTAACATGTGGTCAAACAGAAATTTCTTTACTCGTATTTGATTGGCGGATTGCTGTAGATTTGTGGACTTTGGGTCCAAATGGTTGTTAACCCGAATGTTCTTAACACTTTTCTGTTATCTGGTCTTTATATATACACGTACTTGTGTTTACATTACTGTTTTACACTGTTACGTGCGACCAATAACGGATCCTGAACGAAAAACCTGGTAAAACCTGGTAGGGCAGGACTCAATATATATAAAACTTTTAGGAATTTTCAGTGAAATTACACTACGAAGCGAAAATGTTGACAGGGTCGGGGCCTCGTCCGGCCCAAAAGAAGATCCACCAATGCGTGCAACATAAATGGTAGAAGTGTTTATGCAATTATCATATTTCTATTGGTTTTGTATTAAACGTCTGTTTGCTTTAACTTTAATGCATAAGATGATTATGTAAATGTTTACCGCACTCTATTTTTGCCCCTCATTGAATCATCAAAGCACCATGTACATGTGCAACATGCGACTATTGCGGTTTTATAACTTTGAAGTAAGTACCGTACATACCCAAATATAGATAACAATAAGATCATATTTTAATGTATTGTTGAGATCCTCGTCTTTTATGTCTTATGAATTTTGACCGTTACCTCCTTTTTAACCATTTTATAATCTTCAAGATTTGATAAAATAATTCTCATTTATAAAAATGATTCTAATTTGAATTCAATCACAATATATGTGTGTTTAATTAGGTGTTTTAATTTAAAATATAAATATAAAAAAGTTGATAGTGTCTATCTATAGATTTGCTTTATATGAATAATCTTTGTTGCATGCGTACTTTCTTATAAATATTTATTTCCTATATGATTAGTGTAAAAACCCATTTGAGCCGAGTCTACACGAGATCAAGCGAAGGTCAAGTCTATATTAAAAACTCACTCAATAATCAAGATCAACCGGGATGCTTAAGTTCATAAGTTTGATCATAGGCCGAGTTTCTTAGCCTAACTGGCCATATGATTTTAGGGTTTTCTGATATATATATAAGTTATTACTCTTCATAGTATACGTACGTAATATACCAATATTTTATGGTATCATAGTCAAGAAAGTGTTATATAGTTCTTTTTGTACATAAGATGATAACCTTATATAAATATCCTTTTCATAACATACACATCATATCATACTTGTTCTTATCAGTAAACATGAACTTTAGTAATGGAAAGGTGTCCTTTGGGTATTGGTTGAGTCGGTTATGGAATTCTTTTTTAATTTATTTATCAAAATTCAATTATCAACACTTATATATTCTATGGGCTTGAGGGAAAAAGGTATTGAGTTTTGTTATATTCTAATTTAGGCCCTTAGTTTTCATATCATTGTATTTTGAACATCAAAGTTTCAAAAGATTTTTGACCGTGAACATTTTACCACTAATACTTTGCTAGTCAATATGACATAAGGTATTTGACTAACTTTCGATGATTAGACGGTTTTCAAGAATGTTAAAGGCAGTAAACCGTTAGAACATGATTCAAACTTAAAACCTCTGTTAGGACTCAAACGCTTACCACTCAGCGTCAAGTTAATTCCACAACTTTCATGTCTTGTCATTTTTCTAATTGTGAAACAAATCATTTAATAACGTGTAGAGAATATGATGACTAAGGAGAGATCTAGAGTGGTTGAATATACGAGTATGGGCACATGGTTTTTTTTAATGAGGTGTTGATGATCTGCAAAGTGTCAACAGATTTGATTATAGAATTGAATACAATTTGTGTAGCCATAGTGGATCGATATTAATTTCATTGTGGCCCCACGTCCAAGTTTACTTATACCTTCTTATTGAACATTTATTTTGTTAATGCCATAATAAAACTGGGCATGGATCAAATGAGAACTGTACCGAGTTGAGAGAACTCGAGAACTCTTGTGGACCATTGATCTTGATCATCTAATGGCTAAGATTAAAAGTTGTGGTTTTTTGTCTTGACTTGATTAATAAGTAATTTTTTATTATGTTAAAGTACACTTGGGGGCATTTTAGTAAAAACCCTATGAGAGAGAAAGATATAAATATAATATTATGTTATTAAACTTTATTATTTTATTAAAAATAATCATATTTTTTAAACTTTATTTTAAAACTTAATTTTATTTTTTTTTAAACTTAATTTTATTTTTTTAATTAATTTATTTTTTTAAAACAAAAAATCAGATTGAATGTTCTGTAATATCACTCTCGTTTTTTACACTCGTTTATTTTTTTACACCAGTGTAACTCTCCCATATACAAACTTTTAAAACATATAATGAAGATGATTTACACTAGTGTAATCTGCCATACACAAACTTCTACAAAATTACACTATTGTAAAAAAACAAACTAGATAATGGGGTGCTTTACATTCACATTTCTTACATCAAAAACGACTATACATTCAAAACACTGGTGAAAAACCCAAAATGTTTACACTAGTGTTTGTTTTACACCGGAGTTTTTGTTACATCAAAAACGACTATACATTCAAAACACTGGTGAAAAACCCAAATGTTTACACTAGTGTTTGTTTTACACCGGCGTTTTGTTACATCAAAAACGACTATACATTCAAACACTGGTGAAAAACCCAGTGTTTACACTAGTGTTTGTTTTTACACCGGCGTTTTGTTACATCAAAAACGTCTACACAAATCATATTTACGCTTATGTAAAAACTGATGTTTACACCAGTGTTTTCTTACAAAAAAAGATACTACACCATTCATCGTCGCCTCCCACAACATCGGGTCCTTAAAACGCAAAACATCATCTTCTTCGAAGCATCGTCGCCTGACAAAAAAACCCCAAAAACTTTCAACATAAAAAAACTATCTTTTCACCCTAACATCATTAATAATAATAATAATAATAATAATAATAATAATAATAATAATAATAATAATAATAATAATAACAACAGAAAATAATAATAATAATAATAACAGAATAATAATAATAATAATAATAATAATAATAATAATAATAACAGAAAAAAGAAAAATAAAAAATAAAAATAATAATAATAATAATAAAAACAGAAAAATAATAATAGTAATAATAATAATAATAACAAAAATATTAATAATAATAACAGTTTTAATAATAATGATAATAATAATAATAACAATAATAGCAGTAATAATAATAATAATAATAATAGAAAAAAAAAACATACCTCCGTCGTCGCCACCGTCGTCTCCTCCGTCGTCTCCACCGCCTCCTCCACCACCACCCATCCCTGAAAACCCACCACCAAAAACCCTGAAAAACCACCGTCTCCCTCCCTCTGCAACCCCCATCACCGTCGTCCTCCCACCCTCTGCAACCCCCTCACCGTCGTCCTCCCACCCTCTGCAACCCCCATCACCGACGTCCTCCCCTCGCTCTGCAACCCCCTCACCGTCGTCCTCCCCTCCCTCTGCAACCCCCATCACCGGTCGAACCAGCAACCACCACCTCCCCACCATCATCAAAACCACCATCCCTCGTCAGATCCATCCCCCCTGAACCACCCCCAAAAACCCTCATCAGATCCATCACCGTTGTCTCCCCCTTCTTTTTTTTAGATAGAGAGAGAGAGAACTCGAGAGAGAGAGAAGTGTGTGTATGTGAGAGAGAAATCTGATTTCTTTGTTTTATATGATTATTATTATTATTATTATTATTATTAATTTAAAAAAGGTTAGTTGGGGGTGGGGGTGGGGTGGGGTGGGGTGGATGTTGTTATTACTAAAATGCCCATAATATTCTATAACAAAAGACTTTTATACCCCTAATTAAAAAAATACAAAAAACTATAAAGTAGTTGATGTGTCAAATTGTGATTGGTCAATTGAAGTTCTTAAGTTCTTTCAACTCAATGGAGTTCCTAAATGATCTCATTCCTAATAAAACTAATATATATATAATTCACAATTTGGACCAAATTTGTGGTAACCTCAGCTTGACCACTAAAAATATATAAGTTTAGATCACAAACTTATATTTCTTTTATTCCAAGTTCAAAATAAACTTTTAGAGTTGACTTTTATCTTGCATTTATAGTTTTTACTGTAAACATTTAAATTTGAGAGTTAGGGATGTTTGGTAGTCTCTTAACGATTTCATCAAGAGATCAAGTGTGAATCAATAATCATTAAGTGTATTTGGTTCACTGATAGGCATTGTTTTGAAAACCGGACCGGCCGGTCGGACCGGTTGAACCGGTCCGGGTCGAGGTATTGAACCGGGGGTGCATCGGACCAGGGGTTGAACCGGGTTTTAAAGGGGTTGGACGGGATTTTTTTATATATTTTTTAAATTTTACGTTATTAATTTTACGACACCATCCGGTTCGACCGGTTGGGCCGGTTGCACCAGTGAACAGGTAAGGAGACCGGTTCGACGTCCGGTCCAGTTCTGAAAACATATAGGACACCTTTGAATCAGTCAGTAAATGTCTTACCATTAAGTTTCATAATGATGCTAAATTAAAATTTTACCCATTTATCTATTCACATGTGTTCATAACCCTTAGCCGGTCACGCACGCATCACCTCCTTGAACCACCAACAACTAGTCAGACCTCTTACTGGTTCAGAGTCACTTACCCAATCAGACCTCTTAATGGCTCCGCAGTTAATGACGTAGAGGTTGCCAAAGAGCCCCCAAGACTTTCAGCTATGAGTAAATGATTTAAGATTGGGATGGACCAAGTCTAGACCAAAATCCGAGGGTGACAAAAAAGAAAGACCAAATTTCTTGTAATCTAATTCTACCTTAAAACCAGGTTAGGCTGGACCATACATGCTTGGTCCCGACTTGACCGACAACCGGTCCAAACGGTTTTTGCCCACCTCTACTTGTAATCTAAGACATCGTAAACAATCTCAACCAGTTAATGCAATTCCCGTTAGGCAGCACATAAAAACTTGGTTAGAGCAACAAATATCTATAGATGCCACCATCTACTTGTATAGACTTTCATCTAAATAGTAATTTAACACCCTTTTTTGACGAAATGATTCAATCCCAAATTTCAAATAATACACAACACATGATTCTTTGAATGATAATGTTCTGAAATTACAGGGTTCAATTTGCAACTTTTTATAAAGCTTAGGTAGTTGATTACTCTCCTAGTCTCACCTTGTCACCTATATATGGTCACGACTGATGTCAAATTCGGAAGCTTCTTAAATAAATAGTTTGGTCAAAATTTATATATATTCATATACTGGGACAGGTTCAAATACAAAGTAATGAAAACGTGCGAAGTGTGCGAAGGCTCACTTGTACATGATAATTACGTAATGATAATTACGTAATGCCTTCATGAATATACAAAAACATTACGTAATTATCATTACGTAATTATCATGTACAAAGTGCATGATAATCACGTAATGAGAATTACGTAATGATAATTACGTAATGTTTTTGTATGTTCATGAAGGCATTACGTAATTATCATGTACAAAGTGCATGATAATTACGTAATGATAATTACGTAATGCTTTCATGAACATACAAAGACATTACGTAATTATCATTACGTAATTATCATTACGTAATTATCATTACGTAATTATCATTACGTAATTATCATTACGTAATTATCATTACGTAATTATCATTACGTAATTATCATTACGTAATTATCATTACGTAATTATCATTACGTAATTATCATGTACAAAGTGAGCCTTCGCACACTTCGCACGTTTTCATTACTTTGTAGAATAACCGTCCCCTTCATATACTTTGGTGTCAATATTTGTATCACATATACGTTCTTCTTTTCTGGAAGACTAGCTTACCAAAATTTACCTGGTCGTGCATGTCGGTAGATATATGTACACACGTGTATATTAAACAACGGTTTTATTTTTACACATGTTATATACATCACTATAGTTGTAATATTTAATCTCTCTTGTATTAGTCATTTTACTTAGCTTCCAACTTTGTTTTTAGGTAGATGGATTATGTGATATATGTATTTGAATGACACTATATTTTTAGACAATGATACACGAAGTCTAAAAGAAAGAAAGTAAGATTAGAAGTTTTGGCTTTAAGCGTTAATTGAATGGGTACATGTACATTTGTTTATGTGATTACCGTTATATGTATTTCTTGATCTTAAAATTGCATTATTATTGGCTTTGAAACATTTTGGTTAGTTTTCGTGACCTGGCTAAAAAGAAAAAAAAAATTCATCAGATGTCTGATGGCCGTTATATTGACACCGGTAAAAAAATAACTTTTGGAAGTGCCACTATGGGTGAAGACTTCCATGAAGATGTTATCATACTACTCCCCGAGCATATTTAACCTATGAACTCTTTTATCAAAAGCTATGAATGATAACCAATCTGTAACGGATTCAAATTCACTAGTCGTATTACTAGCCATGGATGCCATCGGGCCACAAGTCCACAACCGAGCATGCAATGCATAGGTCGACTAAACTGGGCTAAACCTGGGTCAGCTTTATTCAAATGGATCCCGTGCAGACTTGAGGATATCATGCTCACATAATAAAACCTACGTTCTTTAACATACGATTATGTTAGTTTTTCTTCTAATTTTACTTTCTTTATTTACACTTTCAATTAGTTTTCACACGTCCCTAAATGTTAGCTGACTGGGTTGTTTTTCCATTGCTAGTTCAAACTCGGTATGCTTGAATGGTGAATCTATATCTCAACTCACACGTTGCCTATCCTTTTCCATTTGAATTCTACTCCCAACCATTACCCCTAACCGGTTTAATATTATGTCCATAAGCGATAGATGGTACTTAAGGCCAAACTTTATGAACCCATGGATCTCTTCTATTCACGGTTGATATGAAATTTTGGCTAAGGTATTACAAGTTTTCACCGCATTATGATACCAATTCAAACCCTACCTTGCAAGTACATTTAAAATGGAAAACATAAGACGAGTTTAGACATAATGTTTTGTGAAATTTTGTATCGATCATTAAATCACTTAGTTACAAAGAATATGACAGAATCACATTGCTTCTTACTTAAAATTTTGAAATATAAACAGAAGGAAAATATATAAACAACCATCCCTTCATTACCTTATATACTTCTGGCTTTCGGTATCACTAGATTCATGTATGAATTATTTTAAATGTTGTCTACTTGTATATCCATTCATTTGTGCGACCTCCCATCTCATCCATGTCTATAAAGATGCTGACCGCCTGGATGATGACATGGCTTGTGTTAAGTTGTGTGGTGTAAGTATTAAAAATAAAAAAAAGAACTTAGGAAAATGCTAACGGGTGTTTGGCATTGCGTTTTCAAGTTGCAAACAATCCGTTTCAGTGTTTGGGTATAGCGAAACTAAAATGATTCTGTTATTATACAAGGATCAATTTATATGTAAACCCTTAAATAATCAGAATTTGCCGAACACTGAAACAGATATGGTCAGGGTTGGCTCAATTCATTTAGTGCCCCATTAAGCAAGGCTTGTAGATTAATATATTATACATATTAGTACTATATATTTTTAATATAAAACTTATACGTTTGGTTTTTATGTAAAATATTTATAATCAGATCAGTTAAAAACTATTTTACAGTCTATAAAATGGTTGGTCAACTTAAAATCAGCTTAGCAAAAGTATATTTAGAGAGAGAGAGAGAGAGAGAGAGAGAGAGAGAGAGAGAGAGAAATGGGATCTCAAAGATATGAGACCTAAAATCTTTGTTTTAGCACCTTTATCCTTTAGGTGGCGGTTTCAACCCATTTAAGGGTAAATGGGATCTCAAAGATATGAGACCTAAAATCTTTGTTTTAGCACCTTTATCCTTTAGGTGGCGGTTTCAACCCATTTAAGGGTAAATGGGTCAATTTGGGTTGCATTTGGATAACTAGTCAAAATAAGTAACATGCAAAACTTGGCTAAAAAGTAAAAACAGAGCGGGTGTGCTCAAACGTATGAAGCTATCAACAATTGCCTAATACTTAAATCGTTTTTTAAATGCAACTACATTATCATTTGGTAATATAGTTTGTGTAATCATATATTTTAATAACACAAATATTAAAAGGTGTTGGTATGACGGCCTAACACAGCCCACTTTGACCAGCATATATGAGATAGGAAAATAAACGTACCTTTCCAATTCGAGGCCGTTCTTTCAGTTTTTCCAGGCTGTTCCGAATATGAGAGACAGCTCCCCAGCATTTCAATGTATTTGCTACGTCATCAAGCCTCAACAAGTACTCTTCTTCAGTAAGGGGAAAAGATCTCTGTGAGACAAATTAATAAGCAAATTATGTAACGTATCCTAGGGTTTGGAAACAAAAACTTCAAGGACAAGATGTAGCTTACCTGCTCCATGTACTTCCACATGACATTCATTGCAAGGAGATTTTTACCCATGAATTCCTGCAGCATATTGCAGTAATAAGTTTCTTTAGTAACAGTGAGAACACTACTCGTAAACTCACCGGCCCACTAATACCCTGCTAACCAATGTGACCATGTAACACGCACTTTTCGCTGGACAAGTGACCTTCAAGAGGGTTAAAGGCAGAAAACCAATGGAAGTCGGATTCAAACCTGAGACCTTTGCTAAAGGGGAAATCGGGCACATACCAGTATGCCACCCCCTTGAAGGTTTTAGTAATAAGTGTGGTGAAATAAGAATGATAAACTCCAAATCATGTAACTCAGAAAAATAAAAGAAGATTAAAAATAAAGGTTATACCTTCTTTATAAGTTGAACATCATAGGAGCGTCCATATTTCTTCCTAATAAGTGTTGCCAAATCAATACCAGAAAAAGCAGAATCATCTGCACCGATAATTCTTTCTAGATTTTCTCTGATGAGTTCATTGTTAACCTGTAAAACTAAAGGTTAATCTTTGCTGCTAAGATATGCATTTATGTATGTATGTGTATATCACACAGAACAGAAGTGAATAACACAGTGCATAAAACAAACTCTATGAGAGAAAGTGATAACATATTCAGTGCCCAATAATAGTATTCCCATGCCCTCAAAGTTACAAAAGATCGCCCATATAATGACAGATTAGCAAATAATAAAAATTCAAAATCAACAATAGAAAAATATGAATACTCGCTTAAATAAAGATGCAACTGATTTCATGTAATTTGATTATTAAATGAAAATGAATAGAAACTATAAATTCAAGAAAAAAATGAAATCATCCAGGCCTGGGCTTAGGTAGGATTGGCTCTTTGAGCCTGATCCGACCCATATCCCCTCCTTTATATATGCGGACATCCATTTGATGAAGAGGCTCTTCCTCTGCCTCAGTTAGTTGATATAGCAATTATCTTTCTCTATGCTATACTCACTTTTCATGTACTGATAATTATAAATATTTGTGCTGTAAACTTATGTTTTATGCAAATGATTGACTTGGTCCTCAGAGCGTGTTCCACGTGCCGTTGGCCTCAGGTCACCTGTTATGGTTTTATCTATATGTTGCAGCTTATATCTGAACTGATGCATGGACTGATGCATGCTACATACGATCCAACCTGATAACAAGACCTGATCTGTTTTGCCTTGTGGCAACAGGCAGACTGATTTCTATTTTGTGACATCAACCATCCTATTTAATGTGACATTATATTTAGAGGCTATAGAAAAGTGAAAGAAAATATGTACTTACTGATTCAGGTTCACCATCAGAATCTTCATTTGCACTGTCATCGGAATCATTTGTTTTTGCATCATCATCCATCTTACCGGAACAAATATGATGCCAACGTTTACCTATGCAAGAACCATGTACAGTGTATTGCCTCTGGAAAAATACTGATTTACTGCCAGAAGGACCTAAACCCGGATCATTAAAGCATGGAACATTACGATACCGACCTCTCAAAACACACTCATTACCCCCAAATGACCAAGTACAAGGAAGGCTGGCCTGAACGCCTACCATATTCTGCAAACAATATCATGGACAATTTATTAAGTTCTTGTGAGCATTCATATAATTTCAAACCCGAACTTAGATATACGTTTTAACTTTCATGGTTTGTAGACCATATTCCAAAGGTTAATACCATAAAAGACCAATGTACTTTTTCATTTTGCACAAAAAAGGTTACGCAATCTGTTGGTATATTAAAGTCCAAGAAGTTGTTTACAATGCACGTATGTGTGAAATTAATGATAAACCCCGGCTACTAGCACACTCGTTACATGTGTGGAGGCTATGTAGATGGTTCTTTTGTTGACGTGGAACACTACCTCATTAAATTTGCATCACTTTATATACAAATTTACACCATGTTATATGATTAAAAATTGGGCAAAAAGTCATTATTTGAGTTTTTTTTACAATTCGTGTATTTTAGACGCAACTTTAGAGAGACTTTAACATACCAAAATTTAGCTAAGAAACTTTTTTCATTCAAAATGAGAAAGTACGTTGTTTTTTACGGTATTAACACACATACTCTGTGTGTGTGTGTTTCTCTCTATCTCTCTCCTACACACACATACCACATCGGCAACTACTACCCGCAAACACTACCGAATTTGAGGCACCCGAAGGTGCCCCTTCCTCCCTTATCCAAATCCCAAAATTCACATGATTTTATTGTCATATGGATCTCGGAAAAGGTCTTGAACTTTAGAGGTCAACAGCAAATGAACTGAAAGAGGCTACTAAGTCCCTAAGTGAGTGAGGAATGGTCGTTTACATATCATAAAACAGTCAAATACTTTTGTAAGTCTCTATTTTATTATCAGGCTTGGAACTTTGGATGCTAAATCTTGAACACTTGACCAAGTAAGTCAAAATTGCATCCACCTTCCAAACAGCTAATGCATAACTTTTATTCTATTCACAGCCTCTTCCACATTCTCTCATGTAAAATAAAGGCAAAATTACCTTCCAAAACCTAGTAATGGATCATCATATTATACATCAAATTCAGCCTAAAAAAATCGTGTGAGTTTGTAAATTCCACCTCCAATTCAAAACACACCTACAATTTCAAATTCTCACACCAAACCTAGCAGTTTTCAGATCCAAAACCTACACGGAACACACCGCATACTCAACACAAGCATT
Organism: Ambrosia artemisiifolia; assembly: GCA_032199755.1. NCBI lineage: Eukaryota > Viridiplantae > Streptophyta > Magnoliopsida > Asterales > Asteraceae > Ambrosia > Ambrosia artemisiifolia. Next base: position 5,639,658 of record CM063519.1, read on the forward strand.
TTCCTACAGCAGTCACCATTTTTTCTTCAAACTAAAAAGCAATCAGTTAACCCAACCTAACTGCTAATTTCTAGATTAAGCACCTTCATTGAGTTACCCTCACTTTATTGGACCAATAAAATATTTAGTGGTAGCATACGGACTATACTTAAAAGTTAAAACAATCAATAAAAAGCAAACAGTTAACCTAACCACACCTCATGTAACCCTAATTACATCACTAAACAAGGTTTAATTTCCTTGCTAACATTTATTAAAATTAAATTACCAACACTACGTTCTCTCAAACATAGAATCGATGAGCAATTGAGCATAGATTTAAAATTAAATTGATAATAATAATATAGATTAAAATGATGAGAAGAACCTGTAGGGGATAGCGGAGGTTATTAATATGTAGGGAAAATAGAATAGAGAGTGTGGAGGTGAATAATAATATTGTGAGCGTCGCCGGTCATGGACTGAGAGATTGGTAAGTAAAGTGAAGGAAGAAGGAAGGAAGGATATATGTATGTGGTGAAGAGGTTAAGTGATCATGACCGTTAATATCTCTAACTATAATTTGCGTAACGCAATCCGTTAACCGGTGACTTGCACGTTAAAACTTAAAATTGTCCGGTTCGAGTTGGTTCGGATCACGTCTAAGTATAGGTTTTTTTTTAAGACCAACCAAGCATAATATCCTGACTACTTGAGGTAACCCATGGCCAAAGACACCCCATATGCCCGCGAACGCAGACAGCGCTGGGTAGCCGAAGGCACACGATAGTTCCACCAGCCAGGGAAAACCCGACCCCCACCCGCCCGAAGGCACGACAGTGAAAAATCGGTAAAACCTGGGTGGGATCAGATTCGAACATGAGACCTTTCAGTCCCAAGCACTAACCCTCACTTCCCATGCCACTCCACCACAAAGGTGGGGGCCACGCCTAAGTATAGTAGTTGTTTCAACCAGATATGATAATCACGAAAGTAACGATTTTGATGTCTACTATACTTTTTATGGTCATATGATAACAATTTTACATGCAATAGGGAGGAGGAAGGGGCACAAGCCTGTAGTTTAAAGTGCATTAATCACACACTGCCACGTCATTTTACACCTAAAATAACATAAAGTAGCTTAAACACCGAAAACGCTTAGCCTAAAGTAGCCTGAAACTAAGGATCCCACCACTTTACTATACCCACCAATCACACACACACACCCCATAAGATAGTCCCCACCCAAAAATCTTTTTCTTTATTCTTTCTTTCTTCGGCGAGCACATGCCAATCCACCTAGCCGATCCTCAAGGGGCAGTGTACCCGATTTGGCTACTAAGCCGATCAGGTGAAGCCAAGGGTGCCCCGTGGTGCCTAATAAGACTACATGAGCATGAGTTATATGAAATGCTTGAATGTCATTTGCTTATCATATAGCACGAAAATACATGTTTTAAGATACATGCATCTCATAGACTGATACTAAAAATAGACGGACAAAAAGACATTTTTCTTATTGTGCCCTGCTACATTACAATACCTCGCTCCTTATACATGAGCAGCTCTGGCTAAATATTTTATGTACCGTGAACGACACACTTTAATAATTTATACCCAAGTAAAAGTAGTTACATGACCAAATGTCGTGTATTTTATAACTATAGTTGCTAATTGTTCCGCATAATAATGAATGTATAACACCATGAAAATGTATATTTTTATGTTTCTCTCTCTTTACTAGTATATTTTAATTTTAACTAACTCTCAGTTCTACATATATGAGTTGAAGGCTTTTCTATATAAATCAGACTAGTTTCGTCCAATGTAACTTTGTTCTATTCAATCAGATTAAAACAACAATCACAATAACAACCTTACCTAGCACAATTCTACTCATAGTTGTAAAAGCTATTGTTAGAGCCTAAAGATAATGAGAAGTAGGCAAGCCTAGCGACTTAAGGGATAAAGATCCTAGCTCCAATGCCATATCCATACTGTAGATCCTTTTATATGGTTATCAAAAAGTCCAAAGTTGATCGGCTTTTTTGGAGTTAGGGCATTAACATCTTCTCCGCTATTTTCTACCTTATAATTTAACTATTTCTCTATCCTGTGTTTTTCTACAAATCATATATTTCATTAATACATGGGCAAAATTTTACATTAGGATGACATGTAGACGGGCAACAAGTTGCATGTTCACTGCAAATTTCACATTAGTGTTCTTTGGTAGGATAGGCTTGTTTAGGGAGCATTGCATTATTTAAGGATAAATGCTTGTTGTTGGAAAAATGGTAGTGAAAATGAGTTTTTCACTAATTTTGGACTTAAATAAATATATTTATATATGTGTTATATAAATAATTATTTGTGAGTTTGTGTACTATATTGTGAGAGCATCACAACGAATCAAACCACGTCCAAAATAGAGCTAAGATGAATGTGATATCGAAGCTTGAAAGTTGTAGGTTGGAACAACCAAAGATGAGAAAATGGATTAAGTTTTGTCCCACATTGGTGGGATGACAAAACATAAAGTGGTCTAGTACATGGCGAAAGACCAGGTAGCGTCCTGGTCTCCGCATTGACGTAAACCGTAACAACGAGTGACGCGCGTATGATATAGCGGTCCGCGGATGATGTGGCATTGTGCGCTCAGGTCTAGAAGTGCGCGCAAGACTGGACGATGTCCTGGTTAGCGCATGACCAGTCATAACAGTACTCCCACTTATCAGATGTTACAAACGATGTCATAAAAGAACATGACTACATGTTTGACCACTTAACTCCATTAATTGAAATTTAATCTTGTTAATTTCAAGATTCAATGTAGACGTCGGTTTCAACTTTTATGAATATAAAAGTGCTTTGTGTATATCTTAGAAAATGAGTTTTCTAGAGAATAAGGAAAATTCTCTACACACATAACCGATAGAAAATATTGATATATTCTCATCAAGATAGAGAGGAGTCCTCTCAATCATAAACAACTTTCTTTTTCCTAATTTTACGAACACAAGTTACATGGTGTAATCTCGGGCTCAAGACCATCTCCGGCAGTACGACTACTGTTCCGGTTGTTGTACCCTGGGAGACAGACCGTCTGAGAGGAGGCGCGGAATCTGTTTTAAGGGCCCCGTGTCTAACACGATCCTCAACCAAAACCGTCAACGACAAGTTTGTTCTTTCTTGCAGCGAATTGCTACACAAGATGGTTCGGTTGAAGCTTTTTCCTAAAGACATCGGCTTGAATCAAGATTTGGTACATGTATTTGTATTTATTTTCATTTACACTTTGTTTTGTAATCGGTATAGTACTATTGTATTTCCTACGAATAACGAGTGTATCGTTATTATAATTATTTTATTATTATTTTAATAAAATAGTGAACCCTATTTCCTACAATCTTAAAACAGACTTTCGTGTAGATTATCGATATAATCTAAAAACCTTCTTATTGAGGATTTTTTGGTTCACGAAAGTATAAAAATATTAATTGGGATTTTGTTAAAATCTAATAAATATTTTTTGGAAATATATAGTACAACAAGTCGGTTTAATGTGATGATTGGAGTACAATCTTTAAGCCGATATACCGTGTTTACGAAATGTAGTTTGATTCAAGTTTTCGGTTTCATGGGTTTTTTGTGTCGGGTTTAGATAATCCGAAGCATTAACAAATATTGACTTGTATTTAGACGTTTTAAATACTAATTTTCTAATGAGCGTATTAGAAAAGACGTAATATTTGTTAACCCTTGAAAAATATTTGCTAGAGGTTATTTCTAACTAGCGTGTTAGGGATTAATCTTAGTAAAATATTTCTAATGAGCGTATTAGAAAATATTTTGGCAACCCATATAGAAACGTTTGGTGAACGTTTTTCGATCTAACGAGCGTGTTAGAGATCATTATTTGGAGAAATAGTGATTGTTATCGAATGTGTTGAAACATATTTACTTCTAACGAGCGTGTTAGAAATGATTATTATTTTGTTTTTAAATAATAAGTTTCAAAACATTTATAATTTCTAACGAGCATGTTAGACATTACTATTATTCTAAAATAATAAGTTTTATAACCTTTATTTTCTTAACGAGCGAGTTGGAAAATATTATTTTCGTAAATAATAAGGTTAATTTAAAACATGCGTATTTTCTAACGAGCGTGTTAGAAAGTAATTATTTTAGTAAAATATAATTAGTTTCAAAATGTTGAGAACATTTAGATTTCTAATGGGCGTATTAGAAATTAGTTATGTAAACAACAAGTTTTGAAACATGTAGTTCTAACAAGCATGTTAGAAACGACGGCGTTGAAAGAATAACGTGTCAAAACATATCTAATGAGCGTATTAGAAATGGTTATTTACAAAATCATAAGTTATTTTAAACTTATTTTTTTTCTAACGAGCGTGTTAGAAATTGATGTTTTTGTAAAAACGAACAAGCTAGATGTTTAATTTTCTAACGAACGTGTTAGAAACGGCTTATTATATTTATATATGAGCCAATAAAATCTTAAACGGTCTTGTAATCGTTTATTTCTAACGGGCGTGTTAGAAATGGTTGTATATATATAAACCAATAAGTTTTGAAACGATTTTGGTAATCGTTTATTTCTAACGGATGTGTTAGAAACGGTTTATTTATATAACCAAAACACCGTATAACGATAAGTGTTATCGTTTGTATTCTAACAAGTATGTTAGAAATGGTTAGTTATTGAAACCAAATATTTTTAATATTTGGTACACGTATAATTTCTAATGAGCGAATTAGAAAAGATTTATCATGAAATCCATATACTTTAACGATTTATAATCGTTTATTTTCTAACGAGCGAGTTAGAATCGGGTTAACTATGATAAAATAATTAAGATGATTTGTAATCGTTTTATTGTCTAACGAGCGAGTTAGATGTAGTTTTAAATAATAAAACTATTTTGAGTTTATGATCTTGATTTGTAATCAAAGCATAAACAAATATAGTTTAATTTTTAAAACAGATGCAAAAACAAGAAATGTTTTGAACGAATAAAACATGATTTTGCAATTGGTTCGATACTCGTATGAGAAGTATCATGTCTTGAACCATATAATAGCCTTGAGAGACTATTTAAAGGAAAAACAATCCGATGTTGTTTTGACATATTTGCTTGTTCGACTACTTATGAGTAGTTAATTATAAACAACTTTGGTGTTTTGAACAATGTATTGAGGGAGTACCTCAAAACATGCCACAAGACGATATAAGTGCGATTATTTCGTCACACGATAAAGTGTTGAAGAGAATAACACTTTGAGATTTGATGTTTATATATTCTTATGAATCCGTTAAAATACTTTTTAAATTTTTTGGATTATCGTTTATTTTTTTTTATAATCAAGTGATTTAAAATATAATAAACGATAAATATAAAAAAGAAATTTAACGATGGTATTTTTTTCCGACGATTTACATTCGACGAATTCAATAAGGATTTTTTTTTTAACGGGTTGTGCAAGGATTGTCTTGCAAGAACACAATGAGCGGGTTGTGATCATGACTTATGCAATAAGTCACATACCAAACATCAAACGTACAACATGATGAGTGAATCATGACGAACGTGGCAAGCGTATTGAGATTAAATACACGAAAACGAGGTATGTCATCTAATGTTGAGAGCTTCAACATGGAAATACACACCTGTGAATTTTTCGATGACTATAACATATGAAAGAAATATATGTTAATATTGTGAATTCTTTAATAAAGTTGCTAAATTTATTGTAAGACATTTGCAATAGTGATGGATATGTAGATGTTTCTACAACCATCAATGTTGTTTGACCTATGTGGAGGATTTGTCCTTAGTTTTTGGAGAGTTCCCCAATACATGGTTTTAACAAAATAACATGGAAATGTATATATCACTTTAGGTGCATATGTGAATGCTATGTCATTGAGTGTCAATCTAATTGACTTTATCTCAAAACTTTAGTGATTTTATACTAAGTATTGTTCATCTTATTGATGATGAACATATTCATCAAAGTGACTTATATTAAGACTTATGTTTAAGTTCTTAAGAGTCAATGGTGAAGCCTTGGAGATTAAAGGCAAATGAATTTTTTTTATCCTAATGGATGAAATTAACTATGGTTTTGAGACATTTCGAGAACCCGATAGTTTGGAATGATAAAACAAGTTCTAATTATTGTGTCTAACTAAGACGTGAATGTTTGAAAGAGATAGTGGGTTATCTCTTAAGGCTGTGAAGAATCAGAATGATGCATCTTCTGTTCACATGCTAGAGTATTGGAGTCTAAAGCATGCTAGACTAATACTTGTTAATGAAACATTCAAAGTGCAAGCAATGTGGGGGGAAGAGCCATTTAAGAAACAACCCATAGGGGACGTAAAAATGGTATTGAGAAGTCTCTCAAACTTCATACGAAAGGGAGAACCTTTCATCACCCCCATTGGATTTTATCCAATAACACTTAAATGTGGGGGTGGCTTGCATTTGAAAATGGAGTGAGTCAATCGAGTTGATTGGACTCAAATGCCAATTGATAAGATCCAAAGCCTAGCTAACTTTGAATCACATCACCAAAGGCATAGAAACGTGTTTAGCCATGAATTGAGTTTCACGTCATTCTAAAGACGAAAAGGAAGGTTCAAAGGGTAACACCTACCTATCCTGCTACCATAACCAGATCTATGTTTAGATCACATGGTATAAGCCTTACGAATTGACAAAATGGCTAAATTGACCAGCGAGTCAAGAACACGTTAGAACAACTTATCTCGATTGAAAATGGATCCAACAACCTGATGGTTGATTAGAGATGAAGTTGTATGGAATGAGACTAAAGCCCATGGAAAAAGGGACATGAGGGAAACCTAATCTAGTTGACTGGAGATCCCAAGATCTAGATTCAATAGGAAAACTTAATCATGAACCGAAAGGTAGTCACTGTGGGGGCATAGCTAAGATATATGTTTATATATAAGCTAGTATATATGGTATATACATATCCCCCTAAACTACAAAAGGGTGTTTAAATACGTCCTAGTCCATTCCTATAAATCCAGTGACATTGTTGAGAGGTTAAGCATAACATATGGTTTAATGATTAGTGTAGATCATTACACACCATAATGCTTTTAATGGTTTAAAATCACCTATGTTGGAGAGAAGTGTGGTCGCTTCGAATGAAATTGTGGGCACAATTTCTAGAGCTCCCGCAGAACCAGGAAAGTGTTCCATGACCATTATTGGACACGATAATGAGGGGATGGCCAGGCTAGGGGGAGTCTTGTGTGAACGTATATTGTCGTTTACACAAACAGCCGTCAATTCAAAGACATCAAGTTCATATTGACAGCTAGTAAGCTAAGTATGCTTCACAAGGGAAGGTTCAAAGGGTTACACCTACCTATCCTATGCAAGACTCAACCGTCGAGGTTACATCGGTAATTTGTGTGTTTTTTCGATCTCCATTCATGTGGGGGATTGTTGGAAAAATGGTAGTGAAAATGAGTTTTTCACTAATTTTGGACTTAAATAAATATATTTATATATGTGTTATATAAATAATTATTTGTGAGTTTGTGTACTATATTGTGAGAGCATCACAACGAATCAAACCACGTCCAAAATAGAGCTAAGATGAATGTGATATCGAAGCTTGAAAGTTGTAGGTTGGAACAACCAAAGATGAGAAAATGGATTAAGTTTTGTCCCACATTGGTGGGATGACAAAACATAAAGTGGTCTAGTACATGGCGAAAGACCAGGTAGCGTCCTGGTCTCCGCATTGACGTAAACCGTAACAACGAGTGACGCGCGTATGATATAGCGGTCCGCGGATGATGTGGCATTGTGCGCTCGGGTCTAGAAGTGCGCGCAAGACTGGACGATGTCCTGGTTAGCGCATGACCAGTCATAACAGTACTCCCACTTATCAGATGTTACAAACGATGTCATAAAAGAACATGACTACATGTTTGACCACTTAACTCCATTAATTGAAATTTAATCTTGTTAATTTCAAGATTCAATGTAGACGTCGGTTTCAACTTTTATGAATATAAAAGTGCTTTGTGTATATCTTAGAAAATGAGTTTTCTAGAGAATAAGGAAAATTCTCTACACACATAACCGATAGAAAATATTGATATATTCTCATCAAGATAGAGAGGAGTCCTCTCAATCATAAACAACTTTCTTTTTCCTAATTTTACGAACACAAGTTACATGGTGTAATCTCGGGCTCAAGACCATCTCCGGCAGTACGACTACTGTTCCGGTTGTTGTACCCTGGGAGACAGACCGTCTGAGAAGAGGCGCGGAATCTGTTTTAAGGGCCCCGTGTCTAACACGATCCTCAACCAAAACCGTCAACGACAAGTTTGTTCTTTCTTGCAGCGGAGTGCTACACAAGATGGTTCGGTTGAAGCTTTTTCCTAAAGACATCGGCTTGAATCAAGATTCGGTACATGTATTTGTATTTATTTTCATTTACACTTTGTTTTGTAATCGGTATAGTACTATTGTATTTCCTACGAATAACGAGTGTATCGTTATTATAATTATTTTATTATTATTTTAATAAAATAGTGAACCCTATTTCCTACACTTGTTTTTCTTGTCTGATGTTATTTGTAGCTACTATATTATACCTATCATCATATGTTAGTGATAGTTTACAACTTCCATTCATTATTGGTATTATTGTATGGTTACTTGTTACTATTTTTATAACTATGTTTTAGCTAAAAAATGTTTCCCAAGGAGATGGATTGTTGTTTACTTTTGATTATTTCAACATAAAAGTGAATAATTATAACTACAATATGAAGAAAAAACAATTTGTTTAAAAACAATTTGTTATTGTCACATTACTATGATTCAGAAAGACATAAATCATAATCTATATATATTAATAAACCAAAAAACTAATTCTTACATTACACGTAAAGAGGTTATCATCCCCATTTGAGTATGTCACGTGACACTATGCATTAAAAAAATTTAAAACAAAACCCTACCTACCTCTATTTCTTTTTCATATCATCTATTTCTTACAAAACCGTACCTTGCTCTCCATCTCAGATCTACCTCACATCCATGTCTCTCTTTCTTCTTTGCAACCAAACCCTACTGCTCTGTATCACCATCTTTGACCACCACACCATCACCGTACACCATATGAACAACAACCCACCACCATCGCACCAGACCCCATTCGTCATTACAATTACAGGCGGCGACGGTTTCAGAGGTGGCCGGAATGGAGGTGGCCGATTCGATGGCGGCGGCCGGTTCGGTGGTGATCGGTTCAACGAATCCCAAACCTCTAGACCGTACTATGACCATTCTCTCTTCAAACCTAACAAATTACAGATGCTTGGAGGAGACACACCGCTATCAAGTTATGAACCTTATGTAGCAGCTAAGTGTGCAGCTGAAGGGCTCCGGTCCTGAGCTGAGAGAGTATGTTTATTTTACTTAAACCTCACCTTTAATACCCCCATGGACTAAAATAGAAGTTACTTCTTCGAAATATAAGTGTGAAATCGTTGAAACACACGTCCGGTGTGGCGTGTTAATGGGAAGAACGTAAACGTAAAAGAAGAATAATTAAGCCGATTTGGGACCCGCACGTTGCGAAGAATCTATTAAGTGTGAAAAAATAGACGTAAAACACTGAACCACACACGCACGTTGCATCGTGTATGGAAATTTATAAAATTTCATGAAAGATAAAATCAATGTGTGTTACAAAATTAAATGCAAAATTTTAATTAGTAAAATAAAGCAAAGAAGTTATAAAGTAGCTAATAATATAAACAAAGACAATAATAAAATATAATCTACACCTTCTTAGCCCTCAACCAAATTTTAATTAAAAAACTCATCTACGTTAGGGTCATTCTCTTTCCCTCCCTTTTTGTTCTTATAACTTATTCAACAAATAAATTTTAGTTTAGTTCAATTTGGTGTAACTACCGAATGAAGCCTATATACTAATAAATAGTTTATTTGTAAGTTACGTCAAAAGTTTGTTCATATTAAAAAGAGTGAATTGCCAAATCCGTCCCTGAGGTTTGGCCAATATTGCTAGATCCATCCATTTTGAGAATTTTCGACTTCTGAGCCACTGAACTTTACACTTCTGTGCCAAATCCGTCCAAATCACAAACCCAGTTAAAAATTTCTGTTAACTCGAGGGTATTATAGTCATTTCACCTACAAAACTTGTTTTCTTATTTCTAAAAGAATTGTGGGTGTGGGAATCGAACCAGGGTGCAAACCCGGTTCAAACATTAACAACAACAACTTCCACCACTGGGCTACGCCCTTGTTTGTATTTACAACAGAAAACATAACACTTACCCAGTTCCTGCTAAGTTTTTGAGACCGGAAGTAAATATACGACCTTATCGAGCTCGTGGATCTAATTGTTCTCGCGTAGTGAAACTAGCTCCGGACTTGCCACCTGTCAATCTTCCACCTACTGTTCGTATAATGTCACAGTCGTCATTTTCAAAATACCAAGATGAAGCTTTTAGTAAGGTGAGACAAAATGTTGTTACAAGTCAACCACGAACGGGTCAACAAGATGAGAGAAATTCAGTAAGATGTAATGCAGTTGAAAAGGGTGATTCAGATCTCCAATTGCATCCTTTATTGTTTCAAGGTCACGATGATGCGAGTTTACCATATTACCCTTTGAACGGAACTGCCGGTTCTTCTAGCTCCTTTGACTTCTTTCCCAATAATTCTCCACAGTTAAATCTTAACCTCTTCCGTTATTCCGATCAAGCAAAACATACCCTAAATTTCTTCAACAACTCGCTGAAATCTAACGAGTTAAGTTCACCGTTGACTGCTGTTGACTTCCATCCGCTTCTGCAAAGAAGTGATGATGGAAATGGCCAGTCCAGTGCTACACCTATAGAGTTATCAACACCCAATCCAACGGCTATAAACGTTGTACCACGTAGCCCTAACGAACTGGGTAAGTGTTATGTTTTCTGTTGTAAATACAAACAAGGGCGTAGCCCAGTGGTGGAAGTTGTTGTTGTTAATGTTTGAACCGGGTTTGCACCCTGGTTCGATTCCCACACCCACAATTCTTTTAGAAATAAGAAAACAAGTTTTGTAGGTGAAATGACTATAATACCCTCGAGTTAACAGAAATTTTTAACTGGGTTTGTGATTTGGACGGATTTGGCACAGAAGTGTAAAGTTCAGTGGCTCAGAAGTCGAAAATTCTCAAAATGGATGGATCTAGCAATATTGGCCAAACCCCAGGGACGGATTTGGCAATTCACTCTATTAAAAAAAGTGTGTAAAATTTGTGTGAGGAAAAAAAAGAGAGAAGAAGAGAAAGTTAGTTACATTAGTGGGACCACAGTTTAAGAGAAAGTTAGTTACATTAGTGGGACCACAGTTTAATAGTATATATATACACTCCTCTCGGCCCTCTTTGAGCAAACTAAAATGACAGAATCAATGGAGAATCTCGTTAATAATTAGCCTTCTAGTTGCCTCACTAAGAAATGATCCCTACACCAAAACACATTTTTTTTTTGGAAGGCAACTTAAAAAACACCAAAAACGAAACGGGATCTCCAAGATAGAGACCCCTACAACCAAAACCATTACATTACATCAAAATCAAAAGACTGCCAATCCTCCCATCCCATAGCACCCTCTTTATTTCTACTACAAAACCAAACATAACCTATAGCCTTAATGTCCGCAACCACCTTAGACACCATCAAGTTAACGTCTTGAAAAACTTTTTCGTTTCTAGCCTTCCAAATACGCCAACAAGAAATGATCATCAAACCATAAATAACCTTCTTCTTCCTAACCGGCCACGAATGTTCCTGCAAAATATCATGTCTCGAAAAGAAAAATAAAGGAGGCAACTTCAACCAACTCGACACACCATACCAAATGCCCATCGCCATAATGCAACCGGTGAATAGGTGATCTACCGTCTCTTCTTGATCCCCACAAAAGATGCACGAGAGATTACCACAATCAATGTTCCGTCTTTGTAGAGCTTTCTTTGTTGGAAGTCTATCAAGAAGCATTCTCCACATAAACACATTACACTTAATTGGAACCCACTTACACCAAAACACATGTTCATAAGGATTGCACTGGCGATGGCAGCCATCCATCACCAGTGACTGTCTTATCGTTAACCCAAGGCCGATACTCCCCGGCAGTGGCGTAGGACTACAGATCGTTCTGAACACAGCGATTGCTGGCATGGTGGTAGAATAAATATAACTTATGTTTATTATATTTATTTGTGGCCATCATTATAATTTATATTAATTGATCAATTATTGTAATATCCCTGAGTAAATAATATGTAATTCTTTGATAGACGGAATTACCCTTACTAACATTATTAGAGTGTCCACTTGGTGTATGTATATATAAATAGAGAGCTAATAAAGAGATTAGGGTTGACACAACATAACACCATACGACCTACGAAATCACCCCTCTCATCTCCCCCCCCCCCTCTCTCTTAATCGTGTTCATAACTCAAGAACACATAACTCCATCATAACGATACACCCTAAAGGGAACCCGACAATACTGACAAAGTGTCGTCTTCCATCTCCCTCGCGGTTACTAGATTCACTGGCTAATCAGGTATTTATTTGTTATTATCATGTTTTCAATTACTTACAATCATAACTAATCAACACATAGTTCATTGCCATGAATTTCCTAATAACGTAGCTGAAATGCAGAATCCAGAGGCCATTCCACATGAAGTTGCAGACAATATTCAACATCCCATGCTCACAGAGGAAAATCTGGTTAAACATTCGGAAGCTATTGCAAATGTACACCCCAACGGGAATCGTCCTCACGTTCCCGCCGGTTTTAACATCCCTAGTAATCCGGTCCATCCAAACAGGAACCGGCTTCATGTTCCCGCTAATTCTAACATCCCTAGGTTCCATGTTCCAATGCATGGTCACCGTGACGTTAATGCAAATATAGATGTTGATCGTATCAATGTAGATGAGAATGAGATCGAGCAAGTTGTTGCCGGTGGAGAGCAGGACGTTTCGACCATTGAAGAATATGACGTCACACATCATTCTCAAGCGTCTTCAGCCGTGGCAGCACGTTCTTTTATTGACGAAAACACCATGGAAGACCTTGATAGAGCTATTCGAGCTATGAGAAGTGACGGTAACGTCAACGATGAAGAAGGAAGTAACGGAGGCACTGGATAAATGTAGTTAGTTAGTGACGTTGTTAATGATGTTACTGTAAAAATGAATCTGGAAATAAACACTATTACGAGCCTATAGTTTTTTTAATCTATAAACTTATGATAAAGTAGTTATAAAAAATATTTACACTAGTTATGTACCATAAAACTTGCTGAAGTTGAATGGAACTCTTTACTCGTGTGAGTTGAAACTACTATTGTTACTCTTAAAACTCTTTTGAAAGTTAACTTAAAATGGGTCCAAATGGGTTATCCTTATTCATTTGCCATGAAAACTGTGTTGGCACCATCACTCGTCAGCACCACCACCACTGCCCCCATCTCCGTCACCTTTGCAGCCGCCTCCACTATCGTTGACCCCACAACCACCCGCCATCGTCACCCGGACACCATCTCCTCCCCGACATCACCACCTACACCGCCACCTTCGCCATCTCTAACGGCTCGCCGTCGCCGCTACCTGTCGCCACAAGCCATCTCTAACTCGAGTTCATTTTAATCAAAACCCGTTTGAACTTGAACCAGATTGATACTTCTTATAAATTGACCATTTTAACCCAATAAAATTCTCATTTTTTTTATTTTTATATTTTATACAATGGTGCACTTTTATTCTAATCATCAAAATGGACCAGCACAACAAGTTGCTATGATGAACCCATATTATAGCAAGTTTTACCTCAATATTATATTACATCACCATTTCAAAACTAACCCATTCCTCCGTGTTGGATTTAGACACTTTACTCTATATATTATCCATTCAAAGCTTACTATCTTGATTTTTCGGTAACTTTGTTTACACTACAGAAACATTTCTACCTTTAAATTGTTTCCCGTTTCTCACATTCCAAATAATCCATAGGTTAAGCAAGTAAACCGCATGAATTATCCTCCTCTGATACATTCAACCCTTGCACATTTTGCAGCAAATTAGTCACTGATTCATGTATGTTCCCAGCTGGTATTTTAATCCAGCCAAAAACTTGGTGCCATACTTCCTTTACGACTGCACAACTGATCAACACATGGCTTGCACCCTCTTCCTCCGATCCCACACGAGGCTCACATGTTTGATTGAAGCATCATGCCCCCACTTATCAATGCTGTCGCCATAGGTATTTTCCTGTCCACCGCTTGCCATGCAAACATATTAACTTTTGGTGTAGCTATCTTGTTCGACAAAAACACGCTTGCTGGCATGTTTAAATCTAATTGCTTTGTTATTTCCTGTGTCACCAACTTTACCGACAATTCATCTTCGTTCTTCCAGGATCACTTAACGCAATTACCGGACAATGATTGTTGATTTAGTAGGTTGTTTAGATCCTCCATCTCTTTCTTTTCTTCAATACTATCCGGTGCTCTAGGTACCCACACCCAGTCCCATAAAATCCCACTATCATTTCAACAAAAGAGCTAAATTTAACTCTCGTATCCCCCTACTCCGGGTCCCCAATTTTTTTCGAAGCTTCAATTATTTTCCATTTTACCCACTTAATTTTATGGTTTAAACTGATACCTCCCCACAAAAACTTCCTCCTAATTCCTTCCAATGTTTTTATTACGACTATTGAGGCCTTATAATGAAAAGAAATAAAGGGGTAAACTACCAAGTACCAATTTTACCAAAGTCACCCTTCCGTCAAAAGATAATAATTTTGCCTTCCAATTTGACAATCTTCTACAAAATGTGCCCAACATTTCTTTCCAACTTGCGACCCTATTCATGTTCGCTCCCACTTTTGAATATACCGTTCATGAATTCAATTTCTAAAAGTTATAGTAGTATTCTTCATAGCTGCATTAGATCCGCAAAGATAAAATTATTTTTATTGTGTCATTGTTGTAGCAGACCACAGTAAACCTAGTTTTTTGGTTGATTGAAATGAACTATTTAATTGGTCGTTATTTAAATACCGGAATGAAAAATATTAGTATGTCATATTCTAACCTTCATACAAGACAACAGGGCCGTCCATGAGAATTCAGGTGCCCGGGCCGAGCCGCGGATTATGTGCCTCTTAACCTTAGGTCTTAACGAAGTAAATAACGTAAAATATTTTTTAAAACGACGATTAAAGTAATGTCAAATTGAAAAATCAATTCTTCAAAGTTTATTTTTCCAACAATACGTTTTCGATAGCTATCATCGTCAATCTGCAAAGGTTTTTTAACTTAAGTTGGCTAAGGTTTCATGAGTATAGGCTAATGAACAAATGGTTAAGTTAACTTTGTGCTAATAGCCTAACAGGCTTGAGTTTTAGACTTTGGAGTTATAATGAGCATATTACAAACTAACAATTTTTCCTCACTTTTTTAAGGTTCCACATTTAACCCATCCCTATACATTAACAAATGAAGATTGTTTTTTTTGACGGGAGCACAAATCAAGTAAATTAACAAACTGAAAATTAATAAAAATGTGGAAATTCTGGTAAAAGCATTTGAAAAATAAATTATTGTCTACTACACTTTACACTTTGTACTATATCTTAAAACTAAATTAAATCACTTGAAAATTAGTTGTGTACTACCGAGAAAATTACATTGACCAACTATTTAGACTTTTATTGGATTTTACTTGACTACCCTTCATCTTCTTCACACCTCTTTAACATCACTTGCAGGTTCTTAACAGTCACACAAATCGAAAGTATTTTTAGTGAACACAGTCCCGCCATACTTAATGTGCCCCTCTAGAAATTGGGCTCGGACCGGGAGTCCTCTCCTCACTCTCTCATAACCGGCCCTGCAAGGCAAGATATGAATACAGAAAATATTAGTTGATAAACTATTAATAGTATGTTATGGTGTTCTTACAGGCTCATTAGGACCTTACAAATATACTAAATCTTTTAGTAAACTCAGAAATATGTTCTAATATGGCGTGAATGGCATATTTAAATGAGAAAAAAAGGCTAGATGTATTTCAGTACTTCTCTAATGGCTATTGCAAATTGATTTTGGCCTAAATTGGATGTCAAACTTGCTACAGACGATAATAGAGTTTAAATTCAACTAACATGCTGATGATGATACAATATTGCAGAAAAAAGCATGCAAATCTTTACAATTGTAGACACGACACTTAAAGATAGTATAACATATACAAAGCATTTGCATATCACAAGAGATAGTATAACATATACAAAGCATTTGCATATCACAAGAAATCAAGAATCATAGTGGTACCTAAATGGTTTTGGACTAATGTCATATGTCTGTAGTTTGGATGGATGCTGAAGATCCAAAAACTAGTCAAATCTGTAATTGGTAAGTGAATAGGGTTAAATAGGTCATATTTCGCCTTCACATAGAGCCATTTGATAACCCTAAAGCTCTGATACCACTTGATGCATTTTAATGCGTGCAATCAAATGACTGAAATAACTTAAATCACAATTTTTTTTTATCAGTTTTTTTTCTAAACGGGGATGGCGTGGGAAAGAGAAGCTTCGAATTAATTTTTTAGTTTTTGACTTAAATTTTGAGTTATAATTTTTTATTAAATTTAAGCAGAGAGTTATCGAATTATCTCCCTAACTATGAGTTTTCAATTCTTCTGATAATCAAAGTAACTTTAGATGACACCTAGGGCTGTAAACAAACCAAACGTTCGGCGAACAGTTCACAAACTGTTCGGCGGGAAGTTTGTTTGTGTTTGTTCGTTTAATAAATGAACGAACACAAACAAAAATTTCGTTCGTTTAACTAAACAAACGAACATATTCATGAACGTTCGGTAAAGTGTTCGTGTATGTTTGTTTTTGTTCGACAGTTCATTAGGGTTTTTAATTTTTTTTATTTAATTTAAGTATTTCAAATTTCCCAGTGGTAGATTATTTATCATATATTAGTGTATCACATGTTAATAATACTTTAACTATTTTGATTAACTGTTATTTTTGGTGGATTAAACGAGGATTTCAAGTTTTATATGATACCTCTGTGTTTTTATAAGACATTATGTGATCAAGATTATGTCACGTATATTTGGGTAATAGGATTAACATATTCTGGGCGGACAATGTTAGCGATGAAAAATGCGAATTTTCAGAATTTAATGTGTTAGTTTGTGCTCGATTTTGTTCAATAATGCATATTTGTGTTCGTTTACATTCATTTGTGTTTGTTTGTGTTCGTTTTTTGTTCGACACCTAAATTTAGCAAATAAATACAAATGGACTTGAACAAAAATCTCGTTCGGTAAGCGTTTATGAACAGTCCATAAACACGTTATTTTCTTAACAAACGAACACGAAAAAAAAGTCTTGTTCGGTAAGTCTTTGTGAACACGTTAATTCCTTAACAAACGAACACGAACAAGGCCTTGTTTGTGTTCGTTTATAGCCTAATGACACCAAACAAACATACCTAAAAACCGTTTAGAGGGTGTTTGGGATTGAGTTTGGAAATGCAGAAGTGTTTTTGATCAAAAGTGTTTATTGGCTTATGACTTTTTGAAAAGGAGTTTTAAGAAAAAGTGTTTGGATTAGCTTTTAGGATGAGAAACGTCAAAAAGTCAATAGATTGTTATTTTTTTAAGTGTTTCGCTTAACTTATTGTGAATATTGGTTGTATGGGTGGTAGATTTGTAATTTTTTTTCCAAAAGTCAAAAGCTAAAAGCCAAAAGCCAGGATTCTAACTGTTGGGACAAAGAGGATTGAAGAAACCACCTTTTGATAACCTTAGTCCAAATCATATTCTGCTTAAGTATAGAAGAAACTGCTGAAGAAGAAATCAGAAGTACTGAAGAAGAAGAAAAGAGCAAAGTGCTGAAGAGTTAAGCATCAGAAGTTCTGAAGTCTAAACCAGACATTTCACTGAAGAACTACTGAAGACAAACTACTCATCAGTAGTTTGTCACTCATCAGTACTTTCATATCAGAAGCTTCTAACCGACTCAGACTTCAGTAGTTTAGTATTATATTGTTTTGTTAAAGTCTTGATTCAAGTTTCGATGTAAAGCCTGTTGTAAACATTATCCTAAGTATAATATCTTAGCTAAATATCTTAGATTACTTAGTGCAACAGTCTTGTATGTTTGTCTATAAATAGATGAGCTTGTTCATCTATTTTAGATATGTGATTTACTTTGAATTAATTGAAAAACCTTCGAGGTTTTTAAACTTATAATCCATTTCACATCTGAGAATCATAACTTGCATTTACTGCTTTATACTTGAACTGTTTATTGATTCTCATTAACTGCTCAGTCAAGGGGGAGTAATAACTCCTGTTTAAAGTGATATTTTAACCTTAGAACATTTACTATTCCGCTGTGCAATAACTCTTATATAAATCTGCAAACACATAAGTGTACTGTAAAGAGGCCACTGATCCAACACTAACTTTTCAAAAACAACTTTTCCACCCTTAAAAGCTAAAAGTCAAAAGTCAAAACAGAAGGTGCTTTTGGGTTACACAAACAGCTTATTAACTTATTGGCTTTTCCCAAACCCCCTTTTGAAACTCAATCCCAAACACCCTGTTAATCCCTCCAATCCCCTTTTGCAGCGTTTGTTTCATATCCGATATCGGCGCATCACCTCACCACCACCACCACTCTCATTCAACAACTTATTATTATTATTCGAGCAACTCACTAACCTCAGTCTCTCTCTCTCTCTCTCTCTCTCTCTCTCTCTCTCTCTCTCTCTTTATATATACACACACATATATATAACCACCTAATTCACAGCCCAAATGTTATATTATTCGTTTTATTATTATTATTATCACCCGTAAAAAAAATAATAAACCCTAGCTCTGCAACAACAAATTAACATGATTAATGGTTGAAACCAACATGATTCATCATCATCAACATCATCAACCACAAAAACAACAAACAACAACTAACAGCAACAACATGCAGCAGAAACAGCAACTGCCGAGTCAATTCGTGACACCGATTTCTGCTGCTCATCCTACAGGAGAGCCAGCAGTTATCATGCCGACGTCATCACCTTTAGGGAGAGTTAGGTTATCTGACCTGGTTGGTTATGATGGAGTGCAGACGGATTGTTATTTGAGAGCGGTGGAGAATTTATCTGGTTCGCTTACGCGGTACAACGCGGTGGTGATTGAGTTAGGGGATGAGGATAGGGTGTTGATGAGGTGTGGATTGGAATCAGCCAGGATGTATTTTAGGACTAGGGGTCAGAATTGTGGTAGTAATGGGTTTTATAAGTATAGGGCAGGAAGGTAACATTTGTTTTTATCCGTTTTAGTAGTTTATTTCGTTCGAGTGGATTTTCTGAATTAGGAATATTGTTATTGTTATTGTTATCTAATGGCTTCTGATGTTAATTGCATTAAAGGGTCAATGCGCATTAATGAATATGTTTTTATGTAAGAGCTCTGTCTTATGAATGTATGATAATGGCTAAAGGACATGACTGTATTTATGAAAGAGCTCTGTCTTGGTGCTGATTATTATCGTTACAATATTACATGCCTGTTTTTAGTAATGATTATGTAGTCAAGTAGCTTAGATGTTGGGATCGCGTGTTTTGAGCTGGCCAGGGTAGTTACATGCTCACAGTTACTTGGCTTATGAGCTTGTTAGGTCGTTACTTATTTCTAGTTATACTATTGCCATTGTTGTTTTAAAGAGGTAATGGAGTACTGCTCTGGTATTTGAGCGTTAATTCTGTTGTAGCTATACGATATGCGTTCATTTATTTCTGTTTTGCAAGTTCTTGATAATTGTTTAGTCACGGTGGTAAGGGGAACTCGAAAGGTGTTTTCATGATGTTACAAGATATCCTTGGAACATAAAGATTAGAGTATACTGTATATGAATTGTGGAGTATGATACCATCATGAAAGACCCTACTTAATAGGATACATAGATAATGACATAAATTGGGTTTTTATCTAATTAACATACACCTAGATGTGAGAAAAATGCCTGCAAAGTGCAAATTATTGAAGTTGTTTATGGATTTTGACAGAGTGCAGGTACTACTTTCAATGTTGTACAACTGATTGTTTATGGTATATGTGCACTTTTTTTGTCATTAATACTGTCGAACTAACTTTGTTTCTGTTTTATGCTAGTTGTACACTGTTATTTTATTTACTAGTTCAACTGTGCGTGTGGCATATTTGGATGTTATAATAACTGTCATGTGGCAGGGCTTTAGAAGATACGGATTCATCTCCACCATGTATGGCAGATGTTTTCAGATGCATGGGAAAGGTTGCTCGTGCTGCTTTAAATGCAATTGCTAGGCACCTTCGTTTAAGAAGCGAGTAACTATTTTTTCAATTGCGCTTAAATCTCTCCTCGTTTTTCTTTAACTATCTTTTAGTGTCCTTATGGTTCACTAATATATGTTTAAATTTGCCCTAAATTTCAGTGCTTTTAACCATTTACTTGACGACAACCCATTACCTGCTAATGAGGCATCTTCATCAGTACTTGTTGCATCGTACTTGCACATGCCATTTCAAAAGGGAAAAGGTGCCATTGGTGGTGGGAACATAACAACAAATAATGAAAGTGAAAAGGGATTATTAACATTGATTAGTTCGGATACAGCTGGTGTTCAGGTAAATTTTCATCAAACAATTTCAATTGTTAGTTTCCAAGTTTAACTCTTGTATGGTCTTGTAAAGTTTCTATTTGTGGTAGACTGTGTGTTGACTTTTGTATCTTTCGTAAGATTAACGTGTTGGATTATGATCCCTTATGCTACATGTGTAAGGTGCCAATTTCAATGATGTTTATCTTATGCGGGTCAAATTAAATTTATTAGCTAAAAGAGGAACAAATCAAATGGTTCTAAGTTCAAACGGGCTTAAAGTCGCCTAACAAACATATACAAACTCTTTAACCGTTTGTATTAAATGATTAAGTTTTGTTATTGTAACAATATTTTTTTGTAATCATAATTAATATTTTATTTTAGAAAGTAGGCAAAATTTTGTTTCAGCCGATTCTAAAATTGATCCGTTTCATTCTGAACCAGGCATGACCGTTAGCCAACACATCCATTTTGCCACATTAACCTGACCTGTCTCGTTTCGGCCCATACAATAAATGAACTGTTTTGTTCTTTGAATCATTTCTGTAGTTGTTTTGTTTCTTTCCTTAGGTTCGTGATCCCAATGGTCGTTGGTACCTAGCAGATTACGGTTCTGCTCCTGGGGATCTTTTATTATTAACAGGGAAGGCACTCAGTCATGCCACTGCAGGCCTTCGCCCAGCTGCTTCATATAGAGCTGCAACCGATTATACTTCCACAACTGCTAATGCTGGAAGGTATATCAAATTTATATAATTTTAATATGGTTTTATTTATTTAGAATGTTATTTAAATCTTTTGAATTACTTATATTTTATAGGTCGTCATTAGCATTTAGGCTCATGCCACAAAGTAATGCCATATTAGACTGTTCCCCGATTAGATCAGCTGGCCATGTGATCCCTCAAAGCTATGTACCAATTTCTGTAAGCCAGTTTATGGATGATCTTTCTGCTGATGAGGATGTAACGTGTAACGGCTCTGATAATACTTTTGTAAGACAGTTTTATTATCTAAATGAACTAATTTGTTGACTCTTCCACCCATTTGCCAATTTCTTAAATCCTAGTTTTATAAGTTATAACAGATCAGCAATTTTTTATTAGTAAAATTTATGTGATTATTGAGCTGTTAAAAGTAGAAGTCTCACAGTGAGTTCTGAATTGCAGACGGGGTGGAAAAATTCTAGTAAAGAACCATCGTTAAGAAGTGTTCTCTCCGATTCTTTGTCGTAAGTTCATTTTTCAATTTTTGCTTTTTTATAGTAATTATCATTTAAAGAAAATCTTATAGTGCACCTGCTTGCTTCTCGAACTCTGTAATAACCAGGGGTTGGGCTATTTTAAGTTGTGTAATTTCATTCGTTCTTGTAATATGCAGACGATCAACTGATGTTAATGTTATAACAAATGCTCATAACAACTATTTTCTTATAACATATAAAAGATTCTAATGCAATCTTGTATTTTATTTAGTGGTGCATTTCTTGAAGATGCTATGTTTGCTCCATGTGGGCATTCATTTGGTGGCATGATGCTCAAGAGGGCCATAGACGCGGTAGGTGAAACGATACTTATTTGTATATGTGACACTAACCTTTACAGAACATGGATTATGATTTCATGCATGAAAAAATATCTGCATTTGAAACTAATAGCTTCTATTCCAAGATTAAGATAAGTGAAGAGTGCATTACTGAATATAGGAGGTGTTTTGGAGTGATTAAAACTAATAGAAGAAAATAAATGTGATAATCCAAACAACTACTTTCCAAAAAGTTTTTTTTTTTTACTAAAGCACAATCTTTACTTCACAGGGAAGATGTACAGTCTGTGATGCTGAAGTTGGGACTGCATCTTTAATACCTAATCATGGTAACATACATCTTTTACTTTTTTTGTTCTTTCTTCTTCCCTCCCTGAGTTATTTGTTATGGACATGTATTAGTTATTAATTTTAAATTATTTTATCAACAGCTTTAAGAGCTGCAGCAGCAGCTGTTAAACGTGAGGATGATCGAAGGCTTTTTCACAATGCTGCTATGAGGAAACAAAGAAGAGAAGTTGGTGAACGCTGGGTATGTCTCAATGGGTGGGGTGGGTAATGGGTCAAAACGGGTAGCTTTTTGGTATGGATGGAAATATTATATACAGGATGGGTTGATTCAAAACACTTTCTGTCAAATTTTATATTTTTTTAGCAATTAGTAATACTTTGTTTAAAGTTTGATCTAGAAAACATATTAGCCACTGGGCTGTTAAGTTTAAAAGGCACCAAACTTTTAAGCAACCAGGGATGGTAGGAAGGGAAATAGTTGATAAGGGATAAATGATGATATCTGTAGTTTTGGACCGAACAACTGGGATAATCTATGTAATTACTCTATACTTAACATCAGACTGTAAATCCATTATGATTATAGTAACTATCACATAAAAGCAGATAATGGTGCCTTTTAAACTTAACAGCGCAGTGGCTAAGTATTATTACTTGACCATTTCACCCTTTCAAAAATTCTACTTTTAGTCCCTCAAGTTTAATAGATATTATTGTATTTTATTATAAGCATAAATATAAAAACACCCTCTCAGTATATAATCAAAGTTGAAACTCTAGCTGCCTAACCCCAAATCAACTCCGAAATTGTAACACACCAGCACCACCACTAGTGACAATAGAGATGACTGGACAGTGGACACTTGTTTCTTGTTAGACACACACAGCCCAAGACACACAAAACAATCGTCAATCGTCATGATTTGTGATGCTAACAACTGTGATCTGTGAACAAATTAGGTAAATGGGGATGCTACTTCTGAAAATGGGTCCCAAAGATGTGTGCAGTATCCATTTTCAGTAAACGAGAAAGTTGTTATTAAGGTTAGTTATGATGGTGTTTGTTTCTAATTCTGTTATAGAAATGTTAAAAAAAAATTAAGGGTTACGATCACAAGATCATAACCAAGTTTCAAGAATGTTCCAATAAAGCTACTCACATAAAAACTACAAAAACCACAAGTAATATTGTTACAAGTTACAACTTTGTGAACTATTCATAGTTGTTTAAGTTGAATCACCTAAATGGACATAATATAATGATTTTTCTCGTCAAGTTACCTCGTACTTCATGTAAAACGTGAAAGGAATCATTACTAAATAGTTACCAAATTTCATATATAAAATTAAAAGTCTGAGTAGATCTGTTTGAAGTTAAATTAGTACTTTTGCTGTTAGAAAAAAGTTTTGAGTAGATCTGTTTCTTCCCAAAACTAAAAGTATTAGTGTGGTGGTGCAGGGAAACCGGAGGACACCGGATAAATTTGTAGGGAAAGAAGCTATCATAACTTCACAGTCTCTTAATGGCTGGTCAGTAGTATACCATACAGAATTTGTTTGGTTAAAATCAACAGTGGAGATTGATTGATTGATATTTTTTTTTTGTATATTATGTCATGTAGGTACCTGGTAAATATTATTGAAAGTGGAGAGAAGGTCCGGCTGCAGTACCGTTCTTTCACAAAGATCCCAAATTCTCCTCCGCTGCAGCCTCAGCCGCCGGCTACAACCAGTTGATTTTCTTTATTGACTCCCATTTTTAAAATTATGACTGTCGAATCAAATGAGTTGTTTTATAGTAGCCAGCTAAATTTGTATAGAAGTTTCTTAATTATCTCTAAGTTTCTTTCACATGCATGAGTTAGGGTGTAAAGCAATGAAGTACCGAGGAGTTCGACTAACCTCAAGTACAATTTGGTACATTTTGAGCTCTATTCTAAAGCTCGATCTTAAGCGGAAATCAGTCTTGAGCGGAAGTTTTGAGTTGTTGTAAGTTTCAAGCTTGAGCGGTTGCTTATTATTTAGTAATTATTTTAATAATTTAAATATACACAGACCAATTTTGTTTAAACATCAATTTATATAGTATTAATCTACAAATATAAATATTCACCATGGTTTTATATTTTTCACTTTCAAACTTTGGTTCTTTATACTTTTTTATCTTTCACATACTTTACGTTTGCGAGTTAACATGTGGCAACGTATGTGTGTGGTTAAATGTTTTTTCGTCTGTTTTTTTCGTTTAACAGCCTTGTTGCAATGCGCGTGTCCTAGATCAACTTAGTTATATTTTCAATTTTTTAGGTTTTGTGTGTGTAGTTCAAAGTTTTATATCTACTTTTCAATCGATTTTACTTTTTTTGGTTTTTATACGAGCTTTAGCGGTGTTGTATCTGTGCTACTTGACACGGTTTTATGCCTTCACTATTATAGCTAATAATTTAAACATAACTACTATAAATTAACAAGTAATATGCTTGTTTTGAATTGAGAGTCTAGAATTGAAGTGATTTTTGTGTATTAGCTTTGATTTAGGCTTGTGATTGTTGACTTGAAGCTGATCCCGAGTAGATTTTAGGTTTTAGATCAATGTATGGAGAGGTGAAGGTGGTTTGTGTGGGGGTGGGGGTATAATTTTTCCTTTTTTAACCGTATTTGAAACAAATACAGATTATAAAAGAAACTAACTGAGTTAGCGTCTGGTTAGTTAAAAGGTGACACAACTAAATAAATTTAAAGTATAGAGCACTTACTGTCAATTTGTTACTTGGGGATGACAATGGTTAATGAGAGATAGTTGAGGTTATTAAAATTCAATTTCCCTATAAAATTATAATTGTCATTTTCCAACATACCCTTTGGAATACACCCTCATCTTGAATTTTAACATGTTAACAAATCATCTTACATATGCCAACTAAATTTCTGAACGTGCGAAAAAAAATTTTCAACAATTTTATACCAATTAGTAAGACGGTGAAGGACATTAAACTAAATTCGTTTCTTTGGATAATGACGGCTAAATGGCATAATGTCAATTGAAAAGGTGGTGTGATTCCAATATTAAAGACATAATAACGTAATCGTGTTGCTCTTTTGAGCTCTACAGCTACTTGCGTCTTGCTAGTCCACTTGCTATACATATCTATAAAGTCCTTGCTGTTAAAAAAAAAAAAAAAACTAAATTTCTAAACGACTGTTACGCGTTTTCAAAACCGTACCAAACAAACCATTAACCCCATTAGTCAACGCATCCACACCATCAGAAAACTTTCTTATCAACAAAGCCAGCTCCTTCACACCATCTTCCAAACAAACCCTAACGCCTTCATCATCACCACCACCGTCCACAACAACCCGAACAAGATCACTCACCACCACCGCTTTCTTTTCCACGTCATCAACCTCCTTTACCTTCACCAAGTCAACGATTCGATCCCACACCCCGTTGACCGAGTCAGCCCATAAAAACTCGTCCGTAACCCGAACATTAACCGAGTCAAGCTCCCCAAACAACACGTTGACCAAAACACTTCCCACGAACACCGTTAAAACTCCCAGAGCGTATAACGTCCGTCGGATCAAATCTCTTCCACCACTAGCGTTGCCACGTGGCAGCTTATTAATAAGCAGTGACAGTTCTTCGATCACCGCCTTTGCACGGAGACCTTTCTCATTAACATTCTTCACATCCTTCATACGTTCAATAATATCCAATGCTTTATTCAGTTTCTCATTACACGGAACCTCATCAGTGAAATTCAACAAACGAAGGGTGAAATTCATCAAACGACGTCGTTCGGTTAACTGATTAACACCAAACGAAATAATATTACACAGGTTGAGTACCTTTATACTATAATCCATATACAAAGCCTGATACTCATCTGCTTCATATTTTGATTTCGAATTGACTTTAAGATTCGAGATATGGTTCTCTGCTTCTGTATGAACGGTTGAGAGAAACGTAACTGCTGACGATAGCCGTGATAAGCTGATGTTTGATGAAGGTTGAGTTAGGTCTAGGGCTTTGAGATGAAGGAGTATGTTGTGGTCGAATAATTGAGTGGCGAGTAGGTAGGGTTTAAGGATATGTGATGATTTGTTTGTGGTTGGTTGGAAAGGAGATGGTAGGTTAGCCTTCTGTACAAGAAACATGGCTGAAGGAAGGTTTGGTTGCCCGTAAATGTGGTGGTTTTGTTTAATATAAAGGTGGGTGAAAAAGAAAACAAACGAGTAGGAAAGCATCCAGAAATTACTAGGAAATACCACAACTACCCTTAACTGTTTATAAATATTTTGAGTTTTAATATTTTTTTGAACGGAAAACAAATCAACCCCGATCGCTTAAGAAGTACCAACTAGATAAAGGAGTACTTCGAGAGTAAACCGGGTCCAGGGGCGAAGCTTGGTTTTTGAATCGGGGGAGGCCGGACTCAGTTTTATTCGATCGGTAGTGACAAATCGGTGGTATGGTATCATTAAGAGTCCCGAACTAGTACAATACCGTATAGTACTGATATAGAAGCTCATCTAAAACCAAATGCCGTACCGTTTATGTTTGATCGGTACCGGTATGGTACGGTATCGTTAAAGAGTCCCGAACCATTACTGTATTGTATAGTAGGGTCGAAATAGAGTTAAATTCAAGTCTGAATAGTGTACCTCATATGTTATGCTTTTTATTCTTTTTTATTTTGAATTTTACTACTGATGATGATGAGACAAACATTTAATTGGGCCTGGCCCAAAGTTGTAAATAACCATCTTTTTTTGGGTTTTTGGAAATTATTTTTAATTAATTAATTTATAGTTTTTAGTGTCGATACTAAGGCTGTACAAAAAGCTCGTGTTTCGGAGCTCGTTCGGATTTAGCTCGAAAAAAAACTTGCTCGATGTAGCTTGGTTTGAAACTGAGCCGAGCCGGCTCGGATCGGTTAGAAAGCGAGACTAGCTTGGCTCGGTTTAGCACAGATAATTCTGATTTTTAATATAAATTATTTTTATATATATGTAATATACTATACAAATGTTAAAAAAGAGGAGGAACATGTTACATATTTAATGTTTGTTAATGGTAGTATAGCAATTGTGTGTTTGGGATTTAACTCAAAGCTAATCATGTTATTTTATTAAACCATAGCATAATGATAATTGTCCAAGCACTCAAGTTATCAAACTTAATAGTGATTTTGATTTCAAAGAGATCAATATTTAGGATTTAGGAATGCAATCGGGCATTTATTGCATTTTTGGGGGTTAATTTGTATACAGATGAACTTATACCGTATTTTCTTGAAATTTTAAACTTATTTTGCATTTGGTTAAACTTGATTTTAACTTGTAATGTACAAAATTTAACTTATTTTTGATGTATTATTTTGAACTAATGAATAATATTTTATACTATTGAATATTGAAAGCTATTTTTAATCTTTCTTTTCAAATTCGAGCCAAACCAAGCTGAGCCGAGCCGGCTCGGTTAAAAACCAAGTTGAGCTCAAGCTTAAATTCTCAGCTCGGTTTCAAATCCGAGCCAAGCCGGCTCCGTTTATAACCTAGCTGAGCCCGAGTTTGCCCATGCTCGGCTCGGCTCGTGAACAGCCCTAGTTGATACTTTCCTGTTAAGATTTGCTTTAAAAAATATTAGTCGTTTTGCTATACTGTCTTATCTTGTAAATTTAAATGTTTTTTTGTAATTTATCCGTTAGTTCATTGTCATTGTTGTACACTTGTACAGTTGTACTCATGCAATTCATTTTTATTGTTGTACACTTGTACAATCGTACTCATGTAATTCGTATTTATTGTTGTACACTTGTACAGTTGTACTCGTGTAATTCATTTTTATTGTTGTACACTTGTACAATCGTACTCATTTAATTCATTTTTATTGTTGTATACTTGTATAGTTGTACTCATGTAATTCATTTTTATTGTTGTACACTTGTACAATTGTACTCATGTAATTCATTTTTATTGTTGTACACTTGTACAATTGTACTCATGTAATTAAAATTGAACGTTCTATTTTGAGCTATTTGCAGCCCATCAAACGCCCAAACTCCGGTCCCTATAGTCAACTGTTTAAAAATTTTCAACTTTTTTTTATTATTTTACGCCTATTTATTTTAAAACAAGCTAGCAAAACGCTAACCCTAGCCACAAAACGATACACAAAAAAGAGCGAATCACTAGGCAGTCTAGTTAACGTTCAATTTCCTACTTCTATTCGCTATCCACAAGTAGGAAAAATTAACACTATTAACAAAAATGAGCTAAGCCGAAATTGGGCTCAACTGTTTAACTTAAAATAACTCAAAATTGACTTGCTTTTAGCTTCATTTATTAAGCTCAAAAGTCGCTCATGAATAATGTTAAAACCTTTAGAAAGATGTCACAAGAAAATGATGATATGATACACTTTCTTTCTTTTTTACGGTTATACTAACCGTCGGGTTTCTATCGAGTGTCAGGTATGTCTGCGTGCTTTAGGTAAAACTGTTAATTCAAAAAAAATTACTCGTATTGAATTCCCATAACCGTAATGCTCATGTTTGTAATCTTTAACCTCCTCTTTTATAATTACTATGGTTAGTAAAAGCTTGGCTTCTTGATTTGTTCTTCGAAATCTTTTAACCTCCCAACGGCTTCTTAAAATGGCATGGTATTAAGATAAACAAGTTGTTCAATGCAATGACTATCCGAATGTATTTTTCTACTACCGAGATTGCTTGCTTGTGATGCAATCTAACTTGTTTTTCCCAGACACCAAGCCACCAAGTGACTCATTAAGATTCATCTTTAAAGATTCAAAATCTGAGTTTTCAACTTGTTTCGCGTTGTATGTCTAAAGTTTGAATTTGGTTCGCTTATTATTAATTAATAATAATCCAGTTACTTATCTACTTGTCTAAAGCTTGAGTTTGGTTCGCTTATTAATCATTAATAATCCAGTTATTTTTCGACATGTGCTATTGGATCAGTTAGGTTGGACCATCACTGTTTCTTTTAAAATAATGAAAGCAGTAACAATTATTCAAATAATTCCATGTAGACCAACAATTCCTGTTTATAGAATACAATTGACAGAATGACTTATGTCTATAATCCAATGCTCACATTGATTGATAGCTAGCCTATCTAAATGTGTGCCCAAAATTCTACAAAAAAAATATGTTGGATGGTGGGCATGTTTTCAATATAAAACTAGGCCTCTTTGGGCCCAACATTGAATTTAGCTATGAAAAATCCAATTGTATCATGTGGGCCTGAAGGATCAAACCTCTGGACCAGATCTTCCTCACCAGGTTTTAACCATTCCCTGAAACAATTACAAGCATTAACATCAGTAATTACATTCCACTATTCCAGTAGTGGTGTGACTGGTGTCACAAAACTAGAAGTTGAGGACCTTTTCATACAAAACCAATTTTGAATAGAGAACCAGGTAACCGCATAAACACGTGTGCATATTGGTTTATATGTGATACCTAAGGCGGTTATGTAATCGCCTAACCGTTACGCTCTCTCTCATCCACAAAACCGGATATGACCAATACACGTGCTTATGCAGTTATCACGGTTCTCTGATTGAAAATGGTTATATATTGACGCGCCTAACTAAAAGTTTTCAAATGTTAATTCATATAATGGCACAGATTGCTGAATATTTTTGGAATACCGAACTAAAATAGGACTGGATGATAATGAACTTACTCAAAATATCCATCAGATGATTCATAACGACCGAGTAAACCAGGTCCCCCAATTTTTGGATGCTAAAACATACAAGAAAGTGTAAGAGATTAGTTGAGGTGGAAATTTCAACCATTTTTTTTATCTATGACAGATCAAACAGGTCGGGCTGAAAGTCATCCAACGTGTATTATACACGGCGTAGAACTTCTATAACAATTTATTCAAAAAACGCTGACTATTAATGAAATATTGTAGTTTTTTTATTCATCTTTGACGAACCAATTATTAATAAAAAATGTTAATTTTTGGACAGTGTTTCGGGACCTATAACGCCGACTTTGCCCAAAACTTATTCTTTGCCAAAAGGAGAAAACGATGCTGCAACTAACCTGCGGTGCCAATGAAAGGAACTTATACGTGTCTAAAGCATAACGAACAAGAGCCTCATTTTCACCTGGATTTATTGTGCATCTGGAATTTGATATGCAGATGTTAAAACATATGCGTCCATAACGGCCAATAAAAAAAATAGAAAATGGGACATGTTTAATAAAATGAAGTACTAAATTAATATTTAACCACAAACAATATGAATGCTTTCTTACGTGGAGTAGACAATAACTCCACCTGGGCGAACTAGCTGAACAGCCTGATCAAACATTCGTTGCTGATACTTCCCGTGTCTTCTTAATGATTCAATCGTTTCCTTGAATAAAGAAATTTTAATTATATTAGTTTGATATTTTTCCAAAATAACTCTAAAGTAAATTCTTATTGCAATCTTTGAGATTACATTAAGTTTGACTGAATTACACATTCAATGCCTAATTAATTTTAGGTGCAAAACTGCAAGAGTCACAAAACACACAAACTTCTCTCATTAACTATGTATGATACATAAGATGGTTGCATAACCGCGTAACTGCTGCACATTCTTTCCCCAATTTATATGATAAGTGCTACCATACAAGTGCTTATGTCTCTCACACTTTATAAAACCAGTTTTTTTTATTAGATGTGCCCCTATACACACAAATATGTGTGTCAGTGTGTGGTCTCTGTACATAATATAAAAAGTTTATATGAAAAATATTTCACTCCTACAGCCTTGCAAACCAACCAAACATGACAATGAAATGTAATAATCCAGTCCATCCATTTACCAATTTCATACAACCAAACAGACCCTAAAAGCCATAATCAATTAGTTGTATATCATATAACAGAGATCATGGGATGCTCAACTCAGATTGGTGTCTGTGGGTGTAGTCATAGGTTTTGTTTAAGAAGACAGGATTACCTCTGCAGCAAACAAACGTGGTCTCAATCCAAGAGCAGAACAAGGAGCATCAAGAAGAACCCGATCAAAACTGTTCGGAGAAAAACCCTCGCATTTATTCACCCTGCCACCTGTTGATTGATTTTTCCCAGGACCATTTTTCATTCTTCGGATTTGTTTCCTTAATTCAGCTTTACTTGTATAAGGACCTTTTTTCATTTCCTCATCACCTGTAAAACTAACTAAATTAGATGTCAAAGAGAATATGATAAATTGATAATACACATATTCCATACAAGAAAAGTAACTTACAAATCTTGTTGTCTTCTGATGCAGGAGATACTAATTCTCCATTGACAAAACTTGCTAACTCAGCCTGTTGACTAGTTTGACTTACCTTATCTTCCCTAGTGCATTGTGTCACCGTGCCATTTAATTTATCCTTGTGAACAGCTTTTAGGGCGTCTAGTTTATATGCTGTTATGCTATTCAGTCCCAATTCTGCAGCCAGGTTATGGATCTCAAGCACCTGCACAGTGAAAAACATCAATGTTTACAGATTAATTACTGCATCTAAAATACAGGGTTAAGTCATCCTACACATTGTAAAATAAATGAGAAGGTTGAGAAGGATACAAAAAACACAATGGATCATGAAATATAACACAATGGTTCACAAAATATAACACAATGCCGAGGAAAAAATACATAATGAGTTGCAAAAATGACACAATGACAACGCCAAATAAAAAGACACAGTGATATAACACAAATTCTAAAAACTACAAGCTAAAAATCCAAAAAAGCGAAAACATAAAAACTAAGATCGTAGAGTTCGATGAGATGGTTTCAATGCAGCTACAATGAGTTCAATCGGAGTCCGTTTGATACCCTTCCCTTCCTACGACTTCTTATTATTTAATTTTTTTTTATTGTGTATTTGATCCTAACCCCTAAAATATAATATGGTTAAAAGACTTATGTATATGGGGCATGAATATGAAACTTTACCTTATTATGAGACCTATCAACTGCAATCACTTCTCCTTTATCCTTCATAAGTGAAGCGATTGCAGTGGTTTTCCCACCAGGGGCAGCACACATGTCTAGTATTCTTTCTCCCTGTTGCGGATCTACAGCATAAATGATTAATCAAAGTTAATTTTAGTCAAAAAAGAAATTATAACATTAACATGCCCTTTATCTAAAATGAGACCCAGTAACTACTTTAATGTCACTCTAGATACATCAGATAAATCTTATGAAAATAAGGATTTTTAACCAATGTCGTGACAATATGACATTATGTGATTCTTGTACATCGTTCTCAAAGTACTACCAATGTTATCATTAAGAACCAAACATAGAAACATTTCATAAGCACAGCTTTACTATAAATGAGAAAAAAAAAAAGTTACACACACCTAAGACATGTGCAGTAATAATGCTTGGCAGATTTTGAAGAAATATGTCCCCTTTCAGAACATCTGCAATTTTTTCAACAAAACCCTCATTTATTTCCATTTAAGGATGTTCGATAGAACCAGCAACATGTATTCTGCGCATCTGTAAGAATATAGGATAAAAGATAATTCTTTACTAACATGAGAAAACCCTGCTGAGTGCCCAACTTATTGAATATATACACTTTACCAGGTATTCATTTTAGCACTCATTTACACAGGGCACAAACACACATATATACAGATATGTATACTTGCATACCAAATAGAATTATTAGTACTTGCAACCTTTATCTATACTAAAAAGCTCGTTCATATATTTTCATCGTTTGACTCATATGTGATAAATTATATATAGTGAAACATCACTAATATCTTGTAGACGGAAAAATATCTACTCTTCCTCCACTACAAAATTACAATTAGATGCATGAGCTTAATATTAAAAAGTCATCAGGTTGTCCCAGCACTACCTCGATATTTCCAACGAACAACTAATCAGAATAACCCACCAACTTCTCTTACGTTGTCATCTTTGACTAGAAATTTTTGTTCACGTCGTTGGTTCATTACTCTGATAATCTATTTGTTCACTGATTGTCCTCCTCATGCTACTAGATATGCTTCGTTAGCAGTCTACCTCGCTTAAAATAAAATAGATATTCTGCAGCCTATTGAATTCTCAACCTTTAATATGGGTTCAAGGAGTTACACCTACCCACATAGTTTCAGTACAATTCACAGGTCCCATCAGTTGATAATTCATACCAAGTCTAAATATTGTTCTTGTAGACCGAGTCACCAAAACAAAGTTAATCTTTCTACAAAACATTAATGTTAAATATCATTGATATCAATATAAGCATTTGACAAAAAAAAATTGTTAAGGATAAAAATTCTATTTTGTCCATCATAAAAATCTGAACGGAAACCATTGACAAAACTAAATAGAGCTAACTAGAAGCTAACATTTTGGTTTGACCAAACAAAAAGACTTTAAAAGAAATTTAAAGTAATAATGGGGTAATTTGTAAAACCTTTCACCGTTTTCCCTTTTTTGTAACAAAACTGAGGGCGGATATTATCTGCTGCTTTGCATGGGTATCATGTTAGTGTAAACTGCAAACATATGATTACTATAACGAGTCAGCAAGTTCCCTAAGACTTAATTTAAAAAAAGCAAAACAAAATATGACCTCCGTTATTCTTTAACCGTTATATTTTTTTGGTTAATTAAAAGTATTAAGTTCCCACTTCCCATCCTTGGTAACCCACCTAGCCAATACTTCTTTTCCCTTTCTTTTGTCCCAAGTTTATCATGGCTCCTAAACGAACTAAAAAGAACAAGAAATTTGTTTTCTAACAAAGAACTTATATAGTACTATAATTCGTAAGATGGTTGTGCTTTGAATGGCAATCACAAGAAGATATATGCCATGTATAGCATTCCACTGCTTAATGAAAGTGTACCATTGAAGGAATCCAATCTAAAAACTCTATCAGTCATATCCACACCAAGACCAGACAAGTCACGGAATATTCCTGCCCTTGATAACATTGTAACTCCTTGGCCAATATATAATCCATCTCTTTCAATATATTGAGGATCTACAATAAATAGAACATATGATAAGCATTATAATTCAAGGAGCATATGGTTAAAAAAAAACAGGGTAATGTTCATCCATGCAGAAATCAGAATAACTGAATTAAGACACTGACAGCTAAGCGATAAGAATATTTCCACAAGATAACTACAAAATAATGACAACAAGTTGCTTGCCTGTTTTGAGTCCTTGTAGGACAATCCCACGTGTAATTCCAGTAGCCCATTCACCATTACGACCAGGTTGTTCAACACCAACTGAAACTGCAACTTTATCCCCTTTTTCAACATGAGCACTGCATGCTAGTATACCTGGCACATACACCTACACAAACATCACAATAAAAACACCAAAATTTTAAAATCAGCTCCTCTTTTTACAATTAAAATTTTTTCATAATACTAATACTCACATTTTATAAATATATAAACAAATAAAAGAACAGGTATAGCTGGAATTTACCTGAGCACCTCGAAGAACAGCCTCTGCACATTTACGGCTGACTATTACCTCCTTTGGAGGTCTATCTTGTTGATAATCATATTGAATATCATGGGGTCCAGAACCCTTTACAAATACAACATAGTCTAGCCCAGGTATCTGACACTTGAAAACAGGGCTACTTTCTGCGGTGGAACCGTTGACCCTTTCAGATACTTCAACTGATTTATCAGCGTTCGTATGCAGATTCTTTAAAGCATCCTGCCGCTTCTTTTCATGTTGAATTTCTAGAATCTTCTCAATGACGGATTCAGCTGTTACCTTCAGTGTATTTACACGTATACAAGAGTAACAAGATGGTCTCCTAACCAAATATAAGAGCACGTAAGTGTAAACAAAGGTGAAGGTTGTTAAAACGCTAAATGAATCTTTAGCAAAGGTACAAGATATAAATCAAATTTATTGAAGCTAAAGATTTAGCAAGGCAAATGAATATAAAGAACAAAAACATAAACACACAATTTGTCATAGTCGTTAAGTAACCAGAAAGGTTTGCAAGACATGTAACGTTAGCTTATTGAGTTATTAATGAAACAAACACAAGATATCTTTTCGCAACAAAACTTGAAAAGGAGAATGTGCTCTTTATAAACCTTTTGATATAATGAAAACTGAAAACAAAAGTGGTCTAATAAAGACATTACAGGTGCGAGACACGCTCTCAACTTCGCATAACACCTCCACATCAAACTCCCCAAATTCAAGTTTTAGTTAGAACTTTACCTACTCCCATGTAACTGCCAAATTATTAGGGGGGGGGGGGGGGGGGGGACCTTGGTTTAAAAAAGCGCGAGGCGCTCCGAGGCGTTTTGGGTCCAAAATCCGAAGGCGGGGCTTAAAGCGCGAGGTGAGAGCTTCACGTATAGTATTAAAAGAATTATAAAAAAATATTTATATATGTCAATATGACATTTTCTATATGTTAATCAATTATAAGCACAAAAACATTATTATAAAACACCCTTGAACACTTAAAAAGCATATTCAAAACATAAAAACGACGAGGCACTACTGTAGCGGGCCAAATAAAGCAGTTTAAAAGGATTTTTTGGGCTGAGGCCCTACTGTAGCGCGCGCCTCAAGCGCTCGAGGCGGCGCTTCATGTAGTCAAGCGCTTTTTGGCAAAAAAAAAGCGTTTTCCTAAACGCCTCGCGCCCCAGGCGCGCTTTTTTAAACCAAGGGGGGGACGCCATCCTTAAACCGCACGGGTACCCTCTACCCCCACAGCAACACCGCCCCCAGTGGCAGGAATAGTGGGGTACCGATAGATTTCACGGGTATAAGGCCACGGATGGAATAGGGGTGTGGGTTTTTATTTTCTACGGGTTGGGTAGTTTAGGACAGTGTTGCCTCCCAATTTGTGTTTCAGGGTAGTGTATACGTGGCAATGCAGAATTGGTGGAAATCAAGGTAATTCAGCGGAGTCCGGGGTAGCGCCCCGTCCCGCCTCGTTAAACAAGCAATCTCACAACTTGAGAGACAATAAAAGTAAAAATGACAAAAGGTGTAAGGTAAAAATAAGCAAAAAATGATAATAATAAAAAAAAATATTACGTTAGTGCTTTGGAGATGCGAGAGAAAGCTTCAGGACCATAAGCTTTGGTGAAATAATGTTCCACTTGAGGGTTCCAATGCAACGTAGGGTTGTAACAGTAACGCTCCTTCGATTGATCCATCTGCAGAAGTACCTATCAATCAATGATTGCATTCATAAACAGAGATAAGTGAGTGAGTGATGAAATGAAAATGGAGGTGTAATAAATAAATACCTGTGATGAAGAAGAAGATGGTGGTGTAATACGGCTGCTGAAGCTTCTTCGTTGCTTTCGGTTTATAGCTTTAAACAAAACCCTCCCTCCTTTCATTCATTCTCTTCTTTTTAGCATAGGCAAAAGGGTTTTAAACTTTTAATATATACCACTAGTAGGAGAGAGAGGGTATTCGGTTTGTGACGGTATCGACACATGTTATAGAACCGAACCAGTAAAAAATAAAAACGTTACGTCATAATGTAGAAAATCTTAATTCTTATAAATTGTAAAAATAATCATAGCTTTAGAGAAGAGTAATCAATAACTGATCGAGCCTGCACGTTGTAGCGGGAAAGAACATGGTCAACTTTGGTGCACTTGTTAGACCATGGGGTGTGGACTAGTGCCCCCGCCGCCAATCAAGGGTACTATCAAAGGTGCCGCCTGTCCATTAACGGGCGCTAAAGATGAAATGGTGCCACACGCCCCCCCCCCCCCCCCCCCCCAAAAAAAAAAAAAAAAAAAAACTAAGCGTTGCCAACAGTTACTTTAAAAAGGTAATTTTATTTTTAATCTATATATACACCTTTACCTTTTCATACCACACCAATTCTTCTCAACCCACTCATTCTCTCAACATAATAGTTTCGAAAAAATAACAGCAGGTAAGGAAGGAACCTTAGAGAGTAGGGTAGGGAAAATAGGTAATCAAAACCGTAGTTCTGATACCATAATAGTTTTGGTATAATGTTTTCCTTAAGATTTCATTGAAAACCATACTCTTTAAATATGGAAGAATACAAGAGATAAATCATATCTATTCACAAGGAAAATCAATCTCTAAGAATCATAATACAACTATACAATATACCAAATAATAAACATATATCGGTTAATAAACATATGTCTGCTAAAAGCAACTTGATATGAACCTGTTAATTTATAATGTAATCATTAGAGAGTCAATTTATTCAATTGTAGTATTGTAAAAACTACAACCCCTCCATTTATCATAAAAAAGTCCACAATTAAAAGCAACTAGTATTATACCCGTCCGTTGGGACGGGTTCTTAAAATTTATAACATTTAAACTATGTGTATATTGAAAATCCCGATAGCATTTTATCTAACTGGGATTAGTAAATGCATAAGTTCATTAATTCTCATTCATGTAAACTCAAATTTTGTTATTTAATTGGCTCACTTTAACATTTTTGATTCGTTGTGTATGATCGGAAATTTTTCAAGGAAAAAACAAACGTTAATGAAATAGCATATTTGTATTGCATATGCATGAAACAAAGATAACAAAAAACCGTAAAACATATTCAATATACAACTTCACATTACTAAACACCTCGCGAAATTAAAGTCTCGGTATAGATCGCACCGTTGAGAAATGGAAAACCATGAATCACATTCATCCTTAGGTCTATCTAAAGAACATCTCGCCACTCAAACATCACAAGACATTAACGTGTTGCATTCAACGGTGGACATCACATACAATAGTATCCAGCCGACATGCAGACAAGCAAACACCTGTTAGAGATATAAAAGTAAACTTGATTTATTCTTATGTTAATGTATTATTAAACTTATGTTAATTAGAATATCCTAAGTCTAATAGTTGTGTCACCGGTTATGTAACACACCGGTTGATAAAGGAAACATATCCTAAGTATTGTAAATATGTATAGACGCGTCTGTTGGCTGTGACACCGGTTCAGAACCTATTTAAGGGACCGGATGTTTTCATTTGTTATATAAGAAAGTTTATGTTTGTTTTAACTAACTTTCAAAACCTTTCCCTCCATTTTCTGTTAACCGCCAAACGCCTCAATCATCCGAAGCCCACAATTCATTTCTGATACAATTCAGAAACAATAATCAGACCTGTGCAGAATTATTCGACCACTAACATGGCATCAGAGCCCGATCAAAACAAGATTTACGGTATGTTCGATTGTGAAGAGAAGTCCGATGGTGTTCCCGAAGACAAAGGCAAGCGGCCGATGTCTCCATATAGTGAAGATGATCGTGTGGATCAAATTGTTCTCGATAAGAAGATCGCAGAATTCAAGAAGGAGTGTATGGACCCTTCGAACATCAACTTCTCCAGATTTCACATCGGATCAGGCCCAAAGACGCGTATAGAGAAGAAGAAACATGCGCAAAAGGAGTACAACAATCAAATAAAGGATGCCCCCGAATACCCACACGCGATGTGTTGCGGTAAATGTAAAGAACCCTTCCACTATAGAAGAGATTGCCCAAAGAAGATGGGTAAAACAGAATTCATGGTAAAAGGAACGGAAGGAAAAGGATGGGATGATGTTTGGTACGCAAGTTTAACAAGAAAAGAACATGGTTGTGGTTTCAAAGACCAATTCGCCATTTTCACAAAATCGTTTGGAGTAGAAGGCCAACCAAGCGGATATAGGAGGGAGTATTTTAGAGGAAGAGGATCGGTAATCATCACAAGTGGAGGACAAGTTCACAAGATCAAGAAGGTATACTATGTCCCTACACTTAGAAAAAATGTGCTAAGTATAGAAAGATTAAACCAAGAAGGCCTAGAAGTAGAATTCGATGGTGACACTTGTCACATACATCGACCGATCCTACAAGAGAAAAGAAAGTTGATTCTATGCCGAATTTGTGATAGTGAAAGTCACTTCACATTTAAATGCCCCGAAAGGAAAAATATTGTTGAAAAAGATGGAAATGGACCACTAGAAAGGTTCTCAACCAAACGGGTCAGATTTGAAGGCATAAAAGAATCACTAAGTGTTGAAGATAAAGAAAGGGCTTACATGTTCAAACAATTTCAAGAATTCTCTATTGATAAGGACAATTATGAAGGCATTATGGAGAAAGGTCCTATCATGTACCCAACCAATGGTTCTCGCATACAAGATTGCTTAGTTTTCATGGATTTGCTCCATGTTACAACAACGGTTGAAAGGTACAAACGCAAGTTCGAATTAGAATTTGAAAAGATTGTAAAATGGTTCATGCAAGATTTCTTGAAAATAAGAATTGAAGCCCCTATGCCACCACGAGACACAACCGGTTATCCAATTAGTCTATTGGATCTATATACAAAAGTTCAAGTGTTTGGTGGATATGAGAAAGTCACTAAAGATGAAAATTGGGCGATTGTTGCAATGAGTATGGGTTATGGAAGAGGGCTACCTAGCCTAGCAAAGAAGGAAGAGATCGCAACAACACTTCGGCTTGTTTTTATTCGATATCTAGAGATGATGGAATGGTACCATCTCAAATACAAAGGCCGCGAGTTGGTTGTTGAAGTCAACAATGAAGAAGGTAGCACAAGTGAAGGCAACAAATGGAAGGATGAAGATATGCCGCCCAAGAAGAGGAGCCGATCATCATCAAGTGACGAATGAAGAAAAGAAGGTTGAAGAAATCAAGTTTAAGGGGGAGATTGTTAGAGATATAAAAGTAAACTTGATTTATTCTTATGTTAATGTATTATTAAACTTATGTTAATTAGAATATCCTAAGTCTAATAGTTGTGTCACCGGTTATGTAATACACCGGTTGATAAAGGAAACATATCCTAAGTATTGTAAATATGTATAGACGCGTCTGTTGGCTGTGACACCGGTTCAGAACCTATTTAAGGGACCGGATGTTTTCATTTGTTATATAAGAAAGTTTATGTTTGTTTTAACTAACTTTCAAAACCTTTCCCTCCATTTTCTGTTAACCGCCAAACGCCTCAATCACCCGAAGCCCACAATTCATTTCTGATACAATTCAGAAACAATAATCAGACCTGTGCAGAATTATTCGACCACTAACAACACCTTCATACAAGTTTCATGTATTTAGCTCCACAAGTCAACTGCCGAATCCCATATCTTCCAAAACAGCCCAAAATCTGACTTTGCACCTTCACAATTCGTTGTACCAATGCTCTTTACATATCTGCTTATAATTCTGAAACTCACTAACCTTGAACCTCTGACTTTGAATTTCCATATTATAATCTACTGAAGCTTTCACAACAACCCTTAATGATTCATTTCTAAATAGACCAGCCTTGTTCCAGAATCTGCATAGCTTGAATCTGCTGCATTCAGTATCTTCATTACTTTCCTTATTCACAATGATCCACATCTTGTTATACCAACACTCAAGATACATACAATATTGCCAGGATAAGAAGTAATCGAAATACATATTCAACCCCTGTTCATACCTTTAAAAATAATATTAAGTGCAAGGTGTGAATATCAAATATACTAACTCGCATGTTACCGAAAGCGTCTCCCTGCACCTGGCCTCCATATAAGGAATTTAACATCCCTGTGAAGATAATTCATTAGAATGTACGGGTCGTTCTCCTCTCCCAATAAGAGAACAACCATTCAACATATCTTAACTCAATATTAAGAAAAATTCCAGTAATTTCAGCTTGCCTCTCACCTGAATCCCTATATTTAGGTATGGTTACTTGATTCCGTGTAGAAACAAATGCCATAATATTCATTTTCTAAGACATCTGAGGTCAAAAATTCATGTAGGTGGCACGCCTCTCCATACTAATATCTAGCAAAGGTGATTGAATTGCATTCAAGAAAACATCTCTTGCCCTGTAACAAAGAACCATTAATAAAAGAGTCGAACTGCTTTAGCAAGCAATTCATAAAATGGCTTCCCAATATAACATATATGTTTAGTTGTGTATAACCCATACATTTTCATGGATATAATAAACAATATCGAAATAGTTTTCAAACATATAATGACATAGAATGAAACAAATACAACAAAAACCATAAAACAAAGAAAATCTGGTTTTGGGTACCGGTTTATGACCAAACTGATTTGAATAGGGTTCGAATATTTTTCACCCATACGGGTTTCTCCTCAAACCAGTTTTGACCAAAGTTGGCCAAACCAATTTGGTTTACAACCCAAACCGGTTTGTACACCTCTAGTTGTTACTGTAAGTCAGCCTTCCAGTCATCTGATAACAGGTTTCATACAAAGGCCCATTTACTTGGGCTGATCAATGATTCGTCTGATCAATCCAGTTAATTTTTAAAATTTTTTTTGCCTCCCATTCCATGGTTCCATACACAGGGGCCAAGAGTACATTCGTTGATTAAAACACTTGCATCAAACTACATAGACGTGGGTTGGTTAACGGGTTGGGTCGGTCGTTTTGACCCACAAAACTTTTACGACCATAGGATTATATACGAATCTAGATTTTGGAATAAAAAGATTTGGAAGGTTGTAAGCATTACATATACAATTAGTGTGACTGTCAACCTGTTTTCCTATATTTTTTATTTGACCCATTCGACCCGTTAGGAACAACTCTACCCTTTCATGAGTCGAAATTGTTACCTAGTAAGAGTCAGTGATAAATAAACATAAACTTACTCTCGACTCAGCGAAGAAATGCATCGGTATCTGTTGTGAAGAATGGATTTCCAGTTCCAGCAACAAATATGATGACCCTTCCTTTTTCTAGATGCCTAACGGCCCTTTGACGTATATATGGTTCAACAACTTCAGACATCCGGAATGCTGTCTGGACTCTTGTTGGAATACCAGTGCTTTCCATTGTGCTTGCAATATATAGAATTAATCAAAGTTGCCAACACACTGCATGAATAAGTTGCAAGGTTAGTGTTGTCCAAATAAAATATATTAAGCATTTTTCCTTTCGAAGCATGCAGTTAATGAACTTTTTTCCATGAACCCGTTTCTGTGACAATAGAATTAAGGATAAAAGGCTTTGAATTCCTGTTAGTGAAGACTGAAATTCTCATATGGAATAGCCATACGGGGACCAAGAACCAATATTTTTTTTAAAATCAATTTTAAGAAGAGTTGTCCATCTCAATCCGTGTACACATAAACGGGTCAACTTGCACTATGTTTTATCCCTAACAGGTCCAACATGTTGAAACTCCATCCAAAGTGCAGACAAATGCATAAAAATCACCAACTTTGCTTTTTCAAAAATAAAAAGAAGTTTATTTATGTTACTAAAATCGACAATTTACCAAAATCAATTAAATGGGCTAAAAATGTATACATGGATTGCCCAACCATCCCTAAAGCATGCATAAATCGCGGATGGATATTTTGTATTTAAAAAAAAATTGATCATAGTGTTCACCACTTGGAAAATTTATACAATACATCAAAAAAATATATATAATAGATGGAACTGGAAATAAAGAGAGTTCACATTATGCAAATAGAAGAGTGAGTGAGGAGCAAATAAAATAATTGAGGTCACTACTTCGTGCCCACGAAGCTCCACTGAAGATATTCCTATGGACACCTGAAATGTTTCATAGTATCTGCTTTTTTATTATTACAACTTCAAACAGAAGAACACATTCAAACACTAACTTCTACAACCCCTTTATTACAGTTGATTTTCCAAATCTGTTTATTAAATCACCAAACCACTTTTGATACATGTATCAAAACACCCCCTTATTCCACATTTTAATTGCATACTGTCAACCCGACCAATGAATACCCAAAAGACACTCAAATATTACAAAAACAATAATAATGAATTCTACCTCAATGCCAAGCCAGGTCACATCAGCAACGTCTCTTGCAATAGCCATGCTAATAAAATATAAAATAGAAATATATATTACTCAAGGCAAAGTTAAATAATGATCGTGTACCTGCAAGAGAAAACACATGTTAAATGATGATTGTTTAGAAACCTTTTCATGATCTTTGCTGCTATTTTTGACCATTCTGACCCCCTTCCACCACTGTTTGTACCACCCGTACACCCAAATTAGGTACAGCTGAGAAATAACAAAAAAACCTTATTAATCTTCATGTGAAAACATCAATAGATCAGAATTGTGTACCTGTGAGACCGGAATCGTCGTCGGAATTGGGTTTGGATCAGTAAGTATCTTGATTGAAAACACTTATGCCATGAAGGGGAAGTGGGCGCTTTGTTTGTTGGCTGAAGGTTTGAAGGCAGAACAAAGGTGGTGACGGGGGGGTTTTATAATCAGTTGCAAAGGGCGGTTGAGAAGGAGTGTATGAGTGAGTGTGCCGGGAAAACGTGAACGTTAAATGCGGAAGGAGATAGAAACACTGCAACTGCTCTTTAAAAAAAGAAACTGCCAAAATTTTTAAGAAACCAGTCTAGGGGTGCAAACGAGCCGAGCCGAGCCCGAGCTCGACCAGGCTCGAGCTCGGGCTCGTTTAAGTTATAAAAGCTCGAGCTCGGCTCGATTCGAGCATTGTTCATAATGCTCGAGCTCGGCTCGATGGTAGGTTTTCAAGCTCGAGCTCGACTCGGGATCGGCTCGTTTATTAGTTATTAATTAATTTATATTAATTGTAATACTTATTTTATATATATTTTGGTTATTTATTCATAGTTTTATAAATACTAATTATTATATATAAACACATATTTAATATA
Source organism: Ambrosia artemisiifolia (assembly GCA_032199755.1). Classification (NCBI taxonomy): domain Eukaryota; kingdom Viridiplantae; phylum Streptophyta; class Magnoliopsida; order Asterales; family Asteraceae; genus Ambrosia; species Ambrosia artemisiifolia. The sequence continues at coordinate 5,684,060 of CM063519.1, forward strand.
TTAATTAAAATTTATATAAATAGTGGGCTCGTTAAGGCTCGCGAGCCGGCTCGAGCTCGATAAGCAAAGCTCGAGCTCGGGCTCGTTTACTAAACGAGCTTGGTTTTTAGGCTTGGGCTCGAGCTCGGCTCGTTTCGAGCTTTTTTCGAGCCGAGCTCGAGTAGCTCGCGAGTAGCTCGGCTCATTTGCACCCCTAGAAACCACCCAATTATTATGGCTGAGATTCAATCTCAGAAATAACTACCAAGTTTGAAGGGTCAAGATTAATCCAAAATCAGTTTTTTTTCCTAAAAGTGGTAGTTATTATAGTGGTGAACAATATAGTAATAATTATCTGAAAGTTTGAATGTTTCATTGTAGTTTGTATGCTTTAGTTTAGAATCTTTTTTGTGACAATTTAATGTATTTTTTTAACCCGAGTTGTTCTAATTGACACTTTGTCCCAATGTTTATATATTACTAATTAATATGGATTAGAAAACTGCATATTGAGAATGAAGTTATCTATTCTCTATTTTGTATCGTTTTAGTTTTACCTTTACTTGATATAGCTTTCTTTAAGGTTTATTTGATTTACTACAAAGAAATTTTCACCTTTTAGGGCTAATCAGATTTGCCTGAAGCCCTACACACCAATTGTATGATGAAAGGCTAATTAGATATACAGTTATTTGGGTTTTTAGAAGTATGAAACAAGAAGATGCCCTCAAGTTGATCAGGGTTTGCTACAAACAAGCTTATGGCTTGATTTGTATAATTATTGTTTTGTTTAGAATTGCTTAAACACATTTACTCATATATTCAGTAGGAGTGTGGGACAGTGGGTAAATGCCACACTATTAAAATCAAACATTTGTAATTCAAAAGTAAGTTACTATGTATGTTATAGAAAATAAAACTTTAATATTTCAATTTGGAGTCAGATTTCTAAAATATGCACAGTTGTAAGTTGGATTAAAAGTGACCTTACAGTAGTTTATATTGTGTGTAGATGATCAAATTGATTATAGATTTTGATAAATTTGCTTAGGAAACGATTGCACATGCTTTATAGAACCACTAGCTTACTACCCGGGAACGTCCCGGGGTTGAAGATTAAAATATTGTTGAATGTGAATAGTAATATGTATATGAGAAATTTGCAAGTTATTTGCGGCATTAAGAGAAAAAAGTGCATGCTAAATGTATTATATATTGAACTGGTGAATGAGATAGAATATATATTTAAAATTATTATTGTCATTGGGAATTGCAAACAAAAAGTTTTAATTCACAATCTGTGTATGTTGTTAATGGAAATGTAAAGAATGTGAATAAATTTGTTTGTAGATAACCATGTAATAGTAATGAACATGATTTGAACATAGTTATTTAAGTGGTAAAACAAAGAAAACAGTAACAACTAATTATGAAGTAGATAGTTCAAAAGATGATGAAAAAGAGAAGATTGAAACAGCAACGAAAGAAGCACTTGAATGGCTGGATGATAATCAGTCAGCTGAGAAAGAGGAGTATGATGAGAAGTTGAAAGAAGTGGAAGCTGTTTGTAATCCAATTGTAACGGCTGTTTATCAGAGGTCCGGTGGTGCCCCTGGTGGTGGTGGTGCTGAATCAACAGAAGACAAAGATGAACATGATGAGCTTTAGGTTTTTAAAGTTGTTTGCTGTGGTGATATAGATATATGAGAGTTAAATTTTGTCTAGTATAAATATGGAACTATTGAAGTAGATACTTTTGAATCTATATAATTAATGTTTATGCAAATTGAAACAAGTTCGTGCGTCTGTTTTGACCCGCTTATATCGCGAACCCAGAAGACAGTTATGTGAATCGGTCCGCAATCAATGGAGATTTTTGGATCAGTTATCAGGAAAATAACTGAAGTTGCTATATGAAATGTAAGCACTTAAATGCTCAAGTACACAATAAAAAAAGAGAAAAATATAACATTTTATATCAGACATGAATCCTGTTAAGTAATGAAATTAGCATTCTTATTCTGGCAAATCAAATCCCTCCTGAGTTGACATCTAGAGGCCGGATTTTGGATCGGCTGAACCAGCTGCTACAACTCCCACACCATTTGAGGTAGATGCATCTTTATCAACACTGAGCTCGCTTACGAGTTCATCTATCTTACGAAACTGGTATGGCCATCTTGAATTATACAGAAACTGGCGGAGATCGAATCTGTTATCTTCAGGTGAATAACTCTGCACACAAAATAAAGGGTAAATTTGCTTCATTAACTACTGTATGAAGAACAATTTATCATGAAGGAGAATACCTCGGCATGGTAGGAGGGTGTTAGTACGGTCATCTTGTGACGATTAATGGAATAGTACTTGAAGAAATGCTTCACTTTATCGGCTACCTCTGAAGGACTTAGTTTTGAGCCCCAACCAAAACATAGATTCTGTAATCGCAGTCACATTGTCAGACAATGAGAGCATATATAACGACAATCTATAAACCATTTAGCGGTAGAAATTTTGACTTGTTTACTTATAAATGAGCCATGTTGTGTATGCGTGCGTGTTTTATCTCAAACGGTCGGAATAAAAAAATGAAGGGGAAAGGGTTAAATGTTGGCCTAAAATTTCTTAAATTGTTTCAATATCGATGATAGATATGTAAGACAAACCTTGAACATCGACACAGGACCACATCTGAAGATCTTCCTCAACCTTCCTTCCATATACAGAAAGTTCCTCATATGTCATTCCCATATCCACTTCATCCAGCTGACTCATGCAAAAATCATAGGAATCAGAACACTAAATATTGTGCGTGTGCACGTTTTTATGAGCTTCCTAAAAATTCCCATAAGTCGAGATATTTGTGAGCAAGAACTGAAGAAATTCACAATGACAGATGATTGTACATCCAAAATTACTCGTTTTGTATTTAACCCAGATGACCGAGTACCTAACCCACCTGACCCACTCAGGTTCCCACCTCTACTAACCTGACTGTAATTGGATCGTATAGGTTCCAGCTCAGCAGTTGGCGGAGCAGCCTCGATTTCTGCCAAAGATGAGAAACCAAGATGGTCGGCGGCCCATCTCAGAAATATTCTAAGATCCTGCTTACTGATACTTCCAATTGGATTAATATCTGCAGAACTGCAATCATACTACAAAAGATATATGTATTAAAACAATATCTAACCCACATCAAAATATTTGCCGAATTCATTCAGAATCATAAAATGACTTTAAAATATTACCTTTGTTAGGTAACCGCGCAACCCTTCATCGACATTTGAGCTACCTAACACAAGATAAAACCCTGGTTTGCTATGAACCCATGGCAATAATGATGCCAACATAAACGCCAAAACCATTCTAATCCGAGCTTGTATGTTTTGGAGCCCTAAATTTTCAATGTTTGTTCCCCCATCTACCTATACTGGGTCGAAAACGAAAACACCGTCAGAATAAAAACAAAAATATATGAGAATGTTAGCATTTTGTATTTGGTGTTTTTCTAACCTTATAACGTGGACGCTTCCCAGTAAGTGTTTGAAATAAAGATAAAAAGGCAGATACCACACTGTCAATGGATACATCAAGATGCCATGATCCAATTTCATCTGCCATATGTTATTTAAACACCTCAATTCACCTTCAACAAATGTATCTAACTCTGACCTATATTCAACTTAAATCAAATCAAAGTATCTTCAACAAATCTTGAACAAATACCGATGACCTATCTTCAAGAAATCTATAAACAATATCATTATACTTAAATCTATTAATATACACCTCAAACATTGAACATATCTATAAATAACATATCTAAATCATATACACCTCAATTCAACTTCAACAAATCTATAAATAATAGATCGAAATCTAACCTACATTCAACTTAACGCAAATCAGCTTAAACAAAGACCTCAAACCTTGAACAAATCTATAAATAACATATGTAAATCTTACCTTGAACAAATCTAAATCTTACCTACATTCAATTTAACGCAAATCAACTTAAACAAAATCAACAAAATAACTTATCTTCAACAAATCTATAAAAACTTAAACAAAATAATCAAACTTAAATCTATTAATATAGACCTCAAACCTTGAACAAATCTATAAATAACATATGTACATCAAATAACAGTATCTTCAACAAATCTTGAACAAATACAGATTGAAAACATATAAAACATAAATAAAATATTATAGATCTGAAATTATATCTATAAATAAACAGTCGATAATAATTATAAAGTATTTCAAAAGACTGAAAAGTTACCGATTAAACGGTTGAAGACGACAGCAGGAAGATCAATCTACTTCCGGTTGTATAAAGAAAAAGAAAAACAACAAAAAGTTAGATCACAATAAAAAAAAGTGAAAAAAGATCGAACAATCGGATGACAACTTACAGAAGCTTGAAGATGGATTCGATGGTAGATTATGTTGATTGAGAGAGTAGAGTAAATGGTGAACACAAATTGAGAGGTGAGAGAGAGACGTAAATGTTGAAGAATAATTGTGAGGTGAGAGACAGACGATTGAGATTATTGGAATGAGATGAGAAGAGGCGGAACACGGGATTAGGGTTTGCGTAGGTTTTTATTATTAATTAAAAATCAAATAAATTAAAAAACACTAAAAACATTCAATTAGGATGCCACGTGGCACTATAAAGGGTTGAAGGTACCATTGAACGCCACGTCAGCAACATGCATTTCTTTTATATATATAGATAGATAGATTACGAAGAATTCAGACATGGTTTGTAAGCAGTTGCATTTAAAATATCACTTTTCATGTCAATTTACAACCGGTAAACTTTAAAAACTTATGTGATAATATAGTTTTTGTAGCCAGTTTTAAACATGCAAGCTGGTAAAAAGTTTGATAAATAAATGGTAGGCGAACAACTGTCGCAAGTCGTTTAACTAGCATAATTTGTTTCACCATTTTGACCGAAACCCTTATTGCCCATTGTCTCCCAAATGAAGGAAGATGGCTATTAGTTGCCTTCGAACTTAAAATTGTCTCATAAGATTGAATTATGTCGATCATATTGTTTTTTGCAGGGTAGATGGTGATCTTCAAGTTGAGGCGCATGCACTGCTCTTGGTGAGTGAGTGGACATCATGACGGTCTTGCTACTTGTGCTTACAAAAGCACTGGCTCATGGTGGTCGAACAAAGTTGACGAAGTAATTTAGGTGTGTAAGACTATGACAAGAATTGATTTTGTCGCTATGCAAATGGTTGACACATGGGTTTTTAATTTTAAGTTATAACGGTTGTGCATTGTTTTAGTTTATCGCAATGCAACATTCGATTCTAGAAGTGACCATCTGGATGCTACCAACTCGAAAACCTTTATAAAAGCAATAACAGTTAACATAATAAACTTCCAAAAAACATTATATGATTAAAGAAACTAACAGAAATATACACAATATATAATGAGCGGATCGATAAACTAACATAAACAAGTATCGCGTTGCACATTGTCACCCCACAGTATTGCATGGGCACCCTACTAGAGCCGCCTTTGTGAATTGATATATATTACTTATCTGCGAACACCCTACTAGAGTTGCCTTTGTGAATTGATATATTACTTGTTTTAGCAAATTGTTAATAAAAGTAAATTACGTGAATCCCACCACACAATGTAAATCGAAAAAACATAAATACCCGCAACAACACGCAGGCATTTCCACCAGTGTTTAAAAATGATAGAGGAATAGGCATATGCCTTGCATGTGGAGAGAGATTGAGTCAACAATGTGATTTATAGTAATAGTGAATTACTAGCTAGTATGTGTGTAACTAAAGCAGGGATCGAACGCGGGGCTAAAAAAACAAAACAAATACCGTCGTGAATTGTGGCAAAATCACTATGGTGGTAGATATGCGTGTGGTTAAAAATCCCAATTCCAAACAAGTTTCATTCGATAATTCAGAATCTTCAGTTTTGTCATGTACTCGACAATGTGCCAAAGAAAAATAAGCTAGCATATGCTGTTTTTTTAGTGAAAATATGGCAATTGTGGACTAGGATGAATGATAAAATATCTATAGGTGTTAATACAAATACACAAAAAATGGTGGAAGACATAAAAGAAACAACGTATTGGTAGGCGGTTAAAATATCAAAATATGCAAATGCAAGCACTATCATTCAAGACTAGAATATGTTCTCTGGGTTTAATTACAGTTAGGTAATTGTAATGGCGCAAAGAGGAGCAAAATGTTTGAGCGGGTGTTGTATGTAGTGGTGATATTCGTAACCTGCCTTGTTTTAGCCACTAGCTAAGCTTGGTAGTTTATCACTTTATTGTTTTTTTTTTCTAAGGGACAAAATGGTTTCGGTTGCTGTAAAAAAATTGTACTAATTGTAATTTATTATTATAAAGATCTCTTTAGTTAGACCTTGCCTTTTATAGCAGTGTAGGGAGGAGACCGTTTTGGCTTGACGTGGTAACCTGATCTTGAGCTATATGCAACATATTACCCGTTAAAACTAAAGATAGGTATCCCAATCCTGAGGCCAAAGCCATAGAGATCACACTTTGATGACGAAGTAAGCATATTCATATGATTTGTTTTGATAAATCTAAAATATTTCATTTCATGCCAAATAATTAATTACAAAAAAATGATAGGTAAATAAACAACAAGTTATGCACTTATGCCACTAGAGAGTTACAGAAAAAGATGAGGGAGGGAATAACCCCTTACAAAATGGGGTTAAGTTCCATTCTATAAAGAAACCACTGGTTCACTCCTAATGGGCTAACCATTAATGAGACTGGGCCCACTAGGCCATACCTCAAATAAGGTACCATCTAATCATCTATAGGCCATACCTCAAATAAGGCCTTGCTAATACAAATATTTTTTCTAACAAAAGGGTCCACACATACGTCCATGGACACGGGACTAATGGGCCAATTTGCCTGCTAATCTGCTATAATGGAAATAATCTGCTTCCTCTTAACTGTCATGTAGGCTTGAAATGGTAAAACCGTTGACACTTCATTAAACATAAATATAGTTTAAGGAACAAATACACTAATTATTAGCTGGTTTATTCTGCTGTTCCAACTGATCTATACTTTAATTGTTTTTCATTCTCCCCTAAACATAAAAAGTCAACTGCCTGTGATCTGTTTAAAAAGTCAACTGTAAGAAAAAAAGAGAATCTTATTTAATTATGTCTTAATAAGGATTGTGGAATAAGGAAGGAAGCAGGTAGAAAACAGATATTGCTTAAGTCACTAGAGGTGTTTTAGTTTCATCCGTTGTAAAAGTAAATGGGCAAATTAAAAAAAAGTTTAGCTACAAAAGAATGGGTCAAAACCCATATAGTTTAGTTCTAATGCAAACATGTAAATAGTTTTACCAATCGCGTTAATTATGAGGAAAATGTTTCCAGGTAAACACAAACCTACCTATTTCAACCTGCACTAAAATAAGCTGTTTTGACATGTTATCCAACTCGCCTGACCCGTGCTTTTTGACAACTCTGCTGTCAAAAGGTATACTTTGTCTAAATGATCATGAGGGATAAAAATGGTCCACAGACACGATGCAACAATCACTCAACATTTTCAAATAATGCCCTTCGTATCATCTCTTCGGTAACTAACATTTTCGGACAACTATATAGAAAACTAAATTTTATATTTCCTAGTCATGTGCTAAAAAATATCAAACATAACATGATATTCAAGTTGTCTCTCCAGGACAACTCATGCCAGTGAGTAAAAAGTCATGGTGATTAATGACGTAAGTAGTGATGTACCATTAATTAGCAGCAAACATTCCCTTAAGCATCTAGTCAATTCTAAAATATATACTACTATATGGAGATGACATTATTATATTTTTTGAATCCTAGAAACATGATGCATATGGACAATTTAATATTCAATATATAAAAGTAATTATCGTACATATAAATGCATGTACATGGCCTTTTAAGGTTAGGATTTCAACCTGACATCTCGCGTTGTAGAAATGGCATTATTCGGATGTGTCTATTCTTTGTTGATCCTTCTAGTAGCTCTTACCATAGTTATGGTTCATGCCCAAGATGATCAATCAGGTACCCCAAACATTTACTTTTCTTAATGAATGAATGTTTGTATGATATACATTCATTAGCGTCTCTAAAATTTATTGCAGGTTTCATAAGCATAGACTGTGGAATAACAGAAGGCTCAAAATACACAGACAAAAAAACAGGAATAAACTATGTTTCAGATGCAGGTTTCATAGACAGTGGCATAAATCGAGAAATATTATCCACGTACAAAACCGACACCCTAGATTTCCAGCTCAGCACTCTTAGAAGTTTCCCTGGAAATATTAACACTAGAAACTGCTACACACTTAGACCCGAACAAGGGAAAGGGAATAGGTATTTGATAAGGGCGAGGTTTGTGTACGGGAACTATGACTATAAAGGTCAACCCCCACAGTTTGACCTCTACCTTGGAAACGACTATTGGAATAGCGTTGACTTCAATTCGTCCTTGAGAAAGGACTATGAGATCATACATCTCACTTCAACAGATTACATATATGTGTGCCTTGTAAATATAGGTCTTGGAAATCCTTTCATTTCAGCATTAGAATTAAGACTTTTGGATAGTACCATGTATGCAGATGGTTTACGATCACTGAATCTATTTGCACGCACTAATTTTGGTACATCTGAAAAAGTCAGGTCAGCATTTAAACTTTTCTCTCAAATTATTTGTGTATGACTAGCTATAATCAGGTTATGTAGACAGAAATAGTAACCTCAATCCGCATGCTACAAACCGACTATATGAAGTATATTAAGGGGTCCGGGTCAAGTTATGGGTGCTTTTTGGCACGGGTTGGATCGGCCCAACGCCTTTTGTCCAAAACTTATTTACAGTTCTTATGAAAACAGCCTAAAACATGATTACATCTATCATATCATTCAGTTATGATATAACTTTGTAAATAAAATGATTTATGAGGTTTTATGTATTTTTTTTTTACGATTAAACCTACTTCTCATTAAAACAAAATACGAAAGTTACATCATAATAGAAGGTAGACGGGCAACAAGCTGCGCCGCCACCCCTTTCTGAATTGCAAACCCTAGTCTACTAAAGACAAATCCTTGCCCCCGTGGGGATGAAACATTGCTGTGGACGACCCGTTGGACCCTGGTTAAGAAACGGGGTATCTCCATTGGTTGGGTTAAGGGGCAAGGCTTTTACAACAAACACACTAGCTTGACCTGTTAGTGAAATTACCCCAATGTAGGGGGTATTTCATATATCCCCGATATGCTTGTACCCCCCCCCCCCCCCCCCCCCCCCCCCCCCACATGCATCATGTACCAATACTCTTCAAACATGATTTGGGGAAATATGTAAATTTGCAACTTTCGAGGGGGATATATGAAATTGACACTAAAACATAACCGAATTCACTTCCATTACTATTATTATTATTATTATTTTTTATAAAAAATGCATGACTTTTACAACAAACACACAAGTTTGACCTGTTAAGAGATAAAAAGATAACCCGAATTGACTGTGCATAAGCAAATGGGTCGAAATCGCTACCTATCTTACTAATTGTTTACTTAGTTACCTATGCCCTAAATGACTGTTCACACATTGTTGATCCAGGTATGCAGATGACAAATATGATAGAATATGGTATCCTATAGATTTTTCTGGCATTACAAATGTAGAGACTTCTAGTCCTGTGTCTTTAGGATCGACAACAAAAGAAAACGTACCATCAAAAGTCATGAGCACAGCCATCAAACCCACAAATCCTACACTTGATTTATTGTATAAATGGAAAGCTGCTAGTTATACACAGCAGTTTTACATGTACATTTACTTTGCTGAAATTGAAACACTAAAAACAAATGAGACCAGAGAGTTCAACATTTATCTGAACGGGGCCAACTGGGGTGGACCGCTTTCTCCAATCGATCACACCACTAGCACGTACTTCACCACCTTTTACAATTTATCATCTTATGAAGTTGCCATAGGCAGAACAAACAAATCAACACTTCCTCCTATGTATAATGCAATCGAGCTTTATAATCCTATACGTCTTCAACAACGGCAAACAGAAGACCAAGATGGTAAAGCTTTATAATTTACTAGTTTATTTTTATTTCTGTTATTATTATTATTATTATTATTATTATTATTTCAGCGCTTTACTTTTAGGTAGAGGTAACAAAATGACTGGTTTGGATTTATGGTGCAAAGCTGCCACCTCTACTTATAAGTTATAACCATTATGGATTTATGTTGCAACTAGATGTTTTTATTATGGTCTGCTTATCTATCGTCTCTATGTTAAAATTAGCTACTGCAATGTGGACTATCAAGTCAACATATGGGTTAAAAAGAAACTGGCAAGGCGATCCGTGTGTTCCAAATGACTATATTTGGGATGGTCTTAACTGCAGCAACAATGATACAGACAATCTTAGGATCATATCCATGTATGCATTCCATTCACAACCATAACTCCATAACTGATATTATTACAACTGTCAAGTGTCAACTGATAACTTTTTGACAAACTTCCAATGCAGGAACTTGTCCTTCAGTGGATTGACAGGAGAGATCACTCCTGCTCTAGCTAATCTCACAATGATACAATCAATGTATGTGTTATCTTAGATTATTGGACTCTATGATATGATGATATCAGATTTTTTCACTACGATTGTTCCATTTTCAGGGATCTGTCCTACAATAACTTGACAGGAAGTGTTCCAAAGTTTCTTGCTTCTCTAGATTTCTTGACAGTTCTGTGAGTTACCTGGTCGTACATCTAGAGCACACGTTTTTAATACTTGTATGTTATATAACGGTCTTAAGTGTGGTCTTTCTTATAGTAACTTAACAGGAAACAATTTCACAAGACCCCTACCAGAAGAACTCTTAGAAAAGGCAAAGAATGGCAAATTATCGCTGAGGTCAGCACCTCACTTATTGTTTTTTGGGTAGAAAATAAGAAGAAATAAACAAAAAGAAACAAAGTAACACTCACTTCACTGCACTAACATTTATTAAATTATCAGTTTTGAAGCAGATGGTGATCAAGACACAAATGCTTGTCCCAAAGGTTCATGTAAAGAAAATAAGAATAAAAAAGTTGTTATTGTTGTAATAGCAACAATTTCTTCTATATTCGTGCTATTGACCATATTGACTATTTTATGGATAACTAAAAGAAGACGAGCACAAGGTTTGGAATAATGTTAACCTTACATGCCATACATCTTAAATAATTAAAATCAAATAAAATGAAGCCAAAATTTGAACTAATGAATAGTTGAATACAGATCCAAGCATAAGAGACGAGTTTATTGAACCGAGAAATCAACGATTCACATATTCAGAAGTACAAAGAATCACTAGCAGCTTCAGTAATGTTATCGGGAAAGGAGGATTTGGAACAGTGTTTAGTGGGTTGATTGGGGATACCCGAGCGGCTGTGAAGATGCTTTCTGAATCATCAGCTCAAGGGTGCAGGGAATTTCAGGCAGAAGTACGTTTCCTATAAATATTTACTCGTATTCTTTAAAGTTTAAACGAGAAATGATTCATTTAAATCATTGAAAAGGACAAACCATATTCAACTGCAGGTCCATCTTCTCATGAGTGTTCATCATAAAAACATAACTTCACTTCTTGGGTATTGTGATGAAGGCAAGCACAAAGGAATTATCTATGAGTACATGGCTAATGGAAACTTGGGAATGCATCTATTTGGTAATTTTTTTATAAATATTTTAAACATCAGCCCTTTCCAAATAAGTTCAATCACTAATAGCAATAGTTACTTCTGAAGATGAGAGTCGAAATGTTTTGAGTTGGAAGAAAAGGCTACAAATAGGATACGAAGCAGCACAAGGTCAGAAATCAGATTACTTAAAATCTAAAGTTCTACAGGCGTGTAAATGTTAATCAGTTAAATGTATTATATGTTCCATGTAACAGGATTAGAGTACATGCATCATGGTTGCAAGCCATCAATTGTCCATAGAGATGTGAAGTGTTCAAACATATTATTAAACGATAAATTACAGGCAAAACTAGCAGATTTTGGGTTGTCCAGAGCTTTTACAACAGAAGGCGCTACACACGTGTCAACAGTAATTGCTGGCACTCCAGGTTACCTTGACCCCGAGTAAGTTTTGTTGTCCCGTGTTTTTTTATTTATCAGATAAACCTTCTGCCATAAGTAAAATACGTTTTCAACCATCAACTATTTTCATTGGGAAAAAATATTGTTGCTTACAAACTCTCAATTCTTCGGTATCCACTTTGTAGGAAAATGATTTAGATATCTTCTTGTTTAAATGTACAATAAGTTATTTTTTGCAGGTATTACACAACAAACAGGTTGACCGAGAAAAGTGATGTGTACAGCTTTGGGGTAGTACTACTGGAATTGATTACAGGCAGACCAGCAATATCAGCAGATGTATACATAGTTAAGTGGGTTAACTCTATGATTGAAAAGGGAAGTGTTGATAATATCATTGATCCTAGGTTGCATGGGGATTTTGAAGTTAATACAGCCTGGAAGGTGGTAGAACTGGCAATGACCTGTGTTGACGGCTCATCCGTCAAAAGGCCAACCATGAATGATGTGGTGATGGAACTACAAAACTGCTTGAAAGGGGCGGAACCAAATAATCTAAATCACAACATGTCATTAAGTTTGGAAAGTATGCGGGGTCCAAACCTAAGATAATCAAATCTTGAAATGGGTTGTCTTCCGTCTTCTTCCTAGTTGTATTTTGAACCTATATTATGATTAGAATTTTTAAGTTACAATGCCAATATATGGCCTTATAACTTATGCTTGTGTCTATTGTTTGACCTTTAAATATGTGTTTGTGAATACCATTTTCTTTGAACTTCATTCATGTATGCTGAGTTATATTGCATTCATCATCCTACTGTCTAGATGTCTTCTTCATTGGAAAACTTATGATGAAGTTAATTACATTCTGGTTGATGTATCAATGCAATTTCATAGAGCATCATGTTAAACTAATAGCAAACAGAATGCAAACGAAAACTACCTAATTATCACTGCAAAATGTTGAACGAGAATCCGAATGAGAGGAACCTGAAGCAAGCAGTCCACCTGATTTCAATAAACAGAGATTTTATTTAAGATGCAGAGAACAAAATCATCAAAAAGTGCAAGGATTAAGGATATTAATTTTATCTCAAAACCGTATGCCCTAGATATATATATATTGTAATACAGGAGATTGAGCGACTTACATGAATTTGAACTCAATCATCCAAGTTTTGCCTTCTCTTCACCAAATTCAATATTTTAAGTTGTAATATACCCTAATGATTTTAATGTAATTGGATGGACAATACAACGCGAATGCTATGACAATACAACATGAATACATGATTATGTTGGGCTATATATTTGTACACACGGTCCAGCCCATAACTAAAAAAGAATAAAAAAACCAGCCTTTAACAGTTTTTTCTTACATATTTTCTAGGATTAAATATACTATACCTATGCTCCTATAGCCTGGCCAATGATGTCCAGCCCAGCTGGTCGGAGGTGGGAGGGTTACTCCTTAGGGAGGTTTCCGCCCGGGCTTGGTCTCAGGTTCGAGTCCCACCACTCGCACTAAGGGGTGAGAAATTCAACACCCGCGTTTGGCCTGGATTCGAACTGGGGTTGAGGGGTTGTGCGTCGTTTGGATTCTCCGCTGAAACACACCTTCCAAAAAAAAAATACTCCTATAGCCTGCATTTATGGAACGAGCGGCGGAACCAAGATTTAATATTTTGGGGGATGACTGAGAGGTTTAACTTAACATTGTGTTGGGAGATCGAGATTTTTGCCAACAAATTACACTATTTTTTAAAGGGGGTGTTCGCCTCCCTTGGCACTAAGGTAGATCCGCCAATGTATAGAACATCACCTAATCACCGGGATGTCAAGATTTGATATCAAGATTTGGTGTTTATGATTTTTTTTTTAATTTCAATGTTTTAAAATCAAATTCTTCACGTTAACGATAAAACATGTAACGACATTACTAACTATTCTCGCAAACACAATTTCATCCCACCAAGGCATTATAAACTTGATTACTTTTAAAGGATAAGGCTTATTAACATCGTAAGCCGAAATTATATTTGAATAGTAAAAAAACATTTTATCACCATCATTTTGCATACTAGAAACTAGGATGGTGACACAAGTTTAGACTTACATTGTTACATTAGGTTTGGTCCAAAGATCACATTTGTGGATTTTGCCAAGTATACATCTACTGTCAGTAGGGGTGAGCAAGGATACACTTATAGACCCTATGAACCATGGACTGAAACCGAAACTGAAACCTCAAGGACCCGAACCTTTTTTATATAAAGGGTTTGGTTGTCAGTTCTTGTTAACACTTGACTTCGGTTTTAGGTTTGGACCCCGGTTTTTAAAAAAAGAACATTAAGAATTGGCATAATGAAAAAAATGCTTGGGATTACTTCCATAGGTTTGTGACAACCGTCACTCAATTAGGTTAATAACAACTTTTACTATGACTTATTTTCTATCTTGGCGTCTTAACTAAGCTTTATTAATAAGCATTTGTGAACAATCGTTATTTGTCCAAATATCGAAATTTCATCCAGCAATACTTAACACACATCAAATTCATCACACAACCCCTAAACTTACACCTGCCATGCAACGCAGGGGCTTAACACTAGTATATTATATACATGTATATTGTTTAGGAAAAATCCATATATTGAATTTGTAGACTATTATTTTTAATACTTTGATGATAAAGGCCCAATTTGTATACATAGACCTAATAAAAGTAAGCATAATAAACTAATAAAATTTAATTGGTTGAACTTAATTAATATTGTGGGCTTTAAGAGTAGGTTTAATTATATGAGTCCAAATTATTTTTATTTGACTCAGGCCCAAAAGGTAGAGTAAGCTGGAGAGATGTCGTGGACGCGGTGGGACGCTCCGGGGGTCTGTTATCGGTATGGGACTCTAAGTTGTTTGTCAAAATGAATGTTATTATACGACGTTATGTGCTACTGGTTTCCGGTTACTTGAAGAATGATGGCCAAAAGATTTCCTTTGTTAATGTTTATAGTCCGCAGAATATAGTGGACAAGAAGGCGGTTTGGGACGAGCTTAAAGGGTTAACTACTAATGACGATGAGTTGTGGTGTGTGGCGGGAGACTTCAATTGTGTGAGAGATAGATCGGAGCGTAGAAATTCCAAGTTTCACGAAGGGGCGACTAAGGAGTTTAATGAGTTCTGGGAAGAAACGGGGTTACATGAGTATTCTCTCCGCGGTCGAAGGTTTACGTATTTAGCCGGTAATAAACTTAGTCGAATTGATAGAGTGTTTGTATCCTGGTCCTTTCAGAATAAGTGGAGTAATGCGGAGTACCGAGTTTTGGATCGGGTGGAATCCGATCATTGTCCCTTGTTGTTGAAAATAGAATCGAAGAACTTTGGGGCCAAACCGTTTAGATTTTATAATTCTTGGTTAAATAGAGATGGGTTGGATAAAGTGGTAGAGGATTCCATGATCATTGGGTCAGATTCGAGCTCGCCGGATGTTGGTTTACTGCGTAAATTCCGGTTGCTTAGAAATAACATTAAAAAGTGGCATGGTTTGCAAGTCAAGCTCGAAATGGAGGAGGAAGAGAGCTTAAAAGCTGGCATCTTGGACCTTGAGTTGGTTCTGGAGGTCCGCGATTTAACAGAAGCGGAGCTGTGGGTTCTAGTAGAAGTGAATAAAAGGCTTAAGGAGCTAGATTCTTTTAAAGCGCGGGACTTGAAACAAAAAGCTCGTGTTAGGTGGGCAAAGGAGGGAGATGCTAATTTGTCTTTTTTCATGGTGTGATTAATTCCCGTCGGATGTCAAACTCTATTCCTAGCTTGTCCATTAATGGCGAATGGGTGACCAAACCCCAAGAGATTAAGAAAGAGGTTCACCGGTTTTTCAAAGCAAAGTTTTTGGAGGAAATGAAGACTCGGCCTACACTCATCTTGAATGATCTTAAGACTCTTGATTCCAATTCAGCCGAAAGTATTATTGCCCTCTTTCAAGAAAAAGAGATCAAAGACGCGGTTTGGGAATGCGGGAGCGATAAAGCGCCAAGGCCAGACGGGTTTAATTTTCGTTTTATAAAAAAGTATTGGTCTTTGTTTGCAGGTGATTTCATGGAGATTTTGAGTTTTTTTGGGAGACTGGTGTTATTAGTAGGGGGTGGGTTCCTCGTTCATAACCCTCGTTCCTAAGATCAAAGACCCGGTGGACTTGGGTGATTATCGCCCTATTAACTTGATTGGTGTGGTTAGCAAAGTTATTTCTTAAGTGTTAGCTAACAGGTTAAGAATGGTGATAGATGGGTTAATTTCTAAGACGCAGTCCGCTTTTATAGCAGGGAGATTCATCTTGGATGGCCCTCTCGTTATTAGTGAAATGTTGGCTTGGGCTAGAAGATGCGGGAAAGAGTTGTTTATGTTCAAGATTGATTTCGCTAAAGCTTTCGTTAATGTTAATTGGGAGTTTCTGGTTTCTATTATGAGGCAGATGAGATTTCCGGAGACATGGTGTATGTGGATAAAAGGTCTGCTCTCTTCAGCCAGGTCGTCAGTGCTTGTTAATGGTTCTCCCACATTTGAGTTTTCTTGCGAGAAGGGGGTGCGCCAAGGTGACCCAATCTCCCCTTTCTTATTTATTATTGTCATGGAGGCTTTTGCAAGGATGATGAGAAAGGCGTGTGAAGTTGGCTCGTTTGAGGGTATTCGGCTCCCCAATGGTGGTTTGGTTCTCTCTCATTTACTCTATGCGGATGATGCTATGATCATGGGAGAGTGGTCTCTTGATAATTTTAACACCTTACGCCGATTGCTTAGAGTTTTTCACTTGTGCTCAGGGCTTCGAATTAATATACAAAAGTCTACTTTGTACAGCGGATAAGGGTTGCCTCAGTATAATATTAACTGATGTTGTGAAATGAACAGAGGTTACAAAATACAGTTTTTCTTCTAACGATAGATCAACTGTTTTGGAGGGTTTGGTCTGCCGACGCGTCAGTGGTTACCGTAGGGCGGATAAGTGTTGGCCGGGTCTTCCTGTGTGTTTCTTCTAATGATAGATCAACTGTTTTGGAGGGTTTGGTCTGCCGACGCGTCAGTGGTTAGCGTACAACGGATAAGTATTGGCCTGGTCCTCCCGTGTGTTTCCACACGGGATCTCACCTAGTACTATATTATAATGCATGAGGGAAGGGTAGTTTAAGATACCCAAAAGTTAACTTTATTTTCATTAACAATCCTAAATTGAGGGTAAAATAGTCTTTCAACCATTATTACATTTTAGTACCTCATTTTAATTACTTTAATTCTCTCATTTTTAGTTAGTAGTTGCATTTTTCTCCTTTCTCCTACAAAATTATAATTCTTTTATTTAATTTTAAACTATTATGTTTTAAAAACATTCAAAAATACCGTGACGATCTGCTCATTTTTGTCGACGTTTCAATGTTTGTCCTAGTCAATATCGATGTGTAGAGTGAAGTGTACAAAAAAGGAATGCGTTATGTACAAGTGATCATTGCATTGCATGTTTAACCAAACGAATTTAAAAGAAACAAATATTTATTAATTAACTGAAAGACTCCAAATTTCAACTACAATAAAATGCTTTATACTAAAACTTTAAAAGATGCAACTAATATTGTTATAAGGTACAATCCATTAATGCAGAAGTAAACGTAATGCAACTAAAGCGTTGTTTTAGGATAAAGTATTATAAAGTTTGAATAGACATTAAATTAAAAACTAAAATGTAGGTGAAACAAATAATACTCTTTTAACTAAACAATGTTATTTGTTTTTTTTGTGAATTATACTTTTTTATAATTAAAATAAACCCTACATAAGAAAGGTGAAAAAGTGTTCATAACTCACAAAATAATCATCATAAAATATGTTTGATAATTTAGTTTTTATTATTTTTATCAGTTAATGTATAATGTACAACCCTAAAAGGATGATAAATTAATTCAAACACTAATTACAGTTTAATCACCTCATTTTTAATTAGGTTATAGATAATTAGTTAGTAGTTACACTTTTTCCATTAAACTCTCAATTTTATGTTTTGAATTTTGAAATAATGTCTTCTTTCCACTGACCATCCCCCTGTATCTTCCATATTTTCTCTCTACATTATCTATACTATATTATAATGAATGAGGCAAGAGTAGTTTAAGATATCCGAAAATTAAGAATTTTATTTTTATTAACAACCATAAAATAAGGGTAAAATAGTAATTCAAACACTTTTACACTTTGATACCTCATTTTAGTTACACTTTAATCACTTAGAGCATTCACATTTGGTCCCCCTATAATATTGTGAGAGAAATCCCCATATTTTTTATGGGGTTGTGAGTGGAGAAAATGAGGAACCTATTGTTTATCAGTATATTTAAAGATATTTAGGAATATTTTAGGGAAAATAGTTTTTCTGTATACATTTTTTAATATTTGTTGAAAGTGGTTGTAAGTGGAGGATATAGAAATTTTAATATTTTTAGTATAATATGTGGTTGTGGTCGTAAGTTGATGGATGACGGGGAAGCTACTAGTGAATGCTATTATTTTACTCAAGTTTTGCTTATTTAAATTATAATAAACTTTTTTTCCTTATTTTAAACAAACTATCCAAATTATTTTTAAATAGTTATATATATTTTTTTTCATACGTTGATACTTTTATAAAAAAAGTTACATCATATTGAGCATTTTATTATCTTTAATTTGGGTATAGTATTGCTATATTTTATAATTAAAAAACTTTATGTGCTACGTCTTTAACAATATCTAGGAGTGAGAATAACTAAACCGTTTACCAAAGCCAAACTAAAAACCAGATAAAATTGAACCAAAATCAATTGAAAACTGAATTAACTTACATCCGATTTAACTTAAAATCAGTTATTATTTTCTTTTTGTACTCTTAGTTAACCGAAATCAGTCAAACTAACAAAACCATTCATATATTCATAACAGCGTGCCCGCACGATGTAGTAAGATCACAGACACTTCTAATGATGCATGACTGGGTTCGGTTCGGTATGGTTATTAGCCTCAACCGAAACAAAAATCGACATTATCGGTTTATCGATCTTATTAACCAACCAGTTAATTGGTTCAGTTTATTTGATTAGATTGTCATTTTTAATTCGGTTTAATTAATTTTGGTTAATAACCAAGACTAAACTTTGGTTAAAATTTTTTACTTAGAAATACATAAAATGGAGGCATAAATACAAGAAATTGATGTATAAAAGATGTAAATACATAAATGGGGTTAATTTTTTGGTTAATTTTCGGCAACGAATATTGTTAATCACATAACATATCAATTTTCGCTCAATTTTGGTTAAAGGTTTAGTTATTTTTCACCCCTAAATATTGTTAATCACATAACATATCCATATTTTTAATTAAAAGAATTGTTATACTATACTCAAATTACAAACAATAAAATGCTCGTTCTTTATGATATAGTTTTTTTTTTTTAAATATTAACATATGAAAAAATTATGGTCATTTACAATTCGTAGGAGTAGTTGCCAGTTGACTTAAAATAAGGGGAAATGTGTAACTGTTATTTAAAAAAACAAAAGTTAACTCTTAACTTTTTAAGTATCTTAAAATGCCCATATCATAATATAAATATCTAGGGGTGAACAATAGTTGAACATTTAACTGAAACCGAACCAAAAAACAGAAGAACTGAATCGAAAGCAATTTAAACCTGGAATAACCAAACACCAAATTAACTTAAAATCGGTTATTGTTTTTTATACACTTAATTCACCAAAATCAACCAAACAAAAACAGAACCATTCATGTATTCATATATTTTTAGTTTTTATACCTCTATTTCATGTATTTATACATCTATTTTATGTACTTATAGGCAAAAAAATTTAGCCAAAGTTTGTTTTTTGTTATTAACCAAAATTAAATAAACCGGACTAGAAAAAGATAATCTAACCATAAAATCAAACAAAGTAACCGATTGTTTAATAAGATCAATTAACTGATGATTTCGGTTTTAGTTTCGGTTGAGCTAATAATCGAACTTAACTGAACCATACACACCTTTAGAAGTGTCCGTGTTTCCCGCTGCATCGCCCGGGCATCCTACTAGTGTGCAAAAAAAAAACATTTAATTTAATAATAGGATATAACCATAACCTACTATGAAATTCACGTAAAAACC
Organism: Ambrosia artemisiifolia; assembly: GCA_032199755.1. NCBI lineage: Eukaryota > Viridiplantae > Streptophyta > Magnoliopsida > Asterales > Asteraceae > Ambrosia > Ambrosia artemisiifolia. Next base: position 5,704,407 of record CM063519.1, read on the forward strand.
AAAATAATACATATCAAGATACATTGGACTAAAAATCAGTCTAAGATTTAATCTCTTATAAACGATCAAGTATAACAACTAATGTTCAACCCAAATTACACCACTATAAAATGTGTTTGTTGTTAGTTTAATTCTCAACATCTATGAGTAAGCTCAAGCCTAACATGATGAACATCATCAATGAAATAATCGCTGTCTTCCCCAATAAAACAAGCCCGTGGAATTTTAAACAGATTTAGGGACTCAAGCGTCATTTCAGCTGGAAGTGTATAGCTCCCTTTGAAGTTGCTAACAAACTCTTGAGTGGGTTTTGACCTTGCTGCAAAGTACTCATAGTCAAACGCAAAAGCGCCTGCCTCTTTTCTCACCACAAGCAAAAAAAGAATGAAACAGTCCATGGGATGATGGGTGACTAAGAAAAACTGTTGACCACCCAAGTAAAATGCTTCTGAAAAAAAATTGCCCGATGGAGGTAAACTTGCACACATATCACGCTTTAAATCATAGTACACCACACAATGTGGACGTGGATGTTTGAATTCAATCATCTTAATGGTTCTGTGCTTGTAGGTCCTTTCCACGAACCTACGGTTAAGATTACTACTGATCATGTATGTATGTTGCTTCGGTGAGACCTGGGATTTGAAAGAAATTGCTTCCGTTACTACCTTTTGGGCAAATTCAGGGTCGAACTCGTTGCAAGTGAGAAGTTTTGTAAGCTTCATAAGTGACATGAAAGGGTAACGAATAAACTTTGCAAGGCGGGTCGCTATAATTTCACGACGGTCCTTTAGTTTAGGGTATTGGGTCCGAGCCCAATTCAGAACAAAACAGTAAACTATATCTTCCGATGTAGCCTGGATATTATCACTAGCGATAATCGCCTCCACATCAGCAAGTGGCAAGCTAAGAATCTCTTCTTTAAACCTGCATGCATGCCATTGTTAATAAAACATTAGCTAGATTAAATATTTATTGATCACTAATTAATTAATAACTAAACATTCTGGATCATTAGTTAAACTACGTACTCGGTTATGTCTTTGTAAAGCACCGCATAAAACTGTTTGGCGGCAACGGTCACCGGCTGAAATGCCTCACTCATTAAAATAGTCGAAGGAAGGTCAAGATAAACTTGTACAGATTCGGGGGTCATAGGTAGATTTCTTAATAAACGGCTGCAATGCCTTATGCATGAAGGAACATCAAATTTGTCAGCAACCATTAGTACATCAAGCACACTAACAGCACTTGTAGCTGCTAGCTTATTGCTATACATAAACTTCAATAGTTCTACGAGACCAGCTTCTTCTGTTAAAAAATATAAAAAAACTAAAGTCACTTAAACAGATAAAAATGATTATAGAAAAAAAAAGTACTACAAACCTGGGGCATTGATTTGTAGCGTTACGTGGCATTGTTGGGACTCTCTCATCCCGTTTGACAACAACTGCATGGAAATCAATGGCGAATTCAGGCGTGGTTTTAGACCGGGCGACGGCCCAAGGCCCAAATCTCCATGGGCCCCGAAATTTTCTAATATACCTATATATATTTAGCATATATATCCCTTTATTATATATAAAAATTTTATTAGTGGAGTTGGAAAAAGCATTTCAAGATATTTTACCATTAATCTCAGAGGCCCTAGTTTTTTATCTCGCCCAAGGCCCAAATTTTTTTAGGGTTCTCGAGGACGGCCCTAGGCAAATTAATTAAATATGAAAATCACAATTATAGAGTCATAAGAAATCACCTTATAGAAAAATTGACTTCTTGCCGCTAAAATTGGAGAGTTAATATGTAACGTTTTAACTCTTACGGCTGTTCAATAATAAATAATATAATAATATTACAATCTGAATCATTGTAAATGGATAAATTGTAGAACAATAACTGAACTTATTATAGCATATCATCAAATAAGAAATAACAGTAGGTGATCGACACCTGAGTGTGACTCGAGATGCCCAGAAAAGATATAGATGCGAAGGATACGATCAGAGAAATTGCTATCGTTGAACGCAAAACCGAAGTCACCGTGGTCGCAGCCATCTTCAAGAGAATCCATGACCAGCTTTCTAGGATGGAACACTTCAAAATTCGTTTCCGCAAACCCAGGAAGATGATGAACGTGAACGAAACAACTGACCACCGTGTCACATTATATAACATATATCACGTACGGTAGGAAATTATAAAGATAAATAATTATATCCGAAACAAACGAACATCAAATATTTTAGTATTCTTTCAACAACATAACCTTAACTTTCGTGGTATTTATCTTTAATTTATGTTTTTTAAAAGGCATCTTTAATTTATATTTAACTACAAAATCTATAACTTAAGTCGTATTTATCTAATTATCTTGAGAAAATTACGCAATTAGTCCCTATGGTTTGCCTTTAGTTTCACCTTTATGTTCATTAGAGGTATGGAAATGTGGATGCGTGTTCGCCGATGGAACTCTTCTTTTCTGGCCTCCTGATAATCGTAGGTGTGGTGGCGTGTTAGTTAAGCATATCTATTCATGTCCTCTCAAAGCTCACTAAGCACGGTTTGAATAGACGTTCAACTTCTTCGATTTTCCTTCAATTTTACGCTTCTTCAGCCGGCTTTCCTTTTTTCAAGTAACGGCATAATTTTCAGGTTGTTGATAATATAAATATTTTAGCATCCACCCTTAGCTTTAGCTGGGTTTTGATTTTCAAACTTGTGTAATTTCATAATTATCGGTATAATAAGTTTTTGAGCGACTTACTGATGATAACTATGTTATGCTGCTGGAATTTTATGTGTTCATGTTTATGTGCCACACACTACAAGAATCTGAAGCAATAGCGACGACGACATTAGCGACGACGTCGTCGCTAATGCTAAAAAGTACATCAGCCAACTGCCAACTCCCAATGACCATTAGATCAAAACTGATCGGACGTTTCAGATTTTAAAGTACAAGTAGCAATTGCGACGACCCTTTAGCGACGACGGGTCGTCGCTAATGCTCAAAAAAAAAATTAGCGGCGAAAAAATGGGCAATAGCGACTAACTAATAGCGACGACACAATAGCGACGAAATGTCGTCGCTAATACTATTAGCGACGATTTTTGACGTTATTAGCGACGACAAATGTCGTCGCTAATGCTTCAGATTCTTGTAGTGACAATTTTAGAAGTTGTTATTAATCCAAATGTTAGCTCTGTCCTGTATGTGCATATCTCTGATGCAAACCTAACAAAATGAACATTTGCGATAATATGTGTGGGTTAGGATCAAATACATAGTGTAAGAAAAATAGGAAGTCGTATGAAGGGTATCAAATGGACTCCGATTGTGCTCATTCAAGCGGCATTTGAATCGTCTTATCAAACCCTACGACGTTAGTTTTTAGGTCTTCGTTTTTTGGGGTTTTAGCTTGTAGTTTTTAGAATATGCTTTATATTATTGTGTATTGTATGTAGCATTGTGTCTTTTTCTTATTTTCATTATTGTATCATTTTTTCAATTCATTGTGTCCTTTTTCTTTAGCATTGTGTTATATTTTTTGGCACTGTGTTATATTTTGTGGCTTATTGTGTCATATTTCATGATTTATTGTGTTTTTTGTATCCTTCTCACCCTTTTCATTTTTATTACACTGTGTAGAATAACTTGACCCAATAATATGTGTTAATGTATTGATTTGACCTATTTGTATATACTGTTACCTTTTTAAATATGCAGTTATAATCTTTGATATAGTACTGTTCATGTATGACCTTTTGTCTAAGATTCACACTTATCATCAGTAAACTTATATAACTTAATTATTCAAATCCTTTGTTATCATAATTAAGATATTGTTGCTGATGGTGAAAATAAACTTCATGTTTGCTTACAATAATCATACATATTGTTTACAAGAACTTTGTACATGCAGAACATTTTTTTATCTCAAATTTGTATCTTGACAGGAAATTGGTATAAGTTCATAACAAACAACCAAGTGAGTACTCTCCTATCATTTTGCTCTAACTTTGTTGTTTCTTTGAGGATTGTTGATACATGAATGAAGTCCACTGCCTTCTAAGCCTTTTACCAAAGGTATACCAAAGCTATCTACTAAACTAGTTTCTTAAAAATAACAAAGTTAAATTTCTCTAGGAATACTTTTAAAAGTGAAATAAAAATTTTTAAATTTGATAAGATATATAAAATGAACATCTCAATTTAACTAAACCAAAATTAATATTCAACTGAAGTGCACATCGTCATTTTCGTGTCTTAAAAAAATTAGAAATTACTAGCATTTTAGTACTTTGTCCCTCATCAATGAAAACCATTGACCGGAATTAAATGGTTTGACCAACATGAATAAATGAAAGTTAAAACATAAATAAATAAATAAGAACTAATTAATGTGCCAAACTTTAACCGTTTTTAGTGATATAAAATTGAAGGTTAGTTTACACATATACTAGTACTATAACAAGACAGCAAGTTCCTCAAGATCCCCTTTGAAATAAAGGTAATATTAAGATATCATCCACATTTCCACGTAATAATATATATTTTACATAAAAATCCTCATTTGTGTATTAAAATGGCTGTTACAGGTGGACTACGTGCTAGCTTGTTTTTGGTTCGGATTCTTTGCATGGGTCAAAATAAGATCGAGATTATGTTGAACATTTATCTGGTAATCATATACTTTTAATTTGCTTGCTCTCCGTTTATTTTTATTAATACTAACAGCTTCCTTCCTGTCCATGCTTTTTAACGTGTTATTTGTTAACCGTGTTAAATTGGTCATATCGAGTAATTGAAATGGTTATCTAATTAATCATTTCAACCGGGTCATGTCGTGTCATTTGTGTTACCGAACAAATTATATTTAATCGTGTTAGACCAGCAGTGTCATGTCACCCATTCATCAAACATGTCCGTGTTAGTGCTTAATATAAATACATATTTAGTAAAACATGTCGTGTTTGGGTTTAATACGATGTTAATCGTGTCGTGGATGTCTAACTAGTTTAAGAAAACACAACGAAGTAAGAATAACTTTTTGTAACAACATTCTAATCGTTTACTCTTTTGCGCGCGCGTGCATATATATATATATGAAGTTGGGTTGACATGAATTAAATAAATACCCGTCACCTCTATATTCATGACAGTCAACTAGTCATACATTTCTAAAGAGGAACCAAGTAAAAGCCATTGGGGTTGGTGGCCCAATGGTAGAAGCAAAGATTCTAGGAACACCTAAGGGGAGGTCATGGGTTCAAGTCCCATAAGGAGTAGAAATTTGCCGTTCAAAAAAAAAAAAAAGGAACCAAGTAAAAATGCAATCTCATTTTCCCTTTTTATATATTCCTTTACGTTTAAAATAATTACACACCGTCAAACAATTATGTCTGTTTTTAATACATAATTTATGAAAAAAAAAATATATATTTGCTACAATAATAATAATATAAACCTTCGCATAAGATGATATAGGAATTTCTTACAAAAAAAAAAAAAGATGATATAGGAATTGTATGCGACACATAATTTTAACAACTCTCACCAATGTAACAAGGTTTGACCCATATGAACCTTCCCTTTTTTAGCTAGCATTTCTATTTGACCGTATAAAACAACCCACAATGTGGTATTCCATTGGACCTTATCACCCGCCCGACCACACTGTTGCACATGTCTGATCCGTTTTAAGTCCACATGTGTGGACCTCCAACGAACTTCTTGTGTGGGTCCCCGACTCTCTCTCTCTCTCTCTATCTCTCTCTAACACACACACACACTCACACATATACACACCTATATAATATTTTTGTAATGGGGTCTTTGGAGGTTTGTATATTTTGGGAAAAGTATAAGTTTTTTTTAGAAAATTTTGCAAATCGATCTGATGTTGCGTAGAGGGTGATGGTTTGTATGGGTTTGCACATTATTGTTGATGCTCTAAGTGGGAATGAAAACATACCACATTCTCACTTTGAAGCACACGTTCAGTAGAGAAGTTTACGACATTAGTTCCCATAGGGATCATTCTACATGCTCTAATGTCGGCTTGATCCACGCCACCCCTGGACGTTTCAAATATGTATATACTAATGTCAGCCTCTGATCCCTGTCCCTATGTATCCGCATGGTTGTAAAAGTCATCATCAAACAAAATTGAAGATAATTAAATAATTTTTATTTGTTATGCCTGACAACTATTATGACACAAGAGGGCAATAATGTCGGGTAAGAAATAACAACAAGCAACCGATAGTAAAAATAAGAAAAGAAAACGAAAGACATCAAAAAGCACGTCCATAGCAAAACGTCAAAGTCTCTTTGTTCTTTTGGAATGAATACAAAAATAGGTTCTTTTTCTATGTTATCTACCTTGTTTTTTTGGAGATTCAGGGATGAACATTTACTTTCTGTATCTGTCTTGTTCCTTATATACATGGGCAAGGAAAGTGATTGATAGAAAGATTGATACAATAACAATGGAAAGGGAAGTAATGATACTACCGTGTCGGTAATGAGGAGATGTTTGGCTCTCTATATAACTTATCCCCTTATCTACTTTTCTACCTCCTTTTGTCCTTAATCAAAAAGTCACAATTTCTAACTTATAACTTATCTCTTTTTCAAAGCACAAAAACTAATTTTCCAACCATTACCCAAACACTATTTTTCTCCTTATTAACTTTAAAAAGTTAATAAGTTATAAGAAGGGGAAATAAGTGTACCCAAAAATGCACTGAGACTTAAGAGTTGACTTATGTTCATGTGTTAAATGGCTCCGATCCTATCCAAATAATAGGAGGGTCGTAATTAGCCATTGTTCAAAAATGGCATATACACACACAACAACATTCATTCTAGGAGTGAAAAAAAATTCTATTTGTTATAATTTTCTATAACAATAACATCAAAAAGCAGGAAACCTTAAATTAGTTAATATCAAAATATTTGCAATATTAAATACTTGGAAATATGTAAGTTTTAACTAAGCGGTTTAAAACAAATAGCCGAAATATATTTATTTCGTATTCGATAATCAACAATTCAATGCCATTGATTTGGAAGTTGAAACTCAAGGCTGTTGTGTAACTTGGTATACATCACGATTTGTTATCTAAATCACTCCACTGATTAACACAACAGTGATGTATATCAGGGGAAAACAATAAATATTTCCACTAGTTATTTCAAAAGTATTAAGAGTTTTAGACAACCTTTTTTGATCCAAAATTCCATATAACCTTTCTTTTCCAACCAAATACAAATTTAGTAATAGAAACAAGGTAACCAAACTTAGAATCGAGTCATTATGTAATCATGTAACACAAAACTAACTATAGTAGTAGTACGTAATAGTACGTTACAATAGTTGACTTATAAGATGTTGCCATTTATTTTGGTTTTAGTTTTGGCAACCAAGATTATATTTCTTATTAAGGTTTTATCTATACTCTTTAAAGTCATTCATTTCGCGCGACAAATGATCTGCATAGAGGACAAATGGCATTTAACATTAGGCATCTCTCAATGCATGTAGAATGGAAATGATGGTTGCAAGGAAGTAAATGAAGTTGTTCCCCATCTTCATAGTGGCAAAGACATATACAACATTCCTGAAAAATACATAGAATAACAGTGTAAATCAGCCAACATTTAATAACTCAATTTGAAAAGGAAAAGAATAGTAAAGCAGATCAATAACATAGAAAAAAATTGGACGAAGTTTGTACGTTGTCGGAAAAGTAGGAGATTTTTAGAAAAGTTTGTAAATCTGATGTGGCGCAAAAGTGACGGTTTGTAAGGGTTATGCTCTGAATGGGAATGAAAACGTACCGCATCCTCACTTTGAAGTACACGCTCAGTAGAGAAGTTTACGGCATTGGTTCCCACAGGGATCATTCTGCATGCTCTAATGTCGGCTTGACCCGCGCCACCATTGGACGTTTCAAATATGTATATGCTAATGCCAGCCTCTGATCCTTGTCCCTATGTACTCGCATTGTTGTAAAAGTCAGTATGAAACAAAACTGAACATAATTAAAAATAATTTTCATCTATTATACCCGGCGACCAATATGACAAATAAGGGCAATAATGCTGGTTAAGAAGTAACAACATGCAGCCGATAGTAAACATAAGAAAAGAAAATGAAAGACACCCAAAAGCACGTCCATAGCAAAACGCTAAAGTCTTTTCGATCTTTCAACGTTTACTCTTTTGCATGTGCATCTATATATACACATTACTTTTGTAAAGGCATTTGAAAAATTAAATAAAATTTGAGTGTTTAAATACATAACTTCAGTAATAAATTTTGAGTGTTGGCTTACATTTCTATGTTACATAGACCTGATACAGAAATCGCTGGTGATTCATCATTGCTCAAAATGCCATATACACAAATTCTATTTAAATACATAACTTCAGTAATAAATTTTGAGTGTTGGCTTACACTTGTCGCGCGAAATGAACGACTTTAAAGAGTATAGATAAAGCCTTAACAAGAAATATAATATTGGTTGCCAAAACTAAAACCAAAATAAATGGCAACATCGTGTAAGTCAACTATTGTAACGTACTATTACGTACTACTACTATAGTTAGTTTTGTGTTACATGGTTATAAAATGACTCGATTCTAAGTTTGGTTACCTAGGTTTTGTTACTAAATTTATAGTTGGTTGGAAAAGAAATGTTATATGGAATGTGGGATCAAAAAAGTTGTCTAAAACTCTTAATACTTTTGAAGCAAATAGTGGAAATATTTATTATTTTTCTCCTCGATATGCATCACCGTTGTGTAAATCAATGGAATTACTTAGATAACAAATCATGATGTATATCAAGTCACACAAAGTCTTGAATTGTTGAGTATCGAATCAGAAATAAATAACATTTCGGCTATTTATTTTAAACTGCTAGTTACAACTTATAAATTTCCAGGTATTTACCATTGCAAATATTTTAATTCAACTAATTTAGCATTTCCCACTTTTGGATGTTATTGTTATAGAAAATTATAACAAATAGATTCTTTTCACTCCTAGAAATAATGATGTTGTGTGTATATTTATATATATGTCATTTTGAACAATGGCAAATTAAAACCCCCCCCCCCCCCCCCCTTATTCGGATAGGATCAGAGTCATTAACACAAGAACATAAGCCAACTCTTAAGTATCAATTATTTTCCTTTCCATTGTTATTGTATCAGTCTTTCTATTGATTATTTTCCTTGTATCAATCTTTCTATCAATTACTTTCCTTGCCCATGTAAATAAGGAACATGATTGATATAGAGGTTAAACTATCATCTCCGAATCTCCAGTAACCAAGGTAGATAACATAGCAAAAGAACCAATTTTTGTACCCATTCTGAAAGAACGAAGAGAGTTTGTCGTTTTGCTATGGACGTGTTTTTTTGTCTTTCGTTTTCTTTTTTACTATCGGCTGCTTGTTTGTTATTTCTTAGCTTGAATTAAATAGGGAATATTATTATTCCATATTAATTACCAAATTAAATTCATTAATTTTTTCCACACTATATAAACCCCAGAAATCAAACTCCTCACCACAAACAACCCCCACATCACATTTTAAAAACCACACACACAAAACATTCGACTATGGACTCTTGGACGGTTGAAGAAGTTCTCGCAGTAACTTTGGCATGGCGCAACGTGCGCGAAAATACTAGAGTTTCAAGACCAAGCCATGAAATTAAGGCTACTCATTTTGGAGTAGAGTATTCTTGGAATTTGATGAACTCGTGGGCAGTGAAACACTGAAGAAATTAAAGAAAAATTTCAGGACATCAAAGCGGAGTGCGAAATCTTCGAACTGTTCTTCCAGGCGAACAAGGAGGAGTTGCCAAACGAGTCTGAAGAAGACATCATCAAACTCGCAAAAATTGACTACAATTTAGACTATGAATTCGAATATGTTTTAGCGTGGCAGTTGCTACGTCCGAATTATATTTGAATTTCATTTTAATTATGTAATGTATTATCTTTTTCTATTGTAATTTCCTCTTGTATAATATAAGAACCTTTTATTTGCTTTAAGTTTTATAAAATATGAAATTCTTATTTCCTTTAAATAGTTTATTACAAAAATGATTAACATGTTTAAAAAAATTAAAATCATAAACGGTTGAACACATTAAATGCCTTGACCCCAACGTTTGACTCATCATCCGACCAACATTTGGATGCCCCACGGTCGATTAAGCGCCCCACCGTCCTCTATTTAAGCAAACACACACGGTTTGAAAACGACATACCGTGCACAAACCTTCCACAATAAACCATTTGTACGATTAACAACCACAAACAACAATGACATGATGGAACGAAGAAGAGGAGATAGCATTGTGTACAACATGGATTGAAGTTCACCAAAACCCGCAACGTCAGGGGTCCATTTGGCCCCACGTGCTTAATGAAGTCAAAACTTTGATCGGTGATTCCAACCGAACAACAGATTCCCTAAACCGTAAATGGACGGACTTGCAAAACAAGTGCCGTCATTTTGAGAATTTCTATTAGACGGTTGCCCGTCAACTCCCACCAAACACTCCCGAGACTAAGGCGATTGAACACGCCAAAAATCAAGCACGAGTTTCTAGCCGCCCACCGTTTCCACATCTCTCGGCTTGGCAAATGATCCGCGGGGTCCGGGGGCATTAGATTAAGTTTGATAATGTTTTTTTTATGTTTTATTGTAATGTTTTTTTTAACTTTTAATATAATTTATTTTTAGTAATTTAGGTATATATTATTTGATACATAACACTAAAATAACCAACAAAATATTAATTGAACATCACAAACATTTAAATTAAACACGACGCCGTAACCCAACCATCATCACCAAGATATGATGACGGTGGACATGGGTGGTAAGACAACATATGGTGGGGAGCAAGTTTGAATGAGAAAAGGTTCAGAGAGAGACAGAGGAGGTCTGATAAAAGGGAAGCTGATAGGAAGTGTGACAAAAAGGCCAGCAACCACGTGAATGATAGAGCCACTTAACACATGCCTCCACTTGTCCAAGAAGATTTCGTCCAAGATAACATAATATTTCTAACGGTGTTAAAACACTGTTCAAATACCCCAATCTTTAATATATATATATATATATATATATATATATATATATATATATATATATATATATATATAGGGTTCAAATAAGAACCATACCTTAAGTAGGAACTATAGGAACCAATCTTAGCCATTGATCTCTAATGGCATGATTGTAAATAATTAAAAATTTAATAAATTGTTTTAATTAATCAAGGGTGATATGGTAATTTGCAAACCCAATAAATTCGCAGGTTTCTATGGTATAAAACAGTTAAATATAATAACCAATTCATTTAACGATTGTTTCCATTTGTGATTATAATATCTTAGTGAGTCGAAATCTTTAACAAATTCATTTCAACATCCGATTAAGTTTTCATTATTGATTTTTGTTTCTTTTAAAAAACAATTATTAATGGTGGTCGCTAAATATGATTCGATCTTTTTTTTTGTTTTTTTGTTACGGATGTTAACGATCAATGCAAATAATGGTTGATTACCGCATATTGACGGAAGAAAATGTGCATTCACTTGTTTATTTGTTTTTTTATGAATGATTATTATACATGGGTGTACGGAAGAAAATTATAATTTTGGTTGTACTATGAATGACTATTATACATGGGTGTATGGAAGGAAATATGTATTCACTTGTTTATTTGTTTTTTTCTTTTTTATGTATACACAGATGCATCATCTGTGAGACATGAAACAGTTCCTGCACAAAGTGATATTGGTAAAGGATTATAAGCATAAGAATTTTATTGGTGTACAAGGTAAGGATTTTATGTTAGTGTACACTAGTGTAATATGAGCGACCATTATACATTGGTGTACTGAATTACATGTTTATTAACTTGTTTATTTCATGTACACAGATGACACAAATGTGAGATATATATGGTCTACGGTATGTAAAATGTGACATAAGATAAATGTACACTAATGAATGTTATGAATGTACAATAATGTATATTGGTGTATATTCGTTTTTTCATTCATCATCATCACCAACACAGATATACATTGGTGTACATTCGTTTTTTCATTCATCATCATCACCAACACAAATATACATTGGTGTATATCAGTTTTTTTTTCTTACACCATCATCATCAACACATACCAGTAACATCATGATTGTATGTATATGGAACCTGGTTCTGACTCGTTCTTGACCTATCACCTCCACAGCTTCAAAATCAGTCGGAACCCTAATACCGCCACCGTCGTCGCCTTCCTTATCCAGTAACATCTTCAACGATCTCTTCACTAATGTAACCCACAACACTTTCGAACTCGTGATCTTTCTGACCATAATGAAAATATACCACATAAACAGAGTAATCGGAATTCAACGCCGAAGGAAGACGATTCAATGAGGTATATAACAATCAGATATGCAATAATAAAAAATAATTTCGTTAAATTCATCACGAAAACATTCAACTATCACCAACTATAAATCTATAATAAATGAAAATTACAATATTACAAACTACCGATTATTATTGTAAACATGATACGTAACTTGCACGCACTTATTTGACCAAAGTAATCTGCTTTTATGCAAAAAGATTATTAATTTGAAATGGGTATTTGAAAATAATATTGTTGAATTTAAAAAAGGTTAAAAAGATTAATAATTGGATCAGAGAAGCGTACCCAGTGACTGACTGAAGGAGATGGAAGTGAAGGACATAAGGATCTAAAGGATAGATTAATAAGAGTTGTGTGTATATGTATTTGTATTGTTATTGTGTGTGTATTTTAATAATTTTTGGTAATTAAAAACTTATGGAAATGTGTATAATTTTATGTAGTTAACAAAAATAAAAGATAATTAATTAGATGTCTAATTACACTTATACCCTTTAGATCAAAATTAAGGATGGATGGCTAGGATTGGTTCCTAAGGTTCCTAACTAGGGTAGTGGTTCCTATTTGATCTCAATCCTATATATATATATATATATATATATATATATATATATATATAATGGAAGTATAGGTAGAAAACCTCCCAAAATGAAAAAAAACCCCAAGAAACCCATTGTGTTAACCATATTAAGCCACATCACCCATTAATATTTTAATTATAAAGGGCACAATGGCGGATACAGAAAATTTTCATAGGGTGGGCACATCTTGGGTCGACCATAAACAAGGCGAAGCATCATGAGGGTCAGAGGTGGCCCGACCCTTACCGATTTTTGGCGCATTGGTAGAATTTTGCGATGTTCGTAGGTAAATTGAACGCAGGTTGAGTCCGACCCCTCTATTGCCACTACCGATTGAAAAAATTGAGTTCGGCCCCTACCGTTTATAGAACCAAGCTTCGCCACTGACCATAAATGGTGCGGAAGAAAAAAGAAATATTGATAAAATAACAAAGTTCAGTAAATACTTAAACATAATTCATTAAATACTTAAACATAATATAAAAATAACTCGATTATAGTTGTCCTCTACGTGTTTTCATCTTTTGAAAACGCTCGATTACCTATTCATTAGTAACATTCATAAGTTTGTCAAACTTCTACCGCACAAATTACATATTTATAAGTTATAACTTATAAGAAACTTCACAATACCATGTCCACATATAACATCTTTACACATCAAATCGATAGCTAAAAAACATATACCCATATGATATGCTTACTAGTAACTTCACAATAGCTACAAATATCACAAAATTATTGTGTTGATTGAAAATGGTCATTAAAAAAGACGATTAAAAATATTATCTTTTTCAATTAGGGCTGATATTATTAGTATGGATAATACATCTGGGATGGACCTAGGGTGGGCACAGGCCCACCGTTCTTGTACAGTCTCTCCGCCTTTGGCACCATTGTCATTTCACTTTCCCCCCTCTTTTTTCAATTTTTGAATCCCTTCCACCCACTATATAAATCAATAATATCTTTCGCTCTTTCATTCTCTGTCATCCTCTCTACCACCACCACCACCACCACCACCTTCGGCCATCATTCATCATCTTCATCTATCAACATTCCCACAAGAAAACATAGCAGATCCCTTTCAATATCCAAGAAACGGTCTGCATCGTTCAAGAAAACAGAGCAAATCCAAGAAACTCTCTCTCCTCTTCCTTATTCAACAATTTTATAGTAATCTCTTTTGTTCGTTATTAAATCATTCAATTAGATCTTGATCAGTAAGTTCACGTTCTAAATTTCGATTAATTACACATGAATTCAACTGTTTATATGTTTAACTTAGTTCAGTTGATGATGTCTGAACAAAATTCAGTCAAAAATATATATATATTGTTGTTTGAATAATTTACTGTTTGTTTCTATCGTTTTTTATTATTAATTTGATTATTTTGAATTTATCTGATATTAGTTGTTTATTCCTGAATCAAGGTTTTGGATCGGTCAGTCATGTTGCTGCATTTAACGTGATGGATGATTTCTCGATGTAGATGGTGATATTTATACAAATGGATCTTATATATATGGTATAATGAAGTACCACATGGTGGATATATAGGAATCAAAATCTGTCGAATCACTCTGGTATAGCATAACTGTCGTTCTGATGAGTTTATTATTCTTATTGTTATTCAAATTTGCAATTCAGTGTTCTAGAATTGACTTGTAACAAACTAATATCGTTTTGATTTTGTGTATAAACATGTTTGTTTCGTTTTTTCTTTTGTAGATCTTGTTTTTGTTTTTTCTTTTCGTAGATCTCATTATGTTTTTGTTAAACTGTTATGATTTGTGCGTTTTGTGTTACGTTTTGATTTGTTAGGTTTTGGGTTTCATTGGAATAATAATAATAACAATTTTGGGGATAGTTTTTGTTTGCATACCAAGTGTTTGATCAAATGCTTGAATGAAAAAAAAAAAACTTATGTTAAACTTTTTGGTTTTTTAATTATCCTCTAGTGTTGGTTTTCACGAGTAGCCTATAGGAAGAAGGTGGCGTTGATGATGTGGCTGTGGTAAGTGATGGTTTTGAGTTAATTGTTTGAAAGAGACCAACTAACATGTGTTAGGGTTCATATGACATACGTTTTTCCAGTAAAACATATGTTAGTATACGCCCTAGCACATGTTAGTGATGTTCCATTATGTGTTTGAGGATCCCAACTAACATGCGTATCTGTTCTATTGTTGGTTTTCACGACTAGGCTATAGGAAGAAGGCGGCGTTGGTGATGTGGCTGTGGTGAGTGATGTTTTTTTTATAAAGATTAGAAAATTTTAATCTTTTGGTGAATGGGGATTGGGGATATTCGCTGTTAAACCGATGGGTTCATATGTTGACCCATTTAACCCTGGAAAGCGTGTTTTATGTAATAACTTGGAACTATATGTGTTTCTTTGTGCCAAAACTGTTTTAAACCCGATATATGGAATGGTTACTCATACCCATGACCTTCGATTAACAAGCTCTAGACAACCCTTAGTTGATCCATAATTCCACATAACCAGCTTTCTTTTTAACCTATAGTAAAAACAGGGAAACCAAGTGGAGACGTACTCAAGCCATTATGGAACCATGATTTACGAAACTAACTATAGTAATAGCATATAACAGTAACTTGTCCTTTATGATGTTGCCATTTATTTTGGTTTTAGTTGAGTTGTCAAGATTATATTTCCTGTTAAGGTTTTACCTATACTCTTTAACCCTATTCATTCAGCATGACAAGTGATTTGCAAAGGGGACAAATGGCCTTTAACCTTAGCCATTTCACAATGCATGTAGAATGGAAGTGATGGTTGCAAGGAAGTAAATGAAGTTGTTCCCCATTTGCATAGTGGCCGAGACATATACAACAGTCCTGAAAAATACATAAAGATAACAATAAGTTGTTATGTTGACCAACATCGAAATATTCAATAATAGCTTAAGTTGGAGAGATGCAAGGATAACATTTTTTTGTAACTATATTAATGCGCGTACTATTTATAAAATAATATTTCCGGGGTCAACCAATTTGACAAGAATTAAAGAATCACTCGTTAGACTATGTGTTGTGGTTAGAGGTGAGACAATGCTTTATCCTTTAATATTGTGACATGTAAGCGCTGACATAGCATGGTGATAAAGCTGCAGCTCACTCACTTGATCCCGTTGTGGCTAGAGGTGAACGACCGCTTTATCCATTTTTTTAAGGATTATTATTTTAAATGTGATATAATATTTAAATTTATAACACAAATTAAATACTAAACACAAAATATTCATTAATAAAAAGAATTACAAAGACATAATTAATAAAAAAACAGTAAAAACTAATATACTACTACTCGTTGTTTAGCTTTTATTCGAATTCCTTTACGAGACGCTCCTGTTCTCATTCAAGTATCGCCCGACGAGGCATTGAGAGGTTGCTAAAGTCCCTCGTTAAAAAGTCCATGTTCCTCAATCTTACTTTACGAGACACACCTTTACACATTTATATCTGTTTTTAAAAACAGATAATACATAATTATATTCTTATAGAAACAATATTATCATTACAACAATAATATAAACCTTTGAATAAGGCTATTGATATAGGATTTGTTTAAATAGAGTTTATATGACTCACCCATTTGACCCATTTGCCCCATTTGCCCCATATGAACCATTTTCTTTTTAGCCATTTTTAAGTGACCCGTTTAAGATGATACACAACTCATTTGACACGTTAATAAGTAAACGGGTTGAAACATGAAATTGCCACCTATATAGTACAATCGATTCAGTTTTAATCCACACAATGTAAGTAGTAAGTAGCTGAATATTAAGTAGTCAAATACAACCTATAAAACATCTGAATCACTTACAAAAGTAATTAGTAGCTTGACAAATAGTAAGCGATCACTTTATCAATGGGATAAAAACATACCGCATCCTCAGTTTGAAGAACATGTTCGGTAGAGAATTCTGGGCTGTTAGTTCCTTTAGGGATCATTCTGCATGTTCTAACATCAGGTTGCTCCACGTCGCCATTGGACACTTCAAATTTGTATTTGGGAAGGATGCTGATGTCAACCTCTGATGCAGGGCCCTGTATATCCGCATGGTTGTTAAAAATCAGGTGCAAACAAAATTAAATCGAATAAAAAATGTTTACATTTGTTTCACCTGGCGACTGATGTAACACAAGAATGCAATGATGCAGGGCAAGCATAAACAACAAGCAACCACCAGTAAACATAGGAAAAGAAAACGAATGGCAGCAAAGAACACATCCATAGCCAAAAAAGTGAGAGTCAACCGGCCATCATTTGGAAACAAATAAGAAAAAAGGAAAGATTTTAAAGAAAAAACCAAATGTTTTCAAACTGATATAAATGTAAATGAGTAAATCCTCTCATCTAATCAAAAGAAACACAATTTTTGTTAAATTCACCAAGAACCTTCATAACTGATATATTAATGACTGATCCTACTATTTTCTTAATAATTTTTACACCATAACCCCTACATGATCTATCGGGTTACAAATGAAATAACTTGTTGAGGTTATCAAAAAAATATTCAAGATTAGCCTTGCAGTGATTCATCCTATGATATGATCATTAAACGGTTTTTTTTTCTTTTATATCAAAGCTTCTTAAATCAAATATATGGGTTTATAGCATGTCTGGGAAAACGCAAGGCTGAAATTGCTTGAAGCATGCGTCACTAAACTTTTTTAAACTGTTTATGTAAGATCACAAAGCTATTATATTGGTTCAAGGCATACCAGAATAGAAATGGAGCACTGCCATGATTAGTGTAAGAAGACATCACACAAATGAAGCCAATTAGCCACCACATATAAGTGATCACTTTAATAACCATTTCAAACCTGAAAATATAAAACATCATTAGGGCATTCAATCATAAGAATCAACTGCTTCCATAAAATTTTGTATATTGTCAAATAATGTTGTGATTCTTGTGGGACAAAAGGATTGTTGTTTTTTGTAAACAACATCAAGGATGAAAGATAATTTCAAAAGCAGAACAATGGCACTGCATACCCATTTGGCTTGCTTCAAAAGTCTAGGCTAAGACATAAATAGCTAGACTGTGAAGCGAACATTAAAAATAGGCATATGTTGCCTTATTCCTACAATCCTACTCTGGATATTTGTTTCCCCTAATCCATCCCATCTGATTCACTACTTGACTCATGAAACTCCATGCTTAAGAGTTGAGATCCCATTTTCAATTGCTTAAAGTCAACACTATACACACACACTTTGCTAGAAATGCCTGAAGCAATCACATATGATATAATTAGCAGCTTACAGGATTAATTGCAACAAACATTTATGCGGTCACATATGTAACATGTCTAATAGAATTTACCTCCCGAAATATTCCATAACTACAAGAAACATACAGCTTGCACACGTTGAGCTTTTGAAAACTGTAAACATTAAAGAGACTTGATGATGAAGTCCACTTGGTTCTACTTATCTCATATTTGGTTGCACTAACATGAGTTTTAACTAATTTAAAAACATGACTGACTTATAGATTAGCTTCAGAATTATAAAGAAGTAATCACATTATTAGTATACATAATTGAACAGTTCATTACTTATGCTGAAACAGTCTCATAAACTATAATTAATCCATGAATGTTGGTAGATCCAATACAGTTAATCCTCAGACCTTAGTTATGGAACTGAAAGCAGCATAAACTTATTAAACACAAATTAATTCAGAATTATAACCACCTGATTGGAGGATTAACATGATCTTCATCATTCTCTGAGCTCGAACCACTGCTAATCAAACTCCATGGATCAGCTGATACTCTCCTAATCCTCCTCTTATACTCCACCAACAAAACCACCACATTAACCACACATTGCACCGCGTAACCGCAGATCCAAACCCTAAGTCTCAAATTCTTCTCTTCCCGCGCAATCCAAAACAAAGTAACAAACGAAACCACAACAAACGCAAGGCTCCACAGCGTCTCTATTACAACAACTGGAAGCGAATATCCCCAATCCTCTCTCAAGTCCTCCAACTGTCGTGCCACGTTCTGGCGCACTACCATTGACGCTCCACGACGGCGAGCGAATAGGCCTAGAAGCATGCGGACTGTTCTGTTTCCTTCGGCGGACAGTGAGGGAACGGTGGGGTGAGGTGGAGAGAGTAATGGCTCATCGACCGCGGTTACCGAAGTTGTAATCTCCGTCGTCATCTGGAAGGGTGTAACAGAACGATTGTTAGCAAATAGTACTGATGATTCTGTTATGATTTATGAATGAATATGTAACGGTCTGTTTAAATAGAGGGGGGAAACTGTATAGTTACACTTTGCCCCCCTAAGGTTTTGTACTGTGACGATAAATGGTGTATTGTTTGAATAAGTTTTGAGTGCAGAGCGTTTCTCTATTCTTTACGAAATATTACATTTTGATGTGCTTGGGTTTGTTGAATTATTTTTTGTTTGAAGATATTCATGTAGGTGACGATTTAGGAAGAAGCTTGTTCTTGAACGGGAAGAAACAAGGGGCAGTAATAATAAATTTTAATAATAAGGACAAATAGAAATGAAATCATGACTGTTTTTACTTAAATTAGACAATGGATTAAAACGGAACACTCCTATATAACTTGTTAACTTAAAACGGGTCTAAAACGTGCCACTCATGACAATTGCTTGTTGCCTTAAAAAAATGACAATTGCTTGTCTTCATCACCTACTTGTCACATCCTTCTATGCCACCACTATCATCAACACCATCGACACATCATCACCAAAAACATATAACGGGCGAAGCTATTTTGATATTTTTCTTTTCTAAAACGACTCATTTTAAATCGGGTCCATTTAGGTTATAACGCCTTTCAATCCGAACTAAACTTATACCTTTATAAAATGGCCCGTTGTGACCTAAACTCATTTTACTTAGAATTGGTTTTAACCCGTCAACATATACCCGCCTGACTGGCCCGGCCAATTTGCTAGGCTTAGTGACAAGCTTGAATACACGTGGATGTATCTATTTCCGAGCTTAGGAAATGGCTATGAAAAATTACACTAATACTCCAAAGCCATAGTTTCCTCCACTTAACCCATTTTTTTTCCTAAGAAATCGTATGTTGTCACCACTCTGCTTGAAGAGATATGAGCCTAGACCCATGCACGGGCCCACGACGGAACACGTTAGCCCTAAGAATAATCAAAGGAAGCTTCTATAAGATCCACGCGTCACCTAGCACCTTGCCAAGTACAAGGAGGCAAAAGGATAAGCTGAAAGGGACGTCTAACTTAATTAGAGGAGAGAACGCCCTGCTCCATGATCTCTTCCCAATCAAGTGATGGCAAAAAGGTCTACAATTCCAAGCGATATTTTCCTCCACTTAACCCATTTTTGTTAACTAAGAACTAACACATTTTCAAAATTGAAAGAGTTTGAAAGTTAAAAAGATCATTGGAGAAAAACTGTTTGAAAGTTGGAACTGTTGTGGGAAATTTATTAAGTACAAGTTATTGTCGGCTAACGAGACAAAGTTTGCATTCTTAAAATCCAATTCCCGATTATAATATGTTGTAATCCTTGAATTGCTTTTGGATATTTACAAATGTGTAGACCACTTATTATTGGAGTCTAAAGACATCCTAGTTGAATACTATAGGCTTTTTTTAAGATGGTTGTTACCTTCTACTTGTGCCATGAACACCACTCCTAGTCCTAGATAATACAAGTTACCCACCCAAGGCATTATAGCCTAGTGGTATCTTGGTGGTGAGATAAGACTTAGGGGCCATGAGGTCCTGGGTTCGAATCTCACAAATGGGGTTTTCTCATAATTATGAGTTTCCTCCTGAATTGGTGACTTGGTGGTGGAATATGATCGCGTGGCAACACTGGTGGCACGATGATACTCCAGTATTCCGTGAGTGATTCCAATTTGTTGGCCGTTCAAAAAAAAAAAATACAAGTTACCCTGCATTGGGCAAAGCTGACACACAAACAAGTATTTGCCCAGTTTTAAATTTTTTTACAATATTATCACAAAAAAAAAAAAAGCTTTTTGTTTTTGTTTTTGTTTTTATTTATTTTTTTTATAAAAGAGATTAACGGATTTAGGAGGTTTTATGCTACCAAAGCATGTTTTGGACGGCTGCTCTAGTTGACTATTTTCGTTACTTTTTTTTTTTTGTTTCATTGTTGGACTCGATACACATATACGCTATGGCTCTACGTAATATTTTTCCATAACATATCCCTAAAGGTGAGCAAAAGTGGCATTATCAAAATTAAGGAATCTAATTTGTGACACAACCTAACACGAAATGTGTAGGTTTGTGATTAGTCTAAGTGTGTTTTATATGCCAACTTAAGGGTATTTTTTATGCCAATTTCAAATGTTCAAAAATAAATTGGTATAGTTTAAACGTACGTATTTCCTAAAACATGTACTTTTGTAAATTTAACATATTAAAAGGCAAAAACAAAAGAATAATTAAGTAATTAATAATCTTATTTTCGGGTTAAACACGTCATGTTTGTGTTAACCACAAATACACATATTGTTGTTTTGGTTCATGTGATTGGCACGACGTTTGTGTACGTGTCTTATTCAACCCGCAACCCTTGAATATAATGCATTTAGCAGTCCTATAACTAAAACTTAATACATGTAGTGGTTACGCATAACCATGCCCTTGGGTCACGAGTTACAACATTAGACTAAACGGTATGCTCTCGGGGGAAGCTCGGGGAGGCTGAGGTGGCAACGCCACTGATCGGGCACACCGCCCCTCCCGAAAGAATTTCAGTGACTTCGGTGAAAATGCCCCGTCATCCCCGAGCAATTTGATTGGCCCAATTTTTTGAACGTTGAGCTTAAGTTTTTTTTTTTTAATTTAAACTTTATAATATATATATAGGTAGAGGATCCTGTAGGAAAATTGATTTGTGTGAGAAATACACATATACACATATACACACACACTCTTGCAGTAGGAAGAAGAAGATACAGGGCGATTCCGGTGGTGGCTCCGATGCCGGAGATTGGCGACGGTGGTGGAGGTGGAGGTGGCTGTGGAGGTGACTGCAGAAAGAAGATGGAGGTGGCTGTGTGGCTGTGGAGGTGGAGGTGGAGGCAGAAAGAAGATGAATATGCAGGTGGATGGAGGTGGAGGTGGGTTTGATGGTTGCTCTTGATGAAGATGAAGTGGTTGTGTATATATATATATATTAGTTTTAATGTATTTTTTTAAAATATAAAATGTTAAATAGATTAAATAAAAATAATAAAAAAACGAAGGGGAAATGGGGGAAGTGGGGAAACCATTTCCAAACTTTGGGGGAGAAAATGGGAGAAATGAGGTGACGTTGATGTGGCATTTAGGGGAGTTGGGGGAGTTTGCTCCCACACCATATAGTCTTACTTGTTGCTTGAGGTCTCTATACAACAACACTATTGAAATTGAAGCTTCTTTGGTTGATCCATATAACCTCTCTTAATTTCCAACCAATCAATATAGTAAAAAGGTAATGGTGTGGAGACTCAGTCATTATGGTACCATGATTCACGAAACTCATCATAGTACATAGCAATCGTTGACCTATACGATGTTGCCAATTATTTTGGTTTTAGTTCAGTTAGTCTAGATTATATTTCCTGTTAGGATTTCACATGTACTCTTTAACCTTGCTCATTACACAGGACAAGTGATTTGCACACGGGACAAGTGGCTTTTAACCTTAGCCATTTCACGATGCATGTAGAATGGAAGTGATGGCCGCAAAGAAGTAAGTGGAGTTGTTCTCCTTCTTCATAGCGGCAGAGACATATACTACATTCCTGAAAAAATGCATTAAGGTAACGGTTTAAATCAGCCAACATTTAAATATATAATTGGAAAAAAAAAAGTGAAGATGCTAAAACCAATAGAACAGAGCAAGTTACAAAAAATATTGAAAAGAATTGTTTCTGTCAACCCCAGTTGACCTGAATTAAAGAATTACCCATTTGACCCGTTAGACAACCAGGCTCACTAGCACATTGTGTCACCTTGATTGAATGATGTGGTAAATTGGTCGTTTATATCTCAAGAGAAATCAAGTAAAGATGCAATACTCAGGTCATTAGCTGTTCTACGTTCCTTTATTTTTGCTGCTCTCTAGAACAATGTGTACACATTTTCAACTTGCAAACACAGATTACTGTCACGTGGAATAAAATAATTATATACCTATTATCTGTTTATTTAAAACAGGTTATACATAATTTATACTCGAAAAAAACAATATTGTTGTTATTGCAGTGATAATATAAACCTTTGAATAAGAAAAAAAAGGGTATGTGGAGGAGACCCTCTGGCCCCTGGTATCCATATTGGATACCGATCATCCCACCCCACAAGGGTTATGATCCTGGCAAAAT
This sequence comes from Ambrosia artemisiifolia, assembly GCA_032199755.1. Classification (NCBI taxonomy): domain Eukaryota; kingdom Viridiplantae; phylum Streptophyta; class Magnoliopsida; order Asterales; family Asteraceae; genus Ambrosia; species Ambrosia artemisiifolia. Next base: position 5,727,892 of record CM063519.1, read on the forward strand.
ACCTCAAAGCGTTGCCCACAAGATTCGAACTTGTCTCCTCTCATGCCCAACACTTATCATTGGTAGTGGGTACCACTAGGCTATAAGCCCATTGGTTTGAATAAGAAGACCATATAAGATTTGTATGCGTCAAATAGACTTTTCACGGCTCTCACCACGTCTGACTAATCTGACCCATATGAACCAATCTCGTTTTAGCTATTTTATACTTGACCCGTTTGAGATAAAACACAAACCATTTTGACCCATTCAGAAGCAAATGGGTTGAAATTGGTACCTCTGTGTCTAGCCTATTCAATTTTAAGTCTCAAAATGTGATAAGTAAATAGCCAAATCTTATAGAATATAGTAGCCAAACAGAAGCAATCATTTATCAGTGGGTCCAGTGGGAAAAAAATATATACCGCATACTCGGTTAGAATAACAAGTTGGGTAGAGAAGTCCTGGCCATTTCCCCCCATAGGGATCAGTCTGCATTCATCAGGGAACAATTCAACTCTGTATTTGGGTAGTATGCTGATGTCAGCCTCTGATGCATCTTCCTGTGTATTCGCATGGTGGTAAAAATCAGCAAGAAACAAAATTAAACCAAATGTAAAATGTTTTCATCTATTTCACCTGACTGATGTAATGCATGAAGGCAAGAATGCAGGGCAAGCAAAAACAGTAAGCAGCTGATAGGAAACAAAAGTAAAGAGAACGAAGGACAAGAAAGAACACGTCCATGGCCAAAAATGCCAGAGTCAACCTGCCATCATTTGAAACAAAGTAAGAAAAAAGAAAGAAATTTAAAGAACATCCAAAGGTTGATCATTCCAATGCAGTAATGCAAATAGATGGGTTTATAATAAGTCTTGAGAAACTAAGGCTGAAATAGCTTAAAGCATGAATAACCTTATTCTAGACTGTTTATGAAAGATCACAAAGCTATTATATTGGTTCAAGGCATACCAGAATAGACATGGAGTGGCGCTATTATTGTAAGACAGCATCCAAATGAATCCAAGCACCCACCACAGATAAGAGACCATTGCATAAATCATATCCCATCTGAATATATAAAAGATTATTAGAACAATTTAATCATAATAATCAACTGCTTCAATTAACCTTTTTATAATGTCAAACAACGCTGTGATTCTTGTGGGATTATCTATTTTTTGCAAATTCATCAAGGATGACAATTAGTTCAAAAATCAGATCAATGGCCCTGTATAAACATGTAGCTTGCTTCAAAAGGCTAGGCAAAGACACAAATAGCTAGACTGTGAAGAGAAACACTAAAACTAAGCATCTGTTCCGATATAAAGTCGCTCCCATCTGATGCTTAAGATCCTATTTTTAATTTCCTAAAATCAACATTCTTAGTTGGACTTAATAAAGTAAAGAGATGTATTGTGGTGCATATTATTACTATTCTAAGAAGGCATCACATAATAACACACATGAAATACTTTAGTAGCTTAACTTGTTACTCTTACCACAAACACGCCAGTTATATTAGGTTTTCGGTTTTATAAAGCATGTAAAATCTTAAGCAGGCAAATATGTACCATTCTAACAGAATTTACCTCCCGAAAAGTTCCATAAACTACAACAAACAATTAGCTTACACATGTTGAGCTTAACCAACCTTTTAGCATCGAACAAACTTGGCGATGAAGTCAGAAATCCACATGCTTCCTTCTACTTAGTACTTATCCCATATTTGGTTACATAAACATGATTTTAACTATTTTAAAAACACGATTGAACTTAAACTTACAAATAAACTTCAGAATCATGAAGGATTTATCACATTAATAGTTACTTATTCTTAAACAGATTCCACCTTAGACTAACTTTTCTACTTGTCTACACTAGTAAACCATTCATTTTCAGGATTTAATAAATATAATCATCCGAACGTTGTTTAATCCAGTAAGGTACAAGCTTCTGATATAAATCTCAGATTTGATCTTCTCTAATTAATTAAGCATAGCAAATAGCATGACATACGTTCAGTTCGGCCAATAAGTAGGATCAGGAGCATACAGTTATGAAATTTAAAGCATCATAAACTTATTATACTTAAATTAAACAAAAAATTAGAATTAAAATCACCTGATTGGAGGAGTAACACGATCTCCATTGTTCTCAAAGCTGGAACCACTGCTGGTACTAAAACCAGGAACCGTCGAATTCGGATCTGCTAATACTCTCCTATTCCTCTTCTTATACTCCATCAACAAAACCGCTACATCGACCACACACTGCATCTCATAACCGCAGATCCAAACCCTAAGTCTCACATTCTTCTCTTCCCGCGCAATCCAAAACACAGTAACAATCGAAACCACAACAAACGCAAGGTTCCACAGCGTCTCTATAACAACAACTGGAAGCGAATAGCCCCAAGCCTCTCTGTAATACTCCATCTGCAGCGCTACGTTCTGGCTCACTATCAATGACGCTCCACGGCGGCCTGCGAAAAGGCCTAGAAGCATCGGGACTCTAGACGAAGGTCTATCGACGGCGGACGGTGAGGAAACGGTGGCGTGAGGCGGAGAGAGTAACGGCTCATCTACGGCGGTGATCTCCGGTACAGAAGTTCTAATCGGCATTTGGAAGAGTGTAACAGAACGCTGGCTAACAGTATTACTGATTCTGTTATTGAAAATGTAACAGTCTGTTTAAATAGAGGGGGGAAAGCTATATAGTTACACTTTAGCCCCTAAGGTTTGGTATTGTGACGATAAATGGTGTGATTGTTAAAGCATTCCGAAGATTACATTATTCGTGACAAACTAATTATTAGTGGGAAGAGATAACGTACAAAGGCTTATTAACGTGGAAAGCGTAGGAAGTATTCACAACTATTAGATTTAAGTGGTGGCATGATGGTAATTTACAACCTTAATTTTGGTCAGCTTAAAAAAACCAAGGGTAAATTAGGAAAAAAGCATCCAAAAGTTTTTTTTGAACGATTTCAAATCGAAACTTTGATCAAAACGATTTCAAAGCAAAATTTCAATTCAAACAATTTCAAATGCTACACAAATAAAAGTCGATTACACTTAATGAAAACGTAAGAACAGTGATTCATTCTAAAAATCAGAAAACAAAGTATCATACTGAAAACGATAAAGAAAACAACGTAATGAATAAACGCTTGTTATAGTTGTGGAATACTTTCGATTGTATTAACAAACTTTTTGGGACACCTAATTAGTGAGACTATGCTATAACAACCCTGTAAGGTCTTTTGGTATGGTAACTTAGGGTGTAAGTGCTTTGGTGTATAGTTTATTTTAAAATCGTTAGTTAATACTAAAAACTTTATATTAATGATATTAAAAACTTTACTTAATATTAAAAACTTTATATTATTAAAGATATTTCATTATTATTTATATATATATACAAAACATGAAGTCCTTATGAACAGGAGACAATTTGGACAGATTTTAAACGTTATTTACGGTTCTGCCACTCATGTCTTTCTTTCTTTTTTCTCTGTCGGTGAATGGATTGGATGATTATCACAACTGTTTCCTCGCTATCTCCATCTGTGCATCAGAGAATCGACTCCATGAAGCGTTCGCGGTAAGTTTTACACCCATTCGTCTTCTGATTCTTGATTCTAATCGTGGTTTAGGGTTCCAATTTCGGTGTCATACAACAAGAAACAATGACGCTGATAGTTATCATCACTTTAGATCATGAATTTCAAAGTTAGGGTTTTAAAGGATTTCTATTGACCCTCCAATATTGTCAGCTTTTGATATGATAATGGTGTTTATTAAGGGTTTGGATTATTCTATAACGGGTCCTGCAACCGAAAGATCGAAGCAGATCTGCCTTGATGTAAATGTTCTCATGTATTTGCATCTTCTTCTTCAGGTGTGATTAGGTACTACGAAGAACGACAAAATCGGCTATTGGATCTAGCAAAGGTTGGAAACATTGTTATTGAAAGATAACTTCTCCATACTCACTTTTCCTTAGTTTGGTAGTTAAAAATTTATATGTCACTTTAATTAAATGATTAGAACTTAGCTAGAAAGAAAATGAATAAATCACTAATTATTTGAACCTAAGATGAAAGTATGATTGTTTACCAGCATTCATATAATTAAAGACAAAACGAACTCCACCGTTATAATCATGTATTCTAAATTGCTATAAGAATTCACGTTTATGTTATCTTCCTATAAGGAATGCAAACAGAGATGAAATTTGTAAGCTTTTATTGTCTTAATCTTATTTTACACATTTCTTAGATGCATTAATTGAAAACCACCAACCTAGGTGATTCATATGAAGATTTTGAATAGCTTACATCAAAGATTAAGCTAATAACTACAACAAACTTTAGTTTCCAGACTCTCTCCTACCGGTAAATCAAATTGAGTCAAGATAATTGGCCTTTTTCCGTATGTAGTTGTATGTGATACTATCCTTATATATACATTTCTTATTTGTGATAAAATTTCTCTGTATTTGACTATTCTTATAATGTTTTGTTGTGTTTGTTGTAATCATGTGGTCAATAAATTGATGAGTCAAATTTCATCAACTGGGTTCATCATTATGTGAACGTGACGCCCGCATTCAAGGAGCTCATGTTGTGCTATTAGTAATAATGAAATCATTTTCCTCGGTACTCTTTTTAGGGGTTATAGTTAGGTTTCATTTTTCAATTTGTAGAATTATTGATATTTCTTATGCTAGCCGATGTTTGAATTTGCCTCTTTCATTGTTTCTGTTATGGGTAAAGACGAGACCGTTTGGAATTTTGTCGAGATCAAATAAGAACAAAGAACATAGGAAAAGGGTAAAGGCGAACAAATCAATATATTGTGTGTGGAACTAAACCACAACCAAGAGTTGCAGCTAGCCTACTGGTCTGGGTGCACGAGTCCAACCTCCACCTAAGAGACCAGGGGTTGGGGCTCATATGGTAAGGCAAAACACGCCCATTTGAAGTTTATAATATAGGAATCTAACATGAATGATATTTTGATTCATTAACTTTATAAGTTTGACATACAACTTCTTTACTTCATTCAGGCGGGTCAAAGACATCAGGTTTACTGTCTGGAATGATGAGAGTTAGGACAAGGTATGAAATATATTTATTTTGAATTTTGGTTGGTATTTGTCAACACATTTGTATATTCAATTTATCATCCATGTTTTCTGAAATAAGATGATGTCATTGAAGTATTTATAACTTTAAGAATCTTATATTCACTTGATATGTATGCAGATTCATCCACTCTAGAGTCACTACTTTCAGAATACTTAAGGCCTTATCTTTGTGGTTGATATCAATGACATATTTAGAGTTGTTGAGGCAATAAAATCAGTTAAATAAGATTTTGAGCGATGTATATTTTTTTTAATGATTTTAACCCTACATTCTACGCCTGCTACAAAGCATGAACAGATTTATTAAGTTGACATTCATCTTTGATACTATACCACAGTTGTTGACTTTTTGTGTTGGTTGATTTCATTGCAATAAGAAAAATCTTTAAGCTAAGAAAATTTGAGACATATAAAAGCTATGATTTGTACTGTTTCTTCTATTTATACATATACATTCATCGGTTACTTTAAAGCTGCATGTGAACCAACTCTAATGCAGATAACGAAATCCTTTGATGTTATGATTTTTTTTTGGGTAGTAATACTTTGGATGACGCCACTTGATTATTTGGAAGCTGATGAAGATTATAAAACAGACTTGTATTCGTCATAGATTTTTTTTGGTATAGTATATAATTTACGTTCATTTTCTTTGCGGTTTGACACCCGCAAAACCGCCGCGAAGCGCGGAAGAAAACAACTAGTTATATATATATACATTTAGCAAGGTGTTTGTGCATACTTTTTTGTACTTCCAAGTACAAGTCTTTAATGCATTCTTTTTATATGTTTTCTTTCTTACCCTTCTCAATTCTTCTCTTCACTTCCTATACATCTCCCCTACGACTCCATCACCGCCCCAAATCCAGAGAGAGGTTGCACTTGCCCCAGGCCGTCGTCGTTGCCGCCATACTCGCTACTACCACAGGTAGTCCACATCATGGAGACAAGATGACATCAACAGAGACGAACCGTCACGCAGGTATGTCTTCATCGGCTTTTCTTTTTGGGTTTCCATCAGCCCTTTCCGTCGTCTTCTTCTCAGGTCGCCTCCGGTTTGGCTCGCCGCCTTGCTGATTCTCTTATCAAATGCTTCTGAGCCCTAATTTTTCTCACTGTTACACGTGCTCTCTGCTGTTGCCGGCTTCTTTTGTGAAACCGTTGGTAGCGGCGGTGATAGCGCATCTATTTAGTTACATGAATTCGATTATGTTCGTTCATTTTGTTCGTTTATCTATAGTATATGTTTTTAAATGGGTATTGTTACAGTTGGATTGTTTAGAATTAGGTCAATTGCTTTGCTTTTCAGTTCAGTCGTATATCTGTTTGATGCAATATGTGGTTTTTGATGTATTTTTTATTAGTTTAGTGATCTGTGAGGAATGGTCTGGATTGTTGTTTTACTATTGGTTTGTTTTTATTAGCAATTTTTTCAGTATTACGAATTCAATTCGAATGTTATTATGCTAGGTATGGTATTTCTTATGTTATCTTTGGTGTTTGTTTTACAGGTATATTTAGTGGTTTGGAATTCGCATTGTTGTGACGATTCGTTTTCATGTAAGTTTTCTTATGTTATCTTAGATGCATATTACAACAATTTTTCTATGGCTTCGATTGTTTCGTGTTTTGTTTCTTGCTTTGTTATGTTGTTTGGTTTATATAGAAGACGTATTAGCATTGACATTGTTATTTTAAACTTTGGCATGAAAAATACTCAATAGTTCATGATAAAACATTTTTTTAAGGAATAAAAAAAAGTAAATAAATGGGTTTTCACTTTAAACTGCCGGCGGCTTACCGGCTCTCTGTAGCAACGGTGGCATAAGAGATATTTATGATTGGATTTTCACTTTCACGATTACATTTTTCGTTTCTTGAGATGAGCAGACATTCATCTGCGGTCTATGGCGTTGGTGGCCCTACAATCTACGGTGCCTTCTTTTCCTATTCTTTGTGTGTTAATGACCAATTGCATTGTGTAGTGGTATTTGTAGCTTTGGCTTTTTTTTTATTTGTATCACACTTACCGTTTGATTTTGGTTTAAACGGTGTGGGTTCATTGCGACGTTATATGTCGATGGTCGTTGTGCGTGTACATTTGTGACTGTTTCTTCTCGGTTTATATTTGTATAACCTAAACTTTTCGGGTTATTGGATCAGACTGGTTATAATTAGGCTGTGTTTGTTCATTGCACAAATGATGATTTTTATACAGGTCATCGATGATGTTGAATTGCGCGTACTATTTAACCCAAAGGAAAATAATGGTTTTTAGACACCCTGTAACTTTTGGTTATAATACTCAAGGTTACAACATTCACATTGGTTTGTTTGGTCTAACTATTCGACAATGTTCAACACGTCTTAAGTACTATCATTTTATATGCTTTTTATGAAACAACCTTGATATAGTGTTTTGACAATGAATGGATTGCATGTGCCATACCAACTCTTAAGTACTATCATTTTATATAAGCTATATTTCCACCAACATCTAGACTCATAGCAGCCAACTGCAAGTCAAGTTTTTACATCTAAAAGATCTATGACAATTCGTAAGCTTGGTAGAGTTTCAGGTATTCTTTAAGAAAATATATATATGTAATTATTCTATTAATTGTCTTTTTCTTGAGCTGCTTATATTTTGTTTAATAACTGCAGGTTGGGATAAGCAATAAGTTTTATATTGGATGACTATGTAGTAATGCTAGAATAAGTTTTGAGGTAAGTAATGAATGAAACAATACGAGTAACGCATAAGTTATTTTGGTTAAGTAGAAATAGTCACATATCCTAATCGGTATTGATAACCATGAGTGGGTGTGTAAACCAACAAGCTGGTGTAAGTTATGGTTATCTTAAATATGTATTGTTACTTAGATTTGATTTGACAAGAAGTTTTTAACCACCACTGACTGTCTTTGCAAATTGTTTTTGTAGGTTAGTGATGCTGCTAACAGAAAAAGTTGTCTTTGATTACATATACGTGCTCAAATCCATTATGCTTCAACTTCAAAACTTATTTGAAATCCAACAAGTTCGAGCGGAGCTTTGAGACTACATCAAGTGTAAGGCGTTTACATGACACAAAAAATGATGGTTGTAATTATGATAGAAAGTTACACGCGTGTGTGCGCACACACACATCGCACACACACACATATCATTAAAGTAATACTAGGTTTGACTCAAAAGGTCAAAGCACTAAGCATGTAATCCGTTGTTTGCAATGGTGTCTATTAGAATCCAGGTTCAATCCAATCATTTGATCAATTTTCCACCAAAGATGCAATCTTTTGATGACGTGCAGTTGTTGGTCCAATACGGATTACTACCAAAGCCGACCACCCGGGGAACAAGTGTGGAATTGTAGGTTGTTGCTTTTTATTTGCTAATGGTGCATGATGTAAGTATTCGAGAATTGTTGGATCCAGTGGCACTAACTCGATTAACTGTAAGACAAGATTAATCACGTACACAATATTTTCTTATTCAAAATTTGATTAACTTACGGTGGAAATGAAAATTCTGACCAAACTGTTAAATTCGACTTAGTCAACACGTTTTCATCTATAATTCCTTGATGTAAATTATTTTGGAATTGAGTCGCGTATGCCGCCGCAACGCGCGGGGTAAAATCCTAGTTATAAACATATAACACATATGCATAGCTACATAGTTTAAAAAGAAAAAAAAAAGGAAATGATAATAAAGGTTATTCCTCAATCGGATCTTTAAAAGTCATTAAAATCGAACTATAAACCAGACGCCCTACCGAATTGTATAAATCTCAAATCTGTCGACTGGTTAATGAAATTGATTAACCAATGACTTCGATTTTGGCTAATAACTAAATTAAAACGAACCATACATACCCAGAGAAGTGGTTGTGTTCCTCACTACATCGTGCGGGCACCCTGCTAAAAGACGAAAGGACTTGGAAACAAAATTAAAATATTATGCAACTTAATAGAAGTTAAGGGATGTTTTCGGCTAATAACATTTAACATAAAGGAGTAAAATAACCATATTATTAAGAGGGTGCTTGGGATTGAGTTTCAAAACAACTTCTTGACTTATTGGCTTTTCCAAAAAACCAATAAGTCAATAAGCTGTTTGTGTAATTCAAAAGCACTTTCTGTTTTGACTTTTGGCTTTTAAAGGTGGAAAAGCTGTTTTTGAAAAGTTAGAAATCCTGGCTTTTGACTTTTGGAAAAAAAATTACAAATTTACCACTCATACAACCAATATTCGCAATAAGTTAAGCGAAACACTTAAAAAAATAATAATTTATTAACTTTTTGACGTTTCTCACCCTAAAAACTAATCCAAACACTTAAAACTCTTTTTCTAAAAAGTCATAAACCAATAAACACTTTTGGTCAAAAACATTTTTGCATTTGCAAACTCAATCCCAAACACCCTCTAAAATTAACATTATTAATCTTTTATCCCTGAATATCAAGAGACATTGCAAGAGGACTCTTCCTTGTGATCTTCCATGAACTAATATTACTCAAACGCATTGAAATCTCTAATCTTTGTCTTCTCAATGGTTCGCAAAAGTTATAGAGCTGCTGAAACAGGTAACCTTAAACCCCTACGGCTATTTGTTTAGCATCAAATTCATGGTTATGTGGATTTCTTGATACAAGTTTTGTGATTTTGTGGGTTATGTTGTTAATATTGATATGATATGAATTTCCTAACCTGGTTTTTGAATTTTGATGCATTAGCTTGTTTCTTTGTACTTGTTTACATATGCCCACCAACTGTTTGATGAAATGACTCACCCAAAATGTGTCATTATTATGTTCTTTAAGCGGATTATAAGATTGTAAAGATGATTAAAGTTTGATTTTTTTGTTAACAGACTTTGAAGTGTGATTAAGTTTTGATTTTTAGGGTCCTTAGTTGAAAAGTTATGTTCTTTATTAATATGCCCACCAACTGTTTGATAAAATGACTGACCCGAAACGTATCGCTTTTTATGTTCTTTGAGCGAATTACAAGATTCTTAATGGGATTAACGTTTGATTTTCTTGTTAATAAATTCTAAGTGTAATCAAGTTTTGATTTTTTAGGTCTTTAGTTGAAAAGTTATGCTCTTTAATCATATGCATTGGCGGATCTTCCTACGGGCCAGACGAGGCTTGTCTGCCTAGCTTTTTCGCTTCGTAGTATAAATTTCTCAAAAAAATTTATATGAATTGAGTTTGGCCCTACCAACTTTTTTGGTTATCCGTCATTGATCATATGCCCACCAACTGCTTGATAAAACGACTGACTTGTAACGTATCACTCTTTTTGTTCTTTGTGCGGATTAGAAACTTTGTAAAGTGATTAACAATTAATTTTCTTGTTAACAAACTTTGAAGTGTGATTAGGTTTTATTTTTAATATCCTTAATTGACAAGAGGGTTTTTTTAGTTGTCATATCAGTATGCAATTTCTATTATTACTCTGTTGGATTCAATTTGATACTTTAGTTGTATCATTGATTATAGTGGCTAGATCTTTCACTGCTGAGAAGTACCTAAAGAAAATAGGCCTTGGAAAAGAAGACTACTACTTCTGGAAACAAATAGGCAAAGCCCTTCTATGCACATATACAGTGTTTGGTGCCATGTGGTTGTACAACGAAACATCCCCGCTTGGTTGGTGGACATTGAAACCGAAACCCAAAGAAGAGAAAGAACTGGCTCATCTTTATCAACGAATCAATTATCCGTACCCTGGTGACGAGGAGGCCATGACTGAGTTCATTGCAAAAGGTGGGATGATTGGAACAATGGTGAGTCCCAAAGGGACCATAGAAATGGACTCGGGTCCCATGAACTATCAGAAGCAGTTGCAGAAGGAGAAGTTTGATCAGGAGGCGCTTAAGTTGTGGTTGAGGATGAAGAACGAAGTTATTCAAGAACTTCAGGAGAAAGGGTATGATTTGGAGTGATTTTCAAGATTTAGAATGGATGTTACCAGTATAATAATGTTGGGTAATGGATTAATATCTTGATTTACTTTTCGCAAAGTTGCATAGGCGATTATTATTTAAATTTTATAGAGTGACCTGGTTATAAAGCGTGTATTATTATCTAACGTATGATATGAATATTTGTGTATCATGTTCTACCAGTTTACACTCTTACCAAACAAAAAAGAAATCTGACTGTGAAAATAATATGTTCTTGCCTTTTTTAACCTTGATTATTACTTTTACGATAATAATATGTTCTTTATGTAATTTGTATAAAAGCGATTTACGGACTTAAGAGGTTGTCTGCTAGCTACCAAATTACGCTTTGGAAGACCATTCTAGTTGACTATTTTACTACTTTTATGTTACATAGTTGTACTCGATACACATACAAATGCACTAAATAAGCCGTTTATAAAAAAAGACTTAAAAATATGTGCATTTGTAATTTAAAGTATTGAAATGTAAAAAGAAGAATTAAATAAAAGATTGCCGGGTTAAACGTGTAATTTTCATGTGAATCGCAAATACATTTAATGTGTTTTGGTTCATGTGCTTGACATTACATCTGATGATAGGTTTTACAAAGAAAACCTACAAAACTTCCAAGAAATCAAGATAAGAATAAAGATCAAGCACAAAGCTTTCTATATTTTTCATTCCTTTTTACAAATTTAGACGATATGCAAAGAAATACCTACCACCTAATTTCTAGGAAATAATGCAGCATAATGAAAAATAGGAATCATGGAAACATGGTAAAGTGGGTCCTAAAATAATGCAATATGGAAATACTAGTTCAAGTGCGTGGATGGAGAACATCTATCAGCACAATATAAAAACCCTACATAAAGAATGGATATTGGTACCCATGACCTTCATATCACAAATTAGGATCTTAACTGTTGCTTAAGATCGAACTCTAGACAACAACACTGTAAAAATTGAAGCTTCTTTGGTTGATCCATATAACCTTTCTTAATTTCCAACAAATCA